>CAMZMU010000027.1:69200493-70589827 GCA_947311845.1 Poa pratensis | reverse complement strand
GGGGTTACCCCGGTAGGCTAAAGATGAGGTAAAGACATGTAAGGTTAAGGCTGTAAGCCGTCCGAGGTAGCAATTAAGCAAAGACGCAGGAGGCGTCATCCGACGTAAGGTGAACGTCGGAGGAATCATCCGAGGTATAGCCTCCGAGGTATGAACCTTGGGCAGTCAGCTAGTTACCACAAGGACAAGGTGTTATCTACCGAGGTATAGGATCCGGAGTATCCCGAGCCAAGATGAAGCGTGGCCCGACGTATAAGTGACCGGCCAGCCGAGGTTAGCAGCAAGTATCGAGGCATGTCAGAGGAGTCACGGGCGCCGCAGAGCCGTAGCCCCAAACGTCAGAGGACGGCGAGGTCCGTCCACGGGTTTCCCGGAAGCTCGGGGGCCTAGGAGCTGACTCGGCTATTTCGGGAAAGGTCTACAGGCTAGACCTCGGCAGGCTACTGAAGTATGACCGGAAGAGGAAAGCTAGGCCTGGCTGGCCTGACAGTTCGGCCGTTGAGCTGGCAGGAGGCAGAGGCTTGTCTTCTACCTTTTGGCCATGCCATTGTCAGTTGTAGGCAGGGGTAAAAATGTACTTCGGCCTGTGTATATATGCGGCATCTCTACCTCCAGGGAGGAGACGGAAAACCCTAGCTCATTTCCCCCTTCATAGTTTCATCTTCCATCTAGAGCTCTCACTTGAGCACATCATACAGCTCGAGGAGCACCTTGTACCTGAGAACTACACTGATATATTGAGAGAGGAAAGGCAGGAGTAGGGGTTTTACTTCCTCACGAAGGCCCCGAACCTGGGTACATCGTGGTGTCTTTGTGTTCTTGGCTTTCTTGGCTTCTTGTTCATGTTCTTGTGGTTTCTTGCATGTTCTTGCTTGTGCACATCTTGAGTGCATAAACCCTCCCCGGATTCCCCCAACGACCATTTCGGCCCCAACTAAGCCATACCCATGGCATCTGCCGTGATCCCACCACGACAGTTGGCGCCCACCGTGGGGCAGATTGAGGCGTTGGGTGGAGTTTCCATCCGGACGGGCTCCTCTGAGTGTGTTCTTTCTGGCCTTGTTGCCAACATCGGCGAGTTTGCCTTTGTGAGTGACAATGCGGGTGCTTCGCCGGCAAGCCTTTCCCCACCAATGGTTTCCTCATGATGCTCGGCAGTTTCCCCACATACGTTGCTGTCGAGGTGGTTCGCGAGTACCCGGAGCAGGTGCTCGTGGACGACGAAACTCCACTCCTGGCGGCTTTGGGCCAACGTGTTACTCGCCCTCCGAGGTGTGTGGAGGTGATGGTGGCTGGTACCCAGCCTGCAGCTAGCAAGGCGGATGCTGGCAAAGTCGCGCTAGCCGAGGTGGAGGCGACACCAACTGCGCTGCCTGAGAAATCAGGTCGGGCGGCGAAGTTTCCGTACGAGAAACCTAGTCAGAATGAGCAGTTGGGCATGCCAAGGGAAGATTTCCCTTAGAATCTATCGTTGATAGGTTAGCTCGGCCACTCGCAGTAGAGGCAAGTGTGGAGCATACGGTGGCCGGGTTAGAGGCAGAGCGCCAGAGAGTGATGAGAGAAGCTCGGTTGCTGGCCGAGGCTAGCAGCAGTTTGATATGGAGCAAAGGAGTACAATGCTGCACATGGTATAGAGGATGGTTTTACTCCGGTTGTGCGGCGTAAGAAAGCTGCTCTGTTCAACCGAGGCAAGGACCTCTATGAGGAGATGGTTAGGGCTGCAGTCTCGAGCTCGACTAAGGCAACAAGTAGCAGGTCGGCTACTGGTAGGCCGGTGTATAGTTCACCAGCCAAGAACCTTAGAGCAGCCGAAGCAGTAAGGGCCGGGCTATCGGAGTTGACCGGAGATGCATGGCGTGAGCAGCAGAAGCGGCTCAATGAGTTAGTGCATGTGGCCAGCAAGCAAAATGAAGCCCTCCGCAAGGCCGGGCTTGGCGGTTCGCAGGCGGTCCATTCGATTAGGCCAGTTAGCCAGGGGTCCAAGGGGCAAGCCTCGTCTCCACACGTCGGAGGAGCCGAACGTGCCCGGAGTGTCACTTCAGGTCGGAACAAGGAGATGCAGCTGCAAGTGTACGATCCGGTGTTAGCTGGAAAGCAAAAGGTCGGTGACGCTAGCCGAGCCAATGGAGACCCCGGCCCAGGTGATGCAAGCCGAGCTAAAGGCCGTTCAGCTCAGGGAAATCAGAACGGTGGGCAAGCAGCGTCGGCTGGCCGAGGTAAACCACCTCAGCCCCCGAGGCATCAGCAGCAACCCCGGCCGCAGGAGCAGTATCAGCAAGAGCCGGAGTATGTTCCGCAGCCGAAGAGCGTCGGTCGAGGTGGCGACCGATATGATGATGGAAATTCAGCCATGGAGCGGGCTGGATTCTATAGAGTGGATGGTGCATTGGGAGAGCGTATCGGAGCTCGGACGTTGCCTACAGGTGACGCGCGATACAAGCTAGATCGGATTTACAAGTCCGAGAGGTTGGAAGAGGAAGGTCCTCCTGGTCCGGCGTGTTTTGGACCTCGGATCATGAAGGAACCACCTCCACCAGTGTCTCAGTTTCAGTTGGGTCGGAGTACCAGGCCGTACAATGGGAGCACCAAGCCGCAAGATTGGCTAGCTGATTATGTTTCAGCAGTATACATTGCGGGGGGCAATCGCCGATGGGCGGTCCGGTATCTCCCGCACATGTTGGAAGGTCCTGCTCGGATCTGGCTGAACAATTTGCCGGAGAATAGCATCAATTGCTGGCTGGATTTAGAGGAGGCATTCAATAGCAACTTCGCCAGCACTTACAAGAGGCCAAACCGACCTCAGCTTTTGCAGGCGTGCAAGCAGGAGGACAATGAGACTGACCGAGAATTCTTGACTCGGTGGAGCAATGTTCGGAACTCCTGTGAAGGAGTTATCGAAGCACAGGCTATAGCGTGGTTCGCTGATGGATGTCGGTATGGTAGCATGTTGTGGCAGAGGCTCCAGAGAGATATGCCAAAGACTCTGGCCGAGACGATTCGGATAGCTGATTCCTATGCCCTTGGCGATCCGATGCAGCCTCTGATGGATGGGAATGCCCGGAACAGGAGGAATCCGATGAACAATCGCAACAACGGACCGAGGTTTGATAACCGTCAAGAGTTCGGGCAAAAGAGGAGAGAACCAGATTTCCAAGTCAATGCTGTAAACCCAAGTCAGTCCGGACCTGGAGGCGCCCAGAAACCGAAGACTGAGGGTCAGGCATGGACTCCGAACCAGAACCAGAGTCAGGGCGGTGGTGCGAAGCAGTGGCAGGAGGCCGGACCACCTGTGACTTACGAGTCATTGGTGAATGGGCCATGTATCTATCATGGCAGGAATGGCAAAACACCCAACCATACCACTCTGCAGTGTAGTTTTCATCACCGAACCGCTGCAGAAGGGGCGAAAGCTGGGACAAACCGGAGTGGGCCACCGAACCAATGGCGTAGACCTCAATATCCGAACGCGCAGCAGCAGCAGCATAAGCCGACCATAGCGGCGCAGAATCAGAGCTTAACCGGAGCAAATTCAACCCCGGTGCATGCGGCCCAAAACCAGAAGATGGTGCAGGCGAAACCGGTGAATGCAGTGAGTGCCCAGGGCAACAACAACAACGGTGGTGCCGGCAAAGCCAAACGTGGTCCTTTGAGAATCAGAGGTATGAGAACCCCGGTAATGATTATAGGGAAGTACATCAGAGTTACGTGGTGTTTGTGACTGAGTCAACTGATAAGAAGAGTATGCTGAGGCGTGCCAAGGAGGTGAATGCAGTAACTCCAGCAGTGGTGAAATACATGAATTGGTCCGAGCAAGAGATCACTTGGAGCAGGCAAGATACACCTCGGATCATGCCGAGCCCTGGAAACTATGCACTGGTGGTGGATCCGACGTTCTGTGGGCCGACCAACAATGTGAGATTCACCCGAGTCTTGGTGGACAATGGGAGTGCCATAAATATCATGTACCGAGACACCATGGTCAAGCTGGGATACTCACCGAACCAGTTGCAGCCTAGCAGCTGTACGTTTCACGGTATTGTGCCCGGGGTCTCTTGTGCACCTATGGGAAAGATTTGGGTCGACGTGGGTTTTGGTACCCGAGATAACAGCCGAGTTGAAAGTCTTGAGTTCGAGGTTGTGGACTTGCAGAGCCCTTACCATGCCTTGCTGGGAAGGCCAGCCTTGGCCAAGTTCATGATCTCCACTCATGTGGCCTACCTGAAGATGAAAATGCCGGGGCCCAAGGGAATAATAACCATTTCAGGTGACTACAAGAAGGCTATGCAATGTGCCTCGGCGGGATCTAGTTTAGCCGAGTCCTTGGTGATCGCGGCGGAGAAGAAGCAACTTCAGAAGGTGGTGGCAATGGCGCAGTCTACTCAGCTCGGCATGTCCGGACTAATTACTCCGGACATGAGCGCTTCATTCGAGGTGCCCAAGGAGACCAAGAAAATCCCGCTGGACTCGGAGAACCCGGAGCGTTTCGCCATCATTGGTGCTGGCATGGACGAGAAATAGGAAAGCGCGCTCTGTCACTTCCTCCGTGAGAATCGGGACATTTTTGCATGGTCGGCTAAAGACCTGCCAGGTGTTCCGAGGGAGTTGGCAGAGCACTCTTTGTTTGTTCGGCCAGAGGTGAAACCAGTGCGTCAACCGACGCGGCGGCTCTCAGATGACCGAAGAAAGGTGGTACTCGAAGAATTGGCGAAGTTACTGGCTGCAGGCTTCATCATGGAAGTGCTGCATCCGGACTGGATATCTAATCCAGTCCTCGTGGAGAAAAAGAAGGACGAACCGGCGATAGTCAAGGTGTGGCGCATGTGCATTGACTTCACCAACCTGAACAAGGCGTGCCCGAAGGATCCCTTTCCTTTACCTCGGATTGATCAAGTGATCGATTCTACGGCTGGATGTGAGCTGTTGTCTTTTATTGATGCATATTCTGGTTTTCACCAGATCCCACTGAACACTGATGATCAAATAAAGACTGCCTTTATTACCCCGTATGGGGCGTATTGCTATCGTGTCATGTGTTTCGGTTTGAGAAATGCCGGGGCAACTTATCAAAGGTGTATGCAGAAGTGCTTACACTCTCAAATGGGCAAGAATGTGCAAGTGTATGTCGATGACATTGTTATCAAAACTAAAAAGAAGCATACTCTCATCGAAGACCTCGAAGAGACATTTGCAAACTTAAGAAAGTATCGGTTGAAACTTAACCCGGACAAGTGCACCTTTGGTGTCCCGGCTGGAAAATTGCTCGGTTTCCTCGTATCAAGCCGAGGTATAGAGGTTAACCCGGCTAAGATCCGAGCGATCGAAAGAATGAAGTTGCCGAACTGTTTAAAAGATGTGCAGAAGTTCACGGGATGCCTTGCATCTTTAAGTCGGTTTGTAAGTCGGCTAGGAGAAAAAGCCTTACCATTGTATCAACTTATGAAGAAAAGTACCAGTTTCACTTGGACCCCGCAGGCGGACGCGGCGTTCAATGAGCTGAAGAAGATGTTGTCCACTGCTCCGGTGTTGGCGTCCCCTTTGCAGAATGAACCGATGTTGATATACATTGCGGCTACAAACCGGGTCGTAAGTGTTGCAGTGGTGGTGGAGCGAGACGAAGGAGGCAAATCGGTGCAGAGACCAATCTACTACCTGAGCGAGGTGATATCCACGTCGAAGCAAAACTACCCCACTACTACCAGAAGATGACGTACGGAGTATACCTGGCGGTTAAGAAACTGAAGCATTATTTCCAAGAGCATCCCATGACGGTGGTATGTGATGCTCCAATCTCGGAGATCATCGGATGCAAGGACGCAACTGGGCGAGTTGCCAAATGGGCGATCGAGGTATCTCCATATACTCCGCATTATGAAAGGCGAGATGCAATCAAGTCGCAGGCGCTACCGGACTTTTTATGCGATTGGGCCGAGATGCAATATGAGCCGCCCTTGCCGGACTATAATTATTGGAAGATGCACTTTGATGGGTCCAAGACCAAGGTCGGATTAGGTGCTGGCATAGTCCTAACCTCGCCGAAGCAAGACCAGTTGAAGTATGTGCTGCAAATCCATTTCTCGGCGTCGAACAACGTGGCGGAGTATGAGGCCCTGATCCATGGGCTCAAGGTGGCAAAGGAGATAGGTGTCCGGCGTATAGAATGCTTCGGCGATTCAGCTTTGGTGGTGCATCAATCCACGGCACTTGGGATGCATTGGATGCGAACATGGAGTTGTATCGGTTTCATGTGCAAAAGGTGTCTGGGTTCTTCGAAGGATGTGAGTACAAGCACATACCTCGGGGAGAATGAAGCCGCCGACGTATTGTCTAAGCTCGGTTCATCCAAAGAACCGGTGCCACCGGGGATAGCACTGAACCATTTGAGAACTCCTTCAATCAAGCCCTCGCCTGACTCTGAGTCAATTTTCTTACCGCCAAGTTCGGAGTCTGAGCCCATTCCTATGGAGGTAGACGTCGGATGCGTTTGGCCGGACTCGGGGACTGCTTCGCAGTATCCGAGGAATGATAGAGCCTTTCCTATGGAGATAGATGGTGGGAACTTCGGGTCTGACCCGGGGACTTCGCACCAACACTCGGGGACTGGCCGAGCAATGGTGGAGGAAATCATGAAGGAGATCATGGCGACCGAACCAATGGAGATAGATGAGAGGCTTTTTCCTCTGCATCCAGTGCCGGAATGGGCGGAGCAGATCATGAACTTCATAGCCGATGGAAGTTTGCCAAGTGATACAACCGAGGCAAGGAGAATCCAGAGGAGAGCTAAGGGATACACCATCATCAACAAGGAGCTATACAAGAGAAGTGTGACCGAGGTGTTGCAAAGGTGTGTCGAACCAGCTGAAGGCAAGGAGATGCTTTTAGAGATCCACCAAGGAGAATGTGGACATCATTGCAGCACAAGAGCTCTGGTGGCCAAGGTGTTCCGGCACGGGTTCTATTGGCCCACCGCCAATGCCGATGCAGAAGATATAGTTCGGAAATGTGAAGGGTGCCAAAGGTTCGCCAAGCAGCAGCACATGCCAGCTTCGGCGCTCAAACCATTCCTATCACGTGGCCCTTTGCAGTTTGGTGTCTGGACATGGTGGGAGAATTCAAGCCAGCCCGAGGCAATATGACTCACATACTGGTGATGGTGGACAAATTCACTAAGTGGATCGAGGTGAAGCCAATCCGAAAGGTGGATGGTCATACGGCAGTGACCTTTTTGAAGGAAATAATCCTGAGATATGGATATCCTCATAGTATCATTACAGACAACGGCACGAACTTTGCTGTCGGAGAGTTTGCTCGGTTCTGCATGAGTAAGGGAATTCGACTTGATGTAGCCTCGGTGGCTCATCCACAGGCTAATGGGCAAGTAGAAAGGTCAAATGCATTGGTATTGGCCGGAATCAAAGCTCGGCTAATAGAACCACTGTTGAAAACACCGGGGTGTTGGATCGATGAGATACCAGCAGTTCTGTGGGGTCTAAGGACCACACCGAACAGATCAACTGGCTATACGCCATTTTTCATGGTCTATGGGGCCGAGGCAATGCTGCCAACCGACATTGAATATGATGCGCCCAGAGTGGCAATGTACACAGAAGCCGAGGCTAAAGAAGCTCGGGAAGATGCTGTAGATTTGCTTGAGGAAGCAAGAGAATTGGCCTTATCTCGGTCAGCAATATATCAGCAGGGTCTCCGACGCTATCAAAGCCGGCATGTAAAACCCCGAAAGTTTAATGAAGGAGACCTAGTGCTGAGGCTTGTCAGCGCAGCAAAGGTCGGCACAAGTTGTCACCTCCATGGGAGGGACCATACATTGTGAGCCGAGCTCTGCACAATGATTCATACTATCTTATAGATGCACAGGAACCAAGGGGAGATGGGCTGGACAGACCCGATTTGGAGCTTCAGCGTCCATGGAATGTAGCTCTACTCCGACCCTTCTACTGTTGAAGGAAGTATGTATGTACCTCGGCTGATCTTTAAATAAAACTCGGCACCTCGAGAGTGAGCTCGGGGACTGCCTCGCTCTTATGATTGCATGTTTCTTTTTTGTACTCTTTCTTCGTTCGTATGCCGAGCTATTTTGAACCTCGTCTCAAACTTCAAGTACTGTATGCTATGTAACTAATCTTGTGACTCGACTGACGAACGCCAGCATGGCAGTCAAGAGCAAAGACGAAAGAACATGGGAAACATGAAAATGAACTCGGGGACTCGGTCCAAAAAGACAGTTCGGCATATGTCGTTTACTAACCCCTGTTTTTACTTCTTTTTTATGTCGGATGACTTTGAAACATACCTCGGAATTTACCAAGTACTGTATGCTATGAACAACAATCTTGTGACTCGACTGTCGAACGCCAGAATGGCAGACAAGAGCAAAGAATGCCAAATATAGTAAACACGAAAGTAAACTCGAGCAATCATTCAAAAGGATTCGACATAAAGCTTAGAAAAGCATGGTTCGATGAGCATAATAGTAATAGAGGTAGCAAAGGAACTACTTAAGTTTGATTACATCTGCGTCCCGGCATACCGGGGATTTAATGAAGTTTTTTGGCCAAGCATAAGTTCAGGTCGAGGCATCAGGAATTACGTCGGCAACAGCCGAGGCAGCAGGGATTTCGTCCGGAGCCGAGGTAGCCTGGGAAGTGCTGGCAACGTCGGCAGTAACCTCGGCGTCAGGTTGTGGAGAAGCCTCGGTTTCTGCTTCGCGGGTTTCACCGTCGTCACCTTGCTCGGCCTCGACGTCGGATTCTGTTTCGTATTCCTCGTCTTCTGGCTCGTAATCCTCGGCGTCGGAGTAGGTGTCTCCTTCGCTCAAGTTCTTGTGTTGGCATATCCAGCGAAGAAGGCAGCCATCTTTTCGCGGCGCTTGATGAGAATTGGGTCCGAGGACCAGGGCGAGCCTCGGCGAAGAGTGTCCATCTTTTCGAGGTCGATCTTCTCGCACCAAGTCATGATGAATTTGAGAGCGGCATCAGCTCCAGCGCGAGCTGAAGATGAACGCCACTCTCGGAGTCTTTGTTCGGCTTCACGAAGCTTGGCGGCGAGCTCGGGTGTAGTATTGGGAGCATCGGCAAGAGGCCATAAGGCTCGGAAAGCAGACAGACCTGCGTCGAGGAGTTCGGACCCAATGGTTTGCAAGGGATGGATCCGAGCTTTGATGGCCACGATGTGGTCCTCAACGGTCCAGTCGGGGTTCGTCTCGTTACGCCTCTTCCTGTGCTGAGCAGTGATATTGCGGGCCGAGATTTGGGTGTAGGTGAAGTGCTCTGCAGAAGGATAGCCTGTTAATAATGAAAGAAACAGTTCGGCAAAGAGCCAGTAATGTTGAGGACAAAGCAAGGATAAGGGGGGCAAGAAGCTTACTGTCCATTTCTTGGTTGATGCGTTCCAGCGTCGGGAGGAGCTGGTTAACCGAAGCTTGAAGGGCTTCATAAGCCTCGGTGGCCGAGGTGGCGCGGGCCTCGGCTAACTGGAGCGCATTCTCATGTTCCTTGGCGGCATCCTCCCGAAGTTTCTTCTCTGTTTCAACAACACTGGCCTTTTCCGCCTGCAGCTGCTCTTTTTCAGACGTCCGCAGCTCAGTGATGCGCTTCAGTTCCTTTACCAGACGAGCTACCTCGGCTTTCTCTTGCGCTAGCTGGTCATCCGAAGTTTTCTTCGCTGCAAGGACGGCCTTGTGCTCGTCGTGGAGTTTCTTGTGGTCAAACAGGAGGGTATGGAAGATATCCGTGCGAACGTTCATAGCATTCTGCAAGGAAGAAAAATATAGCTCGGTTAGAAAGGCTATACCTCGACAAGAGTCTCGGGGACTCGGAGTCAACTCTTTGGGAAAATGTTGCCGGGGTATGCCTCGACAGGAGTCTCGGGGACTCGTACCCGAGGTGCATGCTAAAGTGAGATAAAAATGGATTGGATACGTCGGATGAAAATGGAGAGTTAAGATTCAAGCCAAACAATTTTAACTCCGGCGGAGCGTCAATAGTTTACCTC
Organism: Poa pratensis; assembly: GCA_947311845.1. Lineage (NCBI taxonomy): Eukaryota > Viridiplantae > Streptophyta > Magnoliopsida > Poales > Poaceae > Poa > Poa pratensis. Next base: position 70,579,819 of record CAMZMU010000027.1, on the reverse strand, counting down.
GAATCTCGGGGACTGGAGATGGTGGATATTAGAGGAGATACTGCATGAAAGTAAAGAAAGTGGAACTTACGTTGACAGCTCGAGTAGCAAGCAAAGCAGAAGTTTGCATTTCAAGCATGCGTCGGGCGCAGGCGCTGCTCCCCGCAGGATGCTCGTCCCCTTGGGCGGTCAAGGAGGCAGAAGAGACCTCGTCCATGTCTGCAGAATTCCAGTCTGCATTGTAGTGTTCCAAGGAGCCGAGGCTCTGGTCACTATCAGTGCGCAGAGGAGGAAATCCCCACGGTCCGCCCTGCTCGATGCCCCTAACCGAGGCCTCCAAGGCCAAAGTAGCCTCGGAGCTTGAAGCAGGCCGGTTATCCAATATAAGAGATGCCCTCCGAGCATATTCTTCGGCCGGAGGGGCAGTCTCATCAATGGGTGCGGCGAATGGAGGAATTCGGCGTGTCGCCGGGGGAGGAGACCTCGGTTGCATCCTTGAGGGAGAAGAAATAGTCAGGGTGCCAGACCCAGATGTTGGTTTGGGGGTGACCTTAGACTTCACCGTCTCTTTTTCTTTCTCCTTGCCCTTCTCCAACGGCAAGGTAGTCTGGCGAACTGGTTTTTGGGGCTGCTGCTTGGGCTGTTGCTTCTGCTGATGCTTCTGCTGTTGCTGCTGTTGGTTGCGGGCAGTCTGGCTGCGGGGGGAGAGTCGAGGCTCCGGCAAGGCGGTAGCCGGAGTTCTGGCGCGATTGGCATCCGTTTGAGGACGCGGAGAAGTCTGACCCCGGGTGGGGGCAGATTTCCCCAAGGCCGGGCCAGACCTCGGTGGAGATCCTGGGCGAGAGTTCGTCGGGGTGGTCGTGGCTTCAGAGGCACCAACGGGTGCAGTCATGGAGGATACCTCCTGATCCACGTCTATGGGGGCACTGCAACGAAAAGAGGAAGGTCAAGTGTTAATACCGAGATAATATGTTTAAACAACAAACATTGTTGGCTATAGAAGCAAAGCATTACCCATCCGAGGTAGGAAACCTCTTGCCCCCCCGGGCATGAGGAGGAAGTCCGGACTTCTTCAGCCGGCGTCTCTTGACCGGAGCCTCAGTGGGTCCGGAGGCTCCAGTGGCGGATGGTTCGGCGGCCGAAGTTGCGGCACCAGCGCGTTTCCGGCTGGTTGCTGGAGTAAAGTTCGGAAGGTGAGGAAGGCGGGAGAGAGGTACCGCGTTTATTGGTTCCATGACGAGGAACCCCTCCTCGTCATCCGAAATCTCTTGAACTGAAGCTTGTGCTTGAGGCTTACCCGCGGTGGTGATGCGGGCCGAGGCAATGGGCATATAATCCTCGTCGTCAGGGTCCACGTTGGATGGTGGGTCCTCGACAGGGAGATCCTTGCCGAAGTGGTCCGCAGGATGGACTCCATCCTCGGCGGTCTGGCGGGCGAACAGCTGTATGGCAGACATATGAAAAGGAGTTAGGAAGAAAAATTGTCAAGGTGAACGTCGGTAGCAAGACCTCGGTGGTAAAGAAGTATCGAAGAAAACGTCGGAATAGCGTACCTGTTTCGCTGGATTGGTCCGGTAGTGGGGTTCCCTTCCCCATGTCCAAGCGTCGGAGATCTTGGACTTGGTGATAGCTCGGACTCGCCGAGCTACCGCGGCGTTGTCCAGTGCAACGTGCGTATGACGGGTGGGGTCATAAAGACCGCTCATGTGGCAGATCTTGTGAGACCGCCTGAAGAGGGGAGACCCTGCGCTTCACGAATGTGCAGGCCAGGTCGTCGGCCGTCAGGACTTTCCCGTCGTTCCCGGGGTCCTCCGGGTCCTGCCATTTTGCAATATACCCATGGATGGCCTTGAGTTCGCCGGTGTGAGGGGGAGTGTAGTCCCAGTTGAGCTGTTCTGTAGGAGGGCTGAGGTTAAACACCGGCAGGTTGAGGAGGTCCTCTTCGCCGGAGTTCTTCACGTAAAACCACGTCCGGAGCCACTTGCGAACGGTGTCCGGAGTAGTGATACGTGGGAAGATGGAGTTTCGGCGAGGAGCTATGGTGGCAGCTCCGCAGGCGGTTAATTGCTTGGGCAGATCCTTGTTCTTTGGATCCGGGATCACTTGCCGCTTGAGTTGGAAGTAGCGAGAAAAGAGGTCTACCGTGGCTTCGAGGCCGAGGTATCCCTCAGAGAAGGAAACAATGCAAGAGAGGTGGTGATGGCGTTGGCGGGGAGATGATGAACCTGGAGTCCGAACTTGTCGAGAAGCTCCGGAAGAAGTTACTAACGGGCAGTCCGAAGCCGCGCTGAAGTGCGCGACGAAGACCACCCGTTCCCCTTGCTTGACTTGAGGCTCGAGTTCGCCCTCTGGCAGGCGACACTCTACCCCGGCGGGAATCCGCCGAGTCGCCCTGAGCCACTGGATTTCGTCCGGAGTTACATCCGAACCTTCCCAGCCGGCTCGTTCTCCGACCTCCAGTTCGAGGTCTGGAACCTCGGTTTGTTCCGAAGTCTCAGGAGGAGACATCTCGGCAGAGTCAATCTGCAGAGAATGCGCAGAAGTTTAGCAAAGGAAAAAGGGAATCTGGAATCTAGTACAATATTTGGCTAACTCAGGAGGAGTTTGGTGGCTATCTTATGTGCATAGAGGCATATCTATGCTAGGCGAACATCTATCCGAGGCATGAAACCATTTCTACCCAAAAGAGTATGCGAGTAAGATCTGCCGGAGGGGTAAATAGAGTTTTATTCAAGAACATATGAAGAACCAAAGCGCGAAGAGGAAGAAACCTAGAGCAATGCCTAGGGTATCAAGAAAGGGAGTACATACCGTGAAAACGAGGTGCTGAGGAGCGGCGCCGGTGACGCGGTCGCAGCGGCGAGGAAGGAACTGCTCGTCGGCGGCGGCGGGAACGCGTTTCTTCTCAACGGAAGCGGCGGCGCTGGTTGCGATGGAGGCGAGACGGCGAGTGAATGAGGAAGAAGAGGGAAGCACTGCCCTGGGCCCGTATTTATAACCGCGGGCGGTAACTGCGCACTACCGCGCGGTTATCGGAGCGGCGAGTGGGATCGTTTGTGCACAAATGCCCACGTGGCACGAAGATAGCGGTGGACAAGCAGGCCACAGGATCGGTTGCAGGAGGCAAACCGTCGTGCGGCGCGGTTACTGGAGCGTGAAGCGGCGCAAGCGGGAAACCTCCGCTGACGTGGGCCGCGTGGTGGAAAGCACTCGAGTGCTTTGACTATCGTGGACCAGGAAGTGACGGATGGGACACGTGAACAGTGTTCTCTGACCGAAGTCAGTAAGGATGCAGAAATCGAGGGGTTGACGTCCGAGATCTCGGCGGATACTTCGGAAAAGCAGTATGGCCGAGGAACAGACCGATGGATTTCTCGGAGTATTGGTTCGGTAACCTGCAAACATCGTAGCACATGTGGTTTCGGGTTGAACCTGGCGGCCTTTCATCCGAGGCTGCAAGACCACATCAGCTTCGGGGACTACTGTCGGGGGGTTACCCCCGGGTAGGCTAAAGATGAGGTAAAGACATGTAAGGTTAAGGCTGTAAGCCGTCCGAGGTAGCAATTAAGCAAAGACGCAGGAGGCGTCATCCGACGTAAGGTGAACGTCGGAGGAATCATCCGAGGTATAGCCTCCGAGGTATGAACCTTGGGGCAGTCAACTAGTTACCACAAGGACAAGGTGTTATCTACCGAGGTATAGGATCCGGAGTATCCCGAGCCAAGATGAAGCGTGGCCCGACGTATAAGTGACCGGCCAGCCGAGGTTAGCAGCAAGTATCGAGGCATGTCAGAGGAGTCACGGGCGCCGCAGAGCCCGTAGCCCCAAACGTCAGAGGACGGCGAGGTCCGTCCACGGGTTTCCCGGAAGCTCGGGGGCCTAGGAGCTGACTCGGCTATTTCGGGAAAGGTCTACAGGCTAGACCTCGGCAGGCTACTGAAGTATGACCGGAAGAGGAAAGCTAGGCCTGGCTGGCCTGACAGTTCGGCCGTTGAGCTGGCAGGAGGCAGAGGCTTGTCTTCTACCTTTTGGCCATGCCATTGTCAGTTGTAGGCAGGGGTAAAAATGTACTTCGGCCTGTGTATATATGCGGCATCTCTACCTCCAGGGAGGAAGACGGAAAACCCTAGCTCATTTCCCCCTTCATAGTTTCATCTTCCATCTAGAGCTCTCACTTGAGCAGCATCATACAGCTCGAGGAGCACCTTGTACCCGAGAACTACACTGATATATTGAGAGAGGAAAGGCAGGAGTAGGGGTTTTACTTCCTCACGAAGGCCCCGAACCTGGGTACATCGTGGTGTCTTTTGTGTTCTTGGCTTTCTTGGCTTCTTGTTCATGTTGTTGTGGTTTCTTGCATGTTCTTGCTTGTGCACATCTTGAGTGCATAAACCCTCCCCGGATTCCCCAACGACCATTCGGCCCCAACTAAGCCATACCCATGGCATCTGCCGTGATCCCACCACGACAGGAGGAGGGCGGCAGGCGGCAGCGCCGGTCGCCAGGGTTGAAGCGGGTGGCACTGGCAGCGGCGCTCGGCCTGAGGTGAATAAGATTAAGACGATTCACTCGATTCCGTGTGTCCCGGCTCGTTTCCTTCGAGGGTGAAGATGAGGACGGCGAGGCGGAGTTCATGGAAACAACATCCTTGGCGGGCAGGGGGACGTCGACGTGGTTTGCCGTTTGGGAAGAGACGGTGGCGTCGAGCGGTGCGTGGTCCCCGGCGGTGGCGCGCTCCTCGGTCGGTTGCGTTCGGCCTAAGCGAAAGGAAAAATAACGATAGAAAAAATAACGATTCGGATGTGTTGAGTTTAGCTCAACACAGACGGAACGATTTGGTTCGTTGATCGCAGATCGTAGGGCATATATTTAATGTATCCGGCGAAGTTTGCTCTTTTAATAGTAGTAAAATAAAATAAAATAAAAATAAAATATAGATATAGATTTATCCTCAGCGGACCCACAGACGGGTGGGCCCCACCTGGCAGCACTCCACTCCAAGTACACCCGACCCGCCACAGGCCAGAAAAAACCCTAGCTTCCCCCAAACCCTTCCGGCTTCACCTCCGAGGCGGCGGCGGCGGCGCGAGCTATCATCCGACCGGCGGCGATGGGGAAGGCGGCGAAGGGCTCGCGGAAGGGGAAGAAGGCGTGGCGCGCCAACATCCGCACCGACGACATCGACGCGTTCTACGAGAAGCAGACGCGCGACGCCCACGCCGGCGCCGCCGCCATCCCCTCCATCCCCTCCGACTCCCTCTTCTTCCTCGACAAGCCCGCCTCCACCTCCTCCTCCGCCGACCCCAAAGGTACGTCCAACGCTGCCTAGTCATGTTGCCACATGGTTATCCTGCTAATGCATCTACTATGTGTGATGCTGAACATATGTCGCTGCTTGTAGATGCTCCCGTCAAGAGGAAGATCGAGAAGAGCAGGGAGAAGGTCCTGTACCACGAGAGCGTGCTGAAGCGGAACCAGTACGTGCAGCCGGTCCCGTCCTCCCTGGTGTCAAAGAAGGACAAGAAGAAGTTCAAGAAGCACGCGAAGAAGACAGAGCTGCTGGAGTCACGGGAGGAGAAGAGCGTTCCCATGGTAACTATTGGCCGACTGCTGGAGAAGTGTGTGGCTTCCTTTCTCTTTGAGGCCCAGCCTGCTGATCGCTGGATTTTGTTGGGTTTGCAGGAAGAAGATGGTTCGGCTGAGCCGAGCCTTGACATCTGGGGTGGGGATAACGCAGGAGATGCTTTGCCTAAAAAGGGGATGAAAAGGCTTCTGAAAAATGTGAGTCTGTGTTTGTATAAAGACGTAGGCATATCGATGCAAATCTACTTGTATGATTTCTTCCAATTGCTGTATTTTGTGGTAGCTGTTCCATTTTCCGTCCCGTCTTAAAGTTTAGTAACTTTATGTATACCTGCTTGCAGAGGTCTACTACATCTGTTTTTCCTGCGGTTGAAATCGAGCCTCAAGGATGTTCATTCAATCCTAAATTTGAAGACCATCAAGTATGTGTTTGATTTGTTCTAAGTTTACGATATTTGGAATGTTATCCACTTAGTATTGCCAGACCTTTGGCTGTGGTGCATCTAATAAAAGTTCTCTTACTCATGTTATTTGGGTTGGTGTTTGCAGGACTCTCTTGCCCAAGCTGTTGCTGATGAAATGCGTAAGGTCTACACGAAAGAGTTAGGCCCCAAACCAGTGCCACTTACTGTTCTTGGTGAAGCAGTTGCTGAAGAAGATGTAAGTTTTATGACTGAATCATACTGAGCATTCGGCATAGCCCGTCCTGGGGATGATTTAAATTTGGATAATATCGCAACCTTCTTTTTGAACCCTTAACAATGCACTGAAGTACTTCGTCACACTCATTATACTTAGGCCTGCGTTATGTATTTAGATGCTTGTTAGAGAATTAGGTTTCATTGAAGATTTATGGTGTATTCTGGAAAGTCTACCTTGCACCAATTATAAAAATTCGTTGTAATGATGGATTTATCGAAGATGACCATTCAGGTACAAGCAACATTAGTATCATTAACTGTCTCTTGAATTACTACGAGTATATCATGAACCACAAGATATGTGGTCCATATGTATGACAGAGTAGTCCGCACCTAGGCTCTTGGCATCTAGGCTGTGAAGAGTAATGTAAGAAATGTAAGGTGAATTCAGCTACCAAATGTGAATGTGAATTAAATTAGTTAAATTCCTTAACCTGAAATGCTCAAATTAGGTATACAAGAGTATTTAGAATGAGATACCAATGAAGATGAACATGTTCACATATTGCATCCTATGTTCTGCGAACCATATGGCCTGTAAATATATCGGACCTTTACCTTTATTTTAGCAAAACAATTTTGGATACTTGTCTGCTGTTGAGTCTTGAACAATCTAATATGGTTTTGTGCTGTGCTAGTGCTTAAATTGTGATTTTGCACAACATTTAATAAACATCCTTTTTTCTTTCACTTGCTCTGCAGAAATTTTTTCTTGATGCTGCTGATGATGGAGAAGGAGATGCTGTAGAAGGCGATGGAGACCAGCATGCTGATGCTCCAGCTGGTGAAAGGTAAACTGGGCTATGTTAAGTCTATACACATCTGCAGTGTCTCTGAAAATGTCCGTGTGAATCGTAGCTTGCATTTTAGAATCCGATAAGATCGTGTGGAAGAATTTTCTGCTTTCAAAATAAGCTCACATTTTTACCTTTCAGTTTGAAGGTTTTAGTGTTGATTTGCAAAATATTTTTTGGAGCCACTGTTGATGCTAATTTATCTTGCAGATGATAATATATTTTACTGGTATGATCTATTATCTTTCAGGAAGTCCAAAACAAAAAGAGTTACAAGAGTAGAACTGAACAAAAGAGCTCGTCGTAAGGAGAGGCTGAAAACAGAAGCAGATGCAAAGAAATTGGAAGTTCTTTCAAAGCAAATAGACAGGTATGTTTCACATTCTTATATCATCAAGCTCCCACGAATGGCCCCGTGTAATCGTCTGATCACATTATTTGCTATTTTTGCAGCTTGCCAAATATAATAGCTGAGATAGCTAAAGAGGATGAGGAAAAGGAAAAATTACACACAAGGCGAACTGTGGCTAAGCAGGAAAGGCTGAAGTCAGGCCCACGCCGTCTGGGCAGACACAAGTATGTTCTTAACATGGATTTAGTTGGCTCATATACTTATTAGCAGTAATGTTCCCTCAAAGTAGTGTATGCGGTCATATTCAAGTTAGTTGCCAGATGTTTCTACAAGACCAGTAGTAGTTCATTTTTCCTTTCCGAAGGTGATGCTGTTATCATTCAGTGAAGCTCTCTTTTAAGAAATATTCGGTTACTTTGCATTTTAATTTATTGGAACTTTAAATATGAAATTAATCTGCTCATTGAGTTCTTTCATCAACTGCCCATTTATGGTCTACAAAATTTGAAGATAATGTTATTATTTACCTTTTGGGGTATATATATTTCATGTACAAGTCTTCTACATGGCAAGAAAATTTTCTTAATATTTGGCATACAAGATTTGATTTTCTGATGCTAATTTCAAAATTTGGATATAACAGATTTGAACCAGCTCCCGTCCAAGTTCTTTTGACAGAGGAGATTAGTGGTTCCCTTAGACAGCTGAAGGTAATATTTCTTGTTTAGTCTGTCTGTCTATAATTGTTAAGGAGCTAAATGCTACATATTTATGCAGGGGTGCTGTAATCTAGCGAGGGATCGCTACAAGAGCATTGAAAAACGTGGTATACTCGCACCGAACAAGAAAATAAGGTTCGTCTCTTTCTTCTTTTGTCTAAAATGCAAGTTGGTCAAAGTTACAGCATACTGCGAATCAGAGCATACATTCAGAGTGCTTTTGCTGATTAAAAAGTTCCATTTGCCTAGCCTATTGTTAGCATAACTAGAGGCTCTGCTGGAAAAATATAAATACTTTATGATACAACAATATAATGAACTGCTTAATTTGCAAAAAGAGGCACCCGTCTTTACATGCATGTTTATCCATGAGCAGCAAGCGTCGTCGTCGCTGAATGCGTGGTGGATGTTCAATATGGGGAGGAATGTGTAGCAAACCTGATTGGGCAGTCTTGAACAATTTTGCGGAAGGGAATGTGCTGTAAGGCGAAGCAGCTATGTAGTGGTTAAGGCATTGAAGGATCCTTTGTGATTGCAAATTTTGAAGGACTGCTACCCCTTGTGTGTACCCTGACAGGCCTGCCCTTGAGGCAAATTTTGAAGGATCACACTCTGTATCTTGTTATCCTTTGTACTAGTTAGCGGACACGTGCAACGCACGTCTTCAAATGTGTTTCGTCCTCAAATTTCTTTCACTGAACCTCACATCTTGTTTTCTTGGCATGCCCCGTGTTTCTGTTGCTGTGCAATATTATTGATGTCTTCCCACTACATGTGCAGGCGTGCAGCCATCCCCTTTTATTACAAAACACTGTATCAGTATGAACAATAAAGAAAAACATTTAGAGCGATGGCAATATGGAGATGCTATTTACTCATGCTTGATCAGTTAACAAAGGACACTGGGTATTGTATCCGTTGTTTAAATTAAAGGTATAATGATGACTACTTAGAACAAACACGTTTGGACCTCACAGACCTCTGAAAATGGCTGAAAACCATTAATAAACATTGCAGCTTGGACTTGTGGGTGGGTGCTCGCATTGCCAAGCAACACGTTTGGACCTCACAGATTACTGAAAATGAATAACTGAACAACGGATGTACTGAGCAATGTTTAGCTTACTGGAGTAACTGAAACTCTACTCCGAAAAGAAAAGCTAGTAGTATTATTCAGGCAACCAGGCCACGAAGTTCCGAATCAGTCAAGTTTAAGTTTATTACAGAAGCCAAACCTGAATGCATGACTTTCCCGAGGAGGAGTATGACTGAATGCTCAACTAAAAACCATGTACAGACAATGGCATCTACCCGCAATGAAAAAATTACAGAATTCAGTGGTGTAATCTACTACTCCGTACCATATTTAGTAAATTAAGCTCATCTGAGACTACATTCCACTCCAACACCAGATAGGTCAGGCAAAGCAATGCAGCATGACAATCAAGGAAAGATGAGCTTTCAGTGGTCTTGTACCCTGCCGTGATGTCGGGCACGCTGTCCTGACCTGCAGGACGTAGAAGAAAACATGTACCTTGCCTGAGCACACGCCCGGGCAACGGGAACTCGTCGATAATTTGGCATCCGCCAGCGAGGTACGGGTCGCCCTGGTACCCGTCCTGGCACTGGCACACGTAGCTTGCCGGTGTTGCTGCGGCGTGAGCTAAGGCTGCTCCTAGACCCGTCCATGTGGAAGCCTGTCGTCGCCACTCGCCAGCGCCGACGACACGGACTCCAACGTCGACTCCAGCACCACCGGGACCGCCTTCTGGCTAGAGGTGCCCACGAGCGACTTGTTGAGCAGCGCGGCGGAGGCGCTCCCAAACCAGCCCCTCTCGGGTCTCGGCAACCCGCAACAGCGCTGGTCACCTCGTGGTCTTTCTACTCGTTCAAGTCCAGCCACCTATGGGGATGGGCTTCTTGCAGCAGGCGGGGACGGCTCCCGGAAAAATCGTCGCGGCGCTCTCCCAGCTGTCTTTGATGGCGCAGAAGGCGTAACACCAGGCGATGACCTTGCCGGTGTCCCCGAGCACGTTGACCTGGATGTTGCACCCGGTGACCACGACTTGGTTGCGCGTCTCCGACACCATGAACGGTCCGGCGCCGAGGCCGCCCCAACCCCCAAGTGACTTTACCGTCGGGGTACCGTGGGTGGTGATATTCAAGGCGCCCGCGATGTCCATGATGGCATGATGCGCACCAAGGAGTTGGCCAGCGAGATCTCGAAGACCTTGAGGCTGCCTCTGCCGCCGCCGATGAGCAGCCGGCCGCGCATCCGGTCGCATGTGAGGTTAAAGCTCGGCCAGTAGCACTCTTTGCCGACGCCGAACGGGAAAGGCACGCTCACGCCGCAGCAGCTGGTCGGGCAGACTGTCGGCGAACCTACTGCAACTCCTGTTGCGGCCTGAGTCGTTGCCGCCGGCCCGCCGCCATGAAGCAGAGTAGAAAGCCGCCGCCGGTATAATCATCGCCGATATGCGATCGCAGAGATGTGTGGATGGATCATGAGGGCGAGGCATGCGAACGGGAGGTGCACACCGATGGTCAGTGCATGTGCATGGTCGTCAAGGAGGCTCCGCAGGCAGCATGACGGCAGGGTTGGAGACTTGGGAGTTCAGCTGTTCAGGCACGGTGGTATGGTATCGTGTGCAGAGGAGGCGGCGGGGCAGAGGAGTCGATGGAAAATGATGGGGTGGACATGATGGGTTGGAGACTTGGGATTTCAGGCACGGTGGTATGGTATCGTGTGCAGAGGAGGCGGCGGGGCAGAGGAGTCGATGGAAAATGATGGGGCGGACATGATTTGGATCCGTTTCCCTAGGTCACAGGCCCGTAAATTTTGGGTGGGGAGAACGGATGGATTTAGGCCGTTTGATGCATATGTATGAACGGTTCAGATTTGATTTTCCTGCCAAGTTTGCTTGTTTATTAGTAGTGGAGAAGTGGAGAATAGATCACACTATGCTTCCAGAGCAAGTATAATAAATCTCCTCTATTAACTTGTGTCGACTTGTTGGTAGGCTCTGTCGTAAGTCTTTCATTTCTACGATGAAGAAAGTTGGCATTTTCAATTTGCAGACTTTGATCATTGCAATCATCTGGCTCATATTCGTATCATGACAAAATTACACATTATTAGAACTTCGTGTTGTTACAATTCACTCACTATCAACATTATTGACATGTCACTGATACCGCCTGATCAACTGCACAAATTTTAACATGTTTCCATACCTATATTTTCTACAAGTGACAACAAGATGAACAAAAGTTGCCTGACACGAACGCTTGTACCACAAACCCGGCACTATTGTTTGGGCGCCTTGGCTCTGAACAACAAGATGAACAAAAGTTGCCTGACACGAACGCTTGTACCACAAACCCGGCACTATTGTTTGGGCGCCTTGGCTCTGAACACCATGCTTGGTCCTCAGCAACTTCGCTACAAATTAAAGGACAGCCCATACGTCTCGTGGCAAGGGCTGTCCCTCTGCTCGTCGCCCGTGAGCAGCGAGGGATCCTCCTTGTCGCCTGACGCCTCCCAACGGGCCAGGTAGCCGTCCCAGGAAGAGCTGACAAGCGTCGGTCGGTAAGGATGCCAGGTGCAGTCTCTGATGATTGATCCGTGCCACGAAAGCTTCTTGACGGTCGCCCCCGTTACCTGCAAGAGCAGCAGTGTGTAACAGGCAACACAGATCTACAACCACTGAAGTACGCATGCTATACTAAATTTTAGAAGATTGACTGTACATACCACATCATAGATATGCACACAATCGTCACTTGATCCAGTGTATATGTACCTCTGACCCGTGCTGCAACAGAACATGAACAACAATAAGAAGTTGACTGACTAGTGACAAATGATTCATGATACTTTGGACATATTGTGGCAAATGAAGTGGTATGAGGCTATCAACAGAAAGTAACCCCATCCGAAGGTAAACCTAGCAATCCAGATTGAGGTGTTTATGACCTTCCAGTAATAACAAAACCTTGCTAAATTACTTGCAAAGGAATCCCAACTTGAAGTTGACAGAACATAATCCGAATTCAATTCAATCCTAACCTGTGCATCGGGGAAAAGTAGCAGCGTATAAGTGTCCGCAGAACTGAATGACCTCTGTATGTTGCCAGAGACTGATCATTTGGATGCCTATAATATTTAGCATTTGATGGGAACGACATCCATCTGTAGTCCCAGTCATATAATCGTGGTGGTCGTCTGTGAGAAAAGGTAGTAATTTGAGAAATATACAAAACTGGGAGACAGTATTGTTAACGATATGTATGGATGTAAAACAAAAGCGATACCCTTTTACGGTGGCGGACATTTTCCTGACATCCCAAAGTTTGATAGTCTGATCCTTGCAGTTGGAGATAAAATAACGCCCATCGCCACGGCTATCAATACATGTAATCCCATCTAAGTGACCTGACAAAACGCCTGCTGGTTTTTCTCTTACAAGGCAACGCCTATCCCACACCTGAGGGGTTATGAAGCATTGTCAGACCAAAGCTAGAATGGATGATGCATATATAAAGGGTTGTTCTAACAGGCCCTTCATTTATTTTAATTTTCTAGTAGAATCTAGATAATAAGCACACCAGCCTTGAGAGCAGCGAAATGGCATCCGAGCACACCTAATCCCTTTATCTGAGTCATTTATCCTTTGGTTTCCGTGTCTGTTGTGTGTTGGGTTACATATGGAGCTGTGACAAAAGTAGTATTAGTCCCATCATATCTGACAGACCACGCCTTACGATCAGCGTTCCTTTCATTCTTTAAAGCCATTGATGCAAAAATCTGTATCTTTAACTATTAACTCTTATAGTCCAGCTAGGCCATTATGTCTATTATACACAAAGTCTATGTTACTTCTGTTCTTTATTAGATAAGATAGAACATAGTAACTAGATGGCCCTACTGAAGCAAGATAAATAAAAGGACAGAAGTAAAACAACAATCTAGAGAAATTAACAAGAATACTGACCTTACAAAGATTATCATCACTTCCAGAGTACAACACATTACCACTTTCATCAGCGAAGGTGACCGTGTTGACATCAGCCTTGCAGAACCAACGGACAAGAAAATGAGATTGTAAAAAAATAATACTCCAAGGCATCTAATGATCATATGGATCTTATACTGCTCAACCAGACGATGGTTCTAGCTTTTCCACCATCAGGTACATCATTCATATCCATTTTAAAATAATCTGATGGAAAATGTAATAAAGTATAATTCTAATGCAATTAAAATGATGATCCAGTGGTTAGTCACTGTAGTCCCAGAAACCAAGACTACCTCAAACCTGGAATTTAATACCCATCATGTTGCTATGTTTGACATTATGTGATGGAACAATGAAACTCTATTCCAAGAAGTGTTATTTCACTTTCTGTTCTTACTTCTTATGTTTCCTCCAAATCATGCCATCAGTCTTTAAGAGGACAGGTTCAGATTCTATGAAATAACGAAAATATGCGACTACCTCCAACTTCCCAATAGAACATACGCAAAATTTGAAGGTGTCACATTTTTATGATACAAGAGACTGAGATATAGCCGTTCTATTTAGGGATTTAACCGATGGTGATTTGATTTGAGGGAATCAGTTATTCTCCTGTGGACAACAAGCATGTTTTTACGGATGAGCATGAACTGGAATAGAATAAAGAATAAAGCGGTCAGATAAATGATTGAACCAAAATGCTTGTGGCCAATGAAGTTATTTCATACCGCATGAGCACGGATACGGACTGATACTTTATTAGCTCCAAGATCATAGACATATATTGAGCTATCATTGTTCCCAACAACAACTTCTCGACCATCTTTGGAAAATTTCACAGAGAATATCCCAAATGAGTATTCGTCATCATCACAGAATTCCAAACCCTCATGAATTTCCTGCAGACAAGTAAGAATATTGAAACATGGACTAGAAGCACATCACTGTATTAATACGACTCGAGCATGCAGTCATGGTTTCAGAGTATAGAACATACAGTAACATTAGCATCCGAGTCCCTTCCAGCATTCTGCACATTCACAATGTGAACAATAGGCGACAAACTGGAATAGGCCTGTGAAGGATTGATAGGGCATGAGTAAAAATAAATATACAAATGAGCATGACTAACCAGAATATAGCTTGACAGAAGTCAGCAACCAATAGCGCAAAAAACAAATTACTTAGAAATTACACCCCAGGATACCTTTCGAGAAAAGAAGTGACTGTTGCGTGCAAATTTGATTTAACTTTGAACAAAAATGGTAAAGCAAAATAGCAAGCCTTGAAACTGACTGATTGAGTACATGTTATTAATAGAACACAAGAAGCAACTGTCCTCGTTTGGCATTGTGGTGGCTTTTCAAAAGATCTTTTCTAGTAAAATTTTCTTATAATTTTGGGTATAGTATGCACTCTAAAGAATTATTTTGGAGTCATAACAACAAAATAATTCCTTCTAAAAACTCCAGAGATTAACTAAATAGCACAGAGCCCTGCAAGATGCTGTTGTTTTCACGGTGGAGAGGAATTATAACCGGGTTCTATTTGAGGTGGACTGCGCCGACCTGGTGCGAATTTGTAAGGAAGGACGGAGGGATCGTTCTGTTATCTCGCTGATTCTAGATGATATTCATGAGAGTCAATCTTTTGAAGCTTTTAGTTTTAGTCTAGTCCACTACATCCAATCAGGCGGCTCAGAATTGCGCTAAATATGCTTTGCAATAATGTGAACTAGCAGGTTTGGCTGATGGCGAGTCCTCAGTTTTTAGAACACAGCCTTAAGGCTGATTGTACCTCTATGTCTTAGAATAATAAAGGTCACGACATTCTCCAAAAAAAAAACTGAATACCACCGTACAAGAAATCAGTGTAGATGGCAGCCTTACTCACTTTGCGGTCACATCCCTTATGTATGTACAATTAAAGGTGCAGTAACTTATAAGAAGTAAACAGAAGATAACCTAACCTAGGGATACACAAGGTTCCATGAATTCACAGTAAGAAAGGCTGCAGGTCATTCTGAAGACCACTCATCATGCAACACATTCTGAAGCTCCTAGTTCTGATGTCAGATTGATGTTGTAGAATAACCACCAGATAAATTCCCCTCAAGATAAGAAAAGCTTTGAGGAGACTAATTCCTAACAAATTCTTAGAAAATCTAAAATATGCTCAAGCCGGATCCACTATACAAATATGCTGTTGCATAGACACTTAGCTTAAAAGAGTTGTAGTCTTGCGGTGGGTGTTGGTTGTAGTTGCCTAGTCGTAGGCTTGTAAAATTGATTCTTTCTATCAGTTCATAGAAACACAAGCTTTACATTTTCTTGAGAAAAACAGAGTGGATAAATGCCACGATATGTTGATCGGCTTTCCATCCACAAGTAAAGCAATCAGTGCATCCTGATCTTTAGTTACTCATCTTATATAGGCTAATTCCACGCATATGCAGTAAACTAAACTCACATCAAATCCAAGAGGCAATACGGATGGAACAAAGGACTTACAAGGTACCGCTGATCAGGGGAGAGAGCGATATCGGAGACCGTCCACCGCATGCTCCTGCAGCTTATGTTCTTATGGACCTTCCACCCTCTATCGACGTCGTAAACCCTGATGCGGCTTCCCTTACCACCACATTTCACACCGCAGAGAAGAAGCATCAGCCACCACTAACATTTCTACGCGCAAGCTTCACAAGAGGATGAGGAGAAGAAGGAGAAATCAAGAAGCACCTACCCGAAACCCGGCGACGAGGAGCGAGCCGTCGCCGGAGAACTGCGAGACGTAGGCCTCGCTGTCCATGTCCTCCACGCACCACGGCCCCTCCGCCGGGAGGTGCTTCCCGGCGGCGTAGGCGCGGTCGGCCGACGAGAACCCGCCGCCGCCGGACTCGCGCGACGAGAGCATCTCGAAGGCCGAGACTTTGCCTCTCTTCCGGCCACGGGCTGCGCGGGCGCACGGCTCCGACCGCATCCGGGTGAGGTGGGACACCTCATCCTCGATGGTGAACGGGTCCAGCTCGCGCTCCAGCTTCGCCTGCCTGGCCCCCCGCCGCCGCCCCAGCAGCCTCGCCATTACTAGAACCTGTCGGAGGAGCGCAAGAAGTGATTTTTCAGCGCCGGATTGGTAGAACTCGCGTTCGCGGCTGCATGAACGATTCAGGGGACGGATCAATTCGGGTGAAATCAGCACGGAATCCTGAAGCAGACAGGGGTTTTGATCGATCTTCTATTCTGATTACTGAACCTTCTACGCCGGCCCAGATAGTCGTTGAGAGAACAAGAAATTCAGGGGATCTGCAGCGGCTAGTGCTCGCTGGATTGCACGGCTGGGGAAGGAGATCTATGGGGAAGAATAATCTTCCTGGATAGATGAACTGGATTGGATTCAGCGGAGTGGCGGGCGGAATGGGGAGAGGAGGAGACTGTGTGAGCGTGAGCGTGCGTGGTGAATTTGGGTGGGGATCGTGTTTGGACGCGTGGCCATCGCCTGGTCCGGCCAGTGACGTATTGCTGAGTTGACGGCGAAGATCAAGAACATGCTTTTACCTATCGACTAGGTTTGTCTCAAATAAAATGAAATTAACCTATCGATTGGGAGCTTGATAGTACCGCATCCTCGACAGGCTGGTTCTTCGACTGTCACGCCGGGAGCCCTTTCATGGGCTGTTGTCGCCGCCGGACCGCATGCCGTCAAGGTCTACCACTCCTCCGCTCCTGCCGCCACGCTTGGGGAACGTCTGTTGCGCGACGCTTCTTCAGCCACAGATCGTTCGCCCGTGCGTTTGCATCCACGCCGACGAGATGCGCGCCTTACTCTCCGACCTGGCGGCATCTCTCTGGGCCGAGCTCAAGGAGCTCGTGGCCGACGCCGTTGCTCCCATCCTCGCCGCTTCAACGGCCGCGTGTGATCGGATTGAGCGCGCACGCGACATCACCTCTCAAGCGGAGGTGCTCATCGACGCCATGCTGCCTGTCTGCGGGGCGAGGTCCCCGTCCCACTCACCTTCTCTGTGTGGCAATGAGGATGTGCAAGTTGACGAAGCGGCGTGCCAGCTGGCGGAGAGGAAGATGATTGGCTCTCTGCCACGAGATCCTGTCGCCTTGTGCATCGCCGTCGGGCGACTTCGAGCTGGATGGTATTGACGCCACTCCAAGCCCGGTTAGGGAACTGCGGTAATCCTCCTTTTCTGAGGTGACGCCGATGCAGCAATACGGTGATGACATTGTCACCGTCGAGGGCATCGTCGATGAAGACTCGGAGTCATTGAGGATGCCGATTCAGAAGAGGACGCTGAAGCTGCCTTGTTGGGTGATATACTGGCTCCCTCGTCAGCCTTCGGCGGGGCGGGAGGTGAGCGCTAACGGAGTTGTCGTGACCCGTTACTGAGCTCGGTCCAAGACCTCGATGAAGACTCAGAGTCATTGCAGGATGCCGATTCAGAAGAGGACGCTGAAGCTGCATTGTTGGGTGCTCTCCTGGCTCCCTCGTCAGCCTTCGGCGGTGTGGGAGGGGTGAGCGCTAACGAAGTTGTCGTGGCCCCGTTGCTGAGCTCGGTCCAAGACCTCTTCACCAGGCCGGATGTGCCCCTACTTCCTTGTCCTGCGCCGCGGACACCGGTCTTGTCGCGTGTTGAGTTGTCGACGCCGGAAATTTGCCATAGTGCTCAGCTGGGAGACAAACCGAAGATGCACACCATGTTTAAAGTTACCCGTGTGTTGAACAAGAAGATGTGAATTCAAGTTGCAGATGATGCCCCTTTGGAGCAGGCTCGTAAGCAATTTGTGGGTAGCTTCAAGACACAGATGTCTGACTCGTCTCTGCAGGGCCTCCCTCGCCTTTTCAAGCTCAACATCCCAAGCCTTGACGCTGTTGACGATGCCCTCTTGGGCCTGGTTGGTCCAGGGGGTGTGGAGTTTGCGCCTTCAGCCGAGTAGGAGGGTTACGGCTAGTTTCTTCTGCCCTTTTCAGCGTGTTCTAGACTATGAAGAGGGCCGAGTTTTAGAAGTTGTGATCGGCTGAGTTTATACTCTGGCCGGTTGTATCTTCTTTGGCCGGTTGTATCTTGTTTTGTATTTTGGCCTAGGCCTTTGATGTTTGCTTCTTCTATATCAATATAAAAGACAAACCTTTTGCCTTGTTTCAAAAAAAAAGTATGGGCTATAAAAAGTATGGGCTATCCTTAGTTTGTTGTTGTTACCGTAATTGTTTATTTCGTGTCTACTCGACAACCATGGGAATATACGAAGGTTGGTAAGAAGGGGTTTTATTTTATTTTATTTCATGTCATAGGGAGAAACACAAAGACATACCACACAAACATACCATATCTTATGTCATCTCTGCAACTATTGTTTCCACGGTCCGGAGTAGTAGATTGTTAAAATTATACATGTAAATAGAAAATGTATATCTCTCTTTTCAGACTCGGTAATTAAGACTCGACCTGCCGACTCGGTATTACAGAGGTGCTCATAGGGGTAGGGTGTACGTGTGTGCGTTCATAGGGGTAAGTGTGTGCACGTGTATGTGAGCGTCTGTGTTGTACTGTGTTTCTCAAAAAAAAATTAACACCATTGTACGAGAAAATCTACAAAATACCGCCAAAAGGTATAACGCAAAAGCGAGGTTTACAGGTTGGGTTCTCCACAACAGATGATGTATAAACTGTATGCCGAACCTCGGTTGCTATATCTTAAAAGCGGCTTTGACCCAAGGCATTCTCGATTGCAAGATATTTTCCCTTCTAATCTCCCAATATGCTCTCGCCTTCTCCTTTATTCCATTTAGATCCATCACAAATGTGCGTCAACTAATTATGTAAAGAGGGAGTAGTAGTTGTTTCTAATCCAACTAATATTTAGTATTTAGTTTGTAATTTTCTGTCTTTTGAGTTCCACTTCAATGAAACTACGATGATGAATCAAATGTTTCTATAGTTAAAATTCTCAGATTTTTTTTTGAAAGGAGGATGAACCGCGACCAGTTCATCATGTGATATAGACAATTATATATTGTTTACTATTTTATAAATACAATGCCAAGAAAATCAAAACTGACGTTCGACAAATCTGTTTATATAAAAGAGAAGGAAAACTCACGCCGTCCACATGGGTTGTGCCTCGCAACAACATCTCCAAAACATACCACAAATCATATGACCTTGAACGAATCTACTAGTCGAGCGACATTTGAGTTGACAATGTGCAACAGTACTGTAAGAACACGACTTCAAGAAAGAATCACCGCTGGCACGCCTATGTTGTGGTCTAACTAGCGTGAGACCAAGGTTAACACCCCGAAGCAACACCATCCATATGAAAAACAACATTCGAATTTCGGTTCCGGTCGGTCAAACTTGAAATGTAGACCATGCAAGTATGGGTTCCACCTGGAGTGGCAATTTACGTGCACCAAGCAACTTTGTAGTTTTCAGTAGTGCGAAGTTGTTTCTGACGGTTGTAGAGCTAATGTGATGGTAATAGTCTTCTGCAGTCGCCCATCATATGATCGTTCCGAAATCCGAACTCTACATTCCTAACAAAATCTGCAGCACGGTCACGAATTACTCAAGTCGTTACTGATTTCGTCGTCAGTTTGTGGTGTTGCAAACAAATACAAATATGAAAGTAAAGATCAATCTACAAATAAATAATCATTCAAAAAAGGGTATACATATTGATCTCGTTCTTCAGAACAGAGAGGAACTAGAGAACATTCAAACTGAGGGACATGAGAGTTGACAAGAACAAACTCTTATCGAACTGAAAGAAAAGCACACACAATGAACGCCCAGCCGGCGAGAAATATTAAGGAGGGCTCGGGACGGTCTGGCAGGCGGCCGTGCAGATGTCCATGCAGAAGGTGAGGAAGGTGTCGACGCAGGGCTTTCCCAACGGCGGCGTCCAGGCGCAGATGGTCTGGCACATGGCCACCGACAGCGGGTTGCAGGCCTCTACGCATTTCAGTCGGCATCCTGTCACCGGGCTAGGGCAGGCTAGTGCATGTGCATCCCCATAGCCGGTGCCAAGGGCTGGAGACGCCGACTGCACCAGCAACATGGCGACCCACACGAGGGAGGCGGCCATCTTCAGCGCGGAGGCCGCAGCCATCGGACCGGCCGGTCTTAGTTAGATCAGATGTAGGGCTAGCGAACTGTAAATGTAAAGGAAGGAAGAAAGGGTATATACTACTAGCGAAGACTGATTCTGAGATAAGTCGTGTGGTTCCTGTATGAAGGAGCTGGCGATCGATGGTGCTCTTTTGTAGGCAGCAAAGCGGAGGAATGATAACACACACCTGAAACCTCTCCACCAGCTAGCTTGATTGCTGGGTTAGTAATGGCTGTCACAAAATAACTTAATTCCTACCTCCACCATGTTATCCATTGACTTACGATCGATCATTGATACTAGGAAGTATAATAGTACTACTACAATAATATTGGGTATAAGCTTATAGAAGACCTCTCCAACTAACTTTCTTGGCTGGAACTGGCATCTCCAGCATGTTATTCATTGACTATGAAGGTGTTATACAGCTAACCATTAACCGCTAGGAGAATTATACTACAACTTACTTCTGATGCTCATACTAAATTATTATCTGAAGCTTATAATCATGGGGGGGGGGGGGGGGGGGGGGGGGGGTAGGAGGCTCACCACAGCTCAGGAAATGTGGACCGTTGATCTGGTTTTACCGTCGATCTCAGCCGTCCGATCTGGCTGGGTTTTTTTTTACTGTGCCCGGTCCCCCTGTCATCGACTGCGTGGCTGGAAATTTCGGTGTCTCTGCGGGCGCGGTGGCAGTGGCCGTTATTCCGACGGAGCCGCTCTGGGCAAAATCGTCTTTTCGCGCTGGGATATATAACCCGCGTCCACCAGTGGAAAAACCTAGCCGCAGCCACGCCAATCGCCCGCGT
This sequence comes from Poa pratensis, assembly GCA_947311845.1. NCBI lineage: Eukaryota > Viridiplantae > Streptophyta > Magnoliopsida > Poales > Poaceae > Poa > Poa pratensis. Next base: position 70,558,746 of record CAMZMU010000027.1, on the reverse strand, counting down.
CGTCTCTCCCCCAATCCGCCTCGCTCCCGCATCCTTCGCGTCCTCTCTCCTCCAATCCCGCTGCCTCGCTCCCGCGCCCTCTCTCTCGCTACCACGCGCCGCCGCACGCGTATGCTCTCTCACATCAAGCAGCGCAGCCGTGGTGCTCGCCCGCAGGTATGCCCTTGTGGCCTCTCCCTCCCCGTCTCTGCTCTCTCTCCCAGCTCACATCCTCTCTTCCTAAGCAGCCGGAGGCGACGAAGCAGAGGTGCCGCACGAGAGGAGCTTGACCTCCGCTGGAGCGTCCCCGACCCCATGGTGGCCGACTGCGCGGTATCTGGCCGCGAGCGACCGTGTGTTGAAGCTCGCCCGGACGGCATCCTCCTGCAGCAACTGGCGGAGGTCCCCTTCTCCACCCCCACGATTGTGCCTCCCCTTGCCGACCGCACCGTCTGCGACGTCCTTCCTGATGGTTGCTGCCGGGTTTGAGGCTGGCTGAGGTTTGTATGGACACGTTTCCCCCCATCCCCTCTCTAGATCTGAATCTCTACTGCTCTCGATCCCCTAAGGCAGCGCTTCTTTGTTGTTTTTCTGATGTGTGCTCGCTTGTTCATGTGTTCTGCAGGTTCGGGCTCACCTCTGATTTCGAGTAGGGGAGCCGTGCTGCTCATGTTCTCCACCACATGTGAGATATCTTTTGGAGGCCCCCAAGTTTTGCCTCTTAGTTTATGCGATTGGTTGCTGAACATATTGCAAGGGTCTGGGGCTGTGTGCATCGGTGACCAGTGGGCTGGAGTATGCCGAGTATGTATGATGAGAAAATTCCAGCTTTCCTTTGCATTTGGATCTTCCAGTCACCTAAGATATTTTAGTTACCCGAGCTGTCCATTATTCACGTGTACGTCTTTCACAGGTTGTGTTCACAAGACGTAATAGTTGAGTCAAACCAACCAGTGTGCCTCAATGGCTTCCAGTTAACAAAAGGTATATAGTACCCAATTAATTAGTCTCTTATGTAGCCTAAGATGATTTTAAATATATGTGATGTTTTCTTAGGCATGCTTGCTGATATGAAAACATCATATCTATTTTTTGTGGAGCTCATTACCCATATTATATACATTGCCCACTATTTTCAGATTTCAAAATTTAATTACCATACATCTAGGAAAACATGAACACTGAGACATATGCACCTGCTGGTTCACAACTTTTCCTTGGTTATATGTATGACTAAATTTGGAGCGATCATTTTTATGCAATTTGTCTAATGTTTCAGGAAATCACATGGTCGAAATAGTGAATTGAGGTAGAGTAGACCGATGATCCGGTATATTTGGCCAGCTATGGAAAGAAAAACCTTGCATCTGCTCCCCCTAAACTACCATTTAGTCCAGCGGATAACAGGTACGAGTATATAGTGGTCCATAGTACCTTTATGCAGTTTTGTTCCATTTGCACTAACATCACAGTAAACCTGAAATTGTAGTTCTATTGCATTTTTTAACTATATAATGTGGATATCATGTCTATTCTTTCAGCTGTGACAACGGAAAATCTTGTGCCTGGTGCGGTTCATAAAAGGCATATCCAGTGAGCTTACATCAGCTGCGAATATCAACATATTTTGGACAGGTTGGTAAGCTCCCTTTCCTTCACCGAATGGTTCCCTTGGGCCATATATTTACTGAATTTTTTCCTGTCTTCATTATTCAGGTTATTATGCTTCTTTGTTCTTACTTGATCAACCGTCCTATTTGAGAGAGTATGCACATATAGTGTTAAATTTGTTTATGTGTGTTATGTTTTTGTTTCTGCCTAAATGTCGCTTCTCTGGAGGAGAAGTTTCCTTTGGCATGTCTATAGTTATTGCCCTTCTGGTCTTGCTGGCTCAGCTGTCTCCACTTTCTAGATAGCTATTTATATCTTCATCGCCTGTATTTACATGGTAGACATTCGGTTTTTGTTTCATAATTTCTTATTCATATTATATGCACCGATTGCTTAGGGCTAATGACATATGTTCTTTGTGTTCTCCCTTTTTTTTGTTCGTTGGGTATGTCTGGAGCATCGTCGCCGTCGTCCTCGCGCCGAGAAGAACTCCGCCCCGAGCTCTAGAAATCCAGAGCACCCCTACCCGTCTTCTTCTTCGTGTTTGGATCACGAGATCTATGATCGACGATGGCTCGGGATGCCGGTTCAGGTTTGTGCCAAAATGACCCCTCCTTCTCTTGCATGTTTGATTTCTTGGCCAGATCTGACGTGCTGATGTTCTTCCCATTTTTGTAGCGTGATTCAACGGCCCTGTGTTCGGGAGAGAAGTTGAGGAACACGGCTGATTCAGGTACTGGCTGCCACAGAGAGAGGCTAATGTATTTTGGTTCACCTTCTCTTACTCGATTTTTTATTATTTTACATCTACCTGGTCGGTCCTTTTCTGCTGAGATTTTGCTGCTATCTAAAGCCTGAAAATATTGTCTAATGCTTCAAAATTCAATGAGAAAAAAGGTTAGAACAAAAATACAATGAATGGGCTAATAGATTCTCTCTTCCTCTCATGTTGAGGCGTGAACCAGAAAAAACTTTTGATAGGCGGGCTGCTTTAGAGGTGAAAAGATTTAGGATTTTCTGAAGAGTTTAGCCTTCTTCAAATACAAATTATATCATCATTTGTTGATATGAACCGTACTTTAAAACTAGAAGTTTTTTCGTGAAGTAATAGTTGAGAGAGGGGAAACTCCCATCAATTATTTTTGGTAAATATGCCATATCTCTAGAATTCATGTGGAATAGTTTGCTAATACTGCAAAACAATCTATTTTTCCTCTTTGCATGGTCAACTTTTATACGCTGTCCCCATGTTAGTATTTCTGTGCATTTAAGCTTTAGACCTGCTCATAATATATCTCCTGCGATCTTATTTCTGACCAAGTAAGCATTTCAAGTTAGTTGTGCTTGAACCTTCAATATATTCACTCACGTGCAGCTTAACTGTTTGCTGCATGACTGGCATTTGCCATTTCGTTAGTGCTTTACATCTTTCACTAATAATATAGGGTTCTGGAAAAGCTCCAGAAGTAAGATTGGCTTTTTTTGGAGATGGATGTTTACTGCATATTTTCCATTTTCCATTTCGTCGACATGGTGATATTTCCATACTTGCAATAACAGATCAAACCTAGGACATCTTTTGGGTTGTATATGTTTGTTTTGTGAAATATCCAATTGAAAATGAACCATGAGATAATTCTTATTACTCTAACAATTCAACATCATATTTTTCCTGGGCATTGTCATCATACTCTCCGTTTATTATTCTGCTTTCGCAGTTTGTGAATGATTTTATCTTCATTTAGGATATTGCTTTGTAGGAGCACTATTTGTCATGTTCTCTTTCTTTCTTATTTTAACCTTGCATTTTTATGTTCTTTTTCATTCTCGAGAACTATAAATGTTCTCTGTTTTCAGCTTAATTTTTTGGGATTGAGGCATCTTGAATAATATATTTTTAGAATGATCAGTGTTTCTTAATTCATTTCCTTGCAATTTGAGAATCTTTCAAGATTGTCTGGATGAGCGCATGTATGTTAGCTTAGATTTGTAACACATGTGCCGGTTGGTCTTCTTTCCTTCTACTCCTTCCTCGCCCGCTTGCAAAGTAGGTGGCGCTCAGTGTGAAGTAGCTGTAATGGCGTGAGGTGAAGAGCAGTCATAGTTACGACTTACAACCCAGGTAAATTTAATGGCCTTATGTATGTAAGTACTGCTACTTTGTTTTCACACTGCCTGGTATATTTTAAGTGCAGGTTTTCTGCAATTGCGAGTCTGTGACAAGTTAGATAACGAAACTCGATATGTTAACCACATGAATGTTATTTGTATTACAGACATGATTCAGTTTTCATCTGCTTTTAGCATGCACCAGGTTTTGTTGTTTAACGAGTTCATTTGGATATCTATGTTTGGTTGGTACTTGGTGGATAACTTCCTGTTTTCTTAAGTTCTTCAGTTAGGCACCATGAATGTGATGTGGGCAAGTGGAAGATTCATGCAGAAAAGCTAAGGTCACTGGGGTTTCCTGTTTTTTCACCATGATTGTTTTTTTTTGGTTCAGACGTGTTATGGAAGAAGATGAATTTCTAGAGAAGATGAGGCCTTGATGTTCTAGAGGTAATCGTTACAGAACCTCCAACCCGTCCTCCGCGTCTCAAGCAAGTTGTTGTGCATGATCATTCCTATGTCTCTTCTATTTTGTGTGTGCTTATGAAAATAGTAGGCTATTAGCTTTAATTTGGTCTTCTGTGAACCAAGAATAGGGGTAAAAGTACCTGCGGTAATACCGAATTTGCTCTGAAATCTGATATGTTCTCATTTCTCTCTCTTTTTTTTTTTGGTTCAGATGTGTTATGGAAGAAGATGAAGTTCTAGAGAAGATTAGGCCTTGGTGTTCTACAGGTAATTGTTACAGCTTTTTTTGATCTGAACTGTAGTGCAAGCTATTGGATTTAGTGGTGTGAGATATGTTCGTGCTGCCAGCTTTGCTTAATTCTTTTTCCAGTGATTCTCAACTGTAGTGCAAGCTAAGGGTTGTTGACTTTGTATGGTTGCGTTAGATGGCAGCAAGGTGGCATATTGGATTCGGTGGTGTGAGATATGTGTGTGCTAGCATCTTTCTTATTTTCTCAGTGCTTACATCATGTACATTTATGCTAGATCAAATACCATGTAACATGATGCAATAAAATATTGTTATATCCACCAAAATTGAATATGTGACGGATATAGTTTCTACACAAGAGATTGGTTATATATAGGTGTGTATTACATTCTACATATGAAGTAAATAGGTGGTCCAATGAAGAATGACCGGTTTCCCTTGCAGGAGATCCACGCCATGTTCGTCCGTCATCGACCGCCGTGTCCAGCGACGACCCATCATTCTCTCTCCAATGCCTTGCTGCCTCGCTGCGGCGCCTGTTGATCTACAGGTTCTCACCTCTCTGTCTCTCTCAAAGTTCACTCACAAACATCTTCTAGATATATCTTTGATTGCAAATCATTCTCAGGTCTCTTTTTTATGAGTTGAAAAATCATTCTCCTCTGAAGATGGCTATTGAGTACCTGACGTGCCTGGTTTGAATTGGCATTGCTGAAGACTCTTTCTCCTCTAAAGATTGCTATTGAGTACATGATGAGCCTGGTTCCAATTGCATTGCTTGAAAGAAGAACATGTTATCTTCTCAAAAGGAGCCTACTGCTATATTTAGATTTATGCTCATTTTGATCCAATCAAGCTGGTCCATGGATATGAGGTCATCATTGAGATACTTTACTTTCACCTTATTACTTTTTTTCTTCAGACAAAAAATTCAACCTGATTCCTAGACCACCTCAATTGTTTCAAGTCTGGATTATTTGTACATATGTCTTGCTACCTTGATTGTCAGACCAGTCCACATGTTTAACCTATTTATCTCCTTATAGATGCTCATAAGTTTGTTTATAAGATTTTATACATTGCTTTGGTAAAATTACCTTTCTGCATATCTTACAACCCATTGTCCTTTCAAAGTATATCATGCTCTTAGTGGGGATATAGCTATGGTCTGTTGTTTTTGCTCTTATGCCATGTTATGCACAAGACATGGCATGCAACCATCAGCCTACATACATTGGAAAGAAAGATTCTTTAGTATCAAGAAACATCATCAACTTATATTATCTGTTTATATTAGTTTATAAACCACTATGCTCCTTATTGACCCAGCTGAAGCCAAATAAATGCCACTCTTCAGCTTAGACGATGTGGATTTGTGGAATGCTGCAGGTCATTGTGTTCATCTGGCTCGCGTGATTTGGAGTCCATCAACTACAGAGGTAGGTTTATCGATTCAGTACCGTGGAAACACATCAATGAAGTCACTCTTTCCATGTGAGTACCTCGAAAACGCAGCAGCTAGGTCACTCTTTATGTTATCTTATGTTCTTATTGATTACTTCCCGATGTTTCCTCATCAGTACATGGACTACTAAAAAGGATGGCTTGGTTGGGTTATTTGAAGGTACTCTATCGAACTTGATATGTTGGAAAAATCGTTCTGCTGATTATGTATCCACCAACTTATAGGCTCTCTTTTCTCTTATTTATATCTATGTTATTTAGATGATCGAATAGCTTGCTTGTGCAATTGGATTTGGTGTTACGTACTGCAAATAGGGGTACATGGTGTATATTTACTATGGTAAATCAGATGCACATATTTTAGTATTTCACAGTGAAGTGTTGTAATTGGTCTGACAGTAAAAGCCTCATCTGGTTTTCACCCAAAATAGACCTACCTTTGTGGCTCATATATGATAAGTGTCATACAACTCTGGATATGCTACTGCTTTAACTAAGATTTTTTGTTTTCAAATTCATTGAATGTTAATGACATTTCTATTGTCTTGAGTTCTTACAGCCTGTCAAACAATTACTCGAGGACAAGGCAATACAACGATCTGGTCCATGTAAAAACGGCGCTTTGTTGGCCTTCTATGCTTCCTTGCAGAGGTTGACCTCCTCATCAGTTCCTCAGATATTCTTAAGACTTTGTTTGTATGATGTTTCGAATACTCATTTCATGTTGCTTAAGGCTTTCATTGTATAATGTTCTACCTTCTCATTTCACATACGCTTTCAAATGTGATCAAATTCATATGAATAGAATTGTCCTTCAAATGATCTGTAGAAATGGTTGTAACCACGGGCAAGAAATTTAAAGAATAAACAAGCGCTGCGCGGCGAGCCGCGCCGTTCGAATCTAGTAATAGTACAATAACAGTGGGTGTGCGCTTCTGAAAATCTCTCCAACTTTCTTGGCTGGTACTAGCATCTCCACCCTGTTATCCATTGACTCCGAAGTACTGTCCATTATAGGCTTATGAAAAACCTCTCCAACTAACTTTTGGCTGGTACTGGCATCTCCGACCTGTTATCTATTGACTATGAAGGGATTATACAGCTAACTCGTGAACCGCTAGGAGAGTTATACTACAACTTACTCGTCATGCTCATACTAAATTATTATAATAGTACAATAATAGTGGGTGCACGCTTCTGAAAATCTCTCCAACTTTCTTGGCTGGTACTAGCATCTCCACCCTGATTATCCATTGACTCCGCTAGACTATTATAAATAGTACTACAATAAATCAATAATATTAGGTGCAAGCTTTTGGAAAACCTTTCCAACTAACTTTCTTGGCTGGTATTGGCATCTCCACACTGTTATCCATTGACTTCGAAGGGGTTATGCAACTAACCCATGAATCGCTACGAGAATTATATTACAACTTACTCGTGATCGTCATAGTACATTATTATAATAGTACAATAATAGTGAGTGCGCGCTTCTGAAAACCTCTCCAACTAACTTATTGATTGTCACAAAATCACTTAATACGTGTAGACCTTTCTCCTCCATGTTATCCATTGACTTTGAAAGGATTATACACCTAACTCACCTTACTTGTGATTCTCGTTTTAAATGATTATAACAGTATGATAACATAAGGTGCGCGCTTTCAACGCGGCTATGACAAATTGTACATAGCATCTACCGGGATAATCCACACTACTCGTGTGTGGTAACATTTAATCTGAAATTATTATATGTACTTTTTAAGGTTCAAATGTTTATTATGAAATGTTATCTATACTTAGTTTCTCATTTTTAACACGATAGAGGTTGCTCATTTTTTTTACAGGTTATCAACATGGCAAAACATCGGATTCAGTTACAATCTTGTCTCTTACAGTTGGATCGGTGGGAGCTTATGGTTTCTAAAAAGCAACCTTTTGTTAATAGATTGCATAATGCATATGTGTTACTTCCCCGTTCCAAAATGATTGAAATTTTAGGTTCGTACTAAGTGAAACTTCTCCAAGTTTGACAAAATTTAAAGAAAAGTGTGTCAATGTCTCCAACACGAATTCTATAAAATACAGAAAATATATTATATGAATTAATAATCTAATGAAACAAAATTGGTGCTGTATACATTGACAGATGTTTCTGTAATTTAGGTCAAATATAAAGTAATTTGACTTAGAACAAACGGTAAATATCAGTTATTCTGGAACAGTGGAAGTATATGTTTGATCTATTGTGATGGTTGATTTAAGTTTCGAAATAGTTAGGGGTGTTGAACTTATTTTGTGGTAAAGTCAAGTAGCACGGGCTAGCTGTATATTCCCATCAACTCGTAACATGTAAAGGGCGTGACAGCTGGTACTTATCATAACATGCAAGCCACAGAGCTTCCCTCTTTCTTTCTTTTTTTGAATTTTTTCATATATATTAAACCAACAAATAGTACACGATTACATCGATTACAAAAACAATACTAAAAACGACGAGCAAATCTATGAGATCTTAAACCCCTTTCTTTCTCCATGACACAATCTTATACTTTTCTGAATGCAGCCGTAGAATAACGCCGAAAACTCCAAACCACAGACCTACGAATACCGACGAAGGTTCTCCCCTTTCAATTTTGAGCCGCAATGCCAAAGCTTTGTGCACGCACACAACCATTAAATTAATCAAACAACATCGGCAGTCTTTTTTGGCGGGCAAACACATTCCTTTGTCTATAAGAAGAGACCATCATCGTCCTGCAGCTCCTTCCTACAGGCACCGGTTAATTGGATCCCATCATATCTAGCCAGCCACACCCGCATCTAAGGTCCATCCATGGCTGCGGGCGCCTCCGCCATAAAGCTGGTCGCTATGGTGTGCGTCGCCATACTGCTGGCGCAGTCCTCTTTGGGATACCAGGTGCCGGCGTTGCCAGCACCCGTCGGTGGGGCTGGCGGAGGACTAGCCTGCCCAAGCTCCGACAACGAGTGCCGAGAGACGTACAAGCGGACGTGCGACGCGCTCTCGCTGGCCACATGCCAGGCGATCTGCGCCTTGCCCATCTCGCCACTGGGCAGCACCTGCGTCAACGAGGTGCTCGCCGCCTGCTTCGCCCGGTGCCTGACCAACTGCCAGGTCTCGCCGGCTCCGGTGGCTTCATACATTCCCTAGTGCTCCCTTCTTCGAGTTTCGTGTGTCTGTGTGTGACAATGACAAGAACACTTTCATTCGTTTCTATTCTTATTAAATCACGCATGGCTTTGCCGTCAGCTTATTTTGGTGCTGTTCCATGAGATGTTTGCGCATGTACCGAGTTGTTATATCCTTGTAAAAAAGGTAGTCTGCCTTGGATCCATCCTCTCGGTCTCAGTCACCAAATCGTTTACAATCACATGCCACCTTCGAAGTAAATTCTCCCAAAATTGTTAACTCAAATATAATTTTTTTGAACTCGAGCATTCTAATCCAAAATTCACAACTTCTATCTACATTGAAGGACGGAATATTTTCATGTACATACATTCGATGGAGACTCTCTAATTATTCTGGGTACGTGCACTCGGTGCTGAACAACAGCCAGTGCCGCCGGCACCGCTTCACAGGAAGGTCGCCGATGACCATGACGGGCCCGCCTCCGGGCATCTCAAGCCGCACGGCGTCGTCCTCAAAGACGACGTGTCACATGTCGCCGCCGCCGGCGACGTCCTGGCACCGCTTGACGCTGAACATTGACACTGGACAAATCTGTTTACAAAAAAGAGAAGAAACTCGAGGCCGTCCACACGGGTTGTGCCTCGCAACAACGTCTCCAAAACATACCACACAATTTATGACCTTGAAGTCTTGAACGAATCTACTAGTTGAGTGACATGTGAGTTGAGATGGTTTTAAATTTCAGTTTCAGTAAAATTTCGGCCAGTACTGAAATCATTGGAATTCAGTGAATTTCAGTGATTTTGGTTTTCGTTTCGGCCAATTGACTGAAAATTTCTTTTAAAATTCATTTAAATATTCAAAATATATTTAAATATATTAAATAATCTTTGAGTTCCTGTGTATTACTGAAAAAACTGAAATATTATGGCCGAAAGGTAATTATTTCGTTGTCTACTGAAATCACTGAATTCAGTGAATTTCGATGAAATCTCACTGAATTTGAAAACCGCCAGAGTCAGCACACCGAAGCAGACCTTGGAAGCAACACCATCAATAGGAAAACAGTCGAATGCCGATTCCGCCCGATCAAACTGGACGTGCACCAGTTTTTTTTTTTTTTTTTTTTGCGGGTATGTGCACCAGGCAACTTTGTAGTTACCGGTAGTGTGCCAAGTTAATCCTGACGGTTGTAGAGCTAATGTGAAGTAACAGTCTTCGGCATCGCGCATCATGATCGGTCTAAACGCTATTGCATTCCCTACAAAAGCTGTAGCGTGGTCACAAATTACTCAAGTCGTTATTGATTTCGTCGTTTCGGATGGTGTTAAAAAAATATGAAAGTAAAGATCAATCTACAAATCAGTAATTATTCAAAAACAATAGCAGTATACATAATGGAGCAGGAAACTCAGTACAAGACGCGTTTGCACAAAATGTTTTACACAACTAATACGCACATAGTACTCCAACCTTGGGTCAGCGATGGTAGTTGTGATTGAAACGAAGGAAACCTTCTTTGGACAGAGACGAACTGAACATTCAGGAACACGAGCGTTCACAAGAACAAGCTCCGACCGAACTGATAGGAAAGCTGAAAGTGACCCACAAGACGGCGAGAAATATCAAAGAGGGCTCGGGACGGTCTGGCAGGCGGCCGTGCAGATGTCCATGCAGAAGGTGAGGAAAGTGTCGATCGACGCAGGGCTTTCCCAACGGCGGCGTCCAGGCGCAGATGGTCTGGCACATGGCCGCCGACAGAGGGTTGCACGCCTCTACGCATTTCAGTCGGCATCCTGTCACCGGACTAGGGCAGGCTAGTGCATCCCCATAGCCGGTGCCAAGGGCTGGAGACGCCGACTGCACCAGCAGCATGGCGACCCACACAACGGAGGCGACCATCTTTAGGGCGGAGGCAGCCATTTTTGTATATGTAGGTCTAGCGAATTGTAAAGGAAGGAAGATAGGTATATACTGCCACGGAAGATTGATTCTGATATGAGTAGTACTAGTGTGGTTCTTCCTGTACCAATTAAGGAGCCGGCGACCGATGGTGCTCTTTTATAGGTAGCAAAACGGTGGAATGCATGATAACACCGGAAACCTCTCTCCACCAGCTAGCTAGCTTGCTTGGTTAGTATTGGCTGTCACAGAATAACTTATTTCCTATCTCCACTCTGTTATTCATTGACTCCCAAGAAATTATACAGCTAACTACTACTCCAACAATACTGGATGCAAGCTTCTGGGAAACCTCTCCACCTAACCTTCTTGGCTGGTACTGGCTACCTGTCACAAAATCACTTAACTCGTATGGTCCACCCTGTTATCCATTGATTCTGAAGGGATTATATTGCTAACCCCAAAAAAGGGAAAACTCGTCCTCACCCCTCTCCTCGCTACAGTCCGGAGAGGCGAACTTTTGAGAGTCCACCGCCAAATCCACCTCGCAGCCGGTGGGGCGTGTGTTCCTCCCTCTCCGTCGGCCGCTCCGGCGGCGGGAGGGTGGGGGAAGCCCGCTCCACGGCTTGTACATAGGCTAGGGTTAGGTGTGTGTCCCACCGGCGGCGCTTGGGAGGCGGAGGTGCGGCAGGTGCGGTGTTTGCTGTCGGCGCGGAGCCCCTTCGGCGGCGGTGCTCTCTGGAGGACGGCCGCCTCGCGCGCGACTTGTGGGAGCCCGGGGATCGGCGGATCTGCTTGGCTCTCTCCACCACGGCCGGATCTGGGAGCGATGGATCCGGATGTGTTCGTCCTGGAGGTAAGTGTAGAAGATCTGCGCGGCGGCGCCGGCGGCTGCGACAGTAGTCTCTTCGGAGGCGGTGCGGAAGACTTCCTGTCTGCCTGGTGGTGGGCTCCGACGATCCATGGTTTGGGGAGCTTGGGCAGCGGCGCGTCAACGGCAGCTTCGTCGTCGTCTCCGTCGTCGGGACTCAGTGGACCTCGTTGTATTTTTACTTTTGTTCTGGGTCTTTCTGTAAGAGTGCGGATCTGATGTACTTTACTCCTTTCGCAAAAAAAAGATTATATTGCTAACCCGTGAACCGATACGAAAACTACAAACCGATACGAAAACTACGTCAGACGCTCCAATCCCCCGCCGCGTTTCTGGTTCTCTACGGCGGGCAGGAGAGTGGAATGATTCTGCTCTCGGCTGGCGACGGCGTGGCCCACGTCGAGCGCCTCATCGGCGTCCACGTCTTCCTCCTACTTCTCGTCGGCGCCGCTCGTAGGAGGCGGCGGCGCGGGGGACCCGGCGGCCGGCGACGAAGTGCAGGCGCGGAGATGGCCGATTCACCACTTCCGGGTGCGGAGTTCTTCGTGTGCGGGGGAGACGAGAAGAGCGACGGAAGAAGAGGCGAGCATGTCGACAGATTTTTGCGACATTGTAACAATTTGGAACATTATAGGAATGGGGTTGGCGGCATTGTAACAACATTATAAATTCATGTTTTCTTTGTTGAAAAATTCATGTTTCTCCAGTGCCATCATACTGCAATCAAACATCTTCACGGACTCGATCATACATGAGGAAATGATCTTTTAAGCTCCACACACAAAATGCTTCTATACTGATCATTATGCATTTTTTCGTACAAATTACAAATGGTTACACGAAAGTAACATCCACCACCCCAATGCCTAAACTGCCATCTATATTGGCAGTTAGCCAGAAAGAGAGGCAAACATAATAGAATAGCAAAATACGCCCCTGGCTAAATCACCTAACTAACAAAGTGATTCTGCTGCTAACTTCATGGCTAAGAAACAGTTACACCCTTAGTTGCAAATGTTGTACACGCGGCGAGCGCACAGACGCACGGCGAGGTTGCAAACAGGTCCGTATCCGTAATGGCGACGATCACTCAGCACCTCATCTTCGCCATCGCCGACGCCTTGGAAACCAGCATCTTCAGAGGAGTCACCATCGTTGAGCTGCATGTCCACCGCTCCAATTGCAAAACCCGCGCAGCCCATGTTGTTTGAAACCTGCACCTCTTTTTCATCATCTTCAAAATCTCCAATATGAAACCTGAACAAACAAAAACAAACAAATAAACAAACAACAACAAAACCTTTTATTCCCAAACAAGTTGGGGTAGGCTAGACTTGAAACCCATAAGATCTCGAACCAAGTCATGGTTCTGGCACATGGATAGCTAATTTCCACGCAGCTCTATACATGGCTAATTCTTTGGTGATATTCCAATCCTTCAGGTCTCTTTTAACCGACTCCTCCCATGTCAAGTTTGGCCTACCACGACCCCTCTTAACATTCTCATCCCGCTTTATCCGTCCGGTATGCAAAGGCGCTTCCGGAGGCCTACGTTCTATATGACCAAATCATCTTAAACGGTGTTGGACAACCTTCTCTTTAATCGGTGCTATCCCAACTCTCTCACGTATATCATCATTCCTAACCCGGTCCTTTCTTGTGTGGCCACACATCCATCTCAACATGCGCATCTTCGCTACACCTAACTGTTGGATATGTCGTCTCTTGGTCGGCCAACATTCTGCGCCATACAACATCGCAGGTCGAATCGCCGTCCTATAGAATTTTCCTTTTAGTTTCTGTGTCACTCCTATCACAGAGGACGCAAGAAGCTTGGTGCCACTTCATCCAACCAGTTTTGATTCGATGAGTCACATCTTCATCGATATCACCATCCTTTTGGAGCATAGACCCCAAATATCGGAAGGTGTCTTTCTCAGGTACCACCTGTCCATCAAGCCTAACCTCTTCCTCCTCGTGCCTACTCGAACTGAAACTGCACCGCATATACTCAGTTTTGGTTCTACTAAGCCTAAAACCTTTCGATTCTAGAGTCCGTCTCCACAGCTCTAACTTACTATTAACCCCCGCCCGACTATCGTCAATTAGCACCACATCATCCGCAAAGAGCATACACCATGGGATATCTCCTTGTATATCCCCTGTGATCACCAAAGTAAAGAGATAAGGTCTCAAAGCTGACCCCTGGTGCAGTCCTATTTTAATTGGAAAGTTATCGGTGTCGCCATCACTTGTTCAAACATTTGTCACAACATTATCGTACATATCTTTAATGAGGGTAATGTACTTTGTTGGGACTTTGTGTTTCTCCAAGGCCCACCACATGACATTTCGTGGTATCTTATCATATGCCTTCTCCAAATCAATGAACACCATATGAAGATCCTTCTTCTTCTCCCTATATCTCTCCATAAGTTGCCGTACCAGGAAGATGGCTTCCATGGTAGACCTCCCAGGCATGAAACCAAATTGATTTTTGGTCACACTTGTCAATCTTTTTAAACGGTGCTCAATGACTCTCTCCACCATAGCTTCATTGTATGGCTCATCGACTTGATTCCACGGTAATTAGTGCAACTTTGAACATCCCCTTGTTCTTGAAGATTGGCACTAATGTACTCCGCCTCCATTCTTCGGGCATCTTGTTTGACCGAAAAATGAGGTTGAAAAGTCTAGTTAGCCATACTATCGCTATGTCTCCAAGTCCTCTCCACACCTCGATGGGATACCATCGGGGCCCATTGCCTTGCCTCCTTTCATCCTCTTCAAAGCCTCCCTAACCTCAGCCTCGTAGATCCGCCGCACAAAGCGTCGGCTGGTATCATCGGAGGAATCATCTAACTCAATGGTAGAGCTCTCATTCTCTCCATTGAACAAGTTGTCAAAGTACTCGCGCCATCTACGCTTGATGTCTTCGTCCTTCACGAGGAGTTGATTCGCTCTGTCCTTTATGCATTTGACTTGGTTGACATCCCTCATCTTCCTTTCTCTCATCTTCGCCATCTTATAGATGTCCCTTTCACCTTCCTTCGTGTTAAGACGTTGGTAGAGATCCAATATGGCGGTGGATCCCAACTCTCTCACGTATATCATCATTCCAATATGAAACCTGAACATCCAAAAACATGTGTGCAACTCCCAAAAAAAAGGTGTTAGGAATTCGGTCTTACAAATTTGATGGTACCTTTGTAAGACCAGATTCCTAACACACTACACACAGGTTTTTGGATGTTCAGGTTCATAAGAAAAACCCCAGGATTTTATCTATAAATGGTTAGCTTCGATTTCAGTTTAAACGAGTTTGGACTCGATAAAAAAATACAACTCCAGCAGCTAGTATGACAGAATAGATACTCATTAGAACATTTTAAGATAACATGTGAACAAAAGTAGATAAATTCTAACATATACTTCATATCCTGTATATAAGTTGTCCACATTCATAATCAGGATTGAATTTTTTTCCAAACATGTTACAGATGTTTTTGGGCACCCAGAAATCATACCACTGCTTGCTGAATCAGGACGTTCACACGCCCCCTCGCCAGCATGTCCTTGGCCGGGCAAGCCGTTGCCGTCGAACCCAATGCTAACATCGGTGTCTGCTTCATAGCCAGAATCGCCGTGCTTGCTCTGAAAAACAGAATGCAATCATAGACAGAGTGGAGCGTGCGAGTGTTTCTTAGGAAATAAGCAAATGGTGTGTCCGAGATTTCAGACCACAAAAGAATCCGAATTCAGCAAATGTTTGTAACCTGAGTGAAGTGCAAAACAACTCACCGTTTCCAATCCTAGCGAGCTCTCAAGAACGATAGTTTCCTGCGTGAGACAGTGCTGAAACTTCTGTCAAGCACAAGCTGTGCTCAAGGTAGTCAGGGTCATCTTCTTCCTGGGGATTAGATGAATCCGACGGAAGGCCCGACCCAGAGCTGGGATGGAGAGGATATAAATCGTCGCTCAAGAACAGGATCTAGGAGAACGGCACATAAAAGAGATTCGTTCTTGTGAAATCAGGGGTTGTACCTGGAAGTGGCCCAGTCGTTGAAGTAATAGTCGGAATGTCAGATCCAGCAGGTCCAATCCTGCTACAGCCTGCACCCTCGTTGATCCGGTTGTCCATTCCGGTGAATCTGAGAGAAAGAAGAGCAAGAAAACAGTAAAAAAAAACCAATGAGAAGAAACTACATCAAAAGTGTGCGAGGTGCTTGAGATCTGGGTAGCACCTCTGGGCCCTTACCGCTTGACTCCAGGAACATGAAGTCTGGCGAGGAGCTCGGCGTAACTCCCCATTCCGTCCATGGAGGCAAGGAGCCGGCGACGAGCGAGGTTCGAGAAGGGAGAAGTGGGGGGGAGAGGAGAGCTCGAGCCACATCCCGCCCAACGAGCCAGTTTCCGTCCATGGTTGTCGAAGGAGTGTGAGAGTGCGCGAGGAAGAAGACAGGAGAAGATGCTAGCACACACCTACAGAATGCCAAGTACAGATTAGGGCGATACTTGGGCAGATTCCTGTAATTAGCCTATACTGCATAGCCGCACCAACCCGCCCGCTTCTTCCGGATCTGCACCCAACAGCCGGACATGATAGGACGGGGACGCCCACCTATGTGTGGAAAAACGGCGCAGGAGAATTATACTACATCTTACTCGTCATCCTCATACTATATTGTTATAATAGTACAATAACAGTGGGTGCGCGCTTATGAAAACCTCTCCAACTAACTTTCTTGTCACAAAATCACTTAAATCATATTGAGCTTATCTCCTCCATGTTATCCATTGACTTCGAAAGGAATATACACCTAACTCAACTTCCTCATGATTCTCGTATTAAATTATTATAAGAGCATGATAACACCAGGTGCACGCTCTCAAAGAAAATCTTAAAAAATTCGTATAGCTGCTACAACCGGAACATTTTCTTTAAAATGAGCAAAAGATTTGCCTTTTAAATTGATAAATAAGGATCAAAAGTAACAATAGGCCTAAGCCGGAACCACACGAAAAGAAAACGGTGGGTGGTGAATCTGACCACAGTCACATCCTAAGTCGGATCATATCCAGGAAAAAAACTCATGTTTGATAGTTTTTCAACGGATGACCTTCTCAATGACAGCTAGGCCTATATCAAAGGTTCGAAATTTATTGGGGGACATCCTTTCCATTCATGAAATAATCCACAATTTCAGCTATTAAAAGAATAGTGTAGTCATTTTGAAGACAAATTTCGAGAAGGCCAAAGCCCGGGTTTGTTGGTGTCTTCTTAGAGACATCGTAATTAGGAAAGATTTTTGTTAGCGTTATACTTTCAAATCATATAATTTGTAATTAGAACTACTATTCCTATTAATGGTTAACCAGGAGGTGGGCCATTATTCCTGAAATGGTAGAGTTTTTGGGGACAGTCCCATCTCCCCTTTTCTCGTTATTGATTTGTCCATTTTGCATCTTCCTACCATAATTACCTATATTCGATGATATATTCCATATTATGATGCAAAATCTAATGTTGTTTCCTCTAATTTCGTATGAATTATGCTTAAGAGGGGGGAACCAGCAGAAGTCAGGAAACAAAGAGGAAAATCCCCGAAGAGAGGCCAATTTCCAGATCTTCAAAGACGACTAGAAAAATCAAAAAGTTCCGGTGGACAGAAAAAGAGGTTGGAAGCAAGAAGATGGGATCTAGGGAGAGCCACATGTGAACACGATAGATCCAGCTTGTCCTTTTTTCCCCTTCTGATAATGTGAACTTGTGAGTTTTCAGGTGAGACACAAAGCAGTATTTGGTAGTGTACATTTGAGAATGTAACCAGAAGTGAACCTTTTAACTTTCAAGTGAAATGCAAAGATGTATTTGGTTGTGTTTTCAACTCCGGAAATGTGAACTTGAATTGCATACATTAACTCTATGTCCAACTTTTCTACTCAATTTTCTCTCTCAAAATGACGAGAAAGGCTTCTCTGACGGAAAAATTGTCTCTGTGCATTGAAATACCACTGAAAGAATCGACCAGTAATCTTCACTTATCGCCGTAGCCTGCTGTAAGGAAAGACATGTCTTGGATTTGACTTGGAATGAGAGAAGAGGGGAGACAGAAAAGAGTGACGAGATCTACCAGGCTACCAAACCATACTGGACATGAATATTATTGTACATTGTACTGTAATACTAGCAAAATTACTTACTTAAATCGTAAAAGGAGATTGAATAGCAGAACTGTAGAATCGAGCATCACTCAGTTGCCTAGACGTGCGAGTGTGTACCCAGCCCACCCGGGTGTGAAGCTTGGCCTCCATGGGGTGTGCTCATGACAATTTGTTCTAATTAAACAATGCCACGGTGCTAGTGCCTGTCGGTCGAGTTTTTTTTTTGTATAAACATATTCTGTGCTACAAACCAATAACATTGTTAATTGTGCACATCACTCATAGTATTTTAAAAGGAGAAAGATATTCAATTATAGATTTTTGAACATATGTTGTGCCATCAATATTCCTTTTGTACAGTACATGATACGTCAAATACTGGACTGTGCTGATATGAGCACTCTTGGTGCAGAAACACATGCAGAAATGTGAAGTTTGTTATTCTGGCAAGACATGCTACATTGCTTTGCAGGTACTTCACTATTGCAGTTTATCACTATCTCGAGCACTTATCTATTGTTATCGAAGTGATGTATGTCACTGGTACACAAGAGAGCTACAGTTTGTATTGGACATGTGTAAGATTGTTTTGCTTGCTTTTTTGGCACCAGGTGTTGACACACCAAAGAACGGAATTAGGAATTTTACTTAGAGACGTTGACAATTTCCAAGCTTAAAATGAATGGTTAATTTCTTTTGACGTCAGGTTGATCTGTCGTTCGCTTTAGGCCGAGGCATATAAAGCATGTCTCAACGCTATTATATTTCTAGATCTTTTAATCCTTTTTTGCATACTGTGCCATTGTTCAATTTCGAGCCTTGTTCAATATTTTATAAGCTACACATTTACAGATTGAGATAATATTCATTCTTTGTATCTGGTTATAAAATTCATATTGTTCTTCACAGGAGAAAGGGCTCAGTGTTGACAAGTACACATTCCTAACGTATTTATGCTACTTAACATACGCTCCACTCTATATTGCTGGACCTGTTGTAAGCTACAACGCATTTGCAGCTCAGGTAGGTCTTTTCTCTAGGTAGATTTTCTGTTGAACTGCTCTTCCTCATTTGGATTTCAAAGCTGAAATTAGCAAAATAAGTGCCTTTTTTAGTGCTTTTACAAAAAGTTTTTGAAGATCCCCCTTGTTCTTGAAGATTGGCACTAATGTACTCCGCCTCCATTCTTCGGGCATCTTGTTTGACCGAAAAATGAGGTTGAAAAGTCTAGTTAGCCATACTATCGATATGTCTCCAAGGCCTCTCCACACCTCGATGGGATACCATCGGGGCCCATTGCCTTGCCTCCTTTCATCCTCTTCAAAGCCTCCCTAACCTCAGCCTCGTGGATCCGCCGCACAAAGCGTCGGCTGGTATCATCGGAGGAATCATCTAACTCAATGGTAGAGCTTTCATTCTCTCCATTGAACAAGTTGTCGAAGTACTCGCGCCATCTACGCTTGATCTCTTCGTCCTTCACGAGGAGTTGATTCGCTCTGTCCTTTATGCATTTGACTTGGTTGACATCCCTCGTCTTCCTTTCTCTCATCTTCGCCATCTTATAGATGTCCCTTTCACCTTCCTTCGTGTTAAGACGTTGGTAGAGATCCAATATGGCGGCGGATCCCAACTCTCTCACGTATATCATCATTCCAATATGAAACCTGAACATCCAAAAACATGTGTGCAACTCCCAAAAAAAATGTGTTAGGAATTCGGTCTTACAAATTTGATGGTACCTTTGTAAGACCAGATTCCTAACACACTACACACAGGTTTTTGGATGTTCAGGTTCATAAGAAAAACCCCATGATTTTTTTCTATAAATGGTTAGCTTCGATTTCAGTTTAAACGAGTTTGGACTCGATAAAAAAAATACAACTCCAGCAGCTAGTATGACATAATAGATACTCATTAGAACATTTTAAGATAACATGTGAACAAAAGTAGATAAATTCTAACATATACTTCATATCCTGTATATAAGTTGTCCACATTCATAATCAGGATTGAATTTTTTTCCAAACATGTTACAGATGTTTTTGGGCACCCAGAAATCATACCACTGCTTGCTGAATCAGGACGTTCACACGCCCCCTCGCCAGCATGTCCTTGGCCGGGCAAGCCGTTGCCGTCGAACCCAATGCTAACATCGGTGTCTGCTTCATAGCCAGAATCGCCGTGCTTGCTCTGAAAAACAGAATGCAATCATAGACAGAGTGGAGCGTGCGAGTGTTTCTTAGGAAATAAGCAAATGGTGTGTCCGAGATTTCAGACCACAAAAGAATCCGAATTCAGCAAATGTTTGTAACCTGAGTGAAGTGCAAAACAACTCACCGTTTCCAATCCTAGCGAGCTCTCAAGAACGATAGTTTCCTGCGTGAGACAGTGCTGAAACTTCTATCAAGCACAAGCTGTGCTCAAGGTAGTCAGGGTCATCTTCTTCCTGGGGATTAGATGAATCCGACGGAAGGCCCGACCCAGAGCTGGGATGGAGAGGATATAAATCGTCGCTCAAGAACAGGATCTAGGAGAACGGCACATAAAAGAGATTCGTTCTTGTGAAATCAGGGGTTGTACCTGGAAGTGGCCCAGTCGTTGAAGTAATAGTCGGAATGTCAGATCTAGCAGGTCCAATCCTGCTACAGCCTGCACCCTCGTTGATCCGGTTGTCCATTCCGGTGAATCTGAGAGAAAGAAGAGCAAGAAAACAGTAAAAAAAGAACCAACGAGAAGAAACTACATCAAAAGTGTGCGAGGTGCTTGAGATCTGGGTAGCACCTCTGGGCCCTTACCGCTTGACTCCAGGAACATGAAGTCTGGCGAGGAGCTCGGCGTAACTCCCCATTCCGTCCATGGAGGCAAGGAGCCGGCGACGAGCGAGGTTCGAGAAGGGAGAAGTGGGGGGGGGGGGGGAGAGGAGAGCTCGAGCCACATCCTGCCCAATGAGCCAGTTTCCGTCCATGGTTGTCGAAGGAGTGTGAGAGTGCGCGAGGAAGAAGACAGGAGAAGATGCCAGCACACACCTACAGAATGCCAAGTACAGATTAGGGCGATACTGGGGCAGATTCCTATAATTAGCCTATACTGCATAGCCGCACCAACCCGCCCGCTTCTTCCGGATCTGCACCCAACAGACGGACATGATAGGACGGGGACGCCCACCTATGTGTGGAAAAACCGCGCAGGAGAATTATACTACATCTTACTCGTCATCCTCATACTATATTGTTATAATAGTACAATAACAGTGGGTGCGCGCTTATGAAAACCTCTCCAACTAACTTTCTTGTCACAAAATCACTTAAATCATATTGAGCTTATCTCCTCCATGTTATCCATTGACTTCGAAAGGAATATACACCTAACTCAACTTCCTCATGATTCTCGTATTAAATTATTATAAGAGCATGATAACACCAGGTGCACGCTCTCAAAAAAATCTTAAAAAATTCGTATAGCTGCTACAACCGGAACATTTTCTTTAAAATGAGCAAAAGATTTGCCTTTTAAATTGATAAATAAGGATCAAAAGTAACAATAGGCCTAAGCCGGAACCACACGAAAAGAAAACGGTGGGTGGTGAATCTGACCACAGTCACATCCTAAGTCGGATCATATCCAGGAAAAAAACTCATGTTTGATAGTTTTTCAACGGATGACCTTCTCAATGACAGCTAGGCCTATATCAAAGGTTCGAAATTTATTGGGGGACATCCTTTCCATTCATGAAATAATCCACAATTTCAGCTATTAAAAGAATAGTGTAGTCATTTTGAAGACAAATTTCGAGAAGGCCAAAGCCCGGGTTTGTTGGTGTCTTCTTAGAGACATCGTAATTAGGAAAGATTTTTGTTAGCGTTATACTTTCAAATCATATAATTTGTAATTAGAACTACTATTCCTATTAATGGTTAACCAGGAGGTGGGCCATTATTCCTGAAATGGTAGAGTTTTTGGGGACAGTCCCATCTCCCCTTTTCTCGTTATTGATTTGTCCATTTTGCATCTTCCTACCATAATTACCTATATTCGATGATATATTCCATATTATGATGCAAAATCTAATGTTGTTTCCTCTAATTTCGTATGAATTATGCTTAAGAGGGGGAACCAGCAGAAGTCAGGAAACAAAGAGGAAAATCCCCGAAGAGAGGCCAATTTCCAGATCTTCAAAGACGACTAGAAAAATCAAAAAGTTCCGGTGGACAGAAAAAGAGGTTGGAAGCAAGAAGATGGGATCTAGGGAGAGCCACATGTGAACACGATAGATCCAGCTTGTCCTTTTTTCCCCTTCTGATAATGTGAACTTGTGAGTTTTCAGGTGAGACACAAAGCAGTATTTGGTAGTGTACATTTGAGAATGTAACCAGAAGTGAACCTTTTAACTTTCAAGTGAAATGCAAAGATGTATTTGGTTGTGTTTTCAACTCCGGAAATGTGAACTTGAATTGCATACATTAACTCTGTATAATCCCCATTGAAGTCAACTGTAACATGTAGAGGAAGATGACAGCTGGTATCTGTATATCCTGCAGGCAAAGCCGCCGCAGAGCTTCTTTTCTTTTGAAACGAGAGGGCAACACATTTCTTGTCTATAAGAAGAAACCATCATCGTCCTGCTCCTTCCTACAGGCTACATGCACCTTGCTAATTCGATCCCATCTCCCGAGCGCTCTATCTAGCACTTCAGACCCACATCCAAGATCCATCCATGGCCGCCGCCTCCGCGATGAAGCTGGTCGCCACCGTGTGCGTCGCCATGCTGCTGGTGCAGTCCTCTTTGGGATACGAGCCGGCGTTGCCAGCACCAGGCGGCGGGGCTGGAGGACTAGCCTGCCCTAGCTCCGAGAACGAGTGCCGCGCAAAGTGCAGGCCGACGTGCGAATCCCTCTCGCTGGCCGTGTGCCAGACGATATGCACCGTGCCAATCACGGCGGTGGGCAGCACCTGCGTCAACAGGGCACTCGCCGCCTGCTTTGGCCAGTGCCTGTCCAGGTGCCAGATCGCCTTGGAGCACTGATCTCGCCTGCTGGCTCCGTCGACATTGCCGATCACTGTATTTGTGTGTGTTTCTTCCGGTTTCTACCTCGATCGGAGTTTGGTCGGATCAACTCTAGCTGTGTCTCCCTTCTTCGAATTCGTCTGTTATTTTGCTGCTGTTCCATGAGATGTTTCGCGCATGTCCTACGGAGTGTTGTATATATACTTGTAAAAGGAGTCTTCCTGATTTTTGAGGGACCGAGCCGCTCGCGACAGGAGCTCTCGCGACAGGCGCGACCCCGTGCGCCTCAAACCCTAGCCGCCGCCGCCGGCCGGCCGGCCGGCCCGCGCCGCCCCTCCCTCCCCCCTCCCCCCTCCTCCGTCGCGCAGCCGCGCCGCCCCCGCGGCGGCCGGCTGCGGCCGCGGCCCTCTCAGCTCGGTCCTCTCCCTCGCGCTTCCTCCGTCGCCGCCGTCGGCAGCGGCCGCCGGGCGCGGCCCGCGCGGCGCCGGCGGCGGCGGCCTGTCCCTCCCCGCGCTGGGATGGGTGGAGGCGGGGCTCTACCCTCTGGCGACGGTGCTCTTCTGTACGGCGGCGGCTCGGTGTTTCGACCGGGAGGCGGTGGAGCGGCGGCAGGCTTCGGCGGCGGCTCGGCTACACGGTCCTCTCGGCTGCCGGAGGTGAGCACAGCGGCGGCGCCGCCATTTGGTGGTGCGGGTGGCTAGGGTTCCGCCGGGGCCCTGCAGGCCCAGATCTGGGCCCTTTGGGCCCGACCTGGGTCAGTGTGGGCCCAAGCTAGACCCGGCTACCCGGTTTGCCTGAGGGACGATGCGGGTGACAGAGCGGCGGCGACGACAACACCTCTTCTGCAGCGTGGCGCCGGGAGCTTCGCGGATCCTTTTGGGTCCGGCCGGGGCCTTTGGTGCCGATCTTGAGGGTAGCAGCGGCGTCGGCCTACGTGCAGCAGCGTGGTGGCGGGGACTTCACGGACCCTTTCAGGGGCTGGCCGGGCTTGACCAGCCTGGTGTGTCTCTGCTACCGCGTCCGGTCGGCACCCGCCGATGGCGGTGGAGGTTGTCCTCCAGGTGGCTGTGCTGCAGCCATCCTCCGGCTCCAATGTGGCTTGGTGTGCTCCTGCGTGCTGCGTCCGGTCGGTTACCGTCTATGGCGGTGGAGGTCGATCCCTCCCACGTGGCTGTGGTACTGTCGCTCTGTCTACGGCGGGTTCTTCTCGGTTCGACCGGTCGTGTTGTGCTTGCCTGGTGATACGACATTGGTGACCTCAATTCCGTGGTGGCGTTTGTTGGTGGGTGGCAAGATGGGTGGAGCATGTCGAATTGTCCAGGGATGTGGTTTTTTCGAGATCGGGAGAAATCCTTGTCATCTTGACACCGCCGCGGTGATGCTTGTGAGTGTCGCTGTTCCTTCCTGAAGGGCGTCGGGAGTACCTCTTCCCCACTACCTGTAGCGTACCGGGGGAAACCCTAGGACCTGCCGGACAACAGCAGCGTCGTCGCTGTTTTCCTTCTTGGAGGTGTTATTTGGTACGCGACTTCAGCATACGAGGATAGTCGTGGAACTTTGCCGGAGAGAGCGCAGCGGTTGCGAGTCGCCTTTGCTTTCGTTGATCCGCCTATGTCGGCTTTGTTTTCTTTTCTTGTGCTCTTTCTTTTCTCTTGGGCATGTTTGTGCTGTTTTGCCCCAGCGGTCAGTGGCGGACCTTGACCAACATTATAGGAGGGGCGAAAACACATTAGATGGGAATTGAGGGGGCGAATTTGAATCATTTTATATTTTGTATGGTCAAAAATTACAAATACTAAATAGTATTGTTCAAATTTTAATAGAGTTGGGGGGCCATGGCCCCTTTTGGCCTCCATGAAGGTCCGCCACTGCCAGCGGTGGTCTCAAAACTTGTATCGGGTGGTTGCTATATTAATATAACGGGGCGAAAGCCTATTTCTTCAAAGGAGTCTTCCTGGACGGACCCATCCACTCTGTCCCAGTCACCAAATCGTTTTCTCTTACATTACCAAAACTGTCAAATCAGAAGAAATGTGTTTATGTTTAAATGCCACGTTATGGAATTTTTGTCCCAAATATTAACGCAAAGATTTTTTTTTTGAACTCGAGCATTCTAATCCAAAATTCACAACGTCTATCTACATTGAAAGACGGAATAATTTTCCCATAAATACATTCGATCAATTCGCCCTAATCAATCATATGCCGAAGTACTCGAAGGCGTTGCTGAGCCTGCGTCCAGCGTAGGGGTGTGGATGATCCGGGTACGTGCACTCGGTGCTGAACAGCAGCCAGTGCCGGCGGCACCGCTTCACGGGAAGGTTGCCAATGACCCTCACGGGGCCGCCTCCGGGCGTCTCGAGCCGCACGGCGTCGTCCTCGAACACGACGCGGCACATGCCGCCGCCGCCGGCGACGTCCTGGCACCGCTTGGCCTCGGGCCACCGCGAGTCGAGGAGCGGCATGGCGCCGACGTAGTTCCCGTCGTAGGCCCAGCTGCAGCTAACCCACGCGTACCGGTCGGCGTCCACCAGGAGCTCGACGACGCGCTGCCCGTCGTGGGGCACGCGCCCCCGCGGCACCACGCTCCACTCGGTGACCACGAGCCCGCCCAGCGCGCGGCAGACGAGCTCCATGCCGCAGACTGCCGGCAGCCGGTTCTCGACGGCCGCGTAGTAGGACGAGGAGGAGGAGGATGATCCGGTGGCAGCGGAGGACGAGGCTGAGGCGGAGGCCACCGCCGCGAGGGCCGCCACGACGACCAGCTGTGCGGCGAGGCCTGCCATTGCCGCACGCTGGCCGCTCCCGGTCTGGACGTGCGGCGTGCGGCGTGGCTGCATGTGTCGGTGGATTTTCCTTGATATATCGGTGTCAGGGACATGCGCTTCATGGCTAACCTTGGAAAGGTCATCTGTGACAAGGAGTCGAATTACAGTTAGACCATGCAGCCATATATAGCTAGCCTCTGTCGATGCTATTTTTATCCAACCAAAGTTAATGGCTTCGATGCCATGCTTGTTACTAGAAAATTTCCGGATTGTTACAACCTTTGGAACATAAAGTGCTTCTAAGCTCACCTTTCTTCAAAATGTAAGTGAAACTTGTACAATTCACACCAGATTGTCTCTTCCTGCTTATGACAGAACTCAGGTTCCTTACCACCGAAGGGGATGAATCGAAGACACTCTGTGGGACGGGCTCTTTGCACCTGCAGCGTGCCCGGGCACCGCGGCACTTTGTGGAAATGAGTTTCTACAACTCATATGGCGCACAACTCATATCTCAAACCGTTCATTGCCGCGATTGAATGGTCAAGATCTGTTGTCCAACGCGTTGAACGCTCAACGCATTCAATGCAACATCTGGACCGTTCAAACGCTTTAATGAACGGCTGAGATATGAGTTGTGCGCCATATGAGTTGTAGAAAATCCGCGTTAGGCACTTTGTCGTTCTTATCGAGGAGTACTACTCATCTAGCAAAAGTACTCCTATTGTCTCTGTATCTAGTAGTGCTCGTCCCGGCGTCCCCCAATCGCACTACTCTTGCCTTGCAACATGAAATAGCTAAAACTGAATGCGCAAAGTATGGAAAACATCGAAAATTTCTTTTGAAGCCAAACCTCGTTAAAAAAATCGAAATCGACATTTTTTAGTTTCCAAAAATCGTGAAAAAATTCCGGATGTAGATAATGTGCTTATCTACAGTTGTACCAAGTTTACAATCCAAATTCGAATTATTCTGGGATAGATCTAAAAGACAAATTTCTGATCTAAACACCCGGATTCATAATTTTGAAAACTGTCAGAATTTGTCTTTTTTTGCACAACCCAAAATACAACGAGTTTGAAGTAAAAAAAGACTATCTACACCTGTGATTATGTGCGTGATTTTTTGGAAACTGAAAAATACGAATTTTGATTTTTTTCTTCAAAATAACGAGCTCTCAGGAGCCAAAAGTCCACTCTCGGAAAACATCTTGTAATGTATTTAACCATAAAATCGATTATGCTCCTGCGGAAGTATCTATTCGTAACGAAATTTCAGGTGTCAAATTGCGGATCTCATATAGTCAAATAAGAAGGGATGTGCTATATCCGAAACGTATAAAATATAGTAAATATTTTAAATGCAGATGTAGTAGAGGTTGCCATCATCCCATATTTGCTTTGTGAATAAATAACTTTTCATATTTTTGAGCTAAAGAAACATAACAGACAATTTCGGAGCGAGAGAGGCGTTTTGCCTCCCGGGTGCATATGCTCCTGATATATGTTTCAAAATAAAAAAAAGACTTAAAAAAAATCTGAAAAAATTGGGCACAAAGATATACAAGTGTTCAACATTCGTGCAAAATTTCGAAAGAAAATAATATTTTCTGCGATCTATGCAAAAAGAAAAATCTGTGAGTTGAAAAATGTATTTTTAAATCTCATTTCGCTCACAAATTTCGTCGTTTAAAAAAATGTATTTTTAAATCTCATTTCAGTCATGAATTTTGTCTTTTTTGCACAGACGACATAAAGTTTCATTTTCTTTCGAAATTTTACACGAATGTTGAAAACTTGCATATGTTTGTGCCCAAATGTTTTCAGATTTTTCTGAAGTGTTTTCATAGTTTTTTTTTAAATTTTGAATACTATAACAGCATCGTTTGCACCCTAGTGTCGAAGTGAATTTCTGTTTTTGAGCTCGCTATGTGAGGCTTCCCTTTCCCTGCACGGCAATTTGGAAATATGTTGAATTTCAGTTTCTCCCACCCCTGCCTTTCGCGACCACAACTTAACGAGAGTAGATCCCCTGTCAAAAAAAAAAACGAGAGTAGATCCAACGGCGAGCACATCCTCCGTCGGCGACCACCACCGGGGCCGTCCAGCCTCGCGGACCCATTCCGCCCTCGCGTCCACGGCCGCCACCCGCCTTTGGCCCCCGCGGCTCGCCGGTGCGAGATGAGCGGCGTCCCGTGGAAGCGGCTGGAGCTCGCCGTGCTGTGCGTCTACGCGCTCGTCTTCTACCTCACCGTGATCCGGAACTCGCTCCGCCTCTCCCAGGGTACCCCGCCATTCTCTCTCCCCCCACCCACTTCCATCAGCATCTCCGCGCCGCCGCTCGATATCACATTCTCTCCCAACGCGCAGAGTACTCCGGGAGACTCTACGGCCTACGAGCAGGATCACTCGCCGGCCGTCTAAACGTGCGTAAATTCCTCACTCGGCCGTTTCACTCTGTCTTCAAATTCACCTCGAGCCACCTGTTTGATTTCCTGCCACGTACGATGTTGCAGGACCTGTCTGATGCGCAATGGAGGAACTTCCGGGGAAACCTACCTGTCCTCACCGCTGTGATGGGCGCGTTTCTGGTCGCGGCAAACGCGTCGCGCTATGTGTATGGCTTGAAGGGCAGAGGGGCCTCTCTGGTGTGGCTAGTGCTGTCTCTGACCTATCTGTGCTATCTGCACGGCGCTTGGTAGGCGGCCTGACCGATCCTCGTTTTTCTGTTTTTTTCTAACTTTATTAATGTAGGAGTACATTCTAATTTACTTACCCATGTCACAGTGTTGGCTTCATCCTCGCGATAGCAGGGATTAATTACTCCGTAGTGAAGGTTAGTGCTGACATACTTTATCAATAGCGCTGTTCTGGTTGCACTTTTCTTAATCTTGTTCGGTCTGTAGTATGTGTAAACATATATAGAGTACTTTTAGGAAACAAAAAGTGGAGGAAATGGGCATGATAATCGGCTCACTAGCTGAAATTCTTGTCATGAATCATCGTCAGTCAAAAAACAACCATTTGTTTGGAGCAGATCAAAAGATTTTAGGCATGGTACTTGTTTCGCTAAGGTATTTGTGTACGAGCAAGTCTGTTGTCTTGATTATCCATGTTCCATTCACAAATAATCTACTAACCAGAACAATTACGCCATTTAAGAATTGAGCAGTTGAGAGATTGGACATGGTGAAAAGAAAGGCAAGCTGATACCTGACCTGCTTGCCTTTCTTTTCACTATTTGATTTGTGAATAACCCATTCGACCTCCTGAAAGTAATCAAATTTGCATTTATTGTTGATAACAATTTTTTTTTGTAGTTATTTGCTAGATTTAAGTATTGCACTGGCCTCATATGGAGCTTCAACTTAGCTATGCTTATACTTAACCGAGTCTATGAAGGTTATTCATTCTCGTTATTCGGGTGAGACTTTTGATGCCGTTGTACTGCATCTTGCACTTTTCCTTTGTAAGTTTCCTTTTCATTTAGGTTTTGATGGTATTTATGTTCAAATAAATAGACAAAAACTGGCTTTTCTTGATAATCATCGGGTACATTTCGATGGCACATATGCTTCAATTTTGGTACGTTTTTTCATCTCATGTTGGTTACTTGGTTTGACTTTGATTGAACAAAACTGATAAAGTCTGCTGTTGATGATTATTGTATGGAAAATTGGAAATGTAGGATTACTCACATGAAACTATTAGGAGGCCATGAAAGGCTTCTGGACCTTTTTTTTGTTAAATTGCAAACCTACAGATTTATAAATAGGGCATTTAGATCTCGTGTAGAGACATGAGGTTGGACTTGTTAGCCCACAAGTTATTATCACATCAACTGTGCTAAATTATGTTTCAGTCTGTAGGAACAGATACCCAAGATATCATTAAGAGTGTATGATGGTGTTGTAAAAGTTTTGGCCAATGAGGCAGTAAACTGAAGTTACTGAACTACATTGCTACTTTCCTGTGTCATGTCAACAAACACTGCTTCATTTTTCTTGCTTTGGTGAGATCAAGTTCCATAGAACTGACTACGTCATATCTTCAATTGTCCTGCTGACATTAGCCTTGTTTCCGCTTTCAAGTTGCTGTTGGTTTGACTATCGCTTCAGTTCATATATATATTTATCGTAGTGTTTATGCATGATATTTTTTGCGTATTGTTTGTCTTCTAATTTATCTAGTTATTGAAATACTTTTATTGTCAAATTTGTCCTTTTCATTCTATTTTTCATTTCATGTTAGTTGCATTACGGATGATTAGCTTTGGATGTGATTACTGCTGGACACTCTGTGCTTCTCAATTTGATCACAAGGTACTATGTACCCTGATAACCAAACTTATGTTATATTTATGCATATTTTAGCGTTGCATACAGCAGGTGCAAAAATACATAGAAACATGGGTTTTCTTATTTTCACACATTTATTAAATAGTTTGGATTTGAAATCAAGCTAATCTTATGAACACGTACGTGAGTTCTTGACTACATCATCCAATTTCAGCTGTGAATTCTAACCCGAAATTCGTCTTATGGGCACTAAACATTAGAACAAGATAGATCCAGCTTGTCCTTTTTTCCTCTTCAGATAATGTGAACTTGTGAGTTTTCAGGTGAGACACAAAGCAGTATTTGGTAGTGTACATTTGAGAATGTAACCAGAAGTGAACCTTTTAACTTTCAAGTGAAATGCAAAGATGTATTTGGTTGTGTTTTCAACTCCGGAAATGTGAACTTGAATTGCATACATTAACTCTATGTCCAACTTTTCTACTCAATTTTCTCTCTCAAAATGACGAGAAAGACTTCTCTGACGGAAAAATTGTCTCTGTGCATTGAAATACCACTGAAAGAATCGACCAGTAATCTTCACTTATCGCCGTAGCCTGCTGTAAGGAAAGACATGTCTTGGATTTGACTTGGAATGAGAGAAGAGGGGAGACAGAAAAGAGTGACGAGATCTACCAGGCTACCAAACCATACTGGACATGAATATTATTGTACATTGTACTGTAATACTAGCAAAATTACTTACTTAAATCGTAAAAGGAGATTGAATAGCAGAACTGTAGAATCGAGCATCACTCAGTTGCCTAGACGTGCGAGTGTGTACCCAGCCCCCCGGGTGTGCTTGGCCTCCATGGGGTGTGCTCATGACAATTTGTTCTAATTAAACAATGCCACGGTGCTAGTGCCTGTCGGTCGAGTTTTTTTTTGTATAAACATATTCTGTGCTACAAACCAATAACATTGTTAATTGTGCACATCACTCATAGTATTTTAAAAGGAGAAAGATATTCAATTATAGATTTTTGAACATATGTTGTGCCATCAATATTCCTTTTGTACAGTACATGATACGTCAAATACTGGACTGTGCTGATATGAGCACTCTTGGTGCAGAAACACATGCAGAAATGTGAAGTTTGTTATTCTGGCAAGACATGCTACATTGCTTTGCAGGTACTTCACTATTGCAGTTTATCACTATCTCGAGCACTTATCTATTGTTATCGAAGTGATGTATGTCACTGGTACACAAGAGAGCTACAGTTTGTATTGGACATGTGTAAGATTGTTTTGCTTGCTTTTTTGGCACCAGGTGTTGACACACCAAAGAACGGAATTAGGAATTTTACTTAGAGACGTTGACAATTTCCAAGCTTAAAATGAATGGTTAATTTCTTTTGACGTCAGGTTGATCTGTCGTTCGCTTTAGGCCGAGGCATATAAAGCATGTCTCAACGCTATTATATTTCTAGATCTTTTAATCCTTTTTTGCATACTATGCCATTGTTCAATTTCGAGCCTTGTTCAATATTTTATAAGCTACACATTTACAGATTGAGATAATATTCATTCTTTGTATCTGGTCATAAAATTCATATTGTTCTTCACAGGAGAAAGGGCTCAGTGTTGACAAGTACACATTCCTAACGTATTTGTGCTACTTAACATACGCTCCACTCTATATTGCTGGACCTGTTGTAAGCTACAACGCATTTGCAGCTCAGGTAGGTCTTTTCTCTAGGTAGATTTTCTGTTGAACTGCTCTTCCTCATTTGATTTCAAAGCTGAAATTAGCAAAATAAGTGCTTTTTTAGTGCTTTTACAAAAAGTTTTTTTACGTGATTCTTAGACTACATAGTGAAAAGAGTAGATGAATAACTTGTACCATACTTCAGGATAATTGAGGATCTTATCGCATAATTGGGAGCTGCCATGATGGGGCCATAAGCTCCTCCTGTATATAACACTAGCTGATTTCAAATTGTACTGGGTGATGTTAAACATTGTGTTGCAATACTCCATCGAAGATTTCAACTATGTGTCAAGTAGTGAGAATTACTATTGGGTACTTCAGAAATCTCCAGTTACATATACTAACCGGTTGTTTCTGTAGCGACCTTGCAGTTAGATGTACCTCAGAAAAACTATTCAGTTGGGAAGATATGCCTTTATGGTCTGAGGTGGATCCTAAGTTTCCTTCTAATGGAATGCATGACACACTTTTTCGACTACAATGCCTTTGTAGTCAGGTACTTCTGTTTATGCATCACGATTTATCCTTTTTATGATTATAGTTATAAAAATTCTGACGTTTGATTTAAATACTCTGATGACAGACGATTATGGCGGCAGTTGACACCCTTCGAGACCTTTATCGTTAGTTATGGGGTAAGATGTATATACATTGCAGTTATTATTCATCAGTAGTCACTTAGGAGCAGTTTATATTTCATTTGTGCTTATTGTTTCTGCTTTAGGAAGTTCTTGTTAATTGAGTGGCTTGAATATAAGTTGTCCATTTCTACCAATTTTTTTATTTGCTATGAACCTCTGAATTTTCATGGGCGGCCAAGGCCAGCGTGATTGCTCTGGGCTGAGCTCCAGTTTTTTAGCCTACAGGCTCAACCAGAGGCCTGAAAAAACCCGACAAAAAAACAATAATTTAAATAATGTCTATCGAGTTTATTCAGAAGAAATTAGATATTTGGTCCGTGCCCGCCTTTTTGAGGCTTGTCTTTCCTGACATGCCCTTGCTTATCCAAGTTAGGCCCTTACTACTACCTGGATCAGAGTTTGAACGGGTGTAATCTGAATAGCTGTAACAAAATTGGATTTTCATTTCAAAGGTTTTGCATGGATTGTCACACACTGAATACCTCATTAGTCGCCTGCACCATTTCTAATATATCTATTCTTAGCTAACACACTTGGGTTCCTGTGCAGGTGTTAAACTTTATGTGGTTAAAATTCTTCCTTATTTGGCGCTACTTCAGGTTCTGTCACTGGTAATACAAAACTGACAATATCCTCCGTCAGTCTGTTGTGCAGCCTTACATATTGCCTCTTGG
The DNA here is from genome assembly GCA_947311845.1 of Poa pratensis. Taxonomy (NCBI): domain Eukaryota; kingdom Viridiplantae; phylum Streptophyta; class Magnoliopsida; order Poales; family Poaceae; genus Poa; species Poa pratensis. The sequence goes on along the minus strand of CAMZMU010000027.1, from coordinate 70,525,635 downwards.
AGTGCTAACGCCCAGTTTGTTATATGTTGTGCTAAAATCAAGTGATCCATACAAAGAAGGATTTAACCTTAGCATTTTATTACAGGTAGGAGGAGTTGAGACACCTGAAAATATGCCTAGGTGCATAAATAATTGTCACGACCTAGAGAGTTTCTGGAAAAGCTGGCATGCTTCTTTTAACAGATGGCTGGTCAGGTCTGTGTAAAAGTAGGCGGCTTAAGTATGGTACTGTGTCTTGCTACCAAAGTTTTTCAGAGTCTAGTTTCTTATTATTCGTAGCATTACCACACTTTGATATATACATAAGGTAATGGGAGGGATGTGTTTAATGATTAAATAATCTTTATTATCACTTATAAGTGAACAGTCCACAAAGTTCAGATGTAGTTTAATGCCCAGTCACATGATTATTGAACCCCATGGCCCATGCATGGAGGTCTAGAGTTAGTATTGATTAATCCCAAAGTGTAACTTCCTTGTATTTATCGCTTGTTGCAGGTACTTGTACATACCTCTTGGCGGGTCTCAAAGAAAAATACTTAGTATTTGGGTTGTATTTACATTCGTTGCAGTTTGGCATGACCTGGAGTGGTACCTTTCAAACAATCTCCTTAAGTCTTTTAAACATACAAGTTGTAAACTTTTGGGACTTGCATTGACCATGTTGTTTCTTTCTCTTAAACAGGAAACTTATTTCATGGGCGTGGTTAACATGCTTATTTTTTGTGCCTGAAATATTGATCAAGTCTTTATCCAACAAGCTCCAGGTAATCCGATGGTTATTATTGGCTGCTTTTGCTATTCATCTGCTTGTTACCAACTTTCAATTTTTGGAACAGCTTGCATGCTTACAAATTTTGTCTTTCTGTATCAAGTTACTTTTGTTGTTTGGAAAAGTTGTCCACTCTTTATATCTTAAGTTAAGAAAGGCATACATATTTAATGTCCAAACAACAAAGCCAACGTGATGTCTAGGTATCTGCAACAACAACAACAACAACAACAACAAAACCTTTTATTCCCAAACAAGTTGGGGTAGGCTAGAGTTGAAACCCATAAGATCTCGAAACCAAGTCATGGTTCTGGCACATGGATTGCTAACTTCCACGCAGCCCTATCCATGGCTAATTCTTTGGTGATATTCCAATCCTTCAGGTCTCTTTTAACCGACTCCTCCCATGTCAAGTTTGGCCTACCACGACCCCTCTTAACATTCTCATCCCGCTTTATCCGTCCGGTATGCAAAGACGCTTTCAGAGGCCTACGTTCTATATGACCAAACCATCTTAAACGGTGTTGGACAACCTTCTCTTCAATCGGTGCTATCCCAACTCTATCACGTATATCATCATTCCTAACCCGGTCCTTTCTTGTGTGGCCACACATCCATCTCAACATGCGCATCTCCGCTACACCTAACTGTTGGATATGTCGTCTCTTGGTCGGCCAACATTCTGCGCCATACAACATCGCAGGTCGAATCGCCGTCCTATAAAATTTTCCTTTTAGCTTCTGTGGCACTCTCCTATCACAGAGGACGCCAGAAGCTTGGTTCCACTTCATCTAACCAGCTTTGATTCGATGAGTCACATCTTCATTGATATCACTATCCTTTTGGAGCATAGACCCCAAATATCGGAAGGTTTCTTTCTCAGGTACCACCTGTCCATCAAGCCTAACCTCTTCCTCCTCGTGCCTACTGGAACTGAAACTGCACCGCATGTACTCAGTTTTGGTTCTACTAAGACTAAAACCTTTCGATTCTAGAGTCCGCCTCCACAGCTCTAACTTTCTATTAACCCCCGCCCGACTATCGTCAATTAGCACCACATCATCCGCAAAGAGCATACACCATGGGATATCTCCTTGTATATCCCCTGTGACCTCATCCATCACCAAAGTAAAGAGATAAGGGCTCAAAGCTGACCCCTGGTGCAGTCCTATTTTAATTGGGAAGTCATCGGTGTCGCCATCACTTGTTCGAACACTTGTCACAACATTATCATACATATCCTTAATGAGGGTAGTGTACTTTGTTGGGACTTTGTGTTTCTCCAAGACCCACCACATGACATTTCGTGGTATCTTATCATACACCTTCTCCAAATCAATGAACACCATATGAAGATCCTTCTTCTTCTCCCTATATCTCTCCATAAGTTGCCGTACCAGGAAGATGGCTTCCATGATAGACCTCCCAGGTATGAAACCAAATTGATTTTTGGTCACACTTGTCAATCTTCTTAAACGGTGCTCAATGACTCTCTCCCATAACTTCATTGTATGGCTCATCAACTTGATTCCACGGTAATTAGTGCAACTTTGAACATCCCCTTGTTCTTGAAGATTGGCACTAATGTACTCCGTCTCCATTCTTCGGGCATCTTGTTTGACCGAAAAATGAGGTTGAAAAGTCTAGTTAGCCATACTATCGCTATGTCTCCAAGGCCTAGCAGTACCACAAAAATATGTGGTCTCAATCCTTTATCTAGATGTTTCAAGTCCGTTTGTTTGTTCTCACTTGCACGCATGGATCTTTCAGCATTCTTGCTAGGCGCTTACAATGTTAGCAAGTAATACTTCCAATTTATTTTTTCTGCAGGCAAAAAGTGCCCTTGGGCAATTCATTCACCGTGAGTTATGTACAATTGGTGGTGCTCTGACAATCAGCTGCCTTATGGTACTTTTCTCTTTTGTATATTCATGATTTTCTGCACAAACTTCTCACGTGCAGAAATTATGAGCTGCACACCAGATTAGTCACCTTCTTGGTTGTAAGCAAAGTGCTGCTCCTGACATGCCCAATGCATACAGGTGGCAAACCTTGTCGGCTATGTGGTAGGGCCATGGGGCATTAAGGTTTTGATGTCGCAGATGCTTCAGAAGGACGGTGAGTTGCATATTCACATACATCACTTCAAATAAAATTTCTGTGAGTAAAATGTGCATAAACTCTGTAGCTAATACATGTTTCCATGCAGCCCTGCCTGCCCTTGCCGTTATATTTGCCACGTTCTATGTAGGCGTCAAGGTGATGTCTGCTAATTAAAAAATGTATTAACTTCATAAAAAGAATCTTTTGCTCATTGCTGGTCAATCTGTTCGCAGCTTATGTTCCATATACGGGATGCTAGCAAGAGTCACGGATGACGACAAGTATGAAGAGCAACTATCCAGTTTTGCTTGTTTACTCGGTGGTATTGCAAATTTGCCACGTATGATGATAACAGGCTTCCACCATTTTTTCTTGTTGGCTTTGTTTTACTCGAGCGAAAACCTCATGTATCCATTGATCCAGGACTCTTTTCTTTGTAGGTTAGCACATATTAGTTGACATGTTGATGTAACATATGCTTGTCACGGCATTTTTCGTTTTGTTGTTTCAAAGCCTACGACCGGCAACACATTTGCTGTTGTCAGTGTCTCTACGTATTGTCATTTTGCTCAAATTCATCAGAGCCACATGTCACTAGTCCAACAACTAGGTTATTCCGTGTCATTTAAAGCTCTCATGATTTGTAACTCAACGTGACGTTACGTGGAAACGGACCCGGACATATGAAGGCTGCTACACGGACAAATCATCCTATGTGATGAAATTTACAGTGACCTACTTTTTCACGGTATGCGGCTTGGGAAGCCAATGTGGAAGAGAACTGTAAGTTATTGGCTCGCTATGCAATAAGAGCATCTCTAGCAGAACCCGCAAAAGGGCAAACCTGTAAAATTCCGGCGAGTTTGTGGGTTTGATGCGCTTTTTGGGCCAGACCAGCGCCTGCAAATTTGGCCCAGCCCACAAACGTTTTGCGGGGGCCCGAGAAACGAACCGCCGAACCCGTATTTAGCCGGATTTCGACTGCCCCTCCCGCAGATCTGGCGTCCCCGAGCCGCCATGGTGCCGAAGAGGGAGGCAGAGCCGCTCCCCTGCGACGACAAGTTCGGCGGAGACTACTCCGACGAAAAGCGGAGGCAGGTGAGCCGCAGCGACGGCGCACGGAAGCGCGGCTCGCGCGCGTACACGCTCGTGCCGATTCCGCCCGCGTATCACCGCCGCGATTTGTCGGAGTTCGACTGGCTCTGGCGCGAGCGCGATGTTGAGATCCGCCGCCGCCAGCAGCTGCGCCTCCACGGCGAGGGCAGCTCCTCCGCCGCCCCAGGTGCTCCGCCGCCGGACTACAACCCCGAGCATTTCGGGGTCACGCTCGGGCCGGAGGACTTCGTCTCCGACGAGTAGATGGAGCGGCAGCTGCAAGCGACGCTGATGTGCTCCAAGTACGAGGAGGAGGAGAAGGCCGCCGCCGCCAAGCTTGCCGCGGTGGTCAACCAGGGGCTCCTGGAGCAGGCGATCGTCATCAGCCAGCTGCCGCCCACCATCGACCTCGTCACCGACTCCGACGAGGAGTGAAGCTCCTTCGCCGCTGCGTCGCCGCCTCGCCCATGGCTCCGGTGAGGAGCCGCATTTTGACCACTAGGGTTTGATCGGCGGCGACCTAGGCTAGTGTAGATATAGGCTAGATCGCCTATATATTTTGTAAGAATCATCTGCTGGTGCGCTGAAATATGAACTCGTTCCTTCCCGCGATTTCTGAAATTCCAAATCGAAGAATGCAGTTTGCTTTTGCGGGTTCTGTTCTTCGCTGCACGAAATTTAGAACAAAAACGCGAAAAACGTGACCCGCAAAATGCTTTTGCGGTTTCGCCTTTTGCGGTTCTGCTAGAGATGCTCTAAGTAAAGGTACCAGATTCTTATCTCCAGATCCTCTTAATATGGTAGCAAAGCTCCGGAGCATGTGAACTTCAAGTTTTGTAGTACAACAATACTGTCAGCACAGGTTCAGTCACTCAACATGCTATGAAATTAATTGCTCATCCATACTCATCTACAACTATCTCTGTATACATATATAGCTAGTGCACTGTGCACAATTGTGCAAGGTAACAATCTCTGTTACCACGCAAAAAAGAAACACTCGTTGTTACTTATGTTAGCTTCCATGAAGTGATTACACCATACGCATAGATCGATTTAACTGTTGACCGTGTGTAAGAAATCCAGATTTGACTGTACATAAGCATTGCTTGATATCGAGAAATGGCTTCTTTGGTCGAAAAAAAGAATCTTGATATATGAATAAGAGGCATTGAGGAATCTAGATGAATGAATAGGTGGTCAGCTATATGATTCGCTCTGACGCGTAATCGTGGAGATTAACACCACTCTTTGCTAGGCAGGCGTTTGGTTTTCAAGTACCGACGCTGGAAGGGTTGTACGCGGGATAGTGTAAACTTGAGATAGAACTCACAATTGTATTGATTGATTGATTGATTGATTCAGCCGGACTTACAATGTTTATATAGGAGATTTAGGCACCGACCTAAGCTAAGCTAACTTGGGTAACAATTCTAAGTAGAGTTCGTGTAGGATACAACTTGTATAATCTAACATCCCCCGCAGTATCAACGTGGGGTCCGACAACGTTGAGACTGAAACGTATGTCGGTAAATGGAGTTGTAGCGAGCGCCTTGGTGAAGATATCAGCGAACTGAGCTATAGTAGGCACATGAAGAACTCGAACTTCACCAAGGCAACCTTCTCACGAACAAAGTGACTATCAATCTTGATGTGTTTGGTCCTCCGGTGCTGCACTGGATTGCTAGACATGTAAACAGCAGAAATGTTGTCACAATAAACGATGGTGGCCTGCTGAATGGGACGATGTAACTCCGATAAAAACTGACGTAGCCAAACAGTCTCAGCAACAGCATGGGCGACAGTGCGATACTCAGCCTCCGCAGAAGAACGAGAAACCGTGACCTGCCGCTTAGAAGACCAAGAAATCAAATTGTTACCAAGGTAAACACAATATCCGGACGTGGACCGACGAGTGTTAGGACATCCAACCCAATCTGCATCAGAATACGCTGTCAACGATGTAGGAGAGGAAAGGGTTATGTGGAGACCATGATCTAGAGTGCCTTTGAGGTAGCGAAGAATACGTTTGACATGATTGTAGTGTGGAAGACGAGGATCGTGCATATAGAGACAAGCTTGTTAAACGGAGAAGGAAATTTCCGGCCGAGTGATTGTTAAATATTGAAGGGCACCTGTGAGACTACGGTACAATGTGGGATTATCATAAGGTTCGCCGTCAGAAGATAGTTTAATGGCGGTGTCAGCAGGGGTGCGAGAGGGTTGACATTCAAGCATTCCTGCCCGAGTTAATAGATCTAGAATATATTGACGTTGAGAGAGAAAGAGACCGGTAGAATCACGTGTGACAGCAATACCAAGAAAGTGATGAAGAGAACCAAGATCAGTCATGGAAAATTCAGAACGTAACAATGAGATAATGTGAGTGAGAAATGTTTGAGAGGAGGCTGTAAGAACAATGTCATCAACATAAAGAAGAAGATAAGCAACATTAGAGTTTTTGTGATAAACGAAGAGAGAAGAGTCAGAAACAGATGGTGCAAAACCTATTGTTTGAATGAAAGTGGAGAAACGCTGGAACCAGGCCCGGGGTGCTTGCTGTAGACCGTAGAGAGATTTTTGAAGAAGACAAACATGATTTGGGTTGGATGAGTCGGTGAAACCAAGAGGTTGCTCACAATAGACTGTTTCATTGAGAGTACCGTTGAGGAAGGCATTTTTTACATCGAGTTGGTGAATAGGCCAGGAAGAAGACACGACAATGCTAAGAACAGTGCGAATGGTACTAGGTTTGACTACGGGAGAAAAGGTTTCATCAAAATCTATGCCATGTTGCTGAGAGTAGCCACGACAAACCCATCTAGCTTTATAACGAGAGAGGGTCCCATAAGAATGAAATTTGTGATGAAAAACCCATTTACCGGAAACAATATTCGCACCATAGGGACGAGGAATAAGTCGCCAAGTTTATTTTTGGAGCAAAGCGTTGTATTCATCTTTCATAGCAGCAGACCAGTTAGGATCTAAAAGAGCGGCTTTGTAAGTTTTAGGTATGGGAGAAAGAGAAGGGGTGACATGAAGATTTAGGCGATCAACGGGTTGTCGGAAACCTGATTTGGAGCGAGTACGCATGGTGTGATCGTTGTTAGGAGCGATTGTAGGTATAGCACGTGGTGGTAATATGGGCAGTGAGGTGGTAGGGGTGTCCGGCGCAGCGGAAGAGTCGGACATAGGTGTGGGTGGCGAGGAAGGAGAGGGAGGTGTGTCGTCTGAAAAGTGCGGCGGTGGGTTAGAGCTGGCTGGTGCGGTAGATCCTGCCGTGGCAGGATTTTGTGCAGGGTGAGTTGCCGTGGTAGGGTTTGGAGCAGGTGAAGGTGCCGTGGCAGGGTTTTGCGCAGATGAGTGTGCCATGGCAGGATTTCGTGCAGGTGAGGATGGCACGGCAGGATTTGGTGCAGGAGAGGCTGCCGTGGCAGGGAAAAATCGTGAAAGGGCTGCCGGGGACATGTTTGGAGAAAACGATGGGATTGGTTGGGTCACGTTTTCAGGTCTCGTGCGATTTGCAAAGGGGAAGACATGCTCAACAAAAGTAACGTGGCGAGAGACAAGAACACGACCAGAGAGAATGTCGAGGCAACGATATCCTTTATGTTCATCCGAATAACCAAGGAAAACGCAAGGAAGAGATCTAGGGGCTAATTTGTTCGGAGGGGTGATGACCCACAAGTATAGGGGGTGTATCGTAGTACTTTCGATAAATAAGAGTGTCGAACCCAACGAGGAGCAGAAGGTGTTGACAATCAGTTTCGATGAAGGATTCACTGTAAATACTCACAGACAAGTTTTTAGGGGTTTTTGATATAGCAGATAAATAAAATACGAGTAAGTAAAATGCAGTAATAATAATTGCAGCAAGTGGCCCAATCCTTTCTACAGCAAAGGACAAGCCGGTTGGTTTACTTATGATGACCAAACGTTCTTGAGGACACACGAGAATTTAGTCTAGTGCTTTCGCTTCATGTTGTTGATTAATCTTCATTGTTTTGATAAGTGTTGTGTGGGTGAACCTATGCTAATGCACCGCCCTTCCTAGGACTAATACATACCTGTGATTATACCCCCTGCAAGCATCCGCAAATACAAGAAAGTAATTAAGATAAATCTAACCACAGCCTTAAACTCTGAGATCCTGCTATCCCTCATGCATCGATATACCAACGGGGGCTCAGGTTGCTGTCACTCCGGCAACCCCACAATTGGCAAACGAATACACAATGCATTCCCCTAGGCCCATAAAGGTGAAGTGTCATGTAGTCGACGTTCACATGACACCACTAGAAGAATAACACCACAACTTAAATATCAAACCATTAAATATTACTCAACATAATTCACTACTAACATTTAGACTTCTCCCATGTCCTCAAGAACTAAACGAACTACTCACAAGACATCATATAGATCATGATCAGAGGTGATATAATGATGAATAACAATCTGGACATAAACCTTAATTCAACGGTTTCACTCAATAGCATCAACCACAAGGAGTAATTAACACCGGGAAAGTTTCCCCTATGAAATACACAAGAATTCAACCCTAGATGTTACAGCGGAACGGAGTGGAGCGGCGGAGATGACGGTGTCGGCGGTGGAGATGATGGTGATGATGATCCCAATGAAGTCTAGCTCGATGACGGTGACGATGGCGACGATTTCCCCCCTCCGGGAAGGAATATCCCCGATAGATTTCTCCCTGCCGGAGAGCTTTTCTCTCTCTGGTGTTTTCCGCCTCGTGGAGGCGGCGGAATATTTCTCGACCCTCTCCCAGGTGTTAGGGTTTCCAGGGGGTGAAGTACGCGAAGGGGCACCGGCTGAGGTGGGCCTGGGCTCCCTCCCCACACGGCGGCGCGCCAGCATAGGGGGCCGCGCCATGGGGTGGGGAGGGCCCATGGTGGCCCACCTTGGCCTCCCCTTTTGGCTCCCTCCGGCATCTGACAAAATAGGAGCTTCTGTATAATTTCCTTCAACGGTTGATCTTCAGAAATAGTGTATCCTGGCGGTGTTTTTCCAGCAGAATCCTGACTCCGGTGAATAATTCTCCAATAAACATGAAACATGCAAAATAGGTAAAATAACATAAGTATCATCTCTAAATATGAAATATATCAATGAATAACAGTAAATTATGATATAAAATAGTGATGCAAAATGGACGTATCAACTCCCCCCAAGCTTAGACCTCGCTTGTCCCCAAGCGAAAACTGAGCTCAGTAAACAAGACCACATGTTTATGGAGTGAAGTGTCGATAAATAAAATACGGACAAGAAGCATCACATCTATTAACCACACAAGTCATTTTAGATAACAACTTCCTCTCATATAACTTAACTTGAAACGAGTAAAGGGAAATCACAAATAAAGGTGCATAGAGGAAATCATAATTGGTGATGGCAAACTTCGTTCTTGGTCAGAGAACAATTAACAGATTGTACTTATCTTTCGATCAGAGTCTTTATATTAGAGCTTATATTGTAGAACTTGCATGCTCAACTATAACAGTCTCCTTACAGTCATTGATAACTTTCAAAGATGCATTCATTCAGATAAAAGACTTGTGCTAAACAAGGAAGGATAAAAGACATGGTTGCAAGTAATAACATATAGATGATTGAATCACAACAACTCAAATGCTTGCTTGAGATAGAGGGGAATAGGTTTACTGAATCAACATGAAAGTAAAAGATAGGCCCTTCGCAGAGGGAACAGGGATTAAATCATGTGCTAGAGCTTTTTATGTTTTGAAATCATATAGAGAGTATATAAAATATATGTTTGAGCTATGTATGTCGTTGTCAATGAATCGCAGTAAAGAAAACACCATCCCCTTGTCAACCAGACTTTCAAAAGCGGCTCCCTCTTCTCTTTTGTTCATGCATATTTATAAGTTGGTATGACACTCCTCCCAACCTTTGCTTACACAAGCCATGGCTAACCGAATCCTCGGGTGCCTTCCAATCACATACCATGGAGGAGTGCCTATTTGATAGTTTAACATTTGGTTTTGCTTCTGATAAATCATTGGCAAGCATGTGGAGAGAATCAAATGGTTAAAGTTATAATTAATTCGGGGCTGGGCACCCCAATTGCCAGCTCTTTTGCAAAATTAATGGATAAGCGGATGTATATGCCACTAGTCCAATGGTGAAAGTCTGTCTGACAAGAGTGATAGAGAAACTCTACATAACCCTCATGAGCTAATAAACAGTGACACAAAATAAGGGTAATAAGGTTTTGAATAATTTAAAGGTAGCACATGAAGTATTTACTTGGAGTGGCGCAAAATACCACATAATAGGTAGTTATGGTGGACACAAATGGCATGGGTTTGGCTCAAGTTTTGGATGCACGAGAAGCATTCCCTCTCAGTACAGGTTTTGGCTAGCAAGGCTGGGTAGCAAGCATAAGAGTTGAGGGATACAAACAAATATACATGTAGTAAAAACAATCATGCAATCTTCCTTGGAAGCACAAATAATTTTAACTTGAGAATACTAAGCTTATTAGCCAACAAGAAAGAAAGATAATGAAATAATATATCTACATGCACTTCCCTCTTTTCTACTTAAGCCTCAAAGTATTGTTGCTACTGACCAATGCTAAGTTTGCCAAAACCAAATAGATTTACTTAATACTCCCAAAGTGATGCCAATACTAACAACAAGATCATTCATATGACAGAAATTGCAAACTAAAATAAGAAGTGCAGAAAGTAAATGATAAAACTTCTCATTAATATTCCATAACGGCAACTCACACCAAGGGATACATAGATAACCAACTAAAGAGAGATACTTCCACACTGCAAACCATCCTATATGATAACTTCTCTACTCATGATATGACTTGATTGAAAGGTAAAAAGGTAAAAGATAATGATGTGATACCGCGGCACTCCCCCAAGCTTGGAACAAGCCAAGGGGATGCCAATACCAATGATGAATTACTCCTTCGGTGGCGATGGTGAATTCTTGATAAGCTTATCGACCAGCTCCTTCAGTTCATCAATCTTGTAGGTGAGAATGCGAATCAGCTCCGAGTTGTGCTCAATGCGGTTCATGAATTTGTCAGACGTGAGTCCCAGCTCTTGGAGTTGTTTCCCCACTCCTCAGCTTCAGATTCATCTTTCCTGCATTGTTAGAACGATCTAAATTCCAACCACTGGCAACTCTGCCTCAGGAATCCTTTCAATTTGACTCTTATGAATTAGAGTATGGAAGGGGTTATTGATGCCTGGAGAAGACGTCCTTGGAGCTAGGAAGTGACGTGGAACTTTCCTCCGGTTCTCATCCGCGCGCCCTCTTGAGGTTGAACGGATTTGCCACCACCCCGATGCTTGCGACGGTGGCGCGCGGGTATACGCGCGGATCTTCCTCCACTTCCCTTCATCTTCACTCTTGACTTCTTCCTTCAGCTTGGGTCTTGAGGATCATCTTCCAAAGGCCCTTGCCCTTGTTGTTGTTGTTGGAGACCATGGCGCTTCTAAAACTGAGAGCAAATCCTGGCAGAAACAGCTCGAAACAAAACACGACGAAAAGACGATATACGGACCTCGGGGGATCCGGGGGATTATATAGCAAAAAGTTTTACGACAAAAGGAAGGTACGGGAGAGAAACCGGGTCGGAGAAGGGCTCCGAGGTGCCCTCCCCATATGGCGGCGCGGCCAGGGGTGGGCCCGCGCCACAGGTGGGGAGGTGCCCTCGGGCACCTTTTCCTACCCGTTTCGATCTCGTAATTTTCCATATTAAATAAAAATAACAAAAATATCATTTAGAAAGTTAAACGCGAACTTTTCTTACCAAAACTGTTACCTATTCGAAAACAGACTCTGCAGTCCCATCAATTTGATTTTTAATAAAAGTTTCCGGAGTTACCACTCGAATAACATCAACATCTTCATTATAAGAATCTCCAGAAATATAATGTTTGAGTCTTTGCCCATTCACCACTTGTGTAGCATTATCTTTCAGTGAAGCAATCTTTATTGCACCTGAACGATACACCTCCACAATGACAAAAGGTCCTTCCCATTTTGAGAGTAATTTCCTGCAAAAAATCTGAGACGAGACCGATACAATAGAACTTTCTCACAACATTAAACTCTCTCTTAATAATTCTTCTATCATGCCATTTCTTAACTTTCTCCTTAAAAGTCTAGCATTTTCATAAGCTTCACTTCTCCATTCATCTAAAGAACTTAATTGGAGTAACCTTTCTTACCGGCAAGTTTAAAATCTTTATTAAGTTCTCTCACAGCCCAATAAGCTTTGTGCTCTAATTCTAAAGGCAAGTGACAAGCTTTTCCATAAACCATTTTATAAGGAGACATACCCATAGGATTTTTATAAGCAGTTCTATAAGCCCATAAAGCATCATTTAACTTACTAGCCCAATTTTTTCTAGATTTATTAACAGTCTTTTGCAAGATAGATTTAATTTCTCTATTTGATAATTCTACTTGCCCACTAGTTTGAGGATGATAAGCTGAAGCAATTCTATGATTAACACCATATTTAGCAAGGGTCTTTCTAAAACCACCATGAATAAAATGAGAACCTCCATCAGTCATAAGATATCTAGGTACTCCAAACCTAGGGAAAATAACATCTAAAAGCATTTTTAAAGAGGTCTCACCATCAGCACTTTTTGTAGGTATGGCTTCCACCCATTTAGTAACATAATCAACAGCAACAAGTATATGAGTATTACCTTCTGAAGAAGGGAAAGGACCCATGAAGTCGAATCCCCAACAATCAAATGGTTCAATAACAAGAGTAAATTCATAGGCATTTCATTGCGTCTAGAGATATTACCAACTCTTTGACATTCATCACAAGATAAAATAAACTTCCTTGCATCTTTAAAGAGAGTTGGCCAATAAAAACCTGATTGTAGAACTTTTGTGCAGTTCTATCTCCGGCGTGATGTCCTCCATAAGCACTACCATGACATTTTCTCAATATCTCTTGTTGTTCATATTCGGGAACACATCTTCGCATAATACCATCCACTCCTTCTTTATATAAGTGTGGGTCATCCCAAAAATAATGCCTCAAGTCATAAAAGAATTTCCTTCTTTGCTGAGCTGAAAAGGTTGGAGGCAAGTACTTGGAAACAATAAAGTTAGCATAATCAGCATACCAAGGACTATCTCGCGAGCTCACCTTTATTGCAGCCAATTGTTCATTTGGAAAACTATCATTAACAGGTATGGATCATAAGCAATATTTTCCAATCTAGACAAATTATCAGCAACAGGATTATCAGCACCTTTCCTATCTACAATATGCAAATCGAATTCTTGTAAAAGAGCACCCATCTAATAAGCCTTGGCTTAGCGTCTTTCTTTTCCATAAGGTACTAATGCAGCATGATCAGTATGAATAGTGACTTTTGAATCAACAATATAAGGTCTAAACTTGTCACAAGCAAAAACTACAGCTAAGAACTCTTTTTCAGTAGTAGCATAATTTCTTTGAGCAGTCAAGAGTTTACTAGCATAATGAATAACATTCAACTTTTATCTACTCGCTGTCCAAGAACAGCACCTACAGCAAAATCACTAGCATCACACATAATTTCAAAAGGTAAATTCCAATCAGGTGGTTCAACTACAGGAGCAGTAATTAAAGCCTTTTTCAAAGTTTCAAAAGCTTCCTTACAATCATCATCAAAAACAAAAGGTACATCTTTTTGAAGAAGATTAGTAAGAGGCTTTGAAATTTTAGAGAAATCTTTAATAAACCTTCTATAGAAACCAGCATGACCAAGAATACTACGAATACCTTTACATCCCTGGGATAGGGCATTTTCTCAATTGCTTCAACTTTAGCTCTATCAACTTCAATACCTCTTTCAGAAATTTTATGTCCCAGAACAATTCCTTCATTAACCATAAAGTGGCATTTCTCCCAATTAAGAACAAGGTTAGTTTCTCACATCTCTGCAAAACTTTATCAAGGTTTCGCAAACAGTTATCAAAAGAATTCCCATAGACGGAAAAATCGTCCATGAATACCTCTACAATCTTTTCACAAAAGCCATGAAAAATAGCAGACATGCATCTTTGAAAAGTAGCAGGAGCATTACATAAACCGAAAGGCATACGCCTATAAGCATAAGTTCCATAAGGACAAGTGAAAGTAGTTTTCTCTTGATCTTTAGCTCTAACAGCAATTTGCGAAAACCCAGAATAACCATCAAGAAAGCAAAAATGAGTATTCTTAGATAACCTTTCTAACATTTGATCAATGAAAGGTAAAGGGTAATGATCTTTCTTAGTAACTTTATTAACTTTCCGAAAATCAATGCACATTCTATATCCTACAACTACTCTTTGAGGGATGAGCTCATCATTATCATTTGGTACAACAGTAATCCTCCTTTCTTAGGAACACAATGCACAGGACTTACCCATTTACTATCAGCAATAGGATATATAATACCAGCTTCAAGGAGTTTTAATACCTCATTTCTTACCACATCCTTCATTTTAGGAATTAGACGACGTTGATGTTCAACAACAGGCTTTGCATCATCTTCCATATTGATGGCGTGTTGGCAAATAGAGGGAGAAATCCCTTTTAAATCATCAAGAGTGTATCCAATAGCTCCTCGGTGTTTCCTCAATATTTCCAATAATCTTTCTTCTTCAAAACCTGAAAGCTTAGAACTAATAATAACAGGATATGTTTTCTTATCATCAATATAAGCATATTTAAGATTATCAGGTAAAGGTTTCAAATCGAAAACAGGATCTTCCTTTGGTGGTGTGTGGTACCTAAATCTTCAACAGGTAAATTATGTTTAAGAATAGGTTGACGAAAGAAAATTTCGTCAAGCTCATTCCTCTTCCCTAAAGACTTCACTTTCATGATCCTCCAGGTGTTGCTGCAAAGGGTCATTAGGAGCAAGAGCAATAGATGCAAGCTGTTCAACTCTAAAATCCTCATTAGGCAATTCGGTTTCATAAGGAGTTTTAGCAAATTTAGAGAAATTAAACTCATAAGATTCACCAGCAAATTTAGTCAAGATTTTCTCTTTCTTACAATCTATAATAGCACCACAAGTATTCAAGAAGGTCTACCAAAAATGATAGGACAAGTTTTACTAGCAGCAGAACCAAGTACCAAAAAGTCAGCAGGATATTTAATCTTACCACATAAAACTTCCACATCTCGAACAATACCAATAGGAGAGATAGTTTCTCTATTAGCTAGCCGAATAACCACATCAATCTCTTCAAGTTCACAAGAACCAATTTCATGCATAATTTCCCTGTAAAGCTCATAAGGAATAGCACTGGAACTTGCACCAATATCACATAAACCATAATAGCAATGATCACCTATTCTAACAGAAAGCACAGGAACACTAGCTTTCCTAGATTTACTAGGATGTGAAACAATATTAGAAGCATCTTCACAGAAGATGATGTGCCCATCTTCTACACTTTCAGTTACAAGGTCTTTAATTATGCCACAGCAGGTTCAACAGTTATTTGCTCATCAGGTTCTATAGGTTTCTTTGCACTTTTGTTAACCACACTAGTTATAACAGAATGTTCCTTCACTTTAGCAGGAAAAGGAATTTTTTCAATATAAGCTTCAGGAAGATGTGATCAACAGTATTAACTTCAATACTTTACCTATAGGCAAATCAGTTTTATCTTTATAAGGTTCATGATATTTATTAAAACTTTCTTAGGCAATTCGAAATGAGAGGCAAAAGCTTTATAAAAATTTGCAACAACTTGAGAGTCAAGACCATAAACAGCACTCATATTTCGAAATTTATCAGTATCCATAAAAGTTTTAATGCATTCATAATCATACTTTATACCTGACTCTCTACCTTTGTCGTTCTCCCATCCTTCAGTATTCTCCTGAATCCGGTCAAGAAGGTCCCATTTAAACTCTTCTTTGTTGCGCGTGAATGATCCAGAACAAGTAGTATCTAGCAAGGTTTTATCTTGAAAAGAGAGTCTTGCATAGAAATTATCAATAATGACATTACCAGGAAGCTCATGAATGGGACATTTGAGCATTAATGACTTCAATCTCCCCCACGCTTGGGCAATACTCTCTCCATCATGAGGCCAGAAATTATATATAAGATTTCGATCTTGTGAATTTCACTTGGAGGATAGAATTTAGAATAAAATAGAGGCACAATTTCCTCCCAACCAAGAGAACGACCATTTTCAGCAGTTTGTACCATTCTGCAGCTCTACCATCAGCGATATAGAGAATAGTTTCTTCTTAACTTCATCCATAGAAATACCTGCACACTTGAACAACTCGCATAATTCATGTAAAAACAGCAAATGATCTCCAGGATGGACAGTTCCATCCCCTCATAGCGGTTATTCGTAACACGTTCAATAATTTTCATAGGTATTTTATATGGAATTACCTGCTCAGCTGGCGCCTCATCTACTACCTTTGCAGTAGTAGTAGATTTTCCAAATAGGAATTCAAGAGAAGACCTCTCCATAATGAAATATAGCAGCAGGCAGAAATAAAAACAGCACGTACAGTAGATGTTTCCTTACCAATTCCACTTACCAATAGCGCTTCACTCCCCGGCAACGGCGCCAGAAAATAGTCTTGATGACCCACAAGTATAGGGGGTGTATCGTAGTACTTTCGATAAATAAGAGTGTCGAACCCAACGAGGAGCAGAAGGTGTTGACAAGCAGTTTCGATGAAGGATTCACTGTAAATACTCACAGACAAGTTTTTAGGGGTTTTTGATATAGCAGATAAATAAAATACAAGTAAGTAAAATGCAGTAATAATAATTGCAGCAAGTGGCCCAATCCTTTCTACAGCAAAGGACAAGCCGGTTGGTTTACTTATGATGACCAAACGTTCTTGAGGACACACGGGAATTTAGTCTAGTGCTTTCGCTTCATATAGTTGATTAATCTTCATTGTTTTGATAAGTGTTGTGTGGGTGAACCTATGCTAATGCACCGCCCTTCCTAGGACTAATACATACTTGTGATTATACCCCTGCAAGCATCCGCAAATACAAGAAAGTAATTAAGATAAATCTAACCACAGCCTTAAACTCTGAGATCCTGCTATCCCTCATGCATCGATATACCAACGGGGGTTCAGGTTGCTGTCACTCCGGCAACCCCACAATTGGCAAACGAATACACAATGCATTCCCCTAGGCCCATAAAGGTGAAGTGTCATGTAGTCGACGTTCACATGACACCACTAGAAGAATAACACCACAACTTAAATATCAAACCATTAAATATTACTCAACATAATTCACTACTAACATTTAGACTTCTCCCATGTCCTCAAGAACTAAACGAACTACTCACAAGACATCATATAGATCATGATCAGAGGTGATATAATGATGAATAACAATCTGGACATAAACCTTAATTCAACGGTTTCACTCAATAGCATCAACCACAAGGAGTAATTAACACCGGGAAAGTTTCCCCTATGAAATACACAAGATTCAACCCTAGATGTTACAGCGGAACGGAGTGGAGCGGCGGAGATGACGGTGTCGGTGGTGGAGATGATGGTGATGATGATCCCAATGAAGTCCAGCTCGATGACGGTGACGATGGCGACGATTTCCCCCCTCCGGGAAGGAATTTCCCCGGCAGATTTCTCCCTGCCGGAGAGCTTTTCTCTCTCTGGTGTTTTCCGCCTCGTGGAGGCGGCGGAATATTTCTCGACCCTCTCCCAGGTGTTAGGGTTTCCAGGGGGTGAAGTACACGAAGGGGCACGGCTGAGGTGGGCCTGGGCTCCCTCCCCACACGGCGGCGCGCCAGCATAGGGGGCCGCGCCATGGGGTGGGGAGGGCCCATGGTGGCCCACCTTGGTCTCCCCTTTTGGCTCCTCCGGCATCTGACAAAATAGGAGCTTATGTATAATTTCCTTCAAGTTGATCTTCAGAAATAGTGTATCCGACGGTGCTTTTTCCAGCAGAATCCTGACTCCGGTGAATAATTCTCCAATAAACATGAAACATGCAAAATAGGTAAAATAACATAAGTATCATCTCTAAATATGAAATATATCAATGAATAACAGTAAATTATGATATAAAATAGTGATGCAAAATAGACGTATCAAGAGGTAGCAGTTGTATTGGGAAAACAGAGGCAACCAAAGACACAAAGCTCGGGATAGTTGGGATGACAAAGAAAAAGAGAAAAATAGGGTGTTGTTTTAGGGTTAACTTGGGAGGGTCGGATGTTTAAGAGATAAGTTGCAGTACGTAAAGCTTCGGCCCAAAATTTAGGTGGCATGGAGGAGTGAATAAGAAGAGTTCGGACAATGTCATTTAGAGTTCGCAAAGATCTTTCAGCTTTACCATTTTGGGGAGAGGTGTAAGGGCAAGAAAAGCGTAGAAGGATTCCACGTTGAAGAAAGAAATTACGGTTCTTATAATTATCAAATTCACGGCCATTGTCACATTGAATGAAACGGATTGGGAGAAAGAAGTGGACAGCAATGTAGCGTTGGAAGTTAAGGAAAATTGTATGAACGTCAGATTTATTACGTAAAGGAAAAGTCCAAATAAAGTGGGTATAATCATCTAAAATAACGAGATAATATTTAAAACCAGAAACACATGTGTGTGGAGACGTCCATATGTCACAATGTAGCAATTCAAAGGGGAAAGTACTATGAGAAGTGGAGGAAGAAAAAGGTAAATGAACATGCTTTCCTGTTTGACAAGCTTCACACTCTAACGAATTATGACTATGGCGATTACAAGGAATAGAAAATTCACTAAGGATAGACGATAAAACCGCGGTATGTGGATGGCTGAGTCGATGATGCGAGAGATCAGCAGACGCCAGCATGGAGGAGGGTTGATCGATGGTAGGGGCTCCATGAACAGAGTAAAGATCACCAGAACTATTGAATCGTGCTATCTCCGCCTTGGTTAGAAGATCCTTCACAGATAAACCAAAAGATTAAATTCGATAGAGACATGATTATCGGAAGTGAATTTCCAAACTGAGATTAAATTTTTGATGAGTGCAGGCGCTACTAAAACATCACGAAGAAGAAGATTTTTGATTGGGGTAAAAATATTGGTGTGGCCGACGCAATGTATAGGAATAGAAGAACCATCACAAAGGGTTATTGAAGAATAGGGAGAGGAGGTTTGCGATGACAGCATATTAGATGAAGCAGACATATGACTAGAAGCACCTGAGTCGAAGATCCAGTCCATACCTGTGTTTCCCGAGGCGGCGAAGTGATTCATGGCCTGTAGAAAAGCAGCTTGGTCCCAGTTTGGCGTTGTCGAGGGATGTTGAGGTGGCGTTGGCGGCGCCATGAGTGCAGGAGCATGCATCGGGTACGTCGAGTAGGAGCTGCCTCCAGCAGGGGAAGCACCATACGTGTAGGTCGGAGCAGCATGATAAGCATTGGCCGGGGGGCGCGATCCAAGCAGTCCGGGTGCACCGGTGTGAGGCCGCATCCCAGGCGACCATGATCCAGAGTAAGCGGGTGGAGCGCCGAACGGTGATGGAGGAGCCCACGGCATGGGCCAGGCCTGCACCATGCCAGTCCATGGGTCATGAGGTGGACGCCATGTGTGAGGGGCAGTAGGAGCCATGGTCGGAAGTGGCGCCGGGCTCGGGAACGACGTGGAGGGCGCAGAACGCGGCGGCCTGTAGACGGGGTTTTTCCCTTGTAGATGGGGCTCGGACGCCAGTTCGGAGGAGGGTGAGCCGCTGGTGGTGGCACGGTGACAGGTGCGGGCGTCGGAGGTGGCGACGGACGTGGCGTAGCGGCGAAGACCTGGGGCCACGCGTCCTTGCGAGACTGGGAGTGATCCGCCAATTGGAGCATCGATCTGACTTCGGCAAAGGATGGCTTGGGCCGCATCATGGGGATGAAGGAGGCCTGCTTGCCGAATTGTTCGGAGAGCCCGACGAGCAAGACGTTGATGAGCTGCCGATCATCGACGGGATCCCCAAGTTCCCGGAGCTCGTCAGCGATGGCCTTGAGGCACTGGCAGTACACGCCGACGGTCGCACACTAGTAGGAAAAGGCTTATAGCCACCAGCATACCGCTGGCGGACAACATTTTCGTCCGCCAGCGCTACGACCGCTGGCGGGCGGTTTTTCGAGTCCGCCACTGGTTCTGGACGTACCGCTGGCGGACACAAAAATTGCCCACCCGCGGTAGGAACAGAAATCTGGGAGGAGGCGGGGCAAACTACCGCTGGCGGGCACAATACGTGCCCGCCAGAGGTACTAAACATACCGCTGGCGGACGAAAGACAGGGCCTGCCAGCAGTATTTGCCGCGGCTGAGCTCGGTTGAAAAAAATGGGGACAGTACCGCTGGCGGGCGGACTGCACCGTAGGCCAGCGGTCCGTTCAGTACCGCTGGCGGGCACACTGAATCGTCCGCCAGCGGTAACCTGGGAAAGTGACATAAGTGCGGCCGCACCTACCACCCTTGCTCACTTATTGCACTTCACTCTTCTCTCTCTTAGCTCGAGTTTTCCCCATTTGTGGCTCCTTTCCCCCATGAAATTAATCACTTTTAGCCAACAAAAAGTGATTTAGTTGATAGATCCCACTAGATCTCTCTCCCACATCCTACTTTGACCAAAAGAAATCCACTCAAGTCACTCATATCTCAAGATCTAGATTTCATATTCGGCCGATGACTTCCGCGGTTATTTTGACGTGTGTTTTAACTTTCTTAAGGTGATCTTTTAGCGATATAGGTTAAAGCACATTCTTAAAATTAATTTGGTCGGATAAATGCGCCCGCCGTAACCATGCGAAATGCTGGATGAAAAATGGCTTGGAATGTGTGAAATTGAGTTGTGATGAATAAATTTGTATTGTGATGTGTGAAAATTAATGAGGGTGCCAATACCATGCCAGAATGTTGATTCATTTTCCGTTTCGGCAACTTTTGGCACTCTCCTTGGGTCCTATTTGTAGGAAGGTCATGGCGAATTTTTTCGTGAAACCCGATAAAATATTAAATGGTGCTTAATTATTGTCTTGATTATACAACATGCAGGTGATAATGGTTATTATGAGTGAACGTGTCGTCAATACATACTTGAGACACGCGACGGAAGACATGCTTTAGAATAAGCACAAAGATATACAGTGTCCGTGTCGCGCATGCAAACTCGAGGTCAGCATCAGTCCATTTACCGGAACTTTGCTGGAACACCTGCTCTTCCGTGGTTTCATGGATGGCCACACTCGTTGGTTAACAGATGATGAACATGATGGAAATGATGGTGCGCCGGAAGGAAATAATCAGGATCAAGGGCATCAAGACAATAACAACGAGGGGCCAGAAGACGAAGAGCCTGATCCGGATCCCGTGCAACATGATGAAGTAGAAGAAGACGATGATGATCATGTGGTACTAGAAGAGGAGGACACACAGACACCGCTAACTTCAGTCGTGTGAGACCCTCATCTAACAGAATTGTTTCTTCAGAAGACGGCTAACAAGGAATCTAAGCTGGCGCAATTGGAGAAAGATTTAAATACTCCGTTGTATCCAGGCTGCGACCCAGAAGCTTCCCGCTTGAAAGTATCACTTGATTTTTTGCAGATGAAGACAAGACACAAATTGAGCGATATAAGCGTCGACGCTAACCTGGAATACTTGCACGGTATCCTTCCGAAGGGCAACACATGTCCTAAAAGTTGTGACGAAGCCAAGAAAGTCGTGTGCCCCTTTGATTTACCGCACGAGAGGTACCATGTGTGCATCTTTGATTGCTACATATTTCGGAAAGAGGACGAGGGAATGACCAAATGTCCAGTGTGCAATGCCGATCGATACAAGACCGGGAAGAAAGCCCCTCGCAAAGTTGTGTGGTACTTTCCGCTCATTCCTCGTCTGCAGCGATATTTCGCAGACCGTAAGGAAGCAAAGCTTATGCGCTGGCACGCGGAAAGAAAGGCGGCAGTGGTGCAAGATTCAGACCGGAGTGAAAAGATAATTCTGGCACACCCTTCAGATGCAAGCCAGTGGAAAGCATTAGACTCTTTCGATGCAGACTTTGGAGACGAGCCAAGGAATATCAGATTGGGTTGCAGCACCGACGGTCTCAATCCGTTTGGCAACCAGAGCAGTTCACACAGCACGTGGCCCGTGTTTGTATGGATATACAACCTACCTCCCTGGTTGTGTATGAAAAGGAAGTACATACACATGAGCATGCTAATTCAAGGGCCGAAACAACCTGGCAGTGACATCAATCTGTATCTGAAGCTACTGAAAATGAGCTAGACACGTTATGGTCATCCCAAGGGGTTCCCACTTGGGACGCCGTCGCAAAAGATTATTTCCCTATGAGAGCTGCCTTGCTGTGTACAGTGCACGATTTGCCAGGCTACGCATACGTTGCCGGCCAGGTGTGCCACGGATATTTCGGATGTGTCAGGTGCCTGGATGATCCGACATTCGACCAGCTGGAGAAAGATGGTTCTTTGAAAACCGTCTACATAGGCCATCGAAGGTGGCTAAACGATGAAGACCCATGGAGATGGCGTGGAGACCTTTTCAACGGTGAAGATGAGATCCGAGCACCTCCACATAAGAAGAGCGGCGATGACATTTACGAGTTGCTGAATGAATGGCAAGAGTGCCCTGAGCTGGGAAAGAAGCGAAAGGCGCCAAAACCGCTCTGTGGTGTTTGGAAGATGAGGTCTGTGTTTTGGGACTTGCCATACTGGCCCATCTACACTATGCCAAATTGCCTTGATCTAATGCATGTCACGAAGAATGTGTTCGAGAGTATGTTTGGCACTGTGCTCCACATGGCGGACAGGACCAAAAGCAAGATTTGACCTTAAACATATGAACATCTGGGAAGAGCTTCATGCGCAGCGCAAAAATGTGGCAGACGACCAGTTCGATGAGGAGACGGACGGTCACAATGCCAAAAGGGTTAAGAAGAATGACTATTACTGTCCCCCTCTTGCTTCACTCTTAGTCCAAAGGAGGTCGAACAATTGATGAAGTGCCTTCTAGGAGTCAAAGTGCCTTTGGGTTACTCGGGGCTGATAAGCAGATTCTTAGACTGGCAGAAAAAGAATTTTAGCGGTATGAAGTCTCATGATTGTCACGTGATGATGACACAGATATTCCCAGTTGCGATCCGAGGGATAATGGACAAGCACGTCCGTGAGACCCTTTTTGGACTCTGTAACTTCTTTGACATGATCTCTCGAAAGTCAATCACCGCAAAGAGACTTTCAACGCTGCAGGAAGAGATTGTTGTGATACTATGCGAGCTTGAGAAAAAGTTCAGGGGTAACAATGCTATCTTACGTCGGTGACAAAAAGTTCAGGTACTACGGAAGGATAGAGGACATCTGGGAGCTTAACTACTCTGGAGAGAAGGTGCCGATGTTCCGTGTGAGATGGGCTAGGTTATCCACCGTGAAAAAGGAAGACCAATACTTCACCACCAAGGTTTTACCCGAAGCCGGCACTTCATCAAGCAGCACGAACGTCACCGCACAAAATGAGCCATGGGTATTGGCTAAGCACGTGTCTCAGTGCTTCTTCATAACCGACCCGTCAAAGCCTAGCCGTGTAGTCGTGAGGAGAGGCAAAAGAAACATCATTGGAATGGATGGAATCGCGAACGAGGACGACTTCGACCAGTACGGTGACCCTAATATTGAAGATGATGATAACACGACATACACATTAAGAAGAAGCAGAACCACGCTACCCACGAGAGGAGGACTCCCATTCAAAAGAAGAGGTCATAATTTGGGGGTGAATTATGCAACTAAGACCAAGAAAGGCAAGAAGGCCAAACGCTAAGAGAAAAGCGCGAGACGACATGCATGTGCATGTGTTATTGTAAAGTTGTAATTTAATTCAGATGTTTTGAACAATGATGTGTATGAATATTTATTTATATGCACACAACTATTTTAAATGTGTTTTGCTATGCACAACTATACTACAAAATACTAAATAATAACAAAAAACAGAATAAAAAAACAAAACAGAAAATTTTAAAACATACCGCTGGCGGACAAAGCTCTCCGTCCGCCAGCGGTAACCATATACCACTGGCGGACACCTGGCCCGTCCGCCAGCGGTAAGTGTGGCCGGCCTACTTACCGGCCTGTTAGGCCCCTCGCTTTCCAGTTTCCCCCACCCGCGCCCTCCTCTCTAACCCTAACCCCGCGCCGCCGCCCCGACGCCCCGGCATCAGACCCGCCCCGCCGCCCACATTCACCGCCGTCGTCGACCGCCACCCCACCCCGCGCCGCCCCGATTCGCCGCCCCGACTCGCCGCCCGCGCCGCCCCACCCCGCGCCGCCCCGATTCGTTGCCCCTACTCGCCGCCTCCCCGACCGCCGCCGTCGCCGGCCTACTCCTCCACGCCGCCGGGCCCCTCCCGGTGAGTGATACGTCTTCAACGTATCTATAATTTCTTATGTTCCGTGCTAGTTTTATACCAATAGCTACATGTTTTATTCACACTTCATAGCATTTTTATGCATTTTCTGGGACTAACCTATTAACAAGATGCCACAGTGCCAGTTCCTGTTTTCTGCTATTTTTGGTTTCAGAGAAGCTGTTATGGAAATATTCTCGGAATCAGACGAAACAAAATCCCAAATGTCTATTTTTCCTGACACGTTCTAGAAGTCCGAAGAGGAGACGAAGGGGGGCGAAGGGGGGCAGCAGGGCGCCCTCCCCACACGGCAGCGCGGGTGGGCCCCCATGCATTGCCACCCTATGGGGAGCGGGCCCCGCGCCTCCACCGACATCGCCCCTTCGCCTATTTATTCCTCCAGACGCGAAAAAACTAAAACACCAAGCCATTATTCCTGAAAACATCCGCTGCTGCCGACGCCGTCAACTCTAACTCGGGGGGTTCAGAAGTTCTCCTCCGGCACCCTGCCGGAGAGGGGAATCATCACCGGAGGGCTCTACATCGCCATGCCTGCCTCCGGAGTGATGCGTGAGTAGTTCATCCCTGGACTACGGGTCCATACAGTAGCTAGATGGTTGTCTTCTCCTTTTGTGCCATCATGTTTAGATCTTATGAGCTATCTATCATGATCAAGATCATCTTATTGTAATGCTACATGTTGTGTTTGTTGGGATCCGATGGATATTGAATACTATGTCAAGTTGATTATTGATCTATCATATATGTGTTGTTTATGATCTTGCATAATCTCCGTTATTAGTGTAGGCTTTGGCCAAGTTTATGCTTGTAACTCCAAGAGGGAGTATTTATGCTAGATAGTAGGTTCATGCCTCCATTTAATCTGGGACAGTGACAGAAAGTTCTAAGGTTCTGGATGTGCTGCTGCTACTAGAGGTAAAACAGCAATGCTTTGTCTAAGGATATTAGTGTTGTTTACATTATGCACCATACTTAATGCAATTGTCTGTTGCTTGCAACTTAATACTGGAAGTGGTGCGGATGCTAACCTGAAGGTGGACTATTTAGACACAGATGCATGCTGGATGGCGGTCTGTGTACTTTGTCGTAATGCCCAAATAAATCTCATAGTGATCATCATGATATGGATGTGCATTGTTATGCCCTCTCTATTTGTCAATTGCCCAACTGTAATTTGTTTACCCAACATGTTAGTATTTTATTATGGAGAGACACCACTAGTGAACTGTGGAACCCGGTCCATGCTTTTACATCGGAAATACAACCTACTGCAATCATTGTTCTTTTTCATTCTCTGCAAGCAAACATCATTTTCCACAGTATATGCCTAATCCTTTGTTTTCAGCAAGCCGGTGAGATTGACAACCTCACTGTTTCGTTGGGGCAAAATAGTTTGATTGTGTTGTGCAGGTTCAACGTTGGCACCGGAATCCCTGGTGTTGCGCCGCACTACACTCCTTCACCAACACCTTCAGAGCATCGCCGACTTCCTACTGGTTTGATAAACCTTGGTTTCATACTGAGTGAAAACTTGCTGCTACACTCATCATACCTTCCTCTTGGGGTTCCCAACGAACGTGTGTCTTTCACGTCATCAAGCCAGTTTTCTGGCGCCGTTGCCGGGGAAGTCGAGTTGCTTCTGCAAGGGGAGTGTCTCAGACCCAATCTCTTTACTTTGTTTTTGTCTTGCTTTATTTTTATTTTGTCTTGTTTGCTTTCTTTATATCAAAAACACAAAAAATTAGTTACTTGTTTTACTTTTATTATTTCGGCCTAGTTTTATTTTGCTAAAATGAGTACTCCTGAGAACACCAAGTTGTGTGACTTCACTAGCACAAATAATAATGATTTCATATGCACTCCTATTGCTCCACCTGCTTCTAAAGCAGACTTTTATGAAATTAAACCTGCTCTATTAAATCTTGTTATGAAAGAGCAATTTTCTGGTGTTAGTACTGATGATGCTGCTGCCCATCTTAATAATTTTGTTGAACTTTGTGAGATGCAAAAGTATAAGGATATAGATGGGGATATTGTAAAACTGAAACTATTTCCTTTCTCCTTGAGAGGAAGAGCTAAAAAATGGTTGCTATCTTTGCCTAGAAATAATATCGATTCATGGACAAAATGCAAATATGCTTTCATTGGAAAATATTATCCTCCTGCTAAAATTATATCTTTGAGAAGTAGCATTATGAATTTCAAGCAATTTGATAATGAACATGTTGCCCAAGCATGGGAGAGAATGAAATCTATGGTAAAGAATTGACCTACACATGGACTGACTGCTTGGATGATCATCCAAACCTTTTATGCAGGATTAAATTTTTCCTCAAGGAATTTGCTAGATTCGGCTGCTGGAGGAACCTTTATGTCCATCACTTTAGGTGCAGCAACAAAACTTCTTGATGATATGATGATCAACTACTCCGAATGGCACACTGAAAGGACTCCTCAAGGTAAGAAGGTAAATTCTGTTGAAGAAACCTCTTCCTTGAATGAAAAGATTGATATTATTATGTCTATACTTGTGAGTGGTAAATCTCATGTTGATCCTAATAATGTTCCTTTAACTTCATTGGTTGCTCAAGAAGAGCATGTTGATGTGAACTTCATAAAAAATAATAATTTCAACAACAATGCCTATAGGAATAATTTTGGTAATAACAACTATAAGCCATATCCTTCTAATAATGGTAGTGGTTATGGTAATTCTTACAACAATAGTAGGAGTGTACCCTCTGATCTTGAAGTCATGCTTAAAGAATTTATTAATACACAAACTGCTTTTAACAAATCTGTTGAGGAAAAGTTTGGTAAAATTGATGTTCTTGCTTCTAAGGTTGATAGTCTTGCTCTTGATGTTGATCTTTTGAAACTAAAAGTTATGCCTAATGAGGTTAAAGATACTAAGTCTTTTGCTACAGCAAATGCCATCCAAGTTAAAATTGACAACAATATTAGGATGTTGGCTGAGTTGCATGCTAGGTGGGAAAGAGAAGCTGAAATTGATAGAAAGAATAGTATAGCTCGAGTTTGTACTATCACCACCACTAGTAATGCTGAAGCTTCACATGTTGATAAACCTCCTATTATCAATGGTAATGTTATTGATGTTGGCAATGTTTCTACTTCTACTATAAAGCGTGCAAAATTGCCTAAAACTGCTGAAACTGTTTCTGATAAAGGTGCTGAATTTTTTGAAGTATTGGAGGCATTGGTCCCATTACTTTTGATCATAATGATTTTGATTTTGATAGTTGTAACATCTCTGAAGTTATTAAGTTCTTGCAAAAGCTAGCTAGAAGTCCTAATGCTAGTGCTATGAACATGGCCTTTACAAAACATATTACAAATGCCTCATAAAAGATAGGGAAGAGAAATTAAAACTTGAAGCTTCTATCCCTAGGAAGTTGGAAGATGGTTGGGAGCCCATCATTAAAATGAAGGTGAATGATTTTGATTGTAATGCTTTATGTGACCTTGGTGCAAGTATTTCTGTTATGCCTAAGAAACTTTATGATATGCTTGACTTGCCACCTTTGGAATGCTGTTATTTGGATGTTCATCTTGCTGATAACTCTATGAAAAAACCTTTGGGGAGAATTGACAATGTTCATATTACGGTTAACAATAACCTTGTCCCCGTTGATTTTGTTGTTTTGGATATTGAATGCAATGCATCTTGTCCTATTGTTTTGGGAAGACCCTTTCTTCGAACCGTTGGTGCTATTATTGATATGAAAGAAGGGAATATTAAGTATCAATTTCCTCTTAAGAAAGGTATGGAACACTTCCCTAGAAAGAGAATGAAGATGTCTTTTGATTCTATTATTAGAACAAATTATGATGTTGATGCATCTTCTCTTGATAACACTTGATTTTCACTTTCTGCGACTAGCTGAAAGGCGTTAAAGAAAAGCGCTTGTGGGAGACAACCCATCTTTTTATTTTCTGTCATTTTATTTTATTTTGAGTCAAGGTGCTGTTTACTTCTGTAGCAACTCCTTTGTATCTTTATTTTATTGCATTGTTGTGCCAAGTAAAGTCTCTAGTTGAAAGTTGTTGCTAAAATTGGATTTCTGCGCAGTGACAGATTTTTGCTGTTCACCGTTTTGAACTGTATGCGCTACAGAAAATTTGAAAAATTCTGAAACAAATCACGCATGATCCTTATATATGTACGCAACTTTCATTAGTTTGGGCTTCTTCCATCTGAGCAAGTTAAGTGGCTCGAAAAAATTCGTCTTTCCAGACTGTTCAATTTTTGACAGATTCTGCCTTTTATTTTGCATTGCCTCTTTTACTATGTTTGATTGGATTTCTTTGCTCCACTAGTAGCCTTGCACGTGCACGCACGTCACACATTTTATGATTTAGTTGAATGGAACCTTTTAGTTTTTACATAATCCCTCTGTCCCAAAATAGGATCGATGCCTATAGTTTTTGCGCAAAGTAATTTTTTTTTAGTTTGACCAACTATATAGAATAAAGTGTCGACATATATAATTCCAAATCAGTATAGTTGAAACCATCGTGAAATATATTTTCATATCGGGTGGATTTGGTATCCTAGATGTTGATATGTTTTTCTATATAATTGATCAAAATTTAAAAGTTTGACTTTAACTAAAAATTATAGGCATCCTATTTTGGGAAGGACGAAGTACTCAATAGAGAATATATGAGGTATAGACCGATAGTGTATTTGTAAGTGACCTACTCTTAGTTCGGTTAATCTGCGACCACGGACCACCGACACCCTTGGCGTGAATAACAAGCTTTAGTACCAAGAGTTTACCTGAAATATCAAGAGGCACTCATGCGCCGGTCAAAATGTGCTCATGCAACACACCAGAACACAAAGCTTTAGTACAAAAAGTTGCAAAATCATGAGCTACCGCATTTCCTTTATTTAACAAAAAATAATAGTTGACCACATTTTCTATATTGTATCATATTAAATCCTGAAGAGTAGTTGGATAGATAAGCTCTTCCGCATGCAAGGAAGTCAGTTCCATAATCACTTCATTGCCAGGTTGGCATTCAACATTGTGCACGACATGATTCAAAAGTATATTGGCCATGAAGAACCATGGTCATCTCCCTCGCCGCCTGCATGATTTTTTTTCTTTTAAAAAACATGCCTGAATGACTACGAAGGAACAATGATTGAGCCATTCTGCAACATACTGTATGATTGGAGTAGGCGCAGTATCATCGACCTCAAAATATACATCCAGTTTGGTCCAAACCAACATCTTAACTTCTCAATGATGGAAATAAAAGAGAAACATGGACAAATGCAAGCATGAAGAAACTGGACTACATAATAAAGACCTCCAAGTCAATAGATTTACGGGCATACTCCTAATTAGCAACAGTATATGTGTAGAAAAATTAAAGGGACAACACCAATAACTCAGAAATTAGTTCCGTATAGTACCTATTACCTATTAATAAGAGATGGCCGGAAATCTTATAAGTGGAAGGCATGCGTGTGCAGATTATGCTGCGAAAATATTTCAGAAAGATGTATGCCATGAAAAGAAAATAAAGAAGCTCAGCATGTACTCTGCTTCCTCTGGGCCTAATGCATGCGTTTATCTATCTATTATATTATTAAAATAACAAACAATCAACGGTGTAGATTAGTTACGCAATATCAAACAACGACCAACGACCAAGATTAACTTCGTAATGTCCGGCCAGAAGCAGTGTTTTTTTAGGTATATATGTGCGCATATAAAGTGTCCTTCTATCTCACGTCTCATGACGTGCGTGGAAAGGAAAAAGCTAATCGCACGAGCAGTTTGATTGGAATACAAAATGTTGTACAATCAAACCCTTTTTAACGGGAGATAATATTACATCCTGATGCTTTCCCTAAGCATCCAGGCACATCCGGCAGCACCTATGACATAAGGAATCATAGGATGAAGGCACCGTGGCCAGATCAACGTCGCGAGAGCTCTAATGGCGGTGTCGGCGAGAGGTTTTGGTGGCGCATATACGCCATGGACGAGAAAAATCATCGTCTTACAGCGAGGAAACTGCCGTCCGCGACGAACTCCAGCAGCCTGTCCTAGCACGGAAACTGATAATGCCGTCTTGGCCGACGTAGATATGCAGTACACGCATCACCAGACTTTCTCCCATGGAGCCTCCGATTCCAGTTATTGAGTTTCAGAGTAATTGGTCTACCTGCGTGGCCATGGCGACGTGATGGCATCAAGCTTGATCGTCTCCGCTGCTATCGTAACGTTTGTGCTGATGCTGAAGATGTAGCCCCACGACTCCAAGTTCGGCTTCATCCCCATGATGTCAAGTTCCAACTCCAGACAACCACACGACACGATCGATTGATATATATGTAGTTCATTGGATTGAGATCCGCTTGCATCAAACGTCAGGCCAGGCACGACGACGACCATGTCAATCGATGATGTATAAGACAATCTCTGATATGCCCCCTTTTGCAAGGATGACAGGCACGACGACGAGACGAGCGCTGCAATCTCTCCTGCTAGGCTGGCGGCAAACATCATAGAGGAGGCCGTCCGCGTGGAGCACTGGACCAAACAATGTATATGGGACTCACAGGCATCAGAGAACATGTGCTTGGGCAGCAGGCGGACTGCACATAGGCGTCTGTTCTAGGGCTCTATTCACACATGGTGGTGCTTCCCCAAGATGTATTCGTTGTTTAATTAGTTCAACGACTGAAACTTTTCTGTATTGTTTTCACGCTCAGGTCGAAGCTCTAGACAATCAGGAGGCAAGACGAACCTTGAACAAAGGGATCGTGGTATTATTTTCTACGACTTTTATTTTGAACTGAACAAGAAACACAAAGAAGTTGGCCATGCATGGACATACTATTATTCTCCACTGTGTATTGTTTTTATCCCAAATATGCATGAAGCAACATTGATTGGAGGTATAACCTGAGTTTAGATTTTAGGTAGTATGAGCTTACGGCCAAGAACTTTTACTCGGCTCGGTACGCTGACAGAATCTTATCATGGATTAGTGAATGTCAATGGTCAGCTCTAATTGAATATATTTTTAAATTGGTTTTGCAGGCCAGAATAAGCTAGGTAGGTTTCTAGCTACACATGTCGCAAGAAGCATTTTTAATTATTAGTTTCGTTCCAAATATGCATGAAACAACATTGATTGGAATATAACAGCAGTCTAGGATTTACATAAAATATGATCTTTCCAAATCTTCTAATCAGTGCATTGTCATTATTTTTTCCTCGCTTAGTGGATGCTAATGGCCAGCGCTAACTGATTTCTTTTTAAATTTGTTTTACAGGTGAGAATAAGTTAGGGAGGAGGGAGGTGCTTTGCTACACATGCCACGGCCAGCATTTTTCAGAAAAATGAGAAAGCTGTTGTCACACTATATTTTCTGGTATTCATGTTTCCTAATGTTAATATGGTCTAGCGGATATATTCATGTCGCAGCTGGGATGTTGCATAAACTTTGCTACAATAGGAGTGGAAATAACATGCTTGCTGGAGAATTTGTGCAAGATCAGTTTACTGCGTTTTAGTGTTCTTCATCAGATAGAGACATAGTCTGCAACGACGGAAAATTTAATTATACAAGCAGTTAAGGAATTATGTAAGTAAAATTGGGAGGTGCAAGGGGGCTGACTGCAGTGGCATTGTGCAGGATCGTCAGTCTA
The DNA here is from genome assembly GCA_947311845.1 of Poa pratensis. Taxonomy (NCBI): domain Eukaryota; kingdom Viridiplantae; phylum Streptophyta; class Magnoliopsida; order Poales; family Poaceae; genus Poa; species Poa pratensis. Next base: position 70,493,509 of record CAMZMU010000027.1, on the reverse strand, counting down.
ATCTTTTTACCTTCCTTTCAGCCCAAATGCCGCTATCAAACATACTTTTGTAAACATTGCCCTGTACACACAAAAACTGAGTTTTAACTTCTCAAATATTGCCACATTTAATATTGCAGATGTAGAATAAGTGAACAATATTTGAAATAGTTTCGTAGCTGTGGGTATCTCCTTAGATATAATTTTATGAACGAAGTAGTAGTTTTTATTGCTCTATAATTTGTACTTTGTATGTTGCATTGAGTCAGGATCTACGGAATCGACATAGCCCTAGACCGGAATTTCCTAATGTGTGAGCAAGAGTCATATTTAGCCATCGGTACCATACAAGAGCAGTTGAAGAAATTCCCAAAAATTTTGATGTGTACAAGCATCTGCGACACTTCATTCTTGACGAAAATTGGTCAGTAATCATATGATACTTAAAGTATTTGTGCGTGATTTAAAACATGTAGAGTTGTATTTCCATATGTTGATATTGTACATACCAATGTATCATTTCTACTCTGTAATTGACTTGGCACCCAAAACAGCTCCATTACGTAGGGATATTTATAGAAAACGAGGATATGTGAATAAATGAGTACATAAATTTTAATTCTTTGATGTTCTAATAACTTATTAGTAAATCATATCATTTCTATCAATTATTATCATCTATATATTAGCTTTAGGATTTCACTACAATCATACAAAACAAAAAGAACAGAAAGGGAAAATCAACTTAGTACACATGAATTAAATAATAGTTATGTAGATGATGCATCACAAATCTAGCCGCGCAAATGCGCGGGCAACTCCTCTTCATTGCTCTCTTGCAGAACTGTCAATGCAAAATTAATATGACACCTACAAGGATTTTTGTAGACCATCTAACCGTCGGATCATGCTCACAGAAGGTATCAGCCACGCACATGGAATGGCTGATTGATCCAGATTATTTTGATTCTTCTCTTTGCTGCAATTTCCAGGGTACGGCCATCTCACGAAGCTGCAGCCTGCGTGAGACCATTTAACATAGTACATCTTCTCTTTTATCTTCCTATTTCATATTCTATTATTGGTTCCTTTTTTTGGGACAATTACACCATATAGTGAAGTCACTCATCTTTGATGACACTGTCAATTTTTTCAAGAATATAGTAAATATCCTCAAAGTTGCAATGGTCAAAATATGAGGATCTTCTATGCATGAGCTGGTACGGATGTGTGGGGCTACTCGAAATATTAGTATGGTGTTTGTACATTATATATTTTTCACTCAATTAGTACACACTATTTGTTTCGGAAACTTAGTACACTTTCATGTAGTCTAGAAAGCTACTTCGAGGAGAACTAGGAGACAAACAACAGTTGGTGGTTTTAAAAAACAGAAGGGTCATTTGACAGCTTTTTATCTTGGTCATAAAGGTAGAGGACACTATCATTGATAAATATATCATTTTCAGGTTCACAAATGGTATATTATGTAACATGTATGGTTTTCCACACAGATTATCTTCACTCAAAGTCATCATCCTCTCTAGATTTGCTAGGCTAAACCGTTGGATTGTCTATAATTTCTTATGGTTATGTCAATAATGATTTAGCTTCATAAGATCTGAAATTGTTGACAGAGAAAAATAAATCTAAGACCATTTATTTCATTCAGTTGCGGGAGAAAAACATGTTTTTTATGCTCATGCCAAGATCTCACGTCTTAGACAATGTTTGTTTGGTTCATCGGAATATTAGTATCTCTAGAATATTACAGAAGGCGAGACAACATTTGTAATTAGCACATACTGTATCACTTTTAAGATCCAAATAATCACCCACTTTGTGTACATAACACATTGGTTATAAAGAGTTAGACATTTATTCATTGTTCTCTTACAGAACTGCCATTGCAGAATTAATCCGATACCTACAATGGTTTTTTACACCAAACGAATGAAGTGTGTTGATTCATATAATATAAATTATATCCCCTTATTTAAACCTTAAGAATCAGAATACTCACGTTATGTTTTGGCCAAATTTTTTATTGGTACTTTTCCAAGTTTAGTCAAACTAGGTGTTCTGTTACCAATTCTGAATCATGTGTAGTTGACAAATGGGTTGAGGAAAAGCTCATAAATAATATACACATGTTGTCAGTTGTTCAATTTTTATAATAGGTGCAAAAATAGCAGAAATATTGTTTTGGCAAAATAGACATCATTAGAGGAGGAAGAGTAGATATAGTTGGTCATCATGAACCAATAAAGGTCTTTGGCAACTACATGTAGATAGTATCATATTTTATATAGTCTGAATGATATGCCGGTGTTAATGTAGCTAGCTAAAGTTTTTCAAACCAAAAAACATTTCGCCACAGCTCTATGTAAGTGATGAAGAAAACTCTACCAAATAAAAATGTTTAATAAATCTAGCCGCGCAAATGCGTGGGCACGCCGCTAGTTATATAATTAAAACACAAGACAATTGACGGTGGAGATTTGTCACCGTATACCAAACGGTGGAGATTTCTCAGCGCACGAAGAGACGGATCGTGATTCCACATGGAAGATAATAAGTGCGGATAGGTATCCAGCCTCAACACGTTCAAGAATTAGGAAAGAGAATCACGAAAGAGAAAGGCAAACGGACTCAATATCGATCAGTTAATATATAAGCACGTACCGCTGACCATAGGCCCAAAAGCATGCACGGCTGGACACCACAAAATACGCCGTCGACAAATCAAGGGCTACTTGGAAATCGAACCCGATCTGCAGCGGGACGACGACCCCGTGCAACGCCAAGGTCTCCACGTTCGGGTGAAGTGATGCTGCCGGCGGCCGGTCACCAAAAAGCAGTCACCGATCGACATGGTCACACCCACCTGGCCACCCAGTGTGAAGCTTGCACGTCAATGGCCACGCTGCATGGAAGCCTATAAGGCGAGAAGGAGGTGCGATTGATCTCCGGCCGGGCAAGTACGGAGTAGCTAGCTTCAAGAACGGCACGGCCGGGATGCCGGCGGCCTTGCTCCACCACAACTCCCCACGCATCAGAATGGCTTGGCAACGCCGGATGCCGGTGTTATTTTTCTTCAGGCAATCTTGCTAGCATTAGAAAAAAAACAAGATTGCGCGGCCGACGGCCTCGCACGCCCACAACAGGAACCAGTCAGCCCTACACGCTTAGCCTAGATCGGGGAGGAATCCAAGAGCTCTATGGTTGTTCAGTCTATTTCTCTCATACCGACAGAAACACGCGTCATATTATGTGCAACAAGAATCACAGTAGTCGTCCCGTGAATCTTTAAAAGGCAGTGTCCCATGTAACGCCTCGATGAGTTTCCGCCAACGACAACAAGGCTTCTGAGTTTACGACAAGGTCAGCCAGCCGTGAGCAGGAACTAAACAGGAGCTACCGAGCTAGCGATTGATAGGAAAAGAAGGCTTCCGCGACTGACGCAACTGCTTGGCTCGATTATCTGATCGAAATCCTCGATGCTAGGTCTCGATCGCACGCGGATCGTTGGAACCTGCACGCACGCCACAAACTCTCCCGGACCTGGATGACATTTGCCCTTCGCCGGCACCCGACACACACTCGACAATACGCCCCGGCGGCCAGCCGATGAAGCCGAGAAACACTGAAGGTGACCTAAGCCTAAGTCGTCTATGAGGGAGGAGTCCTTTAGATGAGCTTGAAGCAACGATCCACATATTAGGATGATGAAGCTACCTAAGGGCGGCGACAACGGCGATATTGCGCCAACGAAGATGAACAACACTGAAGGTGACCGAGGAGTCCTTTTGCGATATGGATTTGGCAAGCAATGACGTCTGCAACCATAGATGCTTGAATCGATGGTGATCTGCCGACTTGGAAGGACCAAACACCGGCGAATACCCCAACGGTAGTAGAGTACTTGGTGACCCAGCAGCCAGCATGCATGTAGTTTGCATCAGCTGGCTTGCTTATTCTTTGATGATTCTACGAAGGCTGAAGGCATACATACGCAAGAGTTCGTTGTACGTAGATGCATGCATGTCTCGAGGACATATTAATTAGTCCCAAGGTAAGAGGTCAAACCAGCCCCATAGGATAAAGAACGGCACTTGATTAAATGATTCTGACCATAGAATTGTGTATAATATTAAAATAAGGCACCACTTTCGACGATGCCTATCAATGAAATGCACACCCAGCATGGTACGTGTAGTATAAATGGATTCACTTACTGAAAAAGACATAAAATTTACAAGTTGATTCAAACAAAACGAGCACAATGAGATTGAGAAAAAACCAGTCAAGGTAATTTAGATGAGCGTGGATGGATGCGGACATCCGTGCCGAATATATTGCATTAACTTCAGTAAATACAAGTGCATGTTCCGATCACTATTTCTTCACTGAGAATTTCTCAACAAAAAAATTGACCCCAGAGAAAACACAGAGAGACGAAAAGGACATAAGGCAAAATGAAATATATGGAAATATCCGTGAAAGTCTATATATTGATTCGCATCCATATTTCACGTTCATATATCAACAATCTAACGCACTTAATTATCCGATCATGGTTCCTTGAGCGGGGGACTACAATCTATTTTTCTGTGAAGTATAGTTAATGCAAAATAGAATAATAATTGACTAAGATCATACAATTGGTAGAGAAAACATTTTGGCGATAGAGTTCACAAGAAATCTAGCCGCGCAAATGCGCGGGCCAATCAGCTAGTTTCAATTAAGATTGAATCTGCACCTGTAGACATTGTGGCATTGTGGAGACCATATATATACTATACCTGAACTTTCTTGAACTCCATCTCAGCCTTTACTCATATCATGGTTCTTCCATGCCATTATCTTCACCTCTTCACCCATGTATCTGTGAAATCATTCCACAAAAAATGACACAAGCAGAGTGAGATAGTTGATAGACCCGCAAGGTACAATAACAATGCTAAACAACACAGGGAATCAGCCTTGCTCGGCTGGGATTCATGAAGAAATTCACAACATTTGGTACATGCCCGTCCATGCTGCTGCGACTGTCCCCCTAGCTGGCGCCACTGAACGGAGTCAACGGACCTACATGTTCCACCTGACCAAGTTGGCGGTCATATTCACGGCGTGTCCTGCCACAACCTCCCAGGCTGCAGGCATTAACGAATTTAATCACATCAGTCTTAACGTGACCGGTGTGGACATCTACAGCAATGTGACGATCCTCAAGGGAGACAATGGAAGTATTGCTATTCTCTTTCCAATGTCAAATCTTAAGGAATAAGCAAATATTGCAAACAAAATACTTGTAAGCAAAAAGGATGAAGCATCATGAGAAAATCAGAAATCTTAGAAGCTACTGAAACGGCTGGAAAGGAAGAACGACGACTTACCTGTAACAGCTAGAGGTTGCAGCTACAGGTGGCCAGGGAGAGAAAACAAAGTTGCAGAGCCCGGATATCAAAACTCACCCGTAACCACAGTTGCCTGGTAATTTTGCGGACCTTGGTATGCTCATGTGTTAAGAGTATACAGATGAATGAGATGAAGTTGGGTGTTTGTGGCAGATCGGAGGCGCTGAAGGATGGGGAAAGACGCAGGGGAGGGGAGGTTCCTGCGACATCTCCGTACCAGGCGCGCGTCGGCGGCAGTCAAATGATCTGGTCAATCCGCGCTCGGGAGATCAGCGGGGGCGTGGGCGTACCGGAGGACCGCACACGTGAAGGAATGTCGCAAGGATGCAGCGGTTTGGGCGATAATTACGTTCCCAATTAGCGTTAGATCTGTTCGCGTTAAACGTTTCCTCCGCGCAGAGTTTTCGTCTGCCCGTGGAATTTGCTAAGCGTACGCTTTTGGTGTGGGTTATTCTGTATTGACGGTTAGATTGAATCAACCGGGCCTGATGTTCGGTGGAAATGGGTCTTCATTGTTCTGTGTACATGTGTTGGGGTGCCCATAGGAAAGAATATGTTTGCTCTTTTAATAGTAGTATAGATTAAACATCAGTGGCTGTAAGTAATGTCCAGAAGCTTTGGTAATGATTGTGTCACAGTAGAATATGAGAATTTTTATTATGCACTAACCCTCTAACGAGTTACCTGAGTTTGGTGTGGCGGAAGTTTTCAAGGAGCAAGAGAGAAGGATGATATGATGTGATCAAGAAGAGTGAAAAGCCTAAGCTTGGGGATGCCCCCGTGGGTCATCCCTGCAATATTCAAGAAGACTCAAGCGTCTAAGCTTGGGGATGCCCAAGGCATCCCCTTCTTCATCAACAATTTATCAGGTCATCTCTAGTGAAACTATATTTTAATTCTTCCACATTTTATGTATTTTACTTGGAGCGTCTGTGTGCTTTTATTTTTGTTTTTGTTTTTATTTTTCTGAATAAAGTTGGATCCTAGCATTCTTGTGTGGGAGAGAGACACGCTCCGCTTTTTCATGTGAATACTCATATTCTTCACTTATATCTTTTGAGTATTCTTATCTAGCTACTGTATGTTTTTAGCTCCTGTTTTTCATGCATCTCTTTTAGAGCTGTTAATTCTTGAGGAGTAGTACTCTCTTGTTTCATTTGTAAATCATTTGGAGAGTTTTTGTTTAGTTGCTTGGTTGATGTGTTGGTTCAGAAAATGCTGCATGTGGTAGTGGTATAGTAATAACTTGCATAGTCTTGTAGATCATTGAACTTTGATGACTTGATTCTTTGCAAATGTTTTGAGGTATTTAGATGGTAAAGCTTGCTGGTTAATTAAGTTAAAATTATGAGTGGATAGTTGTCTTTAAGCTTGTACCGTACTACAAACTCTATTTAAATTGTTGAAGGTGTAGTTGGACTTGATAGCTTTCCATGTCTAAAAGTGATTCGTAATAACTAAGTTGTGCTGAAGGTCGAGGGATCTAACGGGGTACTTGTGCCGCCGTGAACGGCCCTTCTTGGAGTAAACTTTAATCATGTTCTTAATGTTGAACCTGCTAGATGTTTGCAATAAGCTTGTGAGTTCTTTTTGACTAATGTTGAGCTACGGTTTTTGGCACTTCCACCATCCATATTTGCTAGCCTCTTCGGTGCTGTGCATTGCCTTCTGCTCACATTGAGAGTTGTGCATACTTCGCCAGTACATCCAAACCCGTGGGAGACTTTCTCTTGTTCTCCTACACATAAACCCATACATCTTCCTCAAAACAGCCACCATACCTACCTACTACAGCATTTCCATAGCTGTTCCGAGATATATTGCCATGCAACTTCCATCTTACATTACATGACTTGCTGTCATTCATCATATACATATTGCTTTGCATGATTCTATACAGCTGATGTGCGGTTTACCCATGTTACGCTAGATCATTGCATATCCTGCTACACTGGCAGAGGCATACAGTTTACATCATGTTTTAGTTCGTTGTGAGTTATTTGTAACAAAAAGTGTGTTGTCATATTAGAGTGTTGCCCCTGAAAGTGAAAAGAGCCATGGAGGCCATCGAAAAGAGAAACAGAAAAAGAAAAAAAATAGAAAAAAGAAAAAAGAAAAAAAAAGAATAAAGAAAAAGGGGGCAACATTACTATCCTTTATCCACACTTGTGCTCATGTTTCAGCACCTGCATTATTCATAGTCATCATTTGTGCTCATGTTTAGCACCTATACTCCATGTGAGAGAGTTTTCATGTTTACTAGTATAACTATGTGGGGAATTTACACTATAGAACTTGGGTTGTATATTCCAATGATGAGCTTCCTCAAAATGCTCTAGGTCTTCATGAGCAACCAAGTTGGATGCACCCCCACTAGTTCCATTGGAGAGCTTTCATACACATATAGCTCTATGTGCATCCGTTGCATGGCAATCACTACTCCTTACATAGCTTCGATTATAAGACTTCCTCTTGTCTAATGATCACTTATAGCTTTGTGAGACTTTCTTCCTTTGGCCTTCCAAACCCCCATCAATGTTCTTTTAGCCATAACATCCTGGTGCCAAAACCAAATGCTTACGCTCACCGGTTGAGTAGACTTCGAAACAGTTGATTCATGATGTTCATGTTTATTTTTACTTGGCTGAATCCTTCTATGTTGTGAAAGATTACTTGATGCTTGGAATTGAAGGATAGAACTCCTACATTGGATACTTAACACATCTTTAATGAACCTTGTACGGTTTCATGTCTTTAAAGCAATCATTCATGAAAACTTTTAGCTTGTTTAACTAACTTGTTTTGTTGTCTTTTATATCAATTATAGACTTTTGCTTTGAATGATTTGATCTCAGCTCATATGCTTTACAATATTATTGATCAAGATTATGTTGGTAGCATGTCACTTCAGAAATTATTGTTGTTATCGTTTACCTACTCGAGGACGAGTAGAACTAAGCTTGGGGATGCTTGATACGTCTCCAACGTATCTATAATTTCTTATGTTCCATGCTAGTTTTATACCAATAGCTACATGTTTTATTCACACTTCATAGCATTTTTATGCATTTTCTGGGACTAACCTATTAACAAGATGCCACAGTGCCAGTTCCTGTTTTCTGCTGTTTTTGGTTTCAGAAAAGCTGTTCTGGAAATATTCTCGGAATCGGACGAAACAAAATCCCAGATGCCTATTTTTCCCGACACGTTCCAGAAGTCCGAAGAGGAGACGAAGGGGGGCAGCAGGGCGCCCTCCCCACATGGCGGCGCGGGTGGGCCCCCTGCCGCGCCACCCTATGGGGAGCGGGCCCCGCGCCTCCACCGACGTCGCCCCTTCGCCTATTTATTCCTCCAGACGCGAAAACCCTAAAACACCGAGCCATTATTCCAGAAAACATCCGCTGCCGCCGCCGTCAACCCTAACTCGGGGGGTTCAGAAGTTCTCCTCCGGCACCCTGCCGGAGAGGGGAATCATCACCGGAGGGCTCTACATCGCCATGCCTGCCTCCGGAGTGATGCGTGAGTAGTTCATCCTGGACTACGGGTCCATACAGTAGCTAGATGGTTGTCTTCTCCTTTTGTGCCATCATGTTTAGATCTTGTGAGCTGCCTATCATGATCAAGATCATCTTATTGTAATGCTACATGTTGTGTTTGTTGGGATCCGATGGATATTGAATACTATGTCAAGTTGATTATTGATCTATCATATATGTGTTGTTTATGATCTTGCATGCTCTCCGTTATTAGTGTAGGCTTTGGCCAAGTTTATGCTTGTAACTCCAAGAGGGAGTATTTATGCTAGATAGTAGGTTCATGCCTCCATTTAATCTGGGACAGTGACAGAAAGTTCTAAGGTTGTGGATGTGCTGTTGCTACTAGGGGTAAAACAGCAATGCTTTGTCTAAGGATATTAGTGTTGTTTACATTATGCACCATACTTAATGCAATTGTCTGTTGCTTGCAACTTAATACTGGAAGGGGTGCGGATGCTAACCTGAAGGTGGACTATTTAGACACAGATGCATGCTGGATGGCGGTCTGTGTACTTTGTCGTAATGCCCAAAAATCTCATAGTGATCATCATGATATGTATGTGCATTGTTATGCCCTCTCTATTTGTCAATTGCCCAACTGTAATTTGTTTACCCAGCATGTTAGTATTTTATTATGGAGAGACACCACTAGTGAACTGTGGACCCCGGTCCATTCTTTTACATCTGAAATACAACCTACTGCAATCATTGTTCTTTTTCATTCTCTGCAAGCAAACATCATTTTCCACACTATACGCCTAATCCTTTGTTTTCAGCAAGCCGGTGAGATTGACAACCTCACTGTTTCGTTGGGGCAAAGTAGTTTGATTGTGTTGTGCAGGTTCCACGTTGGCACCGGAATCCCTGGTGTTGCGCCGCACTACACTCCTTCACCAACACCTTCAGAGCATCGCCGACTTCCTACTGGTTCGATAAACCTTGGTTTCATACTGAGGGAAAACTTGCTGCTGCACTCATCATACCTTCCTCTTGGGGTTCCCAACGAACGTGTGTCTGTCACGTCAGCAGTGAGCTCACCTGCCGCCTCCTCCCTCCCCTCCCACCCGTTAACCGCCGTGCACGGAAGGTGTTTGTTGAAATGGCACTATTATTTTTTGCCCCTTATTTGTGAAATGACCTATTGTTAGTGGTGACAATATGAACTATGCATGTGAATATGGTTGCGGATGTGATTCGGTGGTGGTTGCGGATGTGATTCGGCAAAATGTTTGGTGGTTGTGACCAAAAATTTGGTGGTTGTGATGAATATAAAATATTTGCAGGTACCCTTGAGTCCCTTGAGATTGCCGGAACGTTGATTAGCTTCCATTTCGGCAAATTCGGGTACTCCATATCTCGTAATTGTAGCAAAGGTCATGCCAAAAAAATTCGTGAATTTTGGCATGACTATTTTGGTAAACTTAGCCTCATGGGTATCTTAGTATTTTCTCGTTATACTAAAGTTCGACTTTTCTCGTTAGTGTGAACATGGCGGACAACGACGAGGCCGGCGGTTCCCATATACAAGACGAGGATCCGATGCAAGCGTTCATCGAGAACGAACTCACAAATACCTTCAAATCCATGTTTCCTACCGTCCGTGAGTTTGCTGGGACTTGGATGAAGGGAGGCCAAGTAGGACCTCCCCCATGATCGGCTACGGGTGCGGCGACTCTATCACCAATTTGGTTCCTATCTTGCCAAATCATGGGACGCCAGAAGATGCGCCGGTGAACAAGCCTAAGAAGGCACACAAAAGATACAAGAAAACAAAATTGGACGACTCCACCGTCCCACCGGAGCAGGGGACTGATTCCCGGTTTGTGGACAAGATACCCATCAAGGACTGGCATAAGATGCATCACTTGGGTAGATCGATCCAGTTAGGGCAAGGAGGAAACCTGGAGACTATGCGGCGGCCGTGAAGATGTAGGAGCGGGGCTCCGTCCACACGGTCCACTGAAGCCGGCGCCTCCAGGAGCAAGACTTTTGTGCAGTACTAAATAGGTAGAAGAAGACCACGCAATGAAGCTGGGTGAAGAGGAACGTGAAGAACCGGTGGCCGTCAAGCAGGAACCACAGGGCTCCGTCGACGGTGCAGCAGGCGTCACCGGCTTTTTTGTTTCCTTTAGCCCTCATTACAAACGGTTGAAAACTAATCTCCGTATCTGATGTAAAGACTAAAGGCAACGGTTATATATTATGCCCGTTGCTAAACTTATTGCAAACGATAAAAATCTCCGTTGCCATTGTGAGGCTTCACATCAGTGACAGAGGCGGGGACACGGACCCTTTCTCCATTGCCGAAGGGGTTTTTGGCCCGTTTCCGATGTGTCGTTCTGTACTAGTGTGCATAGGGTGCAACCGTAAAGAGGCGTCCGTGCAAAAGATGTGGAAAAGAGGGGCACATTCAAAGGCTATGCAACAATGAAGTCCCCTCTACATTTGTAACAGAGCGAGGATGGGTCGCAGATGAAGCAGCAGAAGCATCCGTAGCCAGAGCAGCACAAGCAGCCGCATTAGCAGAAGCAGCCGTAGCCACAACACAAGCCGTAGCAAGAGAGTTTTTTGAAAGGTATGTGTGTCTAGAATGGTTGTCGTATGCACTAGTAAACATATTTTCCATATTTGTTAACATCTGTTTCACTTGAATTTTGAATTCCAGGGAAAAGAGAAGTAAGAAGGGTAAAACTAAAGACTACTGGCAGCCAAGGACTCGTGCAAGAAAAAGAGCTGCTCAAGAAGAATGGGGGGGGAGGCAACAGAAGCTACGGAACGAGAAGCTGATGTTCAATATCCTGAAGAAGAGGCATTTGTATCGGCAGCATGTGCTGGAATGGAAGATGATGATAGAGTGCCATTTGTAGCTTCGCCTCCGAGACCACCAGTTTCGGCTACTGGAAGTACCCGGGTTCCAGCATCACCAGCAGCACGAGCAGCACGAGCATCACCAGCAGCAGGATCATCACCAGCATCACGAGCATCACCAGCAGCAGGAGCATCACCAGCAGCACGAGCATCACCAGCAACAAAGAACAAACAAGCCAAGAAGCACAAGAAGGGAGAGTTCGTCAACCCAACTGGTCCAAATCCAGCAAATAACACCCGGAGCAAGGTCGTAGCTCCTTCTAATCACACAAGGAGCAAGTCAAAGCTGTGAACATTTGAGGAAATTTGTAATATTTGTTATTGTACTTCTGTCGAACACCTTAAGTGCGCACTCTGGACGCGCTCTGGACGTGCCATGGCGTGCTCCGGACACGCTCAGAGCGCGCCACGGCGTGCTCTGGGCACGTACTGGCGCACATTTGTGTAAAATTTGGGCGCGAACTAGGCCTAGACCATTCATAGTCACTCCTAAATGATACTTTCGTGAGTATTTTGAAATTATCATGTTGCAAGTCCAAAAACACTTCTCTTTACGCTTGAGTTCATACGACATAGTTCATATCACATGCATTTCTCGTCTGAATGTACGTAGACCTTGTTTATCAACTTGAATCGTTAGTATATGACATAAGACGACTATGTGCGAAGGATTTTCCTTTTTTGATTTTGTTTGAATATTTGAAGCTCATTTCAAAATTCGGTCAAACTAACATTGACCGACATTTAAACAAGTTTAAAACATGAAATTGAAAAACTAAGCATGGATCCTTCTTAGTCACTGCAAAATGAAACTTTGTGATGTGTTTGCCCTTTTCATGTTGGAAATCCAAAACCCCTTCTCTTCACCCTTGAAATCATAGGACATAGTCAGAGATATCACCTTAGATACATGCATTTCTCATATGAAATGTTTATAGATGACGTTTATCAACTTGAATCGTTAGTATATGACATAAGACGACTATGTGCGCAGGATTTTCCGTTTTTTGATTTTTTTGAATATTTGAAGCTCATTTCAACCTCGAGTTCATACGACATAATTCGAGGATATCACTTACATACATGAATTTTTCATATGAATGTGAATAGACATTGTTTATCAGCTTGAATCATTAGTATATGACATAAGACGACTATGTGCACAGGATTTTCCTTTTTTTGTTTTTTGAATATTTGAATCTCATTTCAAATTTCGGTCAAACTAACGTTGACCGACATTTAAACAAGTTTAAAACATGAAATTTGGAAAATGAAGCCTCAATTCTTCTTAGTCACTTCAACATGAAACTTGGACACTTTATCAAACTTTTCAAAACCCCATTGAGTGCCTCCAAACCCCGTTGAGTGCCTCCAAACCCTATTTGAACAATGACCGTCGAACTAACCCTAGCGCTGAACTGCAGCCGTCCGATCGTTCCTCTAGAAGGAATCTGCAGTCAGACTCGGGGCGATCCACGAGAAGCTCATTCTGCGATCTGATTGGACGCGCGCGTAGGACTAGGGCTTTACCCGCTGACGAGTGGACCACGACGTACCCAATGGGGATTTTGGCTCGCCCACCCCCATTTGCCTCGGTGACACAAAATGGGATTTTGGCACACCAAATGGGGATTTTGGCACACCAAAACTTTTCCATATTCATCGTAACTTTTTCATATAAATTTTCCAAACTTTTCTAAGCAAAAATGGTGGACTCGCTAAAAATGTGTTTCAAATGAGCTCCAAAGGTACGGTAAACGGCCCCATTTGTAAGCAAAATGGTGGACTCGATGAAAAATGTGTTCCAAATGAGTTCCAAAGGTAGGGTAAACGGCCCCATTTCTAAGCAAAAAATGGTGGACTCGCTGAAAAATGTGTTCCAAATGAGCTCCAAAGGTAGGGTAAACGGCCCATTTCTAAGAAAAAATGGTGGACTCGCTGAAAAATGTGTTCCAAATAAGCTCCAAAGGTAGGGTAAACGGCCCTATTTCTAAGCAAAAACGGTGGACTCGCTAAAAAATGTGTTCCAAATGAGCTCCAAAGGTAGGGTAAACGGCCCCATTTCTAAGAAAAAACTGTGGACTCGCTAAAAAATGTGTTCCAAATGACCTCCAAAGGTAGGGTAAACGGCCCCATTTCTAAGCAAAAATAGTGGACTCCCTGAAAAATATTTTCATACGTACTTTAAAAAAAATCAGAATTTTGCGTAACTCAGCTTGAAACCCGTTCATTTGTACCATTCATTTTTCACTCTTTTTTGACCAAGTTTGACAGTTTCGCGTACTCGCTGGAATGTACGTGCTCGCTGGAATCTATGTGCCAGTTTTGCGTTGCGCGCCACATGCGTAGCATTTCCCGCCATATGCGTAGCATTCCCGCCAACTACGCGGTCATTTATACCCTTCCATCCGCCTTCTCGCCATCCATCTCGCCACCCATCTCTGTTCTCACCGCCATGTCATCCCCATCCGAGAGCGACTACGAGGCGGAGGAGCGCCGCCACCGTCAATCGAATGTCATTGTAGCGAGGAGGAGGAACGTAGCTAAGAGGAGGGGGAGCGCCACCTGCGCGGTGCGCGGTCGACGCCCAGTGATACATCTCCAACGTATCCATAATTTCTGATGTTCCATGCTTATAATATACCAAATGCTACATGTTTATATACACTTTATATCATTTTTATGCATTTTATGGGACTAACCTATTAACAAGATGCCACAGTGCCAGTTCCTATTTTCTGCTGTTTTTGGTTTCAGAAAAGTTGTTCTAGAAATATTCTCGGAATTGAACGAAACAAAAGCCAAAGTACCTATTTTTCTAACACGTACACGGAGTCCGAAGGAGAGACGAAGGGGGGCCGTGGGCCGTCCTCACCATATGGTGGCGCGGTCCCACCTCCTGCCGCGCCGCCACGTGGTGAGGAGGCCTCGGGTCTCCACCAACGCCGCCCCTTCGCCTGTAAATTTCCTTTCTCGGAAAACCTTAAACATCCGAGTCAAAAAACACGAAAAGTTCCAGAGCCGCCGCCGCTGTCAACCCTAACTCGGGAGGGTTCTGAAGCTCTTCCCGGCACCCTACCGGAGAGGGGAATAATCACTGGAGGGTTCTACATCGCCATGCCTGCCTCCGGAGTGATGTGTGAGTAGTTCATCCTTGGACTATGGGTCCATAGCAGTAGCTAGATGGTTGTCTTGTCCTCTTGTGCCATCATGTTTAGATCTTGTGAGCTGCCTATCATGATCAAGATCATCTTATTGTAATGCTACATGTTGTGTTTGCTGGGATCCGATGAATATTGATACTATGTCAAGTTGAATACTGAAATATTATGTCTATGTTATTTATGATCTTGCATGCACTCCGTTGCTTGTTGATGCTCTGGCCAAGTGGATGCTTGTGACTCCAAGAGGGAGTATTTATGCTAGATAGTGGGTTCAGTCTTCATTTAATCTGGGACAGTGACAGAAAGTTCTAATGTTGTGGATGTGCTGTTGCCACTAGGGGTAACCTAATGATGCTTTGTCTAAGGATAAATGTGTTGTTTACATTATGCACTTTACTTAATGCAATTGTCTGTTGCTTGCAACTTAATACTGGAAGGGGTACGGATGTTAACCTGAAGGTGGACCATTTAGGCACAGATGCATGCTGGATAGCGGTCTGTGTACCCTGTCGTAATGTCCAAATGAATCTCATAGTAGACACCACAACTTGCACATGCATATTATGCACTTTTCAATATTGTCAATTGCCCAGCTGTAATTTGCTTACCCAACATGTTAGTTATTTATTATGGAGAGACACCACTAGTGAACTGTGGACCCCGGTCCATTCTTTTACATCTGAAATACAACCTACTGCAATCATTGTTTTCTTTCATTCTCTGCAAACAAACATCATTTCCACACTATACGTCTAATCCTTTGTTTTCAGAAAGCCGGTGAGATTGACAACCTCACTGTTAAGTTGGGGCAAAGTATGTTGGTTGTGTTGTGTGCAGATTCCAAGTCAACCGCCAAGACCTCCCCTTCAACATCGCACTTTTTCTGGCACCATTGCTAGGAAGAGGAAGCACTCCACCAACACCACTTTTTCTGGCGCCGTTGACACCTTCAGAAGTGTCTTCATCTCCTACTGGTTTGATAACCTGAGTTTCATACTGAGGAAAACTTGCTACCGCACTCATCATACCTTCCTCTTGGGGTTCCCAACGAACGTGTGTCTTTCACGTCATCAAGCACTTTTTCTGGCGCCGTTGCCGGGGAGGTCAAGCCTTCTGTTAGGTGAGTATCTCACTTCCAATCTCTTTACTTTGTTATTGTCTTGCTTAGTTTATTTTTATTTTGTCTTGTTTGCTCTCTTTATCAAAAAACAAAAAAATTAGTTACTTGCATCTAGGATATTTTCAGTTCTTTATCATGTCTAGTTCTATCCCTATTACATGTCACCTGAGGAATTGATCTTCACTTTCAAATAAGGGAGTGAGGAGAGTTTTAAGGAAGCTTGGTCTAATTTTTTGATTCTTATGGTAAAACTGAGCCTAAAATGACTTTAGGCCTGCTTCTTAGTAGCTTTTATTTTGGACTTGTTCTTTGTTATAGATATGCCTTGGATGCTGTAGTGGGAGGAGATTTCCTTCATTGTGATGGGGATCAAGCTTTTAATGCCATAAAAAAGTTGGTTGCATCTTCTAGCTCAGCTAATAAATTTGATTCAGCTCATGTTACATTCATGCTAGATTAAACACTCTTGAGACAAATTTATCTTGTTTAAAAGAAGGTTATAATCAGATTCGTGAATATTATGATTATGTTCCAATGAGTTTTGAACCTTCGATGTGGGTCCCTACGGTAAAGGTTGCTATTTGTGGCGAAACTTTTTATGCCCGTTGTGATATTATGTCCGAATTTTGCCTTATGCCTAAAAGTATTTATGAATTTTGAATCTTTGGGGACTTTTGAAGGTGGAGAAGGGATAACTCTTACTGATAATTCCGTTATATTACCCATTGGGTAGCTGAAGGTGTGTTTACAACATTCCTAGGAAGAACGGTATCCACTGATTATCTTGTTATTGAATGTGTAGGAACATGACAAATTACACTTGGAAGATCCCTGCTGAAACTCTTGGGAGCAACCATAGATGTGGGAAAAGGCACTCTGAATTTCACTACCGCGCCGGGTGCAGTAATGTATTCCCTAAACCAAAGAGTAAGACTAAGGGTAGAGAGGTAGGCGTAAAGCTCTTGGTAATAATGTTGATGCTTGTTCACTTGGAAACACTTGATTTTCACTTTCTGCGCCTAGCTGAAAGGCGTTAAAGAAAAGCGCTTATGGGAGACAACCCATGTTTTTATTTCTGTAATTTTTCTTTTTCTTTGAGTCAAGGAGCTTGCTTACTTCTGTAACAACTCCTTTGTATCTTTATTTTATTGCATTGTTGTGCCAAGTAAAGTCTCTAATAGAAAGTTGATGCTAGATTTGGATTTCTGCGCAGAGACAGATTTTTGCTGTCCACCGTTTTGAGCTGTACGCACTCCAGAAAAATCAAAAATTCTGAAAAAATTCAGGCGTGATCCTCATATATGTACGCAACTTTCATTAGTTTTGAGTTTTCGCATCTGAGCAACTTAAGTGCCTCGAAAAAATTCGTCTTTCAGACTGTTCTGTTTTTGACAGATTCTGCCTTTTATTTTGCATTCTCTCTTTTACTATGTTTGAGTGGATTTCTTTGCTCCACAAAACATCAGTGGCTGTAGCTAATGTCCAGAAGTATTGGAGATGATTGTGTCATTACAGAACATGTGAATTTTTGATTATGCACTAACCCTCTAATGAGAATTACTTTGAGTTTGGTGTGAAGGAAGTTTTCAAGGATCAAGAGAGGAGGATGATATGATATGATCAAGAAGAGTGAAAAGCCTAAGCTTGGGGATGCCCCCGTGGGTCACCCAAGCATATTTCAAGAAGACTCAAGCGTCTAAGCTTGGGGATGCCCAAGGCATCCCCTTCTTCATCAACAACTTATCAGGTCATCTCTAGTGAAACTATATTTTAATTCTTTCACATCTTATGTGCTTTACTTGGAGCGTCTGTGTGCTTTTATTTTTGCTTTGTTGTTTTTTTTCTGAATAATTTGGATCCTAGCATTCTTGTGTGGGAGAGAGACACGCTCCGCTTTTTCATGTGAATACTCATATTCTTCACTTATATTTGTTGAGTATTCTTGACTAGCTACTGCAATGCTTTTAGCTCCTGTTTTTCATGCATCTCTTGTTCAGAGCTGTTAGTTCTTGTAGAGAAGTACTCTCTTGTTTCATTGTTGTATTATTTGGAGAGTTTGTGTTGAAATAAGTTGATTGGTGTTTGGTTGGAAACAGAAAATGCTACATGTGGTAGATGGTATATTGAAAAGACATACTCATTCTTGTAGATCATTGTCTTGGATAATTTGATGCTTTGCAATTGTTTTGAGCTCTCAAGTAGATCATGTTTAAGCTCTTGCATCATGTAGTTAAAGCCTATTAGTGGAGAACTACCGTAGAGCTTGTTGAAATTTGGTTTGCATGTTTGGTATCTCTAAGGTCTAGATATTTTCTGGTAAAGTGTTTGAGTAACAAGGAAGACAGTGTAGAGTCTTATAATGCTTGCAATATGTTTTTATGTAAGTCTTGCTGTACCGTTGATATCTGTGTTTGCTTCAAACAACCTTGCTAGCCTAAACTCTGTACTGAGAGGGAATGCTTCTCGTGCATCCAAACCTTGAGCCAAAACCCATGCCATTTGTGTCCACCATAACTACCTATTATGTGGTATTTCCTGCCATTCCAAGTAAATACTTCATGTGCTACCTTTAAACTATTCAAAACTTTATTACTCCTTATTTGTGTCAATGTTTTATAGCTCATGAGGAAGTTATGTGGCGTTTCTCTATCACCTTGTCATTTACTCATGACAGACTTTCACCAATGGACTAGTGGCATATACATCCGCTTATCCAATAACTTTGCAAAAAGAGCTGGCAAATGGGGTGCCCAGTCCCAATTAATTACAACTATAACCACTTGATTCTCTTCACATGTTTGCCAATGATTTATCAAAGCAATTTCAAAATGTTAAACTTATCAAATAGGCACTCCTCCATGGTATGTGATTGTTGGAAGGCACCCGAGGATTCGGTTAGCCATGGCTTGTGTAAGCAAAGGTTGGGAGGAGTGTCATACCAATTTATAAATATGCATGTGTAAACAAAAGAGAAGAGGGATGATCTACCCTTGGGTAGAAATAACGTCCTTCATGGGAGCCGCTCTTGAAAGTCTGGGTGACAAGGGGGATAGAGTGCCCACTGCCATTCGTTGACAACAACAAACACCTCTCAAAAACTTACTTTATGCTCTCTATATGATTTCAAAAACTAAAAAGCTCTAGCACATGATTTAATCCCTGCTTCCCTCTGCGAAGGGCCTTTCTTTTACTTTATGTTGAGTCAGTTTACCTACTTCTTTCTATCTCAGAAGCAAACACTTGTGTCAACTTTGTGTGCATCAATTCTATATGCTTACTTATTGCACTTGTTATATTACTTTGTGTTGACAATATCCATGAGATATACATGTTGAAAGTTGAAAGCAATTGCTGAAACTTAAATCTTCCTATGTGTTGCTTCAATGCCTTTATTTAGAATCTATTGCTTTATGAGTTAACTCTTATGCAAAGCTTTTTGATGCTTGTCTTGAAAGTACTATTCATGAAAAGTTTTTGCTTATATGATTCAGTTGTTTACTCTTTATCTATTTGTTAGCAAACTATAGACCATTGCTTTGAGTCACTTCATTCATGACATGAGCCTTGCAATATTATTTGATCAAGATTGTGTGAAGCATGTCTCCTCAGAAATTATTTTGTTGTTATCGTTTTACCTACTCGAGGACGAGTAGAACTAAGCTTGGGGATGCTTGATACGTCTCCAACGTATCCATAATTTCTGATGTTCCATGCTTATATTATACCAATTGCTACATGTTTTATATACACTTTATATCATTTTTATGCATTTTCTGGGACTAACCTATTAACAAGATGCCACAGTGCCAGTTCCTGTTTTCTGCTGTTTTTGGTTTCAGAAAAGTTGTTCTGGAAATATTCTCGGAATTGGACGAAACAAAAGCCAAAGTCCCTATTTTTCTGACACGTACACGGAGTCCGAAGGAGAGACGAAGGGGGGCGTGGGCCGTCCTCACCATGGTGGCGCGGTCCCACCTCCTGCCGCCCGCCACGTGGTGAGGAGGCCTCGGGCCTCCACCGACGCTGCCCCTTCGCCTATAAATTCCTTTCTCGGGAAAACCCTAAACACCCGAGTCAAAAACCACGAAAAGTTCCAGAGCCGCCGCCGCCGTCAACCCTAACTCGGGAGGGTTCTGAAGCTCTTCCCGGCACCCTGCCGGAGAGGGGAATCATCACCGGAGGGCTCTACATCGCCATGCCTGCCTCCGGAGTGATGTGTGAGTAGTTCATCCTTGGACTATGGGTCCATAGCAGTAGCTAGATGGTTGTCTTCTCCTCTTGTGCCATCATGTTTAGATCTTGTGAGCTGCCTATCATGATCAAGATCATCTTATTGTAATGCTACATGTTGTGTTTGCTGGGATCCGATGAATATTGATACTATGTCAAGTTGAATACTGAAATATTATGTCTATGTTATTTATGATCTTGCATGCTCTCCGTTGCTTGTTGATGCTTTGCCCAAGTGGATATTTATGCTAGATAGTGGGTTCAGTCTCCATTTAATCTGGGAGTGACAGAAAGTTCTAAGGTTGTGGATGTGCTGTTGCCACTAGGGGTAACCTAATGATGCTTTGTCTAAGGAAATGTGTGTTTACATTATGCACTTTACTTAATGCAATTGTCTGTTGCTTGCAACTTAATACTGGAAGGGGTATGGATGTTAACCTGAAGGTGGACTATTTAGGCACAGATGCATGCTGGATAGCGGTCTGTGTACTTGTCGTAATGCCCAAATGAATCTCATAGTAGACACCACAACTTGCACATGCATTATGCACTTTTCAATATTGTCAATTGCCCAGCTGTAATTTGTTTACCCAGCATGTTAGTTATTTATTTGGAGAGACACCACTAGTGAACTGTGGACCCCGGTCCATTCTTTTACATCTGAAATACAACCTACTGCAATCATTGTTTTCTTTCATTCTCTGCAAAGAAACATCATTTCCACACTATATGTCTAATCCTTTGTTTTCAGCAAGCCATTGAGATTGACAACCTCGCTGTTAAGTTGGGGCAAAGTATTTTGGTTGTGTTGTGCGCAGGTTCCAAGTCAACCGCCAGGACCTCCCCTTCGACACCGCACTTTTTCTGCCACCATTGCTAGGAAGAGGAAGCACTCCACCAACACCACTTTTTCTGGCGCCGTTGACACCTTCAGAAGTGTCTTCATCTCCTACTAGTTCGATAACCTCGGTTTCATACTGAGGTAAACTTGCTGCTGCACTCATCATACCGTCCTCTTGGGGTTCCCAATGAACGTGTGTCTTTCACGTCATCACCCACCGCAGCGACGTCACGATGGGGAGGCTGGGTCCTCGCGGGCCGCAACGCTTTTATTTGGAGACCCCACCGCAGCGACCCCACAGCTGCCGCCGTCGGCACCGTTTACCGAGTCCAGCGACGACGACGAGTCCTACTCAAGTCTCGAATCGCTCTCCACCGACGACGGCGAGGACCTCCTCGAGATCGTCGACCAAGTCAAGCTGGATGCGCGTGTTTTCGCCAAGTCCGTGCGTTCGGAGTGCCGCGCGGAGAAGCGTCGCCGTGCGGATGCCAAGTTTGAGGAGGTGATGAACGAGGTGCGTCTGGAGCAGGGTCTGCGACAGGACGCCGAGCACACCCCTCACGCGCGGGAGTGGGAGGAGGTGCGCCGCCGCCATCGGCTCAACCAGGCCTTCGCCGCCTCCGATAGTACCCGCAGATGGTCCGGTGGCCGCTTTAGTTTAGATTTGGGTCTAGATTTATCCTAAAAATATGTATGAACTACTGGCTACTTATGAACTACTGTCTACTGTTTGTTTAACTAAGATCATCAGAATCATTTAAGCAATATTTTTGGTCAAGTTTTCATATACTAGCTCTATCTATGTCGGTCGCGTTCCAATCGCGTACTTGCCTTACAGCTCGATCGCTCGCGCCAGCATGCGTAAATTTATGTCTACATTGAGCATATGGCAGAACGAGCGGCACGTATCCGTTCATGTTTGGGTTACCCTTCGTGTTTATCCGTTCTAGCGTGAAAGGAAGAATCCGAAGCAAATCAATTTTACAAATATTTCTTTTGACGAGTCGTATGATGAGACACAACTGAGAGCCTTCCAGTTCGTGGCACTGCGTGCACATTGAATACGTGCGTGGCATGCCGTAGTCCACCCTGCCGTCTATGTAGCGTGCACGGATAGGCATGGCCATTGAACACGTCGCAGAACTACATCCTCACCACCGCTAGCCTAGCCACCACGGCTAGCCTAGCCTAGCCGTCATGTCCAATCACTGTGTAAATGCATTTGTCGAACAAGATAGACGATCAGAATAAATATTTACTCCATAGAAACAAACGATTATCTCCATATAACACAATCAGTTACTACCTTAAAACAAGAACAAGAACTACTACTAATACTACTACTTCTACTACTACCCCTTCTTCTTCTTCTTCTTCTTCTTCTTCTTCTTCTTCTTCTTCATGGGTGATGCAGTGGACTGACGGGGACAGAGACGTCGGAGGCATCGGATTTGTCCTCGTCGTCGGAGTCGGAGGCGTCGGAGTCATCCATGTCATCAGAGTTCCCCTCGCCAGAGATGTCCTCGATGACAACATTGGGCTCGGCAATGGGCGCAATGACGATGGGCGCAGGCGGTTGGTCCACGACAGCAAGCCCGCGCTCCTCGTCGGAGTAGGGCTCATCCGAGGACTCCAATGCCCTGTACTCGTAGACTGGGGATTGCGGCGGAAGATCTCCACGTGCCACTTCGTATGGTTGCTCTTTCTTCTCGCGCAGAGGGGAGAGCCCTTTCTGCTTCTGGAGAAGGTTCTGCTCCGCTAGCCACTCCTCCCGCTCCTCTCGCTCCATCTCCTGCATGTTGTGCATTTCCTGAGGCGAGTAGAGCTCCGAGTCCGGCATCGGCGAGTAGGGGCTCTGCGGCGAGGGCGTGCTCCACTACATTTTCGAGGGAGGGAGGGGGAGAGAGAGGGAGAGAAAATGGGCGTTTCTCCGGCGAGGGCGGCCCCCTTTTATTAGCCGCGGAGGGGGTGGGCGGGGAAACCCTAGCTGACCCCTCTAGCTGACCCCACGCCGACCCCACGCGCCGTCCCCACGCGCCGACCCCACACCGACCTCACTAGCTGACCCCAGGAAATCCCAACCGAGCCGCACCAGGCCGACCCCACTAGCCGACCCCAGGAAATTCCAACCGAGCCATGCCAGGCCGACCCCACCAGTCAGGCCAAGTGACGGTCAAAGGAGGTTGACCAGACGGAAACGGCCGTCCTGGCCATCCGCGGGCCATCGGCGAGTTTGCCAGGGCACGGACGAGAGAAACTACGCGGGTATGGCACAAATAAATAAACTAGAGAGAATCAGTGCACAGAAGCAATAATCCCTTTTGTGAACGGAGGGACTTGCTTTTTAATTGATCAACTATATATGGTATGATATTTCGGTCAGCTTTGCTATTTGTATGTCTGCAGGACCCGGCATAAAGATGCGAACATCACACCGTGTACATCATCGGCCTGGACATTTCCACAAGCTTCCGACTGGATGTATTTCTCTTGTATTTTGGAAGCAAGAGATGTAGTGTATATTGCTACTAATTACATGTAGTTTCTTTTGGATTCCCTGTAAAAGGACACTAGACGATATTGTCTGTATAGTTTGAATAGTATCTCATGTCTCTTGCAATTTGAACCGCTTGGCTTAGTAGTAAAATAATGTAAGTTGACATGCATACACTGCAGAACACAATATGTGCATCATTTATTGCTACCGTCTGTCACCGCGGTGGCCTGGATTTTTTAAAATATACCTGGCGCTCAAAGGAAACGGTTAAAATAATGGTTGCAGATGGCCGGGTTCACACCGGTATTGTACCTATATTATATATTAAGGGGGAAGGGAATGCTGGCCTCTCCACGCTCGCGATCTCGACCATTCGGCCCAGATCCACCAATTCGCGCGGTACTGTAGTAATCTACAGTACCGTGCGCGATCTGGGCTGTCCGATCGTCGATCCAACGGTCCCAGCGCCGCCCCCGCGCATGTTTCACACAAATCTCCCTCCAAATTCGGGAAACAGCTCCGCAGTCCAGTGATTTACGAGTGGAAGGACTGGATTGCAATTACTGAACAACCGGAGGACTTTTTTAGAAAACCATCCGCAGAATCCCCACGCCTCTCTCTCCCGCGCGGACCGGAGTTCGCCGGCGCCGCCGCCGCGTCCCGCCGCCGCTCCGCGCCTGCCCGACCAAATCCTCCGACACGGGAAGGTTCGCCGCGTCGCCCTCCGCCTCCTCGCCGACGGAATCCTGCCGAGACGTCGCCGTCGTGTCGGAATCGTCGCCACCGCTTCCGCGAACTTCCCGCCACTGAAATGGTCGCCGCCGGCGGCTCCGGCGGCTCCGGCGGCCATATGGCACGGGGCGCCGCCCGTTCGGCCCCCCGCGACGCCCGCCTGCGGATCCGCGCGCCATGGCCGCCGGCGTGGGCGCCGCCGGGTGACGTCAGCTGCTGACGTCACCACGGCCCACCTGACAGTTTTTGTTACTAATTCCGTATTAAAATTCAGTAAATAAAAAATCCCTGACGTGCGGGTCCCGCATGACAGATTTTATTAATTACAGGAAAGGATGGGACTTATTTAGGCTACATCTTTAAATCTGAAATTAAAAAAAATGCAAATAAAATATGAAAATTGGCAGAAAAATGAAACCTACAAAACTAAGGCATCTCCATGTATGATTAACTTTTTTAGCTTTTCAAATACAGCTCTAAATTAATTCAAACCAAATTCAAAAAAAATTGTTGAAATGAAAACAACCATTTTAAATACTTATTTTTTCTACAAAATATGTAAAAGTTCATTTGACACCTTTACATCGTTCTGCAATAAATGAATTTCGACGTTTTTTTCCGGGAAAGGAACCAAATTTAAAATAGAGCATGCTTTAAACAATTCGAAACGATTCATAGATGTTGTTATTCAGTATTCAAACAATTTTCAAAAACTACAACATGTTACAAAACCAATTACTTTAAATATATCCGTCGATATACCAAAATGACCTTAAATACTAACTATTTACAACATATGATTTAATTTCAAATAACACATCTCCAAACAAATTCGTGCCAACTTTTAAAAAATTGTAAAAATTAAAACTGCCACTTCCAATACTTTGGAATCCATTCCAAACTATTGTAAATCTTAAAAATTTAGAGTTATACATTAAGGCTTATATCACACATTTACGCCGGTCGAAAATATGTATTCCACAAGTTTTTCATGTATTCAAATAAAATCCACAGAAATAATGCCACTAATATAATTCAATATGGTAGCTCCAGTAAAACAATTTGGTGCTTTGCTAAATCATTTAAATACAACTATCCATTTATATTGCAGGCTTAAATATATCATAATAGAAATACGATGACTGCAGATAATGAGAAGTAGCTGTTTAAAATTAATTTTCCAAACTCCTATATCTAGAAACTGATTTCTTAACATAACATTCTTTACATAATTTAAAACACTTCAAATATACTGTTTTACGGTACATAGACCGATTTGCAAAATTACTAAATGGCGCGAAATCAATAGCTCCAACTATATCCATCAGATAAAATGGAAAACATTCATCAAAACGATCGCAAAAACTAAGATGCAAAATACAAACACCCATTAATATCATGGGCTCAACAAATGTCAGCATAAAAATACCACAAATGTAAATATTAGGAAATGGCGGTTTAGAAAAATCCAAACCAGCAACTTCGGACTAGAAATCGAATTCTAAAAATAGGACATGCTTCACATAGTTCGTAACACTCCATGGATGATGTTTTACGGCATTTATACAATTTTGCAGAACTACTAACTGCTTAATTGACTATTTACAGAACATGACCGAATTTCAAAATTAAATATTTCAAACATTCCAACGCTTTCAAACTCCACTAAGGGTATTCTAGCGATTATGTAGCTTAATTAAATATGGCAACATACAAACATAAACTTACAAATATATATTTGTACATTCAAAATTTATAAAATTTTGGAGGTACTCTAGACGACAAAATCTAACGTATTTTATCATTTTCAATTAAAATACGAGAACATCTTCACCTTAATGTCGACGATTATTTTCTTACGATCTACAAATTTGCCGTTGTTCACACGGACTACACTGTACATTGTTGCACCGCTAAATTTTTACAAATCAAAGCTGCCCCTCTACTTGCAAATTATATTATGTAACCAAAGTAAAAAATAGTTCGTCACAGAAGATTAACATCAAGGGCGCGGCGTGCGCCGCGCCAACTCCACTAGTTTTTTTTAAGGTATAAGGTTCACATCGGTGTCGGACGTCGGCAACGGATGCATCTCCGTCACCAAGGGTTTTCATCCGTTTCAATTAAGTCGTTATGTACTAGTGTAGCTCTTCGTACGATGTGTATTTGGCATCTGCTCCACCAAACACATATCTCAAATGGATTCGCGCCGTTATATGGTTTCTAGTTTCGTGTTAAATTGCAGACTAGATTAAAGGTCCAACATTTGAGAGAAGTTTTATGACGTAGAAAACCCCATATATTGCTTTTTATACATAATATATAGAGATAGATATTACCTTGAATTACTCATTGACATAGAGAGATAAAAATGTGTGCGAATAGATCATATTGTGTCACCATTTGTTGACAATTTTAGAAACCACGTCAACTATTTGACGATTGGAGGACACAACTTTGAGGAAGCAGTGGCGGAGATACAACATATAGCATCAGTGTGCCTGCCGGTGCACAAAAAGAGAAAAACAAAATCTTTAGGGGTGTATAGGTGGTGAAAAAATTGCTATTTTACAAAGAAAAAAAATCCCTATCCGCTGTCCTGTGCACGCCCTTGGGATACATGTAGCTCCACCACTGGGAGGAAGGCAGGGGCTTGTGAGAGGGTACCCGCAGCAAATTGTATTGTGTTGACACATCTGTTCGTTAAATACATTGATTCTACAATTTTTCGAACTTTCTACTGATCACTTGTTTTTTTTGTTGTTGCAATACACAAGTACCTTACTAGATTAATTTAAATTTTCTTGTAACTAA
Source organism: Poa pratensis (assembly GCA_947311845.1). Classification (NCBI taxonomy): domain Eukaryota; kingdom Viridiplantae; phylum Streptophyta; class Magnoliopsida; order Poales; family Poaceae; genus Poa; species Poa pratensis. The sequence continues at coordinate 70,466,308 of CAMZMU010000027.1, read as the reverse complement.
TATTCTATTTTATGTCAAAATTGTATTTATTGTGTTAAGCTGACCTCATTGTGAAACTTTTTGTTTGTGGTGTATGAATAGCGTGACTCTGCGTACCACGAGAGACCAGACCGTGTGTTTACCTCTTTTTAATTTTAAGGGGTAGGTTATAATCCTCCCCATAGCCTTGCATTGGCAATTGCAAACTTTTGTGAATGGATCTCACAATTTTCAAGAGATGGATAAAATTTTAGTTTCAATGTTGAGCATAGTACGTTTAAAGGAGAGTACACAACAATTCTCGAAAATAAAGGAGATTACATAATGATTATAATTCATAATGATTCCAACAAGGTAAGATGTAAGAATAGAAGCTAACATAATCTAGGATCGAGCTAGCGATAACGAGAACACGTTTGATTTATTTGATGAACTCGATGGCCCATGCATTGGCATAGATGTAGGTGGCCTTGCATTTGATGAACCCAGCACTCTTTGACAACTCTTTGAACTCCCTCAAGTACCTTTCTTTGCCACCCGGGGTGTGCGTGAGCATGATCATGTCATATTCGAAAGACAATTGTGCTTCGGGCGTAGCATCAGGACTCGTCGGCAGGATGCACTCAACGATGATTACCTTGCCATGCGCAGGTAGTGCGTCATAGCAATTTCTTAACAAGGCCGTGCATTTCTCGTCGGTCCAGTCATGGAGGATCCACTTCATGAGGATAGTGTCTCCGGAAGGCACCTTCTTGAACATGTCGCCGCCAATGTGTTGCACGCGTGGGAAGGACGGTGCCTCAAAGATCACGTGCGGGAGGTCAAAGTTGACCCCCATGACGTGCGGGTACTTAGTGGTGATTGCGCCGATGGTGGCGCCAACACCGCCTCCGACATCCACAACGGTGCCAATTCCTTCGAAGCCTGTGTAGAACTCAAGGAGCTTGTTAGTGATGATTGTGGAACGGTTCCTCATGGCCTGGTTGAACACATGGTTAAAGCGTGGATCTGTGCCCTGGTACTCGAACGCTGTCATCCCATGCGCCTTTTGGAACGGCAGGCCGCCGTCAAGGACCGCGTCTTTCAAATGATACCTGCACATTATTTACCGGTTCCAGATTTCAGTTTTCCAAGAAAAATCATACAATACAAGTAAGTGAACATTGATTTCCCCTTATTATCGTCTAACCATATACTAGTATCTGGTCAGATTTAACTAGATTTTAGAGATCATGCCATCATAAGAACGTTCATGCATGTATGAGTTGAGGATCAAAGGCGAAGCTGGAAAATCTACCAAAAGCATTACAGACCGGGATCTTTCTCATCACTGATTCATGCTAAAAGATTCGGGCCATGGGATAACATATATGCGATATCCACTTCAGGAACTTTGCAGCATGAAACAATGGTAAAAATACACCAATAGATAGCAGTTCCGATTAAAAAAACGTCAATTGAAGACCTACAATTATCTTTTATTAATTAACCTGTTGCTATGATTCGGAAAAGGATGTACTGTTCAGGAAGAGCTTCTTCAAGGAAACTAAGAGATAATCCATTTTTAACTTTTTCTTTAGAATCCATTTTCAACCGGTAAGCTCCGTCAGAGCATGATATTCATGCCCGCAAAAAAAAAGCGTAATATTCATGCCGCTTCATTTTATTTGTCTATAGCTAGGTCGGGACTCGGGCTCGGTCGTTTCATTTGATGACTTTCTCGTTTTTTAGGGTATTACTTTCTAGTTTTGCGTAGAATTTCCCGCTTCATTTTATTTTCTATTGTAAGGTTTTCAAGTCAAATAAAAATGGAACACGCTATGCAAACTGACGAGAAACTCACCAGCTCTCCAGGACGACTTTGTCGTTCATGAGCACCAGTGCGGCCATGGAGACGCCGTCCTTGTTCGGAGTTAGCCACTTACACACGGGCGTGGGGCCATAGCGGCGGGCAAGGACGCCGTCCGTACCTTCTTCCACCTCGCACGAAACCACGTTGTACGAGGCAAGAAGCCGCAGCATGCGGTCCACCATGGCCGGCGCGTCCGGGTTGGCCGTGGTGGACGGCAGACGCGCGACCACCTCCGCCGGCGACAGCGCCTTCCCGCCGGCTCCAACCAAGGTCTCTAGCATGCCCAGCTCGATGGCGTTCTTGAGAAGTTGAGAGTCATGGGCAGGATAGTCGCCGCCGCCAGCTGCATCCCGTACGAGCACGCCTCCTCGTCCGCAGTCACGTCAGCTATCATTGCGGCGCCGGCGCGGATGGACATCATTTGCTGCTGGGTTTGGATCGATCCGCGTACGCGCGAGATGGGATAATGCTACTGAACAATGAGGGTACGTGTAGTTGGAGTAAACACGGAAGGGTATATATAGAGAGAAATCTGTTTTGGGTAGTAGGTGCACCAACTGTTCAAAATAGTGTTCAAAGCAGTGTGACAATTTACCACATGTCAATGTACCTACTTCGTGGCACATGCTTGGAAGATTTGACTAAATTCTGAGAAGATTTTTCTGGCTAGTGAATGCTGAACCGCACTACTACGTGCAAATGAAACGGCACATTATGCTTCCAAGGTCGTGAGACAATGTGCTAATTCTTCAAGCCAAAGGAATAGGGCCGCATATGATTCATGTATGAGTTAACGAATGGACGCTACACTGAGCATATGTATGTGAGACATCCGGAACTCGGCCATGGTGTTTGTTTTGCACCACATCTCGAGCGGTGTACTTTGACCTCCTGGCTTAGATGGAGCAACGACTACCTGATTTGATGTGCGTCGTACCAGCTCTGGAGCTTTGATCGGAGCCAATACTCCCGCAGCATGTTTAAGCCTAGTGGGACCACACCGTGATGCCAGATGACACTTCTGCCGGAGTTCATCACTGGGCCTAAGGAAGAGTACTGAAGACAGCCAATGTGGTTTGTACCTTGGTTTCATCAGCAACGCGATCCACGGTATAGATCCTTGCGTAGTATGACGGATCTAAGGGTGTTAAGACACAGTGAGGTTCAAAGAAACTAGTTTTTTCTTTCATATGAAATGCAAATGTATACTGGTAGACGGGTCAAGAAAAAAAATGTATTGCTAGAAAAACTCAACTGAGGCGACAGACATGTTGATGGCTAGTTGGCTACTATATGCCTTTCATGTATGTATGACTATGGAAAGATCGGTGCATATGCTCATATGATCATTTGCACGCAAATAAGTACGAGCATGTGAAAGTAGCAGAGAATTCAATTGGCATCCGCTGCAAGTGAAATAGTGCAATACAATATAGACTCCAAGAGAGCCCGCGAAGAATATTCAAATGACACTTTAAGCACGGAAGGTCAGGACACAATATATAAATTATTCAAGCCGAATGAGTACCACAACACAAATTCATGTTGGAGCTAATTCCTGTATTGAGCATAGGCACGATAGAGAGGCATCTGGAATTTGGTCGTGATGCTTTTATTGGAGCACATTTCCACCTATGAGCTTTCATGTCCTGCCTTAGAAAAAGTCATGACTATGTACTTTAATGTGTGTCGCGACATAGTTTGTTATAGAGACGATACAGGGTTGTAGGATTCACTACCCCAAACAGGGAAATTGTATTTTCCTGACGGTCACGAACCGTCAGGAATAGCTTTGAAACCGTCAGGAACATGCATTCGTGACGGTACCCGTCAGGAATGAGCCGTCGGGAACATACTGTCAGGAAAGATTCCCACAATTCTTGAGCAAGAGCGAGATTCCCAAAAGCCCTGGCCTCAAAGCTCAGGCCTATTCTGAAGCTTAGTCCTTTAACCAAACTTTCAGTGATTGTGATGCAGTTACATTATCATCTCTTTTATTGCTCACTATAAAGATACTTAGACCTACCTAATAATCTGTAAAGACAGCTAGTGCTATAACCTGTAGATGTCTTCCTCGTCACAAGCTTTTCCACGTCACAGGCTAAAGTATGACATGTTACTGAAACTGCTACGTTATAACCATGAGGAACAATAGAATCTCAGTTCAGGCAAGTTCGTTTGGTTGAATCTTGCAATCAATGAGGATGTTGAGGTCGTCGGCTCATCGATGATGAGCATCAGTATACACTCAATAATGTGGAGAAGAGGCAAAGCCTTGGATGCTCTTAAAACTTCTCTTGAGATTCAGAATTTCAGAAGAAAGAAAAACATACGAGACCCTCCAAACATCCCCAAAATGCACTAAAACTGGCAAACAACGTCCACAAGACACACTCCAAACTTTATTTATTCAGTAAAATTTAGATTGAGAAGAACAGAAAATCCACCACACGATTCTATGTTTCTGAACGGGCCCCTCTATTCACCATAAAACTGCAATGACATCACATAATTCTTTTTTTTTGTTTGCGAAAAGACATCACATAATTCAACCCAACACATAATCGATACCATGGTTCAGAGTAAAAACCAAGCTATATAAGTTAGAATTGTGCTTACACCATTTCGAATATCCAGCACTCGAAGCAAGCAAATGGCAGAAAGGAACGCGAAGAAAACAACCAGACTGAGCATAGTCAAGTTTTTTTGGCGGGGGTGCGCACATAGCCAAGTCCGAAAGTCAAATATTCATAGAAACTAGAACTGTTTGCACAACAATAAGGGTACAAATATGTAGATGAGGAGAGGTTCCAGTTTAAGGGGAAGGAAATGGCGCTCTCTCCACGCTTGCGATCTCAGTTGTTGGATCGTGAATGGACGGCCCGGATCTGTCGAGTACTGTGCAATGAACAGTAATCTACAGTCCCGGTTGATCCGGGCCGTCCGTTCGCCCATTTGACGGTCCGCGCATCGTCCCTGTGACGCTTTTTGAAAAATCTCCCTCCAAATCCCAGAAACAGTTCCGCAGTCCACATCTTTACGAGGGGATGGACCTCTTTGTGAATTGCAAAACCTCAAGGTTTTTTTTTGCAAAATCGTCGCACACCAGCCCTCTCCTCTCTCTCCCGCGACGCCGCGAGTCGCCGCCGGCGCCGGCGCGCATCGCCGCCGTTCCTCCGCTCCCGGGACGCATCGGAGGCCACGGCAAGGTCGCCGTTCCACCAGCTCGCCGCGGATCGCGTCCTAGGGCGCTGCTGCCACGCGGGAAACGCCGCCGCCGTCCCGCGGTTCCCTCCGCCGCGTGCGTGCTCGCCGGTGGCCGCTCCGGCCACCATTTGGTCGATTCACGCCGCCCATCCGCACCCCCGCGACGCCCCCCAGTGGATCCGTGCTGCGCCGGCCGCCGCGCGTGCGCCGCTGCGCTGGCGCGAGCTTGCGTCACCAACGTCTCCGCCGCTGGATCGGCCGCCGGCTGACGTCCGCATGGCCCCACCTGTCAGCCACTGGACGACTGTTTTGACTTAAAAATAACAGAAAATTGTAAAATCCATTATTTTCACACCGTAATTCAACAAAAATTGAAAAAATACCAAAATTTCAAAAAAAAGGATATCTAATTTAGTATAAGTGAACAACTTTGAAATTCCGGAAAAATGAATAGAATTTGTAGTATTCATATCTTCCAATCTGTATTTCGGAATAATGAAAATAATACATCAAAATTTGCAGAAAAATTAAACCTTTACAAATATTGCATTTTCCGTGCATGATTCAACAACTTTGAACAATTTTTTTGTAGGAGAACTAAATAACCTCTCATGTTTAATATGGAGTATGTGGAAATGACATCTTTTAGTCATACCAAATGCATTTAAATTGATTTATGATCTAGGGTGCACTTCAATATGTTTTCCACTTCGTACAATTTTAAAAATATATTTGGCCATTTTAAGTCAAAAATTTGAATACATTCTCATACAAACAATTTTTAAATTCACAACATTCTTTAAGCGCAATTTTTTGTAGTTCCAAGAATTTTCGGTTTGAAGAAAACTCCTGGCTATAGACGTTTTCCAAACATGAAATTTACCAAACCAGGTCCAAATCGATCCAGGCCAGTTTAAAAAAATTGTGAAAATCAAAATAGCCATTTTGTATACTTTGTGATCTTTTCCAAACTACTTCAAACCTTAGTATTTTAAAATAATACATGGAAGCTCATCTGTCCTTTTGCTTTGCATTAAAACAACATTAGAATAACCATCATCAACGAAAAATAATAATTGCACGACATTTTAACTTACAGAACAACTACGATTTCCTTTTTCGAGTCTTCCTATTTGTTTTTTTTTTGGTTATTGCTTTTCTTCTGCTTTGCAGTAAAACAACATTGCCATAATGACTCTGCTTTGCACTAAAACAACATTGAAATAATGATCACCATGAACAAAAATAATTGCACGACATTTTAACTTACAAAACAACTGTAATTTCCTTTTTTAATCTTTGTATTTGTTCTCTTGATTTTCTTCCACTTTGCAACAACACAACATTGCCATAAGGATCACAAAGAAGAAAAATGAATGCAAGACATTTCATTGCACAAAACAATTATAAATTTGTCTTCACGTTAACTCAATAGGTTGTGATATTTATGCGACCATAAATGCATTATATAAACAACACCACCATTTCTATTACGTAAACAGAACAAAAAATAAATTATATTCAAAAAATATGCAACAAGGGCGCGGCGTGCCGACGCGCCGATTCAACTAGTATTCATACAAACTAGAACTGTATGCACAACAATAAGGGTACAAATATGTAGATGAGGAGAGGTTCCAGTTAGGTAAGGAATAGTCCACATGTAACACCAAAGTTCGTCATAAGCAACATAGTTGAACAGTGTAATAAAATAATTTAAAAAGGGGAATTACCATTGTATCTTTTTTTAGATAAAGAGCATATATATAATATCGCGGAGATACCAATTACACCCAGCCTCTGCAACAACGCAATAACCGAAGGTATTACGGATGCACACAGCCGAAAGACAATAAAAAGAAGAACTAAAAAAATCCCGCTACTAGTTACAGTCCTTGCAGCAGCAGCACAACCACCACCAAGCAACATCTAAAGTTTAAATCTTCAAAAGCAACGCCTTTAAGAAGGAAACAGTGCCAGGCACAACCAATTAAGGCCAGACCTTGGGTTTTCACCCTGAAGATAATCCCTACTCTCAAAACAATGTCTTCAGCAAGACCATTGTCAGGCACAACCAATTAAAGTCAGACCTTGGATTTCCACCCTGAAAGGTAGGACTTTGAATTCCACTTGTCGCCCCCACTTGCATACCGCTGCATACTAGTCCTGAAGCTTGAAGTAAGTTCTTCATCGCCGCCAAAGACTCGAATCACCATTAGTGGTCCTCCAATCTCGCCTTCATGACATTCTTCGTCTCTAACTCAATCATGGATTTACCATGGTGGTAACAGAAACAGAGCTTCACACCGCTCCCTCCGGTGCGACCGAATCCCTCTCATCCAGCAGTCTCCAGGCAATGTCCATGTGAGATCTCCGGTGGAGCCTTCCGGAACCCAACACTCGGGCCAAGATCAAAGGGGACACACATCAGGCTGACCTTTGTCTTGGCGCAACTTGGAACCCTAGGACCGCTAGCGACCATATTTTTGTTGATCCAGCGGTCCCCACACCGTTGTCCGATTCCCGGCGAACGGAACAAGCAGAACAACCTTCGGCCCACAAGAGCACAAGGTAGATCGGCCAGAAGCTCCGCAACAGTGTCGCCGCCATGGATTGGCCGCTCCGCCGTCGCGAGCCTATGAAGCACCGCAGCAGGTCGCGCCGCCGCATGGCCTGGCCCCAGTTCGGAACAGCCCAAAGGCTCCAGCAAGGCCAAGCATCGCTGCCTCCGGAGCCCCGCGCTAGCCCTCCTGGGCTCGTGTCGCCGCCTCTCTGCCACGCGTCGGCGAGCGCCACGAAGGATTCCGACGGGCCGCGGACTCCATCTAGTCACAACACAAGTCGTGGAGACCAGACCCCATCCGCGAGTGGCCACCGCTGTTCCGATGATCTGACGGATGTCGGCCTCATGATCCGGCCGCTGCCGGCTTGCGTCGTCGGTCTCACAATCTGGCCACCGCCTTTCTGCATCGTGGTCTTCCGATTGCTTCGCTGACGGCGGCCTTCCTGTCTTCCGATCTGGAGCTGGACGCAAGGCAGCAAGCCACGAACAATTTGTATCTGTGGCTGCATGCCCCATGTCGTGCTTCATGCACTTGCAGGCGGATGAGCTGGCTTGATCCATGCACACCATGTTCCTGCGCTCGGACGCGGAAGGCTGGCGGCCCGGCGATCCAGATCAGATTGAAACGGTGGGCTCGGTGACGACTGCGGGCCTTGTTTTTGTAGGAAAAAATGGACAGGGACGTCCCGCCGCCGCCGTCCGCCATCGTCGGACGATCTCCTCCGGCGGCGGCGGGGGAGCGGGAGGGACGGGAGGGGTGGCCGGCGACTGGGGCGATTGGTTCCCCCGAGTCGCCCGATAACGGATGACGCGAGGGACACGGTGGTTCTCCGGACAACAAGCTGATGGATCGCGTCCATTACCACAGTATCTTCTTCTTCATCTGCATCGAAGAGATGCGTCTTGCCTTGGTTTATTTTATTTATGAACCGTGCTACTAAGGGCACGTGGCCCAGATTAACCTTCCGTGGGCACGGATTGAATAGGGTATGTAAGCCATGCATGCATGCATGCAGCCTCCACATAGATGCTTTTTTGTTTTCAAATTTCAAAATGATTTATCTCTTAAACCGTAAATCAAAATTGAGATCCGATTTCATGGTTGGCTTTGTCGCGACGAGATCTTCAAAACTAGATCTCATCTTAATATATTTTGACAACTTTTTTTTCTGACCATAGTTGCCAGATTATACTCACCTAGTCACCAGTTATTGATAAGTTGGTTACCGGCTTAAAAGCAAATGGTTGCATGCCTCTTTGAACTTTTCTATTCACTGATTCCAACCTTTGTTGACTGTGATTCTAAATTTTACGTGTTTAGAGTGGATCAAATACTCACAATCTGAACATGTAAATCATGGCTATGACAAAAAAAAGGTAAAAATTATCTGGTAACCATGAATTATTTGGATGGTAACCGTTAACCATTAATACGGCCTACAGTATTATAGCCTGGCAACTGACGACGAAATTTTTTTTTGTCAAAATATATTAAGATGGGATCTTGTTTTAAAGTACTCGCCGAAACAAACCTAACGGTGAAAACAGATTGTCAAATAGATTAACGGTTTAGGAGATAATTTATTTAGAAATTTCGGACTAAGAAAAGATTCTCTGCATGCATGTACGCATGTCAGTCCGCATGCGTCGGATGAAATCACTTCCTGGGGCACGTCCCCTTGTTAGATTAATCGTTTATTTATTCAAGTAATACTAGCAAAAGGCGTTACAACAATCATACAGACATGAGCCGCCAAACAACGTGAAAAAACACCACCCACTAGCACAACGATAGAGGAATCAAAGGGGACCTTATGCCCCGGCCACAGCCATCACCATCTCATCGGCTAAATGTCTTTCTTGTAAAATTTAGGGACTTGTCTATAAAATGTACCTACACATCTGAATTAATAGCATCTAAGCCTTCGGGGCCGCTCCAGTTTAAATAAAAAGGTGAAGGTGGCTCTCTTTGAGTGTTCAGTCTCGAGTTTCAGGGTTGAAAACTATACCTCCGACCTTCATTGTTTGAACCTGGAAATGATGGCATTCATGCGGGGTTCGCTTTGCTCGGATTTCTCTTCGGGGTGAAAATCCATGATCGCGATGTCGGCGTCATGTGTTGTTTCCTTATTGGAAGCGCCGTTGTCGGAGTACCTGTCGTGTTACCCTTGGTTGCCATCATTGGTCGTTGATGCAACTGTTCTGCCGATAGCTTTTTCATTTCTTCTTGTATTAGGTTAGTTGTGTGCACCATGGATGTGCCAGACTAGATCTTGATTTTGTGTTGGTGCGGAGTCCGTGTGTAACTTGTATCTTCTTGATATCAATATACTCCCTTTATCGTAAAATTCATTAGAAAATTGCAAATACACCACGTAATTTGGTGCAAACACATGGGCGAAACCACAATTCGGAATTAAGAGTCGAGCTATATAATATAGAAAAATGTGTTACGTGCATCCTCGATTTATTGACCATCTCCTTGGCGTCGTGTTTTTTAGAGGTCGGACGTAGTTGATCTCAACTTATTATTAATGTCTTTCTACTTCTTGAAATAAATAACCTTAGATTTTTGGATGAATGAATGGAGAAAATGAACAACCTTACTTGAACAGGATCTATTCTATGGGATCGTACCGCCACATCCTTTACCAAAAATGGAGGTAATGAATTAAGATACTAAATAAAGATTCAATGACTTTGAAGTATCCCATATAACTTTGGGTTTAATTGGGAATCTTCATTTTTTTGTGTGTTGTATTCGTGTCCTCTTTCTATTCTGCGTTGTCTGAGCAATCAATAATTTTCTAAATAAACTCTCAATTCAATACACTACACAATCAACTTAAAATCATCTTCAAAGGCATCTTCACATTGAAATTTTTTATTTAAAAGTTTAAGACGGTAATTAAAAGGTATCTTCCACCAAATGTAATAATTTCATACACTAGGCAAAAACCTTGGAGTCTAGCATGCATGGTAACAAAATTTAGGTTCGTATGACACAAAATTTAATTTTGGACCCTACGAAAGGTTGTGTTTGCCAGCATGTGCACAAGATACATTGCGTGTGATAGTGAGCCATGAGCGTCAGTCGCAGGTAGGCCCTTTCCCTGGAGGCTGGCCTATCAAGGGTACGATGTTCTATTTTAGCATGAAGATTTCTCTCAGAATCTCGTTCCGAGAGATATCATATTTTGCAGTGAAACCTGTGACGCTAAGTAGTTGTCCTTTTTAGTTTCACATGTCATTTTAAAACGGTATATGTTTTTGCAATATACCAAAAATATAAAATTATGACTACGCTATTTCAAAATGAAATGCAAATGTATTTTGGTACATGGATCACGAAAACAATATATATCGCTCAAAACTAACCAGTACCACACAGTGGTGTTGATGACTAGTACTGATACATAGCTTTCATGTATATATGACCGGGAAAAGATGGGTGTGTGCATTCATGGTCATTGGTACGCAAATTAAAAACTACCAAGACATTCATTTGTCATTTGTTGCAAGTGAATTTAGGCGCTACTTTTTTTTTTTTTTTGACGGAAGGCAGCAGGCGCTGCATTCATTTGATATAGAGGGACCGGAACAAATGCCGGGAAAGTATTGTTACAAGGTTACAGAGTAAGAATATGTATATACAGTAAGCTATAAGCTAACTAAGCAGGCATTAGGCACCTGCAGGCCACACCGTAATTAGTAAGCCAGTAGCTTGCCATTGAGCCAGCTCCAAAAGAATCGTGTCTGCTAAGGAAGAAGCGCTGATGGCAAGGTTGTTGAAGATCCTGTCATTGCGAGCTTTCCATAGGGTACACCAGGTTAGCAGCGTCCCCGAACGCCAGCGTTTGATGATTTGTGCCGGTGCAGAAGTGGAGATAGTAGACCAGCAAGTAGTGATGCTGGTAGAATTCAGCGGCGGCATGAGAGTAGCTGGTAAATTAGTCATGGTCAGCACGTGAGCCCAGCATGCTTGGGCATAAGGGCTGGTAAATTAGGCGCTACATATAGAACCGAGAGAGCCCGAACCAATCAAACGTCACTTTTTAGCCTCACAAGGTGGAGAGACAATGTGCTAAATATACAAGAGCCAAAGGACACCACATAGACTCATATTGTATCTAATTAATCATAGGCACGAGAGACATCTGGAATTTGGTCATAATGCTTGTTTGGAGCACATCTCCACGTACGGGCGTACTTTCACCTCCTTCCTTATAGTCTCAACTGCCTAATTTAAAGTGTGTTACACTACCTCCTGTCATAGAGATGAGAAAGTACCGTGCGATTTTCTTTTGGGGTGAACCGGTAGATAAGAGTGACAAACAAATCATGGCTGCTATGGCAGAAACTAGCCAAGGTTGCCAGCACCGGTATCGTACGAGTATACGACTTTGATCTTGATAGCTTCGACTGGTGTGGTGTTGACCGACGCACCCACACCGTGTTCGAGTCATGCGACACCACATCGACACGCCTGAGGAAGAAAACCAGATTTTGACTCAAGACTTCTCTGCGAAAGAAGTGTTTGAGGCAATCCAACAAATGGAACATAATAAAGCTCTAGGACCGGATGGATTTCCCGCGGAGTTCTACCAAAAATTATGGGAAATTTTAAAAGCTGATCTAATGGCTATGTTTGCGCAACTGCGTGCGGGAAACTTGCCGTTATTTAAGCTTAATTTTGGTATTATCACGTTGCTACCAAAAAAAGAAGATGTGAGTAAAATTGAACAATACCGTCCTATTTGCCTTTTGAATGTGAGCTTCAAGATTTTCACAAAAGTAGAAACAAATCGTGTCACCTCTATTGCGAGTAGAGTTGTACGTCCCACTCAAACAACGTTTATCCCTGGAAGAAATATTCTTGAAGGGGTTGTTGTCCTACATGAGACGATACATGAATTACATAAAAAGAAGATGGATGGTGTCCTCTTCAAAATTGACTTTGGGAAAGCGTATGACAAAGTGAAATGGTCCTTTCTACAGCAAACGTTACAAATGAAGGGGTTTACGCTGCAATGGTGTGAGTGGGTAGCTCGGTTTGTACAAGGTGGTAGTATAGGAATCCGAGTTAACGATGATATTGGTCATTACATTCAGACACTCAAAGGGTTACGACAAGGAGATCCGTTGTCCCCACTATTATTTAACTTAGTGGTTGATATGTTGGCTATCCTAATCTCTCGTGCGAAGGAGGATGGCCAAGTGGGGGGTTTAGTGTCGCACCTTGTCGAAGGGGGGTCTCAATCCTTCAGTACGCGGATGACACTATATTATTTCTAGAACACGACATTGCGAAGGCCGTAAATATGAAATTAATTCTTGCACTTTTCGAGTAACTCTCGGGGCTGAAAATAAATTTTCACAAGAGTGAATTATATTGATTCGGGAAGGCTAAAGATGATGAGGACGAGTATCGCCGTATTTTCAGTTGTGAGATAGGTTCATTACCGTTTAGGTATTTGGGTATACCAATACATTATGGAAAATTGTTAAACAAGGAATGGAAAACAGTGGAGGATCAGTTTGAGAAGAAATTGGCGGCTTGGGTGGCAAGAATGTTGTCATACGGTGACTCTCTTGTGCTTATAAATTCAGTTTTAACAAGCTTACCAATGTTCTTACTATTGTTTTTCGAAATCCCAAAGGGGGTTCGAAAACGATTAGATTTTTATCGTTCACGTTTTTTTTGGCAAAACAATCAACTCAAAAGGAAGTATAGACTAACTAAATGGAACTTGGTTTGTAGACCAAAGGATCAAGGTGGATTGGAAATTTCGGTTTTAGAAGTACAGAATAAATGTCTCCTTAGTAAATGGTTGCATAAATTTTTTAATGAAGAGGGTGTTTGGAAAGAGCTATTAGTTAACAAGTACTTAGGAGATAAAACGTTGTCTCAAGTACAAGTTAAACCTATGGATTCACCTTTTTGGAAAGGAATTATGAAGGTAAAAGATGATTTCTTTAAGCGTGGCAAATTTTCGATAGGTAATGGGGAGCAGATTCAATTTTGGGAAGATAGCTGGTTAGGCCATGTTTCTCTTCAAACTGAATACCCATCCTTATATGCCATTGCTTCCAACAAACACAACACTGTAGCTAATGTTCTTGGGACAGTACCTATTAATCTCCCATTTCGCCGGGTATTAGTAGGAAATAAAAGAACACATTGGCTCAACCTAGTTGAGAGGCTTATGCGAGTCAACCTTACAGATGAGGAAGATAAATTTAGATGGATGCTTACTTCTAATGGAACCTTTACGGTTAAATACTAGATACCTGCGTAAGTATCTATGGAAGTTAAAAAATCCGCTTAAAATAAAAATCTTCCTTTGGTTTCTAAACAGAAAAGAATGACAAAAGACAATTTGATTAAAAGAAGGTGGATTGGATGTAAGAAGTGTGTTTTCTGCGATGAGGATGAGTCCGTTGAACACCTCTTCATTAAGTGTTCGTTTGTTCACGATATTTGGAGACTAGTGCACTTCACTTTTAACGTCTACCCACCTACGAACATTGCGAATTCGTTTGGTAGTTGGCTAAATGGCATAGATAAAACTACTAAACCTCGTATTCGTATTGGTGTTGCGGCCATATTGTGGGCTACTAGGAACTGTAGAAATGACATTGTTTTTACAAATCGAATTCAACTCATTATTTGCAGGTTATCCACAAGGCGTGCTATTGGATCCACTCATGGTCATTCCTACTACCTGCGGACCAGCGTGGGCTTATGGATGCCGGCTGTACCCGTATGCTAACGATTGTGCGGGCTATCTTCAGCCGGGGAGGATGGGTTCAACCTAGACGTCTAGATGTTTAATATTCATTTGTTCGAGTGACTGATCTTTGTAGCCACCTTAAGTGACCCATGAATTGTAAGCTTGTACTCTTGGATGTTTAATAATTGCGAGAGGCTGTGTGCATCTTTTGGATGCAGGGGTCGGGGATCCGCACCCCCTTATCTAAAAAGCTATGCCTAGTTGTGCTTCAATGCCATCAGCTAAGGTGTGGCAGAGGTGGAATAGCAAAAGCCAGCAATGTTAATTGGACGTGGATCTAGGCTTGCCTGCATTTCCATGGACAAGACTGGGACGGTGCATGCGCATGCGAAGCAGAGGACTAGCTGAAGACAATGTGGAGCACGGTTCCGTTTGTAGTATGGAAGTTCAAAACAAACTAATGGATGGAATTATCGTGATTTTGCAATGGCATTTGTTTAGGTTTTCATTACCTTTTTGCATGACTGACTAAGTTTTGCGATGTTATGCATAAACTATTTGTTTTTTTGCTCTAGCACCTGCCTACTTAACTCGGTTTATGATTTTGGAGCCTATTTATCATGTATAGAGCTTATTTATCCTCCAACTATATCGTTGTTTATTCATTCTTGTATGGTGGTAGCCTTGAGAAACCATGAGCATGTGTTTTTTCTGCGAGTTTGTTCCATTTTATTATCGGTTAATCTACTTAGGGAACGTGTCCCACGGATTCAATCCATCCGGCGCATTCAATACTTGCGGAGGCACCAACCCATGCATGCATGCAGGGAATCTTTGCTTAATACGAAAATTTAAAATAAAATATCTCTTGAACCGTTAATCCAATTGAGAATCTGTTTTCACCGTTGGGTTTGTCTCGGCGAGTACTCTAAAACAAGATCCCATCTTCATATGTTTTGTCGTCAGTTGCCAGGCTATAATACTGTAGTTACCGTATTACTGATTAGCGGTTACCATCCAAATAATACATAGTTACCGGATAATTTTTACATATTTTTTTTGTCATATCCATGACGTCCATGTCCATATTGTGAGTATTTGATCCACTGTAAAGACGTAAAAATATGTGATTACCACTAGGAAAGTCTTAAATTTGTAAGGGGCGAAACTCAGAAGATCGGACAACTATTTTATTTTGACCCGGTAACCAACTGGACTATACCTGGTGACCAAGTGACTGTAATCTGGCAACTAGAGTCGAAAAAAAAGTTGTCAATCTGGATCTAGTTTTGAAGATTTCGTCGCGACAAAGACCGTGAAAACGGATTTGAATTTCGAGTTACGATTTAAGAGATAAAACATTTTAAATTTTGACATCCAAAATGATTCTACGTGAACTACAGTGGACTACATGCATGCATGAGTTAGTTGGCTTATTTTATCCGTGTCCACGGATTGCTAATGTAGGGTACGTGCCCTTAGTAGCACAATCCTTTTATTATTGTAATTTGAACCCATTTTGTGTCCCTTCTTTCATCAGACAACACATGTTGAAAGAACGATTCATAGATGTTTAACAAACGAGATTTCTGTATGCATGCCTCTTTATAGGCATTCTTATTTGTGTCCAGTGGTTTCCATGTACAGTAAATAAAATAGTTATGGACTATGTGCTAATTAAGACATATATTAATAAAATTCATGACTTGTTGCCGGTGGTAACATATGAAATATCACTATACATGCGTCAAGAGCAATGACGTTACAAAATCTTTCGTGCAAGATATTGTGATCATGTCAAAATTTATGACGTTAAATGATACAGAGAAAATATCCCACCAACCTTGAATTATCTGGACATCCTTCTCCCCTACAAATATTTCACCGTCTAGACCCGAGCAGGCAGCATAGTCCATCATCCTATGCATTTAGACACTTCTCTGTTATGTCACAGCATATTTGAAGATTTCAGCGTAGTAAATATACGAATGGCAAAATCCATGTAAACATGGGATGTAAAAGATAAGATATCCGCGCCCCCGCCGGTGAAAAAGTTGTGGTAAACCCACAGGAATAGGAGGCATAGGGAAACAAACAGCTAGAGTGCGTCAAGTATAAGTAAATTTGCTGAACTCATTGTGTTGTACTGATCAACAGGAGGTTGCAGCATTCGAGAGGAGGAGAGAGCTTAACAGGCGGCGTACAACAGCGACACAAGATGCATGCCGCAACGCAAAATACAGTATGTCCAATAGACAAGGAGCTACAGTTTGTAGAGGACTTTCAACATCCTCCCGGCAGTTTGAACTTCTAAGTTGGCATAATTCAGAAAAAACCACGCTACAATTCAATGTTCCTGGGAACATGCTGAACAGGTCAACCTAAATATCTAATCACCACAAAACTGCAACAACTTCACATAATTCAGTCTCAACAAAAGCAAAACCGCAATTTAGAATTAAACCGGCTGAAACTAGAAACATGTATACAACAAGCACTCGAAGCAAGGAAATGCCAGAAGCAATAAAAATGTCAATTATTCATGCCAACAGCTGTAGCAACAAACTGTTCGCACGAAGAGGACTCACATAATTCAGTCCAGCACCTTAAGACACAAGTAAGAACTAGAACAGCTACAGAAATTAAACATACGAAAATCATGAGTGCTCTGCTTATCCAGATGGAGCAAATTATCACAAGCAACACATCTAAACAGGTTAAAAATAGCAATCGGCGAATTCTGCACCGGTAAGTCCAAAGATCAGTCAAGGCGCAGCTCAACAATTTAATCGAACGTCATAAAGAAATGCAAATAAGAAAATCAAACACACGCGAGTCCAAAGATCACTTATTTCTCACATAATAAAACGAAACTGTTGTAGCCTGTTCTTAGTAATCTGCTCAAATTTTCAGAATCCATGCTGCCTCACGAAGCCTAACAAACCAAACTCCAAGCGATTCATGCTCGAATTCAGAATTTTACTCCAAGATGTGCATTGCAGTTTGTACTGCTTGACGTTTAATGCCCGCCTAAAATGCTATACACAAAATGCATAAAAAGTGGATAAACATGTCCTGTTTTCGCATTCCTAACTCAAGTACCTAAACCAAATGATTCATACGAGACGCTCCAAACTTTTCTATTCAGCAAAAATTTAGATTGGGAAGAAGAGAAAAGCTACTGTAGAAAATTTCTATGTTCCAGGAACTTGTTAAACAGAATAGACTCTGGCTGATCCACCCCTCCCTCCAAGATGCGCCCTTGTGGGTCTTGGGCGTCGGTTGTTTCTGCTCCCGACAGCAATGTCCCGGAGTCCCCTCTGATATGGTGTTGCGGTCCACTCTGGCTGCTCAGGCTAAACGTCTACAAGACTGCTTGGTGCGGGTTGAGTGCTTTTTGGAGCGTGCAGAGGTTGCTCTGAGCAGACTCTCACTTTTGCCGGCCATGTCGGAAGCTACCCCTGCGTCGTGCCCTGTTGGTGAAGTTGGCATTGTCTCAACCGAGGATAAGGGAGTTGAACTCTATGGTTGTTTCTCTCCTCGTGTGGGGTATAGTTCATTGGCATTGTCCACCTTGTCCTCTGTTCCGGCTATCACTGTGGCCGAGGCTAGTGACACTGTCGTGGCTCCGGTTTCACATGTCATGCCTGATCGTGAGGAGTTGTGTGTGAGCACTGCCTTGCCTCTGCCAGGTGAAGCATATGAAGATGGACTCGCTGGCGACCTTGAGCTTATCTAAGCGGTCACATGTGATTTCGGCGCCAATTCCACCCCCGTCAGAGCACAAGTCTGATGCTCTCCTTGCAAAAGAGGTTTGTGACTTGCTAAACGGTTTGGAGGCTGCTATTCCTAGATGTGGAAGGGCGATTGCATGCCTCCTAACGGGGACGATAACCAAGCGCAAAAGTAAGGATAAGTCACTCAGACGCAAAGAGAAGAAGAGTGGCACCGTTGGAAAGGAGCCCCTGACTTCTTGATGGATACTCAGTTGTTATGTGCCTTTAGTGTGCCCTTTGCTTTTTGTTGAGGTGTTGTTATGGAGGTTTTCATTGCGTTGGAGGGTTTGCCGGGTCGTCGATGTGGGTGTGTGGTGTTCTTGTTTTGTGAGTAGCCAGGTTGCTTGACGTGTATGGTTTTCGTCCCGTTTTCCGTAAATTAACTGGGCAATTCTCTTTTTCTTAATTAATAGATTGGGGCAAACTTTTGCTCTCGATAAAAAAAACAGAATAGATCGTACTATTGACTAGAAAACCTCCATTAGTTTAATTCCAGTCCCAGCACATGAGCAAAACCATGATTACAAATTAAAACCGAGCTACAGAAATTACAAATGTGTACCAGTTTGATTGACAAGCGCTCGAAGCGCGCAAACGCGAGAAACGAATGCCAAGAAGAAAACTGAGCACAGCCAAGTCTGAATGTCAATTATTAATACGAACTGCTCTATAGCCGGATCGGTTTGCACGAAAAAGATCAGTGACAGACATCATGTGGGACCCATATAGGTCAGTCCAGAAGCTTAATTAAGCCACATTTCAAGACAAAAAGAGCTGAAAAAAATTAGACTCTGTTTCCAGTTTGCCAGATCAAGAGAGGTTTCCAGTTTGCTTATCCAGATATAGTAGATTGTCAGAAGCAACATATCTAAACAGGTTTAAAATGCCAATGTGAGAATTGCCACAGCTTGGTTCTGACGGTATCCTTTTGACATTATTATATTTCCTTTATAAAAAAATGCGTCAAGTACACAATCTTTCATGCAGGTACATGTGTGCTCATTTCAAAAGTTACATTAAATGATACAAAGAAAATGTCCCTCCAACCTAATTATCTGGACATCCGTCTTCCCTACAAATATTGCCCCGTCTAGACCCGAGCAGAGAGCAAAGTCCATCATCCTATGCATTCATGCACTACTCTGTTATGTCACAGCATCTTTAAAGATTTCAGTATAGTAAATACAGGAACGGCAATCCATGTAAAATATGGGAAGTAAAAGATAAGACATCCACGCCCTTCAAAAAGTTGTGGGTAAACCCATAGGAATAAGAGGCATAGGGAAACAATCAGCTAGAGCGTGTCAGGTACAAGTAGACTTGCTTAACTGATTGCATTATGCTGATCGACAGGAGGTTACAGTGGTGGACAGGTACTGAGAGCTTAACATGCGGCCTACAGAAGTGAGACAAGCAGGTTCATGCCGAGGAGCTATGGTTGTTTCAGATCCTCCTGGCAGTTTGAACTTCTAAAATTGGCATAATTCAGAAGAAGAAGAAAACCGTACAATTCAATGTTACTGGAACATGCTGAACAGGTCCATCTAATCACCACAAAACTGCAACGACTTGACATAATTCGTTTCAACACATAAGAACAAAACCACGTACAAAACCACGTACAATAGTTCCAGTCCCAGCACTAGAGCAAAACCATAATTTTGAGTTAAAACCAAGCCAGATAAATTACAAATGTGCATACACCGGTTGGATTGACCAGCGCTCGAAGCAAGCAAACTCCAGAAAGGAATGCCAACAAGAAAATTGAGCACAGCCAAATTCAAATGTCAATCATTCATACGAACTGTTGTATATTAGGAAAAGATCAGTGACACACATCATGCGGACCCAAATAATTCAGTCTAGAAGCTTAAGCCACATTTCAAGGCTAAAGAACTGAAGAAATTAGAAAGGTGTAGATCACTAGAGGTTTCCAGTTTGCCTATCCAGATAGAGTACATTGTCTGAAGAAACATATCTAAGCAGGTTTGAAATGCCAATGGGTGAATTGTACACATATTAGTCCAAAGATCGTCAGGAGCAACACAGCTCAGAAATTTAATGGAATGCCATGAAGGCAATCAAATAAGCAAACTGAGCACAGGCGAGTCCAAGATCACTTATTTCATAGATATAGAAAAAACGGAACTGCTGTAGCAGCAACAGTTTGGAGAAAAACCAGCACACATCACGACGACTCCATCATGAGTTATAGTCCTTTCTGATCTACTAGCTTCCCCAAAAAAGCGTCATGGCATGAACTAAGCTTTCTTTTTCCTCGCTGTCTTGTACCCTGCTTTGGTGGGCTTTCCCCAAGGTGACACGGATGGCCTACCACCTTTCGTGCGGCCCTCACCTCCACCATGAGGATGATCCACTGGGTT
The DNA here is from genome assembly GCA_947311845.1 of Poa pratensis. NCBI lineage: Eukaryota > Viridiplantae > Streptophyta > Magnoliopsida > Poales > Poaceae > Poa > Poa pratensis. The sequence continues at coordinate 70,445,813 of CAMZMU010000027.1, read as the reverse complement.
CATCGCAACACCACGAACGACCGGGCGCCAGCCTAACCACCGGCTGTGTCCTGCTTTCCTAAGCTCTTGTGCACCATGGCTGGGATTGGAAACTATACCGATGGTAGCCCGGCACCTGGAATCTATGAGTTTCTCAGCACCCGATGGTAGCCGCACAAGACACTGGGAGGCTGACTCCTTGACCACTTTAGCATAAGTTCCTGCAGCTCGAACCAGCTGTGCCCCTTGACCAGGCACACATTCAATGCTATGTACCCATGTTCCCATACGAATGTCAGCTAATGGCATGCAGTTTCCTACCTTGGAATTGAGATCCAATAGATCGGCAGGCGGGAGTGGTGCTGCAGTAATTGGAGCCGTTGCTTCATCATTGCCCTGTTCATCTTGATGGGCTTGACGAAAAAGCTCTTGGAACCGAAGGAAAGAATCAGCATTCCCAGCAGGTCGCAAGGAGCCGGTTGTAGAAGGTTTGGAGGAATCGCTGTTCACAACCATACTGCCCACTTCCATTTGATGACTGGCTAATATATAGTTGACAGGTGCACGATTGGCCTTATATGATGCATCCTTCTGCCCTACCCCTTCGATCCATCGGACAAGAGCAATCTTAGAAGAACGATTAGGGTCATACTCAATCCTTTCCACGATGCCAACAGACGATGTGTCTCTCTTAAAGTCAATTTCTCTAAGCGATCGCTTGTGTCCACACCCTCGATGAAACGAAGTGATTCGCCCTGAAGAGTTCCTCCCTGCAGTGGCAGTCTTGCCAGTCAAGGCCTTGACCAAGGTCTTGGCAATCTTCATCTGCAGTTATGAATGTCAAAGAGACGGTAAGCCTCAAGGAGAAGAGATCAAAAGGCAGGTACAAGTATAGACAAGCTTCCAGGCATCAAGCACCAAAGGATGAACTAACTACCACAACGTAAATCAACAGACAGAAGCAGCATCCATTTCTATCAATCTCAGATGCCCAATAACAAGCTGACCAGTTAACCTACAAACCTAGCTTTACTGATTTGAAAGAAAAAATATCATTGATTATATTTTTATGATCTTATCCAGAGCGGCAATTGATCAAACACCATAGGTTTGATTCCACACCAGACAGGAGATGGTACTAACTTCAATTATGGCCCAAACGACACATACTGACGGAAACACTCACAATAGACGTTCCAAACTCTCAGTTCTCTTAATTTAGCTACATTCAGATTGGCAGGAAGAGAAACAGTACAAGAAATTACACCATTCAGCAGACAAATATAAATCACTTAACCGGAGTCCAGCAGAGAAGTTGTCATAACTCAGTCTCAGCGCAGAAGCTAAGGCACAATTATTAAGGCCAAACAGAAGTGCAGAAAATTATAAATATAAATGCACACCAGGAGTTTCCCTTGTTTGCTTTATCTACTTGGAAGCGGAAAAATCATCGCAGGAAACACAGATGAGCAATCTAAAAATGCCAGTGCAAACGAACCAAACTGAGCGCAGTTGATTCCAAAGAACACCGATTCGTACACAAAACTACACACACTGCTGTAGCAGCAAACACATGCACAGGTTTTCAAAACGAGATCAGCAGGGCAGTAGGGCGTCCATGGTTTCAACCAGCCAATCTGAGCCTACCACAAAGCTCCTTACCCCCATAAACTATCCAGAAGGATGCAGGCCACGGTCAAGTTACCCAGACTAGAAGAAGAAATGCACTTCCTACCCGGCGTGCGTGGATTTGCAAAGCTACTGCTAGTGTACTGGAGAAAGCGACTCGCCGGGAATCCGGGATCACCGCGGATCAATCAGCTAGGAACCGAAACCTCGCCACCAACAGGTCAGGTGCGAGATCTATGGACAGAGCCGCGCGGAAGCACTGGGCCTAATGCCGAGGAAATCGAGACGGTATGGGGAGCGGGGCGCCGTACCTTGACGCGCGAGGAGAAGCCGACGAGCCTGGGGATGAGCTGATCGGAGGCCGGCCGAGAGCGCCGCGGCGTTTCCCGGAGGACGGGGAGGAGCGGCGGCGTGGAAGTGTGAGATAGGAGGAGGGTAGGGTTTGGGTTGGGTCGTCCACGGCTGGGCTTTACACGGGCTGCACGGAATGTTGGCCCAGCAAAGATCATTCCCTAATGAAGTGGATCAACCTAAGTAGATCCATGACCATTAACAAGGTGCAAGGGCAAAACCATCTTGATTGTCGGTGGGTACCTAACGAAACCAGTAGTCTATCATCGTTAGATCTAACTCATGTTGTTCAGAGCCACTGCAGAGAGCAACATTAAGATCCACGCAACGAAGGACAAGCAAAAAAGAATTGGACCAACGATTCAATAGGCAAAAAAAGGGGCCAATTTGAGCAGCTTACTTGATGATCATTGCATACTCCCATTATGGTTTCTTTCAAATGTAATGCATGTAAACACTATTTAAAAAAATACTATGTGGGTATCTTTACGTAAATATTTATACGCACTTTTTATGTTTACATGTGACGTGAGACATATGTTGTGACAGAAAACTTAAGAGACGGTGGCAAAGGCATCAACAATCGCAGAGCCTATATATCTAGAAAGAAGTCCGATGACCGGTGCCACTCCTAACAAAGGATATCCCAATTTATGTGTCAAGAGCAACAAGTAAGAAAATCTTTCGTGCAAGATACCATATGTATTCATTAAAAAGTTATGACACATTTTGATAAAAAAGAAATAATCCCACCAACCTTGACTTACCCTTTCCCCTACATATATTGCCCCATCTACCGAGTGGCCGGCCAAGTCCATCACCATATACATCCACACACCGCTATGATTCGCAACTCTCCCTGAAACACGTAGGAATTAGAGGCATAGGGAAACAATCAGCTAGAGCACGTGAGGTGAACTCCTTGTAGTCTATTGACCAACCTGAGCCACTTCTATGCTTCATGTAGAGATCTGCGAATGTGATATTGTGTTAAAGGGTATTAAGAAGATTGAATCAAAAAGTGGTGAGGTGAGCAATAAAGTGCATCAAGTCGATGAAAAGTTTGATCTGACTATAGAGGATAGTGGAAAAGTGTAGAAGTAAGTTGAGCTGATAAAAACCAAAGCGAAGGGCTCAAGGGACTGGAGGTCCTCCACCGCTGGCCGGTAGCATCCATGTTCTCAAGGCCGTTGGCTAAATCTAGGATTAATTTAAATTAGTAAGTACTAAATTAAGATCCACGCAATGAAGGACAAGTAAAAAGGATTGGACCAGATGTCTGCATCCATGTTTTTTATATGAGACCCATTTTTTAATTCATAAACGTATTTTATTTAACCGGTGAAATTGTTTTCAAAAGCTCATGAACATCTTTTAAATACGTAAAGCATTGTTACGTTCAAACGCTTTATCGGGTTTTCTGAGACCCCGTGAAAATATATTTTTAAAGAAATAAAAAAAGATCAGAAATAAATAACAAAAACAGGAGAAAAATAATAAGATAAATTAAAACCAAAAAGAAAAACCACATAACAGAGATAAACGGGCTTAGACCAACAGCTTGTTTCTTCGCCGGCGACGCAAGCGCTCGCTCTACGAAGCCGCGCCGCCGCCGCCGCCGCTGCACGAGAGCGAGCTTGATCTGCCGGCCGTCCCCGCGACCCTCTTGTTCAGGAGGCGATGGCTTCCTCGGTGCTCAGATCCACCGGCCACGCGCTCCGGCGAACCGTCCCGCAGGGGTCCTCTCTCCGGTCGCCCGTCTCCGGTTTGGCCGGTCGCCCGTTTCCCCGCAAGGTAATCCCCCTCCTTTCCTCTCGGGTCATCTGGCAACAGTTAATTTCCGACTTTTATTTGTGATGAATCGCTAAATATTAAGAACGTGAGACTGCCATTGTTTCCAAAGTTCGGAGCTTCCTGTGACACGACAGTTTTCCTGTTCAACCTTGCATTCTAGCTGTGCACTTTTTTTTAGCTGTGCACTGAACTGCCATTATTTAGAATTCTGATACTACAGCTCTACCTTTTGGAATTTGAACAAATATGTATGTGACATTGCTTGATCTTGATGTTCCGCCCTGGAAACAGAACAGATTCTTACCCTTTCAAGTTCCTCATTTCTGTAGTTCTTAAGTAGTACAATATAAGGTGTGGAGTCTTGAGGGGGGTAGTGTACTAGTGGTATTAGAGGAAGAAACGAGGAACTAACAACTAAACTACAAAGGAACTGCAGGGGTTTAGGGGATCCAAGTGTCTTGCCAGATTCAGTGTTTCAACCCTTGCCATCCGTTCTAAGACTGTGAGCCCCTAGCATCAGACTTGAAACTGGAATTTGGATCGTCTGGATCGCCGCCATGAGGCTGAATATTTATGACTGTAATTTTAGTTTGCGACTTTTACTCATGAATCGCTGAAGATTAAGAAAATGAAACTGCCATTTTTTTCCCACTTCGGAATCTTCCTGTGACACGGTACTAGTGTAGTACTATCACCGATCTTTCTGTTCAATCTTGCATCCTAGCTGTGCACCGAACTGCCATTGTTTAAAATTGTGGTACTACCTCTACCTTTTGGAGAGGTACCTTTTGGAATGTACTAAATGGGGGTAGTGTACTAGTATTATTAGAGGAAAAAACTACAAAGGAACTGCAGGGTTTAGGGGATTCAAGTGTCTTGCCAGAGTCAGTGTTTCACCCCTTGCCATCCATTCTAAACTACCTCCTTGTTGAGAAACTTAGAATCTCATGCTTATATATACTTTTGGTGCTCAATAAACATGTTAGTCCTAAGTTTTTTAGCCACCTGACAGCAGCTGTAACAGAAATACAAGTGGGTCGTATCTCATTTCTGGCATAAGTTCTACATCTGTTTCCAAAGTTTATCCAATTTCCAATTGGAAATAAACACCAGTATCATGCCAAACAGGTCTACCAACCATACATTAAAAAACCGATGCACGATTGACTCGTTAAAATCGCAAAATATGCAAAAGATCGTTCACTGCAGAGTACTTTTTAGCAGAATCTCTTCTGTAACCGTAGGAAGTTCGTGCTGTTGATGGATAGAGAGCTCATTATAATGCTCTAAAGGTTTCTTATCAGTTAAAAAAATAATCAGGCGATGACCATGCGCGCCGCAGATTCTGATTTTTTTTTTTGTGTGTGTGTGTGTCAGTATTCCTTCATCGATCTGCCAAACCGATAATCAGGCGGTCATCTGACAGTTAATTAGTGTGCTGCTTTTATGTATGAGTCGCTAAATGTGAACAACTTTTGAAGCTTCATGTATTCTGTTTTATCTGGCATTCTAGATATGCACTGAACTGCCGTGGTTTAAAATTAGTGTGCTGCTCTTATGTATGAATCGCTAAATTGTAATATTATCGCTTCTAAAATGGACTATGATGTGTTATTGTGTTGTGACATTGGTTGATCTTGATGTGGTACCTTGAAAGATAACAGATTCTTACCCTTGAACTGGAATTCCAAAATAGAATCCCAAAAAGTTAATAGTCACTTGGACCTAGAAGTGTATCTCTCTTCTTTAGGTACTTACCATCTCAGTATCTAAATGCTCAATATTAACGGCATTCTGCTGATCAGAGTGCCTTGCAGAATCTGGTGAAGTGTTTCACCCTAGCACCAGACTTAAAAAAAGATTGGCCCTCGAGTACGTATTTCCTGAGAAACTCTGAATCCCTGGTTTTTCTACCCACTTGTGGTGTTCAAAAAACATGTTAGTCCTGAAACAGAAATATGATTACGTCTTTTCTCATTTGTTGCAAAGTTCTGCATGTGTTTCCAAAGTTTATCCAGTATTCTAATTGTGGTTATCATGCATGCCGATTCTAATTGTTTGATGTGTATGTCCAGTATTCCACCTCATCCATTTTGAAAAATATAGTGAAGAAAAATATGGTGAACGAGGTGAAGTGTGAGATTCTCGATGGGAAGGCGGACGTGCTGGCTCACGTCATAGGTGGTCTTAAGAAGGAAGTTAAAGAACTCGATTTAGCATTGGAGAAGAATGAAGCTATTGCCAAAAGGTAAAAATCCGTTGTTCTACTAGATATGTATGCACATTTTCGTAGATGCGCATTTCTCCTTGTTATGCTGATGACATATTTTTTTCGCTTACAGGTATGCTTGGCAGGGATGGTTCAAGATGATAGCGGGTGCGACAGTTGGGTTTGGCCTTGGCTTTTACGCAAAGCAGTACATCAGCGGCTGAGTTGTAAAGGGTGGGAGAGATAGGGAGATGTCAGTAGCAAGACGCATCAGTGGCTGAGTTGTAAAGGGTGGGAGAGATAGGGAGATGTCAGTAGCAAGACCCCTATTGTAGTGTGAACTTTAACATTGCTCTCAGATATCGACTTTAATTGTGTATCGGACTGAATCCTGTAGTCAGGAAAATGGTGAAGTACTGCAAGGTCCCATTGTTCATTCAGCCTGATCATTGTAAATCAAAAAAGGCAGCAGGCAGCTGACTTTAGCATCCTACCATTGAAATCTTCCAAGTCGGCGCCTTATATTTTGAGACGGAGGGAGTACCATTTTGTGTTCTATCGCTTCCTATTTGATGTTTTTTTCAGTTCATGTTTTAGCAAGACTTGGAAATGTATTCGATGATTGGCGTCCAACGCTATTGAAGGACCGGAGGCACCGAGAGCAACACCTCATGAATGTCACACGAAACCTTGATATATCGCCATAGTATACCAGGGTTTTAGGGCTCCCTTAGTATTTGAGATCCATTTCATGTCAATGATCGCCTCGCATACATCCAGCGCTTCCGATTGTGCCCCTACACGAGCTGAAGTAGGTCGGAACAATCTCCAGCATGGTCAATCGTCTAGCCACTAACCCTCTAAGAAGAGGGTGGATATTCCCTCACTATATCCTCCGTCTAGGTGGATGCAGAGAACATAGCTTGCTCATCCCTAAACTGCATGCTTTCTATTTTAGACAATGCTAACTCCCTAACATGCATGCAGAGAACATAGCTTGCTCATCCCTAAATGAAATCCCACCCTGTAAACACTGACCATATAATAGGTTATGTAACAGCTCGTGTCTTGTGGTTATTGAGTTTCAGGAACTCCATCCACTCGGAGATCGTGCTGGGACAACATGTTGGGTAGAGGGTGTTTTCTTCCCCGGATACCTTTCTGCCTCTCTGGAGATGAAATGTTCTCGTTCAATTCAAGAGTAAGCAGTTGTCGATCAGTTTCATCTTTGCCATGACAATCAACAAGGTCCAAGGGCAACATGATTTGAGCACCTTACTTGATGATCATTACATACCTCCCATTATGGTGTCTTTCAAAATGTAATGCATGTTAACACTATTAAAAAAATATTATGTGGGTATTTTTACGTAAATATTTATGTGCACTTAATTATGTTTACATGTGACGTGTGGCATATGTGCTGACAGAAAACTTAAGAAACAGTGGCAAATGCATCAACAATTATAGAACCTATCTAAAAAGAAGTCCCATGACCGGTAGCTAGTGGTAACATAGGATATTCTAATTTATGTGTCAAGAACAACGAGTAAGAAAATCTTCCGTGCAAGATACCATATGTGTTCATTAAAAAAGTTATGACTCGTTATGATAAAAAGGAAGTAATCCCACCAACCTTGACTTATCCGGACAATCCATTCCCCTGCATATATTGCCCAATTTTGACCCGAGTAGCTGGCCAGTTCCATCACTGTATACATCCACAAACTACTATGATGTAACAACTCTCCTGAACACATAGGAGTCGGAGGCATAGGGAAACAAACAGCTAGAGCACGTGAGGTGTAAGTAGATTTGTTGAACTCATTGTGATCTATTTACCAACCGGAGCCAATTCAATAATGCTGATATGCTTCATGCACAAAACTGCAAATGTGATGATGTGTTAAAGGTCGTAAGCAGTTTGAATCATAAATTGGTGAGGTGAGCAATAAAGTGGATCAAAGAAGCGATGAAGAGCTTGATCTGAATATAGAGGACAGCGGGAATGACGCAGGACTTTGAGATAATAAAAACCAAAGCGCAGGGCTCATGGGACCAGAGGTCCTTCAAGACACAAGGCAAAACTAAACTAAGCCCTGTACGAAAAGTCGCTTTGTAACGCGAGTTGCATGAAAAGTCGCTGTAGCCCGGCCTACATGTATCCCGGCTTTTAATTTATTTTTAAATCACCATTTTAAAGTTTCAAAAAATACCGGGAAGAATACTAGACGTTGACAACGACTTGATCTATCCTTCTGCAAAGTTTCAACTCGAAATAGTTAGAATTTCGCCCTACAAGAAAATGACAAGTCCTAACAATTTTGAGTGATTTTGAATCATCACCCCGGATCTAGAAATTTGTTATTTTTACACAAGATAAAATACATAATGTTTTTCACACAGATAGAAATCATCATTATCTAGGTTTATAATTTTGTTCAGGGATTTTTGAAACTTACAATTGTAGATTTCAATTTTTTAAACAGGCTACATTTAACCCGAGAGACAAATGACAGTACTCTTTTCTCATATACTAGTTGGCATGTACGTGCAACGCACGTTTTAGCAATTAAGTGACAACTTACACGTGTGAAAAGACCATATGTGGATTACATATTTTACACTTTTGCACGGGTCATAGATTTTATATTGCAAAGAGAACCCTACTTATGTAAGCATCATGGTCCTCATGGACCATACAAACCTTACACATAAGCAAATGAAACTGGTGCACGCCGAAGAAGACATGCTCCTTGGCAGCTTCATAACACAAATAATGGCATATCATCAATGTCACACACGTATCTTTAGTGGGGGTATTGCCTCGGACATCATTGCATGCATGTACAAAGGTTGTCGTCACCTTCGTCGTTGTCGTTTCATAATATGCCCTCAGTCCTGCGGGATTTGAGTGGGGCTCGCCGAAGCTACACCCGTCGGGAAGGGAGGAGGAGCTTTAGTGACCTTCCCAAGGATGCCGGCACCACTTTGATGATTGCAGCTCGCCAATCGGATAGATGCACTAGTAGGAAAACAGCTATAGGCAGCATGCAATTCTGTGGCGCACCACTAAGCGGTGCGCCACAGAATTAATTCTGTGGCGCACGAGAAAGCATGCGCCACAAAAATTGTGTGCCATAGAAATCATCCTGTGGCGCACCACAGGCACATGCGCCACAGAATCCTCACATTCTGTGGCGCACCACTCAGCATGCGCCACAGAAAGTTTGTGGGCCCCACCTCCAATCATTGGACCTGGTCCATCTGAACAAATTCTGTGGCGCACCATGGCTGGTGCGCCACAGAAATACAAGATTCTGTGGCGCAAGATGGTCGGTGCGCCACAGAAATTGAACATTCTGTGGCGCATCAGCCACCATGCGCCACAGAATCTTGCATTTCTGTGGCGCATCAGCCACGGTGCGCCACAGAATGTTTGCAAGATTCCAGAAAAAGGTGGCACAGCCACTTTCCCCACATGTGACCTTCTTCATTCTCCCCCTTGCATCTAGCTCGAGCTCCTCCTCTCTCCTATGCGATTTTGACCATTCTATACTCCATTATATGTTGTGAAATCTCCTTTGTTTGTCATATAATTGGTGAGGACTTGGGGAGAGCCTCCATAGATATTCCCCTCCTCTCTTTTTGTCCACTATTTTCTCGAGTAATTCTACAGGTGTCTCCTAGGAGTCAAATTTCCGAATGGTTACGCTGGTCAGATTAGCAGATATCTGGACGGAACAAAGAAGAGGTTTAGCGGGATGAAGTCTCACGACTGTCACGTGTTGTTGACGCAGATACTTCCCGTTGCGATTCGAGGGATAATGGACGAGCACGTCCGTGATACGCTGTTTGCCCTTTGCAACTTTGTCGACGTCATCAACAGGAAGTCGATTGGCGTGAAGCAGCTGGACAAGCTACAGGAAGAGATCGAGCTGGTACTATGCGAGCTCGAGATTTATTTCCCGCCAGCATTCTTTGATATATGCGTGCATCTCCTTCTCCATGTCGTTGATGACATCAGACAGCTAGGGCCAACGTTCATGCACTACATGATGCCGTTTGAAAGGATGAACGGTGTCATGAAAGGATACGTTCGCAATAGGTGTCCTCCAGACGCAAGCATGACCAAGGGCTTTCTAACCTACGAGTGCATCTCCTTCTGTCAGAATTATCTAAGCACCGAGAACCAGGATGTAGGTCTGCCCACGAGGAAACACTTCGACAGGCTCAGTGGATACGGTCACCGAGAGGGCAGCAGCTCAATCTTTGTCAGCATGCAGGGTCGAAAGGACGACTACGACAGGGCTCACCGTGTCGCGCTTCAACACTTACAGTTGATCGAAACTTGTGTGGAAGAGCACAAATGCTTACTCGAGCAACATTTCATCAAACTGGGCCGACCGAGGAAGAAGGGAGACGTAACCAGAGAGCACAACTCCAGCTTCACGCGTTGGTTCAAGCAAAAGCAAATAGAGCTAGCACAAAGTAAAGTGCCATCTACAGAAGATGAAAAACTCATATTCTCCTTATCACGCGGTCCCGGTCACAACGTAAAGACCTATCAAGCGTACGACATCAACGGCTACAGATTCTACACCGAGGAAAAGGACAAGAAGTCGGAATATCAAAACTCAGGAGTAACTATGCTATCCTACGGCGATGAGGAGGCTACTGTCAAGGAAAGATACTTCGGAAGGATTGAGGAGATATGGGAGCTCAACTACTGTGGAGAGTTGGTGCCAATGTTCCATGTAAGATGGGCCAAGGACGTCGTCAAAGAAGGCCGGTATTTCACCACCATGGTTATACCCGATGCCAAATCGAAGAACGCCTCCGCGAAAAATGAGCCATGGGTACTCGCTAGCCAAGTTGAGCAATGCTTCTTCATTACCGACCCGTCAAAGCCTAGCCGTGTTGTCGTGAGGAGGGGCAAGAGGAGCATCATCGGAATGGAAGGAGGCGCCACCGAGGAAGAATTGGACAACGAGCCAAAGATCGAGGAGGAATTCGACAAGTTCTTCGACATGCCTACTACTAGTACACAAAGAAGGAAGACCTCCCTGCCTACTAAAGGTTGTCCGTTCACGCGAAGAAATCTCAAGGTCGCCGGCCTAAAGTTTTCAACCGTCAAGAAGGGAAAGAAGAGAAACTAAATATCTATGTGTGTGTGAAAATGCAACTATATATATTTATTCAATGAATATGTATGACATTGTGTGTGAGACAATTAATGCAAGACCATATATATGTATTCAATGAACTAAATATATGTACCAAAGACATTGTGTTCTTTTTTGAACCAAAAATATTTTAAAGATTTTTTTAAAAAAAGTGAGGCACTAAGATGTATGTGTGTTTGTGTAACATGAAATAACACACAGGCCTATTAATTCTGTGGCGCATCGCCTCAAAGGATGCGCCACAGAATTAGTATAATTCTGTGGCGCATCACTCCAAGGGATGCACCACAGAAATGTTTTGCCCACAGACATGTGGGCTCGCCCAGCCCTGCCCCAAATAATTCTGTGGCGCACCGCGGGCGGGATGCGCCACAGAATTCTGTGGCGCATCCCGCCCGCGGTGCGCCACAGAATTATTTGGCGCCCACTTACAGGTGGGGCCGGCCCCGCGCTGCGTCTTCCTCGCCAAACCGTTCCAAATTTACGTAGTTAACCGCGCGCGCCCTCCTCGACGCCCTCGATGCCTCCGTCGCCGGCGACCTCGACGCACCCCGGCCGCCCCCGCCCGAGCCGCGCCCCTGCTCCCCTGCGTCCCCTGCGACCTCGACACCGGCGACCTCGAGTTCGACTTCGACACCGGCCGCCACAACTGCTCGTCCGCCGCCGCCGCCTCCTCCAAGCTCGGCCTCATCCGCCGCCGTTGCCCCCTCTCCTGCAGACGCCCTCGACCTCCCCTCTCTCCCTCCTCCCCGAGGTGTGGTTCCCCCCTCTCTCCCTCCTCCCTCCCCTACCGAACCTGCACGCAAGGTGTTCGATACATTTCCTAGCTACGAATCAGTGCAATAGTTAGTGTTAGATTAGTGCAATTGTTAGATATTTGTGTTAGTTGCTGCTAGTTTAGTGTTAAATCTTTGTGTTTGGTGAGAGTTGCTTTTGGTGCCATTGATTTCTTTTGTATTAGCTTGCTAGGTTAGTGTTAGTGTTAGTGTTAAATATTTGTGTTAGGTTAGATTGCTAGGTTAGTTGCTGCATTTTTAGCTGCTGCATATGCACTTTGAAGATTGCTAGGTTAGTTACTACATGATCCTTTTTTTGGTTGATTGCTTGCTGCAAGTACTTGAGGTTCATTTGCATGTGACCTCGAAACTTAAATGTAATAGCATATTAGTATAGGGACAGTGAGGTTCATTTGCATGTGACCTGCATAATGGTAGCACTAATATGTGATCAACATGTTTGCATTTTGTAAAAAAGTTGCTACTGCCACTATGTTGATTGCTATGGTGTACTAGAAGTGTTAATTCTTATGCTTTTCTTGTGCAGACCATCGGCTTCGACTACATCAACTACTAAACTAAAGTTCCCCTTTGGTGAGCATTTTGTCGAAAACCTCCGGTGACCGTGTGTTTTGTGGTACCACGATGTTTGTGATGCTGTTGCCGGCCAGCTATGCCGGCGGGAAATGTTGTTGATGTGATGCTGTTGCCGGCCAGCGATGCCGGCCATTATTTGTGAAATGTTTGTGCAGGTACCCCGTGAGGCCCTTGAGATTTCCGGAACGTCGATTAACTTCCGTTCCGGCAAATTCGGGTACTCCATATGTCCCTTTTTTAGCAAAAGTCATGCCGAATTTTTTCGTTAAATTTAGCATGACTTTGCTAAAAATAGGATATGGGGTATTGCGACCAATGCATGGGCCGGGTATCTTAGTGCTAAATTAAGTGAGCTCTTGTTATATTTGGTGTACTAATTACTTTTCTCCTCTTTTTAATGCAGTGGAAACATGGACGAACAAGCCGGCCCTTCTAAGCACATGAGCATCGAAGACCAAGCTAGAGAACTTAACACGCCGTTCTGGGGAATGAACGATGAGATGGTGGCTGGGGAGGCCGACGCACTGGCTCGTGCCGGCGATGCGGATTTTGTGTTAGAGGAAGGCGAGGAGACAGATTCCACCAGCATCGATGGAGATGCCACCACCACGGACGGGGCTGGCGACCACACGGAGGGCGGTGGTGGTAGTAACCCGCCCGCTAAGAAGCGGAAGAAGTCGACGAGGCCGAGGAAGGACTGGACACCGCAAGTGGTCAGCAATGTCACAGACACCTTCACTGAGGTCTCCAAAAGTGGCAAGCCAAAGCAGCCTAGGATTATCGCAAAAGGGTACGGCATGCAACTAGGGTGCATCCTCCGGGAAATGACAACGATCAACACATTTGACCTCAGGAATCCGCAGAATGAGGGTTTGCGCAATGACCTCCTCAAGAGGGTTCACAAACGATACATTTTCCGGATGAACACCATGTTGAGCAGCTGGAGAAGTCGGGTGAAGAAGAAGATTGAGGTAAGGGTCAAAGCTGGGAGGAGATAAGTGTCAAAGAGCCTTTCATCGAGAAAGAGGACTTCGATATAGGCGTCCTTGTTATCTCCGGAGGCTGTGGCATGGACCAAGTGGGGGAAGGAACTGCGGGCAAAAAACTTAGGTAACCACCGTTTGGGAAGCGGCGGTTACGATGGAAAAAAGCCCATTTGGGCCAAGGAGGATGCCGAGCTTGCAAGACTTGGGCTCCCCAACCAGTGGGATAACATCGCGGACGAGCAAACTAGGAACTTTGTTCGGTCCCGCTACTATCTGAAGCCGGGGACGGGGGAATTCTGTACCGACCATGACGATGTGAGGGATTTCGAGAAAAATCTGGTAAGAAACTTAATTACCGCGTATATCTCAAAGTCCATTTTTTTGATATCTACATGGGTTCACCTTTATTTTCCTTTGTCCGCAGGAGGATGAGTTGAAGTTAGCCCATGAGGCTATGGCCGGCCCGTGGGACACGCCTTTCAACCGGGCGATGAACGTGACCAAGAAGAGGGACAAGTCAAAGCCGCCGACGTCAGCTGGCCGTGTGAGCGGGCTGGGTACGAGCGTGAAGTTCACCGAGTACTACAGCACGGACACCGACCAGAGAAAGGAGAGGAGGAGGCCGAATAAAGATAAACTTGAGGTTATCGAGCTAAGGAAGAAGCTGGAGGATATAGAGGCCTCGAAGGTGGACTCCAGCGTGGTGGACAAGCTAGTGGCCGAGAAGGTGGCCGCTCAGCTCAACAGTATGTTCCCCCTGCATTGGTTGAGGGGATAACTGCTTGGCATGCGGGAGGTCAACGGGGGCCGATACACGTGCCCAGCTTCACCGGCAGCAACTCCAGCAATAACCTGTCGCCGGTCCTGCAGACCCCTGGTGCCCCTTACCCTGCAGCACCTTACACCAACGCCGGAGAATAATGATAATGCACACGAGCCGGAGGTTGATAGGCCGGCCGTCGGCACCGGCGCCCTTGTCTCGACACTAGCCGACCTCAACGCCGTCACCAAGGTAACTAATTAGTATGTGTGTGTGAGACAATGAAACATATATAATTGTGTGTGAGACTATATATGCCTTATCTCATGGTGCCCGCTATATATGTGTTTGACTCCCAGGACACAGAATGCATACTCTTTCTTAGGGTGGGGTCCGACGGCGAGTTGAAGGAAGCCGCAAGGGCCAAAATCACACAACCTTTGACCCGCGATCTCCACACCGTCAAAATGGATGAGCTCTCGATGAGAGTAATTGTGAACGAGGTACTGCCTGAGTTCCATGACATGGACCCCCCCAAGCAACCTCAGGGAGCCGATAAACACATGAAGCTTGGCGAATGCGGAAGTTGGGTGCTGGAATGGCCGAAGACCCAAATTCGTCTTGGGAATGTTCTTCTTGGGGCTAGGCGCACCGGTGGCGCCACCTCGAGGCCCCAGGCCCCGATCGTTCGGCCCCCGTCGAGGCGGACAAAAAAAGATGGTGCGGATGAACCGGCGCCACAAGCAGCCGTCACCAACACCCAGAAGGAACAGACGGTCGCCGCTACCGCCGGCCGGAAGCTACCGCCGCCGGTCATCCCCACCACCAACCGCCACGCACAGTTGTTGGGAATGTCTTCAACGCAACCATCCAAGGTTAGTTCTGACTTTCCGAATTCCCCAACTTTCAGACTTTCCCGACCATCAACGGATGTGCTATATATTGTTTATGTTTAGGACAAAGCCGTTGCTCCTCAACTTGTTGACAACGACGACACGACGACGACAATGATATAAACGTCGCGGACTTTATCAACACGGGCGCCACCTCGGATGATATGTACATGCCTCGAGTGGATGAAGAAGCCTTCCGCGACCACCAATCTCAACCTGCTCGTGATCGTCCAGCTTCATGCACACAGCGCCTGGCCTTCACCGACTTCACGCCTCCGGATGCCGGCGTTGATCAAGCTGAACCAGGTAAAATTTTCAGCCCTAACACATTGCAATCAACTGTTAGAGCGGGGTTCACTGCACCCCCACTATCCCCAGAGGCGAAGAAGCCAAAGAAGCACAGGAAGAGAAAAGGTAGAGCCTCTAATAGCCAGCCAGCTCCTCAGATCGGGGTCTTGAAGACAAGGTTCCACTCAATGCGGAGGGCTACCCGCGAGTTCATGAAGCTGGCAAACCTATATTGGATGAGGACTCTGCCCGTCTTGCAGAAGGCAAAATGATTGCCTTGCAGAACAGTATCATGTTTCTTGAGGAGAGCTTCTTAAAGAGAAGAAGCCGAATTACCCGGCGTTCGCGGTCAAGGTGCCTCCAGAGATGGTGAACTTCGTCCAGCAAGACCCTGCGGAAGTGTTCTTTATAGCGTACGAGGACATCTTCGACCTGTTTCACGAGAAACGGCTGGACTATAACTTGGTCCGCCTATTTGCGCTCGATCAGGCGATGAAGATCAGGAGAGATGCTATCCCGCACGTCGCGGTAGTGGATCCCTACTACATGCGCGATAGCCATCTTTCGCCAGGATCAAAGACACGTGAAGCGGCCCTGGAGTACCTCACAAGTTTCTTCCTGGCCAACAAGGACAAGACCGCCCATCTTCTGCCTTTCTTTTTCGAGTAAGTACATATCCGCTAGCCACCGTCCTATCTTATGCCATCTTATACATTTCTTCCATGATCCTTTGCCCAACATTCCACTTCAATTGTGTTGAGCAGGGACAAACACTGCGCACTCGTCCACGTAGGCCCGCAGTGGTCCGTTGCTACTTATTTTGACTCGGGGGATAAAGTCCGACCAAGAGATTACAGCAGATTAAAGGCTTTTCTCGATGACGCTCTCGAGGCCTATGCCAAAAACGGCGGCCACTTCAAAAAGAACTCGCAATTTTTCAAGGACGACAACACACACAAGTTCTTGCATGGGACCGCATTCCATTGCATCAAGCAACGGGATCACAGCGAGAAGGACGCCTGGTACGCCCTCTATCACCTTAAAGGGCTTGTCCGGGATTGCGAGAAATCGAGGCTTGCAACTGGTCTCGCGGAATACACCAAGGACGCGGATGAGATGACCGATTCTGATTATAGAGGCCACTTCCATCGCATCAAGCTGCATTTAACAACGATCATGATGGACGATGTCATTCACTCCTCAGGGTCCTACCACTTGCCTAGAGGTAGGATGTATTATAAGCATTACTAGCTAGTGTGTACTTTTTTGTAGAAGTGCATGTGTAGGGTTACATATTATACTCTATGTATATCACTAACCAATATAGATTCCAAACCATCTTCAGGTTGAGTCAGAGGGAGATACAAGAACGACTAAGGCGCAAGGTGACCCAGGGAGTGGAGGACGAAAGGGGGCATTCTATCGTTCCCGTCGCCCTCAAGAAGCAGAAGACGAAACCATGATCGCCGATGTGTACTAAATTTGATCCTAATTAGGCGGTGAACACTTGGTTTGTAATGTGTAACGTGAAGTCATGTACTTTTGTTTGTATCGAAACTAATTGTGTAAACATTTGGCACTTTTGTAACTATTTGTATGTATCTTGGGCACACTAAGTAATATGTGTGATGAAATAGTGATTAATGTGTTTCTGTTTATATACCTGTCAAATATACCTGTATTTCTGTATAAATCCTGTATATATCTGTATTTGTACAGCAAAAATAAAAAAACGTGTATTACTGTTTCTTATTTCTGTGGCGCACCGTTAAAATTTTTGTGGCGCACCGTTGGGTGGTGCGCCACAGAAAACCTCTGTGTGCCCCCAGCCAGCATATTTCTGTGGCGCACCAGGTACGGTGCGCCACAGAAATATGAAATTCTGTGGCGCACGGCGCCGTGCACCACAGAAATATGCAATTTTAGTGGCGCCGATTCTGTGGCGCACCAGGAAATCCTGGGGGTGCGCCACAGAATGTGCTGGGGGTGGGCCACTAATGAGCATTTTCCTACTAGTGATGATCACATGGATACGGTAGAGGGATGGGTGTGACCTTGCGGCAATTGTAGGGCGACGGACCAGACGAACTGTAGTCCTTAGGACGCAAATTGGCCTTGGAAAGTTTATAACACATTGAACTTTTTACTTAGTTTCTTCAATTTCGCATCCTCGTTTTGCACAAACAGTAGTCTTCCCTACAACTTGCAGAACAGAACGTACTTCTCCACCCATGATTGAGCAAGCTCATCATGCACAATCATTTTAGTTCCCTAACCTTGGAGACCCGAGTGAAATCTTCTAAGCATATACCTGTGAACTTGATTGCATTGACAAAGCTAATTCCACTTATGACCAAACTCATGCAAAAAATCTTAAGAAAATTGACGCTCCATTGTCGTCTCTAAGAACCGTGATAATATTCACTTGCTCTACCTCATAGACGTCACATGTTCAGTTAACCAACTTTCAAAGTATGTTCAGTATAGTACCAAGAAGCATGAACAATGTTCGTTATTCAGTTAAGCATCTAAGCTTCATGCTTCCATCGAGAAGCTTACACGTTCGGCCCCTGACCGCACATGGCATTATAGTTGTCAGGACCGCCGGAAAAGACGACGCTGATCTGGAGCTGCTTCATCGCGACCAGGTCGGCCAACAGCACCACCACCGTAGCGGCTGCCATAGCAGGTTGGTGAACACTGAACCACATGACGATCTCATCTGCAAACAGATCGAACCCGTTAATCCAATTTCTAACCTGTCCAACACAACAACATGTAGAGCAGGCTTCTCGTGGAGACGCCGCTGGTGGAGTACGGATCCGCTGGAAGAGTGGGCGGTTACGGTGCAGGGTATGTGACGGGGGCTCGTTGTCCATTGATACAGTACGTACGACATCATCATGAAGCTGCCGATCTCTGGTCTTTGCAAACTCCATGGAGCGAATTGGTGTGCCGATAAAGCATGGCCCCACACCTCTCGCGCAACCCACACAACGCGGAGACGCGGACCGCGCGTGCTGCCGCCCTACTTCTCGCGCGGATCTTGGGTTCCATACCAGGCGTCCATGCACCTCTGCTCATCGAGCTGCGCGAGTCTGGCAGCAACGACGGCGGCAAACCGCCCCGGCGCCGGCGTGGAGAGACCCGGCCGTGGCCTAGAATCTCCGCTGCGCTCTGGCCGCATTCGCGTCGAGAGTGTTGGCTGGCCGTGGCTGAGAAGCTCCACCACGAGCTGGCCACCTTGGAGTCCGACCGCGCCCCGCCCACACCCGAGTGGAGGGCGTCGGCTGGCCGTGGCGAAGAAGCTTGGCCGCCTTAGATATCGATCGCGCCTACGCGAGGGATCCGGCGGTGGTCTAGAAGCTCGTATGCCAGAAAGTTTCTTTTAGCGGTGGCAATCTCTGTAATTTTACGAAAACAAAAAGGTATGTTGAGTTGTCAAACATTGGAGCGATCTGGAGCATTGATCAGATATTGAACGGATCAAATTTAATGTATCAACACAAGTTTGCTCTTTTAATAGTACTAGTGAACGTGCACGTGCAACGCACGTCTTATAATTTATTATAATATAAACAGTCTTTGAATGTATAATTGTTTTATTGAGTTATTTTGCCAAGCCAATTAAATAGTGTCATGATAGAAAATTGAAATTGGACCTTTGTTCGCTTGTGAAACACAATTGGTCAAATTAAATAAAATAATTAATGAAGATGAATTGAATGAAAAATACTTAGACCATGTATATAGTTTTTATTTGTTCCCCATTATAATAGCAGTTAGCCCGGATTGATTTACATATAAGAAAAACAAAATAATGTGGACATGTATAATAAAGAAACAGTTCAAACTTGACAAGCCTCTGTCTTAAAAAATATAGTTATTAAATCAAGTTGACCCTATTTTTATATCAAAAATATTTGTCAAAACACCGTGGAGTAGTTTTAGTAAATGCAAAAGGCATTCTAAGTGAAGCAGACAAGTATCACCTTGAGATTATTCAGTAGTAAACTCCATACACATCAGATTATTGAGGCAAGACGACAAGGTGAATCTTCCAGATTGATGTCATTGTTTGCACTATATTTTAATGACATATAAAGTTCTCAAAGTAATTAGGCCTTAGGACATTTGTTCTACTTCCATCGCACAATATAATATTATTGGTTTCCTATTTTTTTCCTTTTGTTTGAAAGGCATGTACAGGAAGTTGATCCTGCTGCAAACGGAAGAGAATACAGAAAATCACTATCAACACATTTGCTAGCATATCAGATACAAGCACGGTTGTGGTTAACGATGGGCTCTGGATAACTGAGCCTATTTACTGGACCACTCAAGGTGAGCAGTACCCTATTTGAGTAATTCATGTTCCTGTATGCGCCCTTTCAGTTCGGTGACGTGTGAATATCTGAAGTTTAAAGCAGCTCTTCAGGTTTTTCTTCATTAGGCTGCCACACAAAATATAGTGTTTAATTTTTGACTGGTAATATGTATCTAATACATCAATTTCATTTTCTCTGATGAATTTGTGGTACATCAATTAGCAAAATTAGCTGAAGCATAAATAGAGAATAACACATAGTGGGTTGGATGCTAATATAACATAGTACAATGCAGCATGTAGCTAGAAAAGGAGAAACTACTTATCTTGCTCTGTTCAAGTGTTGAAAACTACCTTGAGTAAGAATACACAAGCCTATGATCCAAACAAGGATGTTGAGAACTCTAACCATTTGTTAATATCTCGTGAAATTTAGTTAAGGGATACAAGTGAATGAATACTACGCGGAACGACACAAGATCTAAAGTGTTTGCTGCTCGACATCTGGACAATCTGGATCGTCGATCAAAAATTGAACGGACAAGATTAAACCCAAATTATGGAAACTTTTCAACAAAAGAGAAGCCTAACAATGTTTTATGAACTCTTAAATACTCTAAAAGTACAAGGCCAATTTCTATCACACATAAGTCAAGTGAATGTTCATCTCACTCAGTCGACTATTTAAAATGATAGAAAGCCTTTTGCTCAAATCTCTTCAATGCAGACTTATCAACAATGTAGTCAATGACAAGTAAAAATAATAATGTAGTCAATGATGCGGCTCTTCCTACACTATGATTCTCATATGATTTTTTCAAGTCCTCTGAAGAAGAAGGTTTTGGCACAGATACATTGAAGTAAAAACTTGTAATCTCTCATATCGTATCAAGACACAATTCATTTTGCAGGATCATTTTTACCAAAGTTACAATGCCCTAGCAACTAAATATTTTACAGGAGTTGCAAGAACCTAGAGATTTTTTTATAAAACATCAACTGAAGCCTTAACGGAAGCTGCTGCAGTTATCTACACTCGGTTTATTCCCCACCATGTAGCTCAAATTAGGAATTTATGTACCTGACAGTAAAAAGTCACCATTCATAGATCATATTTAATACTTATAAATCAACACACATGGGCAGTATATAATTCATCTACAAGCTATAGCTCCACGTTTCAGTACAAAATCTACAGTTACTCATACAAGAAGAGTGAGAAATCGCTGCTTGCTGCTATGCTGGGGCGTCTGGAATGAGAGAAATCGCAGGGTCTTTCATGACCGCCTGACACCCTGCCCTTGCGCAAGCTCATGTTTGAACCACGATAAACTGCCTACCTGCTTCTCTGTTTCAATTCCTGTTTTTATTTCTCTTTGCTTTCCGATCGCTCTGTCACGTAATTTCGTGTTCAGGTAATCACCTTGTAAGTTTCGCTCTACTATCAATGAAAAGCCAACAATTGTTGGGTCCTTCAAAAAGTACAAATTGAGAGTAACTTGACATTTTAAGGCACCCAAGCAACATTAAAGAGAAAAGAGAGGAGAGAAGCATACTTGGAACTGCCAATAAAAGTACAGTTTAAACAAAATTTAATTGTGAAATGTGCATGAGTTCCTTCATATTCAAGCAGCCTTGAAGCCTATACACCCTGATTATAAACAACTTTAGTATCCAAGGCTCTAATGTAATCCCAAAACCTATAACAAGATTACTCAATTGACTCGACAATATGTGCAGAACAGGTAGTTAGTTCAGCATGGGTATTATTCAGGGTCAATATTTTAACTCATTCCCATAATTTGTTAGTTGGCTTTGCCGAGAAACTGCACTGCAGGCGTTGTAGAAACAAGAAATCTTGCAAAGAAGAAGTGGCAGTGAAATTGTCGCCCATTGAAGATGACACTACCTTTGCCTAGGAGCTGGTACAACTTTCCTAGATTGGTATTTTTTCTTCTGTTGGCTGCAGTATGCATGCGTATCTTTGCTCCATCAGTTTATAAAGTGTAGCCAGTTCAGTTAGTTTTAGGCCAGGAAGACAAAGTTAATCATATGACCTTCAGCCTCAACATTATTTCACACTAACTTCTGCTAGTACCTAGGTTGTCATGTTATTTGCAGATACAAAGAATCACATGAAAATCAAATTTGGCTGACGAAATCTGCCATATTATTCTTAGTTTTCCTATCAATCTCAAGGGTCAAGACACTGAAACAGAGAAGCTCGTCAAGCCTTCCATACCTTTCAGGATACAGATTCCGTTGTCTCCTCCTTCGGCCTTAGTGAGTTGTTGTTCATCCGGTATGATTGGAAAAAGAAAAGAAAATTACATACCTGAGATCACCCAAACTGGTACAGGAGTTTAGAGGCGCTGCATCCTTGCCGAACTCGGCGTCCCGGATCTTGCACATCTTGGTTACTGCCACGATTTCGTAGCAAATCTTCAGCAAGATGGCCCAGATGCAGAGATGCTTGTTATCCGCATCCGCGTCGATCTGCCCGATAGGCATGTTTACTCGCACCACGAGCTGCGGAGGTTAGCGAGCAACAAGGCGCTGACCTGCGGGCAGCAGAGCCGTCTGTGGCGGCCAGTGCCGGCGCCTGACAACAACGAAGCCAACTCGTTGAGAGGTGGACACGGTCGAGCTCCAGGACGGCGAGCAGTGGCGTAGCGTCCACTATGGCCTGGAGGTCCGTCAGCCGGACGTGGCACTGGCGCAGCCGCGCGAACGACTCGGGCGCCGCGAGCAGGGCGGCCTGAGCTGCAGGGCGGTGAGGTGCAGCGCACAGAGGGTATCGGACAGCAGGGCCGCGACACGGAGGCTGTATTCTGGTGCGGTGGAGAGACGTGGACGTGGATCTCCTCTACCTTTATTGGTTGGTGGCGGGGGAGAGATCTGGTGACGGAGGAAGCTCCGAACCCGCGGAAGCTGAACTCGCGGCCCGGCAGAGGGACGGGATTCCGACGGCAGCTCCGAACTGGGGCAGGGCTGGGGGAAGAGCACAGAAAGATCCGCCTTGGCGCGTCACGCACGGTCATCTCTGGCAGCGCCGGTCGGGCAGGCGTCGCGCGCGGTCGTCGGGAACCGCCGGTCGGGCGTGTCGGGCGGGGATGGAGGGTGGCCGGCGGCGGGACGGTGCGTCGGGCTGGTCGTGCACGCACCGCATTGTTCTGTTTTTTAATTTCTTTTAGCGGTGGCAAATCTCGTAATTATCACGAAACGAAATAAAACGAACCGGTACGATGGCATTAGCAGTATTATGTGATTTGGTGGGAGGGTAAAACAGGTAAAAGTGGATTTGTGTTGAGTTGTCAAACATTGGAGCGATCTGGACCGTTGGCCAAATATTGAAGGGCTCAGATTCAATGTATCAACACAAGTTTGCTCTTTTAATAGTACTCCCTCCGTTCAGAAAAGGATATCACAAAAATGGTCTATCTATAGTTTATTTTTGTGACATTTTTTTTAAACGGAGGGAGTAGTATAGATATAACTCTAGTTTTTATTTTCACAGTGACATCCTCCTGTTGACGGTAGTTGTATTGTTGCAGCAATTGGCTATCTGTCGCGTTTGCGCCAACATAAGTCGCGAAAAAACCCTCCATATGTGGCGTCATTCAAAATGTAATGATTGCAAACAATATTTAAGAAATATGTGATGCATACCATTGTACGTCTTTTAATATTTAAAAAACCACATGTGGAGGTTTTTCTCAAAGATAACAATATGTGGCTATCTTCATGCGAATATTTATGCACACCTTTTTAATGTTTAGACGTGACGTGAGACATACCTGGTGGCGGAAAAACTTAAGAGACGGCGGCAAAGGCATTCACCAGTTCTAGATAACATGGGATGCATACTATTGTACATCCCACATGAGTCTGTTATACATGCCGATCTCTTATTTAGGGGATTGCCCGTATTGTATCCGTACACATGCCGATATTAGTCTATCTAGTTACCGAGTATCCTGTACTGGTGACAGCTGGAAGATGGGAACCTTATGGTGGGTTCGTGGTTGGAGGCTGACGGTTCTGATTCCCTACTCCGACGTCGTCGTCCGGGGTCGTGTTGACCCGGCCTGATTCTTTCAACGGCAATGATTTGTCTTATGGCATACTACTTTGGAGGTCCGAAAAGCTGATGATCAGCGATGGAGCCGCGTCCAGTTCGGGCGAAGAGGTGATCTGTATATTTTCTCTTTGGTGGCTGCTATGGTAGTGCCGAAGAAAATGTCACATAGGTTTATCCTATCTTTTTAAATATATAAGATCGGTGTATACGTACTTTGTATCTCGTTTTTTGTTTATCGATGAGAATCGTATTACCATAAAAAAAATTTGCCGAGTACCCAACCCATCGATAGCCTGACAGCTGACGGCCTGCCGGCCGGCCTGATCCGAATTTTATGGAATTTCTATGAGAAAATCATGCATGTCGGCAAGACCAGCCATACTGATTTCGCCGCCGCCATATCCCTGATCTGAGCACCCGGCATCCAGATCATGTCCCAACGGCGATTTGTGAATCTCGTGTCCCGGTACTGGGGCACGAAAGACATCGACTCGCTGCCGCTGTGCCGCATCGACGCCGGCAAGCATCTCTTCTACCGATCGGCACAGAAGGCGGCGGAGGTGGCGGCAGCGGACGCCGAGAAGATCAAGAAGAAGGAGTACACCAGAACGTTGCAGCTGCTGCCCGAGCCGATCATGAGCTTCAAAACCGGCGGCGTGGCGGCTCCCGGCCTGGACTGGTTCGAGCTGTTCGCGCCGCGCCGCTGCGAGGGCAGGATTGTCCACTCCAACAGCGCCGGCGAGACCGGCATGTTTGACATCGGCACGCCCCTCGTCCACACGTTGCCCGGCCTCTCCCATGCCAAAGGGATGGACCCCGTGAGCCTCTCCGTGTCCCACCCGAGCGACGACGGCGGCGAGGACAGCCTCTACGTATTGCACCGGTTTCCCGGACAGGCCGTCACCCAGGCCGGCTCCTGCTTCGAGGTCCTCGAGTACCACGACAAGGACAAACGCTGGCAATGGCGGCTCCTCCCTCCGCCCCCGTTCGTCCACCACCAGCCCTCCTCATACATACGCTCCTACACCACCATCAAGGGCGTCTCCGAAGGCTGCACCACCATCTGCGTGTCCTCGTCAGATCCGCACAAGAAGAACGGTAGCACCTACTGCTTCGACACGGATCCCACCGTGGAGACGTGGAGACAGGTCGGGGACTGGGAGCTGCCGTTCGAGGGGAGAGCCGAGCACGTCCCCGAGCTGGGCGTGTGGCTAGGCTTCACGGCCGGCCGGAAGCCCCACCACCTGTGCGCCGTCTCGGACCTCCCCGCCGCAATGGAAGGCCCTTGCAGTGAGGCGCCCACGCTGCAGCACGTCTGGGAAGACGCCGCCCTGCCCGGCGAGGAGGACTGGGAGCCTCGGCTTCTCAAGGTCATCACCATGGGTGGCAACAGGTTCTGCGTTGTCAAGATCTTCGTCGACAAACAACGGGTAACGGGAGACCAGTTTGCCGTGTTCACCGGCGTCGAGATCGAGCACGACGGCCACGGCCTCCGCATGGTCCGGCACAATTGCACTCGGTACGTGTTCCTCGGCCACACTGTCAAGTGGGTGCTCTGATCTTGCATCGATGCCGAGCTTCTGTATGCGCATATAGAATGCACATCATCCTCATAGAAACATGTATCAATACTTCACAGGAAAGAAACATAAATGTATCGTTACTTCAAGGGGAATAAATATCCAACTTCACGGCTATGTATTTTTCTATGCAAAATTCTTAGGACACGCCTAAAGCTCAGTCTAACTAAATCTCATCGGTAGACACCGTCATAGAATTGATATGTATATATTTTGAAAAATTCAGTTGCAACCCACTTTCAACTCACATATCACACAAAAGTCAGAGAGTTACAAACTTACAACCCATATGTAACTATTTTTTAGGTACAACTCACATTTTTCTTATAAATGGGGAGCCCCGGGCCTCTATATCAAAATGGTGCACACAATCATAGTTACAACTCAAAATCTTAGTTGATCATAAATGCCAATGTAATCTCAGTTGCAGTACACGTAAAGTTAAAAGAAATAATCTCAGTTGCAACTAACATATCACATGAATCACAATTCAAATAATTAATCTCAAGCGACTTTGAATTAATAAAATCAAAATTCTTATATCCCAGAGGATCATGCATGTTGATTGGCTGCCTCCACCTGCCCCCAGCATGGCCAAACAAAACAAAGTCAGCACAACATGTGGGAGCACAACATGTGGGGCCCACCACGTTACCATTTCCTCTCCTCCGCTCGTCACCATCGCCGTGACCAGATGCGAGAGACAGCATCCCAAGACCATCGTCGACTACCAAAGCTGCCACGCCGTCATCTCAAGCCATAATATGTGCCTTGCTACAGGACGCGGACTTTTGGCTCACGGAAACACGCGACGAGCGAATCTGGACGGCTGTGCCGGCTTCGCGATCCGTGGACAAGGTAGCTTTTTTTTATTTCTGAAATGTGAGGGAAATGGAAAAATGGTTGAATACAGGAGCGAATACGCATTGAATGCTGGACGATGTGCGTCACTGGGACATCTCGGGACATGTTCGTTGGCTGGCGCAGGGCTGGATTTTGTTTTTGAACCAGGCGCAGGGCTGCTATGTTCGTGATGCCTGTTTGTGGGCTTCCTGTTTAGTACGACGGTGGAAAAAGGCTTCCAGCATCACAAATTGCTGTTAACGATGATGACAGCGTTTTAGTCGTCCGAAACGAGGAAAATTATTTCTTCCGTAAAAAGAGGGAAAAATTTCTTTAGTTGGCGTGATGTTATTTCTGGTAAATAACACAAACTAGTGTGAACGTGCAGAACGTTTGCTGGTAAATAACAGAAAATTATTCCACACGTGCACAAGAAATAATCGTAGAGACGGTGTTCCGATTCAAATTAGTGTGAACGTTTGCTGAAATTAGGGCATGACAAGCAAATTTATAAACAGGGACATAGAGATTAGTACTCGATAACCACATGAGACAAATAAAAACAGATTGAAACGATTACATCACCTTGACAAAACGAAAAAAATAAAAGACGTTCTATATAGAAGGGACTAGTGTCCCATTGGGGGGTCACTCTAGCGAGCAACGTGGAGGACGCGCACGAGCGGGAGAGCCCAGTCGTACATCAGGTTGGGGTTGACCATGACGCAACACAGGAGGGTGTCGCTAACCCAGTAGACGTCGCAGTGGAGCTGTCCCGCGGCTCCTTCTTCCTCCAGCAATGCGTACAGCCCAGTGCCGTCCGCGCCAGAATGGAGCTTCTGCGTTGCCATGGCCTCACCGGAGACATGGCTCAGATAGATCTGAGCAGTGCGCCAGGTGGAGAGGGTACCTCCCCATGAGAAGAACTGCACGGTGTTGCCCATGTTCCATGGCCTTGGACCAAGGAACCTTACAACACCTGAAGCGATTCTTGGCTGGGCTAGTCCTAGCAACTCGAACTGTTCCCGATCCATGGGAACTTCTGCGGGAGGATGCAGACGGTTGATGTGAGAAAGGTAAATGGTGGGGGGTAGAGAAGAGTGAATGGACGATGAACAGGCAAGCTTCGCCATCTGCGGTAAATAAAGAAGCGTCGTGAAGAAGCCGGAGCAGTTGCACCTAACAACATTAACCCGCCAAGGAGAAGGACCGCGAAGCGTCGCAGCATTGAATTTTACTGAACATGGATACTACCGCACACAAACGCTGTGACGCTGGACACGCTGTGTGTACACATCCTCGTTGGGACACGTACGTAGTGTGTACTGGGGAGCGTCGTTTCACACGTCACTTTGATAAAAAAATTCTAAAACTAAACAAAAAAATTGTGTTTATTTGCAAGCAAAACACGTGACGTGTGGCTTAAAACATGCACTGCGTATTGTGAATCGTCAAAAAACGACATCTGTTAGGGTTAGTGACAAATTTTACCGGTGTGTTTTATAGTTCAAAAGGTGTTGTAAAAAATGTTACATATACATATACACCGCAATGTGCCGAGTTAACAAATCTCTCTCCACCGGGAACGTGTCCGTTCTACGTTCCGTAGCATTTGTGTGTTCCTCCTTTTCAGATTTCATGTTTCAAAACTGGATTAGATGTTGGTAAGAGTTAGTTTGCCCGAAATTTGAAATGAGCTTCAAATATTCAAAAAAGTCAAAAACGGGGAAATCATGCGCACATAGACGTCTTGTGTCATATACTAGCAATTCAAGTTGATAAACAGGTCTATACACATTCAGGTGAAAAGTTCATGTGCTTAAGGTGATATACTTGAACTATGCCTTATGAACTCAAGGTTGATAATAATGGGTTCTGGGTTTGCAACATGAAATGTTCAAACACTTCACCAAAAAAAATTCAGTTTAGAATGGCTAAGACGGAAGCAGGCTTAATTTTCCATTTTCATGTTTCAAACTTGTTTAATGTTCGTCAAAGCTAGTTTGATCGATATTTGAAATGAACTTGAAATAATCAAAAATATTTTAACGAAAAGGAAACCGTGCGCACATAGTCGTCTTGTGTCGTATCCTATCGATTCAAGATGATATACAAGATGTAATGGCGTACGGTTTGTGTGGGAGTTCACGTACGGTTCACGTCCAGAACACGGTTGGTTTGTTGATACGGGTGCACCGACGCAGATATGCACGAAAACAAAACGTTAATGGCGTCAGTTCTCGCAAAAAAAGATTCCGATACGTCTAGATGTCTCACATCGTCTCCAACTGTAGAAACTTTGACCAGATGCACGATGCACATCAACTATTCGACACTTGTACTCCACACGTAAAAAATGTAGCAAATGGCGTGATGAACACTTACAGGCATGTCATTTCGACGAGACGGCAAGCGTGGTCACACAGTGTCATCATTGCGAATATAAATCCGTAAGTTGTGTTGTCATTTCCAACTGCAAACTGGGGAAAAACGAAGCGAACCGCATGTTCGGTGCCACAGGCCGTTGTCGATCTGCGCGCCGGCGGCAGTAAATTCATCAGTATCCCTTCACGCATAAAAACCCAATCCCATTGCATCGCGGTTCCTCATTTTCTCTCTTCTCTCCAGCCCTGAAAACCACAACCACCCTTCTCTGCAATGGATCCATGGTGGCAGAACCCAGAAATCCCGACCGATTCCGACGGAGAGGGGACCCGATCCCATGGTGGGAAGAGGGCCACGGGCATTGGCAGGAGCACGACGGCTCCGACAACGCCGGCGAGGGCGACGACCAGGGTGAGGACGGCCATGACGCCGACTCCGACCCCGACTCCGACGACAACGCCGGGTCCGAGGAGGAGGACTCGGACCGGAGTTGGAGCCGCAGGACGGCGACGGCGACGGCTCCGACTTCGACTCGGACGACGACGAAGAGGAGAAGGAGGGGGAGGAGGAGGATGATGATGAGGAGGAGGAGGAGGACGAAGAGGAGGAGGAGGAGGAGCATGAGGACGAGGAGGACGGCGACGATGACGACTCCGACGACGACAACGACGAACCGCCAGCCCAGAGGCGGAGCATGTAGGAGCCGAACCCGAGGCCGGCGTAGTAGCAGTAGCAGTGCATTAGTTGCACTGCTACTGATTAGTAGTAGTTCTAGGCCGCCGCCGGCGTAGTAACAGTGCATAAAGCACTGCTAATCTCTGTAAAAGCCGCTGTCATCTTTTGTTAATCTCCTGCTAGTAACTGTGTATATTGGAATATTAATCTCCTGCTAATCGTGATGTCAGTTCGTTTTCTAGTTCTGAATCATAACTGTTTACGACGTAGACCCTCTTTCAGTTTTGTTTCCCGTAAATATGAATATTAATTTCAGTTTAATTTCATTATTAACACACGCTCCCTAATGAATTAATTAAGTTAACGACGTGTTAAACGTGGGGCCGATACCCCTCTTAAACTGAAATTATGTCCCCACCTAACTCGCTGCTGTCCCCACTCAACTCGCACCCTGTCCCCACTTGCCCGGTCCCACGTGGAGCGCCAGGCCGACCCCATAGGTCAGGCAAGTGAGGGTCAAACAAAGGTTGACCACACGGGAAATGCCGTCTTGGTCACGTCAGTAAAGACATCCATTTTTTTTACTTATGGGTTCTGGTGTAAAAAAAGCGTTTTGTTGAATAAGACTTCACATGTGTTTGAGTAGTTGATAAATTTTGAAATTTGGTTCTTTGTATACAAAAAGAAACATGCTAGGACGTGTTGGCGGTTCTTGGGCATGAAATCAACATGAAAATATATTTTACTTGCCTGAATGGTGACGACATTTTGGTCATGTAATCTGGACGGTAAAAACAAATGATGTGTTGTTAGTGAGTGCACCAAGATATGGCTCTTAGGGTTTACGACAGTACCAATCGTCTGGTTAAGCTCCGTGAAGAGAGATGATGGTTTGAGTACGAGCATGATGCATTAATCACGCAATAAATGTCCCCCTAGACAAACATTAATTAATTATGAACCCCCCGATATGGTGTTACTTTTATCGTTCTTCCAGCTCTCGGCTATGCGAGGAGCGGGGAGCGGGCTCCTCGTCGGGATCTCCACAATTTTTCCCCGTGGTCGCTGAATCCGGTGGCCAGGCAAGATTACAGGGCTAGAACAAGGTTAGCATGCAAAATGGTGCAAGCTGCAGCAGGTATTTCCAATTTGTACTTGTCAGATCTATCTTCGTTTCTTGTTTTGTCACGCCGTATTGAGACCTCGGATGAATTGTGGATACAGGCTTCTGGAGACTGTTCCGGAAGAAACCGACAGCGAAACAGTGGGCGACTCTCAGAGCGATCTGAGGGGCAAGGGAGAGTGCAATGGCCAAGATGGTGGTCAAGATGTCGATAGCGTCAACAATGGCGTGGGGACTTCTTGCTCAGAGGGCAGCTGGTTGCGAAGGTATAAAACGAGCTAATTTTACAGAACTTTTAGCTTAAAGGAAATATGTCGTTAGTTCTAAGGTTGGCAATTGTAGAAATAAAAATTGGTGTGGTGTCAACTTGGTATTCATTCTTGTTTATATATATTTCTATTACTGGCAATAATAATTTGTGAAAACTGCTAGTCACGTATAGGGTATGTGATGACTTAGTAAAAAACAGAATGATTACATGAAAAATATGTTTTACAACTTTAGACCAACGATTGGTGCAATGGCCGACGAAAGGGAGACACACGCAGAGAGGGTGTCAGCACTTGAGACATCTTTTAGAGAGTTTGCACAGCGGACAACCACAGAGATTGTTAACCCTGCGGTGGGAGTAACTTTCGATTCGATTGGAGAGGCTTATGATTACTACAACCTTTATTCTTGGGAATGTGGATTTGGCATCCGATATGGGAAGAGTAGGCAGAATGTGAAAGGGACAAAGTGTATGCAGGAGTTGCTGTGTGTTTGCACGGTACAAAACAACATACTCTAAGATTGTACATATCCATGTTAGTATCATGTATTATGCGCTGACTGTGAATATTTCTTGTTCTTCAGGGTAAGCCTAAAGCGTGAAACACGACATCTAGCCGTTGCCAGTGTCCTGCCATGATTAGGTTGCTGCGGACAAATGATCAAGGCTGGTTTATAAGTGAGTCAAGGCTTGTGCACAACCACGCGCTGCTATTGACATGTGCGGAGAAGCTGCATTTCCCATCTCATAGACACATTGATAAATATACAAGGGAGTTGGTTTCACAACTCCGTGAAAATAACATTAACTTGAGCAAGGTTTATAGCATTATTGGAAGCTTTTTTGGGAAGATAGAAAACGTACCATTCACTAAGAGGGCTCTTAGAACATTGTGTGGGAAAATCAGTAGAGAACAAGGCGATGATGATGTTAAGAAAACAATGCAGGTTTTCTCTGAGATGAAAAAAAGGACAGCGAGTTTACCTACACCGTGCAGGTTGACTCTGAAAGCAGAATTCAGACTTTGTTGTGGACAAATGGTAGGAGCAAGCTCCAGTATCATCATTTTGGTGACGTTGTTACCTTCGACACTACATACAAGACTAATCTGTATGACATGCCGTTCGGTATATTTGTCGGAGTGAACAACCATTTCCAGAGTGTACTGTTTGCCGGTGTGTTGATGCGCGATGAGAAGATTGAAAGTTTTGAGTGGGTGTTCACAGAATTTGTGAAAATGATGGGTGGAAAGAAACCAATTACGATACTGACTGGTACGAGCATGTCATTAATTTTATGTTTTTTGTGGAACATGTATGACATTCTTGATGTTTTCCTGACTGGTGAATCGTACTGTTAAACAGATCAGGCGAGGGCGATGGAGGTTGCTATTGAAAACGTTTGGCCAGAAGCGACACATAGATGGTGCAAGTGGCATGTTTTGCGCAAAGCCAAAGAGTGCCTTGGTACTCACTACAGCAAGAAGAGTGGGTTCCGGACAGAATTCCACAACCTCGTCGACGAGATGCTGACAGTTGACGAGTTTGAAGATGGGTGGAAGAGTTTGGTGGAAAAGTATGGACTATCTGGAAATACTTTTCTTCTCCAGGCTTACGAAGTGCGTAAGAAGTGGGCCAAACCGTATTTCAGTGGGAAGTTTTGCGCGAAACAAACAAGCACGCAGAGAAGTGAGAGTGCAAACCATATGTTGAAGAACTATGTGCCGCCCCTTTGTCCAATGAATTTTTTGTTAAGCAATATGCAAAACTGCAGTATGACAGAGAGCAGGAGGAGGGGTTCCAAGAAAAAGGACTAGGCTGGTAAGTGGATGATTTGTATACATATTGCATAACGTTTAGGGAGGAGTGTACATTCTGTTTTATGCACTAATGCTGACGTTAACGCAGGCGGGTGCTGTGCTAAAAGTTAATATCCCACTCGAGAGGCATGCGAGCAAGGTGTACACCAGAACAATGTTTGAAATGTTTGGAAAGCTCTATATGTTGTTGGGTCATTTGTTGTCCAGACAGTAGAACCAATGAGGAAGTATGTGGCAATACATGTCAATCCAGCATCTAGGCCAGACTGGTTCAAGAGCCGTTACGAGGTGAACATTGCAGATGATGGTTCAACCTATACCTGTGAGTGTGGAAGATATGAGCATATGGGTATGGTGTGCTGTCACATAATTAAGGTAAACAACGATGTGCGGAACATTCAAGTGATGTAGGAAATATGTGCGAGGAAGAAAACTAACAAAAATGTTTTGATACAGGTGATGATCACTCTTGATGTGGATAGGCTTCCAGCTCAGCACATTATGAAAAGGTGGACAGTTGATGCAAGAGACATACTCCCTGACCATATAAAACACTACCAGAAGGATATGGGACTCCAGAAGCAGTGACATTCAGACATTCTGCAATGTATAACTACGCTGGAGGTTGTTCATTTGGGAGATAGCAACCCTGATGCTTTTGAATGTGTAATGACAGGGTTGTGTGATCTCAAAGCAAAGGCAATTGAACTGTCTGGTGAAAAGGATGGATTGAGCATGCTGGAGAAATCGAGAGCATCTTCATTGTCAAACTCTGTTGGGTCCAGGAAAACTGCGGAAGCAAGAAAACGAATAGCGCTACTGCCACTGTTCAGCTAGATGATACTTGCTCCAACACTTCTGTTGCAGGTGGTAATGGGCTAGATGATACATCTGAGGTGACGTCAACTAACCCCACATCAACTTCCGGGATTATTGCGCCTGAGCGTAGGCTTAAGCGTGGACTTCCAACGACAGCGAGAGACAAACCACCTTACGAACAGACAGGGAAAAGAACGAGGTTTTGCAGTATTTGCCGATGTGAGGGGCACAAGAGCACTACTTGTCCACATCGTGGAGACCGTCCTATGAAACCTAGAAAAGATCCCCAATGCAGCAACTGCGGTTTGACAGGCCACAGGAAGACGAGTGTACAAAACAAATGTTCAGTTTGATGCCAGGTGTTAACATTGCTGGTGCCTTGTAGTTCATACATTTTTTTGATTTGATTGAAAGGTCTCGTTGTGTACTATTGTAGATTATATCTGTTGTAACTGTTATATTTGCATAGCATGGTTGTAAAGCTTGAACCCTGTACTGTCACGTTTAATGTTCGTTTTCAAATTTGAAATTTGAATTATAGTTGCAATAAATGATGGCTTCACCTGGTTGTGGGAGGTGTGTATAAAACGGAGGTTGTTGTGAGTGTACTGCTGACTGCAGGATACAGCCAAGCACATATAGGAGAAATGGAGAACCTCGATGTTTTACCTGATGCAGCCGTGTTTGAAACGCCGAAGAAGATCTTTGAGCACACCGACGACGAGAGCAAAAAGGTTAGTGAGGCTCGTGTAAATTCATATTGATCTGGAAACGGTGTTACCAATTTTCGTTTTCTAATTCTTGCTGCTTCCTGAAGGTCGACGAGTGTTTCACTATGCTTGGTATGATTGTGAGCTCGGAGGATGATGGTGATCTAGAAGAGCTGTCGGTAAGCTACACAAAACCATCCGCAAGCTTGTTGTGATGCCTGTTTGTATCTTAATGGACTGTTTTACAACATGAAGGACTCTGCTGACTCTCAGGACAACAAGCAACCGAAGGAGGGCGGAATGAAAGCCATGAAGAAGGTGGGAAGTGTTTTTTTTGCATTATGTGTGTTTTGTTCTTTTTG
Source organism: Poa pratensis (assembly GCA_947311845.1). NCBI lineage: Eukaryota > Viridiplantae > Streptophyta > Magnoliopsida > Poales > Poaceae > Poa > Poa pratensis. Next base: position 70,411,370 of record CAMZMU010000027.1, on the reverse strand, counting down.
ATTGTGATATGCAAACTCGGCAATGGTAGAATGTAACTCTCCTGCTAAATTCTCTTTTTTAGGTTCGTGCAAGGTGCAACGGTAAGAAACTTGATGCGTCTGGGCAATTGTGCTTATGATCCGATCGTGCCTGGATGTGGCAGACGATGAAGAATCCAGTGGGATTCAGAGGATTCAATCCTTGTTCCAGTGAAATTGTTCCTCGATTCAAGCGATGAAGCTGATAGCGTCAAGTGTGGTGCGAAGAGGGCAAAGCTATCCTAGGTTTTAGTTTCCTTAGTGACTAGAATAATTTGATGCGTCTGTGATACAAGCTTAACAAACTTGTATAACTGTCAGGCGTGCCGGTTTGATGTAAGGGGGAATTTGAGATATAAGACTGTCATCATAACATATATTTATAATAATTTGCGATTAGTGGAATTGCCGTTTTGTTTTGTTTTGTTCTGATATTTCATTGTGTTGTATGGGGAGAAAATTCTTCCCGTACACTGTAGTACAGCGTGCGACCTCATGGCCCATGATGTACAGTAAGCCCGTACGGCTAAAGGGAAAGGAGTCGTCTCGTGGTTGTTTGCCCTGGATATGGGTGTGCTTGGGCCTCCGAGAGCAAGTGGACCCCTTGCCTTTTGCCATCGTCAACGCTTGTCAAAGCATCAACGCATTGAATAGGAGTCCTGGATAAGATTTTTCCAACACCGCTGAGTTCAAAAAATGTGAAGAAAATGATTAGAATGTACGTGCCTACTACCACGCGTCTGCGGCAAAGCGTACTTATGGCCATTTGTTGCTCCCTGCAGTTCGTAGCTAGCTCTGAAGCGCGCGTAGCTAGCTCGTTGTTTTTCTTTGCTTGCTTGAAAGAGGAGCTCCGATGTGACGTTCCGGCAGAGCAGGGTGTGATGACATAGTTAAGAGGGCTGCTAGCTGTAGAGAGAGAAGAGAGAGTGAGAGTAGTAGAAGAGAGCTCCGGGTGGGTTGCGAACAATAAACACATAGCACAAGCCACAAAACGGATAACTCAAACAGGTTCCGTAGCTGGGAAGGAAGCCTGGTCCGTCGAGGAAGATCCAATGGTGAGTGAAGAACTTCCGCCGCTCGATTTGTTTGACGCTTGAATGTGGTTTTCATCTTCTCTGTTTTTGTTGGATCTGTTGCTGATTTCTTCCTCTGTTCTTCACTTCTTCTTATTCAGAAACACACAAGGGACTTTCTTGGTGTGGGGAGAGGCAGAGCTGACGATGATGAGGATGACCTCGTGGTCGAAGAGGAGTTTGTTGTCCCTCTGACTGCCGGTAGAATCCTTAGGAGTGGGAGGAGCAATGTCAATAGTTGTTTTGCTCCAAGGATCTCTGTGACGCAATAGAGAAGTGGTCAGATCAGGCACTGAACCTGGTTAGGAGTATAGGCCTCTCTGGTCTGCTCACGATCGACCGTTTCTCCCACTTCAGCCGTGATTTCACACAGTTTCTATACGAGTGTGTAGATACTAGAAATAGAAGGCTAGTGTTAGGGAACAACCGATTCTCAACGCTAGATGAAGCATCGTTCTGCAGGGTGGTAGGATGTAGGCCGGGGGGATCTATCACACTATATAGGTTGCGTGGAGCACCCACACCTCGTGAGATCATGGATGCTAGGGCTGCGGTAGGTTTGCCGGGGTGTGTAGAGCTCACCACTTACATACTGCTTGATCTGCTGAAGAGAGCACGGAACCTAATAGTGACAGACATACAAGCGAGGGAGTTGAAGCTTGCCTACACGATGCTGGCCGTGTCTGTGTACTTCAGTCCAAGGGATAAGAGGGGTTGTGTTCCACGAGATGCCTACCTCCTTGCTCAGTATGCTGATAACTTGGGAGAAGTGAACTGGGGGAAATATGGAGTGGAGGAGACATTGGACGCTGTGTATAGAGTGCAGGAGGCGATGCGTGGTAGCGTCCAGGGTTTACCATCTACGGGTGCCACATGTACATGCATGTATGTATGGAATCTAATGATATCTCATAAACAAAAGTTGCAATTCTCAAGATTGTGCTGCATTGATTTGCTGCATATATTGTAGCGCCTAAAAAATGAATTGTGCTTTGTTGTGCAATGCATGTACTTATGTAAACATCGGGATGTATGGTATTAACCCTGCTCTCGAGCCACACATCTAGTTCTACAACGTGCCTGCATTGAAGACATTGATCATGCGGGACACTTGTGACGTCGTACGAGAAGATATTTGGGATGTTCAGGGTGAGTAAACTACCAAACAACGTGTCCATTGATGTTACTTAACAATGGATGTTTGTAAAATACCAAACATCAGAAAATGTTGCACTGCTTGTTATTTATGTTGCATCTGTTCTGTTTCATCTAGTCTGTGGTTGTAGTTTAGACTGTTAACAGGCAACAGCCTTGTAGAATGACATCTAGGTATATTGTTTGCAGGGCCTCAGTCCAAGCGCAGCACTGCATATAGGGGGTTGCACTCAGGTGTGGAAGAGAATTCACCATGTGAATTTGACGATTCCAGAGCCAGTGGTGGAGCTTCCAAATTTGCCTCCAGAACTACATGTTCGTGCCCTCCTCAAGTGAACAATGACAACATTGGCGCAAGGGTGAGACCATTGTGATATGTTGGCCCTGATGCCTTTTTCATGCATGTTGTTCTGTTTACAATGAGGTGTTGGTGTGATACAGGCTAGAGCGTGGTTGGGAAGGGGTTTGACGCGATGGAAAATGCAGCGACTTACCGTGAAGCCAAGTTCGATAGACAGATAGCAGGAAACATGCCACTGTCTGTTGCTGCCGTACAGAGCTTCCGCGACGTATTTCGGAAGAACGAGGAGTTGACAAGGATGCAGGGGATCCAATACTTACTGAGCCATCTTTCGGAGAAGGGGATAGTTAGATTAATACCAAGCATTGAAGAAAACCTGGCTAAGATCAACCTGGCATTGCAAGGTGATAAATTCATCCAGAAATTTCAATTTCATGTGTACAAGTTGGATTGTTATCTACAATCTCTTATGTCCCATTGGCAATAGGTATACCACCACCAAGTGGTAAGGTTGTTGGACTGGACGGACTCGTCCATCAAACACTCCCACACGGTAATTGTCCCATTTCTAGTATCTACACAATTTGGAGAAATCATAATTTATCAAAAAAAAATTGTGGAAACAAAAATGATGAAACCTTACATTACGTGCATTTTTCAGATCTGCCTGGTGTACTCATGGAAGGCCCTGGAGTTGGAATATGGAATGTCGAGTATGTTGCAGTTGATGGGACTGGAATGGTGTCTACATCGGCAAGGCACCCTGTTGGTTTGGCTCAGCTGATATCCAAAAGCACTGGTTGTGAAGTTGGACAAGGTTTGGTGAGTCCTCTTATTCGGTCAGCAGTTCGAAAGGCTGGAAATTCTGTCTGCCTATAGAATGCAATTAGTGGAGAGGGGTGCCTCTCTGGAGTGTCAGATGGTTCCGGACCATCGACATGTGCGCTAGGTGTCTATGTCCGTGACAATAGTGGATTTGTTTTCAGTCCTGTGCCAATAAGGTGTGTGCCCATGGAAGGCTTTCAGCGGTTTGACAGCGATGTTGATTCAGCAAAGAGAATGTCGCTGGGACCTTTCGCCCCTCTAGGGCTGGTATGGTTACCACTCCATGTATTGTTACGCCAGTGAAGGATGATTGGGAGCCCCTCAAATGTTTGGTTTCAACTGCACTAGAACATGGATTGTCTCCGGCTCCATGCCCATCCAGACCAGGTAACCAAAAAAAACCAATTGCTCCTTTTTTGTATCTGCTGGTGGTCGGGTGATGGTACTTATGCACCGCAAAGATTACATGTATACTTTGTGTGTAGCTGAGTACTACACCCCTTCACCAGATAGCAAAATGGTGGCATGTGAATATGTCTCCAATGCTATAGGACAGAATGACCTTGACAGGGCATTAGTTGGGGGCAGCAGTGCTGAAGGTAACTGATTTCTGTATATATTGATTGCCCTTGCAATACCAGTGAAATGATAAAAACTATTGTTAGTTGCAGACCGCGGTAAATCTGTCATATCAGCGAATCGGAATGTGGACATTCCTCGCGGACAAATACTGGATGTGTCACCAACATCCTAAATGCAAATGATAACCACAAGATCATTGTCTACACAACTTCGAAGAGTGAGTTATTGTACATATGTGTTGTGTTGTTGTGTCTATGTCTTTTCTGTGGGTGGTTTGTGATGTATGGGTATTAGTGTATATCTTGATGACTGTTCTGTTTACAAACTCCTAGAGAAAAAGCAAGATATGTCATACATGTTGAGCAAAACTATGTACTGGTGAACAAGAAAAGGGACTTCAACGCCGTACCAGGACTAAGCCCATTTTCAATGGGTTTGAGTATAATTTCCCATGCGAGGATGCTGCGCTTGCAGGGTACAGAGAAATGATCTATTGCGATCATAAAGCAATGAAGAGGTTAGCCGTGGTACAAAAAAGTAACTTACCAACAGATGGATCTGTGTAAAAAAGTATTGAAGATGTTTTCTGGCTTCTTCAGGTTGTGGGTTATTCATATTAAACCATGTCTTCTTAAGATGAGTGGTATGGAATGCCTCACTGCATTCCACAAAGAGGGGAGGCTGACAGATAAAGGTTTTGAGTCGTCTCGACGAATGCTGATGGAGGCTGATGAACATTGGTATGACAATGAAGACATGTCAAGGTTTAGGCATTACATGCCTAAGGAATGGATGGTATGTATTTTACTAGGTGATGTTTATTTGATGGGATATATGTCTCATTGTTGAATTCGTACTGATTATTCTTACAGGATGTTGTTCTTGGAGGGGGTAACTGTGCAGCACGACGTGGGATTAAGGACATGTTCATGGGCACAGACATATGCTACGACATTGAGACTTGCCAGATCGTAAGTGCCTACTTGTATGAAGCTCATGTTGGTGCCTAGAATAGTGAATTACAAGTTATTTGGACTGATTGCAGATATGGATGCCTCACAAGAGAGAAGAAGATGACACCTATGTTCTATACGGGGTTGATCCATTCCTGGAAAAGGTTCATGTACTTGATCCCAAAAGGACTTGCATGGGGCGAGAGGTGCTTGAGCGGGTACACAGAGACATCTGTGTGAAGATAATAGATGCATTTGTCACCTGCACAGAGAGCTTTTATGAAGATTGTGGTCTCAAGAGGGAAGATTTCGAGTTCACATACCATCAAAACCTCAATCCAAGAAGCTCTGAGTAATTCTTCTTTATATTTATTAACCGGATGGGGAAATAGAAACAAAAATCTAACATTGTTGTGGAAACTGCTGCAGCCATGACACTGGGATGTACGTTGTGTACTACATGATGAACTTTAGTGGTTTGGGTTTGGAGGACACAACTGATGAGGTTAGTTGGTTTCATGTTTAATATTGCAAACATGTTTTGTGGCTGAAGTAGGACTAACAACCATATCATCCATTTTGAAAACATAAACAATTGGTTCAGCTGACTCCTGAACATGGTGCTTACGATGCCGGGGAACAAGGGACATCCTCCCATGGATGTGACGAACCTAGATTTCTGGAGTGACTCCTATGGTTCGGAGTGATGACAACAAACATGGTGTGTGGTGCAACCATGTTTTACTGTTGAACAATGCTGAAAACTAATGTGAGACCAGGGGCCTGTGTGGGACTATGTTATTTGACTAAGATGTTTATGTAATGTAATATGATGCTGCACTTTGCTATGTCGTGGTGTATTTGAAACAACTTGGTTATGCTTGCGTTTTTTCGAAAAATTTCGTGGTCGTATGGTAATATGGTTTGCAACGACTGGTGCTTTTTTGTGAACATAACTAGCTGGATTTGTTGTTCTATGGTCCTATAATAAAACGATAACATTACCGGAAATTTGGTGTGACAAACTAATGAACTTTTATATGCCAACTTCTTTTACATGCTAAGTGTTCTGGTGCCATGCTGGTTATGGCTACGTGAATTCTTTCCTTTTTTTAGATAAGGGGGTGCGGATCCCCGGCCTCTGCATCCAAAAGATGCACACATCCACCCGCAATTATTTAACATCCAAGAGTGGAAAATTCTTTCCTGATGAGAATGGGGATGTGAATTCGTAGTGGAGCCTTGACAGGATTCATGGAATGCAATTTATGATGTGAAAGTTGAACTAGTGCATTGTAGAACCCCCACCTTTTAACAAAGGTTGGGATTCCTCGTGTAACGTGCTAGTCCCTGGATCGACTTGCTAGCACACACAGTTTCAGATGCAATACCATAACATTGTATCAAAGTATATTACTCGATGATCCAGAATTTAAAAGATTCGATACAAGGTGCATAGCCGAAGGCTAGCTCAAACCAAAGTAAACACACAGCGGAAAGCAAATGATACAGTGAACCCATCATCTTCATGTGCCACAGGCAAGCATGTTGGTTGTAGACTCGAAACCCTGTCACAACCTTACTCATCGTCTAACGGACCTGCAACGGTGAGTTACAGCCCAACTATATGGGTCAGCACAATTGAATTGTGATGGCAAGATGACACTTATGTGGATATAAATGGCAACCTAAATTCTACATGAATATTTGGCTAAGTGGAGTTTTGAGGCTGATTTGCATAAAGCCAGTTTTATCCTATCATTTGTAAAACAATTTTCATCATAGACAAAGAGTACCACTGATAGACATCAGTGAACACCTTTGACAACTATTCATGGCAAGCACCACTGATAGAAAACAGTGAGCTCCCATCCCTTGTTCACCCTCAAGTTTTAATTTAGAAATTGGGATGAGGAGATCTTCAACAGCTTCCCGGTCTAGTTGCTCAAAATGTCCGTAACCGGGGACACGGCTAAGTATACTTAGTTTTTAACTCTCGAGAGGGTGTGCACTTTCACCACAAGACCCAATCATTCCATCCTCCATTGCAACCATTTATGCAATGGAAGGGAGAAGACCAGGACGAGACTTTTCAGAAGCAATTGCCCTTACCTCGGACCCACTCCAACCTACACCCACTACATCTGCTGGTCACGAGGAATTCGGGTTCTCACAACCTATTCCGTCAAGACAGAGCCCATATGACATGTGGCTGCACTAGAAGCTACTGAACAAGGAGAGTCTACCATCTCTTTTAGCCTGGGTAACTTTCCACAAGTGTGCACTTCCACCAAGGGCAAATTACCATAGACATGAACCATAGACATGGACCCCCTGAGTAGTCACCCACCATGGTCCACCAACCAGCACCCAGGTAGTTCATTGATTAGTTATTAATTTTTATCACTATTGAACTAATCAAAACATTTTTCATAGCATGACTATACTAAGTTCCATACTACAAGCTCTGGGTGGGGGTTGGCTACACACTAATAGGAGCATAGCATAGTGTAATATTCAGTATCAAGCCTATCATGCATACTACTGAAAACACTAGATGCATAGTAGTAAAAGTAGTAGGACTTTTATGGTGTCACTTGCCTTGGCCAACTGAAGAGTTGAAGTTACACTCTTCACAACACGCAAAGCACTCCGTACAATCTAAACATAAGGATAACACAATAATAAACAAACAATTCAACAACATCATTGCATAACAAAGCAAACATACACATCAACGTATTCACAAACCGGTGGTCAAGGATTATCACATAATTCAATATGCAAAAAGAATTAATGTGATTAGGTTTAGGATTTGCCATTTTGGTTAAAGGTTAGTCAAGCAATTATGTATGAACATCATGGATGTCATATGTAACTTGCTGTGGTGTTCCAAGGGTTCTAAAAGGTTGGTCTTGATCAACATGGTCACACAAGGAATTTTGGGAAATGGTTTAACATATTTTAAAACAAGGATTTTCAGAATACCATTTTTTTTTGTAAGGTCTTAAACACAAACTTTAATAATTTGAGTTGATAAATAATTCTAAAATATGGGTTTTGGTCTTTCTGGTCAGAGGCAATATTTGGGTCAATTTTCAAAAGAAACCATATTAAAATAATTTATATGATTTAAATTCTATCCAAAATACTCCAATTGAGTATCTGGTTTTTAAAACAGTTTAAAAGTATTCAAAAATATTTTTAAAAGTGACCAAGTTATTCTACAGAATCTAAGGTTTCCAAAAATATTTTATTTGCAAATTTTGGACTTATAAAAATAAAGTTATGCTAAATATACTCAAATCTCTCATTCGAAAAATGAATGTTTTAAAATTTTCGAAAACAGAGAACTAATGAGTCTAAAAGATTCTACAAGTCCAGGGCATTTCAAAAATATAAAGTTTGCTAAATTTGGACAAACCAGTAAAAAGTTGTGATGGTTTGAATATGTAGGGGGTTTTCTGCAAAACGGCCAATTAAATTTAAATCGGGATTTAATCCAGAAAAGGTGGGCCACGTGGCGGCATCCTACTGGCTGGCTCGGCTGACTGTGTTGCTAACGAGGCAGACACGCGGCAGCACGAGATTGGTCCGGACCGGTTCGGGATGGATCTAATCGTGGCCGTAGATGCGAGATCGGACGGACGAGGACGGTTTGGTCATACCGTGGTGGCGCGAATCGCCGGAGATGGCGTGGACGGCGGCATGGCGCTCGGGTGGTCGACGGAGGAGGCATTCCCGTGGTTCTCTGGCCTCGGTAAGACGACGTCGAGGCGCGGCGTGACAAGACGAAAAGGATGGGGGTGGTGGCGTCGTCGATCTCATCCTCGAACGGCGTGGAGGCGCGGGCGGAGATGCGGTGGCGCCGGCGAGCTTCGGTCGAGGACGGCCACGGCGATATGGCTGCGCAAAAACATCGAGCAAGGGGTCAGGGAGGCGCGCCTGGAGGAGAGGAAGAAGATGGGAGGGTCCTGGGGCCTAGGGGGTTGCTCACCTCGCCGGAAAATGGAGAAAAGCGGCGGCGGCAGTGTGGGGCTCCGGCGAGCAAATTGGGCGGCCTGGCGGCGCTATTTGGATAGGGAGCAGAGGGGAAATGGGGCGGATGGTGTGGGCTATTTAATGGGGGCGTTGTCTCGGCCGAGGACGTGCTAGGGCGAGTGGGGATCGTGGGCGACGGCGCGTGCGGCGGCAGTTGCTTGGAGGAGGGAGATGACAAGTGGGTCCGGGGGTCAGCGGGACGGAGAGGCAAGTGGGCTGGGCTGGCTGGGACTGCGCGCGCGACAGATAGGGCGACCGCTGATCGGGCTCGGCCCAAATCTTTTTTTTTTGTTCTTTTCCTTTTTCTTTTCTTTTTCCTGCTTTTCTTATTTCTTTTATAACTTTTGTTTTCAAATCATTTCAAACTAAATTCTAAAAATTTATAAATTCAAAACCTTCTCTTTAAACTTGCAAACAACATTTTTCAAAGACTCTTCAAAATTAAAAAAAAATCAAAATAATGCATAAAGGTTTTATTAGAACCTTTGTGTTCATTTTATAGCATGGGTTTTTATAAATTCTTTTTTTTTGGAAACCAAAACTAAAGACTAGAAAAAGATATGAGTAATAACACTCATATGATAAACTCAACAAAAATACTTTGATACAAACTTTTTATATATAAAGAGTTTGATAATTCATTTTAAAAACAAATAATCATTTGAAATATCAAAATAGACATTTCCATTTAAAATCCTTAAACCCTGAAAATATAAGGTAAGGCATTATTTAAAATACATTTCAAAATCATATGAAATAGTTAGAATCAATTTTTGAAAATATAGTATGTTTAAATAACCCAAAACAATTTATAAATAGGGTTTATTAAGAAATTGAAAGTAATATATTGGATTCCACTTCAACTTCGAGTAATTTATTTTATTCAAACAAAAGTTTCAATTTTTAGTGATTTTTGAATTCCAAAAATCTGGGATGTTACAGACTACCACCCTTAAAAGGAATCTCGTCCCCGAGATTCGCAGAGGCTAGCAAAAGGGATCGGTTCGGGGTATCTGGGTGGCTACCACCCTTAAAAGGAACTTTTGTGGGTCGTCTAACTTTCTTGTTTCTTGTGTCGAGGTGACTCTATAGGTCAGCTATTTCTTTAGTTGTCTCAGTTATGCTTCATCCTCATGGGTTCACACATAAAGTATGTACTGACATTTTCAAATGAATGAGTGCTTGAACAATTAATTGATCTTGGACTTACTGTTCATATCTTCATGCCCATGGTATACTTCTTCCACATTGACATGATTCACATGTACCTTCTTGAATGGGTTTGGCTTAACTTGGTCTGCTTTCTTCTCTGGGCACTCATTGGAGTAGTGTCCCATTTTCTTACAAGAGTAGCATTGCACCTGGCTGTTATCCTTTCTCTCTGAAGGGTTGTGGCGATGTTGCCAATTGTGGTTTTCATGTCCATTGTGATTGTCACCTCGATATCCTCCATTATGGTTGTGGTTGTGGTGGCCACTTCCTCCATGTTGATGTCCATTGTCACCATGCTTGTGGAATCCTGAGCTTCCACTGCCATCATGAAAGCTACGTATCTTCTGAGGTGGTCCAGAGTGGTGCTTGTCAAAGTTGTGCTTCCTTTTCGAGTTTCAGCCTGCCTCTGTTTGCTCTCCAAGATAGTGGCCTTGTCAAGAAGTGACTGGTAGTTGGGTGTGTAGATAACCGACAGTTGAATGGCTAACTCATCATTCAGACCATCCAAGAATTTCTCCCTTCTCTTGGCATCAGTGTCAACGTCATCTGGAGCATAGCGTGCCAGATTGTTGAATTCTTCTATGTACTCTGCAACGGTGTGGTTACCCTGACGCAGGTTGCGGAATTCTCTCTTCTTCAAACTCATCACGCCAGTTGATATGTGTGCAGTGCGGAAACCTTCTTGGAATAGTTCCCAAGTGACCTCCTCAATTGGGTGAGTGATCTGAAAGTTGTCCCACCAGCTAGCGGCGGGTCCTTCTAACAAGTGTGCTGCAAACCTAACCTTCTCTTCATCAGTGCATCCAATGGTCACCAGATTCTTATTAACGGAGCGTAGCCAGTCATCAGCTACAACGGGTTCTGAGGCGCTAGTGAATGTCGTGGGCCTCAGCCTCAGGAACCGGGTGAGCATGTCCACTTGAGGGGGTGGTGGTGGAGGTGGGTTGTTGTTGTTGTTGTTGTCCACTAAGATCTGGGTCATCACTTGCATGAGTTGGGTCATGACTTGTTGCAGCCCATTGTTGTTGTTCTCATTGTTCTCTCCATTGTTGTTGTTGTGGTTATCGCGTCGAGGAGGCATCTGTGGGTTTAGCTTAGATGAGAATAGAGATAGAAAGATCTAAGGAGGGAGGAAACTAAAAGCCCTCACAGCCCACACAACAAAACATGACAAACAATTTCCAATCAAGCAAATGTCACAACAACATGGTTCAACTCACTAACAAGCAAACTAGTATTGCCATACCATATAGGTTGATATGATCAATACCTTAACATAACGTTGTTTCAAATAAGACTAATTTGGGGTCCAATCTAAGGTAAACAGGTGATACATTTCCTTGCCCACTTGTTCTTCCTTGGCACACTCGATTGATTCTTCTTAATTCAATTCTTCTCACTTCATGGATGCAATCTGGGCATCCTTAGCACGAATCAGGTCTTCCTGATCGCAGAGTTCCAAAGCCATATATACTATGTCAGCCCTCAACTGACTCACAGTGGTCTTCAAGGTATTAGTACTCTCATTCTCCTTCTCAAGAAGATGAGTACACTGAGCTTGTAGTTCAAGAATTTGTGCCTCCTGGTGTTCAATCTTGGCTTCCAACTTCATGTTGTCAATATCAAGTTTCATTTTGTCTTCGATGAGAGCATCCTTCTCCAAATCCATCTCTTGTTTCTGTGCGTCGATTTCCTCTCCTATCTCCTTGAGTTCATCGAGGTACTTCTGGGTGTTGTGAAGCCTAAACTGTAGTCTTTTTCCGAGACACTCGATAGCTTCCCAGGCTGCACTCCTTGCTGAATCAAAGAAGGAAGTTCGGACTATGGGATTGGTGTACATGCAGCATCCTTCGGTCTTGTGGTCATCGCCTTTGCTCTTGTATATGTGGAGTTGCACCCACCAGTACTCCTGACCTTCACCCACAAAAGGGAAACCCTTGTACACTGCCTCACCTTCAAAACCCAAGCTCTTCATGTTATCTTTTAGTACCTTTGGGAAATCAGTCTCACAATGGATAGTCATGGTCATCACTGGTCCTTTCTTGATGGATTCGATGAGGCTGGTCATCTAAAACAAAAGCAGATACTTTCAGAAGTTAGATACTAGACGAGAGTACAAGAAGAGGTACCATGAATTGTATATAATTTTTAGAAAACTGAATAAAAATAGATTTTCAATCCTATGGTCAAAACCCATTTCTATCCAAACCTAGGGTCACGAACCTACAGGCAACACAGTGCTCTGATACCATCTGTAGAACCCCCACCTTTTAACAAAGGTTGGGATTCCCCGTGTAACGTGCTAGTCCCTGGATCGACTTGCTAGCACACACAGTTTGAGATGCAATACCATAACATTGTATCAAAGTATATTACACGATGATCCAGAATTTAAAAGATTCGATACAAGGTGCATAGCCAAAGGCTAGCTCAAACCAAAGTAAACACACAGCGGAAAGCAAATGATACAGTGAGCCCATCATCTTCATGTGCCACAGGCAAGCATGTTGGTTGTAGACTCGAAACCCTGTCGCAACCTTACTCATCGTCTGACGGACTTGCAACGGTGAGTTACAGCCCAACTATATGGGTCAGCACAATTGAATTGTGATGGCAAGATGACACTTATGTGGATATAAATGGCAACCTAAATTCTACATGAATATTTGGCTAAGTGGAGTTTTGAGGCTGATTTGCATAAAGCCAGTTTTATCCTATCATTTGTAAAACAATTTTCATCATAGACAAAGAGTACCACTGATAGACATCAGTGAACACCTTTGACAACTATTCATGGCAAGCACCACTGATAGAAAACAGTGAGCTCCCATCCCTTGTTCACCCTCAAGTTTTAATTTAGAAATTGGGATGAGGAGATCTTCAACAGCTTCCCGGTCTAGTTGCTCAAAATGTCCGTAACCGGGGACACGGCTAAGTATACTTAGTTTTTAACTCTCGAGAGGGTGTGCACTTTCACCACAAGACCCAATCATTCCATCCTCCATTGCAACCATTTATGCAATGGAAGAGAGAAGACCAGACGAGACTTTTCAGAAGCAATTGCCCTTACCTCGGACCCACTCCAACCTACACCCACTACATCTGCTGGTCACGAGGAATTCGGGTTCACAACCTATTCCGTCAAGACAGAGCCCATATGACATGTGGCTGCACTAGAAGCTACTGAACTAGGAGAGTCTACAATCTCTTTTAGCCTGGGTGACTTTCCACAAGTGTGCACTTCCACCAAGGGAAAATTACCATAGACATGAACCATAGACATGGACCCCCTGAGTAGTCACCCACCATGGTCCACCAACCAGCACCCAGGTAGTTCATTGATTAGTTATTAATTTTTATCACTATTGAACTAATCAAAACATTTTTCATAGCATGACTATACTAAGTTCCATACTACAAGCTCTGGGTGGGGGTTGGCTACACACTAATAGGAGCATAGCATAGTGTAATATTCAGTATCAAGCCTATCATGCATACTACTGAAAACACTAGATGCATAGTAGTAAAAGTAGTAGGACTTTTATGGTGTCACTTGCCTTGGCCAACTGAAGAGTTGAAGTTACACTCTTCACAACACGCAAAGCACTCCGTACAATCTAAACATAAGATAACACAATAATAAACAAACAATTCAACAACATCATTGCATAACAAAGCAAACATACACATCAACGTATTCACAAACCGGTGGTCAAGGATTATCACATAATTCAATATGCAAAAAGAATTAATGTGATTAGGTTTAGGATTTGCCATTTTGGTTAAAGGTTAGTCAAGCAATTATGTATGAACATCATGGATGTCATATGTAACTTGCTGTGGTGTTCCAAGGGTTCTAAAAGGTTGGTCTTGATCAACATGGTCACACAAGGAATTTTGGGAAAGGTTTAACATATTTTAAAACAAGGATTTTCAGAATACCATTTTTTTTGTAAGGTCTTAAACACAAACTTTAATAATTTGAGTTGATAAATAATTCTAAAATATGGGTTTTGGTCTTTCTGGTCAGAGGCAATATTTGGGTCACTTTTCAAAAGAAACCATATTAAAATAATTTATATGATTTAAATTCTATCCAAAATACTCCAATTGAGTATCTGATTTTTAAAACAGTTTAAAAGTATTCAAAAATATTTTTAAAAGTGACCAAGTTATTCTACAGAATCTAAGGTTTCCAAAAATATTTTATTTGCAAATTTTGGACTTATAAAAATAAAGTTATGCTAAATATACTCAAATCTCTCATTCGAAAAATGAATGTTTTAAACTTTTCCAAAACAGAGAACTAATGAGTCTAAAAGATTCTACAAGTCCAGGCATTTCAAAAATATAAAGTTTGCTAAATTTGGACAAACCAGTAAAAAGTTGTGATGGTTTGAATATGTAGGGGGTTTTCTGCAAAACGGCCAATTAAATTTAAATCAGGATTTAATCCAGAAAAGGTGGGCCATGTGGCGGCATCCTACTGGCTGGCTCAGCTGACTGTGTTGCTGATGAGGCAGACACGCGGCAGCACGAGATTGGTCCGGACCGGTTCGGGATGGATCTAATCGTGGCCGTAGATGCGAGATCGGACGGACGAGGACGGTTTGGTCATACCGTGGTGGCGCGACTCGCCGGAGATGGCGTGGACGGCGGCGTGGCGCTCGGGTGGTCGACGGAGGAGGCGTTCCCGTGGTTCTCCACCTCGGTAAGACGACGTCGAGGCGCGGCGTGACAAGACGATGAGGATGGGGGTGGTGGCGTCGTCGATCTCGTCCTCGAACGGCATGGAGGCGCGGGCGGAGATGCGGTGGCGCCAGCGAGCTTCGGCCGAGGACGGCCACGGCGATATGGCTGCGCAAAAACATCGAGCAAGGGGTCAGGGAGGCGCGCCTGGAGGAGAGGAAGAAGATGGGAGGGTCCTGGGGCATAGGGGGTTGCTCACCTCGCCGGAAAATGGAGAAAAGCGGCGGCGGCAGTGCGGGGCTCCGGCGAGCAAATTGGGCGGCCTGGCGGCGCTATTTGGACAGGGAGCAGAGGGGAAATGGGGCGGATGGTGTGGGCTATTTAATGGGGGCGTTGTCTCGGCCGAGGACGTGCTAGGGCGAGTGGGGAACGTGGGGATCGTGGGCGACGGCGCGTGCGGCGGCAGTTGGTTGGAGGAGGGAGATGACAAGTGGGTCCGGGGGTCAGCGGGAGGGAGAGGCAAGTGGGCTGGGCTGGCTGGGACTGCGCGCGCGACAGATAGGGCGACCGCTGATCGGGCACGGCCCAAATCTTTTTTTTGTTCTTTTCCTTTTTCTTTTCTTTTTCCTGCTTTTCTTATTTCTTTTATAACTTTTGTTTTCAAATCATTTCAAACTAAATTCTAAAAATTTATAAATTCAAAACCTTCTCTTTAAACTTGCAAACAACATTTTTCAAAGACTCTTCAAAATTGAAAAAAAAATCAAAATAATGCATAAAGGTTTTATTAGAACCTTTGTGTTCATTTTATAGCATGGGTTTTTATAAAAAAAAATTTTTTGGAAACCAAAACTAAAGACTAGAAAAAGATATGAGTAATAACACTCATATGATAAACTCAACAAAAATACTTTGATACAAACTTTTTATATATAAAGAGTTTGATAATTCATTTTAAAAACAAATAATCATTTGAAATATCAAAATAAACATTTCCATTTAAAATCCTTAAACCCTGAAAATATAAGGTAAGGCATTATTTAAAATACATTTCAAAATCATATGAAATAGTTAGAATCAATTTTTGAAAATAGAGTATGTTTAAATAACCCAAAACAATTTATAAATAGGGTTTATTAAGAAATTGAAAGTAATATATTGGATTCCACTTCAACTTCGAGTAATTTATTTTATTCAAACAAAAGTTTCAATTTTTAGTGATTTTAAAATTCCAAAAATCTGGGATGTTACATGCATAAAAATCTAAAAATGACATCCCACGTGTCTAATTCAATGATACGTCTCCAACGTATCTATAATATCTGATGTTCCATGCTTATATTATGCAATTTTTATGCATTTTCTGGACTAACCTTTTAACAAGATGCCACAGTGTCAGTTCATGTTTTCTGCTGTTTTTGGTTTCAGAAAAGTTGTTCTGGAAATATTCTCGGAATTGGACGAAACAAAAGCCAAAATCCCTATTTTTCTGTCACGTACACGAAGTCTGAAGGAGAGACGAAGGGGGGCTATGGGCCGCCCTCACCACGTGGCAGCGCGGCCCCACCTTCTGTCGTGCCGTGACGTGGTGGGGGCCCACAGGCCTCCACCGACGCCGCCCCTTCGCCTATATATTCATCTATTCAGGAAAACCCTAAACATCCGAGTCATATTCCACGAAAAGTTACAGAGCCGTCGTCGCCGTCAACCCTAACTCGGGAGGGTTCTGAAGCTCTTCCCGGCACCCTGTCGGAGAGGGGAATCATCACCGGAGGGCTCTACATCGCCATGCCTGCCTCCGGAGTGATGTGTGAGTAGTTCATCTTTGGACTATGGGTCCATAGCAGTAGCTAGATGGTTGTCTTCTCCTCTTGTGCCATCATGTTTAGATCTTGTGAGCTGCCTATGATCAAGATCATCTTATTGTAATGCTACATGGTTTGTTTGCTGGGATCCGATGAATATTGATATTATGTCAAGTTGAATACTGAATATTATGTCTATGTATTTTATGATCTTGCATGCTCTCTGTTACTTATTGAAACTCTGGCCAAGTGAATGCTTGTGACTCCAACAGGGAGTATTTATGCTAGATAGTGGGTTCAGTCTCCATTGAATCTGGAGGAGTGACAGCAACCCCTAAGGTTGTGGATGTGAACTTGCTACTAGGGGTAACCTAATGATGCTTTGTCTAAGGATGAATGTGTTGTTTACATTATGCACTTTACTTAATGCAATTGTCTGTTGCTTGCAACTTAATACCGGAAGGGGTACGGATGTTAACCTAAAGGTGGACTTTTTAGGCACAGATGCATGCTGGATAGCGGTCTGTGTACTTTGTCGTAATGCCCAAATGAATCTCATAGTAGACACCACAACTTGCACATGCATGTTATGCCCTTATCAATATTGTCAATTGCCCAGTTGTAATTTGTTTAACCAGCATGTTAGTTATTTATTATGGAGAGACACCACTAGTGAACTGTGGACCCCGGTCCATTCTTTTACATCTGAAATACAACCTACTGCAATCATTGTTCTCTTTCATTCTCTGCAATTAAACATCATTTTCCACACTATACGTCTAATCCTTTGTTTTCAACAAGCCGGTGGGATTGACACCCTCACCGTTTCGTTGGGGCAAAGTAGTTTGATTGTCTTGTGTGCAGGTTCCAAGTCAACCGCCAGAACCATCCCATCAACGCAAGTTTTCTAGCGCCATTGACACCTTCAGAAGTGTCTTCATCTCCTACAGGTTCGATAACCTCGGTTTCTTACTGAGGGAAGACTTGCCACTACACTCATCAAACCTTACTCTTGGGGTCTCCCAACGACGTGTGGTTTACACGCATCAAGCAAATTTTCTAGCGCCGTTGCCGGGAGATCAAGCCTTCTGTTAGGGGAGTCTCTCACTTCCAATCTCTTTACTTTGTTATTGTCTTGATTAATTTATTTTTATTTTGTCTTGTTTGCTCTCTTTATCAAAAACACAAAAAATTAGTTACTTGTTTTATTTTTGTTATTTTGGCCTAGGTTTTATTTTGCTAGAATGAGTACTCCTGAGAACACCAAGTTGTGTGACTTCACAAGCACAAATAATAATGATTTCATATGCACTCCTATTGCTCCACCTACTTCTAAAGCAGACTTTTATGAAATTAAAACCGCTCTATTAAATCTTGTTATGAAAGAGCAATTTTCTGGTGTTAGTACTGATGATGCTGCTGCCATCTTAATAATTTTGTTTAATTTTGTGAGATGCAAAAGTATAAGGATATAGATGGGGATATTATAAAACTGAAATTATTTCCTTTCTCTTTGAGAGGAAGAGCTAAAGAATGGTTGCTATCTTTGCCTAGAAATAGTTTTGATTCATGGACTAAATGCAAAGATGGTTTCATTGGAAAATATTATCCTCCTGCTAAGATTATATCATTGAGAAGTAGCATTATGAATTTCAAGCAATTTGATAATGAACATGTTGCCCAAGCATGGGAAAGAATGAAATCTTTGGTAAAGAATTGTCCCACCCATGGACTGACTGCTTGGATGATCATCCAAACCTTTTATGCAAGACTAAATTTTTCTTCGAGGAACTTGTTGGATTCGGCCTCTGGAGGCACCTTCATGTCCATCACTTTGGGTGCTTCAACAAAACTTCTTAATGATATGATGATTAACTATTCCGAGTGGCATACCGAAAGGACTCTTCAAGGTAAGAAGGTAAATCTATTATATTATTAAAACAACAAATAATTAACGGTGAAGATTTGTCACGCTAAACTAAAGATGTAATAAACGGTAGAGATTTATTAGGCACGCAGAACCACGTATATAGATCTAACGATAGATTGAACGCAAAAGAAACGTATACAAGAAGACCACTTCAAACGAACCCATGACGGCACGTTGGGAAAAAAACCAGAAAACGTGTTGTAAAAGAAAAAGGGATTACTCACTATATAAAAGTTGGATTATATCGCGAATTGTGAGAGCCCCACGCACTGTAGCAGCTACAGTCTGCTACAGTGTTGAACAGTGCGGCGATCCCGACCGTCGATCGGCGATCGGACGGACCAGATTGCACATCCGTGACGGTTTTGCATAAAGACCCTTGACAAACCCACAAAACAAACCCGCAATCCACAGTTCCATGATGGAAGGACCTAACTGTAAATTCGTCAAACTCCAGGGTCTTCCTTGCAAAAAATCCATTTCACCCCCTTCTTCCTCCTCTCTTCCGCGCGCCGTCGGAGTCGCCGCGCCCGCCGCCGCCTCGCGCCGCCGCCTCGCGCCTCCCCGCACGAATCCGAGGCCACGGATGGCTCCGCCGCCGCTCGCGCCGCCTCCTCGCCGCGGATCGCGAGCCAGGACGCCGCGTAAGCGCCGGAAACGTCACCGCCGTCCGCGCGGCGCTCCGCCGTGTCCGCGGCTTGCCGGCGCTGCTCCGGCGACCAAAAGGGGGAGGCGCCGCCACCTCCCGCCCCCCCCCCCCCCCCCCCCCGCCCGGGCGCGTCGGACGCGCACGCGCGCGTGTCCCAGTACTCCGGCGCGCGGCTCCGGTGACCTCCGCGCCGCCGCGGCGAACCCGGCCACCCGTGACGTCAAGCCGACGTCACGGCGGGCCAACTGGGCCACTAAATGGGCCGGGCTGTCTGCCGGCCCACTGCTTTTTTTTTCCTCCCTTTTTTTCTTTTTTTTCCCCTTCTCCTGATTTCCAAATTTCCCACAAATTTTCAAACAAATTTTCCCAAAAAATTCCATATACTTACTACTTACAAATGCGAGATCGAAAAAAAAACAAAATTCAAACTTCGAATAGTACAAACAATCTAAAAAAAAAGGTACTCCCTCGTGACATTATACCTCTTTAAAAATATCCGCTTATTCACGAAGTTTTACAACAAATATGCGATGTTTCAAACGATTTCCCAAAAAAAAAAGGTATTCCCCCATGACATTCTACCTTTCTAAAAAATATACGACTATTTCAAATTACTAAATACAGCGATCCCACTCATACATACGGGAAAAAATAATGAACTCACACTTCATAATTTCAATCTACTAACCTAAACAAATTTGAATGACATATCCGGCCACTCATGAGAAATAAATATTACTATTTATGTCAACAAACAAACATTTTTTCAAAATCCAAAGAGAGCCGCCATTTCACAAAAACGAAAAAATATCCAAAAAATATCCAAATGCACTTCCTTCACCTCTCCTTACAACACATATAACGCATTTAAACAGAATACACAAATTATTGCAATAAATTTTCTCACCAAATGCGCATCGTCTTAGGTAGGTAAATTAAATTTCAAAGCAAAATACTAAGTTTTTGCATCATTTTAAATAGATTCATACTCACATTTCAACGGTTCCAAATTCGTCAAATTTGAATAACCAAATCAGTTAAATTTTCGTTAACATATAGACGACAAATCCCGGCAAATTACGGCTTTTTAAAATACATCTGACTTCGACATTTCGAATCACGACGGGTGCAGAATTTCCAAAATTTGTTCACCTTCCAAAATTATTCTAACTCAACAAAAATTCCTCCATTCGAAACGATTTAAATGTAAACATTTTTTTCCACCACCATTTTTCCCCTTTTAATATATCCACTGCAAAAAAAAAGGTAATATATCAAAGCAAACAGGAAAAGACATGCAACCTACTTATGGTTAAAAAAAATATATATACACATTTTTGTCAAAAAATGCGAACAATCCAGATGCATTTTCCCTAATTTTAAAATACATGTACTATATCAAAACAACCATAAAAAAATACATGCGACCTACTTATGCTAAAAAAAACATTAAGCATGCGAATTTTGTCGAACTGTACGAATAATTCAAATACACTTTTCCCAATTTCAATTGAACGTTAACGTCGTCCAAAAATCGATATCCCCGAATATATCCACTACAAAAATACAGGTACTATATCAAACCAAACAGAAAAATACATGCAATCTACTCATGGTAAATAAAACATTAAATATACAAAATTCGTCAAAATGTGCGAACAATACAAATGCACTTTTCCTAATTTCACTTACCGAAATACAAACATGATCGACTTTTTCAAATTAAATACAAACATGATCGACTTTTCCAAATTACTAAATATTGGAAACCTGCAGAAAATATATCACCAATATCTGAAAAAAAATGCTACAAATTCAAAAAAAAAAATGAACATTCCAAAGGGCGTGGCGTGACGCCACGGCAAATATAACTAGTACGTAATCAGAACAAACCCTATTCATGGCCCTGACATGTCGCGACCAGTCTTCCGTTTTTTTCAGCGTGCAGAGCGTAATCGTTTGGTCGCCGGCGGCGTGCATGCCCAGAGACGGTACCATCGCCTTATTTGCCTTCCAGGGGCAGCGTTCCTAGCACCAAGTAAGACATGGCCGGTGGCCTCGCACCCGGCACATCCTGGACTAGCTGATGTCTCCATGCTTGATCATCGTCCATGCTCCGGCCAGGACCTGCATGGCTGCATGGGCGCATGCAGCACATGATCATCGACCATGCCTCCGGTCAGGGCCTGCATGGCTGCATGCCCGTAGCACATGCAGATCCATCTGAATCTTTGATGTTTTAACCGTGCCGGTTGCTGTAGACTACAAGTTCGATCAGTGTGACGGTGAGTATTGCTGCACCAAACAATATTAGCTAAGGTCCATCTGCCATGTTATCTGTACAGCCACCGCCATCCATGTTACCATGCAGAGGCACTAGATTGATACTTGCACGAGGTCAGGAATTGGTAGGGCAACAGTTTGCATGCATCATGCACGGATGGATTCAGGTAAGTTTTGGTAAGATACCTATGGAAGATGCATCAGAAAAATAAAATTCCCACTTTCTCTTAAATATTAAGTTACTATATATCCAGTGTACCTCCGTAATTTTTTTTTACTCAAGGGTATCATGTTGAGTCTGCCAACAAACACTATGTTGGTGAAATTAACAATCTGGTAGCTGAAGGTTGAAGGTGAAGTGCTGGACGAGCCGGGGAGTGAAGCCAAGGTGATTATTTAATTGGTCTCTAAAACACGGATGTTTATGCAGCTTTTGATCTCTCTGATGTAAGTAATAAATCTACAGTTTCAATGCAAAATTGGTGCACGGTAAACTATCATATTTTAGGCCACTCTTCGTAAAAAATCGTAAATAATGTGTACAGTATTAGTTTTTTTCTTTAATTCTTTTTGCAAGGATGAGCACTTATCTCCTTATCAATTCTATTTATAAATAGAGAGAAATAATATCTATCTGTATTGGTTTTCTACATTAGCGTATACCGGCAAGAAACAATACTTATTACAGTATCTATGGATCGCCGTTTCAGATCCCTGTAGGAGTTGATTGCATGGCTTTCTGTTCTCAAGTTCTACTCTTATTTTCTCACCAAAGGGATTTCTTTCTGTTGTAACAGAGATGCAAGGTCGATTTAGATGACAAATTTATGCACCTGCCTTGAATCCATGACGTTGAACCAATTATGTGGAGCCCACTAATTCAGAAGATGTCTTTATTTGAGGGAGAAAACTTTGTGCAATGAGAAGTAACAATATGCGAGCATCAAGCTGAGGTATGAGAAGAGTATGTGATATGTATTTTTGTGCATGCATCGATAAAGAATCTTGACTGTCCATATCGACAAGGTTCATAATTTATTATGGAAACTAGAAAATTACTTGAGAAGAATTTTATTAGTATGTACTTTGAGACTTCAGGAGCTGCTATTGAGATGAATTTTCTTTCTGCTGGAGAGGCTGGTGTAAAATATACATTAGAAGAAAGGTAAGTTAAGGATTGAGGTTCTTTCTTCTCGGTTTCTACAGTATGTTGATATAGACGTGCAAACTAGTATTCCAATGATTTATACTCACATTTGATTTATTACCGTAAGAACATCATAAAAACAGATTAAGGGGACGTTCGGATGCTCTCCACTCCGCTAAATCTTCGACTCCGCTCTTCACTCCATGACATCGCGTTCCGCTTGCCAAATCCGAAGATCTGAAAAAGTTGGTCTGTAAACTCTCAAAACTCTGTAGTTCAGATTCTGAAAACGTCATCTACCTCGGCAACCACAAGGTCACCCGCAAGCTGCACCGAACGTGCAGCAGGAGGTCCATATCGAAAATCACCGTGTTTTCATCAAGGTCCTCTTCAAGAAGCTGGTGTACATCATGGGCTTGGGAAGCGCTGGAGCAGCGCGGCAACTGGTGGCGGCAAAGCATCGTGGCAGCAATTTGCAGCACTAGCCGAAATTAGCAGCGGCGGAACCATGGCGGCGTGAGGCGAGAAGGGGATTGAGGCGGCGGTGGAGCGTCGACTGGTGTGGAGTTCTCGCCTTCAGCCCCGCTCCGGGAGCCAAATTGCGGAGCGGAGGAGATCCGAACAGGCTCTAACTCAACAGATTTATGGAATATTGTCAGGTCTGCTGTATAACATCAAGAAGAGGATATTAAGGTAATGTCTATATTTTTCTCCTGAAATTAATCTCAACATACATATCTTTACAGTGAGCTTGAGTAGGAAGAAGTTTAAAAACATGGAGATCCTGAATTTTAAGAGCAGACTAAAACTTTATTCTGAGTTGTTAATATGACCAAAACTTGGATGCCGACAAATGCACCCAACAACAAGCACACAAAGAACGGATGCTTTGTCTTCATTGTTCAATTACTTTTTTATTGAATTTACTTAGGATTGGCTGCGCATTAAAAGAATCAGATACATTTCTTATCCGTGTTCTCACTTTTAGGCCCCATGCTCTTTAGTATTTCCGAACAAGAGTTAATTTTGTAGGGGAGAAGGTTGCATTATTTTGCTTGCTCCCAGCTGTACTTTTCAGCTGCTGCCCGCAGGTCACTTTATAGC
The DNA here is from genome assembly GCA_947311845.1 of Poa pratensis. Taxonomy (NCBI): domain Eukaryota; kingdom Viridiplantae; phylum Streptophyta; class Magnoliopsida; order Poales; family Poaceae; genus Poa; species Poa pratensis. The sequence goes on along the minus strand of CAMZMU010000027.1, from coordinate 70,387,603 downwards.
TAAATCCTTCATGTCATTGGTCATCAATCCGCTGTACAAAAGTTATTGTGTAGAATTCATGGATAGTGTGGCTATGCAGTTTTTGTGTTGTACATTTTTTATTTTAATTGGTCCTTTTTTTTTGCGGAACATTTTAATTGATCTGATGTCCCAGTGATATTAAGATGTGAAATTGTGGAATTATAAGATGTTCCTGTTTTTTCATTGTTGCAGATGAAGTTGGTTATATTTATCGGAATGTGGGTGAGATCAGCCAATTCTTCGAGAGGAAACTGTTAAAATGCATGAATGTTGAGGTACATTTTACAATTTGGAAAATGTAATGTTTAATGCTCCCAGGATGCAAGTCGCTACAGCTTTGAGGAGAAGTTCCTCTTATTTCATGACTCTTGAGCAGAAGTTCCACTGAATTTAATGTGCAGATTGCAAGATCGTATTTGGGTCTTACTTTTATTTTTGATTAGATTCCGCTCATGTTCAATGTTCTGAGAGATAAATATTTATATTTATTTATATGAAACACTGAGAATATAACAGATGACAAATTGACGATGGGATCTGATTTTCTTTAATCTTTTGCATCAAAATATAAAGTCGTTGGCTTTGCACAACAAGCTAATATCGCAATGGCATTGGTCTTTTGGGTTTTCACATAATAGGGTTAAAATTTTATTGATGAAGGCATACACACCCAACTTTATTTCACGTATGTAATCAATAATATAAGTATGATGGCTTCGAAATAAAATGCACCGAAAGGTTTTCCCCTTAAAAGAACTCTTTGCTTTAATTCAATGATATAGGCCGAGAGCATATTAGTTCTATTATAGGAACGGATAAATAAATAGGAACATTATATAAGGACAAACATTCGATAAAGGAATAATATAATGGTAATTGGTGAATATAGCGACCATCCGAGGAAAAAATAATCTAAAGGTGTTCGACAATCTAGCCGCGCAAATGCGCGGGCCACCCGGCTAGTTCTGTTGAAGAAACCTCTTCTTTGAGTGATAAGATTGATGTTATTATGTCTATGCTTGTGAATGGTAAATCTCATGTTGATCCAAATAATGTTCCTTTAGCTTCATTGGTTGCTCAAGAAGAGCATGTTGATGTGAACTTCATCAACAATTATAGGCCTTATCCTGCAAATAGTGGTAATGGTTATAGCAACTCTTATGGTAATTCCTACAGCAATAATAAAAGTGTGTCCTCTGATTTTGAAGCCATGCTTAAGGATTTCATTAGTACACAAAGTGCTTTTAATAAAACTGTTGAGGAAAAGCTTGGCAAAATTGATGTTCTTGCTTCTAAGGTTGATAGTCTTTCTCTTGATGTTGATCTTTTGAAACTAAAAGTTATGCCTAATGATGTTAAAGAGAACAAGACTTTTGCTACTGCCAACGCCATCCAAGTTAAAATTGACAACAATATTAGGATGTTGGCTGAATTGCATGCTAGGTGGGAAAGAGAGGATAAAATTGAAAAGGAGAATAGTATAGCTAGAGTTTGTACTATTACCACTACTAGTAATGCTAATGTTTCACATGCTAGTAAGCCTCCTACTATCAATGGTAACATAATTGGTGTTGGCAATGTTTCCACTACCCCTGCAAAACGTTTAAAATTGCCCAAAACAACTGAAACTGTTCTTGATAAAAGTGCTGAAATTTTTCAAAATATGGGAGACAATGGTTCCTTTTCCATTGACCAAAATGATTTTGATTTTGATGATTGCAATATTTCTGAAGTAATTATATTCTTGCAAAAGCTAGCTAGAAGTCCTAATGCTAGTGCTATTAATATGGCTTTCACAAAACATATTACAAATGCTCTCATACAAGCTAGGGAAGAGAAACTAAAACATGAAGCTTTTACCCTTAGGAAGTTAGAAGATAATTGGGAGCCCATCATTAAGATTAAGGTGAATGATTTTGATTGCAATGCTTTATGTGATCTTGGTGCTAGCATTTCTGTTATGCCTAAGAAACTTTATGATATGCTTGATTTGCCACATTTGGAACATTGCTATTTGGATGTTTATCTTGTTGATAATGCTATGAAGAAACCTTTGGGGAGAGTTGATGATGTTCTTATTATTGTTAACAATAACCTTATCCCCGTTGATTTTGTTGTTATGGACATCGAATGCAATGTATCTTGTCCTATTGTTTTGGGAAGACCATTTCTTAGAACTGTTGGTGCCATTATTGATATGAAAGAAGGAAATATAAGGTACCAATTCCCACTCAAGAAAGGTATGGAACACTTCCCTAGAAAGAGAATGAAGTTGCCGTTTGATTCTATTATTAGAACAAGTTATGATTTGAATTCTTCTTCACTTGGAAACACTTGATTCTCACTTTCTGCGCCTAGCTGAAAGGCGTTAAAGAAAAGCGCTTATGGGAGACAACCCATGTTTTTATTGCTACAATTTTTCTTTTTCTTTGAGTCAAGGAGCTTGCTTACTTCTGTAACAACTCCTTTGTATCTTTATTTTATTGCATTGTTGTGCCAAGTAAAGCCTTTAATAGAAAGTTGATGCTAGATTTGGATTTCTGCGCAGAGACAGATTTTTGCTGTCCACCGTTTTGAGCTATATGCACTCCAGAAAAATCCAAAAATTCTGAAACAATTCAGGCGTGATCCTCATATATGTACGCAACTTTAATTAATTTGGACTTTTCGTATCTGAGCAACTTAATTGCCTCGAAAAAATTCGTCTTTCTAGACTGTTCTGTTTTTGACAGATTCTGCCTTTTGAATTACATTCTCTCTTTTACTGTGTTTGAGTGGATTTCTTTGCTCCACAAAATATCAGTGGCTGTAGCTAATGTCTAGAAGTGTTGGAGATGATTGTGTCATCACATAACATTTGAATTTTTGATTATGCACTAACCCTCTAATGAGAATTATTCTAAGTTTGGTGTGAAGGAAGTTTTCAAGGATCAAGAGAGAAGGATGATATGATATGATCAAGAAGAGTGAAAAGCCTAAGCTTGGGATGCCCCCATGGTGCATCCAAGCATATTTCAAGAAGACTCAAGCGTCTAAGCTTGGGGATGCCCAAGACATCCCCTTCTTGATCGATAACTTATCAGGTCATCTCTAGTGAAACTATATTTTAATTCTTTCACATCTTATGTGCTTTACTTGGAGCGTATGTGTGCTTTATTTTTGCTTTGTTATATTTGTTTTCTGAATAATTTGGATCCTAGCATTCTTGTGTGGCAGAGAGACACGCTCCGCTTTTTCATGTGAATACTCGTATTCTTCACTTATATTTGTTGAGTATTCTTGACTAGCTACTGCAATGCTTTTAGCTCCTGTTTTTCATGCATCTCTTGTTCAGAGCTGTTAGTTCTTGTAGAGAAGTACTCTCTTGTTTCATTGCTGCATTATTGAGAGAGTTTTGTGTTGAAATAAGTTGATTGGTGTTTGGTTGGAAGCAGAAAATGCCACATGTGGTAGATGGTATATTGAAAAGACATATTCATTCTTGCATCATGTAGTTAAAGCCTATTAGTGGAGAACTACCGTAGAGCTTGTTGAGACTTGGTTTGCATGTTTGATATCTCTAAGGTCTAGATATTTTCTGGTAAAGTGTTTGAACAACAAGGGAGACAGTGTAGAGTCTTATAATGCTTGCAATATGTTTTTATGTAAGTCTTGCTGTACCGGTTTATGTCATGTGTTTGCTTCAAACAACCTTGCTAGCCTAAACTCTGTACTGAGAGAGAATGCTTCTCGTGCATCCAAACCTTGAGCCAAAACCCATGCCATTTGTGTCCACCATAACAACCTATTATGTGGTATTTCCTGCCATTCCAAGTAAATACTTCATGTGCTACCTTTAAACTATTCAAAACCTTATTATTCCTTATTTGTGTCAATGTTTTATAGCTCATGAGGAAGTTTGTGGCGTTTCCTCTATCACCTTGTCATTTATTCATGACAGACTTTCACCAATGGACTAGTGGCATATACATCCGCTTATCCAATAACTTTGCAAAAAGAGCTGGCAAATGGGGTGCCCAGTCCCAATTAATTTCAACTATAACCATTTGATTCTCTTCACATGTTTGCCAATGATTTATCAAAAGCAAATTTCCAAAATGTTAAACTTTATCAAATAGGCACTCCTCCATGGTATGTGATTGTTGGAAGGCACCGGAGGATTCGGTTAGCCATGGCTTTTGTAAGCAAAGGTTGGGAGGAGTGTCATACCAATTTATAAATATGCATGTGTAAACAAAAAAGAAGAGGGATGATCTACCCTTGGGTAGAAATAACGTCCTTCATGGGAGCCGCTCTTGAAAGTTTGGGTGACAAGGGGGATAGAGTGCCCACTGCCATTCGTTGACAACAGCAAACACCTCTCAAAAGCTTACTTTATGCTCTCTATATGATTTCAAAAACCTAAAAAGCTCTAGCACATGACTTAATCCCTGCTTCCCTCTGCGAAGGGCCTTTCTTTTACTTTATGTTGAGTCAGTTTACCTACTTCTTTCTATCTCAGAAACAAACACTTGTATCAACTTTGTGTGCATCAATTCTTATATGCTTACTTATTGCACTTGTTATATTATTTTGTGTTGACAATATCCATGAGATATACATGTTGAAAGTTGAAAGCAATTTCTGAAACTTAAATCTTCCTATGTGTTGCTTCAATGCCTTTATTTAGAATCTATTGCTTTATGAGTTAACTCTTATGCAAAGCTTTTTGATGCTTGTCTTGAAAGTACTATTCATGAAAAGTTTTTGCTTATATGATTCACTTGTTTACTCTTTATCTATTTGTTAGCAAACTATAGACCATTGCTTTGAGTCACTTCATTCATGACATGAGCCTTGCAATATTATTTGATCAAGATTGTGTGAAGCATGTCTCCTCAGAAATTATTTTGTTGTTATCGTTTTACCTACTCGAGGACGAGTAGAACTAAGCTTGGGGACGCTTGATACGTATCCAACGTATCTATAATTTCTTATGTTCCATGCCTATATTATGTCAATTGCTACATGTTTATATACACTTTATATCATTTTTTTGCATTTTCTGGGACTAACTATTAACAAGATGCCACAGTGCTAGTTCATGTTTTCTGTTGTTTTTGGTTTCATAAAAGTTGTTCTGGAAATATTCTCGGAATTGGACGAAACAAAAGCCAAAGTCCCTATTTTTCTGTCACATACACGAAGTCCGAAGGAGAGACGAAGTCCGAAGGAGAGACGAAGCCAAAGTCCCTTCGCCTATATATTCATCTATTCGGGAAAACCCTAAACACCCGAGTCATATTCCACCAAAAGTTCTAGAGCCGCCGCCGCCGTCAACCCTAACTAGGGAGGATTCTGAAGCTCTTCCCGGCACCCTGCCGGAGAGGGGAAACATCACCGGAGGGCTCTACATCGCCATGCCTGCCTCCGGAGTGATGTGTGAGTAGTTCATCTTTGGACTATGGGTCCATAGCAGTAGATAGATGGTTGTTGTCGAGGTGTGCCCTCGGTAATTCCCATGGTTGCTATACCTAGGGTTGATTGTGTGGCAGAGAACGCGTAGTATCGGTGGAAACGACGGCTGACAAGCTGGATTTACCCAGGTTCAGGGCCCTCGAGTGAGGTAAAACCCCTACTTCCTGCTTGTCTGTATTTATGGTATGAATATGAGGGCTACAAGGGTTCGGCGAGCTGCTGATCTCGTCGAGGTTTTGGTGGCTATGGATCGCTCCCCCTTGATCGATCACCCTCCCAGCCTTTATATACGAGGCTGGGTCTCGGGAAACATAACCGACCAAGGTTACATGTACAGAAAGTCTTAACCGACTATAACTTGATCTAACTTGGAAAATACTTTCGTCTTAGGCCTTCCTTCGTGGGCTTCGATTAATCCTTGGGCTTCTTTGATCATCACGTGCACCAGGTACCCTTATGCTGGGGTACCCGCAGAGTATAACCTCGTCATTAGCCCCCCAGTACTTGCTTGACTCGAAGAATCGAGCATGTGCTCACTTCATCGTGCACGTCATAGTCCTTGCTTTTATACTCCTGATCCGATGTAGTCTTTCTATTCTTAATTTGTTTCGATTGAATGTGTATGCGAACCAAGGGATATTGACATAGAAGGCCTGATTCACTCGAAGATCGAGCTCAGTTAACCACATACTCGGCGAAACCTTACTAGTCTTCAGTCAGACTCGAGTCCCCGAACTCGAGCCTGGAACATAGTCGAAAGCTTTTGCCTAGGGATATTGACATAGTAGGCCTGATTCACTCGAAAATCGAGCTCAGTTAACCGCTCATTCTGGCGAAACCGTACTAGCCTTCAATCAGATTCGAGTCCCCGGACTCGAAGCTGGAACACTTTTGAAACTTTTGCCTAGGGATATTGACATAGTAGGCCTGATTCACTCGAAAATCGAGCTCAGTTAACCGCACATTTGGGCGAAACCATACTAGCCTTCAATCAGGTTCGAGTCCCCGGACTCGAACTGGAACACTTTTGAAACTTTTGCCTAGGGATATTGACATAGTAGGCCTGATTCACTCGAAAATCGAGCTCAGTTAACCGCACATTTGGGCGAAACCATACTAGCCTTCAATCAGGTTCGAGTCCCCGGACTCGAAGCTGGAACATACTGGACAGACTCGACTCAGGCCGTTGTAGGTCTTACTGATTCGTTCTGCAGTTTAACTTTTGATACCTAACGCGTCCGTCAGGATTTTCATCATGTCTGTTGACACGGAAAATTCAAGGGAAAACACTGTTGGAGCGTCCCTCGGCCCATCTCGATTGCTCGGCGGGTCTTACCTTTGCATTTGCGTATGCAGCATCCGAAACATCTGCGATTGGCATAGTTCGGGAATTTATGAAGTATGATTCTTTGATTTGTGAAGTACTTAATGCATTTTAATCGAGTCTGTAGTCGAGTGAATTTCTTACCTTGTTTTGAAATCTATGGGAGCGCGACAGCGCTCCCATGGGAGTAGCCCCCGAGATTGTGGTTTATTGTCTTGCAATAGAGGACAATCTCAAATCATCCTTCTACACTTTTTGTCAATCGAAATTTTTGTCTTTGAAATCTATGGGAGCGCGACAGCGCTCCCATGGAGTAGCCCCCGAGATTATGCTTTATTTCGTTTGAAGTAGAGGATAATCTCAATAACTTTGTTTCTTTTGATCAATCACAAGAAATTTTTGATGTGCTCCCATGGGAGTACCTTTGCCAGTCGAATCCTTTGTCGATTGTAATCTTGAATCCTCCCATCGAATGTGTATGCTATCTTCATACCTGACGTCATTCATGACATCTTAGGCGTGCGCTCGCTGCTTTGACAAGACATGTCTGTGTGGGCCCAATGTTCAGAGTTTTGACCGCAGAAGACGCCGTTTCAGCTTTGATTTGACCGGACGTGGCGTATTTTTCGCCGCGCCATCATAACCTCCTAGGGTTTTGTGCGTAGTGGGCGACGTGGGATGCGACGGTTGCTCTCTGCGCTCGCCACGTGTACGGCCAGATGCTATGCACGTTTGTACGGACGGTTATGATGAAGTTTTGCGTTGTGCGGTAAGTAGCAGTTTTTGCGCAAGATTTTGATTTACTTGCCATTCATTTCCTCTGTTCCTCTTCTTCCTTGCGCACCGCACACCATTGCTCTGCCTCCCAAGCTCCTTGCTTTTTGCTCCTTGCGATGGCGCCAAAGAAGATCAAGCGTGCCGCTGCAACTGTCCCCGCCACCGATCCAGCGGACAAGGGGAAGGATGCGGCCATGGCGAGTGAGCCTGCCGATGCGCTTTTGAAGATCCCCGGTGACTGGATGAGATCCTGCGTAACCGAGGACACCCTTTCTGAGTACCGTCAGAAGGGTTGGCTGCCGCCAGCTGACCAGCTGGCCGCGCGTGCTCCAGGTCTGGAGGTACGCCCTGACCCTCGCGACGGCGAGCGCGTCTGCTTCGCTGAATTCCTCCCCCGCGGTTCTCTTTCCCTTTGCATGATTTTGTGCGAGGGCTACTGTACGCCTATGGCTGCAGATTCATGATCTTACTCCCAACAGCATTATGCATATCGCCTGCTTCATGGTGCTATGCGAGTGTTTCTTGGGGGTGTCCCCCAGCTGGGCATTGTGGAAGCATATCTTCAAGGTGCGCCACAATTGCCGGGGTAAACGCCCTTGCCCGGTGGGTGGATTTCAAGTCCAAGTGCGAAGCGATTCGCATTACTTTAGCTTGAAGACAGTCGATTCTGCCCAAGGCTGGCGGACCAAATGGTTCTATGTGCCAGTCGACCAGGTGGTGCTCCCGGCTTTTTCGATTGAGAATTCTCCGAAGAAACGGTGGCCTGGGATCACCCTATCTCTCCTGCTGAAGCCAAAGAAGCCACCCCTTTGCTGAATGAGATTGGCAAGTTGCTGAAGACTGTTTCTGGTATTCAGTTGATCAGCACTTATTTGAAGATGCGAGTGTGGCCCATGCGCCTTCGTGCCCACCCGATGTGGCAGTATGAGGGTCCACTCGACAGCATCAGGATGAGTACCACCGAGTTGACGCAGAAGGAGCTCAGTGCTCAGGTGAAGAAGATCACGAGCATCAAAGCTTCCGAAAAATCGACTTCAACTTCCCGCACGTCCCCTACGGGCCAGAGAAGGCCTTACCCGCAGTGAGTGATTCTTTTTGCCGTTTTTATGCCTCACCATCTGCCTTTGCATCCTTTTTGCTTTCGTTCTTATGATTATGAATTGTGCTTGTTACATAGGGTCACTCGACTGCCACCTCTCTCCCTCCTCTACCCGAAGCCGGGCCTACTTTGGAGACGGCATACAGGAGGAAACCAAGCTGCCCATTGCTGACCCTGCTTCTGCCCACTCGACCCCTCAGGATAATCCCGAAGAAGAAACAGGGGAAGAGGTGGAACAGGTTGTGGCGGATGCTTCAGACGAATCAGATGCTGAGCAGGGTCCTCGCAAGCCTAAGCGCCAGCGTTTGGTTCTTCCGGAGTCTTCGAGTACAGAGGATGAGCAGGGATACCGGTAATTCGGGTATCCTTCTCCTGCTAAAAGCCATCCTTGACTGTCTCCCCTCTGGCTTCTCGTCCTCCTGCTACTTCGAGTAACACCTCTCGACTGGGTGTTTTCTCCCTTGGTGACGAACCTGATTCCGATGAAGAAGATGAGCCAAGGTTTGCTTTATGGTCTATTCCTTTATTTGTGGCCGCGCCTTTATGGTTTTTGTTTTTTGATTGGCATGTTTTTTGCTTTATGATACCAGTGGCAAATCGCCATCTCCACCTCCAGTCGCGGATACGTCGATTGTGGCGCAGCCATCCATCCCTCCAGAAGCAGCACAAGGCACTATTCTGAAGCGGCCAAGGACGCAACTGGGTGATGGCTGCTGATTTGAACAAGGAAAAAGCTGCCCCAACTGCGGATGCCGTGGCTTCCTCCTCCAAGCCTGCCTCTTGGACTGATCACGTGAGTGCTTCTGTCCCTACTTATGCTTGAAAATTTTGTTTCTTCTGCACTCGACGATAACATGCGTATTCTGTTTCAGCCTATGTATGCCGCCATGGCCCCTTGGGTTCAGGCCTTTGTTCGGGTGGAGCAAGAGAGGGACTCCCTGCAGTCAACTTCGACTGAGCTTGCGCGTAAGCGTTTTTTGCTAAAACTTTCCCTTCTTTTGAAGTTATGACATTAATCGGGAATGTTTGTGAACTCCGCAGAAAACAAGAAATGGCTGAGGAGCAAGTGGAGGGCCTGGAGAAACAAGTGCAGGACTTGCAGACCAAGCTCTCTACCCAGCAGTCTGAATCGAAGAAAGCACTTGCTGATGCTCAGGACGCAACCACTCGCCGCGATAAGGAGCTTGCTGCACGTCTGTCGAGTATGGCCCGTGCTGCCAAAGGTGAATGAACTGTTTTGTGAGTAGTAGCTCTTTGGTTATTTTAGTAGCTTTTGCTCATGGCTTCTGCTTTCTGAATTTTGAAGGTTCCGAAGGCGCCTCGACTTCCACTAAGCCATCGAGTGACTCATTGTCACTCGATGATGCAATAATGGAACTCGAGTCTGTGCTGTCCAAGACCAAAGGCGATCTGGCTACCGTGACCAGTACCCTTAGCAATTTGCACGCGGGGATGTGTCCTACAGCCGCCGCTCCTTCGACTGCTGAAGGACTTGTTGCAGCTTTTGGCGAAAGATCGTCGATTGTGGCGGATTTTGCCCGCGAACTCACGGTACGCGGCTCGGAGTACACCCTCAGGCTTTTGTTAGGCAATGGTGTAGAGGCCGATTTCGACAGTGCTTTATCGGACTACCCGAAAAAGCCTGATGGAAGGCCGCTATCATTCAGGGGTGTAACCGAGCCAGCTACGCGACTGAGCGAAATCTGCGTCCAGACTATGGAACGCCGGGCTGAAGCTGTTAGGGCTCAGTCGCGTAAAAGTAGGGCAGAATCCATCTCGCAGGCCTAGGAACTCTTTACTCTGTAATTTGATTACTCGAACTGGCATGTATGCTTTTGCTACTTATGTTTATGCTAGTATATACTTTTGGGTGCTTTTGCTTGAATGAAATTTGCTGAATCGCCTGAATTTTGCAACTTCGTGTGTCTGGGCGTCTGAATGTTGCGTTTTATGAACCAGCCACAAGAATGCGAGTCTGGTGGACCTTCTCCATCTCGTGTTAGGACTCGAACATCTGGCCAAGCAAGGAATGATACGAGGGCACTCGCTCTTGCGAAGAATCGAGTGAGTGAACTAGAGCAAGAACTCAAGAGTACTCGAGCTGAGCTGGAGCTGCTGCGTTCCAAGCCAAGTTTTGCTACCCAGCGAGGATTATGTTCTTGGCGAGATGGATAACATAAACAGGCAACTCGAGAGTGAGTTTATGACACCATTTTTGCTAAAAAGTTTTATTTTTGCATTATGCTTTGGACCAGTAACTTTGGCCTTTTGCAGGTTTTGTGCCTGATGCCCAGCAGGAAGATAGGAGGGTCAATCGACTCCTCGATAATGCTGTTGAGGTACCAACTACTGGCAGGCAGCATTTTTATTTGGACAAGGTGCACGCTCGCACGCTTGTTACTTTGAAGGATCGAGTATGGCGAAACGCCCAAGTGCTCGAGATGTGCAGGCGTATCTTCACTCGCCTAAATTGCGCGCTCTTCCCGTCAGGGCCTCAGCCTCAAGGGTTGTTTCCTTTGATTGATATCTTTCGAGTGACGGACTCAGTCAAAGAGTCTTTGATGCAGCTTGCTATTCTTGGGTCCAATGCCACTATGGCTTACATCCGCAGCCGTAAGCCAAATTTTGCGATTCGACCTCCTGCAATTGGCACACTTGTATCCCAATCACATTTGATCGAGACACGCTCTGCTGCTGAGGAATTCATCGATTGCTGCAAGGAGCAGCTTTTTGGTCCTGTACTGGATATAAAGGATGAGCCAGATTCTTAACTTGTAAACTTTTTGTGTAATCGGGGCATTCTCCGAATGTAAATATGTACTCTTGTATTTGTGGCGAAATATTTATATGCGTATATTTGTGACAGCCCCCGAGTCTATCGAGTGGGGTTTTTGAGTTTTTCTCTTTAACCCAGCCCCCGAGTATATCGAGTGGGGTTTTTTAGTTTTTCTGCTTGACCCAGCCCCCGAGTATATCGAGTGGGGTTTTTGAGTTTTATGCTTGACCCAGCCCCCGAGTTTGAGTGGGGTAAACAATAAAAGGCATATATGAGAAATATGGAGGAACATGTATCTTTATTCGAAATATGTGTTCGACCAGCAAGCCGCCTCATTAAAAACCTTCCAGTCCCCTTAGGTACCCTGGTAAGGGAAAAGAGTGCGTCTGAAACCTGCTGGTTCTTCCGACATTATGCGCTATTACATATCTATGCATAGAACTGACGCAGATGCGCCCCTCTATGTACTAGTGTGACTTGACGACATGTTGACCGTCTTTGAAGGTTCAGTCGGGTGCCCCTTGTGCTTCATCGCGTCGTTGATGGCCTTGAGCTCTGTCGATTGCCATCTTCTTGCTTTCTGGTAGAGGTGTACGGTCATTGGAGACCTCAAGCTCGGCGAGTGATTGCTCCATCCCGTACATCTCTGAGATTTTGCTGAAGTCACGGTCACATGAATCTGACCTTTGAAAGTTCCCGTTGATCGTGATGACTCCTTTTGGTCCTGGCATTTTGAGCTTGAGGTAGGCGTAGTGTGGGACGGCCATGAATCGAGCGAAAGTGGGGCGCCCAAGTATTGCATGGTATTGTGACTTCCAATCGACCACTTCGAACTCAATCGACTCGGTTCTGAAGTGAGTAGGATCTCCAAACGTAACATCGAGTTGTATGGTGCCTTCTGGGAGCACTGCTTTGCCTGGGACGATACCGTGGAAGGTACTTGTGGACTTTGGCAGATTTTCGACTGATTTGTTCATTCTGCGTAGCGTATCTGCAAAGATTATGTTGAGGCCGCTACCTCCGTCCATGAAGACCTTGGTCATGGCGTAGCCTCCGATTTGGGCGTCGAGTACCAAGGCTGCGTGCCCTGGTCGATATACTGGGTGGATGGTCCTCTCGATTGAAGACAATCGGAGTTTCTGATCCTTTCAAAAAATCTGTGATAGCTGGGGGTGCCATGACCGCCATATTGACGTGTCGAGTGTGTAACTTTTGCTCTCTATTGGAGGGACGTCCTCGCTGGATCATGTTCATCTGCCCGCGAGTTACGGGATATTTTTGTTCATCTCTTGCTGCATCTGGTGCACGGCTGCTGCCATTTGTGTTCCCGTAACGGGTTGTGCTGGCACCATGTACACTGGCGTCGGTTGCGCTTGTGTTGGTGCAGGATACATTTGAGTAGGCTGGTTTTGTGGCGGTATGGAATATACCTGTGCTTGTTGTACTTGCTGCGGTGCTGGATATGCCTGAACAGGCTGTGTTTGTGGTGTAGTCGATGGAGTCTGCGTCAATTGAGGAGGTGCACGTCCATCTCTTTGCAGTCGTAGTATATGTTCAATCGCGAGTTGATCGAATTCCCTGCAATTTCTCAGCGAGTGGTTAGAGCGAAGCTTACCATCGTCCCCTTTGTAAAGATGGAATCTGCAATCATCGTCCATCTTTTCTTCGACCGAGCGCTCAGGCTCTTTGTCTGCTCGCCTACGCCATTCTGGCCTCTGTGGCTATCGCGGTCGTCGCGTCTGTTATTTCCGTAGCGGTCTCGACTGTCACGTCGATCGTCTGCGATGGTCTCGATTATCTCGGCGGTCATCTGTACGACGATCTCGATTGTCACGATGATCGTCGAGTCGTTTATCAGTTTGGTCGCGGCTGTCTCTTGACTGGACAAAGCCTGCTGCGATGAAGTTCGGATGGTCATCATCGTGATAACGATGCTTCGCTTGCGCCTTCGATCATCTCTGTAGCTATCTCTGCGGTCTCGACTGCCACTCTCATGGTTTTCATGTGAGATGCGGGTCGAGTGCCTCGTACAGAATCTTCTCCATCCGCCCATTTTGTTGCGAGTACCATGAGTGCCGCCATTGACCTTGGGTTTTCTCGACCAAGAGTTTCTTTGAAGTCTTCTCTCCAGAGTCCGTTTTTGAAGGCATCGATTGCCCTATCTTCTGATACGTTGCCTACTGAGTTGCGGATGGTGGTCCACCGCCGTATGTACGATCTCAGAGATTCATCTGACTTTTGCTTGCAGGTCGGAGCTCTTCGAAAGTTTTGGGGCGCTCACATAGAGGCTCGAAGTATTTGATGAAATCCCTTTGAAGTGCTCCCACGAGTCGTAGTATGATTCGGGTAGCGATTTGAGCCAATCGCGAGCTGTTCCTTCCATCATGAGTTGTATGTACTGCATAGCTGTAGTTGTGGTGCCGCTGACATCCGACTGCCAGCCTGTAATCTTCTAGCCAGCCTGATGGCTCTTGTTTGCAGTTGAACTTTGGCGTGGTAGCTAGCAAGAACTTCTTGGGCATACGAGCCTCCCGGATTCGTCGAGTGAAGCATAGCGCTCCACAGGGTCCGATTTCTGCTTCCGAGTCTGAGCTGTTGCTGTATGACCTCCTCGAGTGGCTCCTGCTGGAACGGTGACGGCGTGAGCTTTTTCGACTGCTCCTTCCCCGAGGACTTCGACTGCGACGGTCCGATCTGTATCTCTCCTTGGAGTTGCTTGTGGATGCTGTATGGCTTTGCTGCTATTGCCAGTTGTTTGTACAGTTGGAGGTGCTGATCCCTCTTTGGGTCTCCTGCAGGAGGTTCGATTGTTCTGAGATAGGTGCCTAGCGTCATCAGCGCCCCGGCTGGCTCAGTAGGTATGGGGACTCCTTCCGCGTCGACTGCCATAAAGGCTGGGTTTAGGTTTCGAGTGACCGCTGCACGATCTGCGTCTCCGAGGTTTATGAATCGTGACCTATTGCGGGGTCGTTTCTGCCTGTTGAACTCATAGACAATGCTCTTCGCCGAGCACTCGATATGCTGGCTTGCTTTTTGCGTTCTTCGAGTACTGCTCGGTAGTTCTTCAACCGTATCGATTCTTGCCACTGGAAGTATTGTAAGGTCAACCTCTTCCGGAGTTGCGTTTGCTGGTAGCATTGTGCAGCTTTCGATTACTTTGCTCACTTTTTCCGCCATCTCTGCGGTGATGGTCAGCGTGGTTGTTCCGTCAGGCATGGTGACTGTGCAAGGGTATTCTGTAGGTCGACGGCATACTGCAGCTGTTGTACTCGTGGTGTACCTGATAAGGTACCACCCGATCTTCTACCCATGTGCTGCTAATGCGCATTATGGATTCGGCGTCGTCATCCAGGCTCATGTTGGAGTTGCTTTGCTTGCTGGGGTTTCTGCCGCAAAATCTTCGAGTGCTTTGTCCAGGCTGTCTGCGTCGCAGGTGAATATCTCGTGGCTGGCACGGATTTCTGGGCCGTTGAGATCGGCGAGGTATATGTTGTCATCTATGTTCTCCTCGTTCCCCGCGACGTTGTTGCAGTCGACGATGTTGTCGAGTGACTCGATTGAGTTGTTTGGGCGGTACGTAGATTCGACCTCGCTTCTTCCAAATCTTTTTGCCACCTCGTCACGGAACTCTTGCGAGTTCATGGATGTTGCAGAGTCACTTGGCGATTGGATCGGGACGATCTGTGATGATGTTGCCGCCAAGATGGATGGTGTTGCAGTCGAAGCACTGTCGAGTGTCTCCGTGTCGAGTGTCTCCATGTCGAGTGGATCTAACAGGTCCTGCACACCATCTTTATCGACAAAGAAGTTAAATTCTCCAACTGTAATATCCAAACCTGATTCGAGTCCGGCAAAGGCTTGTTGAGCCTCCATCGAGTGCGGCGTGAGCCTCTTTGGAGATTTTGGCGAGTGATCGCTTTTTGAATTGATGCTGGTCGATCTTGTCGGCGAGTTGCCGTTTGCAGCGGTGGTCGGTGATTTGCTGTTTGATGATGTAGTAGGCGAGTTACCTTGTGCAGATGCGATCGGCGGGTGGCCGCTTGATGATGAAACCGGCGAAACCGTCAGCCCAATACTACCTTTTCCCACAGACGGTGCCAATTGTCGAGGTGTGCCCTCGAAATTCCCATGGTTGCTATACCTAGGGTTGATTGTGTGGTAGAGAACGCGTAGTATCGGTGGAATCGACGGCTGATAAGCTGGATTTACCCAGGTTCAGGGCACTCGAGTGAGGTAAAACCCCTACTTCCTGCTTGTCTGTATTTATGGTATGAATATGAGGGTTACAAGGGTTCGGCGAGCTGCTGATCTCGTCGAGGTTTTGGTGGCTATGGATCGCTCCCCTTTGATCGATCACCCTCCCAGCCTTTATATAGGTGGCTGGGTCTCGGGAAACATAACCGACCACTAGTACAGAACAACACATCGGAAATGGGCCAAAAACCCCTTCGGCAACGGAGAAATGGTCCGTGTCCCCGCCTCTGTCACTGATGTGAAGGCCTTCATCGGTAACGGAGGCCAAAAACCGTTTCCAATGAGGTCTCCATTTGGCAACGGTTGTGCATAGACCTCCATTGCTTTAGTTTTCCTACATCAGATACAGAGTTTTCCATCTACCCATTTGCACTGAGCTTTTCTCATATTTCGGTTATATGCCATAATACATGAAAGGCTGATTGCACAATGCACTAAAACGTTATTCAATTCATAACATAGAACAAATGGCATCATTACATTGGTATACAATAATATCACCGTTTTTTACAATTTGACTACAATCATATCTATCACACATTGGCATAATGTAATATCACCTATTACACTTTGACTACAATCATGAACTCTAAACCTATAAGCAACTAACCAAACAAGATGGAAGGCTGGCTTAATTAAGCCAGCGTTACATCTTTGACTTGGAGCTCACCTTCTATGAGCTCTCGGTCGTCGCTGTACCCACTCTGAGACCAGTATCCATGAAATTTCCTTGCCTTAAGGTTTTTGGTTCTCGGAATGGTACATTGGTACTTTTATGCAGTGTTGCCGAAATAAACTCCTGCGTGAAAGAAAAAAAAGATTAGCGAAATGTACAAAATACATCTGGATATAAAAAACCGGTGGCTATTTTCCAGCAACTGCTTTGTTCGGTTGCCATTTTCGAGAAACTGCTAAGATCGACGACAAATATCCAGGAACTGCTCTGTTCGGTGGCAGACAGTTCGCATTCCTTCTCTTCTTCCTCGTTCCACCCCAATCCCCACCCACCATGGACGACCACAATAGAACAATAGAGACAACTACCGTCCGTACCCACGGCACCGTTCTGGAGGTGGTGTACACGAACGAGGAGCATACCGTGGAGCAGATCCTCGACAAGTACGAGGAATGGCTAGCAGAGGAGAAGCATCGGTTCATCGGCCTTGACATCGAGTACACCCGTAATCGTCGGCACATGTCTGTCCTGCAACTCGCCATGCGCCAGCATGTCCTCGTGTTCCACTGGTGCAAGTCCAAGAACAATTGTCCAGAGTTGGGCAAATTCTTTTAACGCAAGAATATCACCTTCGCAAGCGTGGACATCACCAACGATAGCAAGGTGCTTTCTTCTGCCGGCTTCCACATTCCACCGGAGTACTACGTGGACATCCAACTCGTATACAAAATCAAGGGTGGAGACGAGAGGGACGGAATGGGTGATCTAGCGGCAGACCTCATCGACAAATCATACGCCAACATGAAGGAGTTCCCATCCAACCAGCACGATTTTTGGGAGTGGATGCCGCTGCACAAAGTTAACCTCGACTATGCAGCAATAGATGGGTACGTGACCTACGAGTTGTATCGCAAGATCCTAACCTTGAAGGACAGGCTACGTCCAACATGGCAGGAAATGCTCTGCCCTAGGTGCAAGAATGCCCTAGGTGAATTGCAATAGGCTTTGGATATGGGTGTTTAACTAGTTTGTACAGTTGGTGCTTTAACAATAAGTGTTTGTAATTATCAGAACATGTATGTTTGCATTTGCACTAGGAATTTGTTTATGTGATGAAATGCTCATACGTAGAACGTAGTTCATCGGCATCACAGCCGGTCACAGAAAGATTTATACCTTTCACCCGGTGGGAGAGGAGGTGCAGGCCTCTGCCAGATGCGCTGAGATGGTACCAGCGCGCTGCGACGCAATCACCTCCTCCTCCTTCTCCTTCGTCGACATCCACCTCCTCCTCCTTCTCCAGATCAGACACCACCTACAGATCCTCCACCACCTCTAGATCGGCCACTTCCTCCTCCAGATGGGTTTCTGCTGGTAGATCCGCCGGAGGTGCTGCACCACCACCTCATGAATGACCTCCTCCACATCGGCCTGGCTCAGAAAAAGCCGGGCATCACCGGAGGAGGAGGGCGTCAGATGGTGGCGCTGCCGCATCATTAGCGAACGCATGGCCGCCTCCAGATCGATCTTCCCCTCACGAAGGGTTGCCGCTAGAACGGTGCTGCCGCGGCGGCTAGAGCCGCGACCGCGATGGCCGGATCTAGAAGCGCCGACAGAGGAAGCCATTAGAGAGAGTGAGGAGAGTTGAAAGCCACAGTGTGCGGCAGCTAGGGTTGGAAGAGAGACAAGTGAGAGAGTGATAATGAGACCGAGCCGGCAGTATATATAAGCGCCACATTGGCAACGGACATTTTATATAACCGTTTCCATTGATTTTACACCAGCGAGAGACCATTTAGCAGCTAGTGCTACTACATACGGACTTGATAATGAAGTAAACGATTACATATATGCTACCACTAGCTAATGCTACTACTAGCAGCTGCTGATGAAGACTCGGGCTCACCGTCGCTGTACACGAGTGCGTCCCTCCGGCATAAGGTACCGTCGAAGATCTTGATGAAGAACCCGTTGTCGCCGTCGAACTCGAAGCACAAAAAGTGCCCCTGCTCAAGCTTGTACGCTTGGGCGAATGACTTCCATCCCTGGCCGAGGTACAAATTCCCCCGGCACTCACGGCCGTCTTCACCGCCCAGCTGCCGTTCTCGCAGTCCTCCATCTTCAGATGCATGGTAGCTGCCACCATGCCTTGGAGCTTCTCTGCGAACGCCCTCGGGAGCCTCAGGCGGCTCTCGATGCCCTTGTACAGGATAACCAAGAACTCGAATCTGCACAGCTCCGGGGACATGTCTTCAGAGGATGGTGAGGGCGACACCGACGGCGTGGTGCGGCTGCGCCCCCTACCACGGCCGCGCCCTCGTCCACGGCCGCGACCGCTGATGGTACCTCTCGTCGGGGACATGTCTTCAGAGGACGGTGAGGGCGACACCGACGGCATGGCATTGCCACTGCGCCCCCTACCACGGCCTCGCCCTCGTCCACGGCCGCGACCGCTGCTGGTACCTCTCGCCATGGATTTGGACGGAGGGGATCTGGCGAAGTTTGAATAACTATAGGCGATGGACTGGGGCTTCAAAGAGACCGCTGCCTGGTACCTCTCGCCATTTATACTCGCGGGTCTGCTCCGCCCACCTCCCCATCTGCCCATTCGCTAGCCTCCACGTATCAACATTTTCAACGGTTGGAAATTTCTATCCGTTACCATAGAGGCAAATATTGGAAACGGACAATTTTATTAACCGTTGCCAATATAATAGGTGACGGAGATTGGAAAGGGTCCGTTGCCAATGTAGGCGGGCCTGGTCAGGTTTGTACGCACCGGCCGAGCGGAAAGCGCGATTCTCCGTCGCCTAACACCTGCCGTTTCCATAGAGGGGTATCCGATGTGTCGTTCTGTACTAGTGGACCAAGGTTACATGTATGGAAAGTCTTAACCGACTATAACTTGATCTAACTTGGAAAGTACTCTTCGTCTTGGGCCTTCCTTCGTGGGCTTCGATTAATCCTTGGGCTTCTTTGATCATCACGTGCACCAGGTACCCTTATGCTGGGGTACCCGCAGAGTATAACCTCGTCAGTTGTCTTCTCCTCTTGTACCATCATGTTTAGATCTTGTGAGCTGCCTATCATGATCAAGATCATCTTATTGTAATGCTACATGTTGTGTTTGCTGGGATCCGATGAATATTGATACTATGTCAAGTTGAATACTGAATATTATGTCTATGTCTTTTATAATCTTGCATGCTCTCTGTTACTTGTTGAAACTCTGGCCAAGTGAATGCTCGTGACTCCAAGTGGGAGTATTTATGCTAGATAGTGGGTTTAGTCTCCATTGAATCTGGAGGAGTGACAGCAACCACTAAGGTTGTGGATGTGCTCTTGCTACTAGGGGTAACCTAATGATGCTTTGTCTAAGGATGAATGTGTTGTTTACATTATGCACTTTACTTAATGCAATTGTCTGTTGCTTGGAACTTAATACCGGAAGGGGTACGGATGTTAACCTAAAGGTGGACTTTTTAGGCACAGATGCATGCTGGATAGCGGTCTGTGTACTTTGTCGTAATGCCCAAATGAATCTCATAGTAGACACCACAACTTGCACATGCATGTTATGCCCTTATCAATATTGTCAATTGCCCAGCTGTAATTTGTTTACCCACCATGTTAGTTATTTATTATGGAGAGACACCACTAGTGAACTGTGGACCCCGGTCTATTCTTTTACATCTGAAATACAACCTACTGCAATCATTGTTCTCTTTCATTCTCTGCAATTAAACATCATTTTCCACACTATACGTCTAATCCTTTGTTTTCAGCAAGCCGGTGGGATTGCCACCCTCACCGTTTCGTTGGGGCAAAGTAGTTTGATTGTCTTGTGTGCAGGTTCCAAGTCAACCGCCGGAACCACCCCATCAACACAAGTTTTCTGGCGCCGTTGACACCTTCAGAAGTGTCTTCATCTCCTACTGGTTCGATAACCTCGGTTTCTTACTGAGGGAAGACTTGCCGCTACACTCATCAAACCTTACTCTTGGGGTCTCCCAACGATGTGTGGTTTACACGCATCATTCAACAAACGCGGTATTTTTACATTACCCACAACAACACGTGGGGAAACTGTTTGAAGGCCAAACGAACAAATGCGGCCTAATAGGATGGTCTGGACGATTGCGAATGAGGATATCCTAACATTAAGTTTATTACATGGATAATTTGGTAGTTTCATCAATGCTAAAAAGTTCTGACAACAAATTGGATGTCTCTGATGATGTCCCGTGAATTGGCCATGTACTGTCCTCTTCAGCTTTTCCCCGATACATCGTGGAGGATAACAAATTCTCTTTGTTTCGCAATATATCCTGTTTTGGAGGAAGTATATTTATGTCTGGGTCGTGAATGAGTAAACAAACATACAAGATTGAGAAAAAGATTTATGTAATTCTTGCTGATTATGTATGGTGTACAAGTGTTGATGTGGTCATTTGAACAGCGGGCAAACAGACAATATCCAGATGTTATGTCGAAACTATGTTGGTATGTACGGCTAAAAACATCAATACACAGATGCGGTACTAACCAGGAAAGATACTAAACTTCCATGACTCCAGCCAGTTATGCTGGGATTTGAGCCAAATTCCCTTCTGTGTTTCGAAGTTGAGCAAGTATAAACCCTTTCTCCTTGGCAATAGCTTCCTGCAATACAAATTGCAAAAAACGTAAAGATGGTTGCCGTCTTGGGGTGTTTTTGCAGTCTAAGAACAAGCATCTATACACAACGTTAACTTACATCTGATAATTGTTCCTCTAGGGATGTTCCATTGAACTGCATAGCAATGTGTGTTATGCAGATACCTGACTCCTCCCTACATATGAAACAAAAAAATAAAAAAAAAACTTTCCAACATGGTCACAGTTGATGTTTCAGCTGGAACGAATGTTGACTATGCTAACCGGGTAAATCGATATGACAAAAAGGAATGGTATTTCTTCGTCCAGTCAGAGCATTCCACTTTCCACGATGGGACAAACTTGTGAATACACATGAAAACGCAATGTGGATTTTGCCAGAAACAATTTCATGAAGAATCTTTCTTGCTGGAGAATTAGGAATGCTGGTTGCAGGGTCAAAAACGTTTATAGTTTTCGCCAACATATACCAAGAATATAGGCACCATCCAGTCTGAAGGATAACAGGTACATGTATCTGCACATAAAAAAGTGGATGTATTAAAAATGTAATGTATACTTTTGAACGAAAGACATGGTTGACCTGTAGACCTACCATCCTGCAGTTGCATAAATTGAATTTGATGTGTTCACCTGTGAACTGGGCCTGGACTGATTTGAGTTTCCAAGCAATCTCTCCGGACAATATGCTAGTATGTGGTATATGCAACAACATATGTACAGTGTGCAATGCTTTTTAGTGCATACAGAAAACATAAGTGACTACGGAGAAATGGGTGAATTACCGCAAAATCTGCTTCGAGAAACCATCGCCATGCATCGTCTAATCCCTTGTATAGAATACTCGAATCTATCTGCTGAAGCCTTCGGAATATGATAGAGCATAGTTCATGTTCTAGCATATCGTTGCCAACGATTTGTGTGACGACGGTCATGATTCACATGGAAATGAACCGTGGTTTCAGATGTGTTACAAATGACCTATTCAATTGTAACAAAGTAGTTAGCCGATGCAATCAACATGATGCAT
Organism: Poa pratensis; assembly: GCA_947311845.1. Classification (NCBI taxonomy): domain Eukaryota; kingdom Viridiplantae; phylum Streptophyta; class Magnoliopsida; order Poales; family Poaceae; genus Poa; species Poa pratensis. The sequence continues at coordinate 70,365,533 of CAMZMU010000027.1, read as the reverse complement.
GGCTGTTAAGATGGAGGTAATGAAATTCAGTACTCATGTGGGCAACGGATAGGGAAGACATGATTTTGAATAGTTTGTCTTGAGTTGCGATCGATGGGTATTTGATGTCTCTTGATGCAGTCCAGTGTGGATCCGCGAACCTGCTGTGATGCACATGGTTCATCACGGGGAATTCCTTCGATGTATGGTCGATCAGTACAGCTTCAAGGGGCGGGGTTGAAACATCGTTCAGCATTACAATGGTGGAAATGATGGAGTCAGACCAAGTTTTGACAGACTCTGCAATGCCTGGGGAATGTTTAGGTTTACGTGGTAGTGGGGTTTTAACATCCGTATATCCTGTTGAACAGTGTAATTGTGGTTAGTTGTTGTGCTGTCAGCAAATATGGTTAGTTGTTGTGCTGGAAGTAAGTATAGATGATGTTTAACTTTGTTGCAAATATTATTTGCGTACCTGAACTTCTTGCTTCAGTGATGTCATTTGTAGCCTCAAACATATTGAATGGGTCGGGGGAAGTTGCAACCAATGGCTTTGATTTGACATGCGTGTTTACAATTGGTGAAGAGCGAGCTGTGGATAAAACATGAAACACGCGCGTATTATTTTTTGATCAGTGGTGTGCATCTGTATAACAGTTAATATGTACCTCGTGAGGGCGGGGGGCATGCATGGGGAGTTGCCTCAGATGGTGCCCTGGCCCTTTTGTTCATGGTTGATGATGAGCTCTCTGGAGTATGGTGTCCGAGTGTAAGCAATGGAAGCAAACAAAAATGAAAAACATTTATTACGAGTAGAAATGCAAACAATTACCATCTGATTCATCTAGGTCTAAGCGGCGGCGATACAAGTTCGCTTTTCCTGGGGAATCAACTTGAGCCATTTTTTGGGCTACACACGGCAATCCGCGAATGCTGCAGCACATGCACGTTTCAGATAGTGTAGATACAATCTTGTCAAGTAACCTAGTGTTCTCCTGGTGCATCTGGTTCCTTATTGAGTTGCAGTGCGGGAATACAACAGTGTTGTGATGCTTCAGCATCATACCCATCTGGTTAGATGCCTGTACATGATACAGGATGTTAGAACCTGGTTTTGCAACGGATAAAATCGCTTCGAAGCTTTGGAAATCAGAATCGCTAACAGCAGATGTGGAACCAATTGCTAGGGTCCGTGTGTCACTTGCATATGCATTGGACAGTATCCTGTTTGGGGCGATAGCAGAGAGAGGCTGAACAACTAAAGAAGACCAGGCTACGACGTTGTTGTGGACAATTGGGATTTGTGATATGAATACCATGGAACCCTTTCCGTCAGGTTTTGTTGCATTGTAATTGGGGCGGCGTGGCTGAGGTGCAGAAGGTGTGACCCTATCTGGCTGAGTGTCCCACATACTCCTAGTGTAACATATCTGATCAGCCTGACGTAACTGTGTATGACAAGATGGCTAGTTGTTAGGAAATATGTAGTTGACAAAGAAAAAAACAAGAACTTAAATGTTTATACTTACTGGCGCTGCTCCAAAATCCTCTGGGCCCTTTGTAATAGCTCCACATTGATTGATCATCCTTCTAAACTTGACATCATCAAAACATGATATGCGGGGTAGCACGTTATGACGCAGATTGAATATACCCAGGTTTAGATTGTCTAGGTAGAAAACCTTGAGAACAAGAAAGGTTTGATCAAAAAACAGGAAAACACATGTAACACTCCCTGCATTGCTGTCTAAAAAATCCGTCCACTCGAACCCATTATGAAATCTCGAAATACCTGGCAAAAAAGGTGGCAACCTTGCAAGTGCGTGGTTGAGCTGGATGCCTGAGTTTCTGACTGAAGCTTCTGCGCAGCTGCTAGCAGGTCTTGAATAACGTATTCACACCAGTTGAATTCGATAATGAATTTTGTGTTCACGATTGCAGACCAGTAGTCGATGTTTGAATAATCATGTTTTGTGGACGGAGCTAACAAGTGTGGTACAGGATGCCGGAGGAATACGCGGACGATACGGTGGAGATACGAAAAAAGCGGCCTCGGATACAATAAAGGAGGAAGATCCTAGCCGTGCGCTCTTAACGAAGGGGACGGTGAGATATCAGGGGGCGTCGTCGCCGGGTGCTCCTCCGCATTTTCGCCTCGCTACAACGTTATATAGTGTTAAAAAAGAATCGAAAAGGAATCTAATAGTATCTGGCCATTGCAAAAATAGTGAATGGTGGAAAATATAGTTGAATGTAAAATTCAAAACATAAATCAATATGAAACATTGCAGGTTGGAACGCAAGAGTTTCTTTCATTAAAAAATTAACATACTGTAAACACTTATAATTAGTGAGCCCCCTAACTTAGAAAAACTTCGGTCCAGATGGTAATCACTAAGCTGTAGGTGTCCCGCTGATCTTTCGGAATTCAGCCCACACGTCTCCGCCCTAGCTGCCAGGTCATGTTCATTCATCGTACTTTAACCAAACACAAACTTCAAACCACATAATATGAATTACATCGCCTGATCAACAGAAATGCCAGGCATGGCTGCAGATTACGAAGGTGGACCAACAATCACACAGCTACCCTACCCTAGTAAGAGTGTAAGACCATCTTAATCGACACCATGTCAGATTCTTTCCCTGGAGAGCTTCTTCAACGAAGGAACAGCTAGATAGATATATACATCTACCGATCTACGCAACACTTATGTTGAATGGCTTCAGAACAGCGTCCGCCCTTTCAGGTGCGACCACGAATTGGTCAGGTGGCTTGACCTATTCCTCCTTAAGCGTGTTCCACGTGAAGCTGCTGGTTCCGTGTGCTGGAAACCGCTGGTGTTCAACTCGTCTTCATGGTCATCCTCATTTTCGTCCTTGCTGTAGGAAAAGCTCATGAACTTTGGTTCATCCGGTGGTGATCCTGCTGTCAGAGTTCAAGCCTTGCGTGGAAGGAGCTATACCTTTCAAATACTTAGGGATGCCCATGCACAACAAAAGGCTAAGACTTGTTGACTGGAAACCATCAGAAAGTAAAGTAGAAAAGAAGGCGGGGACATGGGTTGGTAAATACACTTCGTATGGGGATAGGCTAATTCTTTTAAGATCTTGTCTGACAAATGTGCCCTTTTACATGTTATCTTTCTTTCCCCTCCCCAAAGGGACCCGAAAGAGGTTTGATTTTTCTAGAAAGAGGTTTTTTCTGGCATGAAGTAGATGATAAGAAGAAGTATCACTTAGTGAACTGGCGAGAGGTTTGTATGCCGAAAGATTTAGGGGGGTTAGGAGTAATAGATTTAGAGATTATGAATATATGTTTGCTTTGTAAGTGGTTATGGAAGATAGAGAACGAGGAGGGTCTGTGGCAACAACTAATTAGAACTAAGTATTTGCATTCTCATTCCTTAGCTCACGTAAAGTTAAATGCATATCATTCTCATTTTTGGTACGGCTTGTTAAAGGTTAGAGATATTTTCTTCCGTTTCTGTAGAAAGACTATAGGTAATGGGGAAAGAACTAGTTTCTGGGAGGATTTATGGCTGGGAGATAAGAGACTCAGTGAAACTTTCCCTCGTCTTTATAATTTATCTCATAGTAAGAAAATAACAGTAGCTAGAGTTTTTAGAGAAGGCTGGAGTGTGTTAAATTTCAGAAGAAAACTGTGGGGTGATCTAGCAGTAATGTGGTACAAACTCCAGGATATGTGTAGAGGGATTAGCCTGAATGAGGATGTTGATAGATGTAGATGGCTGTTAACCAAATCGGGCCTGTTTTCTGTTAAGTCTTTGTATGATGCACTGAAAATTTCACAAGTAAAAGTACCTTATAGAAAGGTTTGGTTTCTAAAAACGCCACTGAAAGTAAAAGTTTTTCTGTGGTTGGCTTTCAAAAAGAGTATCCTAACTAAAGATGTGTTAATAGCTAGAGGATGGAAAGGGTCTAGTAAATGTATGTTTTGTTCAAATGATGAGAGTATAGATCACTTGTTCTTTAGATGTGCAGTTGCAAAGTACGTTTGGGGCGTGGTTAGATGTGCTTTCATGCTTAAGGCAATTCCTGTTGATTTTGATGGTTTACCTAGATGGTTAGAGACGTTTAGTGTAACAGATCGGTTCCTGATCTCGGCGGGTGTTGCTGCGTTAGTATGGGCTGTCTGGAAGACCCGGAATAATGCTTGCTTTAACGGAGTAAACCCTCAGGATCCGACGTCCATTATTTTCTGTTAGCTCATTTTGTCTCTTATTGGACCGGTTTGCAGAGACCAAGTTTGCGAAAAACACAGGACAAAGGGGCAAAACTGTTGGTGTTGGTTGCTACTGAATTCTTCCACAGAAGACAGGGATGGGATCCTTTGGTGATGAGGATCACTGATTCATGACAAAAAGCTGAAGTCGGTGGAGAAGGCCGGCTGTAACGTAGTTGTTCTGGTGTAGTTGTGGCTTTGCTCTTTCAGTTGGTAGTTAGGAGTTATCTGATCTTCAGTGGTCTGTAATAACGAACTGGTTGCTAGCTTTAGTTTTGGTAGAGTTGGCCAGTAACAGCTGTGTTTGGGAGCTGATGGATTGCTCGGGTCGAGTGTGGCCTGGGAAAAAGTTGAATTATGACCGGTTGAATTATCAGTTTTCATTTCAATGAAAATTGGGGCGAGGCCCTTTTATCAAAAAAAAAAAAGAATTCAAGCCTTGCGGCTTTGACGGCTGAAGTCGCCGGACAAGGAGGCGTATGGGAAACGTCCATAATTAATGGCTGGACGTAGTCAACACATTAATTAGGGTACGACCCACTATAATTGAGTATACGTACACTCAATCGAGTAAGGAAGTTGTAATAAACAATGGAAATAACAGCAGCCGATGACACCACTGAGAATAGTTGAGATTCGGAGTTCCCGGTGTGGCACCAAGTCGTTGAGATTCCGAGTATTGGTAAACTATACTACAGTTGAGAACACATCCTCTGACTTGGCTATATATACACAGTTCATTGAACAGTTCTAGACACATTGACTCAGCTTCAGCTTGTTAGCTGCCATTTGTTAGCTACCACATCTCTGAGAGTCCATAAGCAGCTAGCGCTCAAGGAAGAGGGATGAGGAGAAGCAAGACTCACGAGTTTGAGACTGATGTCCCGGCCTCTGAGCTCTGGGAGGTCTACGGCGCACTCCGTGCGTCGGAGCTACTGCCTCAGCTTCTTCCGCAAGTCCTCGCAAAGGCCGAGCTCGTGAGCGGCGATGGCGGTGTCGGCACCATTTTGCAACTCACATTTCCTCCAGGTGCGTGAGATTCTGAATTACCGCTGTTGCTTTATTGAATGAATCTTGTTGGGTAAGGTATATTGACGAGTAAACTGTTTGCTGCTTGCTAATAGGATTTCCTGGCGTGGAGAGGTTTAAGGAGCAATTCATAAAAGTCGACAACGTAAATTATGTCAAGGAGTCGGTGGCAATCGATGGAGACATTCTAAAGATCGGGTTCCTCCATTACATGTACAGGTTCGAGATCGTTGCCAAGGGAGCGACCTCTTCGGTAATAAGATCAACCATCGAGTATGAAGATTGATGATGGGCATCCCGAGCTTGAAGCTATGGTCAGTACAGCACGTTTGGCTGAAGCCGCTGAAAGATTTTCAGAGTATATCAAGGAGCAGAAGGCCGCTGAGATCAGTTCGATCTTGAAATAGCTCATAGCAACATGCGTCAATACTTCGCTCAAAGAAAGAAAAACATATATCATTATTTCAAGAGGAATACATAAATATTTAACTTCACGACTATGTAATTTTCTATGCAAAACTCGTTAATTCTCGGAGGATCGTGCGTGATGATCGGCTGCCTCTCACGCTCAAGGCCTATCGGAGATGTACCGATGATGATGTAAGTGCTAGTGCTACTGCTGCGTAACTACTCCCTTACAGGCCTCGACCCATGAGAGAGCAGGACGAATTAATCTTTTCTAAAACCACGTTGACCGTCATGCCAATACATGAACCTCCGTAGTTCGGGAAACAAATTAAAATTTGGTATCTTCGAGCACCATGCTATAGTGCAGATTTTCGTTTAGCGAAGTATCTACTTGTAAGCTTTGCCGACTGTTATTTACGCCGTCATGGTGATTCGAGCATCTTTATGCTCGTGTTGGCTTCAGGGCGGACCCAGAGAAAAATCAATCCGGTGTCATTGGGAGACGTACAGGATTTTCATCTATATTTAGGGGTGTCACGCACCAAAATTATAAAAAAACAAATAGCAAGGAAAACTGGTTTTACCTGGTGGCCTGACACCTTGGTAGCATAAGCTAGGTACGAGTGTACGACCCTGGTTGGCTTGCGGACTGTGATGTCGTGTTGAACCACGACCGGTGATACATTTTTCGTGTGGTGACTGGATTCTTGCTAGTGTTGAGCATGATATATAAGAAAATATTGCAGCACTGCTGGTATATTGATGTGAAATGATGTAGATTTCGTACGTCCTATATGTAGGAAGTTTTTTATAAAAAAAATTAAACGATATGTTTAAGTTTCAGAAAATTATGAAAATTTTCCTATATGTAGATAATGATGACTTCTAGCTGTGTCAAAAAAATCAATTCACAATAATTTCTATGTTGGGTTGTGTAAAAATGTCAAATTTCTACATCCAAGATAGTGAACAATGCAAATTTTGAATTTTTTCAGATTTGTCAGAATTTTTCATTTTTGTGTAGCTCGGAATACAAAACATTTTGGGTTGAAAATTTTCAACACATTAGAGTACGTCATTGTCAACCTCTATGACTTATCTCTACATTACTTTGTGTGTTGCGGGCTTACGACAGTGTAACCATTCTCCCACCAGTGCCTTCTACCTTGCACCAAGTCACACTACTTGACGTAGCCGTTCTGGCTCATCGTCTTGCTCAGCAACGGGTTGAGGGTACGATTACAAGTTCTAGCCCATCAGCTTGCTCAGCAACGGGGTGAGGGTACAATTACAACAAAAAGGTTCCTTTTGCAAAGGGATCCCTTTCTTAGTGATTTCAACGCATACCAACGTCAATGCGGCCAAGTAATAGCATGGTCCCATTAAGCTTGATCGCTTGCACCGATTAGCCTGACAGCGCCCCATGGGAACGCGATCTGTTGATAATATAAACAAGATACAACATACATATTTTCTGAAAACTAAGAAGTGGTACATTCGAGTTGCAAATTGTAGTTTCCCACGCTGGAAGGCACTTCTTGTAAAACCTCTATCTGTAGTTGTTCGCTGATCACCTTTCTGATCTTCCAGACCAAGGTATGAGTCGTTGCTGCCCAGTCCTGTTCACCCTTCGGTAAGACAACTAAACTCAAAAATAAAACCACATGTACAGATTAGACCACCTGATCAAGACAAATGGTAATGCATGAAGGCTAACGACAAGCATATAGAACATGACGAACACCATATGTTTCATACAAGAATAACATCGACGGTACATTGACTGAGTTCTGATTGATTATGTGTCCATATAATGCACGACTAATCCTAACGTTGATAAGATTTAAATGGACTTCTAAATCAAAACCGTGTCAGTTCAGTTCCTTTCCAGGAGAGCTTCTTCCTCTAAATGATGGCTTCAGACAGATACATGCAGCTGAGAGCAGTCCTGTTGAGATGGCTTCAGAACGGCGGACGCCCTTTCAGGTCCGACGACGAATTGGTAGGGTGGCTCGACCTTTTCCTCCTGAGGGTGTTCCACGTGAAGTTGCTGCTTCCCTGCTGGAAACCACCAGTGTCGACCTCATCCTCGTCGTCATCTTCATTCTCGTCCTTGCTGTAGGAAGAAACACCCAGTCTTTCTTTCTCCGGTGTCCAGGTTGGGTTGATCACGCCGACAGTGCTGTCCCCCATAAATTTGAGCCTTTTTTTCTGGGCATGCACATCAACTTCTTGTATGTCTGACATATAGACACTCCGTTTAGCTCTTGGAGTCATCTTAGGGATGTCTTCATTTCCATCCTCAGGTCTCGTCATCCATTGGTCAACAAAGGAGTCTGAATAGACAACCTCCTTCCTGCGTCTTTTCGTGTGTATCACAGGGTTTTTGGCTTCCTCTGCAAGGCGCTTCTCAGCCGGGGTTTCAGTGTTAGCAAACACCCAGTCCGGAACCTCAGGTCCCTGCATGAGCCTGGATTTGTAGTTCTCGCGCTGCCGCCTCTCTTCGTCCATCTTCTCAAACAACCAGAACTCGTCCTCAGTTCTAGCAGCCAAACGATTTATCTCGCGCTCACTAGGGATGTCGGTTCCAAGTGTACTAGTCCCTCTCTTCAAAATCTCCTGTAGCAGCACTCGCCTGTCTTGTGCTGCAAGAGGTTAACACGATACATCTGTGAGCTCGAAATGCATTTACATAAAAGAAAAACTACATGAGCAGCAGGAACACACAAACCTGTAGAGGTATTATTGAACAACCCAGCCTGGATAACTTTTGCATCAATACCCATCTTCTGTTTTGCACGATCCAGGATCTCTTCTTCAATTGATCCAACACTAACAAGAACAAAAACACGCACTTCATTTTTCTGTCCTATACGATGAGCACGGTCTTCAGCTTGCTGGTCCATCTGAGGATTCCAATCGCTATCGAAAATAATAACAGTGTCTGCAGTCTGCAGGTTCAATCCAAGGCCTCCAGCTCGTGTGCTGAGAAGAAAAATGAAGTATTCTGAATCCTTCTTATTAAAATCAGCCAATAATTTGCCTCGTTCTTCAGTTTTTGTAGACCCATCGAGCCTCATGTACTTGAAATTGTACATTTGCATATACACTTCTAAGATGTTAAGCAATTTTGTCATCTGAGAGAAAAGCAGAACCCTGTGACCAGCTCTATGCAGTTTTGGAAGTAGCCGATCCAGCAATTCAAACTTCCCTGACGCTCTAACAATTTCCTCTCGCTGATACATGTTATACTGCTCTACAAATAGGTAAGGGTGATTGCAACACTTCCTGAGCTGCATTGATAGGTTTTGCAGAGCCTTTGATTTGAACCCTGCACATAGACAATATAAACAATAAGTGTTTTTTTTTTCAAGAAAAACAGAAGGATTACGAAAATGCAATACATGCAGGAATCCCTGAGTGACTCAACATATTGGGGAAGGGTCCTTCCCCTGTTGATTTACTAGAGTTTTTCTTGAAAATGCAAGGCCAAGGCCACGTACTAAGATATGCAACCAAATAAAACAAAACATAACAAGTTTTTCTTTCACAATTCACATTATAGTAGAAGTTTGTAACTAATACACTAGCTCATTCTCCAAGGATCAGTCAAACATTACAAAAAAAATCAGTCAGAAGAACTTTACGGGGGATTGGTCGTACAACTTACCAGATCCTAGGGCAACCCTTCCATCGCTTGTTACTTGCTCGTAGTATGCCTTTTGCCATGCAGAAAAGTCGCACTTCAGTATTACCTGTGTTTTCGAAGGGAGATACTTTTCAACTTCAGCTTTCTTCCTCCTGAGCAAAAATGGACGTAAAACCTGGGTGGAAAACAAGAGCGCACAAAATAAAGATTAAATTCTCAAATGTAAAAAAAACATTCCATGTGTCACACGTGCTTTGCATGCAATCAACAGTTGGTTTGATTTAGCCCAAAGCTGTGGACGCCAGGGGGTAGACAAATAACCACGTAACCTTACTAAATTTGTGAATTAGTGGGGGAAGGGATTGAAGCAATATTACTCACTTGATGCAAACGATGTATGATTAATAGCTCTTCCTCGTCCTTGAGACTAACATCAACTGCGAAGGGTGCATTAAACCATTCTTCAAAATTTCCAGATGAATTAAAAATATTAGGCAGAATGAAGTTAAGCAACGACCACAGTTCTTGGAGGCTATTTTGGATTGGAGTGCCAGTCAAAAGCAGTCTGCGCCGGATCTGGTATCTACAAAAAAGTATCAGCAATTTATACACCATATTATCAAAATATCCAGACAAAATGTGCTTCAGCATCGATAAAGGATGAAAAAGAAGGTCAATGGAAATCACTAGAAGGACGAAGAAAAAAAATGAGGCTTCCACAAGAAATCAAAAAATGGCACTAGGCACGTAGCAACAAAGAAAAGAGATGATGAGATATAAAGTGGTAGGTGTCTTGATCATATAAATTACATTCTCAAAAACAAACTTCGTTCTTAGAAACAATACGAAAATTCAAAGCAAATTGCACCAAAGTGAATGATAAATTTTTTATGCTGTAAATCACAACATGATGACTGATTTATCAACTGTCGGCATTGCTGTTGATAGTTGATATAAATCATGCCATCTGTTACAGTACTACAGTAGTCATCATGTTAAGGAGTGGGAACAATATAAAGGCCAGTTTGGCAGGCAAAAAATCCAAATGGATGGACAGAAGCCATCAAGCTTCTTTATACAGTTAACCGTGTCAGTTACTCTCTTTTCAATGTTGTTAAAAGGGAGAGATCCTTAGGTATTTTAATTCAAGCACATAATGAACGTAAAGATAACACAAAAACAGCTTGTGGATGAAAATAAGATAGAACAAATACTGCAACGACTTCATATTTCCAGTTGTCATCAGATTTCAGATAAATGTTGGGAACATACAGAAGCCTATGGTGCTTGAGACCCAATGGCCAATATACCAGCTTATCACTAGAAAAAATGGGAGTTTCATGCTGGCCAGCAGCACCAGTCTGGTTTTCTGAGACCTAGTGTTACAGACAAAGATGCAAGCTTAACACTGTTCAGTGGTTGATACTAATGTGAACAGCAGATAGATTGAATAGATTGTATGTAGATTGAATAGATTGTATGGATGGTTGACAAAGATGGGGATCCGTGATTTGGATAGAGAAACTAGAGGGGTAAGGATTAGCAACTGGTTGACCTGGAGGACTAGCAGGGTACAGACCCTGTTTTTTATGGGGCAGACTGAAAAAGATTTAAGTTTACTCTTCATTCTGTCTAGGGACTCTTTTAACTGATTGCTTTCCTTAACTAATTTAATCCTTCTTCTGGTCTACAGTAGGAGAACATGGCTCTTACTCAAACAAGACTTCGTCTATAATGGACTCAAACTCTTATCTTCTCCCTGCTATAGTTATATGGCTATACCAGTGGATTACTAAGGAATTACTGGCCAACAGAGCAATCCTCCCATAAAGTTTTCAGCGAGTATATACCGGAAACATCACCAGAGTAAAGAATAAAGTAATTCATGACCAAAGTGTGTACCCGGTAACTAGCGTGCGAGCAAGAGCACATTCATGGTTTTTCAGACGATGACCTTCATCAACTATCAAATAATGCCAGTGAACCTTCTTCAGAAACTTCTTATCTTTCAATATCAAGTCATAGTGCGTGAGCAAGACACAAAATTGTCCTCCAAAATTTGTCTCCCGTAGAGCTTTCCTCTCATCTGGACGACCATCATACAGAATTGTATCAATGCTGCAAACCACAGACATGTTCGAGTTAGGTTACCTTAATTCATAATAGAGACAGGAAATGAGCACAGAAATAGTTGGCATGCAAGTTCCAGGGAAAGTGTACCTTGGAGCCCATGTTTTGAATTCATTAGACCAATTTGGTAGTACTGCTTTCGGAGCTACTATTAAGTGAGGTCCTGAGACTTCCTTCTTTTCCATTAGATAAGCGATCAAAGCTATGGTTTGAATTGTTTTTCCCAAACCCATTTCATCAGCTAGAATACCATTCAGATTGTTGTTGAATAAAGAAAGCATCCACTGGAGGCCCTCTAATTGATATGGTCTTAGTTCCCCACCTATAAGAGCAGATGGTTGTTCTGTCACCTGTAAATTGAATAGAGCACAAAGAAACATTTAGTTGGCCCAGAAGTGCGGAGTACATGTTGTACTAAACTTAGAACAAAAGGACAATTAAATAGTGAGGACACCAAAATAGTGAAGCAAGAAACACAGGAATAATTCCTTTCTAGACCCTTGAGCATAATGTTAGAAGTAAAACCAAATATAAAGTGGCACCATCAGTTAATGCAAGCAGGAAAAAAAAGCATTCTATAGTAAAATTCCCACAGTAAATGAGAATACGGTAGTAGTTATAGGCACTTGGTGCTAAAGATTCAAGAACTCGCATACATTTATTTAAATCAACATGTATCTAGTAACAGTAGTGCTTTCCCCACTGTGTTCCATAACGTACAACTATCTACCATCATAACTGCTCCAGCATAACACGAGTGTAGTTACAAAAATAACAGTCAGAGTTATATTATCCAACTATAATCTCCTTGCTACCAAGCTCCACGATACTAGTTATTTAGGATGTGGAGATCAATTAAATTTAGAACGCCGAGCATACCCTAACTCAAGCAAATTATTGAAAATATATGTGGATGAAGCTATGGTCTACCTTCTCTTCAATGGAATGGACAGTAGAATCAAGCCTACGGCCAGCATTAAATTTATTATTATCTGCAGAACCATTAGTATCTTCATCATCGTCTGAAGGAGACTCCTCAGGGGATTCATCAGAATCTGAATCCTTTGACACTTCAGGCCGACTAACATGCTCGGCATCTTTTTGGCGTTGTACAGCTTTTCCAATTCCTTCAAGCAGCTCATTTGTCTTATCAAGGAGCATTTTCAAGCGCTCATTCTTGCTCTCCTCAACCATCCGCAAATACGCTTCCTGATCACCTGTTTTCAAAACTTGCAATCTATTTTTCTCAAGCCGAGTGATACGCTGGCGTGCCCGAAGATGCCATGCCTACATTTAGAAAGTAAAAAAGGCTCACGTACACTTAAAATGTTTTTAAAAAGTATATAGGTAGGAGTAAATGCAGTCTAACGTATGAAATGTGGTACATTCAAAATTGCATTGATGTTCTAGCAACTTAGCAGTTAGTGGAGAGGACGGTAAACTCTTTTCTTAAGGCTTGACCATAACAATGCCACAAACAAAATATGATCTCTCTTTAGAATTAGAGCATGCACAATACATTTCATCGTCCATACAGAACATAACGAGATAATATTCAGACACATGGAGTAATCTAGTGAAGTGAGACCATTTCAGATAAGCCAAAAGATACAAAGTAAACAAAATTTAGAATTTTGCGAAGAAATGGAATTAGTCATATGGGAAGCTAAGCTCTCATGACATGCTGATGTAGACATCATCAAGTATTGGAGAAACAAGGAAAATAACAACAAAACTTGTCAAAATTTTGATGATTTGCATGCATATACCAGAAAAAAAAAATAACGAAGATTATCACTATTTGCAAAGATGTGTCAACTCAACGTCCCAAGATACAGGAAAAGCATGCAGTCAAACCTAGTTTTGAAAAATCTAATATATGGTGAGCTAATGCTCCCACATAAGACACAAAATTACGTGGTGTTCAACTTGACTGCTAATTTCAAAATAAGAAAACATATAAAACCATACCACAACTCCATCATTCCGCTGCTTTCTTCGTTTGTAAGTAGCCGATGATTGCAACTGATATTCCCTAGCAGCATTGAGAATTTCTGTAAAAAATTTCCTCTTCCTGTTCTCAGTCTGGTTCTTTTCCTCCTCCTCCAGTTTTAAGATCCTCTGAAGTTCGCAAATGACAAAAATGACGATCATTATTCAGATGTATAAAAATTATCAGAAAAAATTATCAAAAGATATGTGGTACAAAACCTCTGTGAATCTTTTTTTGCGATGGATATCCTCAGTATCCATTGAAAAAGTATCCCCTGTTCCATACATGGCAAAAGGATATCGTATCCGCATCATCCCCCAGTCAAACAGTTGTTTGTCAGGATAAGCACACTTTTTGTGTAGCCAGTATTCAGAATTGACATCAGACCGTACTTTCTTCTGTAAGTCTAGTAACTGCATAAGTATAAGACTAATCAGCAAACCTCAATATGGTAACTCACTACCGCTGTTATACTTCTAAGCGTATACCTATAAATGCCAAACGCACGTTAAGCTTCAATGCGTATGTGTTATGTTCCAAATCGGAACGGTGTGTTATGAAATACAAAAGAAGTTAGTTACAAGATAATCCACAGTTGATAGCTCATACACGATATGTCCCAGCCTACTTTTGGCAACAGTAAGTGTCGCTCGACAAGTCTAGATAAGTCGTGCGACTTGTCTACTTGTCGGTACTTGTGTTCCAACCAAAAACCTCGACTAGTCGCGACAAGTTGCGACAAGTCTAGATAAGTCGCGCGACTTGTCTACTTGTCGGTACCCAAGCGACAAGTTCCGACTCATCGACTCGTAATCCTTGGGCAACACAGATATGGTGCACAGCTTGCCATCTTACTTTAGATGTTCCTAATAGGCATGTCATGCATCAGAAGTTACAGATGTCCTCTTACCAATAATATAAATCAATGGTTTTATTGCTTTATATGACTATCAACAAGGGTATTGGCATTACAAGATTGCATCAATGTTAGCTTGTCTCAATGTTGGAGCATATTAGAATGAAAATAGCTACCAGTGTGCCACAGTGATGAAGTATCCATCAAATGTGCCATTTAGAAGCATGAATATACATTCACATGTGTCACTATTCTACACATATTGCTACCTGTTTCCACTATAACGGAACTTGGTAAATATTTCTCTGCATTGTTACAATGTTACTTATCATGTATATCGCCAGAGCTAAACTGTAAAGTTGCATGCATGCATAGGTCTAATATATGAATATATATGGCCTGCCCGGTCCGCTGCCAATGAAGACCTTGCCGATATGTCGGCATGCTGACAAAGGCTTCCAATTGGTTTACTTATAAAAACAATTGGTAGCCAGCATGCTTTCGCCAAATTTCGGCATTGACAACATTTGGGCCTGGTAACTGGAAGCAAATCAGGTGCTAGTCGTTTGCGCATTTTGGCAACTTTTAGCATTGCCGCATGACTTGACAAGTTTGAGGCTTGAGCCATCAACTAAACATGTCAATAATAAAGTTGTTTGATAAAGTAATGGGACACTGATGTAATATGCAACGAACAAATTTCAGCTTATAACATTTATCAATGTACAGCCATCATTTGCAGAATTAAGATGAGCATGCAAACAAGGAAACTATAACAGAGGAGCGGAAAGTGTAACAATATATAGCACAACAAAGAATTGCCTAAAATTAATCAGTGGTTCCAATTGACATCACATTACCTTTAGCCCGTACAATTCAAGCAAACACTTCATTTGCAAATCTTCACCTCGAGTAGATGGTAACCCTGGCACATAACAAGAAACGAGATTGTCACTGGTGTACATAACCGATTAAAACAACTACACGGCTTTTGTAAATCTGAGCAGTACAGATGCTCTCAAAAGCAGCCAATAAAATGCAAATGCAGGCAACTTGTGTTTTGACATTTGCTCAATGGTCAGTGGGATAAGAAATGGATAACATCGTATATGTGCAAACAATACACGCAATATCGAGTGTGAACGGAGAAATAGAAGATTTTAAGAAAAAAACATAACAACATCACCGAGTTTGCATGTTCTCCACCTTTTTCAGGAGGTGAATTGCAGGCCCAACATTTTTCAGCGAACCTAAATTAGCAAAGCTCCGGAATAGAAGAGAAGAAAAGGTAAAGGAACAAACAAGGCAGGACAAGTCAAGGACCTTCATAAGGGTGCATCTGTAGTAGACCCGAAAGGCAGGACAAGTCAAGGACCTTCATAACTTGTGTTTTGACATTTGCTCAATGGTCAGTGGGATAAGAAATGGATAACATCGTATATGTGCAAACAATACACGCAATATCGAGTGTGAACGGAGAAATAGAAGATTTTAAGAAAAAACATAACAACATCACCGAGTTTGCATGTTCTCCACCTTTTTCAGGAGGTGAATTGCAGGCCCAACATTTTTCAGCGAACCTAAATTAGCAAAGCTCCGGAATAGAAGAGAAGAAAAGGTAAAGGAACAAACAAGGCAGGACAAGTCAAGGACCTTCATAAGGGTGCATCTGTAGTAGACCCGAAAGACCAGTAAATTCCACCATGGCATGAGATAAGGAAGATAAAAGGGAAGTACAAGCTAAAAACCTAGAACACTATGACTTTCTGCAGCAAATGAAACTCAGAGAAACAATCAGGTAACAATATAATGGAGGATATGATACCTTCGAGTTCAGCTAACCGGTGCTGTATGGAGGTATTGAAGCGTTCTTCTTTTACAGAAGCCAATTTTGAAGATGACATGTGCATCATTTGGTTTCCAAATATAGCATCTTCAAGCTCTTGAATCAAGCTGGCTTCCTGTAAGGTAGAACATTTACCCTTGGTAAAAATATAGAGAACGTACTAAATGAAGAGTGATTAGCGTTACAAGGAGTGGCGACAGGACTATTTTCTCAAACCAGGTTAGTGGGGCGAGAAGTGAATACCAAAGCCCAATTACCATTGTAACAGTACACTGCTTTACAAATACATAGCTAACAACAATAACAGCAAACGACTCAAACACGTAACAGGAAGACAAGCAACCCATCTCACTTATTCATCCAACTCTCAGGCAAAGCACCCTTCATTCCTTACAGTTATTCTTATAAGAAACCAGGAGTAGATATTTTTGGTTTTCATGAATCCGCAGTTTAGCAGCCAACCAACAAAACTAAAAAAACAACAGACTGGCATGTTGCAAACCTAGAACAGAGCCATGATAACAGAAATCACACGGAGGTGCTCGCTTTACACCGTGCACACAAAATCATCCCACCTAGCCAAGAAAAAATCCTCATGTAAATCCTAGATAACTAGTGTGCTTTTCAAAATGGAGCAACGCGTTTCTGATCCCACCGCATCATCCGAAGACCCTCGCACTAAAACAGAACACACCATCATGACATAACACTCAAACCATCCTGCCCAAGCCACAAGCCAGCTGTATGTAGCCCCTAAATACTCAGGTCAATATGTACGTCCTAACCACGCTTTCACCGAAACAGAACTGGGAGCACACCAGGCACAGAAATCTACTGTGCCACGCCCATGAGCGCCTCTTCCAGATCAAACCGCGCAGCAAACGCTCCCAGTTGTGTTGCACAGACAAACATGACTATGTTGTAATTTTGACTAGCTTTGCTAGTGGGCCTTTGGTCCAAAGCCCAACTTAAAATTCTGAAATTCTCATTTGGCCCATGTGCATGTGGCTGTGTGTACATAACTAAACTTTAGTACCATACTGCTAGTTGGGAGTGAGCTGCACCACTTTATATAGTGAGTTGTTTCACTACTAGCATGAGGTGTTAGTTGTGAGGAGAAAGGAGGCAGTCCACACGCGCGCTCCTCCTCCTCGCTCGCCTCGCCACGCCACGACGCGACGCGGGTTGCGGGAATCTCGCCGAGCCGAGTTATATTTTTGTTGTTCGGGAAAATCTAATGAGTCATTAATCAATAATTAACGGACGCGTTAATTACTCGGCCGTTTCCGATTCCTTTGGATCGTGGGGCTGTTACCGACTCGATCGTGCGGCTGCGCCCACGTCCTACCCTAGCTGCGCTATATATACCGGCAGTGCGAACCCTAGCCACCACTACGTGAAACACATGGTAGCTCGCCGCCCTAGTTCCAGAACCTTGCGCCACCGTCTTCCAAGTCTTCTCCATCCCGTCTTCCGGCGTGCACCGGTTGAAGGGACAGTAGGCCTCCAGAACCCCGCCTCTTGTGATCCTGTACGGGAGAGGGGCGATCAGGTTTTTGGGAGCGCACTCGCGTGACTACTGGATTCGAGTTCTTCCCCAACGGCGACTTCTTCCCCGACATCGGCAGCCTCTTCATCGACGACATGGGTGACAACGCCAACGCTTCCGCTGCGACGTATGATCTCTTAATCTTCATGTTTAAGATATTGCTAGAGTTCCTGCTTGTAGTAGTTGCTCTAGATTGGATCTGTTTGTCTACTGTTTTAGTAGATCACATGATTAGTTTAATTCCTATTATTCTAGTCATGATTTATTTACTGTTTTCGTGGATTAAATCATATGCTAAATTGCTTATATATTCAACAATCCAAAAACCTGATTATATGCAATTTGCATCGCCTGGCTTTCTCGCGTCAACAAAGCCGTTTCCCTTTAAAGGGCTGCTTTACAAACGGTGGCATACACGTGCTCGAGTTGCTGAGGCTGGTTCTAGTACAGAAGAAGAATTACCAGCCGCCCCACAAGTCCAAATTTAACAAGGGTAAATCTGGGGGTAAAGGCAGGTCTGATGATAGGCACAAGCCGTCACAGTCTACCAACTTCAAGAAGAACAACAATAAACCGAGGAAGGGATCATGCCATGTTTGCGGTGATCCAAATCACTGGGCACCTCGCTGTCCCAACCGCCATGAGCTGCGCACATCTGAGAACAGCGGCAAGACTGCCAATGTTGTCATTGGCGACACTGAGATGAAGGATTCTGGGTACGGTATATTTCCTACCATCCTTTCAGTTTGTCATTCTCCCGAATGGTTGATTGACACTGGTGCCAATGTACATGTTTGTGCTGATGCCTCCATGTTTTCTTCTTACCAGGTCACAGGGACTTCTCCTATGCTGATGGGGAACAACTCACATGCTACTGTTCGTGGTGTTGGTACGGTCGATCTGAAGTTTACTTCGG
Organism: Poa pratensis; assembly: GCA_947311845.1. Classification (NCBI taxonomy): domain Eukaryota; kingdom Viridiplantae; phylum Streptophyta; class Magnoliopsida; order Poales; family Poaceae; genus Poa; species Poa pratensis. The sequence goes on along the minus strand of CAMZMU010000027.1, from coordinate 70,346,932 downwards.
GGAAGACCGTGCGCCTGAGGAACGTTCATCATGTGCCCTCCATTAATAAAAATCTCGTTAGCGGATCTCTTCTGTGTCGAGATGGTTATAAGTTGGTGTTTGAGTCCAATAAAGTTGTAATATCCAAGTATGGACAATTTGTTGGTAAAGGCTATGAGTGCGGAGGCTTGTTCCGCCTATCTTTGTCGGATATTTGCACTAAAGTTATTAATCATTTTTGTCATGAAGTTGAGTCTAAAATTTGGCATTCACGACTTTGTCATATTAACTTTGGTAGCATGACGCGGCTAGCTAGTTTGGATTTAATTCCGAAATTCACCATTGTGAAAGGTTCCAAGTGTCAAGTATGCGTACAAGCTAAGCAACCTCGCAAGTCCCATAAGACTGCGGAGGAAAGAGACTTGGCACCACTGGAACTTATACATTCAGATATTTGTGAGCTGAATGGCGTTTTGACAAAAGGCGGAAATAAATATTTCATGACGCTTATTAATGACTCCACTAGATATTGTTATGTGTATCTTCTGAAAACAAAAGATGAGGCTTTAAACTATTTCAAAATCTATAAAGCTGAAGCAGAGAACCAACTTGATCGAAAGATTAAAAGATTAAGGTCTGATCGAGGTGGAGTATTTTTCCAATGAGTTTGATTTGTTTTGTGCGGAACATGGTATAATCCATGAGAGGACACCTCCCTACTCGCCTCAGTCAAATGGAGTGGCTGAGAGAAAGAACCGAACTCTAACAGATTTGGTTAACGCCATGTTAGACACTTCGGGTCTCTCCAAGGCATGGTGGGGGGAGGCTGTATTGACAGTTTGTCATGTCCTAAACCGAGTTCCCACAAAGAAGAAAACTGTTTCTCCATTTGAGGAATGGGAAAGGAAAACTACGACTCTCTTACTTTCGTACTTGGGGTTGTTTGGCGAAAGTCAATATACCAATTCCCAAGAAGCGCAAGCTTGGACCAAAAACCGTGGATTGTGTTCTTCTAGGCTATGCTTTTCATAGCGTTGGTTATAGATTTTTGGTAGGAAAATCTGAGGTATCCGACGTTAATGTTGGTACGATTATGGAGTCGAAGGATGCGACTTTCTTTGAGGATATATTTCCTATGAAGGATATTCCTAGCTCATCAAATCAGGAGATACCTAATACATCTAGTCAGGAATTGGTCGATATTCCTAATCCTACCATTTCGATAGAACACACTGATAATCCGTGGAGGATGACAATGAAGTTCCTGTTAGGAGCAAGAGACAGAGGACTGCAAAGTCTTTTGGTGACGATTTCATTGTGTACCTTGTGGATGACACACCCAGTACCATTTCAGAAGCTATGCATCTCTTGATGCTGACTACTGGAAGGAAGCTGTCCGTAGCGAGATGGATTCCATCTTGGCTAACGGAACCTGGGAAGTCACTGATCGTCCTTATGGGTGTAAACCTGTAGGATGTAAGTGGGTGTTCAAGAAAAAGCTTAGGCCTGATGGTACTATTGAGAAGTACAAGGCGCGGCTTGTGGCCAAGGGTTATACCCAGAAAGAAGGAGAAGACTTCTTTGATACTTACTCACCTGTGGCTAGACTGACCACGATTCGAGTGCTACTTTCGTTGGCTGCCTCGCATGGGCTTCTCGTTCATCAAATGGACGTGAAGACAGCTTTTCTAAATGGAGAGCTAGACGAGGAAATTTATATGGATCAGCCTGATGGTTTTGTAGCACCTGGTCAGGAAGCAAAGGTGTGCAAGTTGTTGAAGTCTTTATATGGCCTAAAGCAAACTCCTAAGCAATGGCATGAAAAGTTTGAGAGAACTTTGACTGCTGCAGGTTTCGTTGTAAACGAATCTGACAAGTGTGTGTACTATCGCTATGGTGGGGGCGAGGGAGTTATTCTATGTCTGTATGTCGACGACATACTGATCTTTGGAACCAATCTTGATTTAATCAAGGAGGTTAAGGATTTCTTATCTCGTTGTTTTGAGATGAAGGATCTAGGAGTAGCTGATGTTATTTTGAACATCAAGCTGCTGCGAGATGGTGATGGTGGGATTACACTGCTTCAGTCTCACTATGTGGAAAAGGTATTAAGTCGTTTCGGGTATGACGATTGTAAACCCTCTCCGACACCATATGATCCTAGTGTGTTGCTTCGAAAGAACCAACAGACTGCTAGAGATCAACTGAGATATTCTCAGATTATTGGCTCGCTTATGTATTTGGCTTGTGCCACGAGGCCTGACATCTCTTTTGCTGTAAGCAAGTTGAGCCGGTTTGTTTCTAATCAGGGAGATGATCATTGGCATGCGCTCGAGAGAGTTATGCGTTATTTAAAAGGCACTGCGAGCTATGGAATTCACTACTCCGGGTATCCAAGGGTACTGGAGGGTTATAGTGATTCCAATTGGATATCTGATGCTGATGAGATTAAGGCCACGAGTGGTTATGTGTTTACACTCGGTGGTGGAGCTGTTTCCTGAAAGTCTTGCAAGCAGACCATCTTAACGAGGTGAACTATGGAAGCAGAACTCACAGCATTAGACACTGCCACTGTTGAAGCAGAGTGGCTTCGAGAGCTTTTGATGGACTTACCTGTGGTTGAAAAACCAATACCCGCTATCCTTATGAACTGTGATAATCAAACTGTGATTCACAAGATTAAGATTAAAAGTTCTAAGGATAATATGAAGTCATCAAGGCATGTGAAGAGGAGATTGAAATCTGTCCGAAAATTAAAGAAATCCGGAGTCATTGCGTTGGATTATATCCAAACGTCTAAGAATTTGGCAGATCCCTTCACAAAGGGTTTATCACGTAATGTGATAGATAGTGCATCGAGGGAGATGGGTTTGAGACCCACGGTATGAGTTGTCCACAGTGGTAAACCACTCTATGTGATCGGAGATCCCGTGAATTAGAAGTGGGTGACAAGCTGTTGGATATCTGAGAGGAGAGTATCCTTATATTTTACCATCCCACTCCGTAAAGATGCAATACTCTCCTAATCTGCATGGCAGGTTGATATTTATCTTAATATATTCCAAGTGGCTTACTTTTATAAGCGGAGATGTTGTCCTGCAAAGCATCTCTTGAGGAATACACCTATATGAGTCTGACTGTTAAACGTCGCAGTCTATGAGAGTTGGGTGCCCTCTAGTAAACTCATGAAAGGTCTTGGAGTATGACGTATAAGCTCCAAACCGCGGGGAAGCCTTGCGGCAGCCCAGTATCGGTCAAGGATTTGTGTGAAACTAGATTCGCAGCAAACTTGTAGTTCAAGGCATAGTCCACTATCCAAGTTGTGGTCTAGTGTAGCATAAGTTCTAAGTGGAAGTTCAACTTAACAGTCCTCCACTAAACACCGGTATATAAAACAATGTTTTGGAACAAACTGATGAGTTAAGCCAATGAGACTTTGTGGGGGATTGTTGGAATTTTGACTAGCTTTGCTAGTGGGCCTTTGGTCCAAAGCCCAACTTAAAATTCTGAAATTCTCATTTGGCCCATGTGCATGTGGCTGTGTGTGACGTAACTAAACTTTAGTCCCATACTGCTAGTTGGGAGTGAGCTGCACCACTTTATATAGTGAGCTGTTTCACTACTAGCATGAGGTGTTAGTTGTGAGGAGAAAGGAGGCAGTCCACACGCGCGCTCCTCCTCCTCGCTCGCCTCGCCACGCCTCGCCACGTCACGACGCGCCGCGGGTTGCGGGAATCTCGCCGAGCCGAGTTATATTTTTGTTGTTCGGGAAAATCTAATGAGTCATTAATCAATAATTAACAGACGCGTTAATTACTCAGCCGTTTCCGATTCCTTTGGATCGTGGGGCTGTTACCGACTCGATCGTGCGGCTGCGCCCACGTCCTACCCGAGCTGCGCTATATATACTGGCCGTGCGAACCCTAGCCGCCACTACGTGAAACACATGGTAGCTCGCCGCCCTAGTTCCAGAACCTTGCGCCGCCATCTTCCAAGTCTTCTCCATCCCGTCTTCCGGCGTGCACCAGTTGAAGGGACAGTAGGCCTCCGGAACCCCGCCTCTTGTGATCCTGTACGGGAGAGGGGCGATCAGATTTTTGGGGAGCGCACTCGCGCGACTACTAGCTTCGAGTTCTTCCCCAACGACGACTTCTTCCCCGACATCGGCAGCCTCTTCATCGACGACATGGGTGACAACGCCAACGCTTCCGCTGCGACGTATGATCTCTTAATCTTCATGTTTAAGATACTGCTAGAGTTCCTGCTTGTAGTAGTAGTTGCTTTAGATTGGATCTATTTGTCTACTGTTTTAGTAGATCACATGATTAGTTTAATTCCTATTATTCTAGTCATGATTTATTTACTGTTTTCGTGGATTAAATCATATGCTAAATTGCTTATATATTGAACAGACTACTCATGAGGTCCAAGTCGAACCCACAATCCGCACCATGAACGACACCGGGATCCTTAAACTAACGCTCTGAATTCGGTTCCAGGCATAGACATGAGGTCCACGTCGAACCCGCAATCCACTGCACGAACTGCCCTGGGATCTACCAATTACTGGGAAACCCTATCTGAATCTCCCCAGTTCCGCAAACCCTAAGCATCCTCCGCACGGGGCCAAACCGCAGCACCGACCAACAAATCGAGCGAGCTACAGACACTGACTAGCGCCCAACCGAGACGCGCCCACGGTGACGGATGAAGCAGAAGCACGCACCTCGGTCTCGCCCGCGGGCTCCCCGTCTTCGCCGACCAGGGTAGCCTCCTCCTCGTCCTCGTGGTCCCCGTGGTGGTAGATGGAGGAGACGGCGCGCAGCACGGCGGGGGGCAGCGGGAGGTTGCGCGACAGCAGGTTGAGCGCGCCGATGAGCGTCCTGGCCCGCTCCGCGTCCAGGGCCTCCCCGCCCACGGCTTCCTCCTCCGCCGCCGTTCCTCCCGACGGTGGTGGAGGAGCGGGCGCGGCCACGGCCGACTCGACAGACGCCGCCATCGGCGCTAGCTAGGGTTTCCGGCTCCCGGCCGCTCCGCACGGCTGCTGCGGCGAGCAGGGCTCCCTCCCCCGGGGTTCAAACCGGAGGGCGGCAACGGTGTTATGTTTTGGCGCGGTGGTGTGAGATGGATGGAACGGAGCTTCTTCGGCTTCGATGGATCTGCGACTGCCTGGGCTTCGCTTCGGGTGGGGAATTTTTAGGTTTCCTGGTTTTTTTTGTTTTGGGTGCGTCGGCATGGATAATATACGCCGGATCGGGTCGGGTTGGGTCGGGGCGGGCTGGGCAGGACAGGATCTGGGTTGAGGAACGGGTTTATGGGCCGGTGCAGGGTGGAGCAAGGCTAAGCCAGGCCTTGTGTTGTAAGAACAACGCACACGATCTCGAAAGGAAAAAACAACGCACGTTCTTCTCAAAACCAAAAACAAAACGGCACGCGCATGTGCGTATCGTGAACTTCTGTAAACATGCACATATCATTCAAAAAATGTATATATTTATTGTGGGGAAAAACTTCCGCGCAAGTTTGCCGGTTTTATTTTTGCCATTCTGATTTAACATTTTGTTTTTTCCCTTTCGAGGGGCAAAAGCAAAAAGAGGCAAAACAACAGCAGTAGGGAAAGAAGCAAACCAAAATTTCACCGTTTTCATTTCGCTTTTGTCGCGCACATGGGAAAAATATGTACTACCAGGAACTAGCGGGAGGAAAGTAAAATGTCAAAATTTCGATTACCAGAAGCAAAATGGGTAAAAAAAATTGGAGCAATGATGAAGGAATGTAAAATGTCAAACTTTATGTTGATGTAACAATGGATTTATATCAATTAAAGAAGTTCTAGAAATGATGAAGGAAAAATAGAGTTAGACCGATTAAAGTAGTTCCCAACATGAAGGCGGAGTTAGAGCAATTAAAGTGATTCGTAATACTCGCTCTATTCCGGTTTATAGGATGCAATTCCAAAACTAGATTTTTCCAAGAATAAGATGCAATTTAGTCATTTAATGAGCAATTGGGAGTGAATAAAATGGAAGACAACCAATGCATGCACACCAAATTAGTCAATTAATGAGTAATTAGATAGAGAAAAGAAAGGCAACCAATGCATGCACACCAATTACGCTACTCAATACATCAATAGTTAGCCACCTAGGTTGAAGAGATTTGGCAAATGCATCGTATAAACCGGAATGGAGGGAGTAGCTAAATGGTGGGTGGGCGGCACGGTTGAACGGAAACATGCCGGAAAACTTGATCTACGGTGGCGCCATGGCCGGAGCTTCGCCGGAGTTTGATCTAGGCCTAACTACGGATCATGGGGTGTACCACGGCGTTCAGGGCGACGAGGCGGAGTCGATGACGTGGATGGCGTGGTCGCGGGCGTCCTTCTCCTTCCTAGAACGATCGCCGAAGTTTGATGTGGCGGCTGGAGCTTCGGTCGAAGATGGCGTCGTCGATCTAGCGCGCAATAAAAACGAGGAACGGTGTTAGAAGGTGCGCACTGATGTGGGGAAGCGAGAGGGAGGGTCGAGAGAAGCTACAGGGTCGAGGCTCACCGGATTCGACGACAAACGGCGGCGGCGACTCGTGCGGGCAGCCTGGGGGCTCTCGTCTCGATTTGTTTGGGGCAAAACGACGGCGGTGTCGTGGAGTTTATATAGGGTGCTAAGACGCGTGCGATTGCGTGCGAATCAAGCCGGATTCAGTTAGGATTTGGTTAGGGTTTCATCGGTGGGGAATCCGTGTTCATCACGTTGAGGGCGGGGATGACAGGTGGGTCCCGCACGTCAGCGAGAGGGAGAGAGAGAGATGGGCTGGGCGGTCTGCTACGTGCTGCGCGGCGCGGGAGAAAGAAGATGGGCTCGGCCCAAATAACTCGTTTCGCAATTTTTTTTTCCAGAAACAGTTTTTCTTTTCTGTCTTTAAACAACTTCAAATAACTTTTGTATTTCAAACTCGAATTCACTCAAACCACTTTCAATAAATTTGTAAAAACATGCCCACATATTTAGCATGTATTGGGGATAAAATTTTCAAAATCTTTATTTGAAAATTTGAAATAGTTTGAGAAGGCATTTGTAGATACTTTGCAATTTAGGTTTTTGCGATAAATTCTCTAAATTTCATAATTTGAAAACATACACAATGCAAACAAGGATGCAATGACATGATGCATGATGCAAATGAAAAGTTTTACATTTTTGTGAAAATTGGGATGTTACAACGATGCAAAGTGATCGATGTTTCTCTCGACTCGATGAATTAGGGTTTAGATCATCATGTTGAGTGCTAGGAACTTCGACATAATCTTTATAGAAACCAGGAGCATATGTCGAGTCACTCGAGAATTGGACATGACCTTTCCTAATTCTCGACACATTTGAACACAATTGGATAAAATGACAAGTTATAATTCAAATCAATTGAACATTTCATCATACAACATCATTCTATATCTATTATCATCTCAACATATCATTCACACACATATCATCACATAAGAATCAAGTTCTCATCTCATCCATAGAATATCTCAATACAACATCTCAAATCCATCATATACATATCTCATCACATTATTATACACAATTCGAATGTCAAAAATACAATAAGATACACATATTACAAATGGGACATTTATACAAACTTCACATGTTGAAGTTGAAATAATAAATCGTGCTACAATATTTATAGAATATGTACATATCTCATCCAAAAAGAAAGTAAGAGTACAAAAGAATAAAAGCAAATTCCTAAACAAAATCTTAAACTAGATCTTCACACCATTTGGATCTTCTCAACTTATCTTGATCTTCTTATCTCCCAAATCTTATTCTTGACACCTGCATATCAACAAAAGAAGAACAGAAAGAAAGGAATTTAAGCAAGCATCTGTTCTTATCAACTTCTCTGGAAATTATGAAATTCAAAAGTTTTGTGCTATGTAAAAGAAGATGGAAGCAAGGCTGGCCCCCTTGTTGACAAATTCTTATTACATACATGTAGCCATTGAAAATCATCTAAAACAAAACAAAAGACAAAAGAAATGTTTCTTAATTAAAATGTATGCCTTCACCACAAGGGTGAGGCAACTTTGTGTTGGAACTCGACTACTAGATATTAGGAATTTGTCCTAATACCAAAGTGGTGACTAGAGGGTATTGTGTGTAAGGCAACAATGGATCACGGATCATTTTTGGATCAATTAGAGGCAAATAGGCAACAAGGACAAGAAGTCAACATTGATCCATTCGATCAAACAACAAAGGCAACTTGGGGCAAAGTCTATTAGTATTGATCCAACTATCTTTAGCAAATAAGGCAACGCAATTGTTTCCCCCTAATCTAGTCAAGTTCCTAATCAAGAAAGCCCACATAAAAATATTTCTCCAATGATATCATTTATCAAGGAAGAAATCAAATAGTAAAGCATCATTTTTGAATTGGCAAGCCACTTGATCATCACCACCCATAAATGGTCTTAAAGCCCACAAATCTGAAATTATAAAGCCACATGAGCACCATCCATATATTTGCAAAGCCCACATTAGAGAGAAGCCAAACAAGCCCATCAAGTAACAAAAGCCACTTGGCTTGCTCAAGAATAAATCCTACAAGAGGATAAGACCAATGACCAATCATCTCTATCCACATAAGGAAAATATCTAACTTAACTTCAACCCCAAGTAATGAAAAGCTTGCTATGGATAAGAATGCCACAGAGGAGAGTTATCCACAAGAAAAATATCTTACATAACTTGAACCTCAAGAAATGCCTATGCATAAGGGCTTGACACCCAAGTACCTTACTCACCTATACAAAGCAAGAGTCGCCATTTGAGGTGTCAACTTGTGAGGGATAGCTAGGTCCTATAAAAGAACATGTCATCCACACAAATAAAGGAATTTGCTCACAAATTCATTTTCAGCAATGAACTAGCCGTACCAATTGTTCATTACATCAAGGAACTCATCTACAACAGTACCCTATTGCTTCTATATCATCAAAACGGCAAGAACACATCATCTTTTGCTCACATCAGATCATCTATATCTCAAGAACACCTAGAACACGACCAGATCTTGCCCAATCTTTAGAGCCGCTAGGAAATAGGTCAAGCAGCGAGGAGGAGCAGGCTCTCCACAAGAGAAGGAGAAGGATATCTCCAAGAGGAGAAGCAGACTATCCACAAGAGGAGGAGCAGGAGATCCACAAGAGGAGGAGCAGGCTAGCCACAAGAAGAAGGCCCAGAAGACCAAGCTTCTCTTCAAGCAGCAGGTTGATCTCTAGGAACCAAATCGTGTGCAGCATCTATTCATATCTTTAGTTGAGAGAGAGGGAAAGAGAGGGGAGAAGGTAGCAGATCTGTTCTTATCAGTTTATATCCATCTATCTAGCCATAGAAAGGCTGGATATCCACACTTTTACCCACAAACATAACCAGATCATGTATGTATATGATTTGGCAAGCAAATTAATATTCCAGCAAGTAAATCCAAGCATTATCAGTATATGAAAAGATATTCAAGCTACCACTAATGCAAAGCATGATCTGATCAAGCAATCATGCAAGAAATTAATTACAGAGGCAAACTACATGGCAAGATCATGTATGCACATGATCTGTTGCTTACTAGCAGCAGCCAGGAACTAAAACATCCAAGAAAAACAAATACAAGTAATAAAAATGTATCTGTTCTTATTGGTTACCTAGCTAAACATGTCCAGGAACACATCTTCAGTTCACCTAAAATACAACTAAAACACTAAGAAATCGAGAAGTATATCATATGCTGCTGGACAGCTACTTGGTGCTGTCCAGAAACAATTAAATCTTCCAAATAAGCAAATACAATGCATTTATATAATTTCCTAGCTATCCACAGTCCGAGATTAAGTAAGAAAAGCATATATAACACCTAAAAACAGCATGTAATCGTGTTTATGTTGCTGGATAGCAACCAGCTCACATCCAGGAATCACAAGTCACTTAAAAATGATGCACAACATTTATAACAGAATCAAATGATGCATACATGTAAAGTAAACAAGCTACAAATTCATCACTAGTATTTCTCTGAGTTTATTAAACATGAGTTCCACTGACTAATTAAGCATTACTTTAGTAGTTAGCAGCTGTTGTAGTGGTCACATACACGTAGCACAAGTGCACAACACAATTGCATAGACAAGTTCATCACCAGGATGAACTGGAGCATCACACGAGTAGCACAGACCCAAGATTTCTTTGGCACAGCCAGTCCTAAAAGAGAGCTCACCTTGTTGAGCTATAACAGAAGCAGGACATGGAGTCAGGGTAGCCGTGAGTCCCCGAGGTTGCGGTGACGGTATCACCACCGTCCCTGTCGTGGTGGTGTCACGGCAGATGCCATAGGTATGGCTAAGTGCGGGGCCGATAGGACGCTGGAGGTATCCGGGGAGGGCTTGCACGCTAAGAAGCGCGCACGGACGGACATCGAACCAAGAGCACACAAGCACGCACGCACAATTTACCCAGGTTCGGGGCCCTCGTGAGGAGGTAACACCCCTACTCCTGCCTGTCTCTCGATGTATATGGGTAAAGCACAAGCACAAGTACAAGATCTGCTCCTTGAGGTGTATTGCTAGACTATGGGGTTTTGGTACGAGGTAGAAGATGAAGCTAAGCACAAAGGGGGCAAATGAGCTATCTCCTCTTCCGTCCCTCACGCAGGAGGAGGTACAGGGGTACTTATAGCTGTCCAGAAGACAACGGCTCTCTCCTCCACGGCGGCTTCACGTGCTCCTGCAGAGATCTCTGGGATTCCTGCGGGAGACTCGCGCCTCCGGGATCTCGGGTCGTCTCTGCCATGACAGGACCCTTTCTGTCTTGTCCCAGCTTATCCGGGTTGTCCCATCCCGGGATGTCGGTCTGCCAGGCTCCGGGTTCTCCGGCCAGGCGTGCTCCTCTGCCAGGCCAAAAGACAAAAGCCCTTGACTTCCTATCCGAGGTAAAGTTTCTTCTCTTCCTTAACCCGGCATGGATATGCCGGATTCCCTTCTTTGACCCGGCAAGGCTATACCGTAACCTCTTCGTCTCTTTCCTGTACATAAGAATAAACAAGAGTAGATCGACCTTGGTATGTCGGTTAAGATGACTCAGCTAACATGACCCGGTTTGTAACTACACCATGCCTCGGTCCCTCCGGGACTTGGTTGACCCGGTTTGACCTTGACCTGGTCCACTCTTTAGAGCTCTTTACACCACAACTTACCCTACCCGGGAGTAGCCCCCCGACATTAGTCCCGAAACTGGTGCGGTCCTACAGCCTCGGATGGAGGGCCACGCCAGGTTTAACAAAACAAGTAAAGCTAATAGCCTTTCCGACTCAAGTATATCTCGGTCTGGCCGAATTTTCTCCGAGTCAAAATACCAACCTTATCCGACTTTCATCCTCAAATTGGTCTAACCGATACAACGAGATTCTCCTTAACTCCACCGAGTTCCAGTCATGATTTCCATATCTCGGTTTGCCTTGATTCGCGCGTGCGGCCGACAGCACCTCTGCACGCGCCGCGCACTGCACGCCGCGTACGTCACACGTGTCGTGTCCGGTCACTTCAATCCCAACCTTTGACTACATTTGACCACCCCGCGCGGCGCCTGGGTAACCGCGCCAATGATGGCGGGCCCACCACTACGCCCACTAAGGGACGGTTACCAGATCCGAGCGCTGTTTTTGGGGAACTGCTCCTGCCGCTTCGCAAACCGCACGCGTCCGCGCCTATAAAATAGGGGAAAGAGGAACGGTGAGGCCTTCTTCCTCCTTTACTCCCCTTTCCACTGCGAAAGCTTTTTCGCCGCCGCCACTGTGAAGAACGCTCCGCATCCGCACGACGCCGGGAACGCTTCGCTGCCGTCGACGACCGGAATCGGCCGCGTCGCCGCCGCCAAATTCTTTCCCGCGAGATCTGCATTCTGGTATGGATTCCCCATCTTCGTTTCTTCATGAGTCATCTCAAGTGTTCTTCCTAGTATGTTCTTCATTGTTCATCCTTAGGGTGTTCTAGATCTCCAATCGCTAGACTTGCTAGGATTAACTTTGTTTGCCCATAGATGAACCTAGTTAGATCTGTTTCTAGATCTTTTTCGCACCGATATCCTGACATGGCTCCTGATAGTTTCATCTTTCACTGCCTTAGGCTCATGTTTTACTTTCTTTTTACTTGCTCGGTAGATCTTGCTTGCTCACAGATTCATGCAAACTCAAGTTCATAACTTTTTACCCGACTCATCTTTCCGAATCACTTAACTCGGTTACCCTGAGTCAGTTGCACGGCTCTTCCGGGTCATTTGCCTCGATTTCCGAGTCATTTGCATTGTTTCTCCGGGTCATTTGTTCCGATTCTAGATTCATAACTCCGAGTTACTTATCTCGGTTGTATTTATACTTTTTGCAGGTTTGGTCCTGAGATGTCAGGCCGTAGTACTCCTGACCCGGCCGAGTCATCGGCGGCACCCAGCAACCGAGGTGGATGGGAGGGATCCGACGTAGAACAAGATGACCTTGACTGGTTGCTCAAGACCCGGCGCATCACGGCCGAGGTTATATGCCGGCGTCCTGGATCGGAACTCGAACCGGTTCTAGAATCGGGTGAACGAGTGGTCTTCCTTGCGCACTTTCAGCGCGGGTTTGGACTCCCAGCTAGCCCCTTCTACTGGGACTTTCTCGACTTCTTCGGTCTACAACCTCACCATCTCCCTGCCAACGCCATTACATCTCTCTCAGCTTTTACCTCCTTCACCGAGGGGTATCTTGGCCTCTGGCATACTGTTGCCGCCTGGGCCAAGTACTTCCGCCTCCGGAAGCAAACCATCCCGAATAAGGAGGAGGTTGTGAAGGATATGACCGCATGTGGAGCGGCTAGCATCACTCCGAGGAAACACTCCATCTTTCCTCGGATTACTGGCTTAGAATCTTGACGGAAGTGGCAAAGGTCCTTTTTCTATGTGAAGAGCCCAGCAGGGCGGGATGTTCTCAACCTGCCGGAGTTTAACATTTCTCCCCCCACAGCCGAGTTAAACTGGAACTATGACCCGCAGGACACCATTCCTGAGGTCCAACTGATCCACCAAACCCTTGAGGGTCTGCTGGCAAAGAAGTTCGGTGCAGACGACCTCTTGAGGACTTTCATCATTCGCCGAGTCAACCCTCTTCAGCATCGTGTGTACAAGATTTGCCACATGAGTGGTTTGCTGGACCCTACCCGGGTCAGCACCCATGATCTCACCCACTCCCAAGTTAGGAGACGGGTCAAGGCCATCGCCCAGACCGAGATGGAAGATGACTGGCAATGGGGCGTAGAGCCGTATGATCGATCCCGGCTTCCGCCTCAGGTTAGTTTATCGCCTTTGAACCGACATAACTCTGCTTCCGAGGCTACTTTTATCTCGGTGATTCACCATCTGATTAATCCGAATCTACTTCGCTTTTCTTGCAGCTGTTTACTCAACAAATTACCGAAGATGGGGACCTGAAGACCAGGAAGTGGACAAAAGATCGCCGCGAGCGTCCCGAGGAGACTGAAGATCCGGACAACGAGGATTATATGCCGATTCCTCGTACCAAGACTTCTACCTCGGGTAAGCCATCCGCCCGTGTCTTTGTTCAAGACTTGTCAGACGACGAAGATGACGATTGTCAAATCCAAGATCCCATTGATGCTATTCCTATTTCATGGTCTGCACCTCCTGCTACAGCCAATCCGGGTGCCCAAGGCACATCCCGAAAACGCTCCGGTGCGTCCGGGTCAGTGGCTCCTCCGGCTAAGAAACCCAAGAAGGTCGTTTCCAAGCGTAAGGCTAGGGCCCTACCGACCAGCAAGGGGTAAGATAACTTTTTCTTGCTTTCCTTCTTTCCTTCCACCGAAGTTAACCTCATCCGAGTTAACACTTTACCTCGGTTTATGCAGCGATCCCATCACCACAGAACAGACCCATACTTCTATTCTTTCTCCTATTCCTTCATCGCCACCCCGGACGGCCAACACCGGGATTAGCAGCCCGGAGGGGCAATCCCTTCCCTGGTGCACGCTACCTCGGCCGACATTCCGCCGCCGAATCTTGATTCGAATCTGGGCCGAGACAACTCTCCCCTGTCTCCTCTTAAGGACTTGGAAAAGGAGCGGGCCAAGACTCCGACTAAGACTTCGTCTAAATCGGATCCCCGACTCTCACCTCGGGCACAGCATCAGCATAACAAGCAGCATCAACAGTTGAAGCAACAGCAGAAGGAGAAGGAGAAGAAACAGAAACATCAACAAGAGAAACAGCAAAAGCTGCAGCAAGAGGAACAGCAGAAGCTGCAGCAAGACAGGCATCAGAAGCAGCAGCAGCCCCCAGCACTGGTCCATACTCCGGCTCCACTGCCTCCAACTGTGCCGATTCAGCAAGCCTCTGGCCAACCTACCACCGATCAGAGCAGACAAGTCACTGTGACTCCAACAGCAAACCGGGCGTACCAAAATTTCTCCGAGATGATTTCCCGCCCCCGGGTCAACAGCCATGTTCTTCCGAGTCTTCGCACTCCGAGTGACAACAGCCTCGGCTCGGTTGGATAGTACGTGATGGACTGGAACGCCGCGGATCCCAGCGAAGTTTCCTCTACTCCGGCGAATCCACACCTGGTTGGCCCTGGCCTTGTTGCGCAATCCCTGCACTCTTTGCAGGTCTCGGCCCTTCAGGCTAGCAGAGTTGTCGAGGTAAATTTCTCAGAACTTAGCACTTATTTCTCAATGATCAATAGTCATACTATCCACAGTCCCCGAGATTCAGGTTGAGTAACTGATACTCGTCCGAGTAATAGGTAATTCAGCGCGAATCTTCAAAAACTTGATCATTAAACTTAACTCATAACAAACATTGGGACGCCCAGTCCCCGAGTCTCATGTCGAGTTTACCCGGCATGAGCTTACATTAAACTCGGACGACTAGTCCCGAGTTTCATGTCTAGTTTATTCGGTATGATTTCTTATCAATCTCGGGCTCACAGTCCCCGAGATTCTTTTTAGCTTAATTCCGTCAGTACTCTTCATCCATCTCGGGCTCCAGTCCCTGAGATTCTTTTTACCCTCACTAACATCTTTTCTTTTGGTAGGATTGCACTAACACTCGGAGCCGGATCTTCAAGAATCTAGCCTTGGAGCACCGGGCGCTTAAGTTCTCCTTCCAGAATCAGAAGGAGGAAATGAAGAAGAAGGAAATTGAGCACCAGTGTGCTCTTAAAGAAGAAAAATCCGAGGTGAATCGGCTCCAGCGGGATCTTGATCGGGTCGAGAAAGAGAAGGCCGAGCTGAAGAAGGAGAGGAACACATTGAAGAGAGCTCTGAAGAAGCGTGCTGCAGGTGACCAGAAGATCCAAGCGCACATTTCTGAATGCGAGGCTGAAGCTACCAAAGCCAAAGAAGAGTCGGGTGCCCTCAAGGCAAATGTTGCCAAGTGGCTGGCTGAGCTCACCAAACTCAACGACGAAATGGATAGTAAGTTTCCTGAATCATATCCTTCTTCTTTTCATCTTCCTGACATGAACTTTTGTGTCGGTATCTCATTTGATTCGGCGTCAGCCTATTTGCTCTCAGAACACTTTGATCACTACCAAGCTGCAGCAACCAACACTGTGATGAAGGCCGAGCTGTGAAAGCCGAGGCATCCGAGGCTCCGCTACCCGAAGCTTGGGATATTGACGATCACTTGATTGCACTCAAAGCTCGCATTTCTCCCTTGAGGAGCATCGGCGTCGAGCTTCTTAATGCCAGTATCCGAGCCTACCATGTCTTGTGGCCCAAATCTCCTAGTGTCAAGACTATTGCCAAGTTATCCAAATGCTTGCAACAAACCGAGACTCGACTAAGGGAATGGAGGTCTTCTTCTGCTCGTGCCGGGGCTGACGCAGCCTTGCTCTTTGTGATGTCTTGGTATGAGAAAATCAACCTCGACGGCTTGCGTACTCTGCGCGATGGCTCCCCATGGGCTACCGACCGGCATTGATTGCGAGGCATGGGGAAGCTGCTACCTTCATGGCCAGGTTTGCCAACACTCGGTCTGTTGAACCTGTTGTGGTTTACTCGGATGATGAAGACGAAGAAGAAGAAGAGGTCAATGTTGATGATGGCTCTGAGCAAGAGTATGGTGAATCTGATTCCGAGTCTGATGACTCCGAGTCAACTCCTGATGTCTCGGCTAAGCCTGTGAAATAGTCTGCTGCCGAGATCTCCCATGAGCCAGCGCTTGACTCGGTCCACCAAAGTGCTACCGACATTTCCTTGAAGACCACGCCTGACCTTGCCGATGCCTCCGCAAGCAGCAAGATCACCCGACTGCCCCCGAGTCTACTACTCCGCTGACCGAAGCTACTCCTGCAACCGAGGTTTCTCCTTCAACCGAGGTTCCTCCGTCATCCGGGTCTATCCCTGCGACTGAAGCTGCTCCTTCCTCCGAAGCTGCTGCTTAACTTAGATGAATTTAAACTGTTAAATCCCCAGAATGCCGGGTGCAGATGTAATATACATTTTAAGTTCCTCCGAGACTACTTTATTTTGCTTAATTCGAATAAGACGAGGTTTATGTCGGATCAATTTAAACCGAGTCCCCGAGTTTATTTTCTTGTTCACTATACTTGTCGATCTTTGCTCTTGTCTACCTTTTTAGGCGTTCGACAGTCGAGTCACAAGATAGGAATTATAGCATACAATACTTCATAACATCCGAGTTGGGGTTTAGAGTCATCCGACATAAACAAATATGAAAAAAAGGGTTAGTAAACAAGCTATGCCGAATCATTTTTGGGCCGAGTCTCCGAGTTCATTTTCATGTTCACTACGAACCATCACCTCAGCTCTTGACTGCCTTTTTGGCGTTTGCCAGTCGAGTCACAAGATCACAATAAGATAGCATACAGTACTTTGAACTTCGAGACAAGGCTTCAAATCATTCGACATAGGAAAAACATAAATGAAAAAACAAAAGACGACACAAGCATATAGACGAGGCAGTCCCCGAGTTTTGATTCGGGGTGCTGACATTTCATTCATATAGAAACCGAGGTACATACACTGCGCCCTTTATGAGTAAAAGGGTCGGAGTAGAGCTATATTCCATGGACGCTTGGTTTCCTCTCCGGATTTGTCCATCCTGTGCTTCATCGGTTCCTGTGCATCTATAATATAGTATGAATCATTGTGCAGAGCCTTGCTCACAATGAATGGTCCCTCCCATGGAGGTGTCAACTTATGTCGGCCTGCAGTGCGTTGCACCAGCCTCAGTACCAAATCTCCCTCTTGGAACACCCGAGGGCTGATCTTCCGGCTATGATAGAGTCGGAGATTTTGCTGGTATATTGCTGACCGAGATAAGGCCAGCTCTCGGGCCTCTTCAAGTATGTCAACACCATCTTCCCGGGCTTCTTTTGCCTCGGTTTCAGTGTACATTGTCACTCACGGTGCATCATATTGTATGTCGGTTGGAAGAACAGCTTCTGCTCCATAAACCAGGAAGAATGGTGTGTAGCCAGTCGATCGATTCGGTGTGGTCCTGAGACCCCATAATACTGCTGGGAGCTCATCTATCGAACAACCCGGAGTGCGTAACAATGGTGCAAATAACCGAGCCTTGATGCCATCTAGTACCAAGGCATTTGATCTTTCTACCATCCCATTGGCCTATGGGTGTGCAACTGTAGCTATATCCAGTTTAATTCTCTTCTCGGCACAAAACCGAGCAAATTCTCCCACATCAAAGTTGGTCCCATTATCTGTAATGATACTGTGTGGATAACCATATCTCAGAATCATGTCCTTCAAGAAAGTCACTGCTGTATGTCCATCACATTTCCGGATTGGCTTTACTTCTATCCACTTGGTGAATTTATCCACCATCACCAGTATATGAGTCATGTTACCTCGGGCTGGCTTGAATTCTCCCACCATGTCAAGGCACCAAACAGCAAAAGGCCAAGTGATTGGAATTGTCTTGAGTGCCGAGGCTGGCATGTGAATCTTTTTTGCAAACCTCTGACATCCTTCACACTTTCTGACTATGTCTTCGGCTTGCTGTAAAGCAGTGGGCCAGTAGAACCCATGCCGAAATACTTTGGCCACCAAGGCTCTTGAGCAGGCATGATGTCCACATTCCCCTTGATGAATCTCTAGGAGCATTTCTTCTCCTTCTGCCGGGTCAACACACCTCTGCAGCACTGTGGTTGTGCTTCTCTTGTATAACTCCTTATTGATGATGGTGTATGCTTTTGCTCTTCTCAACACTTGCCTAGACTCGGTTCTATCATCCGGCAGGCTCCCATCAACAAGATATGTCATTATAGGTTGTGCCCACTCCGGGACAGGTCTCACAGGAAACACTGGCATATCTACATCCATTGGCTCAGCATCTATCGGCTCATCCGACATTTCCTCGTTGTCAGCCCAGTAAGAACAGGGTGTACTGGGCCAGGCCTCTATAACCCTCAACACTCGGCGAGTGAATTTCGCTAAGGACCAGGACTACAAGCCTGGGGAGCCCGCGGGGCAGAATCGCCTCGCGGAGGCCTGAGGAGGTAGCTAAGGCCTGTGGAGCCTCTACTCCGCTGCCCCCTCTCCAAGGAAGCTTTCCCTGAAGGGAAGTCAACGCAGAATCCTCCACAGGGCGTTCCCGCCCACGCGAGGGTTCCTTCACTGTAAAGCAAGCTTTGCGGAGCGCACATGGCTTCCACAGCGGCCGCAGAGTGACCGCGCCTCTGCGCAGGGTGACGACGGAGCTACAGTCCCACTTTGGTGATAAAGGAGTCAACAAAGCGGGGGCGACGGCGCAGACACCATACTTTCCTCTTTGGTGATAAAGGAGCAGGCCGGCGCTACGCGCCAAAAGCGACGTCACCGTGGGGACTCCCCCCGCTCCTCTGCGGCAGCAGCTGGCCGTCCTGGATGGACGGCGACCTCTCTGCTGCGGCCTCAGCTTTTGTGCCCATGGACCGCGCTCATGGACGCCCAAGCAGCTGTGCACCGTGCACCCGACCGTTGTCGCCATGTGGTAGCCCCTCCGCTGCAGAAGGACAGGGAGGAGGCCCGGGGCGCCTATAAAAGGGGCTGGTGCACCACCGTAGCAGGGGGATCGAACACATTTTACTCCTAGTCTAGCTACTTGCGCGCAAGAGAGAAGAAGACAGTAGCTTCCCTCCCCTTGTACGCGCCATTGCCATAGCTGTGCCCTCGGCAAGCACGCTGTACTGTAACCTCTACAAGCAGCAATACAGACAGGCAGGACGTAGCGGTTTTACCTCCACAAGAGGGCCGTGAACCTGGGTACGCGCCGTGTCTCTCTCTGCTGTGATGTCCCTCCTCAGGCACGACGAGCAGCGTCGTCGCGCCGGATGAGGGTTGATTGACGTCGTGTTCAGCCCCTTACACGGACTCTCTTCGCGAGTGTGACTGCCCCTGTTTCGTGGGAGTCATTCTCCGACAATTGGCGCGCCAGGTAGGGGGCTGAGGCGCGCATTCAACCTCCATCGACCTCTGCGCCATGGCGGACACTCGCGCTGCTCGCGCCAACCGGCGCGCGTCAGGCAGAGCTGAGACCGAGCCCGTCGTCCACACCACCAGGCCACGCGGCCGTCCGCGCACCAACCGCGCTTCGGGGCGCACTACTGCGGAGCCACGCGTGGAGCACCCCGAGGATGAGGACGACCGCTACGACGAAGACGTCGACCACGAGCACAGCGAGGACGCTGAGTCCTCGCATCCATCTCGGCGCCAAAGCGCGTCCACGCTTGGACGCCCGGCGCCCAGCCCAAACACTACGCTGCTCACGGCAGCAGAGCTCTTCCGCTACCGCCCCACCGCCGAGGCGCACGACAACTGGCTTGGCCGTCTCCAGCACCTCGTCGACATCGCGGCTGCGCCGCGCGCGGTCCCAGCAGCTTCGCGCTCCCTGGTGCACCACAACTCCGGGCGTGCAGGCACCGCCGCGCATGGAGCACCTCCGCCTCCGCCTCCGCCTCCGCCAGGACCACCTCCGGCTGCGGCAAACAAAGCCGCCTCTCACGCGTCCTCGCCGCATGATTGTCAAATCGTGCAGCGGACGCCGCCGGATGCGCGGGTGGAGATGGAGCGCCAGCGGGACCTCCAGAAGCGCATCGTCGAGGAAATTGGCCAGGCCGGGCGCCAAAACCGCAGAGCTCTCCAGGGCGGCGTGGCCACGTACGCCACAGGCTGCACGGCCTTCACCCGCAACTGCGCCGCGTCGTCTGGCCGCAGAAGTTCAGGCCAGACCTCCCCAAGGGCTACGATGGCACGAACAACCCCATCGAATTCCTGCAGCTCTACACCACCTCCATCCAAGCTACGGGAGGAGACGACAAGGTCATGGCGAACTGGTTCTCGCACGCCCTTAGGGACTCTGCCCTGTCGTGGCTCCTGAACCTCCCTGAGGACTCCATCGACTCCTGGGAGGACCTCTGCAAGCAGTTCGTTGCGAACTTCAAGGGCACGTACGAGCGCGCCCTCACCTACAATGACCTGCGCGCCGTACGCCAGAAGTCTGGCGAGACTCTCCGCAAGTACATCCAGCGCTTCAGCCAAGTCCGCAACAAAATCCCCAACATCCCTATCTCGCACGTCATTGCTGCCTTCAGAGAGGGCGTCACCAACCGCAGGATGCTTGAGAAGCTCGGCATCCACGATACCCTCTCCTCTGTCGTGAAGCTCTTCGACATCGCAGACAAGTGTGCCAAGGCTGAAGAGGGTCTCCTCTTCACCAAGGTGGCCTCTGCAGACGACCCTCCAGAGGGATCCAAGGCCCACAAGAAGCGTGACGAGACCAAGCGCAAGCCTACTGCTGTGCTGGCTGCTGAGCCCGGCGCTAAGCACGCTCGAGAGGACTCCCAGAGGATGGCGAGAAGAAGATGGACAACCGTCCCTTCTGCATCTACCACAACAGGCGCGGCCACGCGACAGAGAACTGCTACGACCTCAAGCAGCTGAGCAAGAAGCGCGAGCAGGAAGAAGGCAGCGGTGGTCGCAGTAGAGGCCGTAACTACCGCAAGGGCGGACGCAAAGTTGGCTACCAGAAGCCTCAAGGGACTCAGGCCAACGCCGCTGAGAAGAACAACAACCTCCCTGACGAGGAGCCTGGGGGCTACCAGGCCCCTAGAGGCGCCGTGGCGTGCATCCTCGGCGGGGCTCAGGCGCCCAAGTCCAACAATCAGTTCAAGCAGTTCGCCCGTGAGCTCAACGCAGCGCTGCCTGGGGTGGAGACATCGCGTCCCCTCAAGTGGTCTCAGTACACCATCGCCTTCGACGCCAAGCAAGTCCATCAGCCTGCACTGGGACTCCAGACCATCCCGCTCTCCTGGCCGTTCGCGGTCTGGGGGCTGGACATCTTGGGACCCTTCCCGAGATCGCAAGGGGGCTACCGCTTCCTCTTCGTGGCTGTTGACAAGTTCACCAAATGGGCAGAGGTTGAAGCGGTGCGCACCATCCCAGCCAGGGCAGCCGTGAAGTTCATCAGAGGCCTGGTCTGCCGCTTTGGTGTGCCAAACCGCATCATCACCGACAATGGCTCACAGTTCACCAGCGGCATCTTCAGGGCTTACTGCGAGAGCCTCGGCACCAAGCTCTGTTTCGCCTCGGTAGCTCACCCACAGAGCAATGGTCAAGCCGAGCGAGCAAATGCTGAGGTCCTCAAGGGCCTCAAGACGAGAAGTTTCAACCGCCTCAAGGGCTATGGCAAGGGCTGGATCGATGAGCTCCCCTCCGTGCTCTGGTCCATCCGCACGAACCCTACAAAGCCCACTGGTGAGACGCCATTCGCCCTGGTGTATGGAGCCGAAGCAGTCCTCCCCACAGAGATCAAGCACGGGTCCGCAAGGGTCCTTGCCTTCAATGAGGACAATCAAGAAGACCTCCACAACGACGACCTGCTGTTCCTCGACGGGTTGCGCCGCCGAGCCGCCCTCAGAGCGGCAAAGTACCAGCAAGACCTGCGACGCTACCACAGCCGCCACATACGTCCGCGCACTCTCGAGACAGGCGACCTTGTCCTCAGGAGGATCCTCTCCAGGGAAGGTCTCCACAAGCTCTCGCCCATGTGGGAAGGCCCCTACAGGGTCGCGCATGTCGCCAGACCTGGCGCGGTGCGCCTCGAGACGGAGGACGGCATCCCGGTCAAGAACCCTTGGAACATCGCGCATCTACGCAAGTTCTACCCGTGATCTCTATCACACCAGGCATTTTTTGTCTCTAGAGGAAAGCGCACAGCTTCACCTCCAAGCTTCACAAAAGCTTCTCTCTCTGAGGGCCAGTCCCTCTGAGCTCTTCCTGTAACGTGCCGCCGCAGGCCGTGAAGAGTCTCAGCCACTGAATGTGGTCCCCATGCCTCGACATGGAAACTTTATCTTGGCAAGCCCAAGTGTAACGAACCAATTCGTTTCCTAGTGAAACATTGCGCTGCGGCGCCGCTATGTAATATTTTGGGGGTGAGTTTTAGTTCTCATTACTCTGTGTTTTCATTCGCGCTCATATCTTTCCCCTTGCGCACCTCGCGAGCGGGGGCTGAGTACGGTGACTGTGCCTCGGGAGCATCCCAGCAGCACCGCAAAATCCAAAAGGATCCGAGCTCTAACACGTGAGCACGCTCTCACGCCTGTTACCTCACCAAAGAGCTCTGGCCCAGGGGCTTGCTCCCAAACCTGCCACCTCACCTAAGGACCTTTGGTACTTACTCTCCTCGCGAGGCACCCATGAGGAAACCTATAAGCGCGCATGAGTTTCTCTACCATGTTTTGCTTTGGTTCCGCCTCTAACCTACACAGGGAACAAGAGTCCCCCCAAGGCTCGTGGAGTCACGCTCCAGACCCAAAGAGGGAAGCACACCTTCAGGGAAATCAACGCCCTCCACGAGGCCAGAACCTCGCTAAGCTAAGTCCTGCGCTTACACCTCAGGCGTTGTGTTTTTCCTCTCACGAGCAACTTCCGTCCCTCGGGCGGGTATTTTCTCCTTCGCATTTCATGGACTGCTTGAGCGTCAAAGGGGAGCCCTCGAGCATCGCGACTCGAGAGCTCTTACCTCTCTAAGCCTTAAACACCCCCCGGCCTTGCTGAGTCATTGCTCTGGCATACCGTAGTGGCGGAGTCATAGCGCTAAGAGACGGGTCCTGACGACGTAAAGCGAAAAAGGCATGGAATAGGGATAAAATGCCCGTCGAGGGGCACACACATTGCAGCACAATAAAGTGTTTTACAGACCATCACAAATGAAACAAAGTCTTTAAACAAAGATAACTTGCGCCTCAGGCGCGACTTGTGGCAGGAGCAGCTTAAGCAGAAGTCTTGGCGGCCTCATCCTCCTCAGCGTCATCTTCCTCCGCGCCTTCCTCCTCGACGTCTTCCTCCTCGCCAGAGGCCGGCTCTTCAGCGACCCTCTTGAAGCGGTTGACATAGTCGTTGATCTCCTCCCGCAGCGAGTTGAAGAGGCGCGTCTCGATCTGAGCATCCCCATGGGCTCGGTCACGGACTCGAAGTCGAAGCATGGATATAGGCGCTTGAGGTTGACGAAGACGCGCTCGACCGCCACCAGCAGGAGCTTGCGGCACTCCTCGTCGACAACATCGTCGAGTTCCGCCACAGGGCCCTCAAGGACGGAGAAGAGCTGGTCGAAGTAGGTCAGATACGTGGCGACGTCGGCGTTCCCGTGGACGGGGACGGCAGGAGCATCCACCCCCAGCTTCGCAGCAAGAGCGTTCCCGCGCGTCACCAAAGATCGGAACATACGCTCCCGCTGCTGCGTCAAGACCCGTGCCGCCACCGCGCTCTGCTCAGCCTCCTCGACCCTCTCCACAACAGGGGCCACCTGCGCATTCACTCCTGCATGTCTGCCATCAGGGCTGTGAGGTCCTGCTCCGAGCGCTCGAGGGCCTGTTCCGTGCGGAGATTAGCGTCCTTGGCGCGCTTCAGCGAGGATTTCAAGTTGGCGTTCCACTCCTCCAGCTGGCGAATGCGCTTGCCGAGCTCTCTGCGCTTTTTCTGGAAGCCGTCCTCCTGCTTCTTGAACTTCCCAGCATACTCCCGGGAGACGGCCTGTGTGACAGCAGTGCGGTACTCTTTTTGCTTGGTGAGGGCCTCCGCCTCCTTTTTCTTCTCGGCAAGCTTTGGTTGGCCTTCTCCACAAGCTCCCGGTGCCGCTCCACCTCCTTGTCGTGCTTGCCCATGGCCTCAGCCAAGCTGCTCTCGCGGGACTCCAAGGCCTCACGTTCTGTTCATGTCTGTTTCCGCCTGCTCCAGTTTCTCCTCACGCTTGAGCACCTCAGCTTCGCGTGTCGTCATGGCCTGCTCGCGAGCCTCCAGCGACAGACGATGCTGCTCCAGAGACTTCCTCACCACCTCAGCTTCAGCAATTATCTTCTCCTCGCGGCTGGCCAGCTCCTTGCGCTGGTCGGCGAGGGAGGTCTCGATAGCCGCTCGGTCGAGGCTGCAGCCTGGCGCTCCGCCACAGCCGCCTCCCGATCCTCTGCAGCCGCCTTGCGTTCCGCCTGGACCGGCGCCAAGGCCCTTGCGCCTCGCGCTCCGCGTTCTCGCGGATCTCCTGGGCCTGCCGCGTCGCCTCGTCGCGCTGCGCCTGAAGGCTTGGTCGTCAGGGCCACTCCGCCGCCTGACTTCGAAGAAGCGGGCCCAGTCAGCAGCAAGGGCGTCGTACCTCCTGCCAAGCTCCGCCTCCTCAAGGGCAAGTTGGGTTCTAGCCCGTCTAGGGTGCCCCTCACCAAACGGAGGGCAGCTTGGCGGCACGCGCTGCTCCGGCTCCGGTCGCTCAAGACCAAGGCCCAAGAGCCCTCACGTGGCGCAGCGTCCTCCACCCCAGCGCCAGCCTCTGGTGCTGAAAGCACAGTGCTTGGACCAGGGTCAACACGGGGCCCAGGAGCGGGCCCCCACCGTCTTGTGCGTCGTTGTTCTCCACGACCACCTCCTCGTGGGCCTCGGGGGCTGGCGAGGGAGGCCTAGCCACCAGTGGCTCAACCGCAGCCTCGCCTGCTGCGGCCTCAGAAGAAGTGGCCTCCCCCTCAGGCTCGGAATTTGGAGGGGGCGGCGGAGGAGTTCCCTCCTCCATCTCGCGTCGGCGCCTCCCGGCGCCTGTGTGCTGGTCCCCGCCGTCTCCACGGCGGGTGTCTCTGGGGGCTCCAGTGGAGCATCAGGGCGCGGCGGCGACGGAGCCTTCGCCACCTCCTCAATCTGACTCTCGGCAGGAGGTGGCGAGGCAGTTGCTTCTTCAAGGGGCGTCTCCCCCACAGGCCTCATGGCCTCGTCAACAGCGGCCCTGTGGTGACTGTCACCACGGGCTCCTCAGTCTCTTCTCCAAGGGGCGCGTAGGCCCCTCAACAACGGGCGTAGCGCCGCGCCGCACGTCCGCAGCCTTGCGGAGTCGGCGGCGCTTCGCATGAACCAGACCCCTGATAATCAAGACAGTGAGATCCTCGAGAAAGGCAAGAACTCTCGATAAGCAAGAACAAGTCAAGAAGAAACAGTACTCACCCAGATGGCTTGGCGCGGGTGTCCACCCACACCTTGTTGGCAGAGCGCCACAGGCCTGATGAGGCTCCAGCGCTGGGCTCCTCAGGGGCCGCCTCAGCTTTCCTCTTAAGAGGAGTGCTCTCCAGGCTTCTGGCGGCCCTGTCGTGGATGGCCTTGGTGCGGGGCTCGCGCCGCTTTGCCGCGGCCTCCGGGCCGCTATCTCTCCGTCTTCGTCTTCTTCTTCTGTGGCCCGTCGTGACGGGGCCACCACAAAATCCTCGTCCACATCGGACGATACTCCAGGATCTCCTCCTCAGGGGCCGCCTGCTTTGAAGAGCTCGCCTCCCCTGACGAGGGGTTGACTCCTCCTGTGGCGGCGTCAGCTTCGGCGTCTGAAGCAGCAGAGGACTCGCCAAACAAGTCTTCCTCCACCACAGGCGCCGCAGCCCCCTTCGCCTCTTCTCCCTCCAAGCCCTCTGGCGTGAACGTCGGCATCATCTCCAGAACTGCGAGGCGCTTCTTTGGAGTGAGCTGGTGGAGGGGCCTCAGGTGCTCAGTGCCCGGAACAGGGATCTCCGGGGCGATGAAGAGCGTGCCTAAGATGGAGGCGACGTCGTCTGGCGCGTGGGCGCTGAGGTGCAAGCGCATTGGATCTGCCGGGCCGGAGTACATCCACACCGGCTTCGTGTGCGCCTGGAGGGGAGCGATGCGCCGCCTCACGAAGTCCTCAGCGACCATCTGCCCCGTGAGGCCAGCCTCGCGGACGAGCTTCATGCGCGAGACCAAGTGGGCAATCTTCTGGTGCTGGAACTTCTCGCTGGACCAATTTGAGTTCTTCAGCGGCGGCGCCTCAGGCTCATCGAAGAAGGCATTCCGCTCCTTGGCGTCGACGAGAACCCACTTCTGGCGGAAGTCCTCCACCTTCTTCGTCACCCTCGTAACGGCCTTGTCGCCATCCCACGACATGGGGATGTAGACGGCGCCCATCCCGTCTGCGATGCGGAAGGACACGCACCCAGACCGCTCGCCGGGCGCCGTGTTGCGGAGCGCGTAGAAGCTCCGGAAGAAGGCCACGGAAGGCATCACTCCCAGATACGCCTCGCAGAGATAGGCGAAGATGGCGAGAATCAGGATGGAGTTCGGGTGGAGGTGCAGGAGCTGGATCTGATAGAAAGCCAGCACCTCCGCAAGGAAGGGAGAGAACGGCGGCACCAAGCCGGCGAACAGCGTGTGGACGAAAATGGGATACCACCCCGCCGCCAGCTTGCCGAAGCGCGCCGCCTTGACGCCGCTGGCGCCATGCTCATTATTCCTCCCGGCGACGAGGACCTTCAGCCTATCCAGCGCCTCCGCTGTGGAGACGCGAGTGCCGATGAGAGCCGGCGCAAGCTCCTCCTCCCGCTGCGCTTCAGCGGAGGCCTCCACCATCGCCGCCTTGCCTTCTTGGGGCCCATGGCTCGCGAAGGAAGGGCGGCGGAAAAGCTCGGAGAAGAACGGAAATCGCCGGAGCAGTGGAGCACCGGAGGTGTATGCAAGAAGGAAAGGGCGTAAATGCGGCGTAACTGCTGCCG
Source organism: Poa pratensis (assembly GCA_947311845.1). Lineage (NCBI taxonomy): Eukaryota > Viridiplantae > Streptophyta > Magnoliopsida > Poales > Poaceae > Poa > Poa pratensis. The sequence continues at coordinate 70,319,860 of CAMZMU010000027.1, read as the reverse complement.
AACAGCCGCGGCAGCCTTTATATCACCTCAGGCGGTTTCCGAGGCGTCGTGGGTCCCGCCACGACGCCCACCTCCTCCGGAGAAGCCGAGACGCACCAACCGCTCGCCACGTGTCTCGGGCCGGCCGGACACTTTGGGCCCATGACGCTTCGCCTGCGCCCCCTGGACCGCGTCGTGCCCGTCATGGGCCCGGGGGCTACTGTCAGCCCAGTAAGAACCAGGGTGTACTGGGCCAGGCCTCTATAACCCTCAACACTCGGCGAGTGAATCTCGCTAAGGACCAGGTCTGCAAGCCTGGGGAGCCCGCGGGGCAGAATCGCCTCGCGGAGGCCTGAGGAGGCAGCTAGGCCTGTGGAGCCTCTACTCCGCTGCCCCCTCTCCAAGGAAGCTTTCCCTGAAGGGAAGTCAACGCAGAATCCTCCACAGGGCGTTCCCGCCCACGCGAGGGTTCCTTCACTGTAAAGCAAGCTCTGCGGAGCGCACATGGCTTCCGCAGCGGCCGCAGAGTGACCGCGCCTCTGCGCAGGGTGACGACGGAGCTACAGTCCCACTTTGGTGATAAAGGAGTCAACAAAGCAGGGGCAACGGCGCAGACCACCAAGCTTTCCTCTTTGGTGATAAGGGAGCAGGCCGGCGCTACGCGCCAAACGCGACGTCACCGTGGGGACTCCCCCCTCCTCTGCGGCAGCAGCTGGCCGTCCTGGATGGACGGCGGCCTCTCTGCTGCGGCCTCAGCTTTTGTGCCCATGGACCGCGCTCATGGACGCCCAAGCAGCGGTGCACCGTGCTCCCGACCGTTGTCGCCATGTGGTAGCCCCTCCGCTGCACAAGGACAGGGAGGAGGCCCGGGGCGCCTATAAAAGGAGCTGGTGCACCACCCTAGAGGGGATCGAACACATTTTACTCCTAGTCTAGCTACTTGCGCGCAAGGGAGAAGAAGACAGTAGTTTCCCTCCCCTTGTACGCGCCATTGCCATAGCTGTGCCCTCGGCAAGCACGCTGTACTGTAACCTCTACAAGCAGCAATACAGACAGGCAGGACGTAGCGGTTTTACCTCCACAAGAGGGCCGTGAACCTGGGTACGCGCCGTGTCTCTCTGCTGTGATGTCCCTCCTCAGGCACGACGAGCAGCGTCGCCGCGCCGGATGAGGGTTGATTGACGTCGTGTTCAGCCCTTACACGAACTCTCTTCGCGAGTGTGACTGCCCCTGTTTCGTGGGAGTCATTCTCCGACACTCGTCAGTCCCCGGGTTCTGCTTGGCAGTCCCCGAGTTATCCCCGACATAACCGACATCAACATCCATTGGAACTGCATCCGGCTTTGGCATCGGCGGGATATAAATTGATTCGGATTCTGGCGATGGCTTAATGGACGGCTTTCTCAAATGCTCCAAAGCTATTCCGGGTGGAATTGGATCTCTGGATGAACCAAGTTTGGATAGTACATCGGCAGCTTCATTCTCTGCTCGAGGTATATGTGTGTACTCGCATCCTTCAAAAAATCCCGAAATTTTCTGGACATGAAATCGATACGATGCCATGTTGGCATCCACTGCATCCCAATTTCCTGAGGTTTGATGTACGACCAGAGCCGAATCACCCAAGCATTCAATTCGGCGAATCCCCACTTCCTTGTCCACATTAAGCCCGTGGATGAGTGCCTCATACTCGGCTACATTATTGGATGCGGTGAAATGAATTTGCAGCACATATCTCAGTTGATCCTTCTTCGGTGAGGTTAGAACTACTCTGGCACCCAAACCAATCTTTGTCTTGGATCCATCAAAATGCATTGTCTAGTAATTAGGGTCATGGGCTGGTGGTTCATACTGCATCTCGGCCCAATCCACAAGGAAATCCGGCAGTGCATGAGATTTGATTGCATCTCTTCTCTCATACTGTGGAGTGTAAGGGGATAACTCGATTGCCCATTTGGCAACTCGGCCATTTGCATCTTTGCATCCGATGATCTCTAAGATAGGAGCTTCACACACCACCCTTATTGGATGCTCTTGAAAGTAGTGCTTCAATTTCTTGGCTGCCATATAGACACCATACACCATCTTCTGGTAATGAGGGTAATTCTGCTTGGATGTCGATATCACCTCACTCAGATAATACACAGGTCTCCGCAAGGTTTTGCCATCTTCTTCCCACTCCACCACTACTACAGCACTCACAACTCGGTTTGTGGCTGCAATATAGAGCAACATCGGCTCTTTGGGCAGTGGGGAAGCAAGTATCGGAGCAGTGACCAACATCTTTTTTAACTCGGCAAAAGCCGCATTTGCCTGTGGAGTCCACACAAAGTTATTGGTTCTTTTCATCAATTGATACAAGGGCAAGGCCTTTTCTCCTAACCGGCTTACAAACCGGCTTAGGGATGCAAGACAACCAGTAAATTTTTGCACATCTTTAAGATTTTGAGGCAACCTCATATTCTCAATAGCCCGAATCTTTAGCGGATTAGCTTCGATACCTCGGCTAGATACAAGGAACCCGAGTAATTTTCTTGCTGGTACACCAAATGTACATTTATCCGGGTTAAGTTTCATCCGGTATTTTCTCAAGTTTGCGAATGTTTCTCTTAGATCATCGATCAAGGTCGATTTCTCTTTAGTTTTAATGACTATGTCATCGACATACACCTGCACATTTTTTCCTATTTGATTCTGCAAACATTTTTGCATACACCTTTGATAAGTAGCACCGGCATTTCTCAAACCGAATGTCATGACACGATAGCAATAAGCCCCATATGGGGTGATAAATGCAGTTTTCATTTGATCATTTGGATTTAACGGTATCTGGTGAAAACCAGAGTAAGCATCTACAAAGGATAACAGCTCACACCCGGCTGTGGAATCGATCACTTGATCTATCCGAGGCGGCGGGAATGGATCCTTAGGACATGATTTGTTCAGATTCGTGTAGTCAATACACATACGCCACACTTTGGCTATATTTGGGTCACCCTTTTTCTTCTCTACCAGGACCGGGTTAGACAACCAGTCCGGGTGCAATACGTCCATGATGAATCCGGCTGCCAGTAGCCGGGTCAGCTCATCTTGTATCACTTGCCTTCTCTCATCCGAAAGTCGCCGCATCGGCTGCTTCACGGGCTTCATCTCGGGCCTCACAAATAATGAGTGCTCAGCCAACTCCCTCGGAACACCTTCCAGGTAATGATTCGACCATGCAAAGATGTCTTGGTTCTCAGGGAGGAATTGGATGAGCTCGCCTTCCTATTTCTCCGTTAACCCGCTCCCTATGATAGCCTTGCGCTCGGGGTGGTCCGGGTCAATAGTGATCTTCTTGGTCTCCTTGGGTGCCTCGAACGCCGCATTTTGCTCCACGTGTGCCATTCCCGGCATGCCGAGTTGCGCAGCTTGAGCCATGGCCACCACCTGCTTCATCTTTTTCTTCTCAGCGGCTATGATCAGAGACTCAGCCAAGTTAGAGCTAGCCGAGGCACACTCGATGGAGCTCTTGTAGTTACCCGCAATGGTGATGATACCATTCGGTCCTGGCAGCTTCATCTTCAGGTAAGCCATGTGGGTGGATATCATGAACTTGGCCAGAGTTGGCCTGCCGAGCAGAGCATGGTATGGACTTTCGAGGTCCACAATCTCGAATAGGACAGTCTCGGTCCTGGAGTTCTCCTTGGTGCCGAGGCATATATCAATCCACATTTTTCCCATGGGTGCACATGAGACACCGGGCACTATACCATGAAAAGTTGTGTCGGTTGGTAACAACATGTTGGCAGTAATACCCAACTTCACCATTGTATCTCGATACATGATGTTGATGCTGCTGCCATTGTCAATCAGAACCTTGCTAAATCTGACATTCTGGTTGGGCCCAATAAATGTGGGATCCACCACCAGAGCATATCCTCCTGGGGTTGGCATGATTCGGGGGTGATCTTTTATCCCCCAGGTAATCTCCTGATCTGACCAGTGCATATATTTGGCACCGCTGGCATAACAGCATTGACCTCCATCTGGCGCCTTGCCCGACTCTTTTTGTCAGTTGCCTCGGTCACAAACACCACATAACTGTGATGAGCTTCATGATACTCATTTAGGCGATTAGGGCCAGCATTGCCATAATTGCCTCCGTGGTTCACCTGATTCACATCATTCGGTTCCCTCCTGTTATCATTCGGCCTCTGTTGCTGTTGTTGATTCGGCCGGTTCACCGGAGTGTTTTTTTTGCTCCGGTTAGCGCAACACGCTGCTAAGGTTTCGATTGTGGCGGCCTCGGAGGACCACCCCTCTGGTTCCCCCGGCATTAGCTCCTTCCCTCAAGGTGCGGTGGAACCAGCTGCACTGCCGAGTCGAGTGATGAGCTGGCCCACGCTTATCATTGGTGTGGTATCTGCACGGTCCATCCAGCATCAGCTCATACGTGGTAGGCAATTGTGCATCTTAGCCCCAGGGCTTCTTTCCCTCTTGGTTCTGGCTCCAAGGTGGGCCATTGTTCTTCGGCCTCTGGCTGCTACCAGCATTCGGTTGCTCTTGGTCTACCGCGGCAACCATGTTTGACCCGTACCGATGATCCGGCCGGTCTTCCCTTCTCTTCTGTCCAAAGTTCTGGCTATCATTAGGCCCGAACTGTCCAGATCTGCTGTTACCCGGGTTTCATCGACTCGGCTCAGCCACGTTGAGCAGAGGCTGCATTGGATCTCCAAGTGCATAATTGTCTGCAATCCGAATCGTCTCGGCCAAGGTGGCCGGCATCTCCCTTTGCAACCTTTGCCATAGCATGGAGCCATGTCGGCATCCCTGGGCAAACCAAGAAATGGACTGCGCCTCCACAACTCCTTCGCAGGAATTGCGCACTGTACTCCACCGAGTCAAGTAGTCCCGGTCAGTCTCATTCTGCCTCTATACACACATAGCCAACTGCTATGGCCGATTCGGCCTCTTGTATGTGCTAGAGAAGTTACTCACAAAGGCTTCTTCAAAATCCAGCCAGCAGTTGATACTGCCCTCACTCAGATTGTTCAACCAAATTCGGGCTGGTCCTTCCAGCATCTGAGGTATGTACCTCACCGCCCACCGGCGGTTTCCTCCGGCCACATTTACTGCCGAGAGATAATCCGACAGCCAGTCCTCTGGCTTGGAGTTACCATTGTAGGTCTTCGCACCTCGGGGCAACTAAAAATGCGGCACTGATGGCTCCTCCATGATTCGGGGCCCGAAGCATCTAGGTCCAGGTGAGCCCTGCTCTTCCAATATCTCGGACCAATGGAGCCTGTCCAACTTGATGCGTGCATCACCCGGCGCCAACATGCGCGGTCCTAACCGCGCTCCCAGTGCATTGTCATATCTCTGATATCCGGCTCTCTCCAGAGCCGAATTGCCATCATCATATCGGTTGTTCCTCTGGTCAACACCTTGCGGCTCCTGAACATGCGCAACATTCTGGTGTTGCTGACCACAGTTTTGAGTCGGATACCGAGGTGGTTGACCTCGGCCAGCTGAATTGAGATTCCCCTGACCCGGATTTCCCTGAGCCGGGTTACTCCTAGCCCGGCCTGCACCATTCTGCCTGGCCATCTGCTTCTCAGCATAGTCCGGGTTGTAGGTCTGGATCTGCTTGTTCTTTCCCGAGTTTACACTCTGGATCAGCTCTTGCTGCCTCTGCAGCTCTAAGGGTCTTGGCAGGAGAGCTATAGTTCGGTTTTGCAGCCGTCACCCGAGTCGCACTTGACTCGGCCCTACCATCCCTAGCAATCTCTACATTGAGGCCTTTGCCTCTCCTACGCACATCAGCCATGCGACCAGCATCAAGGCCATGAGCCTTGTTATACTCATGCATGGATCTATCAAACTCTTCTCTAGTCTTGGCCATTTCCAAGGCCTCAGCATGCAGGTCCTTGCGCTGCTGCTCTAACTCTTCCTCGGTCAGGGCTACACCCATACCAGGAACTATGGGGACAGCGAGTCTTTCAATCACCTTGTCCAGAGGAAGAGGCCTGACCTCGGACGTGCCACCCTGCTCCCGGGTCACCCTCTCTAGGGGTGGCCTAGCCGTCCTAGCCAACTTTTCTGGTGTCGAGGCATCGTCCTCCAGACCGGCTTCAGTCGCAGTCCCGGTCATCATGACCTCTGCGCAGCTCTCGGGGTGAGTGAAGCGCCGACCGCGAGCCGCACAAAGAGCAGGAGGATCTTCTGCCTCCAGCACCCGCACGGGGTACTTGCAGACGAGCTCGGTGGCGACGTAGGTGTGGAGGGAGCCGAAGGCGATGAGGCAGCCGTTAGCCGGGAGAGGCCTGCCGCCGAAGCAACCCGCGTTGTCGCTGATGAAGTGCATGTCGCCGAGCTTGCACACCAACCCGCTGAGCACACACTCGCCGGAGGTGGTGATGGAACCCGTCCGGATGAAGACTCCAGCCAGCGCCGCTGCCTGCCCCACGGTGGGCGCCAACTGTCGTGGTGGTGTCACGGCAGATGCCATAGGTATGGCTAAGTGCGGGGCCGATAGGACGCTGGAGGTATCCGGGGAGGGCTTGCACGCTGAGAAGCGCGCACGGACGGACATCGAACCAAGAACACACAAGCACACACGCACAATTTACCCAGGTTCGGGGTCCTCGTGAGGAGGTAACACCCCTACTCCTGCCTGTCTCTCGATGTATATGGGTGAAGCACAAGCACAAGTACAAGATCTTCTCCTTGAGCTGTATTGCTAGACTATGGGGTTTTGGTATGAGGTAGAAGATGAAGCTAAGCACAAAGGGGGCAAATGAGCTATCTCCTCTTCCATCCCTCACGCAGGAGGAGGTACAGGGGTACTTATAGCTGTCCAGAAGACAACGGCTCTCTCCTCCACGGCGGCTTCACGTGCTCCTGCAGAGATCTCCGGGATTCCTGCAGGAGACTCGCGCCTCCGGGATCTCGGGTCGTCTCTGCCATGACAGGACCCTTTCTGTCTTGTCCCAGCTTATCCGGGCTGTCCCATCCCGGGATGTCGGTCTGCCAGGCTCCGGGTTCTCCGGCCAGGCGTGCTCCTCTGCGAGGACAAAATACAAAAGCCCTTGACTTCCTATCCGAGGTAAAGTTTCTTCTCTTCCTTAACCCGGCATGGATATGCCGGATTCCCTTCTTTGACCCGGCAAGGCTATACCGTAACCTCTTCGTCTCTTTCCTGTACATAAGAATAAACAAGAGTAGATCGACCTTGGTATGTCGGTTAAGATGACTCAGCTAACATGACCCGGTTTGTAACTACACCATGCATGCCTCGGTCCCTCCGGGACTTGGTTGACCCAGTTTGACCTTGACCTGGTCCACTCTTTAGAGCTCTTTACACCACAACTTACCCTACCCGGGGGTAGCCCCCCGACAGTCCCATCAGCGACATGAGCATGAACAGCAGCACCGCACCAACCACCTTGACCACCCAAGAATCGAATTCACGGCGGCGTGGTAGAGCAGGAGGCCGAGCAGGGGCTCGAGGTCATAGCCGAGCAGAAGCTTGAGGAAGTGCTCGCGGTCGGCGGAGAGGTGAGGCAGGAGGCGCGGCAGCGCGCGATATCGCGCCGGCGACTCGAGTCATGGCTGGTAGGGTTAGCCTCGGGTGTGTGGGTGAGAGAAAGGAGGCAATGCAGCAAGGAATCAGTGGCGGAGACCATGGTGGAGCAGCGCCAGAACGAGGCGGAGCCGGCCGGCAGCGGCCGGAGCAGAGGGGCGCGGCGGCGGCGAAGGAATCGCCAGGAGGGGAATCGAGGGGGAAGAGAGAGAGAGCATGGGAGAGAGAGAGAAACCGGGTAGGGTTCGACCCAATAGCTAATTGGGCTTGGCCCAATTGGTTTGGTTCGACCCAGTCCAACCCATAAGACTCTAGGGCCTTTTGGTAATTTACAAATGCAAATTATTCAAACTTAAATGAATTTTAACACCAATATAGCGATCACAAAAATCAACTAAAAATAGGAAACACACTCTACAAAATATGAGGAATTTTAATGTTAAATTTATTTGAATTTTTGAAAAGTATTTCGTGGATGAAAAATTCAAGGATCCTTAAGTGGACATGACTTGGAAATCTTTTTCAAAAACAATTTTCCTATGTAAAATAATATGGGAAAATAAAGTGTTGAAGTTCAATTATATTGAACTATTTAAACTTAATCACTTCGAATTTATTCCTCGTGAAAATTGTTGTTAAACTATTTAAATAACTAAAAACACCAAAACACTCGAAAAGTATTAAAATCCTTAATTTGGGAATTTTGGGAGTGACGATGCATCTCATGATTATGCATAATAGCATGCTGCTAGAGTTTTAAGTAGTCCTTATTGGAATTACTTTGCTATTTTTAGATTCGGGGATTTACCGTAAACCCTAGAACCCTGTAGAATTGAACGACCATTTCTACCACAGGCAAGTTCATTCTTGCATATCCTTATTGAACTATTTTATAAAAACTATTTACAAAAACCTATTATTATCATTGCATTGAAAAAGAAAAACTATTTTCGAATGATGTGAATTGCTATATATATTGTTTGGCTGGCAATGGAACCACGGTTTGATGTTGTGGTGGAGGTTCCATTGTACGAGAAAGTATATACCTAGGATTAATTACCAATGTGACAGTGATTCTTGCGCCGTATTGAAGCGTTTACCATGAGATCTGCTATGGACGGTAAAGTCAGCTGCTATCTTCTCTCGTTCACATATCCTCGGCAGACTATTAACTGGTTGGTTCCGTTGCGGCGGACAACAGCGTGGGAGCGCATACCTTCCCCACCCGACAGAGTGATTTGGAATAGGAGCTCGGGAGTGGTGACGAGTGGTCTTTGTACCGGTTGGGTCATAAGGGGTGGATATGTGTTGTGCGGAGAGGGGCAGTGATTGGCTTTGGACTCAAACCTGACCCCATACCATGGAAGTATGGACGGGCCTGCAGCCCGGAAAGGCAACATGGCTAGGTTTCTCTCATGGGTAAAGTTACGCAGCTCTACAGAGTCAACAACAAGAAATTGTGGCTGTCACATCCTTGTTCCAGGAGGGAACTACATAATGCTGCGGGAAAGGCATCCCAAGTGATGACTAAAGACCCGTGGAGACTGTGAGCATAGTTTTCTGAAATAAAACTTGGACCTTTGAAGAAATGTTTTCCAAAACTTGCATTATGCCTACGACCGTTGGTCATGGCAGTAGCTAGTGCATAAAACACCTTATCGCCTATAAGTTGAACTTGCTGAGTAACGCTCGTGTTGCTCACCCTTTCCTCCATTGACCCCCTGCTTAGACTTTTGGAGCCATCCAAGGAGATGATAGATATCCATGACGACAACGAGGAGGTCTTCAACAAGTAGTCCAAACCCACCTGGTGGAGCTTGAAGGAGTCAACTGCTACTTCACCAACAGAAGGATGACGACAACCTTGCCCAGGTGTACATGACGACAACACTGCCGTTGTAGGAGACAACATCATTTTGGAAGGAGTACAACCTGGATAAAGATATTCCAGATGGATTAGAGTAGGGTTGTGACAACAGCAGTAGTGGAATAGGAATTAGAGATAAAGCTGATATCCAGCTTAGTGATACGACTTGGATCTTTTTGGTGTTTCATTTGCAAGAGACTTCTTCCATGTAAAAGAGGTTCTCAAGATTTTGTATTGAATAGAGTTGTAATCCTATAGTGTTACCTTGGACCAGCTATGTTTCTGTTGTACTACTCTGAGGGATGTAATATTTACGGATAGGTCCTTCCGTGAGTGTTATATCAATGACTTGTGCACTGCATCATGTAGTGGTGTGCTAGGGTCACCGCAGATGGTATCAGAGCAAAACGACCTTAGGATTAAAACCCTTTTAGGAGACTTGTAGGTTGGTAAGACTATAGGAAGTTAACTTACCTTATCTAAACTATATCTTCCTACATCTATGATGGTTACTCACTTGTGAATACTACTATTATACTTGTATAGATTTTCTTACTCGACTTGAGTAAATCTTCTTATCTATTCTTTTATAGGTTTAATACTTATCTATCTCATATCTTTTCAACTTGGTATGACAAGTTTGAACTATTTTCTACCAACTAGTATCCCAAATAGATTACATCCAAGTCAGTGTTACCTATGAGGTATCATTGATAACACCATCCTATATGTGAAGACATGTGTTGAAGTAGAGCCTATCGTAAGTTTGTGGAGGATGAAGTCAGAAGATGATCCATAGTGGTGATGGATTATCGATATTCAAATATGGAAAGTATGGAGAAGATGCCAATGCCCTAATGATTCAGTTCAAAGGGGATTCAACGAAGTATAGCATAGAGTCTTAAGGAAATTAGGAGATGGCATAAGCAAATGAAGGAAGCTACAATACTACTTATGGTGTACAAGCAACAATTCCATGAAGGATCCAGAGATGTCAAAAGACGTTTGTTCAAGCAAGACAGAGGATTCAATCTACATGAAGTTTAGTTATCTACGTAACCAAGTCAGCCCACAACTACTCTTTGAGTACTTCGTCTTAGTGTACCCCTTTGCAAATGGGCAATTGGGTAAATACTGAGTCAAAGAGTTGTTAGAATAGGACTATAAGGTGATATAAACCTATCTTATAGTGTATAGCATCTAAGCCTGGGTTCTTTTGAGACGTTTTTACTCAAAGTACTATTTACCTTACGGGCTTATATTGCATGTTTGCTATATAATTGTATTCAGATTTTATTGGATCTTATTGGATTTTTGATTGGCTAGGTTGGTACATGAAGTTAGAATTTGATGTACAATGGCATGATTGTCACATTGAGTTCTTTTCTTTATGTTACCCATCTAGAGGTAGATAGGATTCGTGTGAGGGAGAGACGAGATACTTGCAAGAGGAGGCAATAAATCAAGCTCATAAAGAGAAGGAAGTCCAGAAGAGGGAAGGCAATAAAGCTACTACTGTGGAATGTGGAGAGTATCACATCATATTTGGATATGGAGGTGTATTCCACCAGTACACAGAAGTATGCACTAGTACAGAACGACACATCGGATACCCCTCTATGGAAACGGCAGGCGTTAGGCGACGGAGAATCGCGCTTTCCGCGCGGCCGGTGCGTACAAACCTGACCTAGGCCATGGCTGGCCCGCCTACATTGGTAACGGAGAAAGTATAAACTCCGTTACCCATATTATTGGCAACGGTTCACAACGTGCCTCCGTTTCCGATATTTGATTCTATGGCAACGGCCATTTCGATTTGTCCGTTTCCAATGTGGTCGCGTTCAAGCTTCTTGGAATTCGAAGCGATGAAATCTGTTATCGTTTTACCTCTTATGTTTGTCACGTCTTGTGATGCAATTGTAAAGGTGAAATTGTGTCTGAAATGTAAAGTTACATTGTGATATGAATGAAATCTGTTACCGTTTTAGTATTTGAGCTTGTGCTGTGAGATTTTGAATGTCAATTGGCAACCGCATTGCTGCTGTAGGCTTTTGAAGAAATCTCAATGCAAACGAGTAAAACAGAATCTTCGTTTCTGATGTCCCGATACATCGGCAACGGAGACTGGATGACAACCATAGCCAAAATCATGCCTCATCGGTGACGGTTTTTCTTGTCCGTTGCGATGAGAGCCTTCACATCAGTGACATGGTCGGGGACACGAACCCTTTTTCCGTTTCCGATGGGTTTTTTACCCCGTTTCCGATGTGTCGTTCTGTACTAGTGATGGATGAACAAAGTAAGTTTAATCAAGAATATTACAATAACTTGGATGAAGTTCTAAGGAAGAAGCGTCCGGAAAGCTACATGAAGAGGCATTACCATGAAGGAGGGTTATGAAGTTTTTGCATATCAAGTCATGAAGTCTTATCAATTGGATAGCCAACTCAAGGAGGAAGACGGACATCTATCTATTATATAATTAAATCACAGGACAATGGACGGCACAGATTTGATTCTGCAAACGGATGGATCAGATTTTATGTTATGAGTGAAGAAGAAACCTGATTGAAGCAAACTTGACTTTGTAGATTAGCGATTAGGGAAGAGGAAACGTGATTGAACCAAAGCTCCCCTTTTCCCCAACGCTATAATGCCATCAAATCTCCACGATGGAGATTCTAGCGCACATGAGCTGTTGGCAAGATTGCGTCGTGTCCAAGAAAAACTCCAACATTGATGACCGTGTACAAGAAAAACTCCAGCAGAAAAAAATACCTCACGCCGCCTCCCTGTGTCCTGTATTTCTGTACGCGTTGTTATAGGGTTTCCCCTGTCCTAAAAGCCTAGAGCTATTCCTCTCGGCGGATGCAAATCGGCCGCCATGGTCATGGCGCTCTCACCAAGGCATGCGTATGAGTCGTGGCCGGCGGCTGGACGACAAGGCAGGCCGTACAAATCTGCCTCTTCAGCACGCCCAACCAAGCAGCCCGCTCCCAGCATAATACTCGATATCCTGTGGTATGAGCACGCCGTCAAGATCAGGTGGCGACATGGAATTTATCTCTTCTGGTATGACCAAGCCATCAGGTAAGGTGGCAGAGGCATGGACTTCAAAGCTCCCAGCAAGAAAGCTACAACTGCGTCTTTACATCCCAAACAATAAGCATTGGGAGTTTGTTTGCGAGGCAAGAGGGTGAACTGCGCCTTGCGTCGCAGTAATAACCGAGTGGGCGGCAATTGCGCGGAGTCTCCGATGCGTCTCAAGAACACGTGGAAGAAAAGCTACGGAAGGTGTTTCCTTCTTTCTAGACAAAATTGTTAGACAATTATCAATTTGGTTCTAAGTATTCGTTGGTGCTGTTGATGTGATGGAGGCATTGCACTTCTCACGTTCTCAGTCATCTTTTGCAGGATAAACCCGGACGGTCGTCAGATCGACGGCGCGACAGTTCAACAAGAGGTGGCAGCGCGGGAGGATTCGGTGGCGCAAGTGCGCTAATTAACGACCACAAAATCAGTGGTGTTCAGGAAGTCAGATATTAGAGAGGAAAGCTTGCTTGATGTCGTTCTAGGTGACGTTGATTGAGTAACTCTCCGAAATTTCTCCTCTTAGAGCATGGACACCCGATCTCAATTCTTAAATTGTAAACAAGCGAGCGTGATCGCAATCTACTTGCTGCCGTCCGGCTGCGACGAAGTTCGTGCTGGTGCTTAAATTGGAGCCCAACAACTCCAAGTACGAGTATGGGATCAGAGTCTCAGACGCTTAGTACAGCCCAATGCTCGCAACTCAACTGTCCACACAACCACACGATTGATTCATATGTGGTTCGTTGGGGTTGATAATCTGTTTTTATCAGACGACCATGATTTGGAGCCGAGAACCTCTGAACCTGAGACACATATGGATGGGTCGAAGTAGAGGACGCACCTGCCATCCTTCTATGTGCAAGTCTTGCGATTTGTTTGCTCTGTTCTGAACTGACTGTGTGCGTATTCATACACAATATGTGAACCTGCGCTGGATATCTCGGGCAGGAGAAGGCGAGACATCCAAAGCGTTAGGTGTTGCATATGCTACACAAGCTCTACCGAAGGTATTTCTTTTCTGTGTGGATTGATGATATTCTAATTGCTGTCCCTGTTTCTCAGCGCACTAAAGGCTGCAGTTATGAAAAACCAAGGCTAATGATCAAGGTGTTAAAGTATATGTCAAGTATATAATATCACCACTTCCAGTCAGATCGGTCTTTTGGGATAGTTGGTTGGTAAAACTATTCTAACATGGTATCAGAGCACTCGTGAGCGCCTGAGGCACACTGAAGGGCTCAGGTTCAAGGTTTGTCCCCGCACCATTTAATCCCCAATTTCTATGAGCGCCTGGGTCGGGTTCAAGTCTCAAGGGGAGGTGTTACCCACGTCGGGTGTGAAGGGGGTGTTAAAGTATATGTCAAGTATATAATATCACCACTTCCAATCAGATCGGTCTTTTGGGATAGTTGGTTGGTAGAACTATTCTAACACAAGGAACGTGTGGCACGTGATGGGATGCTAATACGAATATGAAATATCAGAGGAGAAGAATCAGGCAAGAGTACAGTACACATCCATATACAGAAATTAAAAATACATCACCCAAGTATTTTCCGAATATGATGTCGAAAGAAAAGTTACACAACAGAGCACTATATGCTGCCAGTAGGTGCAGCTCATAAAATTTATATTTTAATAATTGCACATATTTTTCTTTTAGATTTGACAGAAGTTGATGCTAGATTTGAAAGTGAAAATTGTATGAAATTGTAAATTTGCAGGACCAGTCATGTATCCGAACGCATTTGGTTATCGACAAAAGCTACCCTTAACATGAAACAATTCCGCAAAGCCCTTTTTTTTAAGAATTCTATATTTTCTCCATTTTGAATCATGCATCCATGTTAGGTATGAACCAAGTCCCAGAATAAAGTAAATATCAATTTGTGAGGATAAACGATTTTGATATAAGTTTGCATGTCTTTCAAATAAGCTACCAAACCAAGTACACAGTAATCCGCGTGTGGTGAAAATAATAGAGGGATCACAAGTGAGAAAGGCTACCACATTTTATTAAACAACCTCAAGTCAGCTTTTGTTTATATATTTTACCTTTTTCATTTTTGTAGGTGTCGGCTCCTATTGGATAATGGGTTATTGAAGACGTGACAATAGAACTTTGTGTCAAATATTTTGAGGATTTCAGTAGCTTTTATGTCATGCCTTTTTTCTACGTTTGCTAAATACAATTGATTAGTAGTTCGACTTTAATTTAAAAAGATGAAACCATTATCAGTATTGAGCTCAACTGAAAACACGTGAAATGATAAGAGCAATATGAAGACTCCAATGTCGGTGCTAGCCGCGCAATTGCGCGGGCCACCCAGCTAGTTATATAATTAAATCACAGGACAATGGACGGCACAGATTTGATTCTGCAAACGGATGGATCAGATTTTATGTTATGAGTGAAGAAGAAACCTGATTGAAGCAAACTTGACTTTGTAGATTAGCGATTAGGGAAGAGGAAACGTGATTGAACCAAAGCTCCCCTTTTCCCCAACGCTATAATGCCATCAAATCTCCACGATGGAGATTCTAGCGCACATGAGCTGTTGGCAAGATTGCGTCGTGTCCAAGAAAAACTCCAACATTGATGACCGTGTACAAGAAAAACTCCAGCAGAAAAAAATACCTCACGCCGCCTCCCTGTGTCCTGTATTTCTGTACGCGTTGTTATAGGGTTTCCCCTGTCCTAAAAGCCTAGAGCTATTCCTCTCGGCGGATGCAAATCGGCCGCCATGGTCATGGCGCTCTCACCAAGGCATGCGTATGAGTCGTGGCCGGCGGCTGGACGACAAGGCAGGCCGTACAAATCTGCCTCTTCAGCACGCCCAACCAAGCAGCCCGCTCCCAGCATAATACTCGATATCCTGTGGTATGAGCACGCCGTCAAGATCAGGTGGCGACATGGAATTTATCTCTTCTGGTATGACCAAGCCATCAGGTAAGGTGGCAGAGGCATGGACTTCAAAGCTCCCAGCAAGAAAGCTACAACTGCGTCTTTACATCCCAAACAATAAGCATTGGGAGTTTGTTTGCGAGGCAAGAGGGTGAACTGCGCCTTGCGTCGCAGTAATAACCGAGTGGGCGGCAATTGCGCGGAGTCTCCGATGCGTCTCAAGAACACGTGGAAGAAAAGCTACGGAAGGTGTTTCCTTCTTTCTAGACAAAATTGTTAGACAATTATCAATTTGGTTCTAAGTATTCGTTGGTGCTGTTGATGTGATGGAGGCATTGCACTTCTCACGTTCTCAGTCATCTTTTGCAGGATAAACCCGGACGGTCGTCAGATCGACGGCGCGACAGTTCAACAAGAGGTGGCAGCGCGGGAGGATTCGGTGGCGCAAGTGCGCTAATTAACGACCACAAAATCAGTGGTGTTCAGGAAGTCAGATATTAGAGAGGAAAGCTTGCTTGATGTCGTTCTAGGTGACGTTGATTGAGTAACTCTCCGAAATTTCTCCTCTTAGAGCATGGACACCCGATCTCAATTCTTAAATTGTAAACAAGCGAGCGTGATCGCAATCTACTTGCTGCCGTCCGGCTGCGACGAAGTTCGTGCTGGTGCTTAAATTGGAGCCCAACAACTCCAAGTACGAGTATGGGATCAGAGTCTCAGACGCTTAGTACAGCCCAATGCTCGCAACTCAACTGTCCACACAACCACACGATTGATTCATATGTGGTTCGTTGGGGTTGATAATCTGTTTTTATCAGACGACCATGATTTGGAGCCGAGAACCTCTGAACCTGAGACACATATGGATGGGTCGAAGTAGAGGACGCACCTGCCATCCTTCTATGTGCAAGTCTTGCGATTTGTTTGCTCTGTTCTGAACTGACTGTGTGCGTATTCATACACAATATGTGAACCTGCGCTGGATATCTCGGGCAGGAGAAGGCGAGACATCCAAAGCGTTAGGTGTTGCATATGCTACACAAGCTCTACCGAAGGTATTTCTTTTCTGTGTGGATTGATGATATTCTAATTGCTGTCCCTGTTTCTCAGCGCACTAAAGGCTGCAGTTATGAAAAACCAAGGCTAATGATCAAGGTGTTAAAGTATATGTCAAGTATATAATATCACCACTTCCAGTCAGATCGGTCTTTTGGGATAGTTGGTTGGTAAAACTATTCTAACATGGTATCAGAGCACTCGTGAGCGCCTGAGGCACACTGAAGGGCTCAGGTTCAAGGTTTGTCCCCGCACCATTTAATCCCCAATTTCTATGAGCGCCTGGGTCGGGTTCAAGTCTCAAGGGGAGGTGTTACCCACGTCGGGTGTGAAGGGGGGTGTTAAAGTATATGTCAAGTATATAATATCACCACTTCCAATCAGATCGGTCTTTTGGGATAGTTGGTTGGTAGAACTATTCTAACACAAGGAACGTGTGGCACGTGATGGGATGCTAATACGAATATGAAATATCAGAGGAGAAGAATCAGGCAAGAGTACAGTACACATCCATATACAGAAATTAAAAATACATCACCCAAGTATTTTCCGAATATGATGTCGAAAGAAAAGTTACACAACAGAGCACTATATGCTGCCAGTAGGTGCAGCTCATAAAATTTATATTTTAATAATTGCACATATTTTTCTTTTAGATTTGACAGAAGTTGATGCTAGATTTGAAAGTGAAAATTGTATGAAATTGTAAATTTGCAGGACCAGTCATGTATCCGAACGCATTTGGTTATCGACAAAAGCTACCCTTAACATGAAACAATTCCGCAAAGCCCTTTTTTTTAAGAATTCTATATTTTCTCCATTTTGAATCATGCATCCATGTTAGGTATGAACCAAGTCCCAGAATAAAGTAAATATCAATTTGTGAGGATAAACGATTTTGATATAAGTTTGCATGTCTTTCAAATAAGCTACCAAACCAAGTACACAGTAATCCGCGTGTGGTGAAAATAATAGAGGGATCACAAGTGAGAAAGGCTACCACATTTTATTAAACAACCTCAAGTCAGCTTTTGTTTATATATTTTACCTTTTTCATTTTTGTAGGTGTCGGCTCCTATTGGATAATGGGTTATTGAAGACGTGACAATAGAACTTTGTGTCAAATATTTTGAGGATTTCAGTAGCTTTTATGTCATGCCTTTTTTCTACGTTTGCTAAATACAATTGATTAGTAGTTCGACTTTAATTTAAAAAGATGAAACCATTATCAGTATTGAGCTCAACTGAAAACACGTGAAATGATAAGAGCAATATGAAGACTCCAATGTCGGTGCTAGCCGCGCAATTGCGCGGGCCACCCAGCTAGTTATGTAGAATACATATGGAATTGACATAATTTGGTGAAAGAAGTATTGTTGGAGCGATAAGGATATATGGATACTACTTAGATCGAGCTTTAGAAGAAGTTTAGTAGAACTTAATTATGAGTCTAAGAGTATTAGAAGGGTGAAGATAAATGAGTATGAACACTGGAAGAGTATGTATATTCCAGTTCTGATGGAATAAATAAGAAGTTGATCGTCTATGGTGATGCATTACCAGAGATGGAAGCGGAGAAATTAACCGCCAAACAAGACTTCATGATTAGAGGGTGGACATTTACAAGGACATAACTGGGAGTTGGATACACAAACAGATCACAAGAACGAGTGGATGAGAAAGCCATCCGACAAATGATGATAAGTCACTAAAGGAAGAAGGAAGTGAAGTAGTTGGACCAAAGCACATTGATATCACAGAGATGACATACCAACCATGTCAAGAAGTACAATTACAGGGTCAAATGTCCAAGAAAAGATTAGGACCATGAGAGAAGAGTTCGTTTTGTCATGAATTGATGACAACCCAAGGAGGTGGACCGATTTGGATGAGGGTACCTCAAACATATCATGCTGAAGTATCAAAGTTAGAGTCCATATATGAGAACGGTGGAGAAATATGTATTATCAAGAGGACTGACATCTTTGAGCGAACCACTCGGATGATGGAGGACACATCAAGGTGAGATTGCTGAGTTACATGGTCAAACAAGTCGCGACTCTGTGGAACCAGTCTACAACATCATATATGAAGGAGATGACACATCAGCCAAGGTTTACAATGATGACCAACATCCGATCCAATTATGGAGTTAAGATATCATCCATTGCACAAGTTTATGTGTGCAACTCTTTTCTTGAGACCATTGGATAAGCCAACTGGAATGCTAGCCATAGTGAGTATCCAATTTACCGGAAGATCTTATTGGTTGTTCACAACATGGTGAACGTACCACTTGTTCTTCGGGAAATTATTGGAGGTATAGGAGGATGTAGTATTTCTTAACCGGAGGACAATACTGGGTATTTGCAACATGGTGGATATACCACGTGTTCTTCGTGAGACCAGGAGTTCAATATAATGGAAGTATGATCAGAAAGGTGGAATATGAAGTCGACTGAATGGAACTGACTGAAATTTGAGTGACATAAGATCATAATGAAGAATGAAGGAACTCTAAGGGAATTCCAAGGGGGAGAGTGATCAAGCATACTCAAAAGCACTTCGACGAAGTCAACGCAAAGTTTGGAAGGAATGCCTTTACTGAAATAGTGTTGAACTGATTATTAATACTCTTGAAGTTCTGCGAGAGAGATGAGGATTCTAAGAAATATCTACAAGATTTTGAAGTCAAAGAGGCAGTCGAGATTTGGAGGTTGCAAGTCACAAGGGTCCATTGGTCAAAGGAGCTAGGATTAGAGGACCTGATTAAAGGAGATTGAACTGAAGACAAGGATCCAAGGGGATTGATAACAAAAGGACTTGTAACCTGATTACAAGAACTTAAGGAGGAGACAGAGTAATCATAGTTGGATAGACAAGTGTGTCTAACCCTTTTGGAGGAAGCAACCCCTTTAGGAACAATTATGTTCTATATCTAGTATGTAAGGAGAGAGATCTAAGAGGTTATGAGCAATGAGCTTACCATCAGACATAAAGTCTTCTTAGTCCTCCGATCACAAGGAAGTGCACCAACGATTATATCTAAAGATCTTATAAGGATGTAGAAGAGGATCCTCGACAGAGGGCAAGAAAGCCAAGTTAATGTGAGGAGTCTGAATTGGATGATGCGAGAGACATGGAGGAGTAGTATGATCATTGGAATTGATCAGTTAAGCGATGAAAGTCACTGGAATTGATAAGTTAAGCAATGAAAGTCGAGCGATGGATAGTAAGAATCAATGGAGGATGGAGAAAAGTATTTTGGACAAGGGGATCACTTAAGCCTATGTCCACTTCATAAAGAAATTTGAGAGAATCAACATGTGTGGAAGTTCTTTCTTTTCTACTCTACGTGAGAAGAGTCGAAACTTCGGGACGAAGTTTAGTATAAGGGGGAGAGGATGTAATACCCCACAGTTTAGAGAGTTAGAAGGGTAGAAATATGATTTGTGCATTTGCATATCATGCATCTGAAAATACGGGAAATTTTGGCGCGTTAAAGTAAACGATGCAAAGTGATCGATGTTTCTCTCGACTCGATGAATTAGGGTTTAGATCATCATGTTGAGTGCTAGGAACTTCGACATAATCTTTATAGAAACTAGGAGCATCTGTCGAGTCACTCGAGAATTGGACATGACCTTTCCTAATTCTCGACACATTTGAACACAATTGGATAAAATGACAAGTTATAATTCAAATCAATTGAACATTTCATCATACAACATCATTCTATATCTATTATCATCTCAACACATCATTCACACACATATCATCACATAAGAATCAAGTTCTCATCTCATCCATAGAATATCTCAATACAACATCTCAAATCCATCATATACATATCTCATCACATTATTATACACAATTCGAATGTCCAAAATACAATAAGATACACATATTACAAATGGGACATTTATACAAACTTCACATGTTGAAGTTGAAATAATAAATCGTGCTACAATATTTATAGAATATGTACATATCTCATCCAAAAAGAAAGGAAGAGTACAAAAGAATAAAAGCAAATTGCTAAACAAAATCTTAAACTAGATCTTCACACCAATTGGATCTTCTCAACTTATCTTGATCTTCTTATCTCCCAAATCTTATTCTTGACACCTGGATATCAACAAAAGAAGAACAGAAAGAAAGGAATTTAAGCAAGCATCTGTTCTTATCAACCTCTCTGGAAATTATGAAATTCAAAAGTTTTGTGCTATGTAAAAGAAGATGGAAGCAAGGCTGGCCCCCTTGTTGACAAATTCTTATTACATACATGAAGCCATTGAAAATCATCTAAAACAAAACAAAGACAAAAGAAATGTTTCTTAATTAAAATGTATGCCTTCACCACAAGGGTGAGGCAACTTTGTGTTGGAACTCGACTACTAGATATTAGGAATTTGTCCTAATACCAAAGTTGTGACTAGAGGGTATTGTGTGTAAGGCAACAATGGATCATGGATCATTTTTGGATCAATTAGAGGCAAATAGGCAACAAGGACAAGAAGGCAACATTGATCCATTCGATCAAACAACAAAGGCAACTTGGGGCAAAGGCTATTAGTATTGATCCAACTATCTTTAGCAAATAAGGCAACACAATTGTTTCCCCCTAATCTAGTCAAGTTCCTAATCAAGAAAGCCCACATAAAAATATTTCTCCAATGATATCATTTATCAAGGAAGAAATCAAATAGTAAAGCATCATTTTCGAATTGGCAAGCTACTTGATCATCACCACCCATAAATGGTCTTAAAGCCCACAAATCTGAAATTATAAAGCCACATGAGCACCATCCATATATTTGCAAATCCCACATTAGAGAGAAGCCAAACAAGCCCATCAAGTAACAAAATCCACTTGGCTTGCTCAAGAATAAATCCTACAAGAGGATAAGACCAATGACCAATCATCTCTATCCACATAAGGAAAATATCTAACTTAACTTCAACCCCATGTAATGAAAAGCTTGCTATGGATAAGAATGCCACATAGGAGAGTTATCCACAAGAAAAATATCTAACATAACTTGAACCTCAAGAAATGCCTATGCATAAGGGCTTGACACCCAAGTACCTTACTTACCTATACAAAGCAAGAGTCACCATTTGAGGTGTCAACTTGTGAGGATAGCTAGGTCCTATAAAAGAACACGTGATCCACACAAATAAAGGAATTTGCTCACAAATTCATTTTCAGCAATGAACTAGCCGTACCAATTGTTCATTACATCAAGGAACTCATCTACAACAGTACCCTATTGCTTCTATATCATCAAAGCGGCAAGAACACATCATATTTTGCTCACATCAGATCATCTATATCTCAAGAACACCTAGAACATGACCAGATCTTGCCCAATCTTTAGAGCCACTAGGAAATAGGTCAAGCAGCGAGGAGGAGCAGGCTATCCACAAGAGGAGGAGCAGGCTCTCCACAAGAGAAGGAGAAGGATATCTCCAAGAGGAGAAGCAGACTATCCACAAGAGGAGGAGCAGGAGATCCACAAGAGGAGGAGCAGGCTAGCCACAAGAAGAAGGCCAAGAAGACCAAGCTTCTCTTCAAGCAGCAGGTTGATCTCTAGGAACCAAATCGTGTGCAGCATCTATTCATATCTTTAGTTGAGAGAGAGGGAAAGAGAGGGGAGAAGGCAACAGATCTGTTCTTATCAGTTTATATCCATCTATCTAGCCATAGAAAGGTTGGATATCCACACTTTTACCCACAAACACAACCAGATCATGTATGTATATGATTTGGCAAGCAAATTAATATTCCAGCAAGTAAATCCAAGCATGAGCAATATATGAAAAGATATTCAAGCTACCATTAATGCAAAGCATGATCTGATCAAGCAATCATGCAAGAAATTAATTACAGAGGCAAACTACATGGCAAGATCATGTATGCACATGATCTGTTGTTTACTAGCAGCAGCCAGGAACTAAAACATCCAAGAAAAACAAATACAAGTAAATAATAAGGGATTTTTATTTCTGTGCCCCTGGTTCCTTAGTTGTACTCATTCATCCCCACGAGCTTAGCTTGTGCTCACTTTTCCCCACTCCCTTGTGTGAAACCCTGGGAAATGCTCATAGCAGGGGATGCCGTCGGGTCAAGGTTTGACCGTTAACTGGGTAACGAGTGGGGCCGCACTGGACTATGTCGCCCGTTGGACCTGACAAGTGGGGTCGCGTTATAAGGTGACACTGGTTTGGACTGTGTCGCCCGTTGGACCTGACAAGTGGGGTCGCGTTGTAAGGTGACACTGGTTTGACCGTTGGGCCATGGTTCCGTTGGACTGTTGGGCCTGTGCTTAGCGTCGCCGTAGCCTGTTATGCATTCACCGCTGCGCGCTGCCCCGATATAGGCCTGCTATGCATGCTCCGCTTCACGACGTGCCTGCATGCATGCGCCGATGCATGCCGCCACGGAAGACGCAGCTTTGCTGCATGCTCTTAGCCACGATGCAGCCCTGGACGCAGCTTTGCTGCATGCTCGCAGCGACGATGCAGCCACAGGCGCGACGCACTACTAATTCAGTTTCTTCATTCTCCTCGGCTGTGGCTGCAATCAGCTCTACCTCTGCATTCTCCTCTGCATTCTCCTCAGCATTTGTTTCTGCCCATCGTTCTCTTCTCCAAATGATGCATCCACTGGATTGGTACAAAGCCTACGAATGTGCCCTAGAACTCCACATTTTTTGCACTTCCTCTGTTTTTTGACACGACCCTGTTCACCTCTTCTGAACCTGTTCTTCTTTGGTCTTCCTGGTGGTCTAGTGATTACAGGAGAATGTAGTTTGAACCCTGGATCTACCTGGATCCATTGATCCTTTCCCAAGAGTGCAGGCACATTAGAAGCATAAGCAGCCCTGAATTTTGCAACAGAAAAATATTCAGAGATGTATTGATCGACTTCACCATCTTCACCACCGATAACCGTCATCAGATGCAGGGCATATATGCATGGCTTCCCTCGGAGCTGCCATTGCCTACAACTGCATTCCCTAGCTGCTAGGTTAACTGGATACCTCCATTCCCTGTTTTTACTGTCAGTATATGTTACCTCAGCCACCAGTGTGTCTGAGCGAATGCATTTCATCTTCAGACCTCTTGCCTTGGCATGCAATGCCTTAATAAGAGATGGAAGCATAAGATGGCCAACATATTCTGTTTCTGCAATTCTTTTCCGGAGAGCCATCTTTATCATGATCATTTGCCGAATCTTATCAAATAATTTCCACAACAAAAGCCCTTTCAATTTCTTGATCTTTGCATTGAAACACTCTGCGAAGTTACTTGTCACATAGTCCACTTTGAAGATTGTATTGCATTTGCTTCTTGACCACAACTTCCCATGATGTGCATCTAGGTACTCCTTCACCAGAGGATTGTTAGCATACAACACACCCAAATGATGCTCATGCTTCCTCTCACTGCATGTGTATGATGCTGGCCGCAAATTATCGTCATAAATTTTACTTTTGAATTTGTTTCTAAAATTTGCACTAGGTGGCGCATACATTCCCTATGCTCCACTCTAGGGAATACAATTCCTACTGCACTTTCTAACCCCTTGCAAGCATTAGTGTGTATAGCTAAACCTGGGGGTGTACCTATAACATTGCGCAAATTCTGCAGAAACCAGACCCAACTTTCTTCGCACTCTACCTCCACCACACCAAATGCAACTGGGAATAGCCAGTTGTGTCCATCAACAGCACAAGCTGCCACTAGCTGTCCTCTCCATCTTCCATTCAAAGCTGTTGCATCAATAGCCAAATAGGGCCTACAACTGTAACACCCTGAATTTTGGCCTTTTTAAAAAGAATTCCAAACTTGCATGGTTTCTATTTATTTCAAATGCATTTGGATTTAAACCTCAGGAAAATCATTTTAAATCTTGAACCTTTACAAATCTGATAAATCAAGTGGGATCTTGTGCTTTCCATCTCCCTCCCACTTGGTACTTGATTCTGTGAATTTACCTTGGACAAATATTAATTTGGGAAATTCTTTTTCCTCTTTTAAAAATTTCACTTTTAATTGGCCTCCCAAAGGAACCCCTATTTTTGTGTCTCCAAAAATTCTGCAAAAATTAGGGAATCATCCCTAATGGATGTGGACCTCATTTATAAAAAAATATGGTGCCATGACTTAGGAAAATTTCCCTCCACAAATTTTTTTCCTTTCTGCCTGTTTTCTCAAAACATTTTTAAACCTATCCAAATTATTTTTCCTGGATGAATCCAAGGCATGAATAGACTCCCCTTGATCCCTCCTACCTCAAGACAAAAGGGCAGGTTCATCTAACACCATCTACCCCTCCAAAACTTTAAAACCCTTTTTGACCAGTATTGTATTTCACAAAAACTAGTCGGACCAACTTTCAAATTTGAAGAAACTTTAGTCAGCAAAGTTAGAGGATTTTGAATTTGGCGCACCGTGGTTCAAACCTCATCACATTTGGATCACGGAGTTGAGAGAAACGTGCCAATGCCACCGCAGACGTGAACAGCAGGGTGATCACCGTCGACGTGGGCGTGACAGGCGGCGCCGCCCGTTCTGGGTCGACGCCGTTCTGGCCCTCCCCTCTCCGGTCCTTGCCCAGCAGACCCCCCTCTCCCCTCTCCACCGTCCAGAGGCCACGCGTCGCCGGAGAAGGCCGTCCACTCCTCGCCACCGACGAGTCCCGACGCTCCGTCCACGCACTGTGTTCGCCGGGCCCTCTGGTCAGCGACCCTCCGCCACACGAGCCTAGCCAGGCGTCGAGGAGTTATCCTCGTGCTTCTCCTGTGCCACCGCTCGCGCGACGCGCCGTCCACCGCAGCTCCACGCCGCACTTGAAACCTCGCCGTGGCATTGATGGAGGCCGCCGTGCGGGAACCGTTTAAAACCACCACCCCGCGACCTCCAGAGCACCGCATCCACCTCCCAGCCTCTCCACTACCCTCCCCTGCTCCAATCGAAGCTCGACGAGCACCGCAACTCCGGCGACGACCTTGCCCTAGCCGTCATGGCCGTGGACAAAATCTTCGCCAGAGGGGCACCGTTCGTCGATTAAACCTACCCGTAGCCTCCCTAGAACACCACGAAGACGATGCCGTGCTCGCCAGGGTAAATGGTGGCCGGAAACCTCGAATCCATCATCGACAGCAAGCTCTTGCCGCCGGAGAAGACGCTCTGGGGCCGCCCGAGCTCTCCATCAAGCTCGAGTGCACTGACGAGCTGCGCCACCTTCCCCTGATCCGCGCTGCTTCCTCTCCCTTACCCCAGCCACCGCAGGACGACGCCGGTGAGTCCGCCGGAGCATCGCCGTGGTTCCTCTCCTTCCCGCGTTTTAAAAAGAAAACGATTCGGCCCCCCTCTGTCACTGACCAGTGGGTCCCACTGGTCAGATTTTTAAACATTTCCGAACCGTTTTGCTGTTTAGTTTTCTGTTTTATTTTTCTATTGAAAAAGGGCAGAATTTGGGGCAAAGTTTGAAATGCAATATCTCACTCAAAAATCCTCAGAAAAATATGAAACCAATTTTGTTGGCTTAGTTTGATTTTTCTCTTTCCAATGGAACCAGAAAAGATTTATTTGGAATTTATTTTTTTGGCATTTATTCAAATGACCTAGGAGGGATTTTTGATGCATATTCATCTTGTTTTATTAGATTCAAACCTCTCCGACGGAGTAGGAGTTGATCCCGAACCCGAAGGCAAGCCATTAACCTGATCTCAAGCTCGGTCGAACTTTAGGAAACTTGCTTGACTGTCTAAATTGATATCTGTTGCATCTCATATGCCATGTTGCATTTTAATATTGCCGCACTTATATATCTGTGAATCATCGCAACACCTTTATTTTCGTCAGACGAGACGGCGCTTGCCAGCGGAATCGCTGCTATAGTCATCCGGTTGACATTTCTTTTATTTTCGTCAGACGAGACGGCGCTTGCCAGCGGAATCGCTGCTATAGTCATCCGGTTGACATTTCTTTTATTTTCGTCAGACGAGACGGTGCTTGCCAGCGGAATCGCTGCTATAGTCATCCGGTTGACATTTCTTTTATTTTCGTCAGACGAGACGGCGCTTGCCAGCGGAATCGCTGCTATAGTCATCCGGTTGACATTTCTTTTATTTTCGTCAGATGAGACGGCGCTTGCCAGCGGAATCGCTGCTATAGTCATCCGGTTGACATTTCTTTTATTTCTGTCGAACGAGAAGGCGCTGGTCGGCGGGTTCGCCGCCGTAGTCATCCGGTTGACATCTTATTGCTATGTTTGATTTTGATACATGCAAGATAATATGTTTATACACTGTTGATATTGTTATGTGGTTACCTTGTGTTGCTTTGTTAATGTTGATGTCTGTAACCAAACAAAATGATTAAGAAAATAATCACCTCCCTCGACTAGATTGAGTCACATAGTGCCACTCACCAAACACCACCAGCGCAACCATGCGTCGTTCATATGGGCGGACCATGGCCGGGTATTCTATCAGCCTCCTTTGACGCCACCCTTTTGGCAAGTCTAGTCGGTCACCAGAGTTGGTCGGGGCTAGTCTTGCGAAGGTTCCGGAGCTAGGCGTCGCTCATGGGTTGGGGACGTGCCGGATTCACTTCTGCATAAGGCATAGAGTTATGTCGGTGGCTATACAGGGAGTGTCTTGGTAGAGTAAACGACCGTGGAGGTGTGGGTTTGTACTGTCGCCATGGTTGGTTCTAGTACTTCGGTACCGGCGGTACAAGCCTAGACCTCAGCGTGTGGATAAAAGTGCAACCTCTCGAGAGTGTAAATCTAGATTCTAGCCTTGTCCCTAGGTTATGGGACGACGTTTGGGTCAAGTCACACTTTGTGTCAGTCCGGTCGAACTTGGAGAAATAATTAAGATGAGACCTATGAACACGGAAAAATCTGAGTGTCTGGCCAGAGTTGGCTAAGGACTTGAGAGTTGTGAATTAAGCCAGAGTTGGCTAGAGGCTTGGTAGCCTAGTTTGGTTATGAGTTGTTGGGTGAGAAACGTGATCTCACTTGATAACACGAACATCCCTACTAAGGTAAGTAGGTAAGTTAAGTCCAACCGTTAAGCTTGGACTCGCACTAAATACCGAACAAATGCCATGCTACATTCTGAACTTATGCCATGCCATATAGATAGGCCTTGTTTGATTTTAGGCTAATGTCTTGCGAGTACATTCAATGTACTCACCTGGCTTTTCATGTGGCCAGACACCGATGCACCCGTCGCCGAGTACCCGCTCTACGGGAACTAGGAACCCGTATCCCAGGCAGGACCCTGTGGAATAAGGCCCGCTGTCGCCACGCTACCATCTACGTTTCCGCTACGACTTCCGCTAGAGGCTTGATGTTAGAAAAATAATGTACATACTGTTGTGTGCGCCTGTTGCGCAAGAGCTGGAGCCTCACCCGTGTTGTAATATTGTATCTGTTCGAACTCGATGCCATATGTATAAATTTGGTTATGTCTTTGTTTACCAAGTGTCATATATCCAGTGTCTCTGGGACTGGTATATGGGGTAGCTCGATCATCTGGATCGGGGTGCCACAGAGCTTGGTATCAGAGCCTAACTGCCTGTAGGATACCCTAGTTCTTGGACGACGTAGGATAGAACCTGTTGTGTTGCCAACTTTTCACGGTTTCTCTGTCTGTTTGTGCTTTTGGAACTTAACGCTTACTTTATTTGAATTATGTCGCTGTCACAGATGGCAGAGTTGTTCGCCGAGACTACCGCCGTGCACATCCCCGGCTTTCCGCAGTTTCTCCGTGAGATCTGGGACCACCTCTACCCAGGCGCACCTCCCCCGACCTACCGCGTGCTCTACAACCGCCTCGACAGGGCCACCTCGGAGTTCACCGCCACCGTTCACTTGCGTCCGGAGCCAGCAGCCGCTGGGATCTCCCACGCCCTCACTTCCGGTGTCTCTACTCAGGCGACTCGAGCCATACAGGAGGCTGCAGGAGATGCCATCCTCTTCCTTCGCACCTTCGATCCCGTCATGAAGCGGTGCACCCGCTACGCCTACTTTCCGAGGTTAGACTTAGACAGCGGGACATTATCTTTCCCAACCCCGGTGACCCCAGCTCACCCCTTTCCGCCCTCCTTCAGTACACCACCCTCCTCCACCAGTACCTCCACATCACTCTTCTCCAGCTTGCCTCGCTTCGCGCCAACGTCGCATTAGCCGATATGACGCGAGCCTCTGGAGCTGGTACTTCTCGCCTCCCGCCTCGTCTCCCCACCTTTACCCACAGCTCCCTCGAGCAGATCAGGAGGGGAATCGCCCGTTTCTCCGCACCCCACGTTCCGTCGACACCTCCCCGTACCCGTCGCAGCGCCACTCCCTACTACCCGCGCTCCACCCCCGTCCGGTCTCAGCGTCGCCGTGTTCTAGCCGACCCACCCTCATACTCGGAGACTCTCGTGACGGCCGCGCTTCACCCGACTACAGCCCCACGGAGGAGAGCATCGACCTCATCCCACCGGCGACACCCCTCGAGATGGAGTTCTAGACACCCGGAGGCGACATCGTTTAGTGTATCATACCGCCCGATGTATCGCGTGCTTGAATAATGTAGTGGTAGAGTTGTATCCTGCAACTTGTACCGGATGCCTTGTATCTTGTATCATGTACGAGTAGATTGTATCTTTACCTTGCATCTTTGTAAAATAGCGAGTGCTTGTATCTTGTAACTCCACCATCCATTGTATAACATCATGCTTGTTGTTGTTTTGCAAACCGTGTTACCATTTGGTTTTCTTGGATGTTACACTTTTCCCCCATATGGATGCTCATGATACGCGCCACCACGTTCAACTATTCAGGATGAGGCCCAATAACGGTGCGAGTGGCAGCCAAGAAACCCCGGTTCGTCGTTCCGCACGACAAGCGGGCGAGGATCCCGTGCCCCCGCAACCACCTCCTCCCCACCAGCTCAGGAACCAAGCCTAAGTCAGTTCATGATGATGATGGATGAGCGTCACAACCAGCATCTGACTCAGGTCATGAGAGAGTTTGGCACGTACATGCAAGCCCAAGGTGCCCCGCACGCTGGCCGTTCAAAGCTGCAAGACTTCCAGCGTACTCAGCCTCCCAAGTTCTCATATGCCGACGACCCACTTGAGGCTGATGATTGGCTCCGTACTATGGGAAAGAAACTGGAGCTCGCTCGCGTGGACGAGCAGGACAAGGTGCCCTTCGCCACCCACTACCTTGAGGGCCCCGCCAGCGTTTGGTGGGACAATCAGAAGGACGCTAGGGGCGATGGACCCGCTATCACTTGGACAGAGTTTCAGGAAGCCTACCGCAGAGCTTACATTCCCTCAAGTCTCATCAAGATGAAGCAACAGGAATTTCTGGCACTCACCAGGGCAGCAAATCCATCAGCGAATACCTGACCAAGTTCAACAACCTTGCTCGCTATGCACCTGAGGACACCAACACAGAGGAAAAGAAGAAAGACAGATTCCTTCATGGGATGCATCAGGCCATAAAGACTCAGCTCAGCGTTTTACAGTTTCCGGATTTTCAGGCCATGATCAACACGGCACTAATCTCAGAAAAAGAGCACCGCACGATCTATGACTCTCACAAGCGGAAGTTCGAGCCACGTAAGAACCAGCATGAAGGAGCCACTTCCAAGCCACGCCCATGGCAGCCCAACAACCGTTCCTCAACGCCACAGAATACTTGGAATCAACCCAGGAAGGAGGGATATCCCCGTGAAGGGTTCTACCACAAGCGCCCCCTAG
Organism: Poa pratensis; assembly: GCA_947311845.1. Lineage (NCBI taxonomy): Eukaryota > Viridiplantae > Streptophyta > Magnoliopsida > Poales > Poaceae > Poa > Poa pratensis. The sequence continues at coordinate 70,289,617 of CAMZMU010000027.1, read as the reverse complement.
TAGATGATTGCAAAGGGAGAACTCCTGCTTCAAGTGTGGCAAGACAGGACACTACATCAAGGATTGCCCCCTTCACAACGGCAACAACAACAACTCCAACAACAATCACCCTGCTGGTGCGGTCCAGCCGCCTCAAGTCGCCCGTGTCCACCACATGTCTGCGGAGGAAGCATATGAAGCCTCAGATGTAGTGCTTGGTACGTGTACTATCAACACTAAACCCGCGCTGATTTTATTCGATTCTGGAGCTTCCCACTCTTTCATCTCGAAGGATTTTGTTGCCAAACACCGTTTTTCCGTTTCCCCTTTGGGCCATCTTTTGGTGATACAAACCCCTGCCTCTGAGATGAAAACAAACACCATGTGCCAAGATCTGACAATCAGCATCAACCAAGTGAAATTCCCGCTCATCTCAACACTCTCAATGTGCCCGGCCTCGACGCCATCCTAGGTATGGATTGGTTGGTCCAGCATGCAGCTCAGATTGACTGTGCAACTAGAGCAGTTACTCTCACCAACCCAGAAGGCATACGTACCACCTACCTGCCAAATAAACCCCACCAGATAAATGCAAAGATGTTTCTTGCTCAAGCCCCGGAGATAGGGGAAGTGTATGTGGTCAGTGAATATCCAGATGTGTTTCCAGATGAACTACCCGGAATGCCCCCTGACCGTGACATCGAGTTTGCCATTGAAGTTGTACCAGGAACAAACCCAATATTCAAGAAACATTACCGTATGACAAGTCCCGAGCTAGTGGAATTAAAGAAACAGCTTGACGAGTTAATCCGAAAGAAGTTCATTCGCCCGAGCATTTCGCCTTGGGGATCACCAGTTTTATTCGCAAGAAGAGCGATGGTACACTCCGATTATGCATCGACTATCGTGCACTCAATGATGTCACCATCAAGAACAAGTACCCACTCCCAAGGATCAACGATCTATTTGACCAACTCCGTGGTGCCCGAGTATTCTCCAAGATTGATCTCGCACGGGTTACTACCAGCTGAAGATTCGAGAGAGTGATATTCCCAAGACAGCCTTTACCACCAGATATGGACTGTATGAGTGCACTGTTATGTCCTTCGGCCTAACAAATGCCCCTGCCTACTTCATGGGCATGATGAACAAGGTATTCATGGAGTACCTCGACAAGTTTGTGGTGGTGTTCATCGACGACATCCTCATCTACTCCAAGAATGAGAGGAGCACGCCGAGCACCTCAGGTTGGTTCTCGGAAGACTACGGGAGCAACAACTTTATGCCAAGTACAGCAAGTGTCAGTTCTGGTTAAAGGAAGTGGAATTCCTCGGGCATGTGTTGTCCGGAGCCGGTGTGGCCGTGAACCCCAACAAAATCGTGATGTGCTAAACTGGAAGACACCCACCAATGTGTCAGAAATCAGGAGCTTTCTAGGATTGGCTGGTTACTACCGCAGATTCATTGAGAACTTCTCCAGGATAGCCAAGCCTATGACAGAGTTGTTAAAGAAGAATCACAAGTATATCTGGACAGACGAGTGTGAAGAAAGCTTCATCGAATTGAAGACCCGGCTAACCACAGCCCCAATTCTGGTGTTGCCTGATGATGCCAAGGATTTCACCGTATACTGTGATGCAAGCAGAAATGGACTAGGGGCCGTACTCATGCAAGAAGGGAAAGTCATCGCGTATGTGTCAAGGCAACTCAAGACCCACGAGCTCAACTATCCGACCCACGACTTGGAATTGGCCGCCGTCATACTCGCCCTGAAGACTTGGCGACATCACCTTATTGGTCGAAGATGCGAGATCTACACGGACCACAAAAGCTTGAAGTATATCTTCACCCAGCCTGACCTCAATCTAAGGCAAAGAAGGTGGCTAGAAGTAATCAAGGACTACGACCTTGGAATTCATTATCATCCCGGAAAGGCCAACGTGGTAGCAGATGCCCTAAGCAGGAAGCCCCCTAAAATACGGCCGAGTCTGGAGAAAGAGTTCGCAAAGCTAAACCTGTGTGGGAAGCAAGGCCTATTTAAGCACCTTGGAGGTAAAGCCAGACCTGGAGGAAGAGATAAATGCCGAGCAGGCCAACGACCCCGGCCTAAACAAGATCAAGGCCAAGATACCGCTGGGCCAGGCCAAGGAATTTTCCCTGGACAGCCAAGGAATACTCCGCTTCGGTAACCGCCTTTGTGTACCCTACAAGGCCACGCTAATACTGCAGATCCTCAGGGAAGCCCACGAGTCAGCCTATTCTATTCACCCGGGAAGCACCAAGATGTACCAAGACTTGAAACAAACATTCTGGTGGTCCGGTATGAAGAAGGATATCGCCTACTATGTCGCATGCTGCAACATATGCAACCTGGTAAAGGCCGAGCATCAAAACCCGCCGGATACCTCCAACCCCTTAAGATACCCGAGTGGAAATGGGACAACATAAGTATGGATTTCATTGTCGGACTTCCCAAGTCCAGCCGAGGGAATGATTCTATTTGGGTCATTGTCGACCGTTTGACGAAGGTATCTCACTTTATCCCCGTCAAGACAACCTACCGTGCGGACCAGCTGGCACAACTTTATGTAAACAAGATTGTCAAACTCCATGGAGTCCCGAAGACCATTGTGTCGGATAGAGGTACCCAATTTACCTCCAAATTTTGGACGAGCCTGCATCATGCCATGGGGACAAAGTTATCCTTCAGCACCGCCTATCACCCCAGACAGACGGTCAAACCGAGCGAGTCAATCAGATATTAGAAGACATGCTCCGCTCGTGTGTGCTCGCCTACGGAGCAGGGTGGGAAGATAGCTTACCATATGCAGAGTTCTCATACAACAACAGCTACCAAGGCAGCCTGAAAATGTCACCCTTTGAAGCACTGTATGGTCGGAAATGTCGAACCCCACTCAACTGGTCAGAAGTTGGAGACCGCAAGATCTTTAGGCCCGATGATTTGTTGGAGGCAGAAAAGCAAGTACGTCTGATTCGAGACCGGCTCAAGGCAGCGCAGTCCCGCCAGAAAAGTTATTACGACCAACGACACCGTCAGATCCACTTCGAAGAAAACGACTATGTCTATCTTCGGGTAACACCCCTCAAGGGCCTAAAAAGATTTCAAATGAAAGGAAAGCTAGCCCCGAGATTTATTGGACCCTTCAAGATCTGGCAAGGAAAGGGTCAGTAGCCTATCAGCTGGAACTACCCGAGGAATTGACTGGAGTGCACGACGTCTTCCACGTATCCCAGCTAAGGAAGTGCATTTCACCCCCAACCAAGCAGGCTGACTTCAAGGAACTGGAATTGAGCAGCGAACTGACTTACGAGGAACACCCCATCAGAATCTTGGATGAGTCAGAACGCCGCACTCGCAGCAAGGTCACAAAGTTCTACAAGGTAAGTGGGACAAGCACACTGAGGAAGAAGCACTTGGGAACGAGAGGATTTGCTAAGGACAGAGTATCCGTATCTATTCAGCGAACAACACGAATCTCGAGGACGAGATTCATCTTAAGGGGGGAAGGTCTGTAACACCCGGAATTTTGGCCTTTTTAAAAAGAATTCCAAACTTGCATGTTTCTATTTATTTCAAATGCATTTGGATTTAAACCTCAGGAAAATCATTTTAAATCTTGAACCTTTACAAATCTGATAAATCAAGTGGGATCTTGTGCTTTCCATCTCCCTCCCACTTGGTACTTGGGTCTGTGAATTTACCTTGGACAAATATTAATTTGGGAAATTCTTTTTCCTCTTTTAAAAATTTCCCTTTTAATTGGCCTTCCAAAGGAACCCCTATTTTTGTGTCTCCAAAAATTCTGCAAAAATTAGGGAATCATCCCTAATGGATGTGGACCTCATTTATAAAAAAATATGGTGCCATGACTTAGGAAAATTTCCCTCCACAATTCTTTTTCCTTTCTGCCTGTTTTCTCAAAACATTTTTAAACCTATCCAAATTATTTTTCCTGGATGAATCCAAGGCATGATAGACTCCCCTTGATCCCTCCTACCTCAAGACAAAAGGGCAGGTTCATCTAACACCATCTACCCCTCCAAAACTTTAAAACCCTTTTTGACCAGTATTGTATTTCACAAAAACTAGTCGGACCAACTTTCAAATTTGAAGAAACTTTAGTCAGTAAAGTTAGAGGATTTTGAATTTGGCGCACAGTGGTTCAAACCTCATCTCATTTGGATCATGGAGTTGAGAGAAACGTGCCGATGCCACTGCTGACGTGAACAGCAGGGTGATCACCGTCGACGTGGCCGTGACAGGCGGCGCCGCCCGTTCTGGGTCGACGCCGTTCTGCCCCTCCCCTCTCCGGTCCTTGCCCAGCAGACCCCCTCTCCCCTCTCCGCCGTCCTGAGGCCACGCGTCGCCGGAGAAGGCCGTCCACCCCTCGCCACCGACGAGTCCCGACGCACCGTCCACGCACTGTGTTCGCCGGGCCCTCTGGTCAGCGACCCTCCGCCACACGAGCCTAGCCAGGCGTCGAGGAGTTATCCTCATGCTTCTCCTGTGCCACCGCTCACGCGACGCGCCGTCCACCGCAGCTCCACGCCGCACTTGACACCTCGCCGTGGCATTGATGGAGGCCGCCGTGCGGGAACCGTTTAAAACCACCACCCCGCGACCTCCAGAGCACCGCATCCACCTCCCAGCCTCTCCACTACCCTCCCTTGCTCCAATCGAAGCTCGACGAGCACCGCAACTCCGGCGATGACCTTGCCCTAGCCGTCACGGCCGTGGACAAAATCTTCGTCAGAGGGGCACCGTTCGTCGATTAAACCTACCCGTAGCCTCCCTAGAACACCACGAAGACGATGCCGCGCTCGCCAGGGTAAATGGTGGCCGGAAACCTCGAATCCATCATCGACAGCAAGCTCTCGCCGCCGGAGAAGACGCTCTGGGGCCGCCCGAGCTCTCCATCAAGTTCGAGTGCACTGACGAGCTGCGCCACCTTCCCCTGATCCGCGCTGCTTCCTCTCCCTCCCCTCTCCCTTGCCCCAGCCACCGCAGGACGACGCCGGTGAGTCCGCCAGAGCATCGCCTTGGTTCCTCTCCTTCCCATGTTTTAAAAAGAAAACGATTCGGCCCCCTCTGTCACTGACCAGTGGGTCCCACTGGTCAGATTTTTAAACATTTCCGAACCGTTTTGCTGTTTAGTTTTCTGTTTTATTTTTCTATTGAAAAAGGGCAGAATTTGGGGCCAAGTTTGAAATGCAATATCTCACTCAAAAATCCTCAGAAAAATATGAAACCAATTTTGTTGGCTTAGTTTGATTTTTCTCTTTCCAATGGAACCAGAAAAGATTTATTTGGAATTTATTTTTTTGGCATTTATTCAAATGACCTAGGAGGGATTTTTGATGCATATTCATCTTGTTTTATTAGATTCAAACCTCTCCGACGGAGTAGGAGTTGATCCCGAACCCGAAGGCAAGCCATTAACCCGATCTCAAGCTCGGTCGAACTTTAGGAAACTTAATTGACTGTCTAAATTGATATCTGTTGCATCTCATATGCCATGTTGAATTTTAATATTGCCGCACTTATATATCTGTGAATCATCGCAACACCTTTATTTTCGTCAGACGAGACGGCGCTTGCCAGCGGAATCGCTGCTATAGTCATCCGGTTGACATTTCTTTTATTTCTGTCGAACGAGAAGGCGCTGGTCGGCGGGTTCGCCGCCGTAGTCATCCGGTTGACATCTTATTGCTATGTTTGATTTTGATACATGCAAGATAATATGTTTATACACTGTTGATATTGTTATGTGGTTACCTTGTGTTGCTTTGTTAATGTTGATGTCTGTAACCAAATAAAATGATTAAGAAAATAATCACCTCCCTCGACTAGATTGAGTCACATAGTGCCACTCACCAAACACCACCAGCGCAACCACGCGTCGTTCATATGGGCGGACCATGGCCGGGTAATCTATCAGCCTCCTTTGACGCCACCCTTTTTGGCAAGTCTAGTCGGTCACCAGAGTTGGTCGGGGCTAGTCTTGCGAAGGTTCCGGAGCTAGGCGTCGCTCATGGGTTGGGGACGTGCCGGATTCACTTCTGCATAAGGCATAGAGTTATGTCGGTGGCTATACAGGGAGTGTCTTGGTAGAGTAAACGACCGTGGAGGTGTGGGTTTGTACTGTCTGCCATGGTTGGTTCTAGTACTTCGGTACCGGCGGTACAAGCCTAGACCTCTGCGTGTGGATAAAAGTGCAACCTCTCGAGAGTGTAAATCTAGATTCTAGCCTTGTCCGTAGGTTATGGGACGACGTTTGGGTGAAGTCACACTTTGTGTCAGTCCCGTCGAACTTGGAGAAATAATTAAGATGAGACCTATGAACACGGAAAAATCTGAGAGTCTGGCCAGAGTTGGCTAAGGACTTGAGAGTTGTGAATTAAGCCAGAGTTGGCTAGAGGCTTGGTAGCCTAGTTTTGGTTATGAGTTGTTGGGTGAGAAACGTGATCTCACTTGATAACACGGAACATCCCTACTAAGGTAAGTAGGTAAGTTAAGTCCAACCGTTAAGCTTGGACTCGCACCTAAATACCGAACAAATGCCATGCTACATTCTGAACTTATGCCATGCCATATAGATAGGCCTTGTTTGATTTTAGGCTAATGTCTTGCGAGTACATTCAATGTACTCACCTGGCTTTTCATGTGGCCAGACACCGATGCACCCGTTGCCGAGTACCCGCTCTACGAGAACTAGGAACCCGTATCCCAGGCAGGACCCTGTGGAATAAGGCCCGCTGTCGCCACGCTACCGTCTACATTTCCGCTACGACTTCTGCTAGAGGCTCGATGTTAGAAAAATAATGTACATACTATTGTGTGCGCCTGTTGCGCAAGAGCTGGAGCCTCACCCGTGTTGTAATATTGTATCTGTTCGAACTCGATGCCATATGTATAAATTTGGTTATGTCTTTGTTTTCCAAGTGGTCATATATCCAGTGTCTCTGGGACTGGTATATGGGGTAGCTCGATCATCTGGATCGGGGTGCCACAACAACCATCCAGAAATCCCTGCCAGCAAGCCTTGAAACAAACAAATGCCCTCCTGAAGCACTCCTTCTCAAATGTCTTCCCTCTTATTTTGTATGGAACTGTATGTTTGTCAATTTCACAACACTCCCTAGACTGGCAGCTTCCACTTCAGCTTTAAATGTGTAGAGCAATTGAAAGCTGTCATTCCAAGCACCATTAATCCTGTCAAGAGCCATCTCCTTGCCATAGAAAATCCTCATGTAAGGTATATCAATCTTGTACTTCTCAAATAACTTCCCATGGACTGCTGTTGGACCAAGTGTTGGTGTTTCTCTCAACTAGTCCAAAACTGCATCTGCCACCCACCTAGTCTTTGCTAGCTTTGTTTTAGTCTTCCCCCCTCCCCCTCCAGGTGGACAAGTGTGCTTGTGTTCGTTCTTTTTTATCTGAAACAAAATAAAAAAGAGAAACACAGTTAAGAAAAAATTACACGATGATATGTATATAAAATGAATTAATATAAACTGAAATACACAAACAAACCTGAATCAAGTTGCTCCTCAACATTACTGATGCATGCAACCTCCATCTGCACCTAGGATATGGGCAATGAACAGTGAACCTTGTTGGCTCACTCCTATCAACCACATATGTATTTTCAGAGATAATGCAGTACATAGTCAATGCATTACGACAGTCCACCATCGAATGAAAAACTGTGCCGACAGTAAGCTGAGGATCTTCCCTGTTCCACTCAGTTGCTGGCATGTCATCACCATCATATTCATCGACAACTAAGCTGTCCATGTTCTCCCCCTCTCTTCATCGTCAGTGTCATTAAATCTTGCACCGTTGATAGCTTCCTCCTGATATTCATAATCCAGAGCTTGTTGACTAACTGTATCAACAAGATCAGGGTACATTCTCTCATCCTCATCATCAGCTCGAGACACTTCATCGTCTGGCTCTGCATCTTGTTCTACATCGGCTGCAACAGCCATAGGAGAAGCGGTAGAAGAAGTGGAACCAGACATGTTGTTACTTGCTGAACCACTAGCTCTGCTTGGTCTCGACCTACATGGAGTGTCGGGGCGCTCGCTATTAGCAGAGGCAAAAGGTTTCTGAACACCCTTCCCCTTGTCCCGATCACTGCCTCATGGCCTAAGCACCTCGACAAGAATTTTACCGAAGCGGCTTTCAGCACCGTAGCGAAGAGCAATTCCAGATGCTCGTCGCAAGTTAGTGGGACAAATTGTTGTTCACTACTGCTGAAATATTTCAGCTCAACAGCATCGGCGTCAGTCCAACCATATGGAGGAGAACTTAATGCATTCCGCAAAGCTTTGAACGAAATGCTTGTTTCTACCACCTTCGGATAGCAAAAGCTAGACATCAAATGCGGTTTTCTACCGCATAGAATACTAGCTTCCATTCTAACAGTCAGCCGAAAAGCAATCGTGGGATCAATCCTATTCGATTAGCAAATAAAGGTTTGAGTTAGGCCAGCAAAATTGGACAGATTCACGCGACCACCGGTCCAATACGGCCTACCTAACGAATCAGAACGTCAATTAGAGAGGAAACAATGCTTACCCAGGGGTAATCCATGAATTATCCGCCGCCGATTCGACCCAATCCTCTCCTCGGTCGATGGGCCGGAGTGGGCGCTCCCCCGACATCGTTGCTTCCTCCAGATGGGGGTGGGGGTAGATGTGGCGGAGGGCAAGACAACGACGGAGGTGGACTAGGGTTAGACGGTGCAGGACACGAGGGCGGCGGAGGCGGCACGAGGGCGGCGGAGGCGGCACGACAGCGGCGGAGGTGCTCGAGCTCGAGCTCGATCTGATTCAGTACGCAAGGGAGGCCCCACGCGTCAATACGCAATGGACAAGTTGGCCTACACGTCAGTACACAACGGTTAGGCCCCACACGTCAGTACGCAACGGTTATGCCCCACACGTCAGTAAGCAACGGTTAGGCCTCACACGTCAGTAAGCAACGACAGTTAGGTCTGAGTTAACGGTCAAAGCTTGACCCGACGGCAAACGTCCAGTTTGACATGTTGTGAGCACTTCAGACAAGCGAGTGGGGAAAAGTGAGCAAATGCTAAGCTCGTGGGGATGAATGAGTACAACTAAGGAACCAGGGGCACAAAAATAAAAATCCCTAATAAGAATGTATCTGTTCTTATTGGTTACCTAGCTAAACATGTCCAGGAACACATCTTCAGTTCACCTAAATACAACTAAAACACTAAGAAATTGAGAAGTATATTGTATGCTGCTGGACAACTACTTGGTGCTGTCCAGAAATAATTAAATCTTCCAAATAAGCAAACACAATGCATTTATATAATTTCCTAGCTATCCACAGCCTAAAAACAGCAAGTAATCGTGTTTATGTTGCTGGATAGCAACCAGCTCACATCCAGGAATCACAAGTCACTTAAAAATGATGCACAACATTTATAACAGAATCAAATGATGCATACATGTAAGTAAACAAGCTACAGATTCATCACTAGTATTTCTCTGAGTTTATTAAACAGAAGTTCCATTGACTAATTAAGCATTACTTCAGTAGTTAGCAGCTGTTGTAGTGGTCACATACACGTCGCACAAGTGCACAACACAATTGCATAGACAAGTTCATCACCAGGATGAAATGGAGCATCACACGAGCAGCACAGACCCAAGATTTCATTGGCACAGCCAGTCCTAAAAGAGAGCTCACCTTGTTGAGCTGTAACAGAAGCAGGACATGGAGTCGGGGTAGCCGTGAGTCGCCGAGGTTGCGGTGACGGTATCACCACCGTCCCGTCAGCGACAGGAGCACGAACATCAGCACCGCACCAACCACCTTGACGACCCGATAATCGAATTCATGGCGGCGTGGTAGAGCTGGAGGCCGAGCAGGGGCTCGAGGTCATAGCCGAGCAGAAGCTTGATAACCCACAAGTATAGGGGAACGCAACAGTCTTCAAGGGAAGTAAAACCCAAATTTATTGATTCGACACAAGGGGAGACAAAGAATACTTATAAGTCTTAACAGCGGAGTTGTCAATTCAGCTACACCTGGAAAAGCACTAGTAACAGGGGTGATGTGAAAGCAGCAGTAATGTGAGAGCAATAGTAACAGTAACACAGCAACAGTAGCAGTAACACAGAGGCAATGGTACCAGAAAATAGTTGATACTACTTCTAATGGCATATAGGACCGAGTAAGTATTTGATGATGACAGATGGACCGGGGTTCCCAGCTATCTACACTAGTGGTAACTCTCCAATAACAAGTGTTGGGTGAACAAATTACAGTTGGGCAATTGATAGAATTGAAATAGCATTAAGACAGAACATCTAGTCTATTAATTATACGTAGGCATGTTTTCCATATATAGTCATACGTGCTCGCAATGAGAAACTTGCACAACATCTTTTGTCCTACCAGCCCGTTTGCAGCGGGGCCTCAAGGGAATCTACTGGTAATTAAGGTACTTTTAATAGAGCACCGGAGCAAAGCATTAGCACTTAGTGAAAACATGTGATCCTCATATCTAAACCATCCCCTCCAGTTATCCCAGTTGTTGTCACTCTGGGGCCTCGGGTTCCGGACAGAGACATGTGCAAACAACTTGTAGATACAATCTAAGCAATAATTATAGAGCTTAAATCTAAGATCATGCCACTCGTGCACTAGTGACAAGCATTAAACACAACAAGATTGCAGCAACAATAACTTCACAAACTTATAGATAGACTGATCATAATGTAACAATTCATCGGATCCCAACAAACACAACACCGATTACATCAGATGGATCTCAATCATGTAAGGCAGCTCATGAGATCATTGTATTGAAGTACATGGGAGAGAGAGTACCAACTAGCTACAGCTAGAACCCGTAGTCCATGGGGGAACTACTCACGGAGCATGATGGAGGCGGTGGCGTCGATGGAGAAGGCTCCGGGGGTCAATCCCCGTCCCGGCAGGGTGCCGAACAGGACCTTCTGACCCCCGAAACTAGGTTTCGATGGCGGCGGCGCTCCGGGAGTTCTTCTGGAATATGATCGATTTTTTAGGGTTTTCGCGTCGGGGGAATAAATAGGCGAAAGGGCGATGTCGGTGGAGGCCGAGGGCTCCTCCCCACATGGCGGCGCGCCAGGGGCCCACCCGCGCCGTGGATGGGGAGGAGCCTCGGTGCCCCCTTCGTCTCTCCTTCGGACTTCGTGTACGTGTCGGAAAAATAGGAGTGTGGCTTTTTGTTTCGTCCAATTCCGAGGATATTTCCAGAACAGCTTTTCTGAAACCAAAAACAGCAGAAAACAGGAACTGGCACTGTGGCATCTTGTTAATAGGTTAGTCCCAGAAAATGCATAAAAATGATATATAATGCATATAAAACATGTGACATTGATATATAAAACAAGCATGAAACATCAGAAATTATAGATACGTTTGAGACGTATCAAGCATCCCCAAGCTTAGTTCCTACTCGTCCTCGAGTAGGTAAACGATAAAAACAAAATAATTTCTGAAGTGACATGCTACCAACATAATCTTGATCTAATAATGATGTAAGGCATGTGAGCTGAGATCAAATCATTCAAAGCAAATGTCTATAATTGATATTAAATAAGAGATAATAAAGCAAGATAGTTAAACAAGCTAAAAGTTTTCATGAACTATTGCTTTAAAGACATGAAACCGTACAAGGTTCATTAAAGATGTTTTAAGTATCCAGTGTAGGAGTTCTATCCTTCAATTCCAAGCATCAAGCAAATTTTCATAACATAGAAGGATTCAGTCAAGTAAAAATAAACATGAACGTCATGAATCAACTGTTTCGAAGCCTACTCAACCGGTGAGCGTAAGCATTTGGTATTGGCACCAGGATGTTATGGCTAAGAGAACATTAATGGGGGTTTGGAAGGCCAATGGAAGAAAGTCTCACAAAGCTATAAGTGATCATTAGACAAGAGGAAGTCTTATAATCGAAGCTATGTAAGGAGTAGTGATTGCCATGCAACGGATGCACATAGAGCTATATGTGTATGAAAGCTCTCCAATGGAACTAGTGGGGGTGCATCCAACTTGGTTGCTCACGAAGACCTAGAGCACTTTTGAGGAAGCTCATCATTGGAATATACAACCCAAGTTCTATAGTGTAAATTCCCCACATAGTTATACTAGTAAAACATGAAAACTCTCTCACATGGAGTATAGGTGCTAAACATGAGCACAAATGATGACTATGAATACTGCAGGTGCTGAAACATGAGCACAAGTGTGGATAAAGGATAGTAATGTTGCCCCTTTTTCTTTATTCTTTTTTTTCTTTTTCTTTTTTTTTTTTTTTCTTTTTCTGTTTCTCTTTTCGATGGCCTCCATGGCTCTTTTCACTTTTAGGGGCAACATTCTAATATGACAACACACTTTTTGGTACAAATAACTCATAATGAACAAAACATGATGTATGAAACTGTATGCCTCTGCCAGTGTAGCAGGATGCAATGATCTAGCGTAACATGGGTAAACCACACATCAGCTGTATAGAATCATGCAAAGCAATATATAAATGATAAATGACAACAAGTCATGTAATGTAAGATGGAAGTTGCATGGCAATATATCTCGGAACAGCTATGGAAATGCTGTGGTAGGTAGGTATGGTGGCTGTTTTGAGGAAGATGTATGGGCTTATGTGTAGGAGAACAAGAGAAAGTCCTCCCACGGGTTTGGATGTACTGGCGAAGTATGCACAACTCTCAATGTGAGCAGAAGGCAATGCACAACACCGAAGAGGCTAGCAAATTTGGATGGTGGAAGTGCCAAAAACCGTAGCTTAACATTAGTCAAAAAGAACTCACAAGCTTATTGCAAACAACTAGCAGGTTCAACATTAAGAGCATGATTAAAATTCACTCCAAGAAGGGCCGTTCACGGCGGCACAAGTACCCCGTTAGATCCCTCGACCTTCAGCACAACTCAGTTATTACGAATACCTTTAGACATGGAAAGCTATCAAGTCCAACTACACCTTCAACAATTTTAGTAGAGTTTGTAGTACGGTACAAGCTTAAAGACAACAATCCACTAATGATTTTAACTTAATTAACCAGCAAGCTTTACCATCTAAATATCTCAAAACGTTTGCAAAGAATCAGGTTATCAAAGTTCAATGATCTACAAGATTATGCAAGTTTTTCATTATACCACTACCACATGCAACATTTTCTGAACCAACACATCAACCAAGCAACTCTCCAAACAAATATAAGTGAAGTAAGAGAGTACTTTCTATAAAAGAACTAATAGCTCTGAACAAGAGATACATGAAAACCAAGAGCTAGAAGCTAAACAGTGCGAAAACTGAATACTCAACAATATAAGTGAAGAATAGGAGTATTCAAATGAAAAAGCGGAGCGTGTCTCTCTCCCAAACAAGATAGATAGGATCCGACATTGATATGATCAGAAAATAAAAATAACAAACTAAAAATAAAAGCACACAGACGCTCCAAGAACAGCACATATGATGTGAAAGAATTAAAATATAGTTTCACTAGAGATGACCTGATAAGTTGTTGATGAAGAAGGGGATGCCTTGGGCATCCCCAAGCTTAGACGCTTGAGTCTTCTTGAAATATGCTTGGGTGACCCACGGGGGCATCCCCAAGCTTAGGCTCTTCACTCTTCTTGATCACATTATATCATCCTTCTCTCTTGACCCTTGAAAACTTCCGCCACACCAAACTTCTCATAAACTTCATTAGAGGGGTTAGTACTCAAAAACATTAATCCACTTTGGTTCTGTTGTGACACATTGCAAGAACTCAATAAAACATTAGCTACAGCCCTCCACGTCTAGAGAGCCTTACTTAAAGTCCACAAGAGACAATGCAAAAAACAGAGACATATCTGTCAAAACAGAACAGCCAGTAAAGATGAATTTTTTCGAGGCACTTCCGTTGCTCAAATCGAAAACTCGAAACTAATGAAAGTTGCGTACATATATGAGGATCACGCGTGAATTTTTTCAGAATTTTTCAATTTTTCTGGAGTGCGTACAGCTCAAAACGGTGGACAGCAAAAATCTGTCCCTGCGCAGAATCCAAATCTAGCATCAACTTTCTATTAGAGACTCTTCTTGGCACAACAATTCGAAAAAGTAAAGATACAAAGGAGTTGTTACAGAAGTAAGCAAGCTCCTTGACTCAAAAAGCAAAGAAAAATTTCAGAAATAAAACATGGGTTGTCTCCCAAGAGCGCTTTTCTTTAATGCCTTTTAGCTAGGCTTGATAGTTTTAATGATGCTCTCATGAAAATAGAAAATGAAGCAAAAGGAGCATCAAGAAGCAAATTCAAAACACATTTAAGTCTAACCCACTTCCTATGCATAGGAATCTTGTACACAAATAAATTCACAAAGAACAAAGTGACAAGCATAGGAAGATAAAACAAGAGTAACTTCAAAACTTTCAGCATATAGAGAGGTGTTTTAATACCATGAAAATTTCTACAACCATATTTCCTCTCTCATAATAATTTTCAGTAGCATCATGAATAAACTCAACAATATAACATCACATAAAGCATGCTTTTCATGATCTACAAACACATAATTTTTATCAAGCTCAAAAATAGTGGGATTAAAACTTTCAAACCCACTTTTAAAATTTTATAACAAGATGATTGATCATTCTCAAAAGGTATGGGACTCTAGATAAAGTCAAGACCTCTCCAATCCCATTTTCATTAGTAGTACAATTAATATTATCAAGTAACATAGGACCATCATCTAGAGCTTTATCATAAACATTTTCCAAGCAAAACTCTTAGTACCATGCATTTCGATATCAGCCACAAATAAAGGATTATCATAAGATTTATCAAAATAGCATGGATTATCATAAATAACAGTAGCATAATCATTTTCACAAGTTTTACTCATAGGGAATATTTCAAGAGAATCCACAGGAACATAACATTCATCCTCCTTTGGTAAGCATGGAGGACAATCAAATAGTGTAAGAGATAAAGAGTTACTCTCATTAGAAGGTAGGCATGGGTAGCTAATCCATTCTTCCTCCTTTTGTTCATCACTCTCCTTCTCTTTTTCATCTAATGAGCTTTCAGGTTCAGCAATTTCTTCTTCCACAGGTTCCTGCAAAGAATTAGTCTCTTCTTTCTGAGAAAACATACTCTTAAAATGTTCAGTAATATAACAATTTTCATCCTTATAGTTATCAAAACAATATTTAAGTATAGAGAGACTTTCAGATTTATAAGGGGCATCAATTTTATGCTCAAGATAAGAACTAATTTCTAGGGCACCCTTAAAAGCAATAAATTCTTCTATCCTTTCTACCTCATAAGCATTATAGTAACCTTTAACATAAGAAGCTAAGGTTTCATTATCATTATAAGCACATTGGAAAGGAAAATGCTTAAACTTCACATGACAACCAGATTCATCACAACAAAAAGATTTGCCAAATATAAAGCATAAATTTTTAGCATACATCTCCAGTTGATTTAGTAATTCCCATAAGTATATCCCTTTATCTGACAAGCGGTAATTCATATAATATTTTTGTTCATCCTCCGTGGACCCGCCTTGCCAACAAGATCTAGCTCTAGTTTCATGGAGATAATCCATAGCACAAGTTTTTAGATTTTCGGTTTTTCAAATTTTTATGGATTTTGGGTATAGAAGAAAAATAAAACAAGACAAAAATAAACTAGACAAAAGTAAACTAAGCAAGATAATACTAGACAGAAATAAACTAAGCACAATAAACTAGACAAAAGTAAACTAGACAAGACAAAATAAAATAAAAATAGAGAGAGGTAGAGTGTACTCCCCAGGTGAACTTATGAGTAGAGCTATGCTCCCCGGCAACGGCGCCAGAAAATAGTCTTGATAACCCACAAGTATAGGGGATCGCAACAGTCTTCGAGGAAGTAAAACCCAAATTTATTGATTCGACACAAGGGGAGACAAAGAATACTTATAAGCCTTAACAGCGGAGTTGTCAATTCAGCTGCACCTGGAAAAGCACTAGTAACAGGGTGATGTGAAAGCAGCAGTAATATGAGAGCAATAGTATAGTAACACAACAACAGTAGCAGTAACACAGAGGCAATGGCACCAGAAAATAGTTGATACTACTTCTAATGGCATATAGGACCGAGTGAGTATTTGATGATGACAGATGGACCGGGGTTCCCAGCTATCTACACTAGTGGTAACTCTCCAATAACAAGTGTTGGGTGAACAAATTACAGTTGGGCAATTGATAGAATTGAAATAGCATTAAGACAGAACATCTAGTCTATTAATTATACGTAGGCATGTTTTCCATATATAGTCATACGTGCTCGCAATGAGAAACTTGCACAACATCTTTTGTCCTACCAGCCCGTTTGCAGCGGGGCCTCAAGGAATCTACTGGTAATTAAGGTACTCCTTTTAATAGAGCACCGGAGCAAAGCATTAGCACTTAGTGAAAACATGTGATCCTCATGTCTAAACCATCCCCTCCAGTTATCCAGTTGCTGTCACTCTGGGGCCTCGGGTTCCGGACAGAGACATGTGCAAACAACTTGTAGATACAATCTAAGCAATAATTATAGAGCTTAAATCTAAGATCATGCCACTCGTGCACTAGTGAAAGCATTAAACACAACAAGATTGCAGCAACAATAACTTCACAAACTTATAGATAGACTGATCATAATGTAACAATTCATCGGATCCCAACAAACACAACACCGATTACATCAGATGGATCTCAATCATGTAAGGCAGCTCATGAGATCATTGTATTGAAGTACATGGGAGAGAGAGTACCAACTAGCTACAGCTAGAACGCGTAGTCCATGGGGGAACTACTCACGGAGCATGATGGAGGCAGTGGCGTCGATGGAGAAGGCTCCGGGGGTCAATCCCCGTCCCGGCAGGGTGCCGGAACAGGACCTTCTGACACCCGAAACTTGGTTTCGATGGCGGCGGCGCTCCGGGAGTTCTTCTGGAATATGATCAATATTTTTAGGGTTTTCGCGTCTGGAGGAATAAATAGGCGAAGGGGCAATGTCGGTGGAGGCCCGAGGGCTCCTCCCCACATGGCGGTGCGACAGGGGCCCCACCTGCGTCGTGGCATGGGGAGGGAGCCTCGGTGCCCCCCTTCGTCTCTCCTTTGGACTTCGTGTACATGTCGGAAAAATAGGAGTGTGGCTTTTTGTTTCGTCCAATTCCGAGGATATTTCCAGAACAGCTTTTCTGAAACCAAAAACAGCAGAAAACATGAACTGGCACTGTGGCATCTTGTTAATAGGTTAGTCCCAGAAAATGCATAAAAATGATATATAATGCATATAAAACATGTGACATTGATATATAAAACAAGCATGAAACATCATAAATTATAGATACGTTTGAGACGTATCAAAGCTCGAGGAAGAGCTCGCGGTCGGCGGAGAGGTGAGGCAGGAGGCGCGGCAGTGCGCGATATCGCGCTGGCGACCGAGCCATGGCGGCTAGGGTTAGCCTCGGGTGTGCGGGCGAGAGAAAGGAGGCAATGCAGCGAGGAATCGGTGGCGCAGACCATGGTGGAGCAGCGCCAGAACAAGGCGGAGCCGGAGACGGCCGGCAGCGGCCGGAGCAGAGGGGCGCGGCGGCGGCGGTGACGGAATCGCCAGGAGGGGAATCGAGGGGGAAGAGAGAGAGCACGGGAGAGAGATAAACCGGGTCGGGTTTGACCCAATAGCTAATTGGGCTCGGCCCAATTGGTTTGGTTCGACCCAGTCCAACCCATAAGACTCTAGGGCCTTTTGGTAATTTACAAATGCAAATTATTCAAACTTAAATGAATTTTAACACCAATATAGCGATCACAAAAATCAACTAAAAATAGGAAACACACTCTACAAAATATGAGGAATTTTAATGTTAAATTTATTTGAATTTTTGAAAAGTATTTCGTGGATGAAAAATTCAAGGATCCTTAAGTGGACATGACTTGGAAATCTTTTTCAAAAACAATTTTCCTAAGTAAAATAATATGGGAAAATAAAGTGTTGAAGTTCAATTATATTGAACTATTTAAACTTAATCACTTCGAATTTATTCCTCGTGAAAATTGTTGTCAAACTATTTAAATAACTAAAAACACCAAAACACTCGAAAAGTATTAAAATCCTTAATTTGGGAATTTTGGGAGTGACGATGCATCTCATGATTATGCATAATAGCTTGCTGCTAGAGTTTTCAGTAGTCCTTATTGGGATTACTTTGCTATTTTCAGATTCGGGGTTTTACCATAAACCCTAGAACCTCGAAGAATTGAACGACCATTTCTACCACAGGCAAGTTCATTCTTGCATATCCTTATTGAACTATTTTATAAAAACTATTTACAAAAACCTATTATTATCATTGCATTGAAAAAGAAAAAACTATTTTCGAATGATGTGAATTGCTATATATATATTGTTTGGCCGGCAATGGAACCACGGTTTGATGTTGTGGTGGAGGTTCCATTGTATGGGAAAGTATATACCTTGGATTAATTACCAATGTCACAGTGATCCTTGCGCCGTATTGAAGCGTTTACCATGAGATCTGCTATGGACGGTAAAGTCAGCTGCTATCTTCTCTCGTTTACATATCCTCGGCAGACTATTACCTGGTTGGTTCCAGTGTGGAGGACAACAGCGTGGAAGCGCATACCTTCCCCACCCGACGGGGTGATTTGGAATAGGAGCTCGGGAGTGGTGACGAGCGGTCTTTGTACTGGCTGGGTCATAAGGGGTGGATATGTGTTGTGTGGAGAGGGGCAGTGATTGGCTCTGGACTCAAACCTGACCCCATACCATGGAAGTATGGACGGGCCTGCAACCCGGAAAGGCAACAAGGCTGGCTTTCTCTCATGGGTAAAGTTACGCAGCTCTGCAGAGTCAACAACAAGAAATTGTGGCTGTCACATCCTTATTCCAGGAGGGAACTACAAAACGCTGCGGGGAAGGCATCCCAAGTGATGACTAAAGACCCGTGGAGACTATGAGCATAGTTTTCTGAAATAAAACTTGGACCTTTGAAGAAATGTTTTCCAAAACTTGCATTATGCCTACGACCGTTGATCATGGCAGTAGCTAGTGCATAAAACACCTTATCGCCTATAAGTTGAACTTGCTGAGTAACGCTCGTGTTGCTCACCCTTTCCTCCATTGACCCCCTGCTTAGACTTTTGGAGCCATCCAAGGAGATGATAGATATCCATGACGACAACGAGGAGGTCTTCAACAAGGAGTCCAAACCCACCTGGTGGAGCTTGAAGGAGTCAACTGCTACTTCACCAACAGAAGGATGACGACAACCTTGCCCAGGTGTACATGACGACAACACTGCCGTTGTAGGAGACAACATCATTTTGGAAGGAGTACAACCTGGATAAAGATATTCCAGATGGATTAGAGTAGGGCTGTGACAACAGCAGTAGTGGAATAGGAATTAGAGATAAAGCTGATATCCAGCTTAGTGATACGACTTGGATCTTTTTGGTGTTTCATTTGCAAGAGACTTCTTCCATGTAAAAGAGGTTCTCAAGATTTTGTATTGAATAGAGTTGTAATCCTATAGTGTTACCTTGGACCAGCTATGTTTCTGTTGTACTACTCTGAGGGATGTAATATTTACGGATAGGTCCTTCCGTGAGTGTTATATCAATGACTTGTGCACTACATCATGCAGTGGTGTGCTAGGGTCACCGCAGACCTCAACCCCGATAGGGTGTCCGTGTTGGCGATCTAGACTCTTGCATTTGATATAGAGGAATACAAATGTGTCTACATTATCTCTATTTCTCTATCTCTCTTGCATCGCTTTGCCATCTCCAACATTCAGGATATGCATATGGAGGCAACAATATTCAACAACAACATACCTGATTGTGTTGAAGGAGTCACCTGCTCTATGTTTGTCTTTCTTAATGTGATGCTCGGTGGCGCTTCTTCCGAGGATTCACATTCCTCTTTAATTTTTTGAAGCAATGAATGGATTTGGATAAATATAATTGTGTTTGTCCAATCCACGTGTGCTACTCCCTGTTTTATGTACTCCCTCCGTCCCAATATAACTGTCTCAGATTTGCCAAAGAAGTGGATGTATCTAGAGTTGTTTCATGTGTAGATACATCCACTTTTAGCCAAATCAAAGACAGTTATTTTGGGACGGAGGGAGTATCATTTTCATTGGTTGGAGGGGTGATTTTTCAATAAATGAGATAACAAGTATATGTCATTCAAAAGGATGACAAGATAAAACACTTTGTTGGAACTTAAATCTGAATTTGCTCCAGATTTACAAATTCGAGGCAAAGTTCATGACCAACGTACGTTAAGTGAAATGGTTTTGTCACATTTTGAGCACCTTTTATTTGAAAAAATGCAGAATAAATTTGGTGATACAAAAGAGAATAACTTGGAATTTGCATATTAAGTTTTAATGAGATGCAAAATTTACAACTAATTAGGGTTACAACTGATCAAAATATTATCGGTATAGACATAAGTAACCTTTTCGTTGATCCTACACCTCCATGGAACCTGAAGTATACGTATGAGTTTGGACCCAACCTTTTACACATGTATATATATTGTGTGGAAAATGGTTCGGTATTCCTGGGCGTACGTACTCTCACGTTCAATATACCACATAGGTGAATCATATATACCTCTTTTATCATTTTTAATATACTTTATTATTTAATAGCAGATACCCCAAAGTGAGTTACATGAAATTTTTCATTTGAATCTACGTATTTTACATTATTAGTACATATACTCCTTTTTTGTATGAAATAATGGTATTAAATAACTGAGGACTATAGTGGTAAATTTTTTCATACTATTTGAAATGAGGTATCTTAGAATAATTAATGAGGTATATAAATTTATAAATAGGTATAATACCCTTATATGTGAGGTATATTGAGTATGGGAGTATGTACACCTAGGAGTATATAATAGGAGTCCTATATTGTATATCTGAATTTTAACATATATAGGTTTATATTTTTTTGTACTCCGTGGTTTTGGGGCAACAAGCCTGAATCGCTATTTTTTTTAAAATCATACACGAAAATTATTTAATTCTGGAAATAGCACGTGTTTTTATTTTTTTCAAAAGTAGGATCCACTCGTCTTTGCGGAAGCCGACTGGGCCTTGTCGTCCTCGCCGAAGCCGACTAGAGGCTGTCGTCTCTGCCGTAGACGAGAAGGCCCACTCGTCCACGCGGACGACGATTAGTGGTTGGGCCACATCGACGCTGATCCACTGGTCCTTGGGGCCTTGTCGTCCTCGCTTACGACGACAGGGCGGGCCCAGTCGTCTTCGCCAATGACGACAAGGCCATGCAGCCCCATCGACCGCCCGAGCGCCCTTATCCTCTCTTTCCTTCTTTCTTCTTCCTTCATTGCTCGTGTTCTTCTTTCCTCTCCACACTCACCCACACAAACCGAATTTAATCAGCATTTTAGACCAATAATTTCCACATTTGCCACCATAAATCGGTGTTAGAAGGTTGAGAGAAGCTAGGGGAACTCCGATCTCCTGATGGGATAGCTCGTGGTGGTTGTGGTGATGGTTGGCGGGTGGGGGTGATGGTGGTGGTGGAGGGTTGCATGGTGGTGGTGGTGGTGCTGGAGGGCTGCATTGTGGTGCTGCTGCTCGTGTGGGTGCGCCGTTGATTCGAGACTGCCGGACGGCGTTGCCTCTCACGCTTCAAGGGTATGATTCGACAGTCATATGCTTTACCATAATTGTAGTGCTATATTTGTTATATGTATGAACATGTGTTGTTAAGAAATAGTTTGTGACGGTAGTAAATATTGTAGCTATTTTGTAGTAAATATTGGTAGCTATATTAACGATAGTCAATATTTATTTATGTCAGCGGAGATGTCTGATTTAGTGAAGATCAGGTTTTTCTATGGTCCTGGTAGAGTCCAAATGTGTGATACGGGAGCTGATCTGAGTGAGTTTGATTATATAGATGTTGACCTCCCAGCTCCTGAAACATGGTCTATAAGTCAGGTAAAAGATTGGTTGATGAGAAGTTTAGGGTTTGATAGTCAAACACAGACCGTCAGTGTTCATGCTTGGTGGAGCCATTTAAGGACAAATATTTACTTCGTTTTGAAACCACTAGAGTGTGATTCTGAATGGGCGCGATGGTTAAAAGGTTGCGCAAAAAGGAATTGCTATCCTTGTGCCCTAGTTCTTCCCGCATTCAACGAGGTTAGTGCCCCTGAGGACGAGTTTACTGCCCATGAAGGTGAGGGTGCTTATGATCCTGGCCAGGGAAGTGAACAGATGGACATGTCTATGTCAAATTATGGGTCTGATTTTGGTGGAGGTGGGTACGAGTCAGGCCAGAGCAGTCAAGTTCAAGGAGAAAATGAGTTCGGTATGAACTAACTTCTGTTGTACGCAGAGACGTTTTGCTATTGAGCAGACAAAGCAGTGCTACATTGCTTTTAACGAGCAATTTGATATGTACACTTCGGTAATCTGGGAGCCGTACACTGAGGAGCTTATTCAACGAAGATACCCCGGAGGTATTTCAGATCTCTTCACACGTGACCGAGAGTATTGGATGACACAATCGAAGATCATGTTCGATATATTCGTGAAGGAGATGTCCCAACAGAGGGTTATGAGGCAATTTGGTCTTCGACAGTTGGTAGATCCTCCTCCAGTAGAGCATCCCCTCCCAGAGATGCACCACAGGTATGTGTAAAGTTGTTTATTTCCTAAATTTTTCCTACTACATCAATTGTGCTGATAAAAACTCACCCAAATTTTAGGAACTCGAGGAAGGGGATTAGGTGGACCGCGAGAGAGTGGCTGCAGAGGCTACAACCTTACGTTTCAGACTGGGACACTGCGACGGAGCGGGTCTGGGTTGAGACTGCCGGGTTTGATATCGCTCTATACAATGCCTACTTGCAGAGGTACATGTCCGGAACACAGCCACTTATCGTTCAGCACTCTCACCCAGAGGTTATACCTGCCCCTACTACGTGGGATACGTACCCGACATATGACACTTCTGCGTCCAGACAACACGCGGTAATATTTTGTTTCCTTTCACTAATTCATCTATCTGGTACATGCTTTCACATATATATATTTAGTACGTTATATTTTTATTGTCAGGCTAATTTGACACATGAGATTCAGAATGAGTTCGCTGAGTATGGACGTCCTCTTTCCACTGGCCCTCTTTTGGTACCACGGGAGCAGTCGATATCCTGTATCAGGAGGCTGGAGGGAAAGCTACGGGACGTCTACGCGACACTCAGGTGCACCCGCACAGAGGACGTTGTTCGCCACCAGGTTGGACAACGGCCCCCGCGCCCCCCTACACGACGCTAGCAGCGGCAACAGCAGCAGATGCAGCAGGAGCAACATCAGTACGAGGAGGAGCAGCATCAGCACGACGAGCAGCATCAGGAGCAGCATCAGCACGACGACCAGCATCTCCTGCACCATCACCGACACGAGCCGCGTCCACGTATATCAGCACATCCCAGGCCACCTCCTCCCGACCACCCAGGAGGCTCGTCGTGGCAGGGTCACACTTCTAGTTACGGATATCGGCCACAGTCTCCTCTTCAGTATCGAGGTCCCGCCCCGTCATTCCATGATTACGGTACATATATTGTTTTCATATTTCAATTGGGACCGCGTATTTCTTGCGTACTAACGATTCCATCTGTAGGATCCTATGGACATCATGCGGGTACGTCCGGACACCAGGCGTCCGGATCTGGATCAGCGTGGGGGAGTGACCAAGAGGCGGGGACCCACGGGGGCGAGGAGATGTCCACCTGGATGAGCATTTTTGACACTCCAGTATACCAAATGCAGCCGTCACAGGGTCACATTCACCAGACTCCTCCACCATACCTCACACAGGATACACAACATGACGTGGACTTGACAGTGCCTCGTCAAAACAGGGCACCACACAGGTATATGTGTTCGACGCCCACCCAGCCCCCTCCTCGTGATCCTCGGCCACGCAGGGGTCAGTGATATCTTTGGGTCATATTCGTATTTAGGATGTATGAGACATATATATATTTCGATTTGTATGTGAGACATATTCATATTTATGTTTGTATGAGACATATTATCTACGTACGAGACATATTATCTATGTAGAAGACATATTATTATCTATGTACGAGACTATTCATTCCACATTGCATCGATAAATTAATCTAACATACAACTACAACTCTATGTTACAGCTTCAGTAGTTCTACATACTGGATCTTAAAGATACTTGTAAATAATACAAGGAACTCAACGATAACTAATTCTAATCAACGACTTCACTTCCCTCTGCCACATGTTCGTGATGGAGGCATGAAGTCATCATCGCTATTTTCATCAGCGACAGCCTTCGATGCGCCAACACTCTTAAACTTACGTCTACAGTTACCTCATTTAGGAGGCATGAAATCATCATCACTGTCATCTTTGGCCTTTGATATAACCCTCTTCACGTCATCAACGTACAATGCATTCTGTGGACACCCATCAGGACAAGCGCCAAAAAGAGCTTCCATCCAACCAAAATGAGGGATCTCTTTGTTCACAAACTGTGCGTCTGCGGGCCAGCGCTGCACATGAACAATATCAGAGAAAAATATTTCAGACAAATAACACTATATATTCTAACATAATATAAGTTCTGTACTCAGTGACCTCCACGTGAAATGAATAGGCCTCCCGCGAAAAATGGATTATCTTTGACTTAGGTGTCATAGGCATGTCCCGTAGACCCGCCTCGATATCTTTTAGCTCATGCACTCTCTGCCACTTCAACCGCCACTGATGCGTGTAAACCACACGTTCGTTGGCAGACCCCAAGAGTAAGGTTTGATGAGTGTAGCAGCAAGTCTTCCCTCAG
This sequence comes from Poa pratensis, assembly GCA_947311845.1. Classification (NCBI taxonomy): domain Eukaryota; kingdom Viridiplantae; phylum Streptophyta; class Magnoliopsida; order Poales; family Poaceae; genus Poa; species Poa pratensis. Next base: position 70,264,642 of record CAMZMU010000027.1, on the reverse strand, counting down.
TAAGACTACCAAGGTTATCAATCCAGTAGGAGGTGAAGACACTTCTGAAGGTGTCAACGGCGACAGAAAACTTGCGTTGTTGATGGGGTGGTCCTGGCGGTTGACTTGGAACCTGCACACAATACAATCAAACTACTTTGCCCCAACGAATCAGTGAGGGTGTCAATCTCACCGGCTTGCTGAAAACAAAGGATTAAAAGTGTTGTATGGAAAATGATGTTTAATTGCAGGAATGAAAGAGAACAATGATTGCAGTAGGTTGTATTTCAGATGTAAAAGAATGGACTAGGGTCCACAGTTCACTAGTGGTGTCTCTCCATAATAATAACTAACATGCTGGGTAAACAAATTACAGCTGGGCAATTGACAATATTGAAAGTGCATAATATGCATGTGCAAGTTGTGGTGTCTACTATGAGATTCATTTGGGCATTACGACAAAGTACACATACCGCTATCCAGCATGCATCTGTGTCTAAATAGTCCACCTTCAGGTTAGCATCCGCACCCCTTCCAGTATTAAGTTGCAAGCAACAGACAATTGCATTAAGTAAAGTGCATAATGTAAGCAACACATTATCCTTAGACAAAGCATCATGTTTTACCCCTAGTGGCAACAGCACATCCACAACCTTAGAGGTTGCTGTCACTCCCCAGATTAAATGGAGACTGAACCCACTATCTAGCATAAATACTCCCTCTTGGAGTCACAAGCATCACTTGGCCAGAGTATCAACATAACGGAGAGCATGCAAGATCATAAATAACATAGACATAATATTTCAGTATTCAACTTGACATAGTATCAATATTCATCGGATCCCAGCAAACACAACATGTAGCATTACAATAAGATGATCTTGATCATGATAGGCAGCTCACAAGATCTAAACATGATGGCACAAGAGGAGAAGACAACCATCTAGCTACTGCTATGGACCCATAGTCCAAGGATGAACTACTCACACATCACTCCGGAGGCAGGCATGGCGATGTAGAGCCCTCCGGTGATGATTCCCCTCTCCGGCAGGGTGCCGGGAAGAGCTTCAGAACCCTCCCGAGTTAGGGTTGACGGCGGCGGCGGCTCTGGAACTTTTCGTGGAAATTGACTCGGGTGTTTAGGGTTTTCCCGAAAGCAATTTATAGGCGAAGGGGCGGCGTCGGTGGAGGCCCGAGGCCTCCTCACCACGTGGCGGCGCGCAGGAGGTGGGACCGCGCCACCATGGTGAGGCGGCCCACGGCCCCCCTTCGTCTCTCCTTCGGACTCGTGTACGTCAGAAAAATAGGGACTTTGGCTTTTGTTTCGTCCAATTCCGAGAATATTTCCAGAACAACTTTTCTGAAACCAAAAACAGCAGAAAACAGGAACTGGCACTGTGGCATCTTGTTAATAGGTTAGTCCCAGAAAATGCATAAAAATGATATAAAGTGTATATAAAACATGTAGCAATTGGTAATATAAGCATGGAACATCAGAAATTATAGATACGTTGGAGACGTATCAAGCATCCCCAAGCTTAGTTCTACTCGTCCTCGAGTAGGTAAAACGATAACAACAAAATAATTTCTGAGGAGACATGCTTCACACAATCTTGATCAAATAATATTGCAAGGCTCATGTCATGAATGAAGTGACTCAAGCAATGGTCTATAGTTTGCTAACAAATAGATAAAGAGTAAACAACTGAATCATATAAGCAAAAACTTTTCATGAATAGTACTTTCAAGACAAGCATCAAAAAGCTTTGCATAAGAGTTAACTCATAAAGCAATAGATTCTAAATAAAGGCATTGAAGCAACACATAGGAAGATTTAAGTTTCAGCAATTGCTTTCAACTTTCAACATGTATATCTCATGGATATTGTCAACACAAAGTAATATAACAAGTGCAATAAGTAAGCATATAAGAATTGATGCACACAAAGTTGACACAAGTGTTTGCTTCTGAGATAGAAAGAAGTAGGTAAACTGACTCAACATAAAGTAAAAGAAAGGCCCTTCGCAGAGGGAAGCAGGGATTAAATCATGTGCTAGAGCTTTTTAAGTTTTTGAAATCATATAGAGAGCATAAAGTAAGTTTTTGAGAGGTGTTTGTTGTTGTCAACGAATGGCAGTGGGCACTCTATCCCCCTTATCACCAGACTTTCAAGAGCGGCTCCCATGAAGGACGTTATTTCTACCCAAGGGTAGATCATCCCTCTTCTCTTTTGTTTACACATGCATATTTATAAATTGGTATGACACTCCTCCCAACCTTTGCTTACACAAGCCATGGCTAACCGAATCCTCGGGTGCCTTCCAACAATCACATACCATGGAGGAGTGCCTATTTGATAATGTTTAACATTTGAAATTTGCTTTGATAAATCATTGGCAAACATGTGAAGAGAATTAACAGTTATAGTTGTAATTAATTGGGACTGGGCACCCCATTTGCCAGCTCTTTTTGCAAAGTTATTGGATAAGCGGATGTATATGCCACTAGTCCATTGGTGAAAGTCTGTCATGAGTAAATGACAAGGTGATAGAGAAAACGCCACATACTTCCTCATGAGCTATAAAACATTGACACAAATAAGGAGTAATAAAGTTTTGAATAGTTTAAAGGTAGCACATGAAGTATTTACTTGGAATGGCAGGAAATACCACATAATAGGTAGTTATGGTGGACACAAATGGCATGGGTTTTGGCTCAAGGTTTGGATGCACGAGAAGCATTCCCTCTCAGTACAGAGTTTAGGCTAGCAAGGTTGTTTGAAGCAAACACAGGATATCAACCGGTACAGCAAGACTTACATAAAAACATATTGCAAGCATTATAAGACTCTACACTGTCTTCCTTGTTACTCAAACACTTTACCAGAAAATATCTAGACCTTAGAGATACAAACATGCAAACCAATTTCAACAAGCTCTACGGTAGTTCTCCACTAATAGGCTTTAACTACATGATGCAAGAGCTTAAACATGATCTACTTGAGAGCTCAAAACAATTGCAAAGCATCAAATTATCCAAGACAATGATCTACAAGAATGAGTATGTCTTTTCAATATACCATCTACCACATGTAGCATTTTCTGTTTCCAACCAAACACCAATCAACTTATTTCAACACAAACTCTCCAAATAATACAACAATGAAACAAGAGAGTACTTCTCTACAAGAACTAACAGCTCTGAACAAGAGATGCATGAAAAACAGGAGCTAAAAGCATTGCAGTAGCTAGAAGAATACTCAACAAATATAAGTGAAGAATATGAGTATTCACATGAAAAAGCGGAGCGTGTCTCTCTCCCACACAAGAATGCTAGGATCCAATTTATTCAGAAAAAAAAACAACAAAGCAAAAATAAAAGCACACAGACGCTCCAAGTAAAGCACATAAGATGTGAAAGAATTAAAATATAGTTTCACTAGAGATGACCTGATAAGTTGTTGATGAAGAAGGGGATGCCTTGGGCATCCCCAAGCTTAGACGCTTGAGTCTTCTTGAAATATGCTTGGGTGACCCACGGGGGCATCCCCAAGCTTAGGCTTTTCACTCTTCTTGATCATATCATCCTCCTCTCTTGATCCTTGAAAACTTCCTTCACACCAAACTCGAAGTAATTCTCATTAGAGGGTTAGTGCATAATCAAAAATTCACATGTTCTGTATGACACAATCATCTCCAATACTTCTGGACATTAGCTACAGCCACTGATATTTTGTGGAGCAAAGAAATCCACTCAAACACAGTAAAAGAGAGAATGCAAAATAAAAGGCAGAATCTGTCAAAAACAGAACAGTCTGGAAAGACGAATTTTTTCGAGGCACTTAAGTTGCTCAGATGCGAAAAGTCAAAACTAATGAAAGTTGCGTACATATATGAGGATCACGCCTGAATTTTTTCAGAATTTTTAGATTTTTCTGGAGTGCATACAGCTCAAAACGGTGGACAGCAAAAATCTGTCTCTGCGCAGAAATCCAAATCTAGCATCAACTTTCTATTAGAGGCTTTACTTGGCACAACAATGCAATAAAATAAAGATACAAAGGAGTTGTTACAGAAGTAAGCAACTCCAAGACTCAAAGAAAAAAAAAATTACAGAAATAAAAACATGGGTTGTCTCCCATAAGCGCTTTTCTTTAACGCCTTTCAGCTAGGCGCAGAAAGTGAAAATCAAGTGTTTCCAAGTGAAGAAGCATCCAAATCATAACTTGTTCTAATAATAGAATCAAAAGGCAACTTCATTCTCTTTCTAGGGAAGTGTTCCATACCTTTCTTGAGTGGGAATTGGTACCTAATTTCCTTCTTTCATATCAATAATGGCACCAACAGTTCTAAGAAAAGGTCTTCCCAAAACAATAGGACAAGATGCATTGCATTCGATGTCCATAACAACAAAATCAACGGGGACAAGGTTATTGTTAACCATAATAAGAACATCATCAATTCTCCCCAAAGGTTTCTTCATAGCATTATCAGCAAGATAAACATCCAAATAACAATGTTCCAAAGGTGGCAAATCAAGCATATCATAGAGTTTCTTAGGCATAACAGAAATGCTAGCACCAAGATCACATAAAGCATTACAATCAAAATCATTCACCTTCATCTTAATGATGGGCTCCCAACCATCTTCTAACTTCTAGGGATAGAAGCTTCATGTTTTAATTTCTCTTCCCTAGCTTGTATGAGAGCATTTGTAATATGTTTTGTGAAAGCCATATTAATAGCACTAGCATTAGGACTTCTAGCTAGCTTTTGCAAGAACATAATTACTTCAGAAATATTGCAATCATCAAAATCAAAATCATTATGGTCAATGGTAAAGGAACCATTGTCTCCCATATTTCGAAAAATTTCAGCACTCTTATCAGGAACAGTTTCAGTGGTTTTGGGCAATTTTAAACGTTTTGCAGAGGTAGTAGAAACATTGCCAACACCAATTATGTTACCATTGATAGTAGGAGGCTTACTAGCATGTGAAACATTAGCATTACTAGTGGTGGTAATAGTAAAACTCTAGCTATACTATTCTCTTTTTCAATTTTATCCTCTCTTTCCCACCTAGCATGCAATTCAGCCAACATCCTAATATTGTTGTCAATTTTAACTTGGATAGCATTGGCAGTAGCAAAAGTATTGCTATCAAGAGTTTCAGGTTTAGCTGCCATTTTATTAATTGAAGAAGATTGTGCTTCAGACATGGATGAAATACGGTTTCAGCAGTGGAAATCTTAGTTTGCAACCAGAAATCTCCCTATTCAAATTTTCGAGCTGATGCCCTATATTTTTCAACATAGCAGATTGTTCATTCATAGTTTTAGTAAACAATGATTTTGCTCATATTGTGATTGCATAAAGTTCTTAGTAGCCCTTTCAATTTCTAGCATCCTTTCCTCACTAGGCAATCCAGATCTACCATAAGAATTAACATAACCATTGCCACTATTAGAAGGATAAGCTTATAATTGTTGTTACCAAAATTATTCCTATAAGCATTGTTGTTGAAATTGTTGTTTTAATGAAGTTCACATCAACATGCTCTTCTTGAGCAACCAATGAAGCTAAAGGAAAATTATTTGGATCAACATGAGATTTACCATTCACAAGCATAGACATAATAACATCAATCTTATCACTCAAAGAAGAGGTTTCTTCAACAGAATTTACCTTCTTACCTTGAGGAGTCCTTTCGGTGTGACACTCAGAATAATTAATTATCATATCATCAAGAAGCTTTGTTGCAGCACCTAATGTGATGGACATGAAGGTACCTCCAGCAGCCGAATCCAGTAGGTTTCTTGAAGAAAAATTCAGTCCTAGACCCTAGGTGAATCCAACAAGTTCCTCGAAGCAAAATTTAGTCTTGCATAAAAGGTTTGGATGATCATCCAAGCAGTCAGTCCATGGGTGGGACAATTCTTTACCAAAGATTTCATTCTCTCCCATGCTTGGGCAACATGTTCATTATCAAATTGTTTGAAATTCATAATGCTACTTATCAAGGATATAATCTTAGCAGGAGGATAATATTTTCCAATGAAAGCATCTTTGCATTTAGTCCATGAATCAATAATATTTTGTCGGAGAAAGATCCTCGTGAACCAGGAAATGAAGGGGTGAACACGACACTTAACAACTCTCTCGTCAACCTCGGCGACCAAGCACGGTGAGCTCGACGACATGCATCACGACAGAGATGGACACCAGCTCGTACCTAGGTTCAGGCCCTCCGCGGGGAGTAAAGACCCTACTTCCTGCTATGTGATATTGCACTGCTTTGCGAGGTTACAGTACAGGGGTGCTTGCCGAGGGCAAAGCTTACAATGATGGCAGAGCTTCCTCTCTGTGGAAGCTCTCCTCTCTTAGTGGCCTAGTAGACTTAGATGTGTAAATGATCGATCTCCTCCCCCAGGGGCGCTCCTCCTCCTTTTATAGGCGCGGGGGTGGAAACTAGGGTTCATCCATGGCACCGGTCCAGGAGTGCGGCGCACCCTTGGTCCAGGGGTCGTAGACGAGGTCCACCATCGCCGGTCTTGCTGGTCTTCGTCAGGCCCTGCCACCGTCCGTTCAGAGCGGTGGACAGCGCTCCAGAGGTCCCTGGTGTCATGTCGATGACGTCACTGTTGGAGCGGAGTGGCAGTGTGTCCCCTTAGCACCAAAGTAGCATGCTTGGTAATCCGCCTCCTTTGGGGCAGCTTTGTTGCCCTCCTTTAAGCACGGGAATGGCAACTGCGGCTTGTTCGTCATCGTGCGCAGGCATGCGCGTCATCCTGCTGCAGAGTGCAGGTCCCATGTGCGTCCTGCCAGGATGGCAGAAACTCACCAGGCACTTCGAGTGCTCCGCCACCCCGAGAGGGAAAAATCTCTCGAGGAGGTCCCTGACTCGTGGAGACTTGGTCGTTTTTTCACCGTTGAAGCCCCCGCGAAGGGCGGGGGCTCGCCAGGTGCCATGACCCAGTTCTTAGTTGCGCTCCAAATCCAGGTGTCTGGGGCCAGAAAGGCCGGCCCATGATACCCGGTTTCTATTGGGCCGACCGTAGCCCCCGGGTCCGCGGCGTGCACGTCGTAGCCTGTACGCAGGCGAAACATCGTGGGCCCAAAAACAGCCGTTCTGGGCCGGGACGCGTGGCAAGCAACCGTCGTTTGACGCCGTCTCGGCTTCTCCGGCCATGATGGTGGAAGTGGCGGGCCCGGCCGCTCCTGACGGAACCGCTCCACGCGGAGGCTTAAGGCAGTGGGATTGGCGCGGTTCCCCATCACTCGCCTCGCTTGCCTTCGTCTTTCTTGTTCCTCTTGATCTCCTCTGCCCTGCATTCCCCTTAGCCGTCCGTACCTCCATCCTCCGGTTGCCATGGTTCCCAAGAGAGCTTCCGCGGCTCAGAAGGGCAAGGGCATGGCGCCTGCGGGAGAGGCGTCCTCGCCAAGTTCTGGCGGCGGCATAAGCCGGCGCTGGAGCCCAGCCGCGTTGTGACAGACGCGCATTTTGAGAAGGTGCACCCTCTGGTGGCCTCTGCCTTCAATGAGTGGGGCGTGACTAGCCTGAGGCCGGCGGCACCCCTGGCGGACTCCGTGCCCCCTTTTACCCGGTGTTTCTCCACACCATCTTCGCGGGTCTGGTCCCGCCATTCTCCATCTTCCTTCTCGCCATTCTAGAGCACTACCGGATTCAACTTCTCCACCTTCATCCCAACTCCTTCCTCACCCTCGCCATTTTCGCCTATTTCTGCGAGGGGTACGCCGGGGTCAAACCATCGGTGGACCTCTTCCGGCGCTTCTTCGCGCTCCGCTTTTCTGCCTCCGGGGACACCTCCGGATGTGTCTCATTCCGCATTACGGAGAGCATGTCTGAGCGCTATATTCCCATCGCCTGGGATGACGAGGTCGCTATCACCAGGGTTACGAAGCAGGTGGACGACTTCCGCAAGCGGTGGCTTTACGTGGAAGTTGCGGAGGAGTGCCCCCTTCTCGAGGTCCCCTCCGGGCCCCATCGAGGCACATCGGCTGGAGCCGCCAACCCCTGGAAGACCCATCACTTGAGCTCTTCGAGAAGCGCCTCCTGGAGGCCCGCCCCACGGTCCTCCAGATGGTGGCGAAGGACTTCGTGGCGCAGCGCATTGCACCGCTGCAGGCGCATTTGGAGCCGATGTGGGCCTACTCCGGCGGGGCGGACCGAATGCGGCTGAGCGGAGAAGTCTCCACGGTCGAGGTGCTGAAGGGCTTCATGGATGTTCTTTTTACTTCCCCGCAGATCCCGATCCGGCGAACAACTCCTCCAAGCCCCTGCATCGTTTTGTGAAGAAGCTGCGTGCCAGGTACCTGGTGGGGATGCCAGCATTCACCGCGTGGGGGCTGGTCTCGCGAGGACGCACGGGGCCCAAGAAGGCCCTGCCCTGGTTGCCTTGGCGACATCTGCGCAAGGCGATGACGCGTCCTCTGGCTCTTCCACAGCATCAGAAGGTGGTGCCGGACTCCCGGTTGGCGCCGATTCTTTAGGTGTCGCAGCGGGGCCCTCGAGGGCGGCCATGCCTGACGCCGGCGTCCTTGAGGTTTCATTAGGCGACGAAGAGCCTCCCCGCATTGTCCCCGAGACCTGGGCGAAGCGGGGTTTGGACATGTCGGGAGGCAGCGTCTCTTCACGCACGAGGCGCAAGGTGTGGGTGGATGTGACCGTCAGGTAGGTCCCCTTCTGTCCCCTTCCTTTCTTCGTCCTCGCGTCCTTCTCTCCTTCATCTCCTGCCTTGCTCTGCTTCAGGCCTTCCACCACTCCCCGCTGCTCCGGAGTCCTCGGGGGCAGCGGCTCCTCTCGAAGCGGCGGGACTCCTCGAGGGTGAGGACGTGGCGGCGGTGCCACCGTAGGCCACGGGCATCGAGGCAAACATCGATACGGCCTCGCCGGGCCCAGAGGAGCTTGTTTTCGATGGGCCTTCCTCTCTTTCTGGCAGGCAGGGTCGGAGGCGGATAGTGAGTGGGCTCTAAGCCCCACAGCAGCCCCAGGCGTGGACAGGGATGGAAGTCTCCCTTCGAGGCCCCGAGCACACTCCGGAGCCACCCCAAGCCAATGCCGTCCAGGCTTTGAGCCTCTGGCGGGGCCGGGATCTGCCACCCTCTCGTTGACCCCCGGACCTTGGTTCTGGGTAGGCGTCAGCAGGCGGCTACTCGCCGTTCCGCCCTCTTTCGTTCTGCGAGGGCAAAGCTTGAGGAGCTGGAGGCCCATCTCGCTGAGAGGGAGCTGGCCGAAGAAGAGGACCTCGAGAGCTTGGCGCGGGTTGGTCCCAACTCCGGGAAGTTGTGGCTCGCTGCCGTCGGGAGGATGAAGCGGCGCGGGAGAAACGCGCGGAGGCCCTTCGCTTCGCTGCCGAAACCCGTGCCAGCGTCGTGCAGGAGGCTGAAGAGACCCTCGCGCGCCTGGAGGCCAAGCGCGAAGCTCTGGAGATCAAAACTGAAGCCCGGCACCAGGAGATCGTGGCTCGCGAGGCTGCAGCTTCGCCACGTCCCAAGAGGTTGAGGCTGGGATGGCCGCCAGGCTCCAGGAGTTGGAGGGGTTCCGCGCGTCTCTAGAGGCTCGCAGGCAGGAGCTTGACATTTGCGAGGAGAGGCTGCATGCACGCGAGACGCACGCCACCCGCCTGGAGGCAAAGCTGTCTTCAGAGCAAGAAGCTCTGGAGGCTCGCGAGGCCCTCCAGAAGACTGCCACGGGTGTAGACGATTTTGTCGAGGAGGAGAGCCGCAAGCTTCTCTGCGTCGCGGTCGGTCGTATATTTGCCAACCTCCGCTGCCTCGAGCCCTCCTTCGACTTCGGAGTGTGACCGAGCCTGATGCGGGTCCTAGCACCGCGGACCGTGAAGCTGAAGTTAAGGAGGACGCGGAAGCGTATGCTGACCGCTTCAAGGCGGTGGAGGCCGATGAGAGTCCGAGAGGATGTCGTAGTCCTGGGGTTTGGGCTACTTCTTGGTGCGCCTGGCTATTAGCTTTGTCTTTTGTGGAACTGCTTCGGTACTGTAGTGACTTTAAGACTTGTACTTGTGCTCTCGTGAGGCTCTTTATCGCTTGTTCGCGTCTTTCTCCCTTTCCATCATTGGGCTTCTTTCCTTCATGCTTGAGTGGCAGCGGCTCCTCTTGAAGCGGCGGGACTCCTCGAGGGCGAGGCGCGGAGGCGATGCCACCGCAGGCCACGGGCCTCGAAGCAGACGCCGATACGGCCTCGCCGGGCACAGAGGAGCTTGTTTTCGATGGGGCCATCTTCTTTCCTGCATTTGACACAGAGGCGCACCCAAAAGCGTTGTATGGTCGAAGGAAAAAACACATGCGCTTATGGACCTTTCTCTTGTGTACCTCGCGGGAAAAAATGAGCGCCAAAGTCCCTGGTGAGGTTGCGTGCATCGGAGTAGGCCCAAAGCCAGAGCTCGGACCCTTTGGGGAACTTGGCGCCGCTGGGATGCTCTCCAGGCGCCGTGCCAGCCCCCCCTCGCGAGGTGCGCGTGAGAAAAGAAATGAGCGTGTGTGATCAAAAATAGAAAGGGACACCTTGTGGACGGAAAAAGACTCGCCCGGTTGTGCAACAAGGCGTTGGTCTCTTATGGGTAAAGTAACGCACCTCTATAGAGTGTAAAAATGTGACATGTTACTCCACGTTCCAGGAAGGAACGGCGAACGCTGCAGGAAAGGAGGCTCCTCAAGGCCCTAGCACTGTGAATGGATGACGGACATAGTTTTCTGAAGATAAAATGAATCTTTTCTAAAAATGTTTTACAAAGATATGCATGTTCATCCATGACCTTTTGGTATGGATGGTAGCTAGTGCATAAAACACCTTATTCCTGTTATATGAACTTGTTGAGTAACGCTCGTGTTTCTCACCCTTTCCTCCGTTGACCCCCTGCTTAGATTATTGGAGACAACAGAGGAAGGACAGGAATCCATAGCGATGTTGGGAGATCTTCGACAAGGAGTCAAATCAACCTGGTGGGTCTGAAGGAGTCAACCTCTACTTTGCCAACGGATGCGTGGCGACAACAGTGCAATGGTGGACACGTCGACAACAATTCCTATGGACAAGATGACTATAATTGGATGGAGGAAAACAACTCTAGACACGGAGATTCCAGGTGGATAGATTATGGTGTGACCACCACAGTAGTGGATTAGGAGTTAGAAGTAGAGCTGGTATCCAGCTTGGTGCTTCGATTTGAGTCTTTTGGGAGTTTCTTTTGCACGAGACCTACTTCTGTTTGTAAAGGAGGTTCTCGAGTTTTTGTATTGAATAGTGTTGTAATCCTATAGTGTTACCTTGGACCGACTATGTTCCTGTTGTACTACTCTGAAGGATGTAATATTTACGAAGTGGTCCTTTCGTGAGTATTATGAATATTACAAAACGGCGCTGATGCGCGTAGTGCCCAAGGGAGGTTAATAGTCTGTTACACTTGGAGTGGCCAAGCTATACTTTGCCATGTCTGGGCATGGAAATTTTTATACTTGGAGTAGCCAAGTTATATTTTTCATACTTGGAGTAGCCAAGTTACATCCGCCAAGCTTAGGCGTGGGATTTTTTATACTTGGAGTAGCCAAGTTACAACCGGCCATGCCTAGGCATGGGGTTCCACAGAGTGTGGCTGAGACTCGTCGCGGCCCGTGGCGACGCGTGTTTGGTGGAGCTCAGTTGGAGAGGCCCTCGGGGAGGGATAAGCTTTTGTGAAGCTGGGGGGGGGGTGACGACTCGTGCGTCCCTTTGGAGACAAAAAAACTTTTGTGAAGCTGACGAGGGGGTGACTCGGGCGCCCTTCTTGAGACAAAAAGGAGTATTGCCTGGCATGAATCCATCATGGGTAGAACTTGCGGGGATGTTCTATGTCCTCTGGGTTCTCGATGGTCATGCCATCCAGCTCCTCCAGTTGCGTGGTTCCGTGCTTGGCGACGCGCGTGACCTTGTAAGGTCCTTCCCACAGGGGGGTGGGCTCGTGGGGGTCTTCCCTGGTGAGTGTCCTCCTGAGGGCAAGGTCGCTGACTTCAATGTCGTGTGAGCGCTTGCGGCGGCCGTGGTATTGGCGCAGAGCCTGGTGATACCTTGCCGCCCTGATGGTGGCCTGGCGGCGCAGTCCTTCCAACAGCGTCAGATCGCCGCTGTGGAGCGCCTCTTGATCGTCCTCATCGCGGGCTAGCGCAGTCAGCGGCTTGGCGAGGTTTTCAATGTCGTTCTCATTGAAGGCCAGGACTCACGGGGATTCGAGCCTTTCCTCGCCTGGGAGGACCGCTTCGGGCCGTAGGCCAGGGCGAAAGGTGTCTCACTTGTTGGCCCAGCTGTGGTCATCCTGGAGGACCAAGGCACAGAAGGGAGCTCACTGACCCAGCTCTTGCCTGATCGTTCGAGGCACTTGAAGCTCCGTATCTTGAAGTCCTTGAGTTCTTCCTCTATTTCCTCTTCATCCTGGTTCCTGCCTTGTTGACGCCCTGGGGCGTTGCGCAGCCGAATGCCGAGAGACTCGCAGCGAGCCCTGAAGGTGCCACTGGCAAACTGTGAACCATGGCCAGTGACGACACGGTTAGGCACCCCGTAGCGACGCGCGAGGTTATCCAGGAAGTCCACCACTGATTTTGCTGGGATGGAGCGCGCGGCTTCTACTTCCGCCCATCTGGTGACTTTGTCGATGATGACGTATAGGTAGCGGTAGCCTCTGTGTGACCTCTTGAAGGGTCCCAGGATGTCCAGCCCCCAGACCGCGAAGGGCCAGGTGGCTGGGAGCGTCTGGAGCCCCACTCCTGGCTGGAACTCGTCCTGCCTGGCGTGGTGCTGGCAGGTTCCGCAAGCCTCGACGAGCTCCTCAGCGTCTTGGAATATGGTTGGCCAGTAGAAACCGCTCCTGAAGACCTTCCCCGCGAGGACGCGTGAGGACGAGTGATGCCCGCACTCCCCGTCGTGCACGTCCTCAAGGAGTTGCCTCCCTTCTTCTGTAGGAACGCAGCGCAGGGAAACGCCATTAGGCCGCTTGCGGTAGAGGTCTTCCCGATGACGCAGTAGGACTTGATGTGGTACTTGGCCATGTTGAACAATCGCTCTGCTTCCGTCTCCTCTTTGGGGAGAGCCCCCGTGTTCAGGAAAGCCTTGATCTCGTCGATCCAGCTCTCTTCCTGGGGCACAGTGGCGAGCGTTCGGCGGATGCCCTGGGGTGGCCTGCCTGGTGAGCCACGTCCAGGGGCTCCCTCAGTCGGGGAAAGTGGTGATGGTGGTGGGGGCAGGAGGGTGCCTGACACCAACACCTCTATGAACCCCATGCCGCGCTCTTTTGAGCGAGGGCTGTCGGGAACCTCAAGGGCTTCGGGGGAGGTCGGTGTGTCGGAGGCGCGAATGAGCTTGGTGATGCGCGCCAGCCAGCTGGCTTGGCATCCTTCAGTGGGAGGAAACCCATTAGCTCTCGCACCGCGAATAGCGCGGCTTCCGGGCTCGGGGCCGACTGGCTTTGTGGCGAAGCCCCTGACCTCCGGGAAGGCGCGGAGGGGAGATGCGGACGTTCCCCTCTCCGAGCTCCTCAACGCAGGGCCTGGGGTGGCTGCAGTTCTTGGCGGCGCGGGCTCGTGTTCGCGGTTTGCGGCCCGGCGCCGGCGCAGCGACGGCCATGCCGCCGGTGTTCGCGTGACGAGACAGATGTCTAGCTCGGATTCGCGCCATGGTGCCGGAGAGGTTGAAGGGAAAAGGTCGAAAGCGCGCCTAAGCCCCCTACCTGGCGCGCCAAATGTCGGAGAATGATCCCCGTGAATCAGGAAACGAAGGGGCTGAACACGACACTTAACAACTCTCTCGTCAACCTCGGTGACCAAGCACGGCGAGCTCGACGACACGCATCACGACAGAGATGGACACCAGCTCGTACCCTGGTTCAGGCCCTCCGCGGGAGTAAAGACCCTACTTCCTGCTATGTGATATTGCACTGCTTCGCGAGGTTACAGTACAGGGGTGCTTGCCAAGGGCAAAGCTTACAATGATGGCAGAGCTTCCTCTCTGTGGAAGCTCTCCTCTCTTAGTGTCCTAGTAGACTTAGGTGTGTAAATGATCGATCCCCTCCCGCAGGGGTGCTCCTCCTCCTTTTATATGTGTGGGGGTGGAAACTAGGGTTCATCCATGGCGCCGGTCCAGGAGGGCGGCGCACCCTTGGTCCAGGGGTCGTAGACAAGGTCCACCATCGCCAGTCTTGCTGGTCTTTGTCAGGCCCTGCCACCGTCCGTTCAGAGCGGTGGCCGGCGCTCCAGAGGTCCCTGGTGTCATGTCGATGACGTCGCTGTTGGAGCCGAGCGGCAGTGTGTCGCCTTAGCACCAAAGTAGCATGCTTGGTAATCCTCCTCCTTTGGGGCAGCTTTGTTGCCCTCCTTTAAGCACGGGAATGGCAACTGCGGCTTGTTCGTCATCGTGCGAAGGCGTGCGCGTCATCCTGCTGCGGAGTGCAGGTCCCATGTGCCTCTTGCCAGGATGGCAGAAACTCACCAGGCACTTCGAGTGCTCCGCCACCCCGAGAGGGAAAAATCTCTCGAGGAGGTCCCTGACTCGTGGAGACTTGGTCGTTTGTTTCACCGTTGAAGCCCCCGCGAGGGGCGGGGCCTCGCGGGGCTCGCCAGGCGCCATGACCCAGTTCTTAGTTGCACTCCAAACCCAGGTGTCTAGGGCCAGAAAGGCCGGCCCATGATTCCCCGGTTTCTATTGGGCCGACATATTTCTAGGCAAAGATAGCAACCATTCTTTAGCTCTTCCTCTCAAAGAGAAAGGAAATAATTTCAGTTTTATAATATCTCCATCTATATCCTTATACTTTTGCATCTCACAAAGTTCAACAAAATTATTAAGATGGGCAGCAGCATCATCAGTACTAGCACTAGAAAATTGCTCTTTCATAACAAGATTTAATAGAGCAGGTTTAATTTCATAAAAGTCTGCTTTAGAAGCAGGTGGTGCAATAGGAGTGCATATGAAATCATTATTATTTGTGCTAGTGAAGTCACACAACTTGTTGTTCTCAGGAGTACTCATTTTAGCAAAAATATGTCTCTGCGCAGAAATCCAAATCCAAATCATTATTAGTTGTGTTAGTGAAGTCACACAACAATGCAATAAAATAGAGATACAAAGGAGTTGTTACAGAAGTAAGCAAGCTCCTTGACTCAAAACTGAAAACAAAAGATAATGGGTTGCCTCACAAAAGCGTTTTCTTTAATGCCTTTAGCTAGGCTATAAGATTTTAATTATGCTCTCCTAAAAATAAGAGTTGAAAACAAAAGAGAGCATCAAGAGGCAAATATCAAACACATTTAAGTCTAACCCACTTCCTATGAAAAGGAATCTTGTAAGGAAACAAATTATTGAAGCATGAAGCTACTAGTATATAAAGACAAAACAAGTGCAACTTCAAAACTTTCAACATAAAGAGAGGATACTTAATATTATTATGACATATGAAGCCATGTCTCCCTCTCTCAAAATAATTTTCAGTAGCATTATGATCAAACTCAAGAATATAACTATCACATAAAGCATGCTTTTCATGATCTACAAACACATATTTTTTGTTAAGCTAAAAAACTGTGGGGTTATTAAAACCACTTTTGACAATAGTAGTAAGATTAATATCATCAGGCAAAATTGGACCATCATCAAGAGAATTATCATATATAACATTAGGGAGCCATTGTTTTATTTTTGTAATTTCCTCTTCTATTTGAGTCAAGGAGCTTGTTATTTTAAATTTATCAAAAGTAGGTATTTCAATAGAATCATGACATTCAATAATATAGCACTCTTCCTCCTTAGCCAGGCATGGAGGGCAATCAAATAATGTAAGAATTAAAGAGTTACTATCATTAGAAGGTAGATCCTCCTTTTGTTCATCACTCTCTTCCTCTTTTTCATCCAATGAGCTTTCAGTTTTAGCAGCTTCTTCTCCCACAGGTTCCTGAAAGGTAGGAAGTTTTTCTAGAGAATAAATTTTCTCAAGAAATTCAGTGATAGAAGGATTATCATTGTAATATTCAAGGCAATAACCAAGTATAGCAAAATTTTCAGATTTATAAGGAGAATCATCATCATGAATATAACCAGCAATTTCATAGGCACCCTTAAAAACAACAAATTCTTCAATTTGTTCAAGATTACCAAAATCATAGTTTCCTTTAGCATAAGCAGCCAAGGTTTCATTATCTTTATGATCATATTGGAAAGGGAGGTGTTTATGTCTTCTACAACATAAAGATTCATTAAAGCAGTAGGATTCATCATATGTAGAACACAAGTTCTTAGCAAAATAATTCAATCTACTTATTTTTTCCCATAAATATTTCCCTTTTTGAGACAAGCGGTAAGATTTTGTTTCATAGAGAGAAGACATTGATAGCAAATATATAACTAGACATAATAAAAAAACCAAAATAAACTGAATGCAAGAAACTATTTTTTTTGTGTTTTTGATAAAGAGAAGCAAACAAGACAAAATAAAAATAAACCAAGCAAGACAATAACAAAGTAAAGATATTGGAAGTGAGAGACTACCCTAACAGAAGGCTTGACCTCCCCGGCAACGGCGCCAGAAAACTTGCTTGATGCGTGTAAACCACGCGTTTGTTGGGAGACCCCAAGAGTAAGGTTTGATGAGTGTAGCAGCAAGTCTTCCCTCAGTAAGACTACCAAGGTTATCAATCCAATAGGAGGTGAAGACACTTCTGAAGGTGTCAACGGCGACAGAAAACTTGCGTTGTTGATGGGGTGGTCCTGGCGGTTGACTTGGAACCTGCACACAATACAATCAAACTACTTTGCCCCCAACGGATCAGTGAGGGTGTCAATCTCACCGGCTTGCTGAAAACAAAGGATTAAAAGTTTTGTATGGAAAATAATGTTTAATTGCAGGGAATGAAAGAGAACAATGATTGCAGTAGGTTGTATTTCAGATGTAAAAGAATGGACCAGGGTCCACAGTTCACTAGTGGTGTCTCTCCATAATAAGAAAATAACATGCTGGGTAAACAAATTACAGCTGGGCAATGGACAATATTGAAAGTGCATAATATGCATGTGCAAGTTGTGGTGTCTACTAGGAGATTCATTTGGACATTACGACAAAGTACACAGACCGCTATCCAGCATGCATCTGTGTCTAAATAGTCCACCTTCAGGTTAGCATCCGCACCCCCTCCAGTATTAAGTTGCAAGCAACAGACAATTGCATTAAGTAAAGTGAATAATGTAAACAACACATTTATACTTAGACAAAGCATCATTAGGTTACCCTAGTGGCAACAGCACATCCACAATCTTAGAGGTTGCTATAACTCCCCCAAATTAAATGGAGATTGAACCCACTATCTAGCATAAATACTCCCTCTTGGAGTCACAAGCATCTACTTGGCCAAAGTATCAACAAGTAACGAAGAGCATGCAAGATCATAAATAACATAGACATAATATTTCAGTATTCAAATTGACATAGTATCAATATTCAACGGATCCCAGCAAACACAACATGTAGCATTACAATAAGATGATCTTGATCATGATAGGCAGCTCACAAGATCTAAACATGATGGCACAAGAGGAGAAGACAACCATCTAGCTACTTCTATGAACCCATAGTCCAAGGATGAACTACTCACACATCACTCCGGAGGCAGGCATGGCGATGTATAGCCCTCCGGTGATGATTCCCCTCTCCGGCAGGGTGCTGGGAAGAGCTTCAGAACCCTTCCGAGTTAGGGTTGATGGCGGCGGCGGCTCTGGAACTTTTCGTGGAAATTGACTCGGGTATTTAGGGTTTTCCCGAGAAAGACAATTTATAGGCGAAGGGGCGGCGTCGGTGGAGGCCCGAGGCCTCCTCACCACGTGGTGGCGCGGCAGGAGGTGGGACCGCGCCACCATATGGTGAGGACGGCCTACGGCCCCCCTTCGTGTCTCCTTCGGACTCCGTGTACGTGTCAGAAAAATAGGGACTTGGCTTTTTCGTTTCGTCCAATTCCGAGAATATTTCCAGAACAACTTTTCTGAAACAAAAAACAGCAGAAAACAGGAACTGGCACTGTGGCATCTTGTTAATAGGTTAGTCCCAGAAAATGCATAAAAATGATATAAAGTGTATATAAAACATGTAGCATTTGGTATAATATAAGCATGGAACATTAGAAATTATAGATACGTTTGAGACGTATTATTGCCTATTTTTCTGTCACGTAAACGGAGTACGAAGGAGAGATGAAGACGGGCACCGAGGGGCCCACACCACACCGTGGCGTGGCCCCACCTTCTGGTGCGCCGCCACGTGGTGAGGGCGCCTCGGGTGCCCACCGACGCTGCCCCTTCGCCTATATATTCATCTATTCGGGAAAACCCTAGATACCCGAGCCATATTCCATGAAAAGTTCCAGAGCCACCGCCACCATCAACCCTAACTCGGCAGGGTTCTGAAGCTCTTCTCGGCACCCTGCCGGAGAGGGAAATCATCACCGGAGGGCTCTATATCGCCATGCCTGCCTCCGGAGTGATGTGTCAGTAGTTCATCCTTGGACTATGGGTCCATAGCAGTAGCTAGATGGTTGTCTTGTCCTCTTGTGCCATCATGTTTAGATCTTGTGAGCTGCCTATCATGATCAAGATCATCTTATTGTAATGCTACATGTTGTGTTTGCTGGCATCCGATGAATATTTATACTATATCAAGTTGAATATTGAATTATCATGTCTATGTTATTTATGATCTTGCATGCTCTCTGTTCCTTATTGATACTCTGGGCAAGTTGATGCTTGTGACTCCAAGAGGGAGTATTTATGCTAGATAGTGGGTTCAGTCTCAATTGAATCTGGAGGAGTGACAGAAAGTTCTAAGGTTGTGGATGTGTTGTTGCCACTAGGGGTAAAACAGTGATGCTTTGTCTAAGGATAATTGTGTTGCTTACATCATGCACTTTACTTAATGCAATTGTCTGTTGCTTGCAACTTAATACTGGAAGGGGTGCGGATGCTAACCTGAAGGTGGACTATTAGTCATAGATGTAGTTGGATTACAGTCTATGAATCATGTTGTAATGCCAAAATGAATCTCATAGTAGACACCACAACATGTACATGCATTGTTATGCACTTCTCTATTTTGTCAATTTCCCAGCTGTAATTTGTTTACCCAGCATGTTAGTTATCATTATGGAGAGACACCACTAGTGAACTGTGGACCCTGGTCCATTATTTTACATCTGATAATACAACCTACTACAATCATTGTTCTCTTTCATTCTCTGCAAACAAACATCATTTTCCACACTATACGTCTAATCCTTTGTTTTCAGCAAGCCGGTGAGATTGAAAACCTTACTGTTAAGTTGGGGCAAAGTATTTTGGTTGTGTTGTGTGCAGGTTCCAAGTCAACCGCCAGGACCTCCCCTTCGATGCAGACTCTTTCTGGCACCATTGCTAGGAAGAGGAAGCACTCCCTCCAACACCACTTTTTCTGGCATCGTTGACACCTTCAGAAGTGTCTTCATCTCCTACAGGTTCGATAACCTCGGTTTCATACTGAGTGAAAACTTGCTGCTGCACTCATCATACCTTTCTCTTGGGGTTCCCAATGAACGTGTGTCTTTCATGTCATCACCGGACATTGCCCGGACATGGTCTCCGACAGGTGCGCCCCATCCGTCATAGACATAGGGCGCAAGGAGGTGCTGTAATGGTGTTGTGTAGGAGGTCGTTCCGCACGCGTTAATAGCGATGCCTTTCTGCAGGCGATGAAGGGACGGGACGACGAGGCGTCTGTGGCACGCCTCGCAATTACGCCGGCGCCCAGGCTTTCCTGGCTTCCCAAGTGTCGGCGTGGCTGAATCGTGTCGCCGCCACATAACTCCGACGCGACGCGTACCCACCCGACGCTTCCCGCCCAACGCCACTGCTTCCCGCCTCCGTTTCCCACCCAGCGCCACCGCTTCCCGCCCCTCCCGCCTATATAACACTCCTCCGCCGTGCAACCTCACCACATGATACCCGTAGATGTGATAGCCTTCAGTAGCTACCTGTATGAAAAGTAACGGGGTTAGGTTGAGACTCCAAGTGCAGAGTGTGTAGTAAGTGGAAGACGTGTTTTCCCCACGAGGGTGACTCGAGGGTTTAATATCGAACTCTCGGGAATCAGTAGTGAAAGATTTATCTTCCTATCCTTCTTTTGGTTACCTACAAAACAAAGTTAAATGTTTTGGTCCTCAACCTCACATGTGGTTGTCAAGCACAAGGTGTAAAAATGATATCAAGATAGTATGTGATGCAAACAAGAAATAAATATGCAATGACGATAAATAAATATGCAAGGATGATGATAACAATGATAAATGATATTTTTGGGTTTTATATGATGAATGCAAGTTGTAAAAGTGTTTTGTATTTTCGGATTTAATAATGGTAGAAAATGGAAAAGTGGAAAAAGTTGTTGGAAAGGTGTTTCTTCTGATTAAAAATGGACTGGCTTCATGGTTTCACAAATGCACTCTCTCTTTAATAAAGTGGTAGACAATGGAACACTAGAGTTGACATATGAGATTGCAACACAAAGTTTAATGACAAGTTACTAATTATATGGGCATCACGTCCTAACATAGAGACCTTTTGATTATTAGTCTCACTTATACTCCACCAAGATGCGAACTAAATCATAACACCTTACTAATTAAAATAACTCAGAGTATAGCTTTAAGTATCATAACATGAAGTTAAAATAAGAACATGTTAGATCTAGTCACAGAGAAGTGGCATAGTCACCCACAACCCTTGTAGCATGGTATTTTTGTTTATCCCTAGTGAGGCAACAAAGTAACGTAAAATACCCAAGTGGATCGCAGAACTTTCTCTCACGTTCACTGCACTAGCCACCCCCCGTTACTCCAACTAATGCACACATCACCCCACACACGCTCTCATAAACATGCTTGATCATAACAAGTAGATAAAAACGGGTACATAATATGCATCTATATTCATAACTGGAATAAACATTTGCAATCTCAAACATATATTAACTCATAAAAAGATCCACCACATAGGTATTACATAGATGACCGTAATCATGTTCAGCAGCTCATACAGTGCTAATTAGTGAAGCTCAAAGAGGGGAGTGAGAGGAGAGATACATAAGTTACTTCCACAAACTCATAGTCCAGAGGTGGACTACTCCCTCTTCATCATGGAGACGATGGAGAAGTCGACGAAGAAGATGGAGACCACGCCGGCAGCGCCCTGCCGGAGTTCTCCCCCTCCAATCTTTAGCTCCAGATCTTTGTTTCGGTGTTTCTGTGTTTCGGTGGCGCTCCTTCCAGAGAACGTCGGGGGCAATTTTTATAGGCGGTTTTAGGTCAAACTCGAGTCGGTGGAGAAAAGATCGACGACAACGGAGCGTCGAGGCCCAAGATGAGGGGTCCCACGTGGCCAGGTACAGGGGCCACGTGGGCCCACGACTTTTGGCCCTCGGGGCTCCGTTTGTTCGCTTCCTTCGCCCCAAGTCTTGTTCCTTCCAAATATTGACGCTCGTAAATTTGCAGGTGATTTGGACGTCGTTTGGGTCCCTGAAACATTAAAGGAAAGAAATAGGGTTTTCTGCCTGCGCAGGGTTAATTCCATAAAAATAGGAAATAAATAAAATATTCCCAAAAATCATTATATAACAGTGATATAACCCTTATGTAATGCAAATATGATTGGAATATAAGTAATACAGTGCAAAGTTCATGTATGCATTTTACATGCATCACCACATCACCACTCCCCGTAGTCCAAACAACATGCCCCGCCACCTCCAAACCACTTGGTCTACCCTCACCCAGGCTGCGCGCCGCGCTCACCCTCCGGGGCATGAGGAGCAGGAGCCGGAGCAGGCGCAGCAACCTGCCGTCGATGAGCCACCCTTTTATTGGGACGGTGTGGACGACCTTGACGTGGATGAGCAGGAGGAGCAAGAGTCGGAGTAGGCGTCTCATTACTCCAGGCAGGAGCCGCCTCCGGAGCAGGAGCCGCCGCCGCCGCTGTGGCCAGTCCAGGTGATTGTCGTCAACTCGTTCGACACCTGGCGCAACGAGCAGGCGGCCCACCAGCTCAGGCTTAGCTATGAGGCGGTTGGCAATGCCGCCGAGGCCGCCATCTTGCAGGCCTCCATCGAGACCGCGGAGCGGGACGTTCACTGTCGCGCCTTCATGGACGCCGAGCGCGAGGCGTATGCCAACCTCAACGCCGTGGCCGCGGAGCGGGAGGATGCGGCCTCGATGGAGGCCGCACAGCATGCGGCTCACGAGGAGCTGAACCA
Source organism: Poa pratensis (assembly GCA_947311845.1). NCBI lineage: Eukaryota > Viridiplantae > Streptophyta > Magnoliopsida > Poales > Poaceae > Poa > Poa pratensis. Next base: position 70,242,348 of record CAMZMU010000027.1, on the reverse strand, counting down.
GATGCGCAAGGCAAGGCAGGCAGCAGCGATGGAGGCAGCTGCGAGGGAGGCCGAGCGCGAGAGGGCTATCAGGGATGGCATGCGCCGAGCGGCGAGCGTGCTCCGGCAGGAGAGGCATGTCCGCTCGCGCTTAGCCCAGGCAGCCCTGGCAGGAGAGGCGCCCAGGCACGACGACAAGGCAGGCCAAGGCGGAGTTTAGACTAGGGTTTAGATTAGGGCACCGTTTGTAAGTTTAAATTAGGGTTGTTTGAAACTAAATTTAATTTTCAATTCTAGCGCGCAATAGTGTTCGCCGAGCACGGCATAATGCCCACAAGGTGTTCAATCCTTTGCTCGCCTTTGAGGGTAGGCCTTTGGGCGCTGTGGAGGGCCTCCAAATGTTGGGCGGACACCGATTTGGAGCCCCCGGTAGAGATGCTCTTAGGATAAAAAGGATAAAACCGCTCATGGGATTGAACCTGAGCTGATGGAAAGTAGGGACTTTGGTTTACCGGGTGGCCTAAGCTCATTCAAAAAGGGGTAAGTCTGAAAATTTGAACTGAATTAGAAAAAAAAGTACGTTCAATTACTTGAAATGGGTATGTTAGTTGTTTGCAATCACTTAAATGTCGTGGTTAGTGCCCCTACTACTCGCTAATTGTTAAGCTGAACTGATATGCGTTAGGCTTAGAGTATCATGCTCTAATGGTGTACACTAGTGGAAACAGGGCCACTGGTCCCGGGTCGTAAGGGCCTCTAGTACCGGGTGTCCACCCGGGACTAGCAAGGCGACACTAGAGGCCCCCCTCTAGTACCGGGTCCGTTACGACCCGGAACAACAGGCTCCCACGTGGCCGCCGAGGCGCGGGCGTGGTGGAGGACCTCTAGTCCCGATTGGTCATACGACCCGGGACCAAGGACCTCACACGTGGCAGCCTGTAATTTTTTGTTTTTCCTCCCAATTTAATATTGAAATGGTGCAAAAAAATATGCGTTTAATTAATTAAAAACAGAAACTACATATAACATATCAAAATGTTCATAAATAAAAATATGTTCACGTCTATCCGGTTACATGGAGGTGCTCATAACCGGGACTAGACCGTCTATTCGATTACACGTGTGTGGAGATCATAACCGGGACTAGAGCCCGTCTATTCGGTTACACGGGAGATCATAACCGGGACTTCACCGCTATTCTCCATTGTATTTTCCTTTTGTAGGTATGACTTCGCTGAGCAGAAACCCCGCAAGTTCCTCTGCTAGTGCTTGAAAGCGCTTCTTTAGTGGCATACTCTCGCGCAATGGCTCTGCCTATAAAAGAAGGAGATCAATACGAATATTAATCATGACTATCAAAAATTATGAATGACACTGGAGATCAATTGATGAATATGATTGTTCACGTACGTCTAAAAATTTCTTTGGGTCCCGCTCAGTGACCGAACGACGAATCCACTCGCAAACGAAATATCCACAGAAATTGGTCCCCTGTGGTTGCCTCTCGATCCACTTTACGAGAATAGAATTCAATCAAATCATAGTCAACATATAGTGGTATTGAAAACTATAAATAAAGAGATGCGCGAACCTAGCTAGACCGTACTACCTACCTGTGGGTGAACAAAAGTCAGCTGTTCTTCAAATGAACCTGAACCCTTTGTCCTCGCTTTGAATTGTTTCCAAACCCTGCCGGCCAAAAAAAAGAATAAATGAGTTATTAGTTGCTTGATATCTCTGAAATCAATAAGAGAGACTGATATAGTGCGATAATGTTTGAAATTACCTTTGGAGCGTATCTAGAATGCTTTGGTACCTCTCCTCAGGCCAGTCCAATGAGTCGTAGACTTGAACTCTTGATCTATCAACTTCAATGACTAGCAGAATGTAATGATCGCTGCGCATGATTATATACACGTCAGTAACTCATCAGTTACACTTAATTTGTACAAGCGAGTAACACTCTCTTACCTGAAGAAGTAAGGAAACATTATCTCCGTGTTGAAATGTTGCTTCATTAGGGCATTTAGCAAGTTCTTCTCCGTGTCCTTCACGTGGTTTTTTAGTGTCCTTGCATTAACTCGTACTGGGTTAACGAACCCAAAGCCATAGATGCCCTTTCTACCACATTCATCACTCTTCATTCTGCATAATACCGTAGTGAGCATAATTAGCGATGGCAATGAACGAGCTGAGAGCTAAAGACTTTATCTTTTTTGGAAATAAATGAATTGAATCACTTACAGACAGTAGGCACCGACGAGAGCCAAGTCGAGGGAGTCAAGGTTGTATAAGTACCAGAGTTCTTCGAGCTGAATTGTGAACATGTCTTCACCCGCGAAATGATTTTTTGTAACTTTCACACAGATCAAAAAGTCATCAAATTCCTTTGTGGTTTTCATGTACCAACTATGGAGTTGTCGCATACATGTCGGTAGACACTTTATCTGATCACCTCGCAGCAGGGACCTCCCCCATTTCCATTTCCATGAATCATCTACATCAGACGGAAAGAGATTTTCGTTGTCCAGTTGAGCAAGAGTAATACCAGCATCTGCAGCAAAGTCCTTCTTCAAGGATAAAGTAGGAATTAGGTCCGTCACGGAGCCATGACCACTGGGTATAACTACGAGCGGGGCTATCGACTGGTTTGCCTGTTGTCCGAGCTGGGCAACGTCTCTTTTCCCTCTGGCACTACTACTTCTCGTCTTGGGAGAGCTACTACTTTTACTCAGAGCTCGTAAATAGTTATCTGGCTTATTTTTCTCATATTGCGATGGTTCCGTGATGAATCCAATAGCCCACTTGTTTTCCTTTGCAGTAAATGTTTGCTTTTCCTCGGGCTTTTTCCGTGCAAGCTGTCTTTTTGTGTCTGCATCCACCCACGCATCCAATTGCTCTTTAGTCATGTCGCAAGCTCTGAGGTCGTCAAGGCTTTTGGGTACTTTTGGGAGGGGCGAACGTCGGGGGTCTCGCCCGAATCCCATGGACGACGAAGTGGCGCCCTTCCTATGTCGGGGCTCAGGAGTCGGCTCATGCGGCGGCGGAGTCGGCTCATGCGGCGGTGGAGTCGGCTCATGCGGCGGCGGAGTGGGCTGACGCGGCGGTGGAGTCGGCTCACGCGGCGGTGGAGTCGGCGCACGCGGCGGCGGAGACGACTGATGCAGAGGCGACTGATGGTTGTCGTCCCCTTCATCGTCATCAGGTGGTGAATCGTGAATTGGCGGAGACGATGGTGGCCTTGGCGCCCAGCCTTCAAACTTGATGTATTTCTTCCGCCATAGAATTAGACCACCCACGACGTCCCCTAGCACCGACTCATCATCAGCTCTTGGGAACTCAAGGTTCAGTGATTCATATCCTTGTACAACTTGATCCACGCCGACACGAGCAAATCCATCTGGAATGGCATTGCCAAGCCACGATGCTGTAGAGTCAATGGAGAATGCATAGCCGTCCGCCGCCTTCATGGATAAGTTAAATACTGGGACATGCAGCTCACAAGTTGTTTTCTCCGTGATATAATCCACGGGGTAACTTGTCTCATCATCACCGACCATAACCGAGGAAGCCACGCTGCTTCTGCGATGCGATGGGCCGCCTTGACTCGCTTGTTCCAGCTGAAGAGTTGGCGCCCCTTGCTCGCGCATTTGATCTATTTGCTTCTGCTGCTCCTTATAGAGAGCAACCATCTGGTCATGATTTCTTTCTAAGATCATCAACCGGTCTGATTCCTGCTGCTCCTTCCTCCTCTTTGCTCTCAATCGGCTTCTATAAGAGGCACGGTCCTCGGGAAACCCTTCAATCCACGGCACTTCTCCTAAGCCTCGTGTTGATCCTCCTTTTTCTTTGGTCCCGAGGGCCTCTGACAGCTCGTCCTTCTCTCTGTCGGAAATAAACTTTCCCTCTTTAGACTTGGCAATTAAGTCAATAATTTTTTTTGGGCTCCGTTGACTACTTTGCTTTCATCAATTATTAACTCCCCTGTTTCCATGTCATACTCCCCTCCATGCGCAAGTAGCCAATTCCTTATCCTTCTGTCCCATTCCTCTGTGACCGGGGTGAGCCCTTTTGCACGCAACTCGGACTCAATTTTTTCCCACTTAGGCTCGGCAACTCGGTAGCCACCTGGCCCCATCTTATGGTGATACTTCTTTTTCGCTGCATTATTCTTATTCGTTTGCGACCTTTTCTTAGCTCGTTCTGATTTCTTGTACTCCAGAAATGCAGGCCAGTGAGGCCGCTGCCTCTCTCGTGTGCCGGTGAAATCCGGAAGTTTCCCATCTTCTTCCCACTCACGGAATAATTTGTTCTTGTAGTTATTGAATTGTTGAGCCATCTTCTTAAGAGCGAAATGCTTGACTTTGTCCGTCATTTTTTTTGTCTTCACCTCATCTTCCAAGACCGGTAGGGTGAAATGTGCAATGAGCTTGTTCCAAAGCACATCTTTGGTTCTCTTGTCGACGTAACTAACTCCCTCTAACTTTGGCTTAATCCATTCCTGAGTGCTGATATAAACGTTGTCCCTGACAGTGACTCCGCATTGATGCACAAACTTAACTGCGTTCGGCACGGGTGCCAGTGGTTGGCCAGTAGTTGCATTCACCTCGTCAATTGTGAGATGCTCATCTTTGCCCATCCCTTGGGCATGGCCTCGTTTAGTGGATTGGTTCGATGCGGAGGTCTAAAAATATGAAACATGTGTGAATACATATATATGCACAAATCAGTTATTGCATCTGCTCAACATAGGCTTAATATACCTCGCCAGACGGCGTGGGTCCACCAATTTCCGAGTCCTCATCTTCAGCTCCTTCCGCGGGATGCCGAAATTCACCGGGTTCCAAAATGTAGGAAAGTATCTCTTCTTCCCCTTCTCTCGTTACGAAGGGAGCATCGACATCCATTGTTTAACTAATACAAAAAAAAGATAAAACAATAATAGCATTAGTACAATAATTCAAAGGAGGGAACTATACAAATATGCAACAAAAACAATTTAATATTGCATCTAAAGAAAAAAATCTTTCAAAAAAAACATAGGCTGTCCCAATCCCAGCCCAGCCCAAATTTGGGCCAGAACCTGGTCAAAGGTGGCCACCGTGGTCATCGCTGGCCCACCTGCCAGCGCCTACCCGCCCCACCGCCACGTGTGACCGCCCACTGGCCACGCGTGGTCAATGCTGGCCCACCTGCCAGCGACCCAGTTCTGACCCCGCCGCCCTGCCTCGTGTTCCCGCCCCGCCTCGTCTTCACCTCCCCGCCTCGTGTTCCCACCCGGCCGCCTCGCCTTCACCCACCGTGGTCAATGCGGAGCCCAACAGCCCCGCCCACCCGGAGTCAATGCTCCTGGCCCACTTGCCAGCGACGGTTCCTGGTCTTTAAAAAGGGACGCGCCCGTGCGGATGTGGACACTCCACTCCGCTCCCACGGTTCCCCTCCGCCCGTCCAGTGCCCTCGCCGCCATGTCGCGCTGGTTCGGGAAGTCCCCGAAGAACGAGACCGGCGAGTCCTCCAACCGTCGCCGCGCTTCTCCACCGCCTCCACCGCCGGCGGCCTTGGGCGTCGTTCCGCAGGGCGTGCGGAGGACCGCGCCACCGGTGTGGGTCGCCCACGCACCCGACGCGCCGTCACGAACCACCACCACCGCCGGAGGGAGGAGGATCCGGCGCCGGCGCTACGCGCCGAGCCGGAGTGCCAGTGGCACTGGGAGAACGCCGCCACGCTGGAGTGGAACGACGTCCACCTCCCCGAGGGCTGGCACCTGAACCCGCAGAGGATTCCGGTGCCGGCGGTCCCGCTCCCTGGGAGGCAACTGGATAGGGAGATCGCGCGCCGGCGCCGCCTCCTCCCTCCGGCGCTCCGCAACGACCCCGCCTACGCGGCGGACTCCCCTCACTGGGAGCAGTGGCTCAAGGACGAGCACGAGGACCGCCGCCACTCCTACTTCGCCCGGCGCCCCGCGCCGTCCAATCCGCCTACCCAGCGCTGCCCGACGCGTTGTGGTTCGAGGAGGAGGTCCCCGAGGACGACGACGACCCGGACATGCAGGCCGCCTACGAGGCCTCCAACCGCACCCTCGTCGAGGACGAGATCAAGCGGTGGGAGAAGGTGATGGCCCAGGTCCAGGCTGATGCGGCCGCGGCCCTGATGCCGCCGCCGCCACCGCAGTACTACGACCCCGACGAGGTCGAGCCGTGGCACTACGCCATGGAACGCGAGCAGCAGCAGGACCTTCCGCCGCCTCCTCTTCCTCCCGGCCTCGTTGGCCAGTCCTGGGTCTTTACGGGCGGGAGCTGGTCGGCGGCTCAGGAGCAGGGCAGGAGGCGCCACCGCAGCAGCAGGCGCCACCGGAGCACCTCTGGACCCCGCCGCCCTTCATCGTCCTCGACGACTAGGCGCACCGGCACCGGCGACGATGACCCCCCTCCCCCCTCCAATGTAATGGCCTCCCCCCCAATGTAATCGGCCGTTTGTGGCCTAATTATAATGAAATCGGCCCTTAGGCCCTAAAAATTGTTCTTGTTTGCCAACTCCGGCGCCGGCCCCGTGGTTAGGGTCCGCCGCCACCGCCGCGTGCGCTAGATCTGAGAGAGGGAGAGAGTAGTTGGTCGGGGGACAGCTCACCGTGGGTCGGGGGCGAGCTTTGCTTGCTCGGGGACGACGATCTTGCTCGGGGGAAGAGCGGGGACGGCCGCGCCCGGAGCAGGAGCAGGACGGCGACCCACGGTGAGGGCGGCAGCGGCGCGGGGACGAAATCCGGCAGCCTGGCGGCGCAGGGGGCGGCGTCGTCTGGAGCCCGGAGGCGGAGCGTCGATTTGCTGGACTTGGGCAAATTTTCGGCCCGAGCCAGTAGAAGTAGCACCAAAAAGGCCTCTAGTACCGGGCCGTGGCTCCACCCGGTACTAGAGACCCTCTAGTACCGGGCCGTGTTACCACCCGGTACTAGAGGTCCCTCAGGGCCGCGAAAATTTGCGCACCAAGCCCAGTGGACCTGAGTACCGGGTGGTCGCACGGCCCGGTACTAGAGGTTAATTTTTTTTAATTTTCTGGTTTCTTATTTTTTTATTTCTTTTGATTTACTTGTCTAAATTAAGTAAAAATTGCTTTCATTTTCCTGTTTTCTGTTTTGGTTTAAAATGAAGTATCACATGCGCTTGGTTTTAAATTAAGTACTACATAGCTTAATTTAAAATCAATTCAAAAATTTATAAATCAAGTAGTACATGTGGATCATTTCACATCACAAAGTTTGATGCTACATCAAAAATTTATAAATTAAGTACTACATTCCGCCACCGCCATACGCTTGATTTCATTGACATGTATGTCTTGTCCTCCATACTATAAATTATATAAAAGTTTAATAAATTATTACACATCATGAACAACATCCCTATTTAGTCTTCGCTTTTTCTTTTTGTGAGACCCTTTCTTCTGATCGCTCCGTAACCATGGACAAGGGTCTGCATATAACTTGAGACTTGGGTCAGTGGTCACTTTGAAGGGCGCAATTTCATGAAATGGGAGTTTCCACCTAGAAAAATGGGTTAATACACGAAATGGGAGTTTCCACCTAGAAGAAATGAGTTATAGCTAGGGAACCCGAATGTTTTGCGTTTGAGCGCCACTTCGATCCAAGCAGCGGTAAGACGTCTCTGATGATCTACAACCATCCGGCAAGACATCTCTGATGATCTGCAACCGTTTGGAACGGTCGCAGGTCATCAGAGACGTCTTGCCGCTGGTTGCCCAAAGATGCCTCTCCGAGTGACGCTGGAATGTTTTGTGTGAGTGAGTAACCTGTCTGAGGAGGGGGGCTATATTTAGGGTACGTGTGCTTCTTTAGTCTCGGTTGGTAACACCAACCGGGTCATGTGGCTCACGAAGTGGTCGTGATACTGCTGATCCAATAGCTCACAATCCCTCAAAAGAAACACACCCTGATCCAACGTCTCACAAGCGCTTGAAAGAAAACCAACCGGGACTAAAGGCGGGCTTTGCGGTCACGACACGTGTCCTCCCCCAGCGCTGCCCTGGGCACGTGTCCTTCCCCAGCGCTGCCCTAGAGGTCTTTATATTTGTCGCCGACGGGGTAAACCCTAATCCAACATTCCTAGCCACGAACGCATCGTCTCCACGAGATGAATCCGCCACACCCGCCACAGCGCCTTCTGGACGAGGTCGAGCGTGCTCGGCAGAGCGCGCTTGGGCGCAACCGCGGGAGCCTATCCCGCCGTATGCCCACGAGCCCGACGTGGAGAGGAATGCCCAGCTACCGGCCTCCTGCTCCACCAGGTGCCGCCCACCTCCACCTGGCGCCGCTGCACCTCCACCAGGCACCGCCGCTCCTCCTGCGGAGGAGGAGGAGGACGACGACTTCGACTGGAGCGACGACGGGGAAGAGGGTTGTGGGTTGCAGATACAGGAGGCCATGGAAGCCTCCTTCCAGTCTGTCCGCGACTACCCTGTCCAGCGAGCCAAGACTTCCTACCAGCTCAAGGCGAAGGAGGCTTCCGAGCTGGATTGGGCGCTGAAAGACTCATCCTCCATGGATCTTGCCCTCCGCCGCAAACGTGCGCGCGAGAACCGGGCGGCCGCCCACGGGGCTGGCTCCTCCCGTCGTTCCCCCTAATCCTACGGCCTTCGAGCCAGCAAGTCCGTTTATGTAGAATAATGTTGGTGATGTTGGATCAGGGGTGTGTTTCTTTCAAGCGCTTGTGAGACGTTGGATCATGTGTAATAATGTACTAGAGGTTAATTTTTTTTAATTTTCTGGTTTCTTACTTGCGCTTGTGAGACGTTGGATCATGTGTAATTATGAAGTATCACATGCGCTTGGTTTTAAATTAAGTACTACATACGCTTAATTTAAAATCAATTCAAAAATTTATAAATCAAGTACTACATTCCGCCACCGCCATACGCTTGATTTCATTGACATGTCTGTCTTGTCCTCCATACTATAAATTATATAAAAGTTTAATAAATTATTACACATCATGAACAACATCCCTATTTAGTCTTCGCTTTTTCTTTTTGTGAGACCCTTTCTTCTGATCGCTCCGTAACCATGGACAAGGGTCTGCATATAACTTGAGACTTGGGTCAGTGGTCACTTTGAAGGGCGGAATTTCATGAAACTTGTCGTAATCTTCTGACATGTCTGTCTTGTCCTCCACTCCCACGATGGTTCTTTTCCCTGAAAGAACTATGTGGCGCTTTGGCTCATCGGCTGATGTATTCACTTCCTTATCTTTTCTTTTTTTTGGCTTGGTAGACATGTCCTTCACATAGAAAACCTGAGCCACATCCTTGGCTAGAACGAATGGTTCGTTGTCGTACGCAACATTCGTGAGATCCACTGTAGTCATTCCGTACAATGGGTCTTCCTTTACCCCGCCGCCTCTCAGGTTGAACCATTTGCACCAGAACAAAGGGACCTTCAAAGAAGGTCCATAGTCAAGTTCCCATATCTGCTCTATGCAACCATAATATGTGACCGTGGCCTCATTCGTGCTCTTATCATCAAAGCGGACACCACTATTTTGGTTGGTGCTCTTTTTATCTTGGGCGTTCGTGTAAAATGTATTCCCGTTTATCTCATACCCTTGGAAAGTCCAAATAGTCGAAGATGGCCCCTTAGACAACAAGAACAGCTCATCTGAGACTGTGTTGTTGTTGTTCAGATGCGTTTCCAACCAACCGCCAAAATTCTCCATGTGTTCCTTTGCAATGGCGGAGTCATCCATCCCCGGGTTGTTAGAGCGTACAATATCCTTGTGCATCTGGATATACGGAGCCACCAAAGTGGAATTATGCAGAACTGTGTAGTGTGCTTTTGTGAAAGAATACCCGTCCCTGCATATGTATGATTTCTTTCCTAGAGTGCCTTCTCCACTTAGTCTCCCCTCATGTCGCGATTCAGGAAGACCAATCGACTTAATGCCGGGAATAAAGTCAACACAAAACTCAATGACCTCCTCTGTTCCATACCCTTTGGAGATGCTTCCTTCTGGCCTAGCACGGTTATGAACATACTTCTTCAACACTCCCATGAACCTCTCAAAGGGGAACATATTGTGTAGAAATACAGGACCCAGAATGTGAATCTCGTCGACCAGGTGTACTAGGAGATGTGTCATAATAGTGAAGAAGGATGGTGGGAACACCAACTCAAAACTAACGAGACATTGAGCCACATCCTTCTGTAACCTTAATAGAGTGGTTGGGCTGATTGACTTCTGCGAAATTGCATTGAGGAACGCACATAGCTGAACAATGGATACTCGAACATTTTCCGGTAGAAGCCCCCGCAATGCAACCGGAAGCAGTTGAGTCATCAGCACGTGGCAGTCATGAGACTTTAGGTTCTGGAACTTTTTCTCTGCCATATTTATTATTCCCTTTATATTCGACGAGAAGCCAGACGGGACCTTCATACTGCTCAGGACTTCAAAAAATATCTCCTTCTCTTCTTTGGTAAGAACGTAGCTAGCAGGACGTAGACGTCCTTTATCCGTCCTCATTGGATGCAGGTTCTTTGGGTCTTTCAAAAGTTGCTGGTCCTCTCGTGCTTCCGGAGTATCTTTTGCCTTCCCATACACGCCCAAGAAGCCTAGCAGGTTCACGCAAACATTCTTCGTCACGTGCATCACGTCGATTGCAGAGCGGACCTTTAGGATTTTCCAATAGGGTAGTTCCCAAAATATAGACTTCTTCTTCCACAGGGGAACGTGGTTGTTAGCGTCATTCGGAACAGACTGTCCGCCAGGACCCTTTCCAAAGATTACATCTAAATCCTTGACCGCATCATATATATCTTCACCACTTTGGAGGGGTGGCTTCGGCCGGCGATCTTCCTCACCTTTGAAATGCTGCTGCTTGCTTTTCTTTCTTAGGGGATGCTGAGTTGTAAGAAATCGACGATGACCCGGGTACACATTCTTGTTACCTACATATATACTTTCAGTGCTATCTAAACAGTGTGTGCATGCATTGTATCCCTTGTTCGACTGTCCTGAAATGTTACTAAGAGCAGGCCAATCATTGATGGTTACAAACAACAACCCTCGTAGGTTAAATTCCGCTTGTTTGTACTCATCCCACACAGGTACCCCTTCATCACGCCACAACTGTAAAAGTTCATCAACTAATGGCCTCAGGTAGACATCAATGTTGTTACCGGGTTGCTTCGGGCCTTGGATGAGCACTGGCATCATAATGAACTTCCGCTTCATGCACAACCAAGGAGGAAGGTTATAGATACATAGAGTCACAGGCCAGGTGCTATGACTGCTGCTCTGCTCCCCAAAAGGATTAAAGCCATCCGTGCTAAGACCAAACCTTAAGTTCCTTGGGTCACGTGCAAATTCCTTGTACTCTGTATCGATTTTTCTCCACTGCGACCCATCAGCCGGGTGTCTCAACATCTCGTCGCTCTTGCGGTCTTCTTTGTGCCATCGCAACAACTTGGCATGCTCTTTGTTTCTGAACAAACGTTTCAACCGTGGTATTATAGGAGCGTACCACATAACCTTGGCAGGAACCTTCTTCCTGGCGGGCAGGCCCTCAACATCGCCAGGGTCATCTGCTCTGATCTTATACCGCAATGCACCGCATACCGGGCATTCATTCAAATTCTCATACTTCTCACCGCGGTAGAGGATGCAGTCATTAATGCATGCATGTATCTTCTGCACATCTAATCCTAGAGGGCAGATAATCTTCTTTGCTTCATACGCACTCTCGGGCAATTCGTTACCAGCCGGCAGCTTGTCCTTCACTATTTTCAGTAAACTCCCAAATCCCTTGTCAGATAAACCATTCGCTGCCTTCCATTGCAATAATTCCAGTGTGGTACCGAGCTTTGTGTTGCCATCTTCGCAAGTTGGGTACAACTTTGTTTTGTGATCCTCTAACATGCGCTCCAACTTCAACTTCTCAAGTGTAGTTTCTGCTAGGGTATGTGCATCAACGATGACCCCACGTAAATCATCATGTATGATGGGATCATCTGGTACCTCTTCATCATCAGCTTCCCCTGTTGGGTTACCAACATATTCAGGGTACATGTAGTTGTCATCGTTCTCTTCTTCTTCGTTATCTTCCATCATAACCCCTTTTTCTCCGTGCTTGGTCCAACAATTATAGCCGGGCATGAAACCAGAAGTTATCAGGTGGAGGTGAATTCTGTCTGTGTTAGGGTAATCCTTCTCATTCCGACATTTCTTGCATGGACAACACATAAAACCATTGGGCCCCTTGTTATCCTTAGCCACATTGAGAAAAGATTGCACGCCATCCATGTACTCTTTAGAGCGTCGGTCAGCGTACATCCACGGATGACTCATCTGCAAATCACCGCTAAAACCCATTACGATAAACCAACATAATAGGAAACATATCATATTCATTAATACAAGTTCATCACATTAAAACCAAAGTATAGTAGTGACCAAATGTAATACATAGTTCTCATAAAACATAAATTAATTGAAACTAGAATACAACTATCTAAAGAATTTAAATCCAACAACAAATGCGATCAGAATCGCAACTAAGGTAACTATTGAACCAACAGCATAATGATACCAAGCCTCTTGACTAATGACATATTTTCTAATCTTTCTAAGCTTCAAGCGCATTGCATCCATCTTCATCTCGTGAACAGCGACGACGTCGGTAAGCTCGACCCCGTGAGCATCAACGATGTCGGCAATCTTCAAGTCCAATACCATCTTCTCTTCTAGGCATTGGAGACGAAGATCTTCACTTATCTTCAATTTTGCTTTCAAATCGTTGTTTTCTTTTTTAAAAAACTCTACAATAGGGTCGGCTGGAATTTCCGGTTCAACTACCTCCTAAATAAAAATATATCTATGTCAATTTGGTCGGCATGATTGTTATAAACACGAAACAAAATAAATAGTGATAAAAATATACCACATCCGAATCATAGACCGGACGAGGGCCGACGGGGACGGATATCAAAACCATGACACTATACATAAAAAACATAAGAAAATTATACAAGAAAAATAATTATGCATTCAAATCATACAAGTAATTTTGTAAAATAACAGATAAAAGAAGAGGCTCACCGAGGTGGTGCCGGTCACGGGATGGCGGGGGCTATCGACGGCGGTGAGGACCGAGACGACACTAAAATCCACAAATAATAAATTAATTTGAGCTCAAAATACATAAAAAAATGAACTACCTATTAGGCATTTCATCAAACACCTAGGTAGCACTATAAAAATGAAATGAGCTAAACTTGTATGGAAATGGCTAAAATTCGGCCGCCGGGTGAAAGGATCAAGTGTTGCTAACCCTTGGAGAGATGGGTGCCGTCTATCTTGACAAATCTTGGAAAAAAATGGGGCTACACTTGAGCTTGAGAGAGGAAACAATGGAGATGATCTTGAGAGTTCAAAAATGGTGGCTGGCCCGGGGTGGGAGATGATATAGCGGGACCTCTAGTCCCGGGCTGTACCACGGCCCGGGACGAAAGGTCCACCCTCCTGTCTCCACCCTGCCGCTGACTGCCTCGGTCCCGGGTGGTATCACGGCCCGGAACTAGAGGTGCCCTACAACCCGGGACCCGACCTGCGCAGCGTCGGAGCAGCCGGCCCGGTACTAGTTCCCTCCTCTAGTCCGGGATCGAACCACGCCCGGGACTAGAGCCCAACACCCCTCTCCACCAAAGCCCCTGTTTCCACTAGTGGTATTTGTGCTTTTGGTAGTTATTGTGACAATTCTGTTGAACATGTAACACATGCATGAGTGTAATGCCAATCAAATCGAAACAACTATTACGTGAATTCTTAGGTAGCTAGCAATTTCTTTCGACACCACACTCTGTTGCTCAACTTCTTAGTCACAGATATATACAAAACTTTTTTTAGATATATACAAAACTACCCAACACAAAATAATCCCTGAAAATATAGATCATAACCAGCCTTTTGTCTGAGTCACTGTTCAAACCATCCATGCATACTAGGTGTTGCGATCATATGGTCAGTATTTGTTGATCATGTTTTGAGGAACACCGTCCCTAGTTGGCTTGAGTCGTTAGGAAGCGATGGTTTTATCTTACATTAATTCAATTGAATTTAAGTACAAGCTAAATTCAGTGAACATCCCCACTAGATCCTGAAGAACCTTTCCTACTAGGCTCTATGTAGGGACATGGTGGTCGAGCTAGCCAATACTGTCATGCTTGATCCTTGAAGGCAGCAGGTTGTTTACTACACGGCGGAGGCGAGAGTGAGTAAAGCATAGTGTTCCATACTCTGCTTGTCACGCCTGATCTCTTGATGTCTCTCATCCATAAATAAATTTTTCCGACGGACCGTCAGCAACCAAATCGATCTATACGCATAGTGCAGTGTAGTCTCCTCACTGGGAGCTAAGTAACATCCAGTGCTGCATTGAACAAGTGTACAATAAATATATATAGGCACCTTAACATAGCTCGCTCTCAGTTTTAACATCGTGGTTCTCATGGCTCGAGTTGCAGTTGATAATTAGACTGTGGAGAAGTTGTACATGTAGTTGTTGTATGTGACTTGAAGTGCACATACTATAGACTTTCAAAACTGTGCCACCAAATTAATTGGTTGAGAAACTGGAATCGGATAACGTTACTCATTCATAACCAGATAAATAACTTTTTTATTTTCTCCAAGCCACGTTTTGGGGAAAATCCAAAGTAGGCCACTGTAAATTGGATCTTATAGAAAGATTTGTTTTTACAGCATCCATACACGTCGATGTACACCTAATTTCATCTTGACTTTCGTAGTTGGTGCTCACGCGATCCATTTAGACATAAATACTGTATCGAACATGGTATAATTACCAAAAAAAAAATGTCCTATATAGTATTTGACACCAAATATGATGCCCCCAAATCGTCTGCCCGTCCATGAGAAGTGGAACCGAGTCACCATTCGACTTAACACACTAGTCAGAGTTAAGTCGCTTACACAAAACTCTATCGACTAGGGACAACATGAACATGCATATTATGACACATATAGTTTCACAGCTGAATCCTTTATTCAACTATACTTGTAAAGATACAAGATTCATAAGCACTATGGTGTTTATTACGAGCGTGCATTTCCTTCCCTTGTTTCTTATGGCAACATTCATGTTTGACTCTTATGTCTAACCACATTTCCTTTTCTTGTGTTTTTATATGGCCATTATGTTGTTTCTATGAAGTTTTGGCTCGGTAATATTGTTGGCTCGTCTTACGAGCTTGATGCATCATTTGGCAATGGATCATTGAAGAGTTTCCACATGAGTGACTAAAGGTGCATGTTTAAGTTTACATCTGAATTATATTTCCATCGTTTGCAAAAGCATTGAGTTATATTTTAAACATTCATTAAATCCCACCAAGGAATCATGGAAACCAAAATTTAGAAATGGCAACCTAGGAGGCAGCTATTATTGAAGTCAATTGTAGAAAAAAAAATTTAGGAAGGTCATCATCGTGGTAGGAGCGTGTTGTATATTTCGACCTACTTGTTGATTTTCAAATCCACCAGTGGCTCAATATTGAGGACAATGTCTTGACATCTGACAACACTGTCGTGGTACGCAATGGAAAGGTGAAGCGGTAGGTTTCACTAAATCTGTAACACACCAAGTCCTAGGAGGGGAGGTTTCATATGCATTGGATGTCCATGTACATGAAGATGAAACAACATGTAATATTTCTACACATTACTTTTAAGGTAAAGTACCTTTATTGAGTATGAACTCAAAACATCAAGTATGAAATATTGTTATGTGTTAGCCGACGTGTGCATTGCATGTATATGATTACTAATATTCAAAAGGGATGAAGAGATTCAAAAAAAATAGACTGAAACTTAAATCTAAATTTGCTCCAAAGACATGCAACTTTGAGGCGAAGTTCATAATCAAATGTACGTTAGTTTAATGGTTCTATTACTTTTGAGCAACTTTGTGAGAATTGGAGAACATAACTTGGTGATATACAAAAATGTTGACTTTGTACTATTAATTTTTATTGTTACCAGCTTGACAAGTTACATGTGGTTCAGATTACCTTTGATCATCATCAGATCAATGGTAGAGATATAACTTGACTTTTCTTTGAAAAGGTATTCTAGTTTATTTAAATGTGAGGTATCAATTGATACGTAAGCCTCCATGGAAACCGAAGTGTATGTATGGGTTTGGACCTACGCATGCGTATATTTGTTGTGTAGTTGAATTTTTTAGATAGAGGTTTACGTTTTTCTTGTACTTAATTTTTTTGGCAAAGTTGTACTTCATTGTTTGTTGGCAACAAATCGTGCACTGATCCATTATCTTCGAAGATCTACTAAGCAAATATGGTACCGCTACCGTCGTTGGTACACAAATAGCACTATGTTGGTTCCAGGGTGGTGATGTTCGGCTCCAATTCTCTCATCGGAAGGAGTGCTCTAGCGATTGGTTGCTCCAAGACTAGCACGACCATAGCCTCCTTCGAAAACTAGTTGGAGATTGTTAGAATAGTTCTATCAACCAACTATCCCAAAAGACCGATCTGATTAGAAGAGGTGATATGATATACTTAACACCCCCCCTTCACACCCGACATGGTTAACACCTCCCCTTGAGACTTGAACCCAACCCGGGCGCTCATTGAAATTGGGGATTAAATGGTGCGGGGACGAGACTTGAACCTGAGACCTTAGGGTCCCTCCGGTGCTCTGAGTGTTAGAACACCTCTACCAACCAACAGTCCAGCCAGACCGATCTGATAGGAAGTGGTGATATAATATACTTAACACCCCCCTTCACATCCGACTTGGATGTGGAAAGAAGAAATCAGCCCTCCACACCCGACATGGGTGTGGATAAATGACTGGAGAAAATGCGGGGGTTGAGACTCGAACCCGAGACCTCAAGCTTCTGATACCATGTTAGAATAGTTCTATCAACCAACTATCCCAAAAGACCGATCTGATTGGAAGAGGTGATATGATATACTTAACACCCCCCCTTCACATCCGACGTGGATAACACCTCCCCTTGAGACTTGAACCCGACCCGGGCGCTCATAGAAATTGGGGATTAAATGGTGCGGGGATTGAGACTTGAACCTGAGACCTCAGGCGCTCACAGGTGTTAGAACACCTCTACCAACCAACTGTCCCACCAGACCGATCTGATTGGAAGAGGTGATATGATATACTTAACACCCCCCTTCACACCCGACGTGGGTAACACCTCCCTTGAGACTTGAACCCGACACGGGCGCTCATAGAAATTGGGGATTAAATGGTGCGGGGATTGAGACTTGAACCTGAGACCTCAGGCGCTCACAGGTGTTAGAACACCTCTACCAACCAACTGTCCCACCAGACCGATCTGATTGGAAGAGGTGATATGATATACTTAACACCCCCCTTCACACCCGACGTGGGAAACACCTCCCCTTGAGACTTGAACCCGACCCGGGCGCTCATATAAATTGGGGATTAAATGGTGCGGGGACAAGACTTGGACCTGAGACCTTAGGCGCTCATAGGTGTTAGAACACCTCTACCAACCAACTGTCAACCAGACCGATCTGATTGGAAGAGGTGATATGATACACTTAACACCCCCCCTTCACACCCGACGTGGGTAACACCTCCCCTTGAGACTTGAACCCGACCCGGGCGCTCATAGAAATTGGGGATTAAATGGTGCGGGGACGAGACTTGAACCTGAGACTTTTTAGGGTCCCTCCGGTGCTCAGATAAATTGGGGATGGTTCTTTGAGTGCTCTTATACCATGTTACAATAGTTCTATCAACCAACTATCTCAAAAGACCGATCTGATTGGAAGAGGTGATATGATATACTTAACAGAGATCTCCAGAAGTCAAATGTGTGCCAAACATTGCACAAAACGCAATTGGGTATTGCTGGAACTGAAGGACCCACATAAGCCCATGACGTGTTCTAACTTGTGCACCACAACTGAATTTCCGATGCCTCCTATGCCAATAGCGTCATCGAACCGCTCTTTGCATGTATTGATATTCTGTTGGCATGACCAATAGCTTCCTATCATGCATATCTATACTCGAATCATGGATTCATCTTCACCAGCTCCCTCTCTATTTATATTAGGATTATTCAATATGTGATTTTAACCTATTGGTCCGCAAATATATGGTATGCAAATGTGAGATCTGGAGTCTCTGTCCAATTGCTACCTACGTCCTTGTTAAGTGAGTGATTTTTCAGTACAAACTACAAAACCTTGTTGTTCGAGAATTTTTAACATGACTACTTTATTAATTAAAAACGTAGCTAAACTCCATGGAGATAAAAGCATAAGTACGTAGCTGGGCAAATATATATAACATGGTAATGTGTCGAACAAAAAATATATATCATGGTATGTCGAACAATAATTGTCAGAACGTCCTTTATTGGATTTCACACTGAGTACAATGCCCAAAATTGGTCCTTAGGCTAGACGGATAATCCGCTAATGATATTCAGGTGAGCTGATGATAAGTAGGGCATTAGATTACCGGGTGGGCTAAGTAACGTGGGGTTGTCACGGCAGATGTCATCGTAGGATGACTTGTGAGATCGGAGAACTTAGGCGACTAAGGATCTTTTGAAAATTTATACAACTCCAGCCTCCAGGAAACATCATCTTCGAAGTTTGTTGGCAACCGATCGCGCAATCCATTATCTTCGAAGTTCTCCTAAACAAATATGGTAGTGTTCCCGTCGTAGGTGCACAAATAGCACTATGTTGGTTCCAGGGTGGTGATGTTCGGCGCCATCTCTCTCATTGGAATGAATGCTCTAACCATTAGTTGCTCCAAGCCTAGCACGATCATAGCCTCCTTCAAACCAGGGCCGGCCCTGAGGGGGTCAGGGGGTGCGGCCGCCCCGGGCCCCCAAAAATCTAGGGCCCCGCCCCACGTATGCCGTATGCAGGCCTACAAGTATGGCTACATAGTGGTGAAAGTCCAGCAGGAAAATAAGCGTATTTGCCTACGGGGCTTGACCCAAACGCCCAACAGACTAGGAGATCGAGCGCGACAGCCAGGAATAGGATAGCCATTGCATGGTACGCTACGCAGCGACCAAGCGCCCTGCGTCCGCGGCCGCCATTCTTCTAATCTCCTCCTACTTCCGATTGCTTGTACGTCCTCTCGCCTCGCCAATGTCAATTCCCAGGGCTTTGCTGTTTTTCTTTCTTGCCTCCGGATGCGGTACGTGCACTCGCACATCGCTGTTTTGGCCAAGCTAAGGTCTATATTATTATTGCTCTCTGGTCGGTAATCTCTACCTTACATACCCGATGCATAGCTGGTATTATTGAACATTAGATGATAATTTTTCCTGGAACTATGTGTTATGTATCGTCTAGAAAGTATTCATTCGGTAATAAAATGAAAATTTGGTAACTTGGTACAATCACAGAGAGGAGAATTCACAATTTTTTCAGAGATAATACTGGTGCTTAGATAACCCAAATAATGACTTGGCTCCTGTTAAGTATATCATATCACCTCTTCCAATCAGATCGGTCTGGCTGAACTGTTGGTTGGTAGAGGTGTTCTAACACTCAGAGCACCGGAGGGACCCTAAGGTCTCAGGTTCAAGTCTCGTCCCCGCACCATTTAATCCCCAATTTCTATGAGCGCCCGGGTTGGGTTCAAGTCTCAAGGGGAGGTGTTACCCATGTCGGGTGTGAAGGGGGGGTGTTAAGTTTATCATATCATAGTTCTATCAACCAACTATCCCAAAAGACCGATCTGATTGGAAGAGGTGATATGATATACTTAACAGCTCCGAGAATGTAATTATTGATCGGATGCAGAAACACATCATGCTACTGTTTATTATCGGAAATGAAGCAATGTAGACAAAAATGACTAGTGTGTTCAAAGGATGTTGAGATATTTATATGGCAATATGTATAAATCTAGTTACTGCCTTTGAATACATTTACATGTATATTCATTAATATTTTTCTATGCCTATATTAAGGGCCCCAACTTTTAGTTTCGCCCCGGGCCCCAAAAAAATCCAGGACCGGCCCTGCTTCAAACATTAGTTGGAGCTCGCCAGAAATCACATTTGTGCGAAACATTGCACAAAACACGATCAATGACTTGGGTTCTGAAATAGCCATGTAAGCCCATGATGTGTTCTAACTTGTGTACGACAACTGAATTTCAGATGCCTCCTATGCCAATATTGTCATGAAACGGCTCTTTGCATGTATTGATATTCTGATGGCATGATCAATAGTGGATATCTACAACCGAATTCTGGAATTGTCTTCATCGGCTCCTTCCTATTTATATCATTTCATGCAATGTGTGAGTTAATTTGTGTCCTATTGGTCCGCAAGTTATGTTGTGCTGATGTGGGATCCGAAGTCCTTTATCCATTTTTTTTTTGCGAAACCTTTATCCATTTGGTATCAACGTACTTGTTAAGTGATTGTTTTTTCATTGCAGAACCTTGTTGTTTAATAAATATTCACATGACTACTTGTTAATAAAAAACATAGCTAAACTCCACACAAAAAGGAAAACTCTATACATCAACCGACTGATCCATCAGTCGGGTCGGCGCGACGCGCACGCCAGTGAACGAGCGGACACGCACGCCTCCTACCCCTCACGTTCTCTCTCTCCACAAGTCAACCACCAGCGACGCCCATCCACGCGACCTTCGCCGTCTCCCTGCCTTCGATCTCCTCCAGCCGACCATGGCCGTGATCTGCCGCCAAGCTCTCCGGCCGGCAAGCCCTTCGCCTCGCCCAGCTCCGCTCCATCCAGCCCTGCGTCGGCCCCGCACCCGCCTCCTCCCGTCGCGTTCTGACCAAGCCGGTTGTCGTGCCTCCCACGAGCATCCTGTTGAAGGCCGGGGGTAGCTTGCCATGGACGGCTGTGGACGCCATGGCAGAATTTGGGAGAAGATGAACCACGAGTTGATTTCGTCGGGTTCACTGGATCTCTCAGCGCCGGGTTTCTGGTGTGGCGGATTCGTCGCCGGAAATGTCTCCATAGGCGGATTCGTGCCCGCTGAGCTCGAATCGGTCATGGCATGCCTCCATTGGTGATGACATTAAGAGGTCAGTTTTTGGGTTTGTTGATGTTGCATTAGGTGTGCAGTTTTGCTACATGTGGGACTCGTTTTTGGTGTATAAGCATGAGCAAAGTGCTACATGATTTCTGCAAAAGTGATGTGGTGTTAGTTTTTGCTACATGGATATTTTAAAAGTGCTACATGTTCTTATTGTTTTTGGTGTGTAAGTACAAGAAAAGTGCTACACTATATTTGTTGTGTAACCAAATGGGGATTTTTTTGCGGACTGGTTTTTTTGCTACACACCTGTGCTACATGTTCTTTTTGAGTTTTGCTACATAGATTGTGTTTTTTTGCTACATGGCTGCGTTTGAAGTGCTACATTCGTTTTGCTACATGTCGCCAGCTTTACGGATCTGTTTTTTTTGCTACATACAGTGCTACATGCGACAAAAAATATGTTGTATTTGACTTTTTTTGCTACATAGATCGGACGTAGCATTTCTGAAATTTCTTTGCTACATGCGATGTTGCATACACAGATACAAAGTGCTACACGCGAAACGTTTTTGCTACATAGATCGGACGCGCGAGATCATTTCACTTAAGTAGATCCGACGACTGCGGAGGCGGCTGTAGCAAACCTTTGCTACACCCGAGGTTTGCTACACCCGACTGACGCGTAGTACATCAACCGACTGATCCATCAGTCGGGTCGGCGCAACGCGCACGCCAGTGAACGAGCGGACACGCACGCCTCCTACCCCTCACGTTCTCTCTCTCCACAAGTCAACCACCAACGACGCCCATCCACGCGACCTTCGCCGTCTCCCTGCCTTCGATCTCCTCCAGCCGACCATGGTCGTGATCTGCCGCCAAGCTCTCCGGCTGGCAAGCCCTTCGCCTCGCCCAGCTCCGCTCCATCCAGCCCTGCGTCGGCCCCCACCCGCCTCCTCCCGTCGCGTTCTGGCCAGGCCGGTTGTCGTGCCTCCCACGAGCATCCTGTTGAAGGCCGGGGGTAGCTTGCCATGGACAGCTGTGGACGCCATGGCACAATTTGGGAGAAGATGAACCACAAGTTGATTTCGTCGGGTTCACCGGATCTCTCAGCGCCGGGTTTCTGGTGTGGCGGATTCGTCGACGGAAGTGTCTCCATAGGCGGATTCGTGCCCGCTGAGCTCGAATCGGTCATGGCATGCCTCCATTGGTGATGACATTAAGAGGTCAGTTTTTGGGTTTGTTGATGTTGCATTAGGTGTTCACTTTTGCTACATGTGCGACTCGTTTTTGGTGTATAAGCATGAGCAAAGTGCTACATGATTTCTGCAAAAGTGATGTGGTGTTAGTTTTTGCTACATGGATGTTTTAAAAGTGCTTCATGTTCTTATTGTTTTTGTGTGTAAGTACAAGAGAAGTGCTACACTATATTTGTTGTGTAACCAAATGGGGATTTTTTTTGCGGACTGGTTTTTTTGCTACACACCTGTGCTATATGTTCTTTTTGAGTTTTGCTACATAGATTGTGTTTTTTTGCTACATGGCTGCGTTTGAAGTGCTACATTCGTTTTGCTACATGTCGCCAGCTTTACGGATCTGTATTTTTTTTGCTACATACAGTGCTACATGCGACAAAAAATATGTTGTATTTGACTTTTTTTTGCTACATAGATCGGGCGTAGCATTTCTGAAATTTCTTTGCTACATGCGATGTTGCATACACAGATACAAAATGCTACACGCGAATTGTTTTTGCTACATAGATCGGACGCGCGAGATCATTTCACTTAAATAGATCCGACGGCTGCGGAGGCGGCTGACCTTTGCTACACCCGACTGACGCGTAGCACACGCCACACAAAAAATGCGAGTATGTATCTAGGCCTATATATGGCACGCCTTCGTGTCGCATGCCAGGGCCCAGCAATACTCCTCTGCACAGTACACAGTACGTTCGGTTAATCCCTAACATGCAGGGATTGGTCTGGACTGCGGCCCGATCCCGGCTGTCCAGCCCGGCGATGTAATTTTTCCAGCCCAGCGAATGTAAGGTCTTCGTTTACCCCCGCTTGGAATACAATCCAGACCATCCCGGCGGCCGGCGCACTTCTTCTCACTTGGTCTGGAATAAATTTCTCCCCACCGCACCTGTGGAAGAATATCCACGACTTGACGCGAAGCGAAGATAGCAGCGGCGACGCGCCGATCTCGGCTGCGATCGTGGCTTAAACGAACAGGTACTAGGCTTTGGAGGGATTAGTGATTGGTCAGTGTTGAGTATACGAGCTGTATATGAGTTGTATTAGGTTAGACTTGTGTTTACTTGTATGTCAAGTCACCTTTGTACCTATATATGTGCGTTGCACCTGATCAATACAATCAAGCGTTGCAATCCAATATTCTACATGGTATCAGCCTAGCCTCGATCTACCCCGCAACCCTAGCGTGCCGCCCTTCTTCCTCCTACGGCCGGCCGTCGCCTTCCCCCCAACCTCACGCGCCCCTCCTCGCCGCGTGCTCTAGCCTCTCCCCGCTCCCCTCTACCACCGCGCCTCCCCTTCCCCCGCTTCCGCCGCCCCACATCAAACCCTAACCCTAAACTTCTTCCGCCGCCGCCGCACCACCATTTCCTGCGCCATGTCGTCCTTCTCCAACACCTCCAACCCCTCCAACCCCTTTGCCTCTTCAAGCTCCGACGCCCCTGCACCCACTCCAGCTACCCTCCGCGACGTGCACATCGCCGAACATGTCCCCGTCAAACTCTCCCATGCCGCCGCTAACTACTTCGCCTGGAAGACCTACTTCAACCTCCTCTTCCGCGAGTACAACCTCCTCGATCACGTCGACGGCTCCACCGACTTCCTCACCATGCGCCGCGACGCCGATTGGATGGCAATCGACGCCACCATCACCTGCTGGCTCTTTCTTACCGTCTCTCCCGACATCTTCCACACCGTCGTCCGGGACGGCAATGACGCTTACACGGTCTGGACCAAGATCATTGGGCTCTTCACTGACAACAAACTTCAACGTATTGTCTTTTTGCAGCAGGAGTTCTTCGGCTGTCGTCAAAACGACCTCTCCCTCGACGCGTACTGCCTGCGCCTCAAGACTCTCTCCGACGAGCTCCACGACCTCGACTTCAAGATCGGCGATGCGATGTTGCTCTCCACCCTCATCAACGGCCTCGGCGAGGACCTCGGGAACGCTGCCTCCAACCTCACCCTCATGGCTAACCCCACCTTCGAGCGCGCCATCGACTACCTCCGCCTTGAGGATCGGCGGCTGAGGAGCGTCCGCGCTAACGCCACCCACACCGCCCTCGCCGCCGGGGTCGGCCGCGGCGCTCCCGCCCCTCGTCCTCCTCCACCGTCACCTGTGGCGCCTCCGCCAACCGCCCCCACGCCCCCTCCGCAGCAGTGGCGTCGTCGACGTGGCCGCAGCAACGGTGGCGGCAATTGGGGTGGCAATGGCGGTGGTAACTGGGGTGGTAACGGCGGAGCCGCCCCGCGCCCCGGCAACCCCCAGCCCACCCCACCTTGGAGCGCCGGCGCCAACCCTTGGACGGGGGTTGTCCACGCCTACACCATGCCGGTGCCCCGCGCGCCCGCCCCGGGGCTCCTCACCCCGCGTCCGCCGGCTCATTAGGCCTTCTACGCTGCCCCGCAGCCCGGCTATGGTGCTGCGCCCCCTCCTGGCTACAGCGGCTTACTCGGTGCGGCCCCACCGACCGCACCGGCCTACTACGACCCCGTGCTCTACAACCGCTCTCCAGCAGGCGCCGCCTCCTTCCACTTACGCTGGCAGTGGTGACTGGTTCATGGACACCGGTGCCTCGACTCACATGACTGCTCACCCGGGTATACTCTCTCATTCCTCTCCCACCACCACCTCCTCCCGCATCATTGTCGGCAACGGCGCTAGTCTCCCTATCTCCCACATAGGCTCCACTCCTTTTCCCTCCATCGCTAAACCCTTGTCACTCAATAGTGTTATTGTTTCACCCCCAACTTGTTGAAAATCTCGTCTCTGTCCGTCAATTTTCTCGTGATAACTCCGTAACTGTTGAATTTGACGTTGTTGGTTTTTCTGTCAAGGACGCCCGTACTAGGATGGTGCTCCACCGGTGTGAGAGCCCCGGCGACCTCTACCCCGTCCAGTCGTCTTCATCTTCTGCCGCCGGACCTCGAGCCTTCTCCACCAGCGTCGATCTTTGGCATGCTCATGTCGGTCATCCCAGCTCCACCACACTCCATCAAATAATGAGAGGATTTTCTTTTTCGTGTAATAAAACGGAAGCTCACACCTGTGAAGCATGCCGTGTAGGCAAACATGTTCGCCTTCCTTTTCGTAGTTCATCCACCGTTGCCTCTTTTCCTTTTCAGTTAAATGATAGTGATGTTTGGACCTCCCCTATTCCTAGTAATTCTAGTTTTATCTACTATCTTGTTATTATGGATGACTATTCTCATTTTGTGTGGACGTTCCCCCTTCGTAAGAAATCTGATGTTGCCACCACTCTCACTGCGTTTTACTCCTATGTTTCCACCCAATTTGGTCGTCCTATCCTCGCTCTCCAAACTGACAACGGAAAAGAATTTGATAATCTAGTCATACGCACCCTCCTCTCCACCCACGGTACCATTTTTCGACTCACTTGCCCATATACATCACTGCAGAACGGCCGCGCCGAACGCGTCCTCCGCACGATTAACGATTGTGTCCGCACCCTCCTATTTCATGCACACGTTCCTCCCCCTTTCTGGTCGAACGCCTTAGCCACCGCTACTCTGCTCATTAACATTCGCCCCTGTCGTACCCGTTGGAACTATGCCCCCATCATCTCCTCTTTGGTTCCCCCCATCCTACGACGACCTCAGGATCTTTGGGTGTCGTTGCTATCCTAGTGTCGCCGCCACCGCTCCAGACAAACTCGCCCCTCGTTCTCTTCCATGTGTCTTCCTCGGTTACCCGGCTAACACTAAAGGATACCGCTGCTATGATCCGGCGTCTCATCATGTCATCACCTCACGACTCGTTTACTTTGATGAGTTGTGTTTTCCCTTTGCACAGGTTCCTCCGGCTACTGCTCCCTCTCCTGAGGTTGAGTCCTCATGGCGTTGTGTCCCTTCAGCTCTCACCGCGTCTCCTGCGGTGCTGCTGGCAGCATCGATCACGCCTCCACCCGCACTGCCCTCGAGTCTGACCTCGGGCATCGCCTCATCGCCTGTGCCACCCTCGAGTCTTGACTCGGGTGCCGCAGCCGCCACCGCACCCTCGAGCGCTGTCTCGGGTGCGGCCTCTACCGCTTCGCCAGCCTCGGTGACGCCTCTTGCGGGTCCTGCCACCCGCGCCCGTGCCGGCATGTTTCGCCCAAGCACCCGGTACACTGCGGACGACTACGTCTACGCCGCGTCTACAACAGCGCCTTCCTCGACTGCCGCTCCTTCACCGCTTCCGAACTCCGCCAGGACGGCCCTCCGGGACCCTCTGTGGCTCGCGGCCATGCAGGATGAGTTCGATGCCCTCCAGCGTAACCAGACATGGACACTTGTGCCCCGCCCTCCCCACGCCAACGTCATCACCGGGAAGTGGGTCTTCAATCACAAGTTTCATCCAGACGGGTCCCTTGATCGTCACAAGGCCCGCTGGGTGGTCCGTGGCTTTCGCCAAAGCGCCGGCGTCGACTTCACCGACACATTCGCGCCTGTTGTTAAACCCGGCACGATTCGCACTGTCCTTCAGCTTGGGCAAATAGCTCAGGTACTACATGTTTTCACGGCAATAGCTAGAGAACGACGTCTTTCTGAAAAATAGCTCACATGCGACGTATCGTCGAGTTCAAATATCATCCCTAACTCATTGCTCTTAATCGCAGTCAGTTAGGATTAAAGGGAGGCGGGTGGGACCAAGGGAGGTGGGTGGGACCCACAATTGCTCACGTCAGCAACGACGACCGTTTAATCTCTTCCCATGCGCGCGCTTTGTCTGCTTCTTCTTCTTCTTCTCCGGTGACATTGACGCAGGGCGCCAACGCCGGCGAGGCAAAACATAAATAAATGAACATAAAATAAACCCGCGGGGCGCATACAGTAGATTAAGTAGCTTAATATTACACTTAAGCTTGACATTACAGAAGCTCGTGGCTCATATAGATTCAAAAGCCACACGAAGATGAACTGAAAATTACAGGCGGGGCGTTCGCTGCTGCTCCTACCCCTAGCTACGACCCAAAATTGGGCTCACAGCAGAGCCCCGGGGGTGCGGCGGCGGCGCCGCTCAGTCCTAGTCCTCGTCGGAGCTGATGTCGATGACCTCGTGGAGGGAATTGTAAATCCCGACCTCGAGGCGGTGTTCGTCGAGCTCCATCTCCATCTGACGGTGCTTCTCATCCTCTATGCTGCGCTGGAACACCTCCAAGGTGACCCAGGGCAGGTCCTCGTCGGAGACGAAGTCCCCGGGCAGGAGGGGGCCACTACAAAACTATGGGAGATCCGCAACGTTAAAATTACGTTGTGTCTAAGGCCAAAACGTCGCTCCGGGGACGACCACGACGTTTCATGCGACGAAACGATAACATCAACGATCGATAGTCACAGACGCGTTTATGACGTTCTCGTTGCGCTGAAGGACGTCGTGCCAGAGTGCGACGTTCGGATAACGTCGCCGGAATTCTTGGTGGACGGCCCAGGCCCATTAAGTTGGCGACCGTTTTTTTTTCGTTGTTACCACAATGCCACGTGGCAGTCGCCGTTAAGATGAACGTGACCGTCGGCAGATGACGTCATTTTTCGGCGAGAATTGCGACATTATTTTTCGTCACGGGAGAAGATGACGTCATTTTCCGGCGAGAACTGCGACCTTATTTTTCGTCACGGGAGAAGATGACGTCATGATATCCTCGTGAATCAGAGGTTGCCACGTGTACCAATCACTTTTAGGCACGTTGCAATTGGCGTGACGTTTTTGTTACGTCCTAGTCTCTTGGCGTAACGTTTTAGTTCGTCGTATCGTGTCCTAATGAGGCATTGACACGTGGTCGATACATGTGATTCCACGTGGTATCTGATTGGTACGTACTACTTTCGTCATAGCATGTAAGGCGACATCGGGTTTTCGTCGTGAAAAGGTGCAATTACATGGCTCCGCGTGGCCCAATCGTTATAAGCCACGTCACCCTCTGTGGCAACGAAATAACTTTCGTCGCGTGATGTTCTTTACCAAGTGCACGACGATTAGAGCCGTCCTGCGGTCGACCAATTACACATTGACACGTGTCTTAATTTCGGAGCATAAAACGTCGCAACAAAATCATGTTTCATTTCAGGGTGGATAAGCTTGTTACCACATTAGAATTGTCATATTGGTTGTCCAGAATTGCATAAATACTAGTGGACCAATTACTTTTTTCACACTAAAGAAAAATACACAACAGTTTGGCATATAGAAAATCAGTTTACAGCAACACCACCACAAGCCAAATGCTTGCAACATTTTAGCATCAAAACTTCAATGATTCGTTAGAAGAGAGGTGCATAGCCAACAACTCAAGCAGGGTGTTGCCCTGTTCTTGCGACTTCATTAGTTTTTCTCGACCCTTCGCAGTTCTTTCATATCTCGTATGAACTTGTTCCTTGCTTCATCGGCTTCTTCTTTCATTTTCTTGAGCTCTTCAATTGTACTGCGGAGATTCGCATTCCCTTCTCTCTCAGAATCAAGTTGAGCTTGCAACTGAGACTTTGAAAGCGGCGCACGTAAGGAATTCGGAAATGTAAGTTGTTGATACTTCAGCATCAACCCTTCATCGACTGCTGCAGTGGCAACCTCTAAAGCATAAGGTGACATCTTCCTTTTCTTGTTTGCCTAAATAACATATAAAGAATATAAATGAAAATTAATATAGCAGATGACAAGCAATTAGTACAAGACAACAATAGGCAGAATAGCAGAACACAAGAATATACAATTTTTGCATAAACATGTAATTCCTTCATGCATATGTGAACAGACAAGTCAATTTTTATGCAGTGTCACTGAGACATACTATTACATCACGTGCGCTTGTAAATTAGCTACACAAATCCATAATAACTAACATATGTCTGCAACTAAACTTAATTTTATGTATAAGCCTCAGACATAACCCTACAAGACTTCAAATAGAGTTTAGGATATAGGGTCGAGGTACTGGTTATAATATGATTATAAACAAATCCTTGACCCTAAACACATAAACCCTAGTAACATGGCAGTGAGGGATGTATTCATCATCGGCAGTATGTGTCGTGGTGGTATCAAGGCAGATGCCATAGGTATGACTAAGATGTGGGCCCGATGGACGCTGGGGGGTCCGGGGAGGGTTTGTGCGCTAAGGAGCATGCGATGAAGAACACACAGAACCAAGCACACCAAGATCTACCCAGGTTCGGGGCCCTCGTGTGGAGGTAACACCCCTACTCCTGCCTACCTCTCTCTATATATCTCGGTATCTCACAAGTACAAGATGCTCCTCGAACTGTATGATCCAACAATGGTGAAAATGGTGAAGTGCTCAAGGAAGAAGATGAAGCTACGGGGGGAATATCTCTCTGGGCATCGTCCCTCGCGCAGGAGGGAGTGATGCTCTATATATAGGCTAACCGAGTTACGGTTATGTCCCTGGATGCACTGTAGCCACGCCTCCGATG
Source organism: Poa pratensis (assembly GCA_947311845.1). Classification (NCBI taxonomy): domain Eukaryota; kingdom Viridiplantae; phylum Streptophyta; class Magnoliopsida; order Poales; family Poaceae; genus Poa; species Poa pratensis. The sequence continues at coordinate 70,212,592 of CAMZMU010000027.1, read as the reverse complement.
TGTCATGATGGCACTCCAGTCAGGGACAGGACGTGACTTGCCCATCCCCTGCAGCGCAATGGTAGAGCTAGGATGTCCCCTCTGACAGGGACATGACGTGGCCTGGCCGTGCCTACCTCGTAGCCTTTTCCCCGGTTGCTCCGGAGTCAGCGGTCAAGTACCACCTTTCCCGCCCTTCACGCAGCACGCCCCTGACAGTCTCCGTGTCAGGCGCTTCCGTGCCAGAAGGGAGGTGACAGGAGCATTGACTCCTGCTCCGACACTACACTGCTCTCTTCCTTTAACCCGGCCAGGATACCCCGGATCACCCTTGGCTCTAACCCGGCATGGCTATGCCGGATCTTCTCCTTGGGTTAACCCGTCATGGATATGCCGGACTCTTTACCTCGGTATAGATTCCTCACCTGCATATAATAACAACATGGTGACACCGACATTTATATGTCGGTATGGTTATGTCGGATCAAGCATGTTGGCCTGAGTATGTCGGACCAACTATCTCATTTAGCACTTATCGGTTACCCCGGAGTTGTTTACCTCGGTCACCTCCGTACCTTGGACCATACTTGGATACACTTAATACCGTATCATGACCCTACCCGGGGGTAGCCCCCCGACAGTATGGTTAACTGAATAAGCAAATGACAATCTATTAAGCATGTACATAAATAAAATAGCAGATGACGAGCATAGATGAGATGCAGATGATAACCATGCATGCATAGATCGTAGTTGGATCCATGTTGAAGTGATGAAAATTGCAAACGACAAGAATGTATGAACATATCAGATGAAAATCAAAGATGGCCTAGCAGATCACAAACAATTAAGAATTCAAGCAAATGAACTTGCATGCACAAGCATAGATGTAAGAGCAGATCACTTGCATGCACAAGAAGATTATAGATGACAAGAATGTACAGCACATAGATGATATATGAAACTAGGAGATGACAAGCATTTAGAGAAAGTAAAGGTATGACTAGAATCTATGAACTAGCAGATACAATCGATTAAGCATGCATGCATGCACATGACAAAGCATAGACAAGAAGCTGAGCTGCCAGATCAAGGGATAACCCGAAGCTCATGATCGTCACTGACTAGTGATTCACATGGCGAGTCTCTATCGCTGAAATCTGATTCCTCTTCAACATCATACTCAGATCCAGAGTTTTCCTTCTTGATCTTTTCAGGGGAGAACACAGTCGGAGATGCAACAAGACTTACTAAAGACGAATAACCCAGTTGTTGCAGCCGTGCGTTGTTTCTCATGATAGTTTTGATCCGCTCTTCTTCTATGGGTTGGAACTTTGATCCTACATCAGGGTAAAGAAATCAAAGTAAGCTACAGATATTGGTTACTGCATCTGGAGATGCAACAAAACTTTGATCCTTTTTCTCATCATAAGTACTTATGTCGGTTTGACCAACACAACCGAGATTGTCTCGATTCTTCCGAACATCTAGTTACTGCATCTTCTTTAACTTTTTCCGACACTCTCCGTATGTCGGTTTCCCCGACATGCCGAGGTTCTCCTAACCTCGGTCGAGTTTTTACCATCGCTTCTGGTAGAGATATAGTGTTTATCTCCTCGTTTCTTGTGTACAGGCAGACATACCCCTGCAGGTCCTGCACACAGGTCACACTGGTCCCACTATATGTCCCATCGTGTCAACACACTTGAGTGCATTGACCGCACGAAGCACACGTTGCACCGTATTTTTTGAATCTCCCGCCCACTAGTGCTCCACTAATGGCGCTCTGTGTAGTTATGATCTTAGTGGCCCACGATGTGGCCGTTGGAGCAGTTATCTCGCCGCGTTAACTGCGGGGATCGTGCGCAGGAAATCCGCGGCGGTTTTGGTAACCGCCCACGAACTTCTCCACAAACCGTGCCATCCCGCGTCTATAAATAGGGGCACGGGGGCTCCACCTACTCCTTCTTCCTCACAACTCCTCTGCACCATCGCCGCCGCCGCGTGCAACTTCTCTCCACCGCAGCGCGGAGAACATCGCACGCCGCCGACGACCGGACCCTGCCGCGCCGCTGCCACGCCGTCATCTCCACGGCCATTTTCCACAATCCTCTCGCCCCGCGCATCGGATCTATAAGTAAGCTCTTCATCTACTTGATCTTCTCCAATCGATTTAGGATTAAGATCTCCCGTCCTCGCTCTTGAGTAGTTCTTGAATAGAATCCCTTTTTACTCCTTTTGTAGATCTTCCCCGCACACTGGTTTTGTAGAAAAGTGTTTGTCCTTAAGTGTTTCCTTTTCCTCCTCCATGAGTACACCCAAGTGCTCATCACTTGATGATTTTTTACCTCGGTGCAGGTTTTCCTCTCCGAAATGTCCTCTCATAAGGCCCCGGAGCCTTCCGACATTCCCGAAGAAGAGGGAGAGGGAGAACGCGGAGGATGGGAGGGCTCCGACATTACCCCGAACGAAATCGCTTGGCTGAAGCGAACCCGGCGCATCCCGAAGTGGGTGGAATGCCGGGTCCCGGATAAGGAATCTGAGCCAAACGTGAAGCCCGGAGAACGGGTGGTCTTCGTCGTGCATTTCCAGCGCGGCTTCGGACTCCCGGTCAGCAAATTCTTCTGAGCTTTCCTCGATAAGTTCGGACTTCAACCTCACCATCTCCCGGCGAACGCCATTACCACCCTCGCCTCATACATATGTTTCTCCGAGGGATACCTCGGCCTCTGGCCCACTGTCGACCTCTGGGCCAAATACTTCCAGCTTCGGAGGTAAAGTATCCCAGATCCAGATAACAAGGATCTCCCGAAGCAGATGACCGCTTGCGGCGCAGCCACCATCACACCTCGGAGGAATTCGATCTTTCCTCGGATCCCCTGCTTGGAGTCATGCCGGAAGTGGCAGCGGACGTTCTTCTACGTGAAGAACCCGGATGGAGATGATGACTTCCTCAACTGGAGTGGAACCCCGCCACTCCCTCTAAGCAGCTTAACTGGGATCATAATCCCAAGTTCTCCATCCCCGAGATCAACTCGGTTAACAAGCTCGTCGAGTTCTTCCAGGATGATGATGGGCTAGTGGCGGATGATCTGCCGCGGACCTTTGTCAGCCACCGGGTTTCACCCCTCCAGGAGCGAACTCACAAGATATGCCACATGAGTGGCCAGTATGATCCCACCCGGATCAGCACCCACGAGCTCAGCAAGCTCGAGATGAAACACTGGGTCAAGGCCATTGCCAAGACCGAGATGGAAGATGAATGGGAATGGGGCATGGAACACCACGACAGAGAACATCTCCCTCCACATGTAAGTATCCCGCATTTTCCTCCGACACAACTCTTTGACCGAGATAACTTTTATGTCGGCAACACATTTACTTCTCTTTGTAACTCGAACCCATTGCATTTATGCTGCAGAGATTCACTCGGCAGACCATCGAATATGGGGTGGACCCCTCTGCGAAGTGGGGCAAGGACCTGCCTGCCCCGGCCGTTCCCGAGACTGAAGATCCGAATAATGAGGATAACATGCCCATCCCCAAAGCTCGCACCTCTGCCTCGGGTAAGCCTCGAGCTCAAGCTACACTCTGAGATTGGTCAGATGACGATGACGACGATTGCCAAATCTTAGAGCCCATAGATGCTCCTCCCCTCGCATATGCTCACCCATTATCCTCGGCCTCAGCTAACCCGACCGGCCCGAGCACAACTCGCAAGCGCGCAGGGACCGGCCCTTCGGACACCGGGACATCAACTACCTCGGAGCCTCCTCCGAAGAAAGTCAAGAGGGTGAAGAAGTCTGGCCAGATACTTCGGGGCAAGAAGCTGCCAGTTACCGAAGGGTAACAAACTCTTTACCAACATATTTGCTTTCTTTACTCCTTAACCGATATAACCTTTTCCCGAGACTAATTTCTCTTTTTACTTTGCTGCAGAGATGTCATTCGTGTTCCTCAGAGTGCTACCTCGATGCGCTCGCCCATAACAGCGCCCGAGGAAACTCGGACTGCCGAGGTTGAGACTGCTAGCCCGACTAGGGCTGGTCGTACCTTGGCACCTCCTACTCCTACCGGCACACCGCAGCAGTCACCAGGCAGGCCATCTCCCTCTGTGAAGTCTCCTGCCACGACATATCGGAAAACCGGCTCCTCCCCATCCAAGTCGACATCTGACAAACAGGCTACCGGGACAGAGATGGTTATCTCGGGCAAGCAGTCCAAGGCGACTCCGAAGCAAGCCCTGACTGCCTCGGTCTCTCGAGCTTCAGCAGCTCGCTGGGGGTTTCGCCTGCTGTGCACCTCCAGTGGCAACAACTTGGGCTTAATGGACCTCTATGATCTGGACTGGCATGCCGCCGACATAGAAGAGGTTTCCTCCCGAGATCCAGCTACCCAGCATCCAGCTGGACCAAGTGATGTTGCTCAGGCCATGCACGCCATGCAGGTCGCAGCCCTCCACGCCAGCAAAACTACCGAGGTAAACTTTCCTGAACTTAGCCTTTTCTTTCTTTACTAAGAATTACACATGTATTATCCCCAGTCCCCGAGATTCGGGTTAAGTGGTTGAGGCTCAACCGAGCAAAAATCACTTGGCTCGAATCTTCCACACAAAAAACCTCGAATTCCAGTCCCCGAGACTCGAGTCGAGTTTTACTGGGCTTGAGTCTTGAAAAAATTCGACACATGCAGTCCCCGAGATTCGAGTCGAGTTTACTCGGCTTGAGTCTTGATACTAACACCGATGCATCCCCTTTTTCAGGATAGCCTCAATGCTCGGACCAAGCTATTCCAGACCTTGCCGCTGGACCACAAGAAGCTCCGGGACTCCCACAAGCATTTGAAAGTGGAGCAGAAGAAAAAGGATGATGCGCACCAAGCTGCGCTAAAAAAGGAGCAAGACGAAGTAGCTCGGCTTCAGAAGGAACTGGAGCGGGTGCAGAAGCAGCGGGAAACCGATGCCCAGAAGCTCAAAACAGAGAAACAGGAAGTGCCAACTGTCGCGGTGGTATCACAGCAGATGCCATAGGTATGGCTAAGATGTGGGGCCGATGGACGCTAGGGGATCCGGGCAGGGTTTGCGCGCTAAGGAGCACGCGATGAAGAACACACAGAACCAAGCACACCAAGATCTACCCAGGTTCTGGGCCCTCATGTGGAGGTAACACCCCTACTCCTGCCTACCTCTCTCTATATATCTCGGTATCTCACAAGTACAAGATGCTCCTCGAGCTGTATGATCCAACAATGGTGAAAATGGTGAAGTGCTCAAGGAAGAAGATGAAGCTACGGGGGGGAATATCTCTCTGGGCATCGTCCCTCGCGCAGGAGGGAGTGATGCTCTATATATAGGCTAACCGAGTTACGATTATGTCCCTGGATGCACTGTAGCCACGCCTCCGATGTGTCATGATGGCACTCCTGTCAGGGACAGGACGTGACTTGCCCATCCCCTACAGCGCAACGGTAGAGCTAGGATGTCCCCTCTGACAGGGACAGGACGTGGCCTGGCCGTGCCTACCTCGTAGCCTTTTCCCCGGTTGCTCCGGAGTCAGCGGTCAAGTACCACCTTTCCCGCCCTTCACGCAGCACGCCCTGACAGTCTCCGTGTCAGGCGCTTCCATGCCAGAAGGGAGGTGACATGAGCATTGACTCCTGCTCCGACACTACACTGCTGATCTCTTCCTTTAACCCGGCCAGGATACCCGGGATCACCCTTGGCTCTAACCCGGCATGGCTATGCCGGATCTTCTCCTTGGGTTAACCCGGCATGGATATGCTGGACTCTTTACCTCGGTAGAGATTCCTCACCTGCATATAAGAACAACATGGTGACACCGACATTTATATGTCGGTATGGTTATGTCGGATCAAGCATGTCGGCCCGAGTATGTCGGACCAACTATCTTATTTAGCACTTATCGGTTACCCCGAAGTTGTTTACCTCGGTCACCTCCATACCTCGGACCATACTTGGATACACTTAATACCGTATCATGACCCTACCCGGGGGTAGCCCCCCGACAGTATGGTTAACTGAATAGGCAGATGACAATCTATCAAGCATGTACATAAATAAAATAGTAGATGGCGAGCATAGATGAGATGCAGATGATAACCATGCATGTATCGATCGTAGTTGGATCCATGTTGAAGTGATGAAAATTGCAAACGACAAGAATGTATGAACATATCAGATGAAAATCAAAGATGGCCTAGCAGATCACAAACAATTAAGAATTAAAGCACATGAACTTGCATGCACAAGCATAGATGTAAGAGCAGATCACTTGCATGCTTAAGAAGATTATAGATGACAAGAATGTACAACACATAGATGATATATGAAACTAGGAGATGACAAGCATTTAGAGAAAGTAATGGTATGACTAGAATCTATGAACTAGCAGATACAATCGATTAAGCATGCATGCACATGATAAAGCATAGACAAGAAGCTGAGCTGCCAGATCAAGGGATAACTCGAAGCTCATGATCCTCACTGACTAGTGATTCACATGATGAGTCTCCATCGCTGAAATCTGATTCCTGTTCAACATCATACTCAGATCCAGAGTTTTCCTTCTTGATCTTTTCGGGGAGAGAACACAGTCGGAGATGCAACAAGACTTACTAAAGACGAATAACCCAGTTGTTGCAGCCGTGCGTTGTTTCTCATGATAGTTTTGATCCGCTCTTCTTCTATGGGTTGGAACTTTGATCCTACATCAGGGTAAAGAAATCAAAGTAAGCTACAGATATAACACTTGCTAAGAATCTAATACAGTAGCAGAAAGTAAGCTACTCATCAAGTCATCATGTAACTGTTGGATATATCCCCAAAAGGTAATGTATTTATACATCTGACAATGTATTTATACATATGTATATCTGATTCATACATTATTGATTCGTATTCTCTATGCCATAGCTGCAGTGATTTCTAAATGCGTGATTTAGGGAAAAGCTCACCTGCACGTGTAGAGAATATGAATACGTAAAAAGTACCCTAGTTCTTTTATGGACTAATTCTTAATGCTAGATGACGCGGCTTTTCCTAGTCATGGACATAGAGTTTATGTCAGCATCAAGGATGGCATATTATTGGACTATAATATGGCTGGGTCACCCAAGTGTTGGTATGCTAAGAGATTCCGTTAAATAGTCTTTTTGTCCTTAGCTTTATCACAGAAAGGTTGTTGTATAACAAGTCGTTGTAACCATGAGGTTATTGGGGTCATGCATATTGGAGGAGTTGCTTTGGTGCTGTCAACCGTCACGGCCGTAACAGGGTGACCATAAAGGCAGTTGCTGGGTGGCTTCAAAGGTGTGTATGTATCCTAATGTTCTGAGATGGGAAATTACTCCTCTAGGTTAAGAGAGATACTTCCACGGCCCGCTCGGTATTATATACATATCCACTACGTTCTGCAGACAATGCATGGTGAAGTTACACCATGTGGGATATCATAATACGGCAACGAGTAAATGGAACTTACCAGTAACGAGATAGACAAAGATGATGTGAATCAATCTTTGATTGATTCATGGTATCATCACGGATCTATATCTCGAGTGAAGTTCAGTTTCGTGAGTAATGGGATTGATATATGATAATCAACAGGTTCAACAGTAGAGTTATTCGCATAACGATAGCAGCCACACAGGACGTCCTTGGAACTGTCACTGGCCGGTGATTGGTTGATACCCAACCAATTATAGCTACCCGTTATCGGACCTGTAGGGTGGACACACTTAAGCTAGGATTGGTTAGTTGTGTTATATGGTTGGTCTGGAACATGGAGACAGTATCACCAGCATGGTGCTTGCGTGATATCACATACCTTGTCAAGAGAGAAAGTTTGAGAGAAAGTTTGTGATAGAAGTTACTATCATGGTCGGATTTATTCCGAGGAGGTTTATAAGGAAGGGTATATTTGTCTGGAGTATTTTGTCGGCGGACACTAGGTGTCCCGGATCATATGAAAGAAGTTTCATATGATACGGAATTAATTCGGTGAATGTCGTGGTGGTATCACGGCAGATGCCATAGGTATGGCTAAGTTGGGGCTCGCTTGGACGCTGGGGGATCCGGGGAGGGTTTACGCGCTAAGCAGCACGTGATGAAGCACACACAGATCTGAGAACACACCGATCTACCCAGGTTCGGGGCCCTCGTATGGAGGTAAAACCCCTACTCCTGCATGCCTCTCTCTGTATATCTCAGTGTATCACAAGTACAAGATGCTTCTCGAGCTGTATGATCCAACAATGGTGAAGCGGTGAAGCTCTCAAGGAAGAAGATGAAGCTACGGGGGAGGGGGGAATGGAACTCAGGGCATCATCCCTCACGCAGGAGGGGCAGATGCCCTCTATATAGGCCAACCGAGTTACGGTTATGCCCCTCGAAATACACTGCTGCCATGCCACTGAGGAGTCATCATGGCACTCCTGTCAGGGACAGGACGTGGCCTGCCCATCCCCTGCAGCCAACGGTAGAGCTAGGATGTCCCCTCTGACAGAGACAAGACGTGGCCTGGCTGTGCTACCTCATAGCCTTTTCCGTAGCCTTTCCCCCGGTTATCCTGGAGTCAGCGGTCAGACGCGTGCAGTCCCGTAGAACCCGCAGCACGCCTCTGCCAAGCTCCGTGCCAGACGCTCCGTGTCAGACGGGAAGTGACAGGAGCATTGACTCCCGCCCGACATATCGCTCCTTGCCTCGTTTAGCCCAGCACGGATGTGTCGGGCTCCCCTTGACTCTAACCTGGCATGGCTATGCCGTATACTCTTCTTGGTTAACCCGGGAAGGATATGCCGGATTCCTAGCCTCGGTGCAGAGTCTCCACCTGCATATAAGAACAACTCGATTTTACCGACATATATATGTCGGTATGGTTATGTCGGTTCAGGTATGTCGGCCCAAACATGTTGGACCAACAATATCACTTAGCTCCTGTCAGTCACTCCGGAACTGTATACCTCGGTCACTTCCATACCTCGGACCACACTTGGTCACACTTAGTACCTTACCATGACCCTACCCGGGGGTAGCCCCCGACATTAGTCCCCGAAGCTGGTGTGGTCCTACAGACCTGGATGAAGGGCCGCACTAGGTTTAACAAAACCAAACATCCGAGACAGATTTCCAACATCTCTATGTCGGAGCCATCCCAACCATCAAAATCCCAACTTCCTTATTTTCATCAACTTTACCGACATTTCCCAGATGTCGGTTTCTCCGACACAGCGAGATTCTTGTAACCTCTGTTGAATAGCTTCCACGATACTTGACCGAGTTTCATTGTTATCTCCTTGGTTCCTACGCTGACACAGACATGCCTCTGCACGCACTGCTCACACGTCACACTGAACATTTTGAATCTCCCGCCCGTCGGTGCTCCACTAACCGCACCACGGGCGGTTGCTCTCCTGTGGCCCACGATGTGGCCGGTTGGTGTGGTTGCCCACACCGCTACACGCGGAGATCATGCGCAATAGATCTCGCGGCGGTTTCGGAAACCACCCGCTGCCGCTTCATTAACCGTGCACCCACTGCGCTTATAAATAGGGGTAAAGGACCCCACCTCTTCCTTCTTCCTCACAACTCCTCTCTACACCTCCATCGCCCCCGCTTGAAATCTCCATCGCCGCCGCACAGAGACGCCCGCACCGCACTGTCGACCGGAGTTTGCCGCACCACCGCCACGTCTGACCATCCGCCGCCGTACTGCGCATTCCTCTCATCCACGGCTGCACCGAATACATCGGTAAGTTCTTCCTCTTCTCAATCCTATTCGATTGATTTAGGACTAGGACCTTCCACCATAGTTCATGCCTAGTTCTTGAATAGATTTGCTTTTCTTAGGTTTTGTAGATCTTCTCTGTATACTTCGCCCGCAGAAACTTGTTTGTCCTTAGTTATCCCCTTTTCTTCACCGTGAAAACACTGATGTGCTCACCGCCGGCGATCTCTCGCACTTCCTACAGATTGATTCTTCCGAGATATCTCCCCGAGATACCTCGGAGCCTTCCGACGTTCTCGAGGAAGAGGGAGCCGGAGAACACGGTGGATGGGACGGATCTGACGTCAGCCAAGCCGAGATTGATTGGCTGAAGCTGACTCGGCGCATTCCTGCGCAAGTGGAGTGTCTGATCCCGGGCAGTGAATTCGAGCCCGACGTGAGATCCGGAGAACGGGTTGTCTTTGTCGCGCACTTCCAGCGCGGCTTCAGACTCCCGGCGAGCAGATTCTTCCGGAGCTTCCTCGACAAGTTCGGGCTCCAACCTCATCATCTCCCGGCAAATGCCATCACCACCCTTTCTTCATTTGTCTCTTTCTCCGAGGGATACCTCGGCCTCTGGGCTTCGGTCGAGGTCTGGGCCAAATATTTCCAGCTCCGGAAACAGAGTATCCCGGACCCAGATCACAAGGACCTCCCCAAGCTCATGACTGCATGCGGGGCGGCCACTATCACACCCCGGAAGAACTCCATCTTCCCCCGGATACCTTGCCTCGAGTCATGCCGGAAATGGCAAAGGACTTTCTTTTACGTGAAGAGCCCGGATGGTGAAGATTTCCTCAACTTGCCCGAATGGGATCTTGGTCCCCCTAACAGACAGCTCAATTGGGACTACAACCCGAAATTTTCCATTCCCGAGGTCAATTCTATCCACAAGTTCGTCGAGGAATTCTAGGACAAAGATAAGCTAGTGGCGGATGACCTGCTGCGGACATTCGTCATCCGCCGAGTTTCCTCGCTTCAGGAGCGAGTTCACAAGATCTGCCAGATGAGTGGCATGTTTGACCCCACCCGGAGCAGCACTCATGCGCTGGACAAGCCCGCGGTGAAACGTCGGGTCAAGGCCATCGCCAAGACCGACATGGCTGACGAGTGGGAGTGGGGCATGGAGCCCCACCACCAATACAAGCCCCCGAAGCACGTAAGCACTCACCAACTTGAACCGACATAACTTTCTTGCCGAGACAACCCTTATGTCGGCAGCGCACTTACTATCAGTGTAAACTGACATTCTTGTATTCATGTTGTAGAGATTCAGCCGACAAACGATTGAAGATGGGGTTCACCCCTCCGAGCAATGGGGCGAGGGTCTACCTGTCCCGGCCGTGCCCGAGACTGAAGATCCGGATTCTGAGGACTTCATGCCAATTCCCACAGCTCGCCCCCTGCCTCGGGTAAGCCTCAAGCCCAAGCTCCAGTCCGAGACTTGCCAGATGACGATGATGACTGCCGAATTTTAGAGCCTATAGATGCTATCCCCATTGCATATGCTTACCCACTATCCTCGGACCCAGCTAACCCGGCCAGCCCAAGCACAACTCTCAAGCGCGCAGGGACCGGTACCTCAGGAACCGGAACAGCCACAACCTCGGAGCCTCCTCCGAAGAAGCGGTTGAAGAAGTCCGGCAAGATAGTTCGGACCAAGAAGCCGCCAGTCACCGAAGGGCACTGAATTATTTCCAATACCTTGCTTTCTTTATTCCTTAACCGGGACAACTTTTTCCCGAGACTAACTTCTTCTTTTACCTCATTACAGTGAAGTCCTTTGTGTCAACCAGAGTGCCACCTCGATGCGCTCTCCTATATCAGTGCCCGAGGTAGCTCAGGGCCCCGAGGCAATGACTGCTAGCCCAATCTGGGCCAGTCCTACCTCGGCATTCCCTACGCCTGCCGGCACACCGCCGCTGACCTCTGCAAATGCTCCTGAGGGAGCTCAAGGGAATCTGGAGACTTTGGCCCCTGACCAGCATAGAGACTCCGGGGTCCACATTTTGGACTCCGACATATCTCGGCCAGAAGCTCCGGTCATACTGGATCAACAGCAACCACCTCGACCACCACCACCGTCGCAACAACAGCATCAGCAACACAGCAGCAACAACCACCGCAGCAACAACAGAAGCAGCAGAAGCAGAAGGAGCAACTACATAGAAGGACAAGCCGCAGAAGAAGGATAAGCCTCCGCAGCAGCCACAACAACAGCCACCACCGCAGCGATCATCACGCAGTCCTTCTCGTTCTCCGAAGTCTCCTTCGGCATCAGCCCGGAAGGCCGCACCCCCGGCTAAACAAACTTCGAGCCAACAGACCACGGAAAAGAGCTGGTAGTCTCGGACAAGCAGCAGCCCAAGGTGAACCCGAACCCGAAGCAAGCTCTGACTGCTGCCATCTCCCGAGCTTCCCCAGGCCGCTGGGGGTTTCCTGTGGTGCGTACTGCAAGCGGCCATAGCTTGGGCTCACTGGAGCATTATGACATGGACTGGAATGCCGCCGACCTCAACGAAGTTCCTCCGCAGACCCCGCAGCGCTCCATCCTGCAGGCCCAAGTGCCGTAGCTCAAAGCATGCACACACTACAAGTTGCTACCTTAACGCCAGCAGAACTGCCGAGGTAAATTCTCAACTCAGACCTTTCTTCCTTTACAAAAGCTATAGATATACTATCCCCAGTCCCCGAGATTCGGGTTAAGTGATTGACACTCAACCGAGTTAAAATCACTTGGCGCGAATCTTCCCAAAAAAATTCAAGTTCCAGTCCCCGAGACTCTTGTCGAGCTTGGCAGGAATTCTCAAAAATCCGACATTCAGATTACTCGGTTTGAGTCTTGATAACACCACTAACATTTCCATCTCTCTCCAGAAAAGCATGAACGCTCGGACCAAAGTGTTCCACACTTTGCTCCTTGATCATAAGAAGCTCCATGACTCCCACAAGTGCTTGCAAGCAGAGCAGAAGACTCGGGAGAACGCGCACAGAAGGCGCTTAAAAAAGAACAGGACGAAGTGGCCCGGCTCCAGACGGAACTCCAGCGGGTGCAGAAGCAACGGGAGGATGATGCCCAGCAGCTGAAAACCGAGATGCAAACCTGTTGTCGCGGAGAAGAAACTCCGGGAAGACGCAGCTGAGAAACACAAGGAGGAACTCCGCCAGGCCGAGGTTCGCGTTACCTCGGCGACAGAAGCCTTGGATGCCCTGAAGGCAAAGTGTGACAGCTGGCTGGAGAAACTTGTCTGCATTAACCGAGAGATGGACAGTAAGCTCTTTCTCCCTTCATCTTTCTACTCATACCGACATTTGCCATATGTCGGATTATGATTTTACTTTTGACAACAGCTTTTCCTACTATAGAGCATTTCATGCACACTCAAGTTGCTGCCTCCAACATAACCAACAAGGCCCGAGAAAGAAGATCCGAGGCTGGCCCCATCTCGGATGAGTGGGATATTGAAGATCACTTGACTGCAATGAAAGCTCGGATTTCTCCCTTGAAGCTCCTTGGCACTGAGCTCCTTGAAGCCAGCATCCACGTTTACCAGACATTATGGCCTACTGCCCAAACCCCGGCAACCACCGCCGAGCTAGCCAAATGTCTGCACGCTGCCGAGAAAAGACTCCGGGAGTGGAGATCTTCTTCAGCTCGCGCCGGCGCAGACCAAGCGCTCACCTTTTTGATGTCTTGGTACGAGGAGATTGAGCTCGAGAAGGTGAGGTCCCTGCGCTCTGGCTCGCAATGGACCGAGGACCCATCTTAGTCGAGCGCAAAAGTGCCGCTGCTTTCATGGCCAGCTATGCTGAAACTCGGTACTTCATCCCCGGGGATACCTACTCCGACGCTGAAGATTACGCTGCTGACAGCGATGATGAGGAGACCGATGAGGAGGCAATGGACGAAGAAATCGAAGCTGAGGCAGCCGACACTGCCACCGACATTGCCGCCGAGACTGCCCCGCAGAACAACCGACACTTCTCCAGAAGCGGCCTCCGACACTGGAGTCTCGGCTGCCACTTCAACTCCCGAGGCTGCTCCAACACCTGAAGGTGCTCCTGCTCCCGACGTTGCTCCTGCCACAGGCCCTGCGGATCCGAGTTCTTCCGGCACCGCTTCCTGAACTTCTTACAAGCAGAACTATCAAATCCCGGAATGCCGGGTGCAGATGTAATATACTTTAAGTGTTTCACCGAGCTACCTCTATTTTGCCACTTTTATTCGAAAACGGCTTAATGCCGGATCACTTTGGACCAAGTCCCCGAGTTTACTTTCGTGTTTACTATACTTAGTAACCTTTGCTCTTGTCTACCTTTTTGGCGTTCGACAGTCGAGTCACAAGATCAAAATTATAGCATACAGTACTTAGTAAAATTTTGAGGTATGATTCAAAGTTATCCGACACAAGGAAAAGGAATGAAAAACCGGGGTTAGTAAACGACATATGTCGGATCATTTTAGGACCGAGTCCCCGAGTCCACTTTCATGTTTACCACATACCACAACCTTTGCTCTTGACTACCATTTCGGCGTTCGTCAGTCGAGTCACAAGATCACAACAAGATAGCATACATTACTTGAACTTTGAAACGAGTCAAAAAATCATCCGACACATGAACGACATATAAAAAACCGAAATAAAACACATGCATATGGACAAGGCAGTCCCCGAGTTACAGCTCGGAGTGCCGACATTTCATTTGAAAAGAAACCGAGATACATACATTACGTCCTTTATGAGTAAAAGGGACGGAGTAGAGCTACATTCCAGGGTCGTTTGGTCTCCTCTCCGGACTTGTCCATTACATTTTTCCTCGGTGCCTGTGCATCTATAAGATAGTATGAATCATTGTGCAGAGCTCTGCTCACAATGAACGGTCCCTCCCATGGAGGTGACAATTTATGTCGGCCTGCACTTCTTGCACCAGCCTCAGTACTAAATCTCCTTCTCGGAATACCCGAGGGCTGATTTTCTTGCTATGATAGCGTCGGAGATTCTGCTGGTATATTGCTGACCGAGATAAGGTCAATTCTCGTGCCTCTTCGAGCAGATCAACAGCATCTGCCCGAGCCTCTTTTGCCTCGGTTTCAGTGTACATCGCAACTCTCGGCGAGTCATACTGTATGTCGGTTGGCAGAACCGCTTCTGCTCCATAGACCAGAAAGAATGGCGTATAGCCAGTTGAGCGATTCGGTGTGGTCCTTAGACCCCACAGTACTGCTGGTATCTCCTCTATCCAACAACCCGGAGTTCTCAACAGAGGTTCGATCAACCGAGCTTTAATGCCGGCCAACACCAGTGCATTTGCTCTTTCCACTTGGCCATTTGCCTCAGGATGTGCCACCGAGGCTATGTCCAGCCGGATTCCCTTTTCTGCACAAAACCGAGCGAATTCCCCCACAGCGAAGTTGGTGCCATTATCCGAGATAATGCTATGGGGGTATCCATACCTCAAGATGATGTCCTTCAAAAAGGACACCGCTGTGTGACCATCACACTTCCGGATAGGCTTTACCTCGATCCATTTGGTGAATTTATCCACCATCACCAGCATATGAGTCATGTTACCTCGGGCTGGTTTGAACTCTCCCACCATGTCCAAACACCACACAGCAAAGGGCCAAGTGATAGGAATTGTCTTCAGTGCCGAGGCTGGTAAATGGATTTTCTTGGCGAATCTCTGGCATCCCTCGCACCTTCTGACAATATCTTCTGCCTGTTCCATAGCCTTGGGCCAGTAAAACCCATGCCGGAATACTTTAGCAACTAGGGCTCTTGAAGAAGCATGATGACCACATTCCCCTTGATGAATTTCCAAGAGCATTTCTTGTCCCTCTGCTGGTTCGACACAGCGCTGCAACACCTCGGTTACACTTCTCTTGTACAGCTCCTTGTTGATGATGGTGTAAGCTTTGGACCTTCTCTGCACTTGCCTGGCCTCCACTTCATTGCTGGCAAACTCCCATCTGTCATGTACGCCATGATTGGTTGTGCCCATTCCGGGACAGGGCGCACAGGAAAGACCGGGATCTCTATGTCTTCATCCATGGGATCAACCGACATTGCTTCCTCCGAGATTAGGTGACCAGTCCCCGAGTTCTGCCAAGCAGTCCCCGGGTTTTCCCAAATGCATCCGACATCAACGTCCATGGGGACAGCGCCAGACTCCGGTTTAGCTGGGATAAAAATTGACTCAGACTCGGGGATGGCTTGATCGATGGTTTCCTCAGATGCTCCAACGATATCCCGGGCGGAATAGCTTCCCGAGACGAACCGAGCTTGGATAACACATCAGCAGCTTCATTCTCCGCCCGAGGTACGTGCTTGAACTCGCACCCTTCAAAGAATCCCGAGATCTTCTGGACATGAAACCGATACAGCGCCATATTGGCATCCAGAGCATCCCAGTTTCCTGAGACTTGCTGCACCACCAAATCCGAATCTCCGAAGCATTCAATCCGGCGGATGCCAATCTCTTGGCCACATTAAGCCCATGGACCAGTGCCTCATACTCTGCCACATTATTAGATGCCGCGAAATGAATCTGCAGCACATATCTTAGCTGATCCTGCTTTGGCGAGGTAAGGACTATTCCGGCACCTAAACCAATCTTGGTTCGGGAACCATCAAAGTGCATCTTCCAATAGTTAAAGTCCGGCACAGGTGGTGTATACTGCATCTCGGCCCAATCCACCAAGAAGTCTGGCAAAGCCTGAGATTTGATAGCATCTCTTCTCTCATAGTGTGGAGTGTAAGGTGATACCTCGATAGCCCATTTGGCTACTCGGCCAGTTGCATCTTTGCATCCGATGATCTCCGAGATAGGAGCCTCACACACCACTGTGATTGAATGCTCTTGGAAGTAATGTTTCAACTTCTTTGCAGCCAGATAGACACCATATGTCATTTTCTGGTAGTGAGGATAGTTCTGCTTGGATAGCGAGATTACCTCGCTCAAATAATACACCGGCCTCTGCACAGTTTTGCCCTCTTCTTCTCTTTCCACCACCACTACGACACTCACAACTCGGTTTGTGGCTGCAATGTAGAGCAACATCGGCTCTTTGGGCAATGGTGAGGCCAGTATCGGTGCTGTTGACAGCATCTTCTTTAACTCGGTGAAGGCCGCATCTGCTTGCGGAGTCCACACGAAGTGAGTGGTTTTCTTCATGAGCTGATACAAAGGTAATGCCTTTTCACCAACCGGCTTACAAACCGACTCAAAGATGCTAAACATCCAGTGAATTTCTGCACGTCTTTGAGACATGTCGGTAACCTCATGCTTTCAATAGCACGGATTTTTGTCGGGTTAACCTCGATACCTCGGCTAGACACAAGGAAACCGAGTAATTTTCCTGCCGGCACACCGAATGTACACTTATCCGGGTTAAGTTTCATTCGGTATTTTCTCAAGTTTAGGAATGTCTCTCTGAGATCATCGATCAGAGAGGACTTTTCTTTGGTTTTTATGACGACATCGTCGACATACACTTGCACATTCCGACCTATTTGGTCATGCAGACATTTCTGCATGCACCTCTGGTATGTTGCCCCGGCATTTCTCAAACCAAAAGTCATGACACGATAGCAATAAGCCCCGTACGGGGTAATGAAAGCAGTTTTCAATTGATCAGCCGGGTTCAGAGGAATCTGATGAAACCCAGAGTAAGCATCTACAAAGGATAACAGCTCACACCCGGCCGTGGAATCGATCACTTGATCTATCCGAGGTAACGGGAATGGATCCTTAGGACATGCCTTGTTAAGGTTCGTGAAATCGATACACATACGCCACACTTTGGCCACCAGAGGCTCATCTTTCTTCTTCTCTACCAGGACCGGGTTAGACAACCAGTCCGGGTGCAGCACTTCCATGATGAAACCAGCCGCAAGCAACTTGGCCAGTTCTTCTCCCACCACTTTTCTTCTTCATCCGACAGTCGACGTGTCGGTTGCTTCACAGGCTTCATGTCGGGCCTGACGAACAAAGAGTGCTCAGCCAACTCCCTCGGCACACCTGGCAGGTCTTGATTTGACCATGCAAAGATATCCCGATTCTCACGGAGGAAGTGACTGAGCTCGCTTTCCTATTTCTCAGTTAACCCGGAGCCAATGATGACATTACGGTCAGAGCATTCCGGGTCAACGTTGATCTTCTTCGTCTCCTTCGGCACCTGGAACGAAGCATTCAGCTCCGGGTTAATCACTCCGGGCATGCCGAGCTGCGTGGCCTGAGCCATGGCCACCACTTCAAGGATCTTCTTCTTCTCAGCAGAAATGATCAGAGACTCGGCTAGGCAAGAACCAGCCGAGGCACACTCCATGGAGCGCTTGTAATCGCCCGAGATAGTGATAATGCCGTTAGGACCTGGCATCTTCATCTTGAGATAGCCCACATGGGTGGAGATCATGAATTTGGACAGTGCGGGCCTACCAAGCAATGCATGGTATGGACTTTCGAGGTCCACTACCTCGAACTGGAGACTTTCAGTTCTGCAATTGTCCTTGGTCCCAAACAGCACATCCACCCAGATTTTACCCATGGGAGCACAAGAAACCCCCGGCACTATGCCATGGAAGGTCGTGCTGCTTGGCAGCAGCATGTTCATCGAGATACCCATCTTACCATGGTGTCTCGGTACATGATATTAATGGCACTGCCATTGTCAATCAGAACTCGGCTGAACCGAACATTGATGGTGGGTCCAATGAATGTCGGATCCACCACCAGAGCATATCCTCCCGGAGTTGGCATGACTCGGGGATGATCTTTCTGCTCCAAGTTATCTCTTGCTCGGACCAGTGCATGAACTTCGGTACTGCCGGCATAACAGCGTTCACCTCCAGTGCACGCCGATGCAAGCTTTTTGTCAGTTGCCTCGGTCACAAAGACCACATAGCTCGCATGAGCTTCTCTGTAATCCCCCTGGGGATACTCATTCTGGTAACTCGGGCCAGCGTTGTTGTTGTTTCCTCCGACAGTCACCTGATTCACAGGTTTCGAGCAGCTTGCCTCTGAGCAGGCGCATTTACCGGGATAGCATTTGACCCAGTGAGCGGTAAGTTCTGCCTCGGCGGAAATCGCTGAGGTGCTCCTCCCTGATTTCCTCCAGCTCTTGCTCCTTCTCCTTTTGCTCGGGAGTACCAGCTGCACTGCCGAGTTGTGTGGTTCGCCGGCTTCTAAGGTTGGTGGTGTGGAAGCTGCAAGGTCCATCTAGCATGGTCTCATAAGTAAGGGCTGCTGCTGATCACCCCAGGGCTTCTTTCCTTCTTGATTCTGGCCCCATGCCGGACCATTGAACTTCGGACGCTGATTGCTGCCGACATCTGGCTTGTCCTGGTTCACTGCAGCCACTTGATTCGAGCCATACCGGTAATCCGGTTCTCTCCTCTTGGTGCCGAAGTCTTGGCGGTCATTCCTAGCTGGTCCGGGCCTGTTGTTCACCGGGTATCTTCTGCTCGGCTCAACCGAGTCAAGCAGAGGCTGCGTCGGATCACCAAGTGCATAACTATCCGCAATGCGGATTGTCTCGGCCAGTGTGGAGGGCATTTCCCTCTGCAGCTTCTGCCAAAGCATGGAGCCATGTCGGCATCCCTGCGCGAACCATGAAATGGCCTGCGCCTCCACAACTCCTTCACAGGAATTGCGAATGTTGCTCCACCGAGTCAAGTAATCTCGGTCAGTCTCGTCATCCCTCTGCCTGCACATTGCAAGCTGCTGAGGTCGGTTTGGCCTCTTGTAAGTGCTGGAGAAGTTGCTAACGAAAGCATCTTCAAAGTCCAGCCAGCAGTCAACACTGCCCTCCCTCAAGTTGTTGAGCCAGATCGGGCTGGCCCTTCCAATATTTACGGGACATATCTCACCGCCCATCTGCTGTTACCTCCAGCGATGTGCACTGCCGTCACGTAGTCAATCAACAAGTCCTCTGGCCTAGTGCTACCATTATAGGTTTTGGTACCTCGGCTCAATTGGAAACCCGGCACCGGCGGTTCCCTCATGATCCGAGGTCCAAAACAAGCTGGGCCAGGTGGACCTTGCGCTTCCAACATCTCGGACAAATAGATTCTGTCCAACTTGTAGCGAGCGTCATTCGGAGCTAACTGGCGAGATCCCAGCCGAGCTCCCAATGCACCCTCAACCCTCTGATACCCGGCTCGCTCCATGGCCGAGTTTCCATCATCATATCTGTTGGCCCCTTGATCAACGTACTGAGGCTGCTGTACTTACTCAGCCTCCTGGTGCTACTGCATTTGCTGCGGGACTTGCTGCTGATACACCGGATTCCGAGGTGGTTTACCTCGGCCAGCCAAGGCAACAGGCCTGACATTCGGATTGCCCGGACCGAGGTTACTTCTACCTCGGCCAGCATTGGCCTGCCCCGCTAGCTGCTTTCCTGCATATGCAGGATCATATGTCTGCAGCTGCTTGTTCTTACCGGAGTTTATACTGCAGTCACGACCTCCACCGCTATGCGGAGATGAAGCTTGTCCCTTAGATCCACTGGCTACTCTAGCCGAGTGAACTACTTGGGACCCACCAGCACCGGGGTTAGCCCTATGAAAGGCCTCGTTCTGCTGGTGTGCAGTACCAACCAATTCATTAACTCGGTCCTGCTGTCTTTGCCGAGCTTCCCCGGTTAAACCGGGTAACTCGGCTCTTGCTGCCTCGGCAGCTCTAAGAGTCATAGCAGGGGAGCTGTACTTCGGCCTTCCTGCTGACATATCACTAGGTGTTCTACTAGAAGCAGATCTACCATCTCTAGCTATTTCTGCATTGAGGCCTTTGCCTCTTTGGCGCACATTCTCCAAACGACTAGGATGATCTGCTACCGGGGTAAAACCATGAGCTGCATTATACTCATGGAGACTGATGCCGAACTCTCTCCAAAGCTCAGCCACCTCAACTGCCTCTTGGTGCAGCTTCTGCCGCTGCAGCTCTAATTCGGCAGCGGTCAGGGCAGCATCTGCCCCACTGACCACCGGTACTGCCAGCTTCTCGATGATCTCCTCCAAGGGAGCGGGCCTGACTGACACGTTGGATGTGCCGGCCTGGTAGTGCTGCTGTCCCTCCATCGGAGGCTTTGCTGTGCGGGCGGATTTTTTGGTGGGCTCACCGAGCTTCTCCTTGCCCGCACCAGGCGCAGGCCCGGTCATCATTACCTCGGCGCAGATCTCGGGGCGAGTAATACGCCTACCGCGAGTTACACAGATAGAGGGAGGGTCCTCTGCCACAAGCACCTGCTCTGGGTACTCGCAGATGAACTCGGTGGCGACGTAGGTCGTGAAGGTGCCGAAGTTCATGAGGCAGCCGCTCTTCGGGAACGGCCGCACGCCGAAGCATCTCGCGTTGTCGCTGATGAAGTTCATCGACCCGAGCTTGCAGACGAGCCCGGAGACGACACGCTCGCCGGAGTTGATGATGGAGCCCGTCCGGATGATCACCCCAGCCAGCGCCGCTGCTTGCCCCATGGTGGGCGCCAACTGTCGTGGTGGTATCACGGCAGATGCCATAGGTATGGCTAAGTTGGGGCTTGCTTGGACGCTGGGGGATCTGGGGAGGGTTTACGTGAGAAGGAGCACGCGATGAAGCACACACAGATCCGAGAACACACCGATCTACCCAGGTTCGGGGCCCTCGTATGGAGGTAAAACCCCTACTCCTGCCTGCCTCTCTCTGTATATCTCAGTGTATCACAAGTACAAGATGCTCCTCGAGCTGTATGATCCAACAATGGTGAAGCGGTGAAGCTCTCAAGGAAGAAGATGAAGCTACGGGGGGAAAATGGAACTCAGGGCATCGTCCCTCGTGCAGGAGGGGGAGATGCCCTCTATATAGGCCAACCAAGTTACGGTTATGCCCCTCGAAATACACTGCTGCCATGCCACTGAGAAGTCATCATGGCACTCCTGTCAGGGATAGGACGTGGCCTGCCCATCCCCTGCAGCCAACGGTAGAGCTAGGATGTCCCCTCTGACAGAGACAAGACGTGGCCTGGCTGTGCTACCTCGTAGCCTTTTCCGTAGCCTTTCCCCCGGTTATCCCGGAGTCATCGGTCAGACGCGTGCAGTCCCGTAGAACCCGCAGCACGCCTCTGCCAAGCTCCGTGCCAGACGCTCCGTGTCAGACGGGAAGTGACAGGAGCATTGACTCCCGCCCGACATATGGCTCCTTGCCTCGGTTAGCCCAACACGGATGTGTCGGGTTCCCGTTGACTCTAACCCGGCATGGCTATGCCGTATACTCTTCTTGGTTAACCCGGCAAGGATATTTCGGATTCCTAGCCTCGGTGCAGAGTCCCCACCTGCATATAAGAACAACTCGATTTTACCGACATATATATGTCGGTATGGTTATGTCGGTTCAGGTATGTCGGCCCAAACATGTCGGACCAACAATATCACTTAGCTCATGTCAGTCACTCCGGAACTGTATACCTCGGTCACTTCCATACCTCGGACCACACTTGGTCACACTTAGTACCTTACCATGACCCTACCCGGGGGTAGCCCCCCGACAGTGAATGTTCTGTAAAAGGAAATATTCAAATAAGAATTAATATGACAAAGTGTTATTTAATTATATGTTAATTAAATATTGATTTATATGATTGATAAAATAATTACGGGAAAAATATTAAGGCCACACCACCAAGTGGTGGTGGGCCGAGGCGCCATTGGGGAAACCCCGGGCCAAACCCTGGTGGGCCAACGGCCCACGGCAGGGCGAGGTGGAGGCGACGGCGGCCGTGGCAGCCGGCCAGGCGGGCCCCACCCGCCGGGTCGGTGGTGGCCAGGTGGGCCCCACGCGCCAAGTCGGTGCGGGCCCCACCACGCAGCGGCGGAGGCGGTTGGCCGGGTGGGCCCGACCTGCCTAGGTCGGTTCGGACCTAGGTGGGCCCCACCCGCCGGCTGGCCGAGCAAGGAAGGGAGAGGGGAGGAGAGTTGGGGTACAACCCCAACTCATCCTCCCATACCGAATTGGGCAAGGGGACTTTCCCCTTGTCCAATCTTTGTCCTATTGGACTAGGGGAAGGTTTCCTCCTTCCCAAGTTTCCCTACCCCTTGGGCTCCTTTATAAACCCCACCGTCTAGTTGTGGAGAGATACACAAGATTGACACAAGTTTCTCAACTAGACGAGACGCAAGTAGCTCTCAAGTTTAGATCTCTTCTAGTTGGATTAGAGGGACCTCTAATTAGAGGCAACCTATCTGATTAGACTAGATCTAATTTCTCTCTCTCTCCTTCTCATGTGTTGAGATCTCCACCTTCATGTACACCAGCAGACTTTAAGCTTGGACGACGAAGCCCTGCTGAACCTTTCCAGTGTACGTGTGCAAGCTCTCGGAGGGGTTCCTTGTCATAGACGTTGCACCCTTCAGCTGTTGAACAAGGTGGTGAAGCAAAGGAGAAAAAGGCGTCGGAATCTCTCTACTAGGCTTGGTTGAGAAGAGACCGCGTACGGCTACATCGACTACGTCATCAACACGTTCTTCCGTAATCTACGGTGTTGGTAACGTATACTAAACTAGATCTTCGGATCTTCGTATTCGCATGTATCTTGATAGTAGATCCTGGAATAAGGGTTGCGTAGCAATATGTGAAAATTTTAATTTACCGTACGCGTAACCCAGTAGTAACAGTAGTCCACAATGAGCAATGTAAATTCTGATCCTAAGACTGATAGGTATATAGGTTCACAAGCAAAAGTATACAAATTTTACAACTGACAATCAAACGTAATAAAGCTTCAATAGTACAATTAAACAGGCATATATTTTTTAACAGGAAAAATGTACGAAGCATTAGCAGGGTAATTAAAGAAGAACCAACCAAACTAATAAACAGGCAAACCAATTAGAGAGGTGATTGCATCGAATATAAGCAGGATAATAAAGCAAAGTCAATCTGAAATTAAATAGGAAACAAACTGAGATAGATTGTATCAAATATTAACAGGATAATAAAGAAGAATTGATCAACCAATTAAACAGGCCAACAATTGTGAATGTCTAATTGTATCAAACATAAGCAGAATACTAATTAAATGACAAGCATAAAATTAAAATGGCAAACAATTTAGAAAGCATCACTAATGCAATTAAACATGCACAAAATTAGAGAGATTATTTGCCTTCGGCTATTGAGACTTCTTTATTAGGGCGTTTCCCCCGGGTAAACTTTGCTTGTGGCATCGAGGAGGTAGCTCCTGAGGGCGCCATCATGTGAGCCATTGTTAGTTGCGGCGAGGTGGCAGATCTTGACTAAGAAGTTCCGGGGATGTAGAAGATAAGGTGGCAGACCTTGAAGGCGAAGTTGCGGCGAGGTTGAAGACGAGGTTGCAGACCTTGACGACGAAGTTGCGGCGAGGTTGAAGACGAGGTGGCCGAGCTTGACGACGAAGTTGCAGACGATGTCGCAGACCTTGACGGCGAACTTGGCGGCGAGATTGGAGGCGAGCTGGAAGTCCAGGAAGAAGACTGGTACGCGAGGTAGCAGATCTTGACGGTGTCCTGCGCGGCGATACTGCACACCTGTACGGTGATTTCGACGGCGTGGTGGCAGACCGGGCGAGGTGGAAGACCGGGACGGGGAGGTGGCAGATCTGGAGGTCGATCTCGATGGCGCGGTGGCAGATCTGGGGATCGACCTCGACAGCGATATGGCAGACCTTGGAAGCGAGCTATACGGCGAGGTTGAAGAACGGGAGACGAGCTGGATGGCGAGGAGAGGCTAGGGTTTGAGAGGAGAGGAGGAGGAGGAGGAGGAGGAGGAGGAGGAGAAGGGGGAAATAATATGGATCTGGCTTATGCGATCGAGGGCTGAGGGGATAAGGAGGATTTCGAAATGCCCTCGGCGTGAAATTTTGAATGCCCACTCTCATAGCGCGAAAGTTTTGAGCCGACGCGAAATTTTGGTGGGGTGTGCGGGCAACTGTTGTGGCCGTCGGATGTATGATGAGTGGCTTAAACAAATTGATCATCTGTGCAAATACATTTTCTAAAGGTAATCTTGGGTGGCCGTCGGGATGGTAAGGTAAAATCATTTCGGATTTTCCATATAAAGATTGCTGCCACACTTCCTACCGCGGACCCACTAGGGATTTTATAACAGAAATTGAAGCATTACATTTCCCACTGAAAGTGACTCGAATTTTCATTCAAACTGTTATACTAGGAAACATTACATGCATATAAAAAAAGGAAACATTACATGTTTTCAGTGAAAACTAATTATAAATCTAGAAGGCCTCCTCCCGGCTGGTTGCACCGTCGTAGTCTTCAGCGTCCTGGCCGGCCACTGGGCCCTGCCTCGTTTTCCTCGAGGGTGAGGTCGAAGAACGGCGTGCCTATAATCTTGACGTAGTCCACAAAGCTCCAATCGAGGGCTTCTCTCTTGGGCAGCCCACGGTTGTCCTCCAAGAAGTTCTGCACCGCGCGCCTAAACCCTGGGATGCCGACGTGGTCGGCGGGCGCATTGCGCAAATCCATCTGCCGACAGAACAGGTCAACCATGTTCATCTGCCTCACCTTCTTCACCGGAGGCGTGCGCTCGCCGAAGAAGAGGGCGCCCGAACACCGTCCTGGCGGTGTGCCCAGCTCGTTGGTGAGCGGTGCCGAGCAAGACGGAGTTGAGCGGGACGAGGACAAGCGCGATGATGACTGGGACGTTGTCCTCCTCGGAGCCGAGCGGTTGGCCGTGGGCGGAGGAGCCCTGTATGCCATCGAGGGGCAAGCAGGGGCGGGCCACCGTTGGTGATGTGCGTCATCACGGCGGCGAGCGTGCACTGATCTACACTCCAGAACGCGTCGCGCCCAGCCTTGTTCTTGCTCTTCGGCCATGGCTCCGGGCCGTCCCAGCGGTTCATCTCCTCGTTGTGGCGCCGCGCGAACTCATCCTCGTAGTGATCGGCGTTGCCCTCGTGCGGCGCCCATTGGGGGTCCTGGCGCTGCTCTGGGGTGAGCTCGTGCAAGTAGTGCCGCAAACCGCCGCGTCCCAGAGGCGATTCCTCGGAGATAGGGCATGCGGCACGGGGATGCCGCAGACGCTTAGCGCCCAGTTCGTCGGATCACGCATGTCCGGCGGCGCGGGGTAGCCGTTCTCCCGCAGCGCCGTCACCTCCTGGACTAGGAGCAGGTGCGGCCCGAAGCCGTTGGCCGCGGCTCCGCCCGTCCGCCTAGTGGTCGACATCGCCGTTGGTGTCTAAAGTGTTCGTGGCGAGAGCGAGAGAGAGAGAGAGAGAGAGAGAGAGAGAGGTTTGAGGCAAGGGAGATTGTGATGGACAAGGAGATCGATCACTCACCAAACAGCATTAAGGGGTGCCCGCTGAGAGAGAGAGAGGATGATGGTCTTTACCATTGCATTGAATACGGGTGACCAGGCGCAGCAATGGCTACGAGCATTGGCACATGCAAATGGAGATGAGACACGACATTGGCACGCACGTCGGGCATGGATAGGCACGGCCGGGCACGAAAATGCACGCAGGCAGGCGTTGCTGTCTTCAACCCAGCAGTTCACAGCTAGCACGCGGTGAACGCAGAGCGACCAGGGAACGCAGCCAACGGGCAACCGGCTTACGTACGTGCACGTCTAGCGCGCGCGGCGTGCGCGCTGAGGCATGGTCAAGCTACGATCGATCACCTCTCGCGCGCGGCCGGCAGACATGGATACAGCTAGCCTGCCCAAAGCTTGCTAGTCCATCAATCAGGCCGGCGAGTTGCAGCCTAGCTAGTCCATATTTCAACCATGCATCAAGTGGTCGAGCACGCATCATATAGGCAGAACTGTGGCGAGCTCGCGTCTTTCACACGGCGACGTTAATGCACGTACGGTGCAAAGCTACTGGCCGGAGTTTTAAAGCGCCATCCACCCTCGCCGAACGCATCAACCACCGAACTTCTCTCCTCCTCCACACTAGCTAGCTTATCTCCTCTCGACCACCATGTCTCGAGGCCACACAGGCGCCGACCAGGGAGATCAACATGACCCTACGGGCTCGTCACGTGCGCCTCCACCGTCGCCTCCTTCGTCTACCACCTTTGTCCTCACGGAGAACGAGGCGCGCCAGCATGTCCGCACGAACACTCCTATGCCGGCTGCTTTCCGTGTCCCGGCCGGTTGGGCGACCAACCCCGTACAGGTCCCGGTAGCGCCGCGTCTCTCCGGCCAGGCGTGGACCAACTACATCAACGAATGCTCTGAAAACATGCCGTGTGCACGGTCTGAAAACTATTGGGACTTGCAGGTGGAGATCGAGTACCAGGCGCGGCTCCATGTCTACACCCCCTCGTCCTCAGCCTCGACGGAGAGAACTCTGAGGAGGGTGAAGATGGCGAGAACTCGCCTGAAGTGTCAGAAGAAGAGTGGGCAGGAACGGCGGAGGCCATTGCCGAGTCCTTGCTACAGCAGCCAAACCCTTTATGCGTCTGTAACTGCGCCATCTGCCGCCGGCCAGTCGGCACCTATCCGTGCTGCCTCTCCGAGCCATGTCACTGCCTATCTTAGGTTTTTATTAGTTATAAGTCTAATGTCTTAATTTACCTTCAGTTTGAATGATTTATCTTTAGTATGTAGTTTGTACGAAGCTAGAATGTAATTCTATTGAATTTAATATATTAGTTAATTAAGCTACTAAATTTTGACATTAAAAACATGTTTTTCATTTGTTGGGGGAGAATTAATAACCCACCAACCTCACGAACAGTATTGGGGGATTCTCTGACTTAGTGTGTGGTGACAATGAGCCATTGACAGATGGGACCCGTGACTTGTGGGCCGAGCGTACCAGTTACTCAAAGTCGAATGGGGAAAGTGAGAGAATTGTCCAGCCAATCAGATTACAGTATCAGGCCTCTCGCGGATTGCGCAGATTTCTTCTAGAATATTGAATCGGACGGCTGCAGTTTCCTTCTAGAAGGCCTGGGTTAGATCGGACGGTGCCCGCAGATTCCTTCTATAAGGTTTGACCATATTTGAAAAGAGCATAGAAAATTCAAAAAAAATGAAAAAACCAGTCCACATGGTCTTCATATGACATATACTAACCATTCAAGTTGATAAACAAGATCATCATGTATTCAAACGAAGAAATGCACATAACCAATGTGATATCTCATACTTTGTTGTGTGAATCAAGAGTGAAGTGAGGTGTTTTTGGACTTGCAGCATGAACTTTGCCAACAAACTCACCGAAGCTTCATTTAGGAGTGACTAAGAAGGAACCATGCTTACTTTTTCATTTTCATGTTTTGAACTTGTTTAAATGTTGGTCACAGTTAGGCCAACAAACCCTAACGTTTTCGTCTACCCCCTTCAACAACGTCAAAAGGGGGTAGAACAGTGGAATTTATTGCTTGGTTGTATTAGGTAAGGACATAGGAACATGGAAAACCAACTATAATCACAAGTTCTCACAAGATTGGCCCCGGTTCCCCTGAAACGAGAGTTTTGACCTATAAGTCTAGAAACTTAGTAGAGAGAGGGTGTGGCCGGTGAAGACAGTCACACACCGGAGTAGCATCCATGACATTCACAACATACAACACACTTGTATACACATGGTATGGCACAACCTAGATTTGGGTGGGTTTCCGACGCTCCGGGACTCTGATTCGGCGAAACCCCTAGATCCGCTGGAAAAACCCTACCATTTTCTTCTACCCCTTCTACAGCGTCAAAAAAGGGTAGGCCAGTGGAATTTATTGCTTGGTTGTGTTAGGTAAGGACATAGGAACATGGAACACCAACTATTATCACAAGTTCTCACAAGATTGCCCTCGGTTCCACCGAAACGAGAGTTTTGACCTATAAGTCTAGAAACTTAGTGGAGAGAGAGTGCGGTCAGTGAAGACAATCACACACCGGAGTAGGATCTTGGACATTTACAACATACAACACACTTGTATCCACATGGTATGGCACAACCTAGGTTTGGGTGGGTTTCCGACGCTCCGGGACTCTGATTCGGCGAAACCCTTAAGATCCGCTGGAAAACCCCTAACGTTTTCGTCTACCCCCTTCAACGGCGTCGAAAGGGAGTAGGCCAGTGGAATTTATTGCTTGGTTGTGTTAGAGGAACATGGAAAACCAACTATCCATAGCTTTTGGTGAGATTCCGACGATCCGGAGCCCCTGGTTTCGACAAAATTGACCAGAAGTCAACCGTGTCGTCTACCCTCCCACGGGCATCGAATGGGGGTAGCTCAGTGGAATTTGCTACTTGGTTGTGTTGGGGTAGGTCATATGAAGATTTAAAACCAACTGTGTTCCAATGTTATCACATGTTTACGTTCGTTCCACCCGAAATGGTAGTTTCGACGTAGAAGAGCATAGCCTTCGTGCATGATAAGTGTGGTGTGTGAAGCCGGTCACACCTAGGACTCTCAAATTGTCTCTTAAAGCCTACCATCACACACTAATCCATATTACATGACACAACCTAGCTTCTGGTGAGATCCCGACGATCCGAAGCCCCTGGTTTCGACAAAGTTGACCATAAGTCAACCGTGTCGTCTACCCCTCCCACGGGCATCGAATGGGGGTAGCTCAGTGTAATTTGCTACTTGGTTGTGTTGGGGTAGGTCATATGAAGATTTAAAACCAACTTTGTTCCAATGTTATCACATGTTTACATTCGTTCCACCCGAAATGGGAGTTTCGACATAGAAGAGCATAGCATTCGTGCATGATAAGTGTAGCGTGTGAAGCCGGTCACACCTAGGAGTCTCAAATTGGCTCTTAAAGCCTACCATCACACTCTAATGCATATTACATGACACGACCTAGCTTTTGGCGAGATTCCGACGATCCGGAGCCCCTGGTTTTGACAAAGTTAACCAGAAGTCAACCGTGTCGTCTACCCCTCCCACGGGCATCAAATAGGGGTAGCTCAGTGAAATTTGCTGCTTGGTTGTGTTGGGGTAGGTCATATGAAGATTTAAAACCAACTGTGTTCCAATGTTATCACATGTTTACGTTCGTTCCACCCGAAATGGGAGTTTCGACGTCGAAGAGCATAGCCTTCGTGCATGATAAGTGTGGTGTGTGAAGCCGGTCACGCCTAGGAGTCTCAAATTGGCTCTTAAAGCCTACCATCACACTCTAATCCATATTACATGACACAACCAAGCTTCTGGTGAGATTCCAATGATCAAAAGCCCCTAGTTTCGACAAAGTTGACCATAAGTCAACCGTGTCGTCTACCCCTCCCACGGGCATCGAATGGGGGTAGCTCAGTGGAATTTGCTACTTGGTTGTATTGGGGTAGCTCATATGAATATTTAAAACCAACTTTGTTCCAATGTTATCACATGTTTACGTTCGTTCCACCCGAAATGGGAGTTTCGACATAGAAGAGCATAGGATTCGTGCATGATAAGTGTAGCGTGTGAAGCCGGTCACACCTAGGAGTCTCAAATTGGCTCTTAAAGCCTACCATCACACTCTAATGCATATTACATGACACAACCTAGCTTTTGGTGAGATCCCGATGATCCGGAGCCCCTGGTTTCGATAAAGTTGACCATAAGTCAACCGTGTCGTCTACCCCTCCCACGGGCATTGAATGGGGGTAGCTCAGTGGAATTTGCTACTTGGTTGCGTTGGGGTAGGTCATATGAAGATTTAAAACCAACTTTGTTCCAATGTTATCACATGTTTACGTTCGTTCCACCCGAAATGGGAGTTTCGACGTAGAAGAGCATAGCCTTCGTGCATGATATGTGTGGTGTGTGAAGCCGGTCACACCTAGGACTCTCAAATTGGCTCTTAAATCCTACCATCACACTCTAATCCATATTACATGACACAACCTAGCTTCTGGTGAGATCCCGACGATCCGAAGCCCCTGGTTTCGACAAAGTTGACCATAAGTCAACCGTGTCGTCTACCCCTCCCACGGGCATCGAATGGGGGTAGCTCAGCGTAATTTGCTACTTGGTTGTGTTGGGGTAGGTCATATGAAGATTTAAAACCAACTTTGTTCCAATGTTATCACATGTTTACATTCGTTCCACCCGAAATGGGAGTTTCGACATAGAAGAGCATAGCATTCGTGCATGATAAGTGTAGCGTGTGAAGCCGGTCACACCTAGGAGTCTCAAATTGGCTCTTAAAGCCTACCATCACATTCTAATGCATATTAAATGACACGACCTAGCTTTTGGCGAGATTCCGACGATCCGGAGCCCCTGGTTTTGACAAAGTTAACCAGAAGTCAACCGTGTCGTCTACCCCTCCCACGGGCATCGAATAGGGTAGCTCAGTGAAATTTGCTGCTTGGTTGTGTTGGGGTAGGTCATATGAACATTTAAAACCAACTTTGTTCCAATGTTATCACATGTTTACGTTCGTTCCACCCGAAATGGGAGTTTCGACGTAGAAGAGCATAGCCTTCGTGCATGATAAGTGTGGTGTGTGAAGCCGGTCACACCTAGGAGTCTCAAATTGGTTCTTAAAGCCTACCATCGCACTCTAATCGATATTACATGACACAACCTAGCTTCTAGTGAGATTCCGACGATCCGGAGCCCCTGGTTTCGACAAAGTTGACCACAAGTCAACCATGTCGTCTACCCCTCCCACGGGCATCGAATGGGGGTAGCTCAGTGGAATTTGCTACTTGGTTGTGTTGGAGTAGGTCATATGAAGATTTAAAACCAACTTTGTTCCAATGTTATCACATGTTTACATTCGTTCCACCCGAAATGGGAGTTTCGACATAGAAGAGCATAGGATTCGTGCATGATAAGTGTAGCGTGTGAAGCCATCACACCTAGGAGTCTGAAATTGGGTCTTAAAGCCTACCATCACACTCTAATGCATATTACATGACACAACCTAGCTTTTGGTGAGATCCGGACGATCCGGAGCCCCTAGTTTCGACAAATTTGACCATAAGTCATCCATGTCGTCTACCCCTCCCACGGGCATCGAATGGGGGTAGCTTAGTGGAATTTGCTACTTGGTTGTGTTGGGGTAGGTCATATGAAGATTTAAAACCAACTTTGTTCCAATGTTATCACATGTTTACGTTCGTTCCACCCGAAATGGGAGTTTCGACGTAGAAAAGCATAGCATTCGTGCATGATAAGTGTAGCGTGTGAAGCCGGTCACACCTAGGAGCCTCAAATTGTCTCTTAAAGCCTACCATCACACTCTAATGCATATTACATGACACAACCTAGCTTTTGGTGAGATCCCGATGATCCGGAGCCCCTGGTTTCGACAAAATTGATCATAAGTCAACCGTGTCGTCTACCCCTCCCACGGGCATCGAATGGGGGTAGCTCAGTGGAATTTGCTACTTGGTTGTGTTGGGGTAGGTCATATGAAGATTTAAAACCAACTTTGTTCCAATGTTATCACATGTTTACGTTCGTTCCACCCGAAATGGGAGTTTCGACGTAGAAGAGCATAGCCTTCGTGCATGATAAGTATGGCGTGTCAAGCCGGTCACACTTAGGAGTCTCAAATTGGCTCTTAAAGCCTACCACCACACTCTAATGCATATTACATGACACAACCTAGCTTTTGGTGAGATTCTGATGATCCGGAGCCCCTGGTTTCGACAAAGTTGACCAGAAGTCAATCGTGTCTTCTACCCCTCCCACGGGCATCGAATGGCGGTAGCTCAGTAGAATTTGCTACTTGGTTGTGTTGGGGTAGGTCATATGAAGATTTAAAACCAACTTTGTTCCAATGTTATCACATGTTTACGGTCGTTCAACCCGAAATGGAAGTTTCGACATAAAAGAGTGTAGCATCCGTGCATGATAAGTGTAGCGTGTGAAGCCGGTCACACCTAGGAGTCTCAAATTGGCTCTTAAAGCCTACCATCACACTCTAATGCATATTACATGACACGACCTAGCTTTTGGTGAGATTCCGACAATCCGGAGCCCCTGGTTTTGACAAAGTTGACCAGAAGTCAACCGTGTCGTCTACCCCTCCCACGGGCATCGAATGGGGGTAGCTCAGTGGAATTTGCTACTTGGTTGTGTTGGGGTTGGCCATATGAAGATTTAAAACCAACTGTGTTCCAATGTTATCACATGTTTACGTTCGTTCCACCCGAAATGGGAGTTTCGACGTAGAAGAGCATAGCCTTCGTGCATGATAAGTATGGCGTGTCAAGCCGGTCACACCTAGGAGTCTCAAATTGGCTCTTAAAGTCTACCACCACACTCTAATGCATATTACATGACACAACCTAGCTTTTGGTGAGATTCCGACGATCCGGAGCCCCTGGTTTCGACAAAGTTGACCATAAGTCAACCTTGTCGTCTACCCCTCCCACGGGCGTCGAATGGGGGTAGCTCAGCGGAATTTGCTACTTGGTTGTGTTGGTGTAGGTCATATGAAGATTTAAAACCAACTTTTTTCCAATGTTATCACATGTTTACGTTCGTTCCACCCGAAATGGGAGTTTCGACGTAGAAGAGCATAGCCTTCGTGCATTATATGTGTGGCGTGTGAAGCCGGTCACACCTAGGAGTCTCAAATTGGCTCTTAAATCCTACCACCAAACTCTAATGCATATTACCTGACACAACCTAGCTTTTGGTGAGATCCGGACGATCCGGAGCCCCTGGTTTCGACAAAGTTGACCATAAGTCAACCGTGTCGTCTACCCCTGCCATGGGCATTGAATGGGGACAGCTCAGTGGAATTTGCTACTTGGTTGTGTTGGGGTAGGTCATATGAAGATTTAAAACAAACTTTATTCCAATGTTATCACATGTTTACGTTCGTTCCACCCGAAATGGGAGTTTCGACGTAGAAGAGCATAGTCTTCGTGCATTATAAGTGTGGCGTGTGAAGCCGGTCACACCTAGGAGTCTCAAATTGGCTCTAAAAGCCTACCACCACACTCTAATGCATATTACATGACACAACCTAGCTTTTGGTGAGATTCCGATGATCCGGAGCCCCTGGTTTCGACAAAGTTGACCATAAGTCAACAGTGTCGTCTACCCTCCCACGGGCGTCGAATGGGGGTAGCTCAGGGGAATTTGCTACTTGGTTGTGTAGGGGTAGGTCATATGAAGATTTAAAACCACCTTTGTTCCAATGTTATCACATGTTTACGTTCGTTCCACCCGAAATGGGAGTTTCAACGTAGAAGAGCATAGTCTTCGTGCATTATAAGTGTGGCGTGTGAAGCCGGTCACACCTAGGAGTCTCAAATTGGCACTTAAAGCCTACCACCACACTCTAATGCATATTACATGACACAACCTAGCTTTTTGTGAGATTCCGACGATCCGGAGCCCCTGGTTTCGACAAAGTTGACCAGAAGTCAACCGTCTCTTCTACCCCTCCCACGGGCATCGAATGGGGGTAGCTAAGTGGAATTTGCCACTTGGTTGTGTTGGGGTAGGTCATATGAAGACTTAAAACCAACTTTGTTCCAATGTTATCACATGTTTACGTTCGTTCCACCCGAAATGGGAGTTTCGACATAGAAGAGCATAGCATTCGTGCATGATAAGTGTAGCGTGTGAAGCCGGTCACACCTAGGAATCTCAAATTGGCTCTTAAAGTCTACCATCACACTCTAATGCATATTACATGACACAACCTAGCTTTTGGTGAGATCCCGACGATTCGGAGCCCCTGGTTTCGACAAAGTTGACCATAATCAACCGTGTCGTCTACCCCTCCCACGGGCATCGAATGGGGGTAGCTCAGTCTAATTTGCTACTTGGTTGTGTTGGGGTAGGTCATATGAAGATTTAAAACCAACTTTGTTCCAATGTTATCACATGTTTACGTTCGTTCCACCCGAAATGGGAGTTTCGACGTAGAAGAGCATAGCCTTCGTGCATGATAAGTGTGGCGTGTGAAGCCGGTCACACCTAGGAGTCTCAAATTGGCTCTTAAAGCCTACCACCACACTCTAATGCATATTACATGACACAAACTAGCTTTTGGTGAGATTCCAACGATCCGGAGCCCCTGGTTTCGAGAAAGTTGACCATAAGTCAACCGTTTCGTCTACCCCTCCCACGGGCGTCGAATGGGGGTAGCTAAGAGGAATTTGCTACTTTTTTGTGTTGGGGTAGGTAATATGAAGATTTAAAACCAACTTTGTTCCAATGTTACCACATGTTTACGTTCGTTCCACCCGAAATGGGAGTTTCGACGTAGAAGAGCATAGCCTTCGTGCATTATAAGTATGGCGTGTGAAGCCGGTCACACCTAGGAGTCTCAAATTGGCTCTTAAAACCTACCACCACACTCTAATGCATATTACATGACACAACCTAGCTTTTGGTGAGATTCCGACGATCCGGAGCCCCTGGTTTCGACAAAGTTGACCAGAAGTCAACCGTGTCTTCTACCCCTCCCACGGGCATCGAATGGGGTAGCTCAGTGGAATTTGCTACTTGGTAGTGTTGGGGTAGGTCATATGAAGATTTAAAACCAACCGTGTTTCAATGTTATCACATGTTTACGTTCGTTCCACCCGAAATGGGAGTTTCGACATAAAAGAGCATAGCATTCGTGCATGATAAGTGTAGCGTGTGAAGCCGGTCACACCTAGGAGTCTCAAATTGGCTCTTAAAGCCTACCATCACACTCTAATGCATATTACATGACACGGCCTAGCTTTTGGTGAGATCCCGACGATCCGGAGCCCCTGGTTTTGACAAAGTTGACCATAAGTCAACTGTGTCGTCTACCCCTCCCACGAGCATCGAATGGGGGGGTGGTATCTCAGTGGAATTTGCTATGGATTTACATATGTAGCTTAGTGTAATCCGGTGTAAATCCGCTTAGAGGAAGACGTGTACGTGATTTGATTTTTACCTGCGCTCACACGGACGAGGGAGACGAGAAATAATTAGATTTATTGACGCTGCAGTGTTTTTCGAGGGACGGTTGCATGTCACGGTGGCAGGCGCCCGTTCACCTGGATATATGGATCGTCTTTACATTGACTATGCTACCACATAGTGAATGACACGGGGGAAAGGTAGGGAGTGGATCCCGCATGTCATGTAACGTAAAAACCATGTCCACTTATCTGCACTTGCATGTTTGACGCGTCCATGCACGCTTTCCCCTTGCGTGTCAGTGGGAAGCTCGAAACGACACTTGGTATAAATCCCCACCCTGCCGCATCACCGCTCTTCCCCCACCTTCTTCCCCCAAATCTAGCTAAAAACAGCAAGGCAAAAACCCCACTCTCTCTGCTCCGGCCGGCCGCATCGCCTCTGATGAGGGAATAATAACCCGGTAGGCCCATGGAGAGGAAAGCATGACCCGCCAGGCAGGAGGCCGGGCGAGGCCAGCCATCATCATCATGGGCCGGGTTACACTGATGGCCCGGTGAGCTTGTCGGTAACCCGGTTTACACAAGGAAGGTTCGGGAAGACCCGGAGGCGGTATGCGTCATGAAGTCCAAGACTTGGAGGATACGAAAGACAAGACGAGTTGGAATAGGACTCCAAGTTCGGGTAGAACCCGGCCTTACCATGTAAAGAACCAGGAGACCCGGCCGTCTATATAAGCGGGCTCCTAGGTCATAGATAGACAGGTCTTACAAGTTCTACAAGTTCTAGAGATAAGTCGAATAAGATAGAAGAAAGAGAGAGAGCTCATGAGAGAGAGCTCCCATGCCGGTGTCATCTAAAACCCGGCAGTCATCGTCATTGGCACACCATGTAATATGTGATCATATAGTGAGTTATAGCAGCACGTAGGGATCCTCCACCGAGGGGACCCGATATATATATATATATTCAATGACAAACTAGCAGTGCGTATAGATTCCAGAGGAGAAGGAGATTCGTGTTGAATAAAGAAAAGTACTAGTTCTGGAGGCAGCTACCCTTGTGCACGTATGAGAAGGAAAGTGACATGGTTCAGATTAGAGCAAACTGAGTGGTACCAGTACTCACGTGGACCCGTCAATCTATAGGTGACATGGTTCAGATTGCATCGAGCAAGGAAAGAAAAAAGTGGTCAGCCCGATTCATCGCCTGGTTTGCATCAGGTCATTATCATCAGTAGAGTTATCATCGCCGACGGCTCGACTTGTGGATTCGTCATCCTAGAAGACTCGCTGTTCAAAGCTAGCTCTGCCACGGAAACATACAATAGCCAATCAATGCCAAAGGAAAGTCACGTATGGAAAGGAAAGAGAGCAAATCGGGTGCAACTAGCATTCAAAGGTGGATAAAGCAATCCCTGAGAGGCACGGTTTTCAAGCCAGGAAAGAAAAAAAAGAGAGAAAGGAATCACGTACGTCTCCGAACGATGAAGAAAGGAGAGAGCGATCCGGAAGGTTGCCCTCGGGTGCTACCCGGAGAATCTGCTCGTCTTTTGGAAAAAGAAGAAGAAAATTGGATTTAGCTGGCTTATTACTTTTTTTGAAGCAGAGTACAAATTACAGAGAGATCCAACAAAGAAAAGAAAACAACAAAGGAATCCTGCAATTAGCACAAAGCACCCCGAGTCTCCTGGGAAGAACACAATCAGACCCACCACCACTCTCCCAAGAAACCTAGACGCCGTCGACGTCGCCGTACCACCAGCCACCGGAGAAGAGGCGCCACCACATGTAGTAGACGACCGCAAGAACCATCCGCCGCCGCGCGATGGAATCTGAGCTCGCTGAACGAACACGGCCACAACAACCTCTCCCCAACTCCACCCTTCTTCCAGCCGACGCAACACCGTCCAGGCCCACCAGCCGCAACACCCAAGCTCCGGCAGACGCCGCTCCCCTCGCCACCAAGGCCGGCCAAAGCAGCATCTCCGAAGAAGAAGAACCCCACCTGCAGAACCAAAGAACCGGCACAGATGCAAAACGGCAGATCCCGAGCGTCCTCCTCCCCCCGCCACCACGGCCGGCCAGAGGAAGGTGCCCGTCGCCAACTGATGCATCCTGCCCCTCACCACGCGTAGCAGCCCCAACTCGCCCTTCCATCTCCTTCCCTCGCCACCAAGGCCGGCCGGAGGGATCTTCGAAGCAGATCGAGAGCAGCACACCGCGCAGTGGCTGCGAGCCACCAACTTATTCAGAAGAGCGTTGTCCCTCTCCTCCCCTCCTAGCTTCAGCCATAGAAGCAAAGAAGGCAAGAAGAAGAACCCGAAACTCCAAGTCTGGCCCCGTTGACCCAGAGCTCCGCTCACATCTACGGGCAGAACGCCCCTACCCGGCAAGCAGCCAGCAACTCTACACTTACTATGCACAGGACGACGACCAGGGCCTCCCCTCAGCCATCTCCGGCCGGCGGCGCCGGCGGGAGAGGCCTCGGATCGGCCCGAGCACCGCACAAGAGCTCTCAGCTACAGAGTTTTAGGAGGGAGACGAAGAGGATAAGAATAAGGGCTTAGCTGGCTTATTACGTGATCACCGTAATAATAATAAAATGTAGAAGTGCGTGAGCATCGGCCAAGGAGACTCGGCCGCGAGCCGGCTTCAGGCGACGATGACCCGGCTACTTCAATAATATGAGCGTTCAATCTCATCGTGGCTGCCCACGATAACCCGCGCACTCACGCTGCGTCTTCACCACAGGACCACACAAGCTAAGTTGCATTTATATTTAAGTTTCATATTGTGTTTATTTAGTCAATTAAATCTGGTTCCTTTGAGTCAATACCTGGAGTTAAAATATATTGTTTATAAGGAAGTTATAACGATTATCCAAAAGATTGCAGGCCACTTTTTAAAGTCGAGCTATCTATCGCTCGCAAATGGATTTATTAAAGTCGAGTTATTTATCGCTCGCAATGGGTTTATCAAAGTCGAGCTATCTATTGCTTGCAATGGATTTCTTAATAATAAGGTTGCTATTAAAGTGCCATCGATGTGCTGCGGCTCAAATTGCCGGCTCATGCCTTATTCATTATTATCATCCTGGCTCAATTGCCGGTCCATATATTATTCACAGTCATCAATCTAGCTCAATCGCCGGCTCATATCTTATTCATTATCCTCATCCGACTTAATCGCCGGCCTATACATTATTTATTATCATCTTTCCAGATCTATCGCCGTATTCCGGCTTATTCATTATCATTATTCCGGCTCAATCGCCATACTCTGGCTTGTACATCATTAACGCCAAGAGCGTGCCAAATATTTATCATTCAGAAGGACGAATCCTAAAATCCGGGTCTCCCTATTATCAATGGTTGGGTTGAAGACATGGATCTTACCATGAAACATCTCCCGGCTTCAGTTATTTTTCAGTTATCAATGGTTGGGTTGAAGACATGGATCTTATCATGAAACATCTCCCGGCTTCAGTTATTTTTCAGTTATCAATTGTTGGGTTGAAGACATGGAAAAGCCATGAAACATCCCCCGACTTTAATTATTTGCAGATTGTTAGCGTGCCCAGGAGTGTTTCGCAACTTCGGTTAGCGTGCCCAGGAGTGCTTCGCAACATTGTGCATATTGGGTCTTGGGGGCTGATCGCTCGAAAAGCGTAGTTACAAACTCAAGACCCGGCATATAAGCCACTTTGGTTATGGGGGCTGATTATCAGTTATTGGTACAGCTGCAATCCCATGACCCGGCCTAATTCAGAGCCATTATATTCTTGGTTATCTAAACTTAAGCTCGATGTGAAACGCAATTATATGGCCTGATTGCGTGCCTGTAAATTCAATCAGTCATGAGGCCCACTGGGACTTGACTGACCCTGTTTTTAACAGAGAGGTCGCAACAGTGAAGATCCATGCGAAAACCGGCTTACTGTTTATAGAAACCAAAAGGGTCATCTAAACCAAAGGGATTTGCAGAACGACATATCACGTTCATCAAAAAAGCAAACCCTCAGGGTGCACGTACACCATCAGCATAAATATTCATCAGTTACTAATTTATTACGAGCCCATCGGGTTAAATGATATTGCTTCATGTACAGGGACAATTATTTGCAGGGTCAATCTATAACCCGGCAGCAGAAGCCGGCTTATCAAGCTTAATACCTGGAAAGTAAGAAAAATTCCATGCTAAAAGCAGGTCGTGTGAAGGCCAAGGAAAGAAGAAACAATAGTCGAGTGAAGTTGTTATCCGGACTATCAACGAATCATTACACCGGACTCTGTCAGATATTATGATCGTTCCAGTGGAGGTAATTCTTGATCGGAGCTACAGTGTTTCAAATTTATGAGGTTATAAAAGGAAAAGTGTGAGTCCCAGATGGCTGTGGACAGCTAACCCGGCACTTGGGGGCTACTCAGTTTGAAGCTAAATTTTTTGAATTAATGAAGAAGTCTGATACGTCTCAAACGTATCTATAATTTTTGCTGTTCCATGCTGTTATTATATCAATTGCTACATGTTTTGGTTACACTTTATATCATTTTTATGCATTTTCTGACTAACCTATTAACAAGATGCCACAGTGCCAGTTCCCTGTTTTCTGCTGTTTTTGGTTTCAGAAAATCTATTAAGGAAATATTCTCGGAATTGGACGAAACAAAAGACATCGTCAATAATATCACGAGGAGATCACGGAGTCCAAAGGGGAGTCGGAGCAGACCCACCAGGGGGCCACGCCACACTAGGGCGCCCAGGGTGGGCCCGCGCCCCCTATGGCGTGGTGGCCCCCCTCGGCCACCGACGCCGCCTCTTCGCCTATATATTCTCCGCGACGCGAAAACCCTATTACGGTCGATCATATTCCACGAAAAGTTCCGTCGCGGCCGTCATCGTCAATCTCAGATCGGAGGAGTTCTGAAGCTCTTCCCGGCACCCTGCCGGAGGGGAGATCATCACCGGAGGGCTCTACATCACCATGCCTGCCTCCGGAGTGATGCGTGAGTAGTCCACCCCTGGACTACGGGTCCATAGCAGTAGCTAGATGGTTGTCTCTCTACCTTGTGCCTCCATGTTTAGATCTTGTGAGCTGCCTAACATGATCAAGATCATCTTATTGTAATGCTAGATGTTGTGTTTGCTGGGATCCGATGAATATTGATACCATGTTTATTCAAGTTGTTTATCTATGTGCTCTTGATCTTGCATGCTCTCCGTTGCTAGTAGATGCTTTGGCCAAGTAGATGCTTGTGACTCCAAGAGGGGGTATTTATGCTCGATAGTGGGTTCAGTCTCTAGATATCTGGATCAGTGACAGAAAGGTCTAAGATGGTAGATGTGCTGTTGCTACTAGGGATAAAACATTGGTGCAGTGTCCAAGGGCACTTGTATTGATTACATTACACACTTTACTTCATGCAATAATCTGTTGTTAGCAACTTAATACTGAATGGATGCGGATGCTGCCTTGAAGGTGGATTATTTAGGCATAGATGGTTGGAATAACGGTCTATGTACTTTGTTGTAATGCCCAACTAGATTTCATAGTAGACATCTTGGCATGTATTGCATTGTTATGCCCTCTCTATTTGTCAATTGCCCAGCTGTAATTTGTTTACCCAACATGCTAGTTATCTGTTCTGAGAGAGACACCACTAGTGAACTGTGGACCCTGGTCCAATTTCCTCATACTGTTTACACAACCTGCTGCAATCATCTGTTTCCTGTTACTTGCTGTTTTCCTGCTGTTTTCCACACCATACGTTTAACTCTTTGTTTCTGCAAGACCGGAGAGATTGACAACCTCTCTGTTTCGTGTTGGGCAAAGTTCTGGTTTGTGTCTGTGCAGATTCCACGTTGGTGCAAGCTCCCTAGCGCCAGGGGGAGTCAACATCAACAACCTTCCGATAGATCGTCAAGTCCTACTGGATTGATAACCTTGGGTAGATTTCTCAAGGGAAAACTTCTGCTGTCTACATCATAACCTTCCTCTTGGGGTTCACCAACACGTAGCCATCAAGCTGTTTTCTGGCGCCGTTGCCGGGGACTTGGAGGCTATTGGAAAGGGGAGTCTCTCAGTTCCAATCTCTTTACTTTGTTTTTTTCTTGTTTTAGTTTTGTTTTGCTTGCTGTTAAAAATCAAAAATCCAAAAAAAATTAAATTCCTGCATCTAGTTTATTTCGGTTTGTTATTATGTCTAGTTCTTTGCTTGCTATTCATGGGTACTTTGCTTGAAACTTGTCCTATGGCTGAAAACAACTTGAGAAACCTTTATGAAATTTATCTTGAGCTAGGACATGATGTGTTTGAAGAGAAAATTAAAAAACCTATGGAACTTTATTTGCATGATAGTACCAATGATATTGGTATACACTCTTTGAACATGGTTGTTGCTAATGCTATGGAAAATATTAAGCTTGGGGAAGTTGGTAATGATACTATTGAAATAACTTCTTTTGATAAATTTGAGGTAGACAAACATTCCTTGACTCAAGAGAAAGCAAAAATAACAGAAGTACCAAATATTTCCCCCAATGTTGTTTATGAAAATCCATGCTATTTTGATAAGTCTTATGATAATCCTCTTTTTATTCCTAATTTCGAAATGCATGGTAATGAGAGTGTTTGCTTAGAAAATGTTTATGATAAAGCTCTAGATGATGGTCCTATGTTGCTTGATAATATTATTAATTCTACTATTGAGAGTGATCAATCAACTTGTTTCAATATGTCTAAAAGTGGGTTTGAAATTTTTGATCCCACTATCTTGCTTGATAAAAGTTATGTGTTTGTAGATCATAAAAAGCATGCTTTATGTGATAGTTATGTTGTTGAGTTTGTTTATGATGCTATTGAAAATTATTATGAGAGAGGGAAAGATGGTTTTAAAAGTTTTCATGTCACTAAAATACCTCTCTTTGTGTTGGAAGTTTTAAAGTTGGATTTGTTGCATCTTCCTATGCTAGCTGCTTTATGCTTCAATGATTTGTTTTACTACAATATTCCTCTGCATAGGAAGTGGGTTAGACTCAGATGATTTTGATATTTGCCTCTTGATGCTCTCTTTGTTTTTCAACTCTTATTCTTATGCGAGCATCATTAAAATCCTAAAGCCTAGCTGAAAGGCATTAAAGAAAAGCACTTGTGGGAGATAACCCATGTGTCAAGGATGCTTGTTTACCTCTGTAGCAACTCCTTTGTATCTTTTATTTGCTGTTTTGTTGTGCCAAGGAGAGTTACTAATGCAAAGTTGGTTTTTATTTTCGGGACTGCATTGGGACAGATTGCTGTTCGTCACCGTTTAATTCAGTAGA
This sequence comes from Poa pratensis, assembly GCA_947311845.1. Taxonomy (NCBI): domain Eukaryota; kingdom Viridiplantae; phylum Streptophyta; class Magnoliopsida; order Poales; family Poaceae; genus Poa; species Poa pratensis. Next base: position 70,169,725 of record CAMZMU010000027.1, on the reverse strand, counting down.
AAATCAGAAAAAATCGAAAAATGCTGAAACTTTTTGTGCATGTTCCTGATGATGTTACGCAACTTTCATTATTTCAAAAGTTTTCATCTGAGCATCGTAAGTGCCTCGAAAAAATTCGTCATTACAGACTGTTCTGGTTTGACAGATTCTGTCTTTTATTTTGCATTCTCTCTTTTACAAGTTTTTAAGTGGTTTCTTTTCGTGTAAAAGTGCCCACTTGAGCCTAGTAACAGTGGCTAATGTTTAAAATAGTTGGCTTGTGAGTTTTGTCTTTGCTAGAACTTTGAAGTATTATCTTTTAGTGCACTAACCTGCTAATGAGAAAAGCTGTTAAGTTTTGGTGTGAAGGAAGTTTTCAAGTGTTGATAGAGGAGAATGATATTACATGATCAAGAAGAGTGAAGAGCTTAAGCTTGGGGAGGCTTACCTCCCCAGCATATTTCAAGAAGACTCAAGCATCTAAGCTTGGGGATGCCCAAGGCATCCCCTTCTTCATCTACAAATTATCAGGTCATCTCTAATGGTGCTATATTTTTATTGCTTCATGCTAGTGTACTCTTCCTTGGAGCGTCAGTGTGTTTTTGTTTTCAGTTTGTTTTGTTTTGTTTGCTGTGCTATACTTGTTGGATCCTAGTATTCATGTTTGGGAGAGAGACACGCTCCACTTTTTCATTAGAATACTCTTGTGCTTCACTTATACTTGTTGAGTATTCCTGTCTAGTTGCTGTTAGCTCTCAGTTTTTCATGTATCTCTTGTTAGAGCTTTCAGTTTCTTTTGAAGAAAGTACTCTCTTGCTTCACTTATATCTGTTTGGAGAGTTGTCAAATAAGTTGATTGGTGTTTGGTTGGACCAGAAAAATGCTATGCATGTGGTAGTGGTATAAAATGCTTACATGAATCTTTTTAGATCGTTGTCTTGAGTAATTTGATGCTTGCCAATTGTTTTGAGCTGTCAAGTAATTAATGTTTAAGCTTGTGCATCATGTAAGTAATGGCTATTAATGAAGAACTACTATAAGGATTTTCTGCTATAATAATCTGTTGCATAATTGGAAGTCCATAGTAGTCTAGATAATTTTTGGATGAAGGCTATGTGTTAACAAGGAAGACAGTGGGAGTCTATGGTTCGTCAAACCTTGTGTTTTATGTACACTCTTGCTATTCCAGTTGATAATGATGTTTGCTTATAATAACCTTGCTAGCCTAAACTCTGTACTAAGAGGGAATGCTTCTTGTACATCCAAAACCTTGAGCCAAATCCATGCCACCTGTGTCCACCATACCTACCTATTATGTGGTGTTTTCACCATTCCAAGTAAATTTCTTCATGTGCTATCTACTAACTACTCAAAACAATTTCCTTTTTGTGTCACTACTTGAAAAGCTCATAAGGACGTAGTAGTGAGATTTGTCATCTTCCATGCTAATTAATTTACAAGGATTGGCAGCTTCATCTGCTTCTCCACCTTTTATTTTGCATTAAAGAGCTGGTTAGTCCACCCTATAAATAAATAAATAAATAGACACTCCTCCATGGTGAATGTTGGTGGGCACCCGAGGATTCGGTTAGCCATGGTTTGTGGAAAGTAAATGGTTGGGAGGAGTGTCACCAATAAGTGCTTGTTACAAGTGCAGTCCTAAAAACTCTCGGAACCGCTCTAAAAGTTAGTTAGCCATGGAAGATGACAAGTACCTGCTATTTGATTTGTTGACACCTGTATACACCATTACCTTACAAAACAATATTTTATGCTCTCTATATGCCTTCGGGAACTACAGCTCTAGCACATGATGTTAATCCCTGCTTCCCTCTGCGAAGGGCCATTCTTTTACTTTTATGTTGAGTCAGTTTTCCCACTTCTTTCTGTCTACTTAAGCAAACATCATTGTCAACTCCAGTATAACAGTTTTTACATAACTTTGTGTTTGGTTGATCATATTCTTTGCATTGACATTATCTATATGATATACATGTTGAAAGTTGAAGCAAAAGCTGAAGCTATTATCTTCCTTTGTGTTGATACAAACACTTTCATGTTGAGAATTATTGCTGCTGTGAACTAACTATTATGTTAGACTATTATATCTCTAAATGTTTTATAGTGTTATTCATGAAAGTTTGCACTTGTGTGATCACTTATGTTTACTCTTTATTTACTTGCTTGCAAACTATAGACCATTGGCTTGGATCACTTCATTCAGATCATGTGCATTACATTGTTATTTGATCAAAGATTGTGTTGGTAGCATGTCACTTCAAAAATTATCTGTTTTTATCGTTTACCTACTCGAGGACGAGCAGGAACTAAGCTTGGGGATGCTTGATACGTCTCAAACGTATCTATAATTTTTGATGTTCCATGCTGTTATTATATCAATTGCTACATGTTTTGGTTACACTTTATATCATTTTTATGCATTTTCTGGGACTAACCTATTAACAAGATGCCACAGTGCCAGTTCCCTGTTTTCTGCTGTTTTTGGTTTCAGAAAATCTATTAAGGAAATATTCTCGGAATTGGACGAAACAAAAGACATCGTCAATAATATCACGAGGAGATCACGGAGTCCAAAGGGGAGTCGGAGCAGACCCACCAGGGGGCCACGCCACACTAGGGCGCGGTGGCCCCCTCGGCCACCGACGCCGCCTCTTCGCCTATATATTCTCCGCGACGCGAAAACCCTATTACGGTCGATCATATTCCACGAAAAGTTCCGTCGCGGCCGTCATCGTCAATCTCAGATCGGAGGAGTTCTGAAGCTCTTCCCGGCACCCTGCCGGAGGGGAGATCATCACCGGAGGGCTCTACATCACCATGCCTGCCTCCGGAGTGATGCGTGAGTAGTCCACCCCTGGACTACGGGTCCATAGCAGTAGCTAGATGGTTGTCTCTCTACCTTGTGCCTCCATGTTTAGATCTTGTGAGCTGCCTAACATGATCAAGATCATCTTATTGTAATGCTAGATGTTGTGTTTGCTGGGATCCGATGAATATTGATACCATGTTTATTCAAGTTGTTTATCTATGTGCTCTTGATCTTGCATGCTCTCCGTTGCTAGTAGATGCTTTGGCCAAGTAGATGCTTGTGACTCCAAGAGGGGGTATTTATGCTCGATAGTGGGTTCAGTCTCTAGATATCTGGATCAGTGACAGAAAGGTCTAAGATGGTAGATGTGCTGTTGCTACTAGGGATAAAACATTGGTGCAGTGTCCAAGGGCACTTGTATTGATTACATTACACACTTTACTTCATGCAATAATCTGTTGTTAGCAACTTAATACTGAATGGATGCGGATGCTGCCTTGAAGGTGGATTATTTAGGCATAGATGCGGTTGGAATAACGGTCTATGTACTTTGTTGTAATGCCCAACTAGATTTCATAGTAGACATCTTGGCATGTATTGCATTGTTATGCCCTCTCTATTTGTCAATTGCCCAGCTGTAATTTGTTTACCCAACATGCTAGTTATCTGTTCTGAGAGAGACACCACTAGTGAACTGTGGACCCTGGTCCAATTTCCTCATACTGTTTACACAACCTGCTGCAATCATCTGTTTCCTGTTACTTGCTGTTTTTCCTGCTGTTTTCCACACCATACGTTTAACTCTTTGTTTCTGCAAGACCGGAGAGATTGACAACCTCTCTGTTTCGTGTTGGGCAAAGTTCTGGTTTGTGTCTGTGCAGATTCCACGTTGGTGCAAGCTCCCTAGCGCCAGGGGGAGTCAACATCAACAACCTTCCGATAGATCGTCAAGTCCTACTGGATTGATAACCTTGGGTAGATTTTCAAGGGAAAACTTTGCTGTCTACATCATAACCTTCCTCTTGGGGTTCACCAACACGTAGCCATCAAAGTCCCAGGCTGCTGCAGGCACGCAACCCGACACTTGGGGGCTACATTATTTGAAGATCAAAATTTCTTTCAGAGGTACAAGATGCAAAAGTCCTAGGTCGCTGCAAGCATACAACCTGGCACATAGGGGCTACCCAGTTTGAAGTTTTATATTTATTCATCAAGCACCAAGTTATCGCGAGGTGATAAACTCAGGGCTTGGGGGGTTATAGGTTATATACGTGAGAAAAATCGAGGTTAATGTTCTTGAGAACCGGTAAAGCTGGAGGTATTTGCGCCGGGTCTTCAAAAGCCGGGCCTTGAAAGATAGCCTCCATGTGTGTAGGCTTCATCAAGTTTGGATCGTAGGAATTTGGAGCATCCTTCAGCACAGCCTCCGTATGAGTAAGCTCCATCAAAAAACAGGTCAAAGGAACCACAAAGAAAAATATGGGGAATATTCTTGGCAGAATAAGCATGAGTTAAACCTGGAGGCGTATGAACCCAGTAGACAGTAGCCGGGTTATGATATGGACCGCCAAGAAGAGCCGGCCTAGCTAAAGAAAAAGCAATGTAACCCGGACTTTATATTTTTTGTGAGTATTTATTATTTTCAGGAGGTTAACCCGGACATCAAGGATGGCGGCTCCTGTCGTTACCTTTCCAACGCAATTGGATTCACCTGTTTTGGAGTTCATACGAGAAAGTTATTGCATTTCAGGTTTTGCAGTTTCACTGTTTTCAGGCCGGAGTTTCCGGTCTTCTGGACCGGAGTCTCCGGTCCTTGGTTTTCCTCGGAGAGTGTTTTTCTTGTTCAGCCCCTGGTGGGGGCCAGAGTTTCTGGCCCAAGGGGCCGGAGTATCCGCCCCAGGCCGGAGTTTCCGGTCCCAGGGGCCGGAGTTTCTGCCTAAGCTTCTCTCGTCTGTTTGTTGTTCACCTCCTGGTGGGGGCCGGAGTTTCCGCCCCAGGCCGGAGTATCTGGTCACTTGGACCGGAAACTCCGGTGTGAATCTGGCTGCAACGGCTACTTTTCTGGGAGGGGTATAAATACCCCACTACAACAAAACTGTGCGGTAGAGACATATTTATAAAGACACTCACCCTTGTGTCTCTTACAACCTAATCCAGATTTCCGTAGAGGCATTAAGAGAGGCATATTGGAGAATGCCTTAGAAGTAGAGACATCTACCTAGAGACATTCTGCAAAATGTCTCTTAATCTTCATCTAAAGGCATTTTAAAAGACAATCTTGATAATGTCTTAGCAATAGAGACATCTCTTTTGAAACAATCTTCATAATGTCTCTTAACACATATGTAAAGGCATTAAGAGAGACATTTTTGGGAACGCCTTATTTTTAGAGTCATTCTCTAGAGATAGTACATATGTCTGTTCACTAAGATAGACACTAGACAATGCCTTACAAAATATATGTACAACTCTAACTCTATAAGACAATCACGAAACAAATTTCGGAGTATCAAAATATATCATTTTGCATGTTTGCGAAGTAAGAGTATGTAAAATAGAAAACAGATAACTAAATTATAACCTTAATGTACCATCACATATTATCTAGTTGTGGGATATGTGGAGGTGAGACGCACATGTGAGAAAGAAATAACGCAAAATCGATTGCGAAAATTACAAAGTTAATGTGTCAGTTGTGAGTCGAACCTCTCTTGCATTACCAATTGTCTAACGATGTTTGTTTATACATACTGAGTAAAAAAAATCCCGTGTCTAATGAAATAAGAGAAAAATCGATTTAAAACTGATGACCTTATCGGAATCGGCGCTCGATCTCGCTGGTCTATGTGCGCCGCATTACCGCTAGGCTAATCTCGACGATTTGAATTTAAATATTTCTTCTTTAAATGTTGTAAATAATTCCAACTTGAACTATACGTCGTCAAATAGGGTTTACATATTCTAAATAATATATTCATGCAATCATGTTATTTTTTTATTCATAACCGAATATAGATGGAAAATTTAAATGTTTTACACGTAATATTACATATTCTAAATAATATATTTATGCAATCATGTTAATTTTTTTATTCATAACCGAATATAGATGGAAATTTTAAATGTTTTACACGTAATATTCAAACTTTTACGCAATACAAAATAATTATTCACACAATACAAAATACTGGGTTATGAGGTTACACTACAGGAAACTGTCAAAACGTCGACGGCGGCCTGCCGTCGGCATAGCAAAGATCGCCGTCGGTGTATCGGCGTCGGCGTAGGACGCTGTCGGCGTATGTGTCGTGGGATTATCACGCAGATGTCACGGAGATGACTTCGTAGAGTTGGGGATTAAGCGATCGAGCGTCTCCGAGCTAAAGATCGCAGGGCACGAGAAGACAATGTTTTTTACCCAGGTTCGGCCCCTCAATGTGAGGTAAAGACCTATGTCCTGCCTATCCTAGATTGGTATTGATATGAATATGGTGTTTACAAGGGGTTGGCGATCGAGGTATCGAGTCGCCTCTCTCTCTAGATGTATGAGAGCCTTTTTTGCTTGGGGTTCTAGGTGCTTGGAGTCCACCTTATAAAGACGGTGGCTCGCAAGGTTACAAGAAAACTTCTCTCCCAAGGAAAGCATGAGTCGGAGTCCTATTTGGACACTAATCATATGTCTTGTCTTCCAAGTCAAGTTATCTTCGAGATTCTGGATCCTTCCTCATGATCTTGAGTCGGCCCATATTTGTGCAAGCCCAATAGTGGTGCGACTGTGAATAAGTCGCGCTTTGCTTGAATAAGTCGTGGGATAATTATTCCCCTGACATTAGCCCCCAAGCTTTCGGGTGATTCGTAGAATCAGGCGGAAGATTCTGCCTTGATGATGATCTTGCGAGCTTGCATATGTAGTTCTTGCCGACTTGTCGATGTTAAGTCGCAAGCATTGCGATTTCTTGAGCCGCTGATGTATAAGCGATGAGTCGCTATCTTTGCGGCTTATTTAGCCACTATGTTGCCAATTGAGCATTTCTGTCTTGGTCGCATTGAAGCTGCAGAATTGCGGTTAGTTTTCCGCGAAGCACTTGATGAAAACCACCTTGTCCTGTTGGGTGTAAGACTGAGCTGAAATCATAAGGATAATAGCTTATGAGTAACCAGATATATCAAATGTGTATAAGGTGTTGAGTCATAGACATCGAAGCATAAAAGGCCATAAGCATAAATAAGCTGGTCAATCATTAGAATAATAATCTGTCATGTTATCATGACGAGCCATTTGGGCACATGTTGAATCATGGCGGCTCAAGAGTATATAGCCACAACCTGTATTTAAAAATTTCCGAGTCGCTGATTTGACTCGCAAATATATATTATCATGTGCTGCAAAAAATGAAATCAACATATAAACATGGTATATGAGTATAATAAAGACCGCCAGATATGGTGGATGTGTAGCCCCCGAGGGCCGAGTTGTATGCATGGTTATGCTGCTCGGGACTCAAAAAATATCACAAGTTGGACAAAAAAAAAATTCCTAGCCCCCAGGCATTAAGCAGGCATGCTTTCATTATCCTGCTTGATGGCATATCATTGCAATTTGATCCTGTAACAGATTGACAAATATTGTTGCCGCAAGATAATAGTGATATAAATTCCACTTGATGTGGCTGTAGTTAAATAAATGATGGTGGCTTGTAAAGCCGATATCAGGAGATGATCATCTCAAACATAAAAAAATCTGGTCATGCCAGTTCAAACTCATATGGCCGAGTTATAGGTTCCTGTTAAATCAAAAGGCAAAGCCCCCGAGGAAGCAATGATAATAACTTGATGATAATATGTTAGCCTTGACGGCTGGTAATAATTATGATAAAACGTTAGTACTCCGCATAATAGCATATGGTACCCTGCATGATAGTATAGTATAATCTGCATGATAGCAAATGATATGTCGCATGATGCAAATGATATGTTGCATGATGCAAATGATAAGTTGCATGATATTTTGCGTGATAGCAAATGGTTGCATGATAGCAACTGGTAAGATGCATGATAGCATATTGTACGATGCATGATAGCATGTACATGACTCAGTATTTCCCAGATCTAATGTGTGTTCAGGGTCGAGAACGGCCATGATAGGCAGCCATGATAGGCATCAGACTCGATTGACGCCACACGCGGGTACTTTAGTCCTTCTGAATTATCTCTATTACCGTTAAGTAGGTCTTCGCGCGGCTCAGTATTTCCCAGGTAAAAAATGCGTGTTCAGGGTCGCTGGCGGCCATGATAGGCGATCACACTCGATTGACATCGCACCCCAGTACTTTGGCCGCATAGTGCAAAGATACTTCTAACTTAAGGTACCGTTAAGTAGGTCTGCGCGCGGCTCAGTATTTCCTAGGTGTAAACGCGTGTTCAGGGTCGTTGAGAACGGCCATGATAGGCATCAGTCACATGAATGACGCCGCGCCCCGGTACTTTGGCCGCATAGTGCGAGATACTTCTAACTTAAGGTGAGAATAACCAGGATTATTGCTTTTATCGGCTGCAATAGCCGTGACGAGCTCTAATTAGCTTTGATGATAACCAGCTCTAATTAGCTGTAGATGTGGTACATCGAGTCACCTGTTTTAACTCAAATATTGATAAGATAATGATTCATTAATGACTCATAAACTGATGTAATGATGAGCTGTTTGCGACTCATAAAATGATATGGGGGTAAATCGCTATGCGACTCATAAATTGATATAACAATAACTCGATGATGATATAATGATATAATGACAGGTCATGAAATATTAATGCATAAGCATGTAATTGTAATCTTGATATGTTAAGATGCCCATTTGCAGGCGCAAATAAAATCCAATGCAAGCTATAAATAGCTAGATTTTGATAAATGTAATGCGAGTTATAAAACAACTCTATATGTATCGCGGGTTGTAAGAAACCCAACTTTGAGAAGTGGATGTAACTAAATCTCAAAAACTGATATAAATTAAAACCTGCGATATGATATAATTTAAATCATAAAGATATTAATAAAAAGGCATAATAAACTAGATATGCAGCCCCCGAGATAAACTCGAAGATGAACTTAATTTTATTGGTAAAAGTAAAAGGCTGCATAAGTTGAGCATGAAAGCGACTTATCTTGTTTTTATTCTCCTGACGTTGATGATGAAATATGACCCGCAACCGTTGATGTCCGTTCGTCAAACACGAAAATAAGCCGCGAAGGTATTGAATCAACCGCGGCGGATCGGCAACCGGTAGACTAGATTTTCTTCTTAGCTCCCGCGACTCATCAAGATGGCTTGATTATTTTCCCTGACCTCGAGTCGCATCATGCGCCCCAAGGCGAGTATTTTTTTTTTGCTACCTTGGTAGATCGCACTTCCTCATGACTTTCTTCGACCCAAGTGCGAGTCAATGTAGTACTAGTTGGCACGTAACCCTTTATCCATTTGACCTGATCCCTGAGCTGGACCTCCGACCGGATTGCTGGATCTAGTTGATCTGATCAGCACACGAGGACAATGTTAACGTCGAGTCCTCGTGGCGAATTTTGCTGGCCGTGTCTGAATATCTTGATCCGATCTTATTTTGATCAGTCGCATGCGACATATTGTTGGTGGCGAGCCCCCCAGAGCTGATTTCTTGATGTTTGCGATGTTTTGGCGGGACCTGCTGCGACAAGGGTGCGGTCAAAGGTTGTCCACGACTGTGCTGATAACGGTAGCGGTGGAGTGGAAGTCGCGCGCAGCATGTCGCTGATCTTTAGAGTCTCCAACCCGTTGACTGCAGGTGAGCACACCCTTAAAACCTTTTGTTTTCTTTCCATGTAGTGTTATGCCATGCGACGGCAAGTTGGCTATTCTGAACTGATTGACGTGACTTTGCTTATTCTCATTAGTTCTGGTGCCCCTCTTCCGATTCGAACATATATTCTGGCACTGATCGGACAGCTAGTGACTGCTGAAACCAAGTAGCGAACTGAAACTCCAACACGCACAGGAAATTTTCCATGCAACAAGTCGCACCCCAGGAACCATGCTTTTGTTTTGCGGTCGTCCCTGGCAGTCCCGTTCAGTCGCGCCTGAGGGTAGCGCTTGATGTCTTCAACTTGACGTATGGAAAGGTATGGCTGCAGTGCTTGAACTCCTGACTGAGTTGGACTCGGACGTGGACTGTTTCATACTGATTCGAGGTGTGCCCTTGTTTAGATTCACGAACTCGCCTAGGTATGAAACTTGCTGCAGTGTGCGGATCGCTGACGGAGATCTAACCGTCGGAATTGCCTCAAACTTGTTGGAGGTCTTCGGGATTGTTTTCCGCAATTCTTCACCAGATGGATCTTCGAATTGATGTCTGAGTCGACCTCCAGGATTATTTTCCCAAAGTCGCGCGGAATTCCGTCAGGTTTCGACATGAGTTAGCGTATGAGTCGCCCAGGGAGATCCAGCCGTTGGAATCCAACGAAATTCTACGGGCTGCTGGGTAACTCGATTCCGCATCTTTCCACCGAACGGATCGCCGATATGATTCCTGAGACGTCGTCGGGGTCGGTCGCAGCACGGACGTTGCTGCTGTCCTGCAACCGTGCGTGAGGGGCGTTGTCGAAATTGAGCCCCAAATCCCGCGGTCAAATTTTTCCATGCTTTCTCCTCGAGCTTGAGGTAGATCTTGATGTAGATGTTGATATCGCCGAGCTTGAAACAGCGCGGCAATGAACTCGCCGAGATTGTTGAAGTCACCGAGCTTTAATCGACGACGAGATCCTCCGTCCCTGACACAGATCCAGCGCGGAACGTGACGCTCTTGACCGCAGGCCCCACGGTGGGCGCCAACTGTCGTGGGATTGTCACGCAGATGTCATGTAGATGACTTCGTAGAGTTGGGGATTAAGCGATCGAGCGTCTCCGAGCTAAAGATCGCAGGGCACGAGAAGACAATGTTTTTTACCCAGGTTCGGCCCCTCAATATGAGGTAAAGACCTACATCTTGCCTATCCTAGATTGGTATTGATATGAATATGGTGTTTACAAGGGGTTGGCGATCGAGTTATACCTCGATCGCCTCTCTCTCTAGATGTATGAGAGCCTTTTTTGCTTGGGGTTCTACGTGCTTGGAGTCCACCTTATAAAGACGGTGTCTCGCAAGGTTATAAGGAAACTTCTCTCCCAAGGAAAGCATGAGTCGGAGTCCTATTTGAAGACTAATCATATGTCTTGTCTTCCAAGTCAAGTTATCTTCGAGCTTCTGGATCCTTCCTCATGATCTTGAGTCGGCCCATATTTGTGCAAGCGCAATAGTGGTGCGACTGTGAATAAGTCGCGCTTTGCTTGAATAAGTCGTGGGATAATTATTCCCCCGACAGTATGAAAACTGCCGTCGGCGTATCCGTCGCCGTCGGCGACGCCGCAGTGGGACCCACAAAACGGACGTCGAACGTCTCCGTCTGCTCCACCTATACGCCGACGGCAGTGCCGTCGGCCTAGGCTGCCACGTGTGCTGATCTGGTGCGTCTGGGAGGAGTATGACGCCGACGGCAATGCCGTCGGCGTAAGTATGACCATATGGTCCTCCAGCGTCGACGTGGCGCCATCCTGTGCGTCCCCATAGCATCCTACGCCGACGGCAATGCCGTCGGCATAGCCTTGACCATATTTTCAGTTTCTGAAACTTTTTGCTGCTGGTTTCTGCCGCATTTTAAATACAATTAAAATTGCACAAATTATAAAACATCACAAAAACATCAAATAAAACATCACATACATATCCAAATGACACAAACATGATTCAAATTCATCCAAGCATTCATACAAACTCCAAACAAGTTCGAATTCACACACGCTACACCCGAACACATCCTACACCTCCCGAGAGCCCGAGGCCGATGATTCCTTGCCTTGGCTCATCTTGGTCAATCACCTGCATTGAGAAAGGATAAACTTTTAAGCATGTTGAAAAATGTAGTAAATAAGAATAAAGACGTAATGCAATTAAGAAGAAGCATGTTGAAAGACTAAGCATGTTGAAAAGCAAATAGTACGCAAAAGGACATAAAAGATCCTCACCCCTAATCATCACTCTCATAGTTAAGTCCTGGGTTCTCATCATCACTATCAACATCACTATCACGAGTGTTGTATATTGGAACCTCCTCGCACGATGGAGGCTCATCATCGTCATCACTATCACTCTGTAACTTGTTGAACATATCTATATCCTTTAGATTCACCACTACGTCACCACCTGTTTGTGCATTGTCCTCGCGGTCCTCAGGACCTTGTATGCCAAAGTCCCCAAAGGTTTGTTCCTCTTGATAGAAAATCCCCTCGTATGTTTTAGGGTCAATGTTGTTGTAATCGTCTTCGGAGGGCATGGATAGCTTACCACGTGGCGATACATGGAACACGACTTCCCAACCAATGAGTCCCTCTTTCTTGCATGGGTAGGGCAAATAATAAACTTGAAAGGCTTGGTGAGCCACAACAAAGACATCGGATCCATGGTAGGTGGTTGAAGGCTTAACTTCAACTAACCCAATGGAAGGGGTACTTTTGGTTCCATGCTCAGGGTCGAACCAGTGGCATTTGAACACAACAAACTTGAGTGATATGTTCGTGTTATTGAACGTCAGCTCATATCTGTTCTGTAACCTTCTGTAGTAATCATAATTACCGGCTCCTTTGGTGAAGACCCCGGTATTTATAGTCTTTGCATTAGGCCGACTGTTCTGGTGATGCTCTGTATGGAAGCGGTACCCATTCACATCATACTTCTCATACTTCTCGACTCTACGGTTACAACCTTGGGAGACACATCTCAACTCATCTGACATCACAACGTTGGCATCAGCTCCCTACAAGTACAAATTGTTTTGTGCATTAGTAAGAGGGATAAGACACGAATTGCAAGGTAGAAGGGACAATTTTGAAATTACCTTTTCCCTGAACCAAACCGTGAATTTTTTCTTTCCGGGGGCAGGCTCTTTCAAAAGAGTGTCCAACGCGGCTTCATTGGGTCCATCTGATGTTCCCGACCACATTTCATCCGTGAATTGACTAAAAGGAGAAAATATGTATTAGAACGAAATCATGTTAGTAGTTGCAAAGTAATTTGTTCCCCATTTTACCTAAGGACTGCCCTCTTCTCCCTGCTCGTCGTGGGTCACTTCCTTCATGTTCATAAGCACATAGAGCATTATGCACTCCAGCTCATCATTGGTCAAGTTATACCTTGTTGGGGCACTGCTCTTGCCACCGGGACACTGGAAGAGGACGAGCTTGGGGTCTCGCTTGGGCTCGTCGACATTGTACCGAGCTTGGCGATGGACGCGTAGTACGACAGGTAGGATGATAGACATCCTAAACTTGACTCGCGCCGGTGTCAGTGACGTCGTCCAAGCGGTCCCAACAAGAGGACAGGCTGCTGCTAGAGTCCTCGCCCTGCTGCTGCTGCGTGCCGGAGGGGCCGGCCTCGCCCTGCCCGCGCTGCTGCCGGCTCTCGCTGAAGACCTGGTACTAGACCGCCATCACCTGGGGATCATGGAGGAGATCCTTGACCAAGGGGTCATCCTCCTCGCGCTGGTGGCGTGCCCTGAGCAGCCTCTGTGCCTGCCGGTGCTCCCTCTCCTCGGCATTCGTCACGATCCTCATGCCATCTGGCGCTAACATATGCGGCACGCTCCGCTCATCCTCAAAGTTGAGGATCGCCCTCGCCCCAAAGTGCTGGACCGCCGCGCAGTCGTAGGCGCGGGCCGCCTGCCACGGGCACCTGAAAGTACCAAGCTGGATCTTCCTGTGATCCACTGTGATCTGAGCTGCCCAAGTCGGGATCTTCGTGGGTCTCCGGTGAACACCACGAAACTTTCGCTCCGGCTCCGACATGATACTTAGTTAAGTAAAAGCATTTGATACAGAGGTTAGTCATATATGAAATGAATATATGAAAAATAATTGTCAACAACATTTTATTTGCTACATCTATCCCTAAAATCATTTTGTTATTTTCTATTTTCAACAACATTTTATTTGCTACATCTATCCCTAAATCATTTTGTTATTTTCTATTTTCAACAACATTTTATTTACTACATCTATCCCTAAATCATTTTGTTATTTTCTATTTTCTACCACTAAATTTCCATCTATAATTTCTACTCCTAAAATCCCTAAATCTAAAATCCCTAAAATCCTACTCCTAAAATCCCTAAAATCCTATAATTTCCATCTATAATTTCTACTCCTAAAATCCCTAAAATCCTACTCCTAAAATCCCTAAATCTAAAATACACAGAAAATAGGGGAGGGGGCGGGGAGTACCTGGCGACGAGGTCGGGGGAGGCGCGGCGAGGTCGGGGTCGGACGGCTAGAGGCGGCGACGGCGGCGAGGTCGGGGGAGGCGCAGCGCGGCGAGGTCGGGGTCGGACGGCTAGAGGCGGCGGCGGCGGAGGAGGACGGGTGGGGCGGCCGGCGACGGAGGAGGACGGGTGGGGCAGCGGAGGAGGACGGGTGGCGCGGACGGGTGTCGGGGGAGGACGGCTAGAGGCGGCGGCCGGCGGAGAAGGACGGGTGGGGCGTGCGGGGTTGGACAGTGGATAAGGTGCGGGTGGGTTTGGTGGCTGCGGTAGCTTAGTAGATAAGGTGGACCTACGCCGACGGCTTTGACCTACGCCGACGGCAAAGCCGTCGGCGTTGGCTTTTTTCTCTTTTTCATATTATTTAATTTTAATATTGTAAACCATTAGAATTTATTACATTATAAATTTGTAGAGTTTTATTATAATTTATTTTATTATATCGTATGACCACACACAAATTTTTGAGTGATTCCGGCACTCTAGCTATCCGGTTTTATTGAAACCGTAGTCCGGTGGGACCCGCATATCTACCCCCGAGCTTGGACATTTCAAACACACAACACACTTGTATACATATGGTATGGCACAACCTAGGTTTTGGTGGGGTTCCGACGCTCCGATGCCCCGCTTCGGCGAAACCCCGAATCCGCTGGGAAAACCCTAACGTTTTCGCCTACCCCCATAGACGTGCGTCGAAGGGGGGTACGCCAGTTGACTTTTTTGCTTGGTTGTGTTAGGTTAGGCCATAGGAAGGTGAGAAACCAAAGTCTACCCCAAATCAACACAAGATTCCATCCGGTTCTTCCGAAACGGGAGTTTCCATCTCTAAGTGCAGAAACTCACTAGAGAGAAAGTGAAGTCGGTGAAGCCGGTCACACCCCAGAGTAGGATATTGCGCATTTACAACACACAACATACTTGTATACATATGGTATGGCACAACCTAGGTTTTGGTGGGGTTCCGACGCTCCGATGCCCCGCTTCGGCGAAACCCCGAATCCGCTGGGAAAACCCTAACGTTTTCGTCTACCCCATATACGTGCGTCGAAAGGGGTAGGAAAGTTGACTTTTTTGCTTGGTTGTGTTAGGTTAGTCCATAGGAAGGTATTTTACATGTGTTGTTTTTATTTATTTTACATGTATATGTTGTAGGGTTGGGTTCCGGGAAACTCGAACCGTTATTTTACAGGGGTGGGATACTGAAATTGGGAGGGAAATTGTAGGTCCAATATATATAAATTGTAACTACATTAAATATTATATAGAGAAATAAATAAATAAATATTATATAGAGAAATAAATAAAAAAAGGTTCATCTATACGCCGACGGCCGCCGTCGGCGTTGAAGTACACGTGTACGCCGACGGCACGGCCGTCGGCGTATCAACGCCGCTGGACGTTCCGTCACGGCGTCGTTTTGTACGCCGACGGCACGGTTTACGCCGACGGCTGCCGTCGGCCTTACCTGGATACGCCGACGGCGCTTCGTACGCCGACGGCTGTGTGGGCGGCTGCCCTAACTCGTGATCTACGCCGACGCCCCGACATTTAGCCGTCGGCGTACAGTACGGCCGTCGGCGTAGTGTCGCATTCCCGTAGTGTTAAAACTATATTAGCCTAGCGGATAGAATATTTATCTATCAGTCGATTGAAATTTAGACACGCCCTAATAGATAAATGTGATAGAATATTTGTAGATTGTACGGTGGATTCAATTCTCATATGATTCGAGAAATGCGCGCGTAGCTGAAAGACCGAAAACAAAATTTGGTGTTATGTTGCGTGCGAGCTTATTTTTTACCGAGTGCGCGCCAGCGATATTTAATTTACGCCTAACCGAGCCTGATGATGGGTGGGTTAGTCAATCCTCCTCAGACTAGTCATAGTGGGGAGTAACATTGAGCGGTAACATACGTATGTTACTACCTATTGTTATTATCTCTATAGTGGGTAGTAACTTATTTGTGGTGTCATGTATGATAGCATTTATTAGGTTGTAGACTCATTTTGCCTTGAGGTGTGTGATGTTCCGGTAACTAGCTATGTTACTCCAACCTCTTCTCTCCTCATTACTTACTTGCCACATCATACTTTTTTGCCTACGTGACATTGAAGTTACTAGCAATGTTCCTCCCACTATGACTAGTCTCAGGTCCCCACGTCCTACATTATCTACACCTAACCAGAAATCCCGTCAAAAATATACACCTAACCAGAAACCTCTACTCCGAAGTCTCGTCCCCAAATCGTCGGCCTCCTCAGCCGGCCGCTTCCCCGCCGCCGCTCTGATCTGCAAGCACCGGTGACCTGCTCCACTTTTTCGTTCGCAAATCTGGCCTCCCAGCAGCCTCTTCCACGCACTCCTCTCAGCATTTTCTCCCCCACAGGTAGCGCGGTGAGGCAGACCCCAGGGCATTGTTCTACGCAGGCGGGCATGCTGAGGTTAGGTCGTCGGGGCGCCAGGAGCATACGGTCTCGTAGTAATGGTAGTCGAACTCGCGACCATGCCGGCGACTAGAGTGCTGCCAGTAGCGCGTCCTGCTTCCCCGACCGCAAATCACACGGTGCTGCCGAAGAGCATCTCCATCTGATTTGACCGGCTACCTTCAGCAGCGGCAAAACAAGCATCAAATGTTGAATCCGGTGAACGTCGACTAGGTGAGATCAAATCCCAACCCCTCCCTTGCACTGGCCAGTCCGGCAATCCGATCCATGCGGACGCGGTTTACGTGTTCGACGATTTGTTGGTTTCTGTGCAATTTGAGCAGCAACACGTGTTTGTGGGCGTAGACAATTTACATTCTGCCGTTCCTGTTATATCTGTATGCAGCTTACCGCCGCACGCGGGGAGACAATGCCTATTATTGACATATAAACTCGTTATCATAGCACATATACTTTGATCTCGCTACATGTGAATGCCATAGATGTACAGTATTATATAATGATGAAATTACTCAATATTATTCACCTGCTGTTTTTATCTATAGGCAAACTTTGTGAGTTAGAAATTTCCCATTGCCGAAGCTCTGTCCTTGTAGGTTACCTGAGGGAGTGTGGGGCAGTCGGCACTCGCCACATGATACTGCATTGCAGCCTATCATGTTCGCGTAGATTTCTGGCTTCATATTTTTGTTTTGTTTTTCTCCTATCACAGACTGGTGCTTTAAAGTGTGCAGCAACAGTTATTTCATCCCTTTTGTTTTGTCTAGCCCCAAAAAAGGTTTGGGGTTTAGAGATAACCGTAAGCCTAATGAATATCTCACGTCACTGTTACCAGATTTATATGCTCCTTTTAAAATAGAGGAAACTGATATGGGGTGGTAGTGTAATTACTATGTTCATGTGGATGTTTCTACATGCTAGAAATAATTTATTGTTTCTACATGCAGAGGCAGCGGCAGTCGTGTGTGGGCGCTGGGCTACCTGGAGGCACACCATGGGCTGTAGATCTTGTTTATCTGGAACAATTGGTCATCATCTACCATGAAACACTTGGATCTGAAATTTCTTTATGAGATACAAGTCCAGCAGATGCACATTGTAGGGTGTAGGTAATATTTTAAATTATTGGCATAATTATTTGTGTTAGTTTGGAGTAGTAATGAGCTTGCTTAGGATTGCTCGCTGAGTTCATGACATCTCTATTTGCTCGTGCTTAAGATTCATAGTACTAGTGTCTAGTAGCCTTTTGGTGTCACTGTTAGTTCCTCTGATGCATAGCAATTTGCTGCCCCTTGAAACTCTGGACCTGTTATTTGGAAGTTAAAACTTCATCCCAGATCTGTTACATAGGTAGTAAAAGAAATATGTTTATAATTTCAAACACACATAGTTTCAGAATATTACTTGTAGCTGATAGAAAACGTCTTGAAAAATCTGATGTTGCATCATCAAATGAGCATTCAATATAGCAAATTGATTTAGGATGGCAAAGAAACATAGAATCTGGTTGGGACTCGATTTTTCATAAAGGATACCAGTTATCTAAGTAGAAGAAAACTTTTGGTCTCTTCGAAAACTATACCAGTTATCTCGTGTGATTGATGTAATTGGATGAACCCTGACCGTGTCTTTCTGATCTTGCAATCTAAGTATTGATAATGGTAATTTATTTTAAATCATTGATAGGAGGAATACATCATTTCTATATGAGTAGTTTGCTCTTTAGACCGAAGTAAACATTTGTTTGCTGATTGCAGGTTCTCTATATTTAACTCCATATATGGTGGCCGATAACAAGAGCTCAGAAGGAACTCTAAAATGCTTGGTCGTTTGGTCTAGTGGTGTAGTGTTCATAAGATTATTGTCGTTTGGGGGTTCTTATTCGTGCTTGGAGCATGTTGATTTTCTGTTTTTCCCTTTCATGGGTTATGTATCTCACACACTGTGGTTTCAATTTAAAGATTAATACTCATATTTTATTTCCAATTAGTAATTCATCCGTGTATACATATTGACTGTTTTTATGAAAGAGTATCTAGTTATCTTGGGTTTCTATGTCATAATAACATTTGTATGTGTATTATTCTCTTATTGAATCTCGATAGTGTCCAGATGCCTCTATAGTGACTATATAAATGTCTCAAGATAAGAACAATATATCGTATGACAAGCTGCCTCTACATGACAATATTTCTGTCTCTACGCAATGTCGTTATATTTCTAAAGATCAAATAAAATGCCACGATAAAATGCTTCTACTAGCGCTAGAGACAAGTCAAATTGCCGCAAAATAGTGTCTGGATGGGTGTAGATACACAACCTATTGTCTATACAAAGTGGCCTTATGTCATATATAGGCATTTCGCAAAACGACTCTATGGTTTAAGAGACACTGCCCGTAGTGACACTTTTGAGACAATATGTAAAATGCCTCTAGAACTATGTAAAGGCAATAGAAGTGTCTCTACAAGACCAAAATAGTGTCTCTACTACACAGTTTTGTTGTAGTGCCCCTCTATCTTCCTCCAGCCAGCTAGCTGAGCCCAGCAACCTTTGCTTTCTCTCTCCTCCATTGTTGCAAGCTCATTTGCTTGATATCTCCCAATTCCTCCACCCAAACTCTTTGATCTTTGGAGGATTGAAGGAGACGATCTAGATCTACATTTCCACCAATCAATCTCTCTTCTAAGTGAGGGGACCATAGTGGATCTAGTTCTTGGAGTTCTTGAGTGGTTCTCCTCTTTGTTCTTCCTCTCTTATTCCCCCATAAGCATTTGTTGCTTTGTTGGAATTTGAGAGTGGAGGACATGAGCACTTGTGCTCTTGCCTTTTGCATTTGGTGCATCGGTGTGCTCTCCACGAGGATTCGTGGAAGTTGAAATCTTGTGAACTTGTTACTCTTGGGTCTTCGGGCCCTAGACGCCTTTGTGGTGGTTGGACCCTTGTGTGGTCACTTGAAGCCGTTCGGGAGCCCCCAATCCCTTTGTGGGTTGTGCCTCGGATTGTTGTTGAAAGCCGTTCGGGAGCCCCAATCCCATTATGGGTTGTGCCCGGATTGTTGTTGAAAGGCTCCGGATTCCGCCTCGAAGGAATACCGATAGTGGAAGGTGAACCAAACCTTTGTGGTGCGGTTCATCGGAGAAGAGGGTGAAACATTTGTGGTTGTTGAACCGTTGTGTCGGTTCACACCTCTCCAACGAGACGTACTCCCTTTCAAGGAGGAACTCGGGAATACATCCTCGTCTCCGCGTGCTTCGGTTATTTCTATACCCGAGCTTTTTACTTATGCACTTTACATTGTGATAGCCTTCGTGCTTGAAGTATTCTTTATTGCTATCACCTTGTTGCTTGTCTTGCTTAGCATAAGTTGTTGGTGCACATAGGTGAGCCTAGTTTATTTAGGTTGTTGGCTTGTTAATTTAAACACCTAGTTTTATTCCGCAATTAGCAAGCCTAAATCAGAAAAGTTTTAATCGCCTATTCACCCCCCTCTAGTCGACATCATTGTCCTTTCACTAGGAGTCTCAAATTGACTCTTAAAGCCTACCATCACACTCTAATGCATATTACATGACACGACCTAGCTTTTGGTGAGATTCCGACGATCCGGAGCCCCTGGTTTTGACAAAGTTGACCAGAAGTCAACCGTGTCGTCTACCCCTCCCACGGGCATCGAATGGGGGTAGCTCAGTGGAATTTGCTACTTGGTTGTGTTGGGGTAGGTCATATGAAGATTTAAAACCAACCGTGTACCAATGTTATCACATGTTTACGTTCATTCCACCCGAAATAGGAGTTTCGACATAGAAGAGCATAGCATTCGTGCATGATAAGTGTAGCGTGTGAAGCCGGTCACACCTAGGAGTCTCAAATTGGCTCTTAAAGCCTACCATCACACTCTAATGCATATTACATGACACAGCCTAGCTTTTGGTGAGATCCCGACGATCCGGAGCCCCTGGTTTCGACAAAGTTGACCATGAGTCAACCGTGTCTTCTACCCCTCCCACGGGCATCGAATGGGGGTAGCTCAGTGGAATTTGCTACGTGGTTGTGTTGGGGTAGGTCATATGAAGATTTAAAACTAACTTTGTTCCAATGTTATCACATGTTTACGTTCGTTCCACCCGAAATGGGAGTTTCGACGTAGAAGAGCATAGTCTTCGTGCATTATAAGTGTGGCGTGTGAAGCTGGTCACACCTAGGAGTCTCAAATTGGCTCTTAAAGCCTACCACCACACTCTAGTGCATATTACATGACACAAACTAGCTTTTGGTGAGATTCTGATGATCCGGAGCCCCTGGTTTCGACAAAGTTGACCATAAGTCAACCGTGTCGTCTACCCCTCCCACGGGCGTCGAATGGGGGTAGCTCAGGGGAATTTGCTACTTGGTTGTGTTGGGGTAGGTCATATGAAGATTTAAAACCAACTTTGTTCCAATGTTATCACATGTTTACGTTCGTTCCACCCGAAATGGGAGTTTCGACGTAGAAGAGCATAGTCTTCGTGCATTATAAGTGTGGCGTGTGAAGCCGGTCACACCTAGGAGTCTCAAATTGGCTCTTAAAGCCTACCACCACACTCTAATGAATATTACATAACAAAACCTAGCTTTTTGTGAGATTCCGATGATCCGGAGCCCCTGGTTTCGACAAAGTTAACCAGAAGTCAACCGTCTCTTCTACCCCTCCCACGGGCATCGAATGGGGGTAGCTCAGTGGAATTTGCTACTTGGTTGTGTTGGGGTAGGTCATATGAAGATTTAAAACCAACCGTGTTCCAATGTTATCACATGTTTACGTTCGTTCCACCCGAAATGGGAGTTTCGACATAGAAGAGCATAGCATTTGTGCATGATAAGTGTAGCGTGTGAAGCCGGTCAGACCTAGGAGTCTCAAATTGGCTCTTAAAGCCTACCATCACACTCTAATGCATATTACATGACACAACCTAGCTTTTGGTGAGATCCCGACGATCCGGAGCCCCTGGTTTCGACAAAGTTGACCATAAGTCAACCGTGTCGTCTACCCCTCCCACGGGCATCGAATGGGTGTAGCTCAGTCTAATTTGCTACTTGGTTGTGTTGGGGTAGGTCATATGAAGATTTAAAACCAACTTTGTTCCAATGTTATCACATGTTTACGTTCGTTCCACCCGAAATGGGAGTTTCGACGTAGAAGAGCATAGCCTTCGTGCATGATAAGTGTGGCGTGTGAAGCCGGTCACACCTGGAGTCTCAAATTGGCTCTTAAAGCCTACCACCACACTCTAATGCATATTACATGACACAACCTAGCTTTTGGTGAGATTCCGACGATCCGGAGCCCCTGGTTTCGAGAAAGTTGACCATAAGTCAACCGTTTCGTCTACCCCTCCCACGGGCGTCGAATGGGGGTTGCTCAGTGGAATTTGCTACTTTTTTGTGTTGGGGTAGGTCATATGAAGATTTAAAACCAACTTTGTTCCAATGTTACCACATGTTTACGTTCGTTCCACCCGAAATGGGAGTTTCGACGTAGAAGAGCATAGCCTTCGTGCATTATAAGTGTGGCGTGTGAAGCCGGTCACACCTAGGAGTCTCAAATTAGCTCTTAAATCCTACCACCACACTCTAATGCATATTACATGACACAACCTAGCTTTTGGTGAGATTCCGACGATCCGGAGCCCCTGGTTTCGACAAAGTTGACCAGAAGTCAACCGTGTCTTCTACCCCTCCCACGGGCATCGAATGGGGGTAGCTCAGTGGAATTTGCTACTTGGTTGTGTTGGGGTAGGTCATATGAAGATTTAAAACCAACCGTGTTCCAATGTTATCACATGTTTACGTTCATTCCACCCGAAATAGGAGTTTCGACATAGAAGAGCATAGCATTCGTGCAGGATAAGTGTAGCGTGTGAAGCCGTCACACCTAGGAGTCTCAAATTGGCTCTTAAAGCCTACCATCACACTCTAATGCATATTACATGACACAGCCTAGGTTTTGGTGAGATCCCGACGATCCGGAGCCCCTGGTATCGACAAAGTTGACCATAAGTCAACCGTGTCGTCTACCCCTCCCACGAGCATCGAATGGGGGGGGGGGGGGTGGTATCTCAGTGGAATTTGCTACGGATTTACATATGTAGCTTAGTGTAATCCGGTGTAAATCCGCTTAGAGGAAGACTTGTACGTGATTTGATTTTTACCTGCGCTCACACGGACGAGGGAGACGAGAAATAATTAGATTTATTGACGCTGCAGTTTTTTTCGAGGGACGGTTGCATGTCACGGTGGCAGGCGCCCGTTCACCTGGATATATGGATCGTCTTTACATTGACTATGCTACCACATAGTGAATGACACGGGGGACCCGTAGGGAGTGGATCCCGCATGTCATGTAACGTAAAAACCATGTCCACTTATCTGCACTTGCATGTTTGACGCGTCCATGCACGCTTTCCCCTTGAGTGTCAGTGGGAAGCTCGAAACGACACTTAGTATAAATCCCCACCCTGCCGCATCACCGCTCTTCCCCCACCTTCTTCCCCCAAATCTAGCTAAAAACAACAAGGCAAAAACCCCACTCTCTCTGCTCCGGCCGGCCGCATCGCCTCTGATGAGGGAATAATAACCCGGTAGGCCCATGGAGAGGAAAGCATGACCCGCCAGGCAGGAGGCCTGGCGAGGCCAGCCATCATCATCATGGGCCGGGTTACACTGATGGCCCGGTGAGCTTGTCGGTAACCCGGTTTACACAAGGAAGGTTCGAGAAGACCCGGAGGCGGTATGCGTCATGAAGTCCAAGATTTGGAGGATACGAAAGACAAGACGAGTTGGAATAGGACTCCAAGTTCGGGTAGAACCCGGCCTTACCATGTAAAAAACCAGGAGACCCGGCCGTCTATATAAGCGGGCTCCTAGGTCATAGATAGACATGTCTTACAAGTTCTACAAGTTCTAGAGATAAGTCGAATAAGATAGAAGAGAGAGAGCTCATGAGAGAGAGCTCCCACGCCGGAGTCATCTAAAACCCGGCAGTCATCGTCATTGGCACACCATGTAATATATGATCATATAGTGAGTTATAGCAGCACGTAGGGATCCTCCACCGAGGGGACCCGATATATATATATATATATATTCAATGACAAACTAGCAGTGCGTATAGATTCCAGAGGAGAAGGAGATTCGTGTTGAATAAAGAAAAGTACTAGTTCTGGAGGCAGCTACCCTTGTGCACGTATGAGAAGGAAAGTGACATGGTTCAGATTAGAGCAAACTGAGTGGTACCAGTACTCACGTGGACCCGTCAATCTATAGGTGACATGGTTCAGATTGCATCGAGCAAGGAAAGAAAAAAGTGGTCAGCCCGATTCATCGCCTGGTTTGCATCATGTCATTATCATCAGTAGAGTTATCATCGCCGACGGCTCGACTTGTGGATTCGTCATCCTAGAAGACTCGCTGTTCAAAGCTAGCTCTGCCACGGAAACATACAATAGCCAATCAATGCCAAAGGAAAGTCACGTATGGAAAGGAAAGAGAGCAAATCGGGTGCAACTAGCATTCAAACGTGGATAAAGCAATCCCTGAGAGGCACGGTTTTCAAGCCAGGAAAGAAAAAAAGAGAGAAAGGAATCACGTACGTCTCCGAACGATGAAGAAAGGAGAGAGCGATCCGGAAGGTTGCCCTCGGGTGCTACCCGGAGAATCTGCTCGTCTTTTGGAAAAAGAAGAAAAAAATTGGATTTAGCTGGCTTATTACTTTTTTTTGAAGCAGAGTACAAATTACAGAGAGATCCAACAAAGAAAAGAAAACAACAAAGGAATCCTGCAATTAGCACAAAGCACCCCGAGCCTCCTGGGAAGAACACAATCAGACCCACCACCACTCTCCCAAGAAACCTAGACGCCGTCGACGTCGCCGTACCACCAGCCACCGGAGAAGAGGCGCCACCACATGTAGTAGACGGCCGCAAGAACCATCCGCCGCCGCGCGACGGAATCTGAGCTCGCTGAACGAACACGGCCACAACAACCTCTCCCCAACTCCACCCTTCTTCCAGCCGACGCAACACCGTCCAGGCCCACCAGCCGCAACACCCAAGCTCCGGCAGACGCCGCTCCCCTCGCCACCAAGGCCGGCCGAAGCAGCATCTCCGAAGAAGAAGAACCCCACCTGCAGAACCAAAGAACCGGCACAGATGCAAAACGGCAGATCCCGAGCGTCCACCTCCCCCGCCACCACGGCCGGCCAGAGGAAGGTGCCCGTCGCCAACTGATGCATCCTGCCCCTCACCACGCGTAGCTGCCCCAACTCGCCCTTCCATCTCCTTCCCTCGCCACCAAGGCCGGCCGGAGTGATCTTCGAAGCAGATCGAGAGCAGCACACCGCGCAGTGGCTGCGAGCCACCAACTTATTCAGAAGAGCGTTGTCCCTCTCCTCCCCTCCTAGCTTCAGCCATAGAAGCAAAGAAGGCAAGAAGAAGAACCCGAAACTCCAAGTCTGGCCCCGTTGACCCAGAGCTCCGCTCACATCTACGGGCAGAACGCCCCTACCCGGCAAGCAGCCAGCAACTCTACACTTACTATGCACAGGACGACGACCAGGGCCTCCCCTCAGCCATCTCCGGCCGGCGGCGCCGGCGGGAGAGGCCTCGGATCGGCCCGAGCACCGCACAAGAGCTCTCAGCTACAGAGTTTTAGGAGGGAGACGAAGAGGATAAGAATGAGGGCTTAGCTGGCTTATTACGTGATCACCGTAATAATAAAAAAATGTAGAAGTGCGTGAGCATCGGCCAAGGAGACTCGGCCGCGAGCCGGCTTCAGGCGAAGATGACCCGGCTGCTTCAATAACATGAGCATGTTCAATCTCATCGTGGCTGCCCATGATAACCCGCGCACTCACGCTGCGTCTTCACCATAGGACCACACAAGCTAAGTTGCATTTATATTTAAGTTTCATATTGTGTTTATTCAGTCAATTAAATCTGGTTCCTTTGAGTCAATACCTGGAGTTAAAATATATTGTTTATAAGGAAGTTATAACGATTATCCAAAAGATTGCATGCCACTTTTTAAAGTCGAGCTATCTATCGCTCGCAAATGGATTTATTAAAGTCGAGTTATTTATCGCTCGCAATGGGTTTATCAAAGTCGAGCTATCTATTGCTTGCAATGGATTTCTTAATAATAAGGTTGCTATTAAAGTGCCATCGATGTGCTGCGGCTCAAATTGCCGGCTCATGCCTTATTCATTATTATCATCCTGGCTCAATTGCCGGTCCATATATTATTCACAGTCATCAATCTAGCTCAATCGCCGGCTCATATCTTATTCATTATCCTCATCCGACTTAATCGCCGGCCTATACATTATTTATTATCATCTTTCCAGATCTATCGCCGTATTCCGGCTTATTCATTATCATTATTCCGGCTCAATCGCCATACTCTGGCTTGTACATCATTAACGCCAAGAGCGTGCCAAATATTTATCATTCAGAAGGACGAATCCTAAAATCCAGGTCTCCCTATTATCAATGGTTGGGTTGAAGACATGGATCTTACCATGAAACATCTCCCGGCTTCAGTTATTTTTCAGTTATCAATGGTTGGGTTGAAGACATGGATCTTATCATGAAACATCTCCCGGCTTCAGTTATTTTTTAGTTATCAATTGTTGGGTTGAAGACATGGAAAATCCATGAAACATCCCCCGACTTTAATTATTTGCAGATTGTTAGCGTGCCTAGGAGTGTTTCGCAACTTCGGTTAGCATGCCCAGGAGTGCTTCGCAACATTGTGCATATTGGGTCTTGGAGGTTGATCGCTCGAAAAGCGTAGTTACAAACTCAAGACCCGGCATATAAGCCACTTTGGTTATGGGGGCTGATTATCAGTTATTGGTACAGGTGCAATCCCATGACCCGGCCTAATTCAGATCCATTATATTCTTGGTTATCTAAACTTAAGCTCGATGTGAAACGCAATTATATGGCCTGATTGCGTGCCAGTAAATTCAATCAGTCATGAGGCCCACTGGGACTTGACTGACCCTGTTTTTAACAGAGATGTCGCAACAGTGAAGATCCATGCGAAAACCGGCTTACAGTTTATAGAAACCAAAAGGGTCATCTAAACCAAAGGGATTTGCAGAACGACATATCACGTTCATCAAAAAAGCAAACCCTCAGGGTGCACGTACACCATCAGCATAAATATTCATCAGTTACTAATTTATTACAAGCCCATCGGGTTAAATGATATTGCTTCATGTACAGGGACAATTATTTGCAGGGTCAATCTATAACCCGGCAGCAGAAGCCGGCTTATCAAGCTTAATACCTAGAAAGTAAGAAAAATTCCATGCTAAAAGCAGGTCGTGTGAAGGCCAAGGAAAGAAGAAACAATAGTCGAGTGAAGTTGTTATCCGGACTATCAACGAATCATTACACCGGACTCTGTCAGATATTATGATCGTTCCAGTGGAGGTAATTCTTGATCGGAGCTACATTGTTTCAAATTTATGATGTTATAAAAGGAAAAGTGTGAGTCCCAGATGGCTGCGGACAGCTAACCCGGCACTTGGGGGCTACTCAGTTTGAAGCTAAATTTTTTGAATTAATGAAGAAGTCTGATACATCTCAGACGTATCTATAATTTTTTATGTTCCATGCTGTTATTATATCAATTGCTACATGTTTTGGTTACACTTTATATCATTTTTATGCAATTTCTGGACTAACCTATTAACAAGATGCCACATTGCCAGTTCCCTGTTTTCAGCTGTTTTTGGTTTCAGAAAATCTATTAAGGAAATATTCTCGGAATTGGACGAAACAAAAGACATCGTCAATAATATCACGAGGAGATCACGGAGTCCAAAGGGGAATCGGAGCAGACCCACCAGGGGGCCACGCCACACTAGGTCGCGGCCCAGTGTGGGCCCACGCCCCCCTATGGCGTGGTGGCCCCCCTCGGCCACCGACGCCGCCTCTTCGCCTATATATTCTCCGCGACGCGAAAACCCTATCACGGTCAAGCATATTCCACGAAAAGTTGCATCGCGGCCGTCATCGTCAATCTCAGATCGGAGGAGTTCTGAAGCTCTTCCCGGCACCCTGCCGGAGGGGAGATCATCACCGGAGGGCTCTACATCACCATGCATGCCTCCGGAGTGATGCGTGAGTAGTCCACCCCTGGACTACGGGTCCATAGCAGTAGCTAGATGGTTGTCTCTCTACCTTGTGACTCCATGTTTAGATCTTGTGAGCTGCCTAACATGATCAAGATCATCTTATTGTAATGCTAGATGTTGTGTTTGCTGGGATCCGATGAATATTGATACCATGTTTATTCAAGTTGTTTATCTATGTGCTCTTGATCTTGCATGCTCTCCGTTGCTAGTAGATGCTTTGGCCAAGTAGATGCTTGTGACTCCAAGAGGGGGTATTTATGCTAGATAGTGGGTTCAGTCTCTAGATATCTGGATCAGTGACAGAAAGGTCTAAGATGGTAGATGTGTTGTTGCTACTAGGGATAAAACATTGGTGCAGTGTCCAAGGGCACTTGTATTGATTACATTACACACTTTACTTCATGCAATAATCTGTTGTTAGCAACTTAATACTGAATGGGATGCGGATGCTGGCTTGAAGGTGGATTATTTAGGCATAGATGTTGTTGGAATAACGGTCTATGTACTTTGTTGTAATGCCCAACTAGATTTCACAGTAGACATCTTGGCATGTATTGCATTGTTATGCCCTCTCTATTTGTCAATTGCTCAGCTGTAATTTGTTTACCCAACATGCTAGTTATCTGTTCTGAGAGAGACACCACTAGTGAACTGTGGACCCTGGTCCAATTTCCTCATACTGTTTACACAACCTGCTGCAATTATTTGTTTCCTGTTACTTGCTGTTTTCCTGCTGTTTTCTACACCATACGTTTAACTCTTTATTTCTGCAAGACCGGAGAAATTAACAACCTCTCTGTTTCGTGTTGGGCAAAGTTCTGGTTTGTGTCTGTGTAGATTCCACGTTGGTGCAAGCTCCCTAGCGCCAGGGGGAGTCAACATCAACAATCTTCCGATAGATCATCAAGTCCTACTGGATTGATAACCTTGGGTAGATTTCTCAAGGGAAAACTTCTGCTGTCTACATCATAACCTTCCTCTTGGGGTTCACCAACACGTAGCCATCAAGCTGTTTTCTGGCGCCGTTGCCGGGGACTTGGAGGCTATTGGAAAGGGGAGTCTCTCAGTTCCAATCTCTTTACTTTGTTTTTTTGTCTTGTTTTAGTTTTGTTTTGCTTGCTGTTGAAAATCAAAAATCCAAAAAAAAAATTCCTGCATCTAGTTTATTTCGGTTTGTTATTATGTCTAGTTCTTTGCTTGCTATTCATGGGTACTTTGCTTGAAACTTGTCCTATGGCTGAAAACAACTTGAGAAACCTTTATGAAATTTATCTTGAGCTAGGACATAATGTGTTTGCAGAGAAAATTAAAAAACCTATGGAACTTTATTTGCATGATAGTACCAATGATATTGGTATACACTCTTTGAACATGGTTGTTGCTAATGCTATGGAAAATATTAAGCTTGGGGAAGTTGATAATGATACTATTGAAATAACTTTGGCTTGTGAGTTTAAAATAGTTGGCTTGTGAGTTTTGTCTTTGCTAGAACTTTGAAGTATTATCTTTTAGTGCACTAACCTGCTAATGAGAAAAGCTGTTAAGTTTTGGTGTGAAGGAAGTTTTCAAGTGTTGATAGAGGAGAATGATATTACATGATCAAGAAGAGTGAAGAGCTTAAGCTTGGGGAGGCTTACCTCCCCAGCATATTTCAAGAAGACTCAAGCATCTAAGCTTGGGGATGCCCAAGGCATCCCCTTCTTCATCTACAAATTATCAGGTCATCTCTAATGGTGCTATATTTTTATTGCTTCATGCTAGTGTACTCTTCCTTGGAGCGTCAGTGTGTTTTTGTTTTCAGTTTGTTTTGTTTTGTTTGCTGTGCTATACTTGTTGGATCCTAGCATTCATGTTTGGGAGAGAGACACGCTCCACTTTTTCATTAGAATACTCTTGTGCTTCACTTATACTTGTTGAGTATTCCTGTCTAGTTGCTGTTATTGCTGTTAGCTCTCAGTTTTTCATGTATCTCTTGTTAGAGCTTTCAGTTTCTTTTGAAGAAAGTACTCTCTTGCTTCACTTATATCTGTTTGGAGAGTTGTCAAATAAGTTGATTGGTGTTTGGTTGGACCAGAAAAATGCTATGCATGTGGTAGTGGTATAAAATGCTTACATGAATCTTTTTAGATCGTTGTCTTGAGTAATTTGATGCTTGCCAATTGTTTTGAGCTGTCAAGTAATTAATGTTTAAGCTTGTGCATCATGTAAGTAATGGCTATTAATGAAGAACTACTATAAGGATTTTCTGCTATAATAATCTGTTGCATAATTGGAAGTCCATAGTAGTCTAGATAATTTTTGGATGAAGGCTATGTGTTAACAAGGAAGACAGTGGGAGTCTATGGTTCGTCAAACCTTGTGTTTTATGTACACTCTTGCTATTCCAGTTGATAATGATGTTTGCTTATAATAACTTGCTAGCCTAAACTCTGTACTAAGAGGGAATGCTTCTTGTACATCCAAAACCTTGAGCCAAATCCATGCCACCTGTGTCCACCATACCTACCTATTATGTGGTGTTTTCACCATTCCAAGTAAATTTCTTCATGTGCTATCTACTAACTACTCAAAACAATTTCCTTTTTGTGTCACTACTTGAAAAGCTCATAAGGACGTAGTAGTGAGATTTGTCATCTTCCATGCTAATTAATTTACAAGGATTGGCAGCTTCATCTGCTTCTCCACCTTTTATTTTGCATTAAAGAGCTGGTTAGTCCACCCTATAAATAAATAAATAAATAGACACTCCTCCATGGTGAATGTTGGTGGGCACCCGAGGATTCGGTTAGCCATGGTTTGTGGAAAGTAAATGGTTGGGAGGAGTGTCACCAATAAGTGCTTGTTACAAGTGCAGTCCTAAAAACTCTCGGAACCGCTCTAAAAGTTAGTTAGCCATGGAAGATGACAAGTACCTGCTATTTGATTTGTTGACACCTGTATACACCATTACCTTACAAAACAATATTTTATGCTCTCTATATGCCTTCGGGAACTACAGCTCTAGCACATGATGTTAATCCCTGCTTCCCTCTGCGAAGGGCCATTCTTTTACTTTTATGTTGAGTCAGTTTTCCCACTTCTTTCTGTCTACTTAAGCAAACATCATTGTCAACTCCAGTATAACAGTTTTTACATAACTTTGTGTTTGGTTGATCATATTCTTTGCATTGACATTATCTATATGATATACATGTTGAAAGTTGAAGCAAAAGCTGAAGCTATTATCTTCCTTTGTGTTGATACAAACACTTTCATGTTGAGAATTATTGCTGCTGTGAACTAACTATTATGTTAGACTATTATATCTCTAAATGTTTTATAGTGTTATTCATGAAAGTTTGCACTTGTGTGATCACTTATGTTTACTCTTTATTTACTTGCTTGCAAACTATAGACCATTGGCTTGGATCACTTCATTCAGATCATGTGCATTACATTGTTATTTGATCAAAGATTGTGTTGGTAGCATGTCACTTCAAAAATTATCTGTTTTTATCGTTTACCTACTCGAGGACGAGCAGGAACTAAGCTTGGGGATGCTTGATACGTCTCAAACGTATCTATAATTTTTGATGTTCCATGCTGTTATTATATCAATTGCTACATGTTTTGGTTACACTTTATATCATTTTTATGCATTTTCTGGGACTAACCTATTAACAAGATGCCACAGTGCCAGTTCCCTGTTTTCTGCTGTTTTTGGTTTCAGAAAATCTATTAAGGAAATATTCTCGGAATTGGACGAAACAAAAGACATCGTCAATAATATCACGAGGAGATCACGGAGTCCAAAGGGGAGTCGGAGCAGACCCACCAGGGGGCCACGCCACACTAGGGCGCGGCCCAGGGTGGGCCCGCGCCCCCCTATGGCGTGGTGGCCCCCCTCGGCCACCGACGCCGCCTCTTCGCCTATATATTCTCCGCGACGCGAAAACCCTATTACGGTCGATCATATTCCACGAAAAGTTCCGTCGCGGCCGTCATCGTCAATCTCAGATCGGAGGAGTTCTGAAGCTCTTCCCGGCACCCTGCCGGAGGGGAGATCATCACCGGAGGGCTCTACATCACCATGCCTGCCTCCGGAGTGATGCGTGAGTAGTCCACCCCTGGACTACGGGTCCATAGCAGTAGCTAGATGGTTGTCTCTCTACCTTGTGCCTCCATGTTTAGATCTTGTGAGCTGCCTAACATGATCAAGATCATCTTATTGTAATGCTAGATGTTGTGTTTGCTGGGATCCGATGAATATTGATACCATGTTTATTCAAGTTGTTTATCTATGTGCTCTTGATCTTGCATGCTCTCCGTTGCTAGTAGATGCTTTGGCCAAGTAGATGCTTGTGACTCCAAGAGGGGGTATTTATGCTCGATAGTGGGTTCAGTCTCTAGATATCTGGATCAGTGACAGAAAGGTCTAAGATGGTAGATGTGCTGTTGCTACTAGGGATAAAACATTGGTGCAGTGTCCAAGGGCACTTGTATTGATTACATTACACACTTTACTTCATGCAATAATCTGTTGTTAGCAACTTAATACTGAATGGATGCGGATGCTGCCTTGAAGGTGGATTATTTAGGCATAGATGTTGGAATAACGGTCTATGTACTTTGTTGTAATGCCCAACTAGATTTCATAGTAGACATCTTGGCATGTATTGCATTGTTATGCCCTCTCTATTTGTCAATTGCCCAGCTGTAATTTGTTTACCCAACATGCTAGTTATCTGTTCTGAGAGAGACACCACTAGTGAACTGTGGACCCTGGTCCAATTTCCTCATACTGTTTACACAACCTGCTGCAATCATCTGTTTCCTGTTACTTGCTGTTTTCCTGCTGTTTTCCACACCATACGTTTAACTCTTTGTTTCTGCAAGACCGGAGAGATTGACAACCTCTCTGTTTCGTGTTGGGCAAAGTTCTGGTTTGTGTCTGTGCAGATTCCACGTTGGTGCAAGCTCCCTAGCGCCAGGGGGAGTCAACATCAACAACCTTCCGATAGATCGTCAAGTCCTACTGGATTGATAACCTTGGGTAGATTTTCAAGGGAAAACTTTGCTGTCTACATCATAACCTTCCTCTTGGGGTTCACCAACACGTAGCCATCAAAGTCCCAGGCTGCTGCAGGCACGCAACCCGACACTTGGGGGCTACAGTATTTGAAGATCAAAATTTCTTTCAGAGGTACAAGATGCAAAAGTCCCAGGTCGCTGCAAGCATACAACCTGGCACTTAGGGGCTACGCAGTTTGAAGTTTTATATTTATTCATCAAGCACCAAGTTATCGCGAGGTGATAAACTCAGGGCTTGGGGGGCTACAGGTTATATACGTGAGAAAAATCGAGGTTAATGTTCTTGAGAACGGTAAAGCTGGAGGTATTTGCGCCGGGTCTTCAAAAGCCGGGCCTTGAAAGATAGCCTCCATGTGTGTAGGCTTCATCAAGTTTGGATCGTAGGAATTTGGAGCATCCTTCAGCACAGCCTCCGTATGAGTAAGCTCCATCAAAAACAGGTCAAAGGAACCACAAAGAAAAATATGGGGAATATTCTTGCAGAATAAGCGTGAGTTAAACCTGGAGGCGTATGAACCCAGTAGACAGTAGCCGGGTTATGATATGGACCGCCAAGAAGAGCCGGCCTAGCTAAAGAAAAAGCAATGTAACCCGGACTTTATATTTTTTGTGAGTATTTATTATTTTCAGGAGGTTAACCCGGACATCAAGGATGGCGGCTCCCCTTGAGAAATAAAGCTTGAAGCTAAAAGAGAAGCACGCCAAACCCGACGTCCAAGTTAACCTGGGGGCTACTGATGAGGGAATAATAACCCGGTAGGCCCATGGAGAGGAAAGCATGACCCGCCAGGCAGGAGGCCGCGCGAGGCCAGCCATCATCATCATGGGCCGGGTTACACTGATGGGCCGGTGAGCTTGTCGGTAACCCGGTTTACACAAGGAAGGTTCGAGAAGACCCGGAGGCGGTATGCGTCATGAAGTCCAAGACTTGGAGGATACGAAAGACAAGACGAGTTGGAATAGGACTCCAAGTTCGGGTAGAACCCGGCCTTACCATGTAAAGAACCACGAGACCCGGCCGTCTATATAAGCGGGCTCCTAGGTCATAGATAGACAGGTCTTACAAGTTCTACAAGTTCTAGAGATAAGTCGAATAAGATAGAAGAAAGAGAGAGCTCCCACGCCGGAGTCATCTAAAACCCGGCAGTCATCGCCATTGGCGCACCATGTAATATGTGATCATATAGTGAGTTATAGCAGCACGTAGGGATAATCCACCGAGGGGACCCGAAGCTGGGTAAAAAACATCTTCTCCCTCGTAGAGCTAGATCAACTCCTGGACACCAGTTTCGCCTTGTCTTACAACTCAAGTTACCTCGTGTAACATCTGCCGTGTTATCTACCCCACGACAGCCTCCCTCCTTCTCTACCAGTCGGAGCTCGAATCATCTCTGCGGCCGCGCACACAAGCCGCCAAGAAGGGAGGAATGGCAGATCCGATGGAGCTGACGGCCGCCGTCGCGGCATCCGATGCCCTCCCTGCAGCAGCGGCCAGCCATGTCAGTCCGAGTTCATGGCCTTCTTCTGCCGTCGCCGCGTCTTCTTCTGCCGTCGCCGCGTCTTCTTCTGCCATTGCCGCAGCTGTGGATGCCGCTGGCCATGCTGGCATTCCTGCTCCGGCTGCTCCGGCGCCTTTCGCCGCCGCGGTCGCTCTGGTCACCGCCGCCGTGGTGGGCGTCAGGCAGTACCCATACGGGTGGTGGCGCCGTTCGTGGAGTACGTATTCGACGAGGAATCTGAGGTACGTGCTTCCTTAAACCAACTATATAAACGGTTTTGTTGTTGTCTCTTAAGATTCTAGATAGGGTTTTCTAGAAATGCGGAAGTGTTAGCGATTCTAGGGTTTGTAGTTGCCGCCGAGTGTGAATCTGCACTAGATCTGCACTAGATGGCAGCGGTGGAGCTGCCACACAACCGTTGGGTTCAGATGAACCCAACAAAATCTTGCAAAATCATTAATAAATTAGTGCTTAATACTGTACAAGCACTATACGCACAACAGGATGAACCCAATGATTTTATTCTGTAGCAACGCCACTGGCACCTGGTAGCATATGCACAAATTTACAGATTGGGATATGCCTAGTATAATTTTTTAGGACATGTGCACACAGTAGTTTAATCCATATGTGTTGTCAACATTCATGACATGTTTAGGGAGTATTTGCTAGAATTCAAATATCAATTGTGGTACTTTGTATAGCAAAAATGCTCCGTAGTAGTCACTGATATGTTGTGATATGTGTTTACATTCAGTTGCTGGTTTATGCGAATTTATCTGTGGTTGACATGATTTTATGAATTATATTTTGGTAATAACAACGTTTGTAGCTAACATTTTTGTTTTATTACTTACTTGTAGGAGGAGGATTTGGATGTTATGGATGACGAGGAATCCATTGATGCAAAGAGCAGATACGTTCTGCAGAGGTTGGAGTCCAGTGCTATCCACGGGTACCGTCATGCTGGTGACAGATGGACCTGGCCTTTCTGCGATAGAAGGATCGCCACTCAGCGCTGAAGCATGATCGAGCATGCCGTCGGCATTGGAAAAGGCACGGAAAAACGTGCACCCCATGTTAGGGTCAAGCACGCTGCCTTCGGCGTGTTTCTTAGGAGGCAATATGCAGAAGAGCTCCAATTAGGCCTCATGCAGCCGCCGGTGACGAATGCCAACAGGGGCAGGGGCTGGGGCTGGTTGGGCAGGGGTCGCGGAAGGAACTGATGCTGATGCTGATGTTGATGCGCTGGTGCTGGTGCTGGCGCTGGTAGCTGAATATATATTATGTTAACTTGTGGTGATGCTAGTGCTGAATGAACTTCTCTATCATGTGTTGCTCTTTGGTACTGTAAGACTTAATTACTATCGTCGATCGACAACCTTATATTATGTTGCTATGTATGTAAGAACTTAAGTTCTATATTAATTATCTAAGTATTATGTTGCTCTAGTCCATCATTAGATATGTGCCATAATAAGCTGCTTGGTTTAGAGGATATATAGATGTGGTAGCACTTTGAGTAGAGCCCAAATATAGATGTGCCCTAATATAGATGTGGTAACACTTTTAGAGGATATATATATCTAGATGCTTGTTTTAGAGGATATATAGATGTCCGGGATAGTTGGGTAGATCCCTAATATATTTATACGTGATATACGTTGTAAGAGTCGTCGACCAAAATTAATGATTCTACTCCCATCCCACAGTTTATAAGCAACAATGTGAAAATCAAGTTTTCCGAAGAATAAGCAACAATGTTATGCAATTTATACTCCTTTTAATTACAGATGACACTTCTCTCCACCAATTTTAGGCACATATGCCATCTATCCTGCACGGAGGTTTCAACACTATATATATACTCCATTTTTATGATCACTATATATACTCCTAGTTTTAAAAGATTTTGCCTTTGTAATCCTCTAATTTAACTAGCCATCTCAGCCCAGCCCATCTCGGTGAATAGTCCAGAAGTCATAGTTGAAGCCATTTGGGCCCTAATTAACATTTGAACCTTAATCCGTCATTAACGTTCACGCCTAATTATAACTGTTAGCACCTGCGCGCCAAATCTACACTGAAACAGCCACTCGTCAGTACACACCTCCTCAGCAACACAGACCGCCCTACCGCTACCTCTCGTCTTCGCCACCCCAAGAAACCCCAACGCCTCCGCTTCACCGACGGCGGCCGCCGCTGCGACGGCCTCCTTGTCAACCGATGGCTGGTAAGTGATGTTTCCCTCCATTCCCGTACTCAATCAAACAATTCGATATAGGTTAGATCTTTGATGCCCCCAGATCTAGGTCACCTGCTATGGATCTAATTAACCACCGGCGATGATTTTAGGTGACGCTGCCGTCATAGGTCCGCCGGGCATCGCTCCGCCCCCCACCCAGACGGAGATCCACCTGAAGAAGGGTTCGAAGCTGAAGACAGCGGAAGAGGTGGTTCTACAACTTAAACGCCACATGGGGAAAGTTCAAGCCACGACAATGATTTTCCAGGAGGAGAGGGATGCAGCCTGGGCCGAGCTGAAGAGTTTGAAGAAAGTTAATTCAGAACTCGAGTTGGAACTGAAGGCAGAGAAGGGAAGCTTTAGGGTCACCCAAAGCTTGATTTGCAGCGCACTGGAGGATAAGGGTAAAGTCTTGGCCGAGCTGGAGAGGTTTAAGAGAGTTAAGTCAGAACTCGAGTTGGAACTCAAGGCAGAGAAGAGAAGCTTTAGGGTCACCCAAAGCTTGATTTGCAGGGCGCTAGAGGAGAAGAGTGAAGCCTTGGCCGAGATGGAGATGTTGAAGAGAGTCAACTCAGCTGAGAGAGCCATTGTCCCATTTGATGATGATGCGAAGCAAACTTGAGTCAAGCAGGCTAAGAGAGCAGTGGTCCCATTTGATGATGCTGGGAAGCAAACTACAATCAAGAAAGCTAAGATGGCCGAGGTAGTTCATACCTCATCTTATGAGGACATGCTCCCTCCTAGGGTCAAGACAGCTGAGAAAGCAGTGATAGCTCGTAGAGGTGATGGTGTCTAATTGCGGGTTTATTACTCTCTTATGCATTGCACCTACAGATTAGCCTGGATTAATGTATTTCTTCCAATTTAGGTCCCTTCATCAAGGGGAATGTAGACTATGACAAGCACTGTTTTTTTGCCAACTTGGTGGAAATGACCAAAGACCAAGTTGCGTATCTTAGAAGGCAAGTTGCCATTCTCAGTGCGCAATCTGAGCCAACATCTATTCCGTTCTTTGTCTGCAGGATTACTAAGTCCAATGTCTTCTATGGGAAGGCGAAGATGGTAAACATTACACTTTAATCTTGTTACACACATTGATACGCAACTAAAAAACTAACTTTTTATTCTCCTCCAGTATTTTTCAGCTAAGTTCAGCAATGCCTATCTGAAGCAGCATTTGCCGCAGATGAGACTTCGTGTCTTTTGTTTGGAAGAGATATGCTGTCCGCCTGTTAGGTTCATCGAGGGCAAGAGAGAAGTTGCCGAGATGACTCAGAACTGGTCAAAGGTTGTCAAGTCAGCTAAAATCGAGGAGGGTGCAATTTGTGTCTTCACCTTGTATGACCGAAGCGATGGCTTTAGCTGTTCTGTTGCTTGCCTCCCCTGAGGTAAAACCACCACATTAAGTGATTGTGTGTCCTGCTTTGTGTCATTTATATATATGACACATTTTCTCAGTCTATCTACCTATTTTTTGCGTGCCTCTGATTAAATTGTGCAATTTTAATGCAAAGGATTGCTCTCCGTACTTAGTAGCGTTTACAAGGACATTGCTTGTTCATGCTACCGAGTACTGTGGAGCTTAACCCTTTGCACTGTGTTTGCAATGCATGTATGAGGCTTGCTTTTATGGTCAATTATGTCATTGTTTTATAGGCATGATTGTTATTATGAGGCTACTTGCTTTTCATTGCTAAACATCTCTAATTGACAATCCACGATTCCGATGATTTAACCGTTGAGCATTATCTGTTCGAGCGTTGGTCTAAAGGACCTACTGATATATCTTCAACTTCATTGGTTGTGCATTTCTTTGGTCCTTTAGTACCAACACTTGGAAGTTCTTGATGTTCTCTGTATAAATGAGGAAATTTTCAGTCTCAAATTGTTTCTATATTCAAGGATCACATGGATCGAGCATCGATAATTAAACTGTTAAGCTTAACCTTGTCGACGAGATGATCGTTATTTTACCCGGTGTTGTGTACAGCCACATTGGTTATGCATGCTCATTGGTTAAAGACTCTCGTTGATTTTGTGTGTGCTTGCTTATTATGACGCATGGACTGTGTACAAACACATTTGGCAACTGATTTCGTACTACTTTTTGTCGATTTGATTGCTCTGTTCATATGAGGCTAAATCGTTCCTATGTTTTTTTGTAGGGTTCTGATCCTGTGGTTGGTTCTCGTGGAGGAGTGGCGGTTGTGGGCAACTTGCAGGTGTAGACGGTTGCGAGAGTAGTCTGTGTGCGTTTGTAGGTGTCACACCCTCGAAGGCGTGACCTAGTGGTGTGCCTGTTGCCTGCCTGGCTCTTTGCCGTGGATGTAACTTACGGTGTAATCTCTTCCTGTTTGCTTAATATAGAAACGAGCAGATCTCCTGCAGGTTCTAAAAAAAGAGAGTGGTTCAGAGTGATCGTTCTGTCGAATTAAGGAATTAGATTAGTTAACCCGTGATGATGTTAACCTGTTTTGGTAATGATGTAACTGTTGTGATGCTGCTGTGGCTGTACTGAGTATGACTGTTAATTGTCTCACTTATGTTTGGAACCTGTTCATGATAGCGAATGCCTTTTGTTTCAGAAACATGCATTTTTTTATTTTCTTTGCGCGAACTTCCAGTTTCTGAAATTGATGACACTCACTTCTGAAAGCTCCAAACTCACATTGGCCTCATAGTTGTTACAGACAGTTCTGAAATGGAATGCGGTGGAACTGTCGAGGTAGAGAAGATATGGGGAAAACGGAATCGTCGCACGTCCTAGATTGATAGCGAGGATGGTTAATTAATTCCACGCAAGAGGTGGGGAGGGGCGTGCGCTTAG
Source organism: Poa pratensis (assembly GCA_947311845.1). Taxonomy (NCBI): domain Eukaryota; kingdom Viridiplantae; phylum Streptophyta; class Magnoliopsida; order Poales; family Poaceae; genus Poa; species Poa pratensis. The sequence goes on along the minus strand of CAMZMU010000027.1, from coordinate 70,130,268 downwards.
TGGGGGACGTGCGCTTAATTAGTGGGGAGTGACATGGTTAACTGCTCAGCTTTGCCTCCTCCTCTGTGCCTATAAATAGCGCCTTCGCCCAGTCGCCTGACCATCTCAATCTCCTCTAGTTCTCTACTACGTCTATCGCTAGCATCCCCCCCCCCCCGCCTCCCAACAATGTCCGGACCGGCGACACGCTCCGCTACCAGGTGGTTTCTTCAAGCCTTCTCTACTTGCATCTTTCTTTAGATGAATCTAATTATTTGCCTTTGGATCATTAACTTACTTCCAATCATCGATCAATCTGCTTGCATCTACGTACAGGGCCGGTGGGTCGGGCGGCGAGTACCAGACTGCGTCGGAGTCGGACAAGGTTAGGTTACTGAAGATGAGGAACCTCGAGCTTGCTGATGCGTTAGTTAAGGCCCTGAAGGTTGCCGAAAGGAGCATCGACGACGTAATCATGGCCAACGAGCGGCTGACTAAGGCGCTGATTATGGCGATGGACATGGATGTAAAAGTGAAGGAGGTCCTTGCCAGCAATCTCGATCTGGCGAGGAAGGTTTGTGACCTCGAGGTCAAGCTCGCGCTCGATCGCCAGAAGGTTGTGGCTAAAAAAGAGCAACTCGACAAGCAGATCAAAATGGCTATGCGAGAGAGCGCTTGGATTTATCGTTGTAATACCTTCTAGTTGTTTCATGATTTCAAACTGGAAATGGGGATAGCCCGATGTTTACAAGTCGCAGCCTAACTTTTGCTGCCTAATTTAGTAGATTCTACTCGCTTTTCACCTAGGCCTCCACTGGGGTTTTTCCCTTGGCGCGAAGCTTCTCGACTTCTTTCTCCAGGTTATGGATGTCATCTTCCAACTTCTTCACTTCTTCTTCAGCTATTAGTTTAGCCTCATGGGCGTCGACGGCCACTTTGAGGCCCTGATGGCGTTCCTCCAACATGTCGATTTTCTCGCGAAAAAGTATTTCATACTCCATCTGGAGGTTCTTCTCTTCCGCAAGCTCCTTGACCAGGCACATCGCCCTGCCCTTCGTTTCATTACCCTCTTTGTTTAGCCTGTATAACGTGGCTACCTCAATCCGTAGATCGGAGCGGTCTGTACGTAGGTATGCTGCTTCCTTCGCAATCGCTTGAGACGCCTTCTTCTGTAGCTCCAGATCACCACGGAGGCGTGCAACCTCTTGTTTCAGGATGTTGATATTTTCCGGAAGTGTGGCGCACTAGGCATTTGTTTCGGCCTCCTTGGCATGGATCCTAAGCCTGGTTTCCTGGAGGCAGTTATTAATTAGAAGTGAGAATGTGGGATAAGTCCTAAAATGTGGAATAGAACCAAAAAATTGGATAGTTCATACCTCGCTGTTTTGGAGATCGAGGAGGACGTTCTTCAATGATTGTTCTTGGTCTGGATTGCCATCTTCTTGGACGTGCTGATTTGGGATCGAACCAGAGGTGGAGTTATCGCCCGTCTTCAGAGGACAACCGTCATCTTCTTGAGCCATTTGCGCCAGGCTCTTTCGGCGTTTTGTCTCGCGGGCCTCAGCAGCCATCGTCGCAGATGTCTGTTCCTTCCGGCTTGAAGCTCGACGATGCGAGGACATGGTTGGGGTGGTATGTAGAATGGGGAGTTCTCCGCCGAGTGGTGGCGAGTGGGGAAGAAGGTGAATAGTGGAATGACAGTGACTTGTGATGGCAGTGCTAGTTTAATACGTGGCAATCGGCTCCTGGCATTCACCGCGCATCCTGGTCCATCCATTTGGAATCAACGGCCTAAGGAAGATGCCTTACCATCGAAGGGACTTGCACGAAACACGATGGATAAACTTATTTACTGCCGGCAGCGCTGGCTTTGGCCCTGTGCAAGAAGTGTGACAGCCAAGGGCCCGGCTGGAAAGGGGGCACATATTTTATATACAGTATGTATATATTTCAGAGTATAGGAGGAAAAAAAGTGAGCCCATCTGGGCTGCTCGGCCCAGCAAGCAGCCAACAATTCTGCCAGGCAAAGCAGCGAACAAGTCAGCCCATCCCGGCCTGGCCAAGCGACAGCTCGGCCTATGCTTTGTTTCCAGGGCTGTCGCCTCGTTTTCTCAATCACCGCTTCCATTCCTCCAATCCTCCTTCACCGCTTCGTTTCCAGGACGAACTCAGGAACAGAGAGAGACGGATCGACGCAGGCACGCAGCGGCACCGGCACACTGCACCCAGGAACCAGCAGTTGAGTTATTTGAGTTTGTCCAAACTACAAATTGTTATTTAAATGTCTCAATTGAGCGCATCCTTTTGACTATACCCGTGACCGTTGCATCAGCGGAAAGAAGTTTCTCAAAAGTGAACAACTGAAAATTATTTGAGGTCAACAATGTCTCAAGAAAGACTGCATGGTTCGGCCATGTGCTGCATTGAGAAGAATATTCTGGATAGTATTGATCTTGACACTCTCATTGATGATTTTGCGTCAAAAAATGCATGGAGCTCTTGTTTCTCATGATTAATGGAGGTTAGCAAGCTATTCCCTATATGTTTTTTGTGCATTGTAACCTCTATGATACTTGGTTTGGAACGAACGCAAGAAAAATATTAGTTTTATGAGTTTATGGCAATTGTATTTGTTCATGTATGGAATCGGATTTTTTTTGTTGTTGGGCACATCGATGAAGTTCGCACCGGGCCTTTGAAATCGATGAGCCGGCCCTGACTGCCGGCCACCTACAATCAATAATTACGCCGAGTAGATTTTTTCCACTGACGGTGTTGTTGTGCTCGGTATCACCAGTTCTCTCCCACCTTGTTTTTGGTTGATTTAATTACTGTCATAAACGGCCAAAACGGCATTGAGCCTCAGCCGTCAATGACAGGTGGGCCAAGGCAAAACATGTAGTAGCAGCACTCTCACTCCAAACAAGGACGTAAATTACAACAGTGTATGATAGGTGGGGTCCACAAACCAACCGCCGTGATCGTTGTCAATCAACGAGGCATACAAGGGCATGGCCTGGCGAGACACGAAAATCCGCGACGTTTTTCTTGACGTGGGTCACTTTCGTCACGATAAACTGGGCTTCACTTGACGAGAGACGAAGAACCACGACGTTCACGCTGACCCAGTTCACTTTCGTCCGCACAAACTGGGGCTAAACTGGACTAATGGGCCGGGGACGAAGATCTGCAACGAAATTTATGCGAAACGTCATCCGAATTTGCCCCGCGATGGCAACCAAACAAACGTCACATGAAAAGTTGCCCTTTTCGACCGGCGCGACGGATTGTGGCGACGTAACGTAATCGTCCCTACCAAAACGTTGCGGATCTCGAATAGTTTTGTAGTGGGCGGCCGCTGCGCGGTGGGCGCTCCTGCTGCTCCTCCTCCTCCCTCTTCGGCGGCGGCAGCGGTGCCCGAGCCCGAGCAATGGAGGACCTCCCCGCACCGGAGGAGCTCCCCGCACCGGAAGAGCTTCCAGCCATCGCCATGCGGCGGTCGTACTCAGGCAGCTCACGGCGCTCGTACGCAGGCGGAGGACGCATTCCGAGGTTCGTACACGCACGCGCGCCTCGCTTACGACCGCCGTCGAAAGCGGCCACGGCCTTTGATACGTCTCCAACGTATCTATAATTTCTGATGTTCCATGCTTATAGTATACCAATTGCTACATGTTTTATATACACTTTATATCATTTTTATGCATTTTCTGGGACTAACCTATTAACAAGATGCCGAAGTGCCAGTTCCCTGTTTTCTGCTGTTTTTGGTTCCAGAAAAGTACTTCTGCGAATATTTTCGGAATTGCACGAAACAAAATGCCACATCCCTATTTTTCCAGCACCGTCACAGAGTCCGAAGGAGAGACGAAGGAGGGCGCCGAGGTGGCCAAACCACACCCAGGCGCGGGTGGGCCCCCTACCGCGCCAGCAGGTGGTGTGGGCCCCTCGGGGCTCCACCGACGTCGCCCCTTCGCCTATATATTGCCTCAGACGCGAAAACCCTAAAACACGAAGCCAATTTCCACGAAGAGTTCCGCAGCGCCGCCGCCATCGACGACAAGTTTCGGGGGACATAAGTCTCTATTCCGGCACGCTGCCGGGATGGGGAATTGCCCCCGGAGCCATCTCCATCAACTCCATCGCCATCTTCATCGCCACTGCTGACTCCCATGATGAGGAGGGAGTAGTTCTCCCCCGAGGCTGAGGGCTCTACCGGTAGCTATGTGGTTCATCTCTCTCTCACATGGTGTGATCTTTATGTGATCATGTGTATTGCTAGTATCGCTGAATACATTAATAATGTTTATGCTACTCAATTGATTTTGTCTAGTTTCTGGAGTCGTTGTGACAACACGGTATCAAGGTGACAGTGTGGGTACTTGTGTGACTCTATGAATAATTTAGACATTTATCATGGCTTATTCTTGGGAACTGTGGTGTTTTTTTACTCAGACTTTGACGAGTGCTTTTGCAGCCCTACACGTAGTACTCTTGTGTTATCAAGAAGGGGAATAATCCCGAGCAGTATTTACTTGTGTTCAGTTGTGCTAATCTAGTTGAATATGTAGATGTTACTCTTTATCTATTATGCACTCTATAGGTTACTTTAATATGAACTCCGGTACTCTCCACGGTGTAAAGGTGACAGTGTGTGCACCGTGTGTGACTCCTTTATGACATTGTGGCGCTTGTTTACTCCGGCTTGAGGTGTGCTTTTGTAGCCCTACACAATGAATGGTGTTTGTTATCCAACAAAAGAGTGTTCAAGAGTAGCTTTTACTTATTCAGTTATGAGATCATTGTTGAGAGTGTCCACTAGTGAAAGTATGATCCCTAGGCCTTGTTTCTAAGCATTGAAACACCGTTTACATCAACTTCTGCTACATGTTTGCTTGCTGCCATTTTTATTCCAGATTGCAATTACTACTTATAATCATCCATATCACTTGTATTTCACTATCTCTTCGTCGAACTAGTGCACCTATACATCTGACCAGTGTATTGGGTGTGTTGGGGACACAAGAGACCTCTTGTATCTTAATTGCAGAGTTGCTTGAGAGGGATATCTTTGACCTCTACCTCCCTGAGTTCGATAAACCTTGGGTGATTCACTTAAGGGAAACTTGCTGCTATTCTACAAACCTCTGCTCTTGGAGGCCCAACACTGTCTACAAGAATAGAAGCACACGTAGACATCAGCCTTCCTAGCGCGGCCAGCTGGAACCCGCCTCTTCTTCTTCCGCTCCTCGTCAGAGCCATTGCCACGGCCGGAATGGCCACCCCGGCCGGCGATTGGACCTCCCCTCCTAAACATCGGTGGGTGGCGGGGCTGGATCTACTGGCATAGCTCGATTTGCTCACCGGCGGCGAGCTAATGCGAGCGGTGGCGAGGGTGGGGAATGGGGGAAATAGCTAGGTCACGACATGGGTTAGTGGATAAGAAGAGAAATAGCCAGGGAACGACATGGGCCGGCGAGTTTTCTGGGCCGTCGAGTTGGGCCGTAGCCTATGCGCTTTTGAAATTAATAAAACACGCAGCTAAAAAACATTGTTAGGCCGTGGAGTTTGTTGGGCCGTGGCCTATGCGTGTTCAAAACACTACAGCTAAAAAAAATCCTTCTAGAAGGCATGATCGGACTGGCCAATCAGAGCGCAGAACTGCGAGTGGCGCGGATCGGGGTGGTTTCCTTCTAGAAGGCATGATCGGACGGCCAGGGTTAAATCACAGAAGCTTCATAGGATTTTGTGTGGGTTGAGCAACTAATTCAGAAAAAAATTACAATAATCACAGAACCTTCATTTTGGTGGGACTTAGAATGATCAGGCTTAGTTTTCCATTTTGGTGTTTAAAACTTGTTTAAATGCTGATTTGGTTTGAGTTTGGCCAAATTTGAAATAATCATAAAATATTCAAAAAACATAAAAAAAATGCAAATCCAGTGCCCATGGTTTGTATATATAGAGTAGATGTGTAGGAAAGCTATTTGGCTGATTTAGAGATGGTCGAAAAAAATCCAGCTTAGAAATGGTGCCGTTTACACTACCTTTAGAGCTCATATGAACTCTATTTTGGTGTGTAACATGAAATTGTCCAAAACCTCACCAAACCTTCATTTTTGTGTGACTAAGAATGACCCGGGCTTAGTTTTCCATTTTGGTCTGTAAAACTTGTTTAAATGCTGATTTTGTTTGAGTTTGGCCAAATTTGAAATATTCATGAAATATTCAAAAAACATAAAAAAATGCAAATCTAGTGCACATAGTCTTATTTTGTCATGTACTAACACCTCGAACTGATAAACAAGGTCTAGGCATATATTAAACAAGAAATGATTCAATATGGTGTGAAACCACACATCTCAAAGTATGAACTCTATAGTGTGAAGAGAGGTGGCTTGTGATTTGCAACATGAAATTGTCCAAAACCTTCATTTTGGTGTGACTAAGAATGATACAGGCTTAGTTTTCCATTTTGGTGTGTAAAACTTGTTTAAATGCTGATTTTGTTTGAGTTTGGCCGAATTTGAAATATTCATGAAATATTCAAAAAACATCAAAAAAATACAAATCCAGTGCACATGGTCTTATTTTGTCATGTACTAACATCTCCAACTGATAAATAAGGTCTAGGCACATATTAAACAAGAAATGTTTCAATATGGTGTGAAATCACACATCTCAAACTATGAAGTCTCATGTGTAAAGAGAGGTGGTTTGTGATTTGCAACATGAAATTGTCCAAAAACTCACCAAACCTTCATTTTGGTGTGACTAAGAATGACCCGGGCTTAGTTTTCCATTTTGGTGTGTAAAACTTGTTTAAATGCTGATTTTGTTTGAGTTTGGTCGAATTTGAAATATTCATGAAATATTCAAAAAACATAAAAAATGCAAATCCAGTGCACATGGTCTTATTTTGTCATGTACTAACACCTCCAACTGATAAACAAGGTCTAGACACATATTAAACAAGAAATGATTCAATATGGTGTGAAACCACACATCTCAAACTATGAACTCTATAGTGTGAAGAGAGGTGGCTTGTAATTTGCAACATAAAATTGTCCAAAACCTTACCAAACCTTCATTTTGGTCTGACTAAGAATGATACAGGCTTAGTTTTCCATTTTGGTGTGTACAACTTGTTTAAATGCTGATTTGGTTTTAGTTTGGCCGAATTTGAAATATTCATGAAATATTCAAAAAATCAAAAAAATACAAATCCAGTGCACATGGTCTTATTTTGTCATGTACTAACATCTCCAACTGATAAATAAGGTCTAGTCACATATTAATCAAGAAATGGTTCAATATGGTGTGAAATCACACATCTCAAACTATGAAGTCTCATGTGTAAAGAGAGGTGGTTTGTGATTTGTAACATGAAATTATCCGAAACCTCACCAAACCTTCATGTTGGTGTGACTAAGAATGATCTAGGCTTAGTTTTCCATTTTGGTGTGTAAAACTTGTTTAAATGCTGATTTGGTTTGAGTTTGGCCGAATTTGAAATATTCATGAAATATTCAAAAAACATCAAAAAAATGCAAATCCAGTGCACATGGTCTTATTTTGTCATGTACTAACATATCCAACTGATAAACAAGGTCTACACACATATTAAACAAGAAATGCTTCAATATGGTGTGAAATCACACATCTCAAACTATGAACTCTATAGTGTGAAGAGAGGTGGTTTGTGATTTGCAACATGAAATTGTCTAAAACCTTACCAAACCTTCATTTTGGTGTGACTAAGAATGATACAGGCTTAGTTTTCCATTTTGGCGTGTAAAACTTGTTTAAATGCTGATTTGGTTTGAGTTTGACCGAATTTGAAATATTCATGAAATATTCAAAGAACATAAAAAATGCAAATCCAGTGCACATGGTCTTATTTTGTCATGTACTAACATCTCCAACTGATAAACAAGGTCTAGGCACATATTGAACAAGAAATGCTTCAATATGGTGTAAAATCACACATCTTAAACTATGAACTCTATAGTGTGAAGAGAGGTGGTTTGAGATTTGCAACATGAAATTGTCCAAAACCTCACCAAACCTTCATTTTGGTGTGACTAAGAATGATTTAGGCTTAGTTTTCCATTTTGGTGTGTAAAACTTGTTTAAATGCTGATTTGGTTTGAGTTTGGCCGAATTTGAAATATTCATGAAATATTCAAAAACATCAAAAAAAATGCAAATCCAGTGCACATGGTCTTATTTTGTTATGTACTAACATCTCCAACTGATAAACAAGGTCTAGACACATATTAAACAAGAAATGCTTCAATATGGTGTGAAATCACACATCTGAAACTATGAACTCTATAGTTTGAGTTGTGAGATTTCATACCATATTGAAGCATTTCTTGTTTAATATGTATCTATGCCTTGTTTATCAGTTGGAGCTGTTAGTACATGATAAAATAAGTCCATGTGCACTGGATTTGCATTTTTTTATGTTTTTTGAATATTTCAAAAATTAGTCAACAAAAGTCAAACCAACTTTTAAACAAGTTTTGAGTTAGAAATTGGTCTAGGACACTATATTAGTGCAATATATGTTAACCCTAGAGTTTGAGATCATTTGGAGAAGGTCGAAAAAAAATGACAGGATTAGAAATGGGGCTGTTTGGGCTACCTTTGGGGCTCATTTGTAGCTCATTTTGGAGAACTGATGTGAAAATTGACAGGATTATAAATGGGGATGACCAAGTTAGATCAACCTACTACATAATAGTATAAAATCATTACAACATCCAAATCTAGCACAAATATTCAAATATTCAAAGTTGAATTTTGGTTCAAAGTTGAATTCAAACATTCAAAGTTGAATCAAACTATATAAAAATTCAAAAATTCAAAAGAATTTGTCCAAGTGCAATATTTTAATGGATGGGACAACTCACTATTATAGAAATTCTATAATAATGAGATGCCAGACCCACAAAGCTACTGGAGTAGGACATATAATGTGCAACACCTAAATTGCGAGCAAGCGGACTCGAACTTAGGTGGGCAAAGGGAGCATCAACCCTTTGCCACTAGGCTATACCTATGTTTGCGACAAATCTACCACTATTAGAAGGTTAATATTTTCAAATGAAATCCTCCTTATTGCAACATCCAAGCCTAGCACAAATAACATGTACATTTGAATTGTAGTTCAAATTTGAATTCAAAAATTAGTATGAAATCATTGCAACATCCATGCCTAGCACAAATAACATGTACATTTCAAATTTGGTTCAAAGTTGAATTCAAATATTCATAAATTAGCACAAAAGAATCAAAATATCAAAAAAATTCAAAAAATTGTCACATTGCAGTATCTCAGTGGTTGGGACAACTCATTATTATCGATTTAATCGATAATAATGAGATGCCCGAGCCACAAAGTTACTGGACATGACATATAATGTGCAACACCTAAATTGCGAGCAAGGGGACTCGAACTTAGGTGGGCAAAGGGAGCATCAACCCTTTGCCACTAGGCTATGACTCTGTTTGCGAAAAATCTACCGCCATTTGGAGGTAATAGTTACAAATGTTTACATTTTGGTAACACTAGCAACACTAGCAATATTTGAATTTTGGTAAGTTAAATAACAAATTAAAGCATTTATTCTATAGATGACATAAGCCTCTACCTAGTTGACAAGGTTTCAACTCTTTCAACTCGTTTTCAATACGACGGCGTGCGAATGCCACAATCGGGCGTGCCCAGAGTGCGCTCCCAAAGGTGTTCGACATTGTGCATGCCACAATCTGACGGCGTGCGAATGCCACAAATAACATAAAAACGAAGAACACAATAATTTACATTTTGTTTACAAGGTTTCACCTACCGGAACGTGCCACGGCACGTCCAGAGTAAGTCCGGCGCACGTCCAGAGCACGCCTCTAAGGTGTTCGATGTAGTGCTTACATTGCTATTTCGCAAAAGAACTACCACCACACGCTCCAGCGATGGGCAAACACTGCCTGACTAACAAAATTCAGTACACTAGTTATCTACATAATGCAGCACGATCTTCCCTCCGCCATGGCTTTGCAACACAATCTTCCCTCCGCCATGGCTCTGCAGCACAATCTTCTAGCTCGATTTCATCTCGCAGAGGGTTTCGGAGCAGAACAATCTGTCCGCCTCCATCCCTGCAACTAGGCTGAAAGCCTCTAGGGTCAACGCGGCATCGAAGTCCATTGCTGAACTGCTGCTCGATGAGCTCCCACCCGAGCTGCTTTCGTCACCCGCAGCACCGCCCGAGCTGCTCTCGTCGCTCACAGCAATTTTGCGCATCGACGCAAACCTCTGCCTCGCCATCGGCGGCGAATCACCGCCGTGCGGAAAACCCTTGCGGCTGTAGTAGCCGTGACGCTTCCACGCCTGCTGCAGTACCTGGTGGAGTGAAATCCAGTAGGTACGAGACACAAATCGGGCCGCCGGTCGCCTCTGCGACCGTGTACCCGCACCACCCCATCCTCCATCCTCCCTCGCCGCTCCCTCCACGCACCAGCTTGCCGCCAGCTTGCTCGACTCCGGGTGCCACCGCTGGACTCGCGCGGCCGCTCTTCCCTCCACCGCTGGAATCGCCACCAGCTTGCTCGACTCCATTGCCGGCGCTCCAGTCGCCCGCCCCCTCGCCGCAGCTCGACTCGCCCGCCCCCTCGCTGCAGCTCGAGTTGCCCGCTCCATTGCCGCCGCTCGACTCGCCGTCGCCGGATAATTTCGCCCAGCCCGGAGAAACCGAGACGACGGGACAGAGTGAGGAGTGAGCTCTCCGCGGGACGCCGGCGCGTGGCAGAGACAGCTCCCCCACGAACAAAGGCCGGTTTCGCTGACGCATGCGTCCCACTCGAGAAAAACAACTCCACGTACCGGTCAAACCTGGGTTACAACATGGGGAACATGACTTGACGGCCATGTCGCCGCAGAGCAATTACTGCTCAAAAAGATGCTGCATGTGAGCTATTATTCAGAAAGATGTCGCTGCAGAGCCAATTCCTTGAAAAAAACGTAGTACCTGAGCTATTTGCCCCTTCAGCTTGCGGTGTCTCGAGCTTGGCCAGTGCACCAGATGGACGTGTCCAACACCTTCCTCCACGGCCACCTCGAGGAGCAGGTGTTCTGCCAGCAGCCCACGGGATTCGTCGACACACCCACCCGGATCATGTCTGCTTGCTCTCGCGCTCATTGTATGGGCTCAAGCAAGCTCCTCGCGCGTGGCATCGCTGCGTTTCTTCATCAACTTGGCTTCCGCTCCACTCATTCCGATGCCTCGCTGTTCGTGTACCACCAGGACGACACCACCGCCTACCTGCTGCTCTACGTCGACGACATCATCTTGACGGTGTCCACCCCAGCTCTTCTTCGACAGCTCACTGACCGTCTCCGTGCTGAGTTTGCTCTCAAGGAGTTGGGTCCTCTACACTACTTCCTCGGGATTGAAGTAGTCCGTCGCTCTGATGGCTTCTTTCTTCACCAGCAGAAGTACGCACGTGAGCTCCTTGACCGCGCTGGGATGCTTAACTGCAAACCTGCGGCTACGCCTGTCGATACGAAGAACAAGCTCTCCGCCACCGATGGTTCTCCAGCCCCGGATGTTGCGTTCTACCGGTCCATTGTTGGTGCTCTCCAGTACCTCATTCTCACCAGGCCGGAGTTGCAGTACGCTGTTCAACAGGTGTGCCTCCATATGCATGCCTCTCGTGACGTTCACTGGACAGCAGTGAAGCGGATTCTCGGCTACATCTGCGGCACTATGGACCTTGGTCTCTCGCTCCACGCCTCCACCAACACGGATGTCATTGCCTACTCGGACGCTGACTGGGCCGGCTGCCCCGACACGCGTCGCTCCACTTCGGGATATTGTTCCTATCTTGGAACCTCTCTCATCTCATGGTCGTCTAAGCGACAGCCCACGGTGTCTCGCTCCAGTGCAGAAGCAGAGTATCACGCCGTGGCCAACGCAGTTGCTGAGTGTTCATGGCTTCGACAACTACTTCAGGAGCTCTCGTGTCCGATCACCAAGGCCACTGTGGTCTTCTGTGATAACGTGTCGGCTGTCTACCTGTCTGCTAATCCGGTTCATCATCGGCGGACCAAACACATCGAGCTTGACATTCACTTCGTACGAGAACAGGTGGCTCTCGGACATGTACGTGTTCTTCACGTACCCACCTCCCAGCAGTTTGCAGATATCATGACTAAGGGATTACGTACGGCGCCGTTCGACGAATTCCGGTCCAGCCTTTGCGTCTGTCCAGCCGACGCTTCGACTGCGGGGGGGGGGGGGGGGGGGGGGGGTGTTGAGTATACGAGCTGTATATGAGTTGTATTAGGTTAGACTTGTGTTTACTTGTATGTCAAGTCACCTTTGTACCTATATATGTGCGTTGCACCTGATCAATACAATCAAGCGTTGCAATCCAATATTCTACAGTCAGACATGGATTGGGTGTTGGTACGGGATCAACCCATTCCGAAGAGAGAGCAATAGATCTGCGTCTGAGGCCGTTGTTCAGAATCAGGTGAGCTCGGAGAGATGCACCAACGCACACACGCAATAGTCTAGTCGCCGTTCTGTCTCTGTACGTGGAACCAAGTGAGACGTTTTAGCACCAGAATATGAACACCTTATTGTTCCTATAGCCAGCCCAAAATTGACCAGGATGATGTATCGCAACGCATGTTTTGTATATTCAACCACCTAGCAAAGACCTTTTGACATATTATTGCATTGGCGCATCAATCTAATGTCATAAAACTCGCCAACTCGGAGTCTGTGAGCTCAAAAGGCGTCGAAGATAACACTACCACACACAAAATCCCAGCTTCATGGCAAAACTACACATTCCAAATCCTAACTAAAACGTGTGAGTCTAGACTTTGGCTGTCCGGACAAGTTTTTGTACAATTTTTTAGACTATAGAATATTCTTCCAAAATATAAACCAATTATGATGCTTTTATTGATTTATCTTTCGCTTTTAAGAACCATTAGCTTGTTTATTTACACATACTGAGGTCAAGATTAAAAAAAATCAATTTTGGTATTTGGTTGTCTAACAAGTACCAGTCACTTGATTTTTTTTGGTGAGCAATCAAATGTCGGAGGTCAGAATCCTCGTCGAAAGGAATCCACATAGGTCACACACCTAGCGAGTTAAAAATGATTGCATATGCCCAGGAAGATACACTGTTTGATCAACGAGGGGATCAAACCTTCATGGGATTCACACAATGAACGGATGGAACCAGTGTCGTAGCTAGGAGTTTGTCGAGGGTCGGCCTCGGCAAATCTCATGGTTAGGCACCTAAGGTTGATTTGGGAAAGAGATTTGGTGGGGTTGGTAGTTCCTACGGCTGACAAGCAATGTTTACCCACGTTCAGGGCCCTCGAGTGAGGTAAAACCCCTACGTCCTGCTTGTCTATATATATTGATGGATGTGAACAATGGTGTTACAGAGGTTCCGGCAAGATGACGATCTCACTAGGATTTTGGTGGCTAGAGTATTGCGTGTCCTTGATCGGCCGCCCTCCCAGCCTTTATATGAGAGGCTGGTCTCGGAAAATCGTAACGACTAGGATTAGAAGTACGAACCGACCTAATCTATGCCTGACTTGGAGAGTACTCCTTCCTTGCGGGCCTCAGAGTTCAACGTCGGTCTTGATCCCTTGATGGGCCTTCCTTCGGATCCTTGTCTAGTACGTGCACCAGGTATTCTCATAGTGGGGTATCCGGAGGGTAGCCCCACGTCAGAGTTAAACTTTGTGTAGTAAAAAAATAAGTGGTGTAGTCAAATACTCGTATTTGTATTTTTTTTGCTCTGTTTAAGCTTGTATTGTCAGTTTCTACGTGGTTCCGATATGGAACCCAAGTGTATGTTCCGTACGAGTTTGCACCCAAGCCTTTACATATACATTTATTTCTTGTATTGTTGAATTTGTACGTATAAAGTATTACACATGTTCACTATCTCGTGTTTCTTATTTGGTAAAGTACTTAGCTGATTCAAACAAGTAGCCCATGCCCACTCTCACATTGGGGGATTGCTCTAGCCAACAGTCGTCCCAACTCCCAAGTCACCACAACCCCTTTCAGAGACACATCGATAGATACCATGAGCAAGTGCGTCAATCACTGCACAAAAAACTGTGATTGCCTCTTGGCCTGAAACAACGACGTAAGACCATGAGGTATTGTTGCTAGTGTAACGGGACTTAATTTCGGATGCCTCTTATGCCAATATCACCATGGAACCAAACTTTTCTTGTAGTGGTATCTTTTCAATAGTTTATCAAATTACTGAATTATATTCATTGACTCTATCTCTATCTATATCACTTCACGTAATGTGTGTGCTTATTTGTGTCTATTTATCTTCAAATATACAAGGCTTAAATGTGATGTTTGACGTCCTTGTTAGGTGTTTTAGTTATTATAGAATATATGCTATCAAATATATTTATCCGTAGCTCTTAGCTAACACCGCGGCTTCCCCACGAGAAAAAAACATAGGCAAAGCCCAATATTATCGAACATTGTATAATTACGGTGCTTGGAAAACTACCGTTGGTAGTTTCAGGTAGCTCCCATCGTAAATTATTTAAGCCGTCGGATTTCACTATGTCCCCCCTAAATGATTCCATCCGTCCAAGTATTAAACAGATAATTTAGTATAATCAGTTGGGGTACGATGGTCATTAGTCCAGATTGATCCTTCCGCGTGCTGCTGCTCCTTCGACCCGATGAGCGCCGTCGCCGCTACTCTCATGGTATGGCGAAACAGCGCCGTCGCATGCTCGCTGCCATGACATACTGAAGGCTCCACGGGAGTGTAACTCTGTTGCCCAGAATTCCAGTCCATCGAGTTGCTGGAGTGGCAGCAGCGTGTGCAGCGTCGTGCTAGGGTGGAGGAGAAAGAAGCAGAGAAGCACGCTGAAGCAAGTGGTCGTCCAGCGAATCGGCAGTCGTTTGCGTTGATTATGCTGGGTTATTTGTTGAATTTGCTGAATTGTCCAAATTGATTTGGAGCTGCAAGTCTGCAGTATTTTTCCTCACCCCCAGTTGATTGCGCACGATCGATTGGACTGAAGAAATGGATCATTTAATAGAAGGCTTACTTTCGGTTCCAATTCGTGTGCTTATCAGTCTAGTAGTGAGCCTACTCAGCTGGCATTTTCGTTTATTATGTAACGTCGCTTAGGAGGAGCGGCGTCAAGAGCCAGATGGCGCGCCAGCGGCTGGAGAGGACGGTGGTGCGCGGCTGATGCGGTGCGTGCCGCCGCTGGCGGCGATGGCAGTGAGGCGGCAGCTGGCGTAGACGGAGCGGCTCGCCCGATTTGGGAAAGCGGCAGCGGTGAGTTGATATCAGATAAAAAATAATACAATTCCGGTAGTTTTAGGTAGTTTCAAGTAGTTTATTTCCGGTAGTTTTCGGTAGCTACAATTTTTTCACCGTCAGATCAAAGCAGATGGACGGTTGTTAATATTACCAAGTACTCTAAAACTTGTAAATTATAAAATTTATGTATATAGTATTTGACACCAAGTATGGCACCTAAATTTTTGCTTAGGTTAAATAGACTGGACCATATGGCAAGTAGGGAACTATATATGTTGGGTGACCTAAGCACTTTCCTAAGTGGGGCAAATTTAGAAATTTTAGGTTCATTCTAAAATTCCCTCTCGATTTTTGACAGGTTTACATTAGGTGTATACAATCACAAGTATGTACGATGATTGGTGTCCCTTCTAATCGCTAATTGTTGAACTGAAACAGATCTATGTTGGAATTATAATGTCCTGTTCCGATTGTGCCTCTAGATATGATCTTGGAAGTTAGTCCCACTTTTCTTTTGAACACGTAACACATGCATGAGTGTAATGCCCATCAAAATACACAATAACTATTACTGTACATGGATTCCTAGCTAGCTGTTCATTCCGTTACCAAACTTTATTGTTGAACTTTTCAGTCACCAAATGTACAAATGTTCAAACGGAGCACCAACAATCCGTGAAAATTAAACCCTAAGTAGCCTCTGGATTGAGTCACTGCGCCACCAACTGAGCACATTAGTTGTTGTGATCATACGGTTGGGATTTGTTGATTGCGTTTTGAGGAACACCTATGCTGGTTGGCTTGAGTCCGTAGGAAGTGTCTTTTCTACGTTAATTCAACTGGAATTTCGTAAAATCTAAATTCATACATGCTCCCGAAAGCAAAATATTTTCCTATTGGTCGGAGATTGATCTCTTCTTTTCTCGTGTAGGTAGCCAATTTTGGGCTACCACGATGAACAAGGATTGCATTGTTGACACAACTCTGACGATCATGCGTTGCAAAGAATCACTTCATTCACTATTCAGTAAACATATTTGGACACCTCTATGTAGGGCAGCCGAGCTTGCAAATAGCATGCTCGATTTACGAGGGCTCGATGTTACATGGCGTGGCGCTGGTAGGTTCTTTGCTATACAGTTCCCCCACGCGATCAAAGATTTCTCGATGTCTCTCATTCAGAAATCTTGATTTCTTACAAACTGTCACGAAGCAGATCGATCTACCCACACGATGTAGGCGTGTGGCATAGTCTCTCTCTCCACGGGAGCTGAGTAATTAACAACCAGTGTACATTAGCTATATATTGGTAGTAGTTCCTTGCTTGCATTAACATGATGCATTACTGCCTTGCACAAGCGTACAATAGCTATACCCAGCCAAAATTGACCGGAAGATGATGTATCATAAAGCATGCTTTTATAGTTTCAACCATCTGGCAAAAGAGTTTTGACAAATTACCGCTGTTTGGAAGAAGGTGATATTCTCCGCTGGCCTACCTGGCGCTCTGGTGCCGACCCCCACCACGTCAAGCTTACAAGATTGGCTGCACTCCACAATCAGCACAACACCACCACGAGAGCGTAAGAACTGGTCCTCCCTGGTGCACCTGACCTGGTGGATTCTTTGGAAAGAGCGGAACGCACGCATCTTCCAAAATTCGGCAACGTCCATCAACTCGATACTCGGCTGTATAAAAGATGAAGCCAAGAATTGGCGAGATGCTGGAAGATCAAAGGCCTATGACCTGCTTAACAAGCCACGGGAGCCTGACTGATTAAACCTGTAACAATCTCCTGTTCTGCGGGGGTTTTTTCTTTTCTTTTCCTTTTTCAACTTTGTACTTCTTATACTCTCTCCTTATTAAATTGAAAAGCAGGCCAGACTGCCTTTTCGTCCAAAAAAAAAATTACCGCGTTGATGCATAACAGGATACAACATCGTAAAATTTGGTCTATGTGAGATCAAAAAGCGTCGAGTATAACACAGCCGCACAGAAACATCCTTGTTCATGGCGAAACTACTCATTCCACGTCCTAACTGAGGCACGCGTACGTCTAGACTTTGGCAGTTTGGACAATTTTTATGTCATAATTTGGCAATGACTACGATATAAAATATTCTGCGAAAACACATTTCAATCATGAGGTTTTTTATTGCCTTCTCTTTCGCTTCTAAGAGTCGCTAGATTGTTTTTTTTTTCATATAATACGAAGTTCAGACTAACAATTGAAGTGGGTATTTGGTTGTCTAACAAGTACCACTCGCTTGATATTTTTTTCTGGTCAGAGACCACCAAGGTCAGAATCGTCATCGATGCCTAGCACGATAGCGTCCTCTTTGAAAGACAGATCCCAAGAGACACATTGTGAGCCGACCAGTGCACAAAACATGGTGGTTACGCCTTGTTTTGGAAGACCGACACAAGACTACAATATGTGCTCTAGCCCAAGTATCATGACTAAGTTTCTGATGCCTCTCATACCAATATCGTCATGGAACCAATCCTCACTTGTAGTGGTATTTTGTATTCTGCTCAATAGCTTCTCAATAATCAAATTACTGAATTATCTTCACCGGTTCTGACTCTATCTCTATCACTTACATGTAATGTGTGAACTTATTTGTGCCCTGTTGATCCGAAAAATATATGAGGTGCAAATATGAGATCTGACGCCTTTGTGCAACTCGTACCTCTGTCCTTGTTACATGATTTTTTCCTGTATAAAATATGTTACTTTAATATTTTTAACATGACAATTTAACTAATAACGTACGTCTGGCAGTAATGGTAACGAGCGTTATGAACACAACAACCACATGACATGTTCTCATTCAAAACTGATTAAGGAAAAAAAGTTGTAGTACCCTATTGAGTCAATGTTTAGATTTTTACAGGTACTCTCCTCCCCTTATAAGGAGTGTTCCGTACCATAAAATGTTCTAGGTTACAATGATGAACCACCCACTCAGGGATTCGAAATGAGGTGTTTTCCTCCGAACTACTTCCTTTGTTCCTGAATACAAAATATTTTGGTAGTAGAAGAAGGAAATTATTTATTGTTGAGTGGCCTAAGCCCTTTTAAAGCGGGACACATTTGGAAACTGTTGATTCGCATTCTAAATTTTCAGCCCAATACTCAACTGGTTCATGCTAGCTATATGCGATCACAAGTAAAAATAGTACTTACTGTCGACCTTACTAATAGCCAATTTTGCAACCCAGATATATCCTGTGTGCGAATTAAGGTATCTTGTTCAAATCGTGCCTACGTGTCAAATAAAATCACATCTCATTTTTTTTCCACAAGCTCCAAAAGATGAAACCATATTATGACACGTTGAGATTAAAATGTGTGGCGATAACGAATAGTGAATCTTATGCCAAGGGCAATCCATGAAGGCTAACATAGATGTAGAATCATATCTATAAATGCATTTCCTCTTGAATAAAAGATCAAATTTTCTAACATGATGATAGATCTCCACCAGGTGAAGTATTTTGTACGATCAATCACATTGTCTAGTTTTCCAATCACACTAACCCCTCCTGAGGTAGTTTGCCATGTGAATGTGATGTGTGAAAACTTCCTAGTAGTTACGACCACATGCGTCATGTCATGGGCATGGAGATAAACAAGTTATTCAAGAGAAGCATAGTATGTCTCATCATCGGTGCGGTACCATAGAAGAGAGTAGGGACAAATTGCTCGGATATTCAAAACGGGTGGTGGGTGCAGATGCACCCACTACCCAAAAAACAATTTTCCAAATGTCAAAAAATTTAAAATATTTTTTTTGCATGTAGTCTAACACATTTCAAGTCAGCACAAGAAATTACGCGAAGAAAAAACTTTTATTGCAACCTGTGCAAAAAAGACAAATTCAGACATACCAAAATGTATATGTACGTGTCAGAATTTTGTCTTTTTTGTACAGGTTGCTAACAAAGTTTTTTCATCATGCCAATTTTTGTGCTAACACATCACGCTGTAATGTACATCCGGATTTTCTTCTGAAATTTTTTGACATTCTGAAAAAAAAATTACCTACTGGGTGCATCTAGACCCACTACCCAAATCGCCGCCTCCCAAATTGCTTTGTATGGACAAACCATGATTCACAAGGTAGTACATAGATCGTGGGTCACGAAGATGGAGGCAGAGATATGATGCCATTAAGCTGTAAGATATCAGCGGGAATTTAGAGTATCATGTTCTAATGGTGCATCTCTGCTTTTGGAAGTTATTGTGCCATTTCTGTTGGGCATGTAATACACTATTACGTGAATTCATAGGTAGCATAACTTTCGACACCAAACTCTTGTTGCTCAACTTCTTAGTCGCAGATGTATACAAAGCCAACACCAATAATCCCTGAAAAAATAAATCCCAACCAGCCTCCTTTTTGAGTCAGTGCCCAAACCAACCGCGCGTACTAGGTGTTGAGATCATACAGTCAAAATTTGTTGCACCTAACCGGGTTGGCTTGAGTCGTTAGGAAGCGATGGTTTATCCTACGTTTATTCAGTTGAAATTAAGTACAAGCTACATTCATATGTAATCTTCTGAAAGAGAAATATTGTCTACTCATACACTGTTGATCAAAGTTTGGTATCTACTTTTCTCGTGCAGACTGACTAACACAACGAAGAAAGTTAGCCTTGAGGGCATCCTCGTACCTGGCGTGGCTCTAGCAATCGATGAAAAATCCCCACTACAAAGACTCTCTCTACGCACGAAAGGGCTCTCTCCCCTCCCGACCTAGGGTTCCCAGGCCCGCGCCGCCGCCGCCGCCAGGCCGCCCGCGCCGCCGCCCACCTCCCCTCCCCTCCCATCTCTGCCTCCCGGGCCGCTCCGCTCGAGCGGCTCCGGAGGCCCCCCAAACCCTAGCCCAAGCAGCCCCCAATCCCATGGCTCACCTTGCCGTCACTACCGCCGTCGACGGCGGCGGTGGCGGCGCCCGGCTCGCCAGAGGTGAGAGGGCAGGGAAGACGCACCATGGAGGCGTTCCCGCGAGAGGAGGGAGCGGCGCCGGCTTGGTCGCGTGGTCCGGGGTGTGTGCGTTTGTGAGTGTGTCCTTCCCGTGTGTGGCGTTGTGTGCGTGCGTGTGTCCTGGCCGTGGCGCGCCATGCCCTCCCGCCTACCCTCGTTCGAGCTCGACCCGTCGTCCTCCTGACTCCTCCGGCGCGGGGATCTTCCGGATCCGGTGGATCTGAGGCCGCCCTTGGACGTGCTCCGCCTCTCCGGTGGCTGGCCGCCGTGCCGCGTCTCGGGCGGCTTGCCTTGTGCGCCGCCTCCGGCGGCAGCTTCTTGGTTGCTGCCGTGTTACGTCCAGATCCAGAGCCCGTCGGGCTGGATCTGGGCTGGGCCGGGCCGACCCAAAATCCGTCCCTGCCGGAGACCCAGGTTGGACTGCCGTGTTCTTGGACGTGCTGTGGTCAGCCCTGCGCGGTGTTGCCGGAGACGCCTGGTTCCCTCGTTTTGTCGGCGTTGCCCCGGTCTCCATGGTGCTTGCCATGAGGCTCCAGATTCAGATCTAGGCTGGGGCAGACTGGGCCGATCAGACATACCCGTGGGCTGGGTTGCGTCGTGCTCTTTCCGGTGTTCTGTTTAGTACACCGTGTTCCCGAGGTTCGTCCTTTGATGTCTTCTTCGCGTCCTCTCGGCAGCGGTCGCCGTCTGGGTATGGAGGGTCTCGGTGAAAACCGTTGGCGATGACAACACCTTCGGTGTCGTTCCCCTTGTTGAAGGCATCACTATAAAGACTCCTCCTCTCTCTAGACGGCCGGACTCCACCTCTCCGACCCACTTTGCTCCCCCCGGCGTGTCCGTTCGTTGAAGACTTCCCTTGGTATCACGGGGCTTGGGCGAAAGCTCTGCAAGACTTGTTTCTGGTAGATATGATCTCCATCGTTGGAGTCCAACGGCTCCACGATCCCTGTGATTGCGCCCTGATCGGGGGCGCCCGACCTTAATTGTCGGTGGGCCCCTGTCGCAGTGCTATATAAAGGGTGGGGGGCCGGCCTGCACAGCTCACGAGGTTGACCGTGCGCAGCCAAACCCCACCGACATTCCCCTCTCTGATCTAGGGTTAGCGCCCAGTGACAGGAAGCTCCACCGCCGTCACGCCACCACTGCCTCGGCCACCATGGCCTCGGGCTCGAGCTCATCGACCCACGGAGAAGGTACTCCAATCTCCCCTCTCTCCCTCTCTGTTTATCACACACACACACACACACACCGATGCACACATGATCTATCGATTGGAGAAAAGCTAGGAGCTAACAATGGTATCAGAGCACAATCTGGATCCTAGTTTGATTTTCGGTAGCAAAAGAAAAAGAAAACACACCGGTTAATCACCGGCAAAGTGCGCCGCCGCGAGGCCGCGTCGCTCCTCTCGATCCATGTCCGCATCGGCAAGCCGAGGGACTGGACGAAGAGCACGGGCAGAGGAGAGACAGCGACTCCCCACTGCCAAAAGAAAACAATGAAAAAGATCCCCATCCCTCAAAACCCTAACCCTAATCTAGGGGAAAAGAAAAGAACTCACCGGGCCACGTCGCCGCCGGCAAAGGGCACCGCCGCTGAGCCGCTTGACGGAGTTGCGCCCACCCGTGGGTGCACGCAGCTCCGGCAAGAGGGCCAGGGAGGTGCCATCGTTTTCTTCTCGAGATGGCCTTCGGGCTTCTGGTTTTGGCTCAAAAGAAAGGAAAAAGAAAGGGAAGGAAAGAAAGGGGCCGCGGTGCGGCGTGCTGCCGTCGCCGTCGAGCGCGGCTGCCGTCGCTGGCCGGCGGTCGCCGGCGCCGCCGGCGCCGCCGCCGTCACGCGGACGAAGCAGAACCGCGGGATAGAGCACGGGGCGAGAGCGAAATGGGGGCTAGGGTTTTACCGTCGGGCCGGCCGGTCGTTTTTGTTCAAGCGAGCATCACGGATGACCGTCCGATCAGATGGACGGCCAGGATTCACCCTGGCGAAACCCTAGAGGCAGAGCGGGCCGATGGGCCGAAAGCTACAGCGGGCCGCAGCTGTGGGCCGCTTCTGCGTCCTTTCGGGCGTCAGATAACGCCGACGCTAAACGGGCCGTGGGCCACTTTGCGCAACACGCGCGCGACAGATAGCGAAAGGCCATGGGCCGACTGTTTTTTCGCACAGAAAAAGTTTTTCTGTTAATTCTTTTTCAAAAGCATGTTTAGTTAATTATTTCTTTCTGTTTTTCCTATTCATTTTATCCAACGAAAATTTGAGAAGGAAACAGAAAAGAGAAAAGAAATACTTGTTAAAAGTATAAAAGTTTATGAATTTTTATTCATTTATTTAAAGTTTCCGCTGCAAATAGTTAAAAGAAATTGCATAAAAGCAATAAAGTGAAAATTAAAAGCATGATTAAAATGATATTAATGCTGATTATGATTCTGTTATTATTGACCAACGTTATTAATAGCATTATCATGATTTAAAGTGAGAATTGAAAGCATGATAAAGTGATTTTAATGATGATTATGATTTTGTTGTTAAATGACCAACGTTGTTAATAACATGATTATGATCTGTCTTAAAGGTGCATTTATTTCTTTTATTGCCCAACGGTAATATAGTTTTAATTGCACAAACGGTTGTATGTTTTAATTTATACCAACGTTGGATTATTACATGCAATTGTTTTTTGTTATCTTATATCCTTGTGGTTTCAGGCAGTTTTCAAGGACGTTCCGACGCTCAGGGGTGACAACTACGCTGAGTGGTGGAAGAAAGTCGAGCTGGCTTTTGTCTGCGCTGAGGTCGACTGGGTTGTGAGTACTCCACAGCCAGTCAAGCCAGCAGAGCCAGTGAGAGCAACATGATGATGATTCTGCTTGGCAGAAAAAGCAGCTGGACTATGGTCCAGTAGAGATGGGTTACACCCTAGAGAACCAAAAGTGGGTGAACGCCAACAAAAAGTGCATGGCATTCATAAAGAACACAGTTGAGAACGCTATTGTGGGCTCAATTGAAGAGTGTACCTCTGTGGGAGAGTATCTCCAAAAGATAAAGAGCCAGTTTACTGGTTCTTCAAAGACATATGCTACCCAGCTGCTCAACAGCTGGTGACAGAAAAGTATCATGGAGGTTCACATGGCATAAGGGAGCACATTCTCAGAATGAGCAACATGGCTGCTAAGCTTAAGTCCATGGAGGCTGATCTGGAGCTCAAGCCTGCACTCATAGTTCACTTGGTGATGGCTTCACTGCCACCACAATTTGAAAATTTCATCATCAACTACAATGTGTCGCCTGAAAAATGGGACATTGAAAAGACCATTGCCATGTTGTCGCAAGAAGAGGAAAGGCTGAAGTCCCAGAATGGGGGCTCCTTGAACTTTGTGAAGGACAACAAGAACAGGAACTACAACGGTTCCCCTTCTAAGCCATATGGCAAAGGTCCTCACCAGTATAAGCCACATGGCAAAGGTCCCCAGCAGTTTCAGCAAGTGGACAAAGATACATGCCACCACTGCAAGAAGAAAGGGCATTTCAAGCAAGATTGCCCAGATTGGCTCAAGATGATAATGGCCAAGAAAGGTACAGACACAGTTTCTTTTGTAAATGAATCCCTGTATACACAGTTTTCAAAATCTACTTGGTGGATTGACTCAGGTGCAACTGTTCATGTTGCAAATTCTTTACAGGGATTCCATTCGACAAGGAGTATGCAAAGAAGCGAAAGACACATTGAAGTCGCAAATGGAGTTCAAGCAGAAGTTGAAGCTGTTGGCGACGTCTCCTTGGAGCTAGCTGATGGTTTCAATATTATGCTTAGAGATGTTTTATTTGTTCCTTCGATTCACAGAAACTTAATAAGTGTATCGTGTTTGGATAAAGACAGTTATGAATGTTATTTCGGTCATGGCAAGTGTGCCATATGGTTTAAAGATGCTTGTGTGGGTATTGCTTTACTTCATGATAAGCTTTATTTGTTATCCTTGCGTGAAAAAGTGCATTCTGTGAGTAATGTGAATGAACAAATTCCTTGTCGAACAAAGAACAAAAGAAAAGAAAGCGAACTCATGACTCTCGAAGTTATGGCACTGTCGATTAGGCCATATTTCGAGGGGAAGAATAGAAAACCTCGTTAAAAATGATATTCTTCCTCCGTTAGAGTTCTCAGATATTGAACAATGCATAGATTGCATAAAAGGAAAATACGTAAAACAAATTAAAAAGGGTGCAAACCGAAGCACAGCGACACTAGAAATTATTCACACTGATATATGTGGACCATTTCCGGTGAAAAGTGTGGATGGTTATGACTCGTTCATAACGTTCACAGATGATTACTCCCGATATGGTTATATTTATCCAATTAAAGAAAGATCTGAAGCATTGGATAAATTTAAAATATTCAAAGCTGAAGTTGAAAATCAACATGATAAAAGAATTAAAATAGTCAGGTCCGACCGTGGGGGGGAGTACTACGGTCGGCACACTCCATATGGTCAAGTACCTGGACCTTTTGCAAGGTTTTTACAGGAAAATGGAATAGTCGCCCAGTATTCTATGCCGGGCGAACCACAGCAAAATGGAGTAGCTGAAAGGCGTAACCGTACTCTTATGGATATGGTGCGCAGTATGATGAGTTATTCCACACTGCCATTGGGATTATGGATGGAGGCGTTAAAAACCGCCATTCACATTCTCAACACCGTACGAGTTGTGGACAGGGAAAGTTCCTTCTCTACGCCACTTGAAAGTCTGGGGGAGCCCAGCTGAGGCAAAAGTTTTTAATCCCACATTGCAAAGTTAGACCCCAAAACAGTAACTTGCCATTTCATTGGCTATCCTGATAGATCAAAAGGTTATCGTTTCTACTGTGCAGACAGACACACAAAGTTTGTAGAAACGAGACACGCGGTCTTCTTGGAGGACGAAATGATGAGGGGGAGCATGGTAGGCCGGAAAATTGATCTTGAGGAGAAGAGGGTGTGTGCACCTTTTCCGATGATCCATGAGCCATTTTTCGCCCTACCTGTTGTACCTGCACCGATAATCCCAGAGGTTGTGGTGCAAGCACCTGTTGTAACTCCACCCGTGACCACAACGAGGCAAGATTCGGAACCTGTCCGTCAGGAGCCGACTCAACCCGTTGTTGAGCATGAAAGGGAGACGACAGCCACATTTAGAAGAAGAGTCGCACGTTGAGACACATGATGTGCCAGAGAATGAGACTCTCAGAAGGTCTAAAAGAGCTAGGAAATCAGCTATTTCTAGTGATTATAGAGTTTATAATACAGAAACAGTTCATATGGAAGAAGATCCCACTTCATATGAAGAAGCCATGAGAAGCGTTCACTCTTCGAAGTGGCTGGAAGCCATGGAAGACGAGATGAAATCGATGAGTTCTAACAATGTTTGGGACTTAGAGGAAATTCCTAAAGGAGCCAAAACAGTAGGCTGCAAATGGGTCTACAAAACTAAGTATGACTCCAATGGAAAGTTGAAAAGTATAAAGCGCGACTTGTGGCAAAAGGCTTTACGCAAAGAGAAGGGTAGATTACAATGAGACATTTTCTCCGGTCTCATGTAAGGATTCTTCAGAATCATCATGGCACTAGTTGCGCATTTTGATTTAGAGTTGCATCAAATGGATGTAAAGACGGCATTTCTAAATGGAGATTTAGAAGAAATGTTTACATGAAACAACCCACGGTTTTTTCATGGAGGGGAAGGAACATATGGGATGCCGCCTAAAGAAATCCATTTATGGGTTAAAGCAAGCCTCTAGACAGTGGTATTTAAAGTTCAATAATACAATTAAAAGTTTTGGTTTTAAAGAGAATGTTGAGGACAACTGCATTTATGCAAAGTTTAAAAGTGGGAAATATATTTTCCTAATTCTGTATGGATGATATCTGCTTGCAAGCAATGATGTCAGTCTACTACTAGAAACAAAGAAATTCTTGTCCTCAAATTTTGATATGAAAGATCTTGGTGAAGCTTCATATGTTTTGGGCATAGAAATTCACCGGGATAGAAAGAATGGAGTGCTAGGACTATCACAAAAGGCATATTTAGAAAAGGTTCTAAAGAAATATAATATGCATAAAAGTAGCGCATCACCTGCTCCGATAGTCAAGGGCGATAGTTTTGGGAAATTTCAATGTCCCAAAAGTCAATATGAGATCGATCGAATGAAAGCAGTACCATATGCTTCGGCTGTTGGAAGCTTACAGTATGCACAAGTGTGCACTCGCCCTGACTTAGCTTTTATCACCGGGGTACTCGGTAGATATCAAGAAAATCCAGGCCATGAACACTGGAATATGGTAAAGAAAGCATTGCGTTATGTGCAAGGCGCAAAAGACCTCATGCTAACATATAGAAGATCTGATTCCCTAGAGCTAAGAGGGTATTCAGACGCAGATTTTGCGGGAGACAAAGATGATAGGAAGTCCACGTCAGGGTACGTGTTCACTCTCGCAGGAGGGGCTATTTCGTGGAAAAGCTCCAAACAGTCATTAGTTGCTGCATCCACGATGTATGCAGAATTTATAGCATGTTATGAGGCCACGGGACAGGCGATATGGTTAAAGAAATTTATACCCGACTTGAAAGTGGTAGATTGTATTGACAAACCACTAAAGATGTACTGTGACAACCAGCCCGCAGTATTCTATGCTCACAACAACAAGTCGAGTAATGCTACAAAGGCAATAGATATAAAGTATTATGTTGTGAAAGATAAGATCCAGGATCAAACTATAAGTCTCGAGCATATAAGGACAAAGGAAATGCTTGCGGATCCGCTAACGAAAGGCTTACCACCCGATGTGTTCCAGAAACACATAGCCGGCATGGGATTAATGGAAAGCCTATGATCACTGGATCACAGAGGCCCAAAAGTAATAGTTTATTGTTTCAAAACTGAAAAGTATATGGTGGCTGTCTGATTCTATCGGCAATTGAGCTGTGACGATGAAACATGCTCTATGTACTAATCGGTGATGAAACGAGTAAAGTAAAAGGTAAAAGGTTAAAAGTAAAAGTTGAGATCAAGGGGGAGAATGTTAGATATGATCTCCATCGTGGAGTCCAACGGCTCCACGATCCCTGTGATCGCGCCCTGATCGGGGGCGCCCGACCTTAATTGTCGGTGGGCCCCTGTCGCAGCGCTATATAAAGGGTGGGGGACGGCCTGCACAGCTCACGAGGTTGACCGTGCGCAGCCAAACCCCACCGACATTCCCCTCTCCGATCTAGGGTTAGCGCCCAGCGACAGGAAGCTCCACCGCCGTCACGCCACCACTGCCTCGGCCACCATGGCCTCGGGCTCGAGCTCGTCGACCCACGGAGAAGGTACTCCAATCTCCCCTCTCTCCCTCTCTGTTTATCACACACACACACCGATGCACACATGATCTATCGATTGGAGAAAAGCTAGGACCTAACAGTTTCTGCCGTCAACGACGACGTTTTGTGCGCCGTCCACCTTCTTGGAGGCGTTGCTGCAAGCCCCCACCTTTGGTTTACCCCTTCCCCAATGGCAGGTCATTTCGGTGGCGATGATGGTGCGGTGGAGGTTTCGTTGATGTGGACATCTCCGACGTCGTCCCCGTGCAACAGAAGTCATGGTGTCCCCTTCGGATCAAGCATGTGCTTCTTTTAGTTTTGCTTGGTTGTACACCATGTTTGTGTTCTCTGTTGCTGTGAGGTGTGAGTGTGTGTTGTGCGTGTGTGGTGTTGTTGTAAGTTGTAAACTTAGCCGGTTGTTGGCTTTGTTAATTCAAAGCTAGGTTCTTCTTGAGCCTTCCGCCTAAAAAATCCCCACTAGATGGTCTAGACCCTCAGGAACCGTAGTACTTGGTCACTCTACATAGGGTGGCCGAACTAGCACACAGCTTCGGACTTGAAACTTGTAGGTTGTTTACTACACAACGGAGACGAGAGAGAGTGCAGTATAGTCTTCCAAACTTTCTTCGTCATGTTTTTTTGCGAATAGACTTGTATTACTCAACCATATCAAGAATTACAATCACAACATGTGTTCATGAACCCCTCTGGACCAGAGGCGAGCCACACATCTGTATGAGAATTAGTTCTATCATAATTAGCCATAAAATGGCTACTAATATTTTGGCATCTCTTAATATGAGTAATACAAGTTTGACGGGCCTTCATCAATTTTTTAATCTCTTCAATCGTCGTTGAATAGACAGACCTGTCCAGATCGTTGTTCTCCAGCAGCTTGATTATCTCCACACAATCCACCTCAATAAGTAATGGTTGATTACACCAGTGTATAGCCAAAGAAATACCTTCCAGTAGAGACTTTAGCTCTGCATCTAGCACGTCCTGCAATAGGTGTGGTTTCGGCAAGCTGACAAGAAAATGTCACCCCTATGATCACGGAACACTACACCAGCTCCTGCACCTCCGTCTGTGCTGAAAGAACCATCAGTATTGAGCTTGTACCAGCCATGAGGAGGGGGCACCCATTTCAACAAATTTCCTGGAGTACTTTTACTGGCATGTCTCTTTTTTTCCTCAGGATTCAGTATAAACTTTCCTTTGACAATGTCCTCGGACGAATGATGCTTGATCAGAATTAAAGAGTCCAAATAGCTCATGAGAAATCTCCTAGATGCTTCAAGAGGCGGTGGAGGTTTATCATGCACAATTTCATTACGGACATGCCAAATGCGCCAAAGTGTCATCAAGATCTTGCTAATCATACCAACTTCTATGCTGCAAAGTAAATTTAGCAACCATTCCGTTCCAGTGTTCCTGATGGACTCCAGGCTAGGCAAAAGCCACTTTTCTGACATATACTCCAAAAGCTGCTTTCCCAAAGGACACCTGATAAAAGGGTGGTAGTTATCCTCTGTCTCCATACCACAAACAGGGCATTGACCAGTTATCTCAAGTGTTCTAGCACACTTATTCTTCCATGTTGGCAGTGAATCAGTAACAAGGCGCCAAGCAAAATGTTGTACTTTTGGTGGAACTAGAGACTTCCATATTAGGTTCCAGATTTTTCGAGAACCATCAGGAGATGAGCTAGAAGAT
This sequence comes from Poa pratensis, assembly GCA_947311845.1. Classification (NCBI taxonomy): domain Eukaryota; kingdom Viridiplantae; phylum Streptophyta; class Magnoliopsida; order Poales; family Poaceae; genus Poa; species Poa pratensis. The sequence continues at coordinate 70,100,887 of CAMZMU010000027.1, read as the reverse complement.
TGTGTTGAAGCTCCCCAGCTATCATTCATCGCCATGGTATAGGCACTACGAACAGTAAAAATGCCATGCTTTACCGGAGCCCAAGCAATGCAATCAGCATCTAGGCGAGTAGATGGTTTAATTTTCAGGATTTCTGCAATGTCAGGTGGGCAAAAATATTGCTTTAGAAGGTCTATTCTCCATGCACCGAATTGGTCAATTAACTCTGAAACAAAACGAAGTCGGCATCTCCTCTTTGCTGAAACCGGTCTATAAGAGCATGGTCTAGGGATCCAAGGATCTCTCCAGATACGGATACTCTAACCATTGCCAACTCGCCAAATGAGGCATTTCTTCAAAAGATCAAGGCCATAAGAAATTGCCTGCCACGTAGAGGATGCATTACCAGTAAAGACAGTATCCTCCAGACTCCCATTAGGATAGTACTTAGCCTTGAGAACCCTAGCACAAAGACTATCAGGCTTCATAATTAATCTCTAGGTCTGACGAGCCAACAGAGCTTGATTGAATACACGGAAATCCCTAAATCCCAGGCCACCTTGATTTTTTGGACGTTGGATCTTCTCCCAAGCACGCCAATGAGTTTTTCTTTTACCATCCTTTGCTCCCCAATAAAAATTCCTCACAAGCCTTGTTAAATCACCACACACTGAAAATGGTAGCTTAAACACACCCATTATATATGTTGGCAGAGCTTGGGCCACCGCCTTTATAAAAACCTCTCTCCCAGCTTGTGCAAGATTGCCATCTCCCCACATTAAAAGCCTCTTGGTCAGCTGAGCTTGAAGGTTCTGTAATTTTCCCCTTGATAAACGCCCATCAGGAGTGGGGAGACCCAAGTACTTTTCCTCAAAAACAGGTGAAGTAACTTCAAGAACTGAACGAATAGCTTGTTGTTCAGCAGCATCACATGATTCACCAAACAATAAAGAACACTTAGCAGGGTTTATGAGCTGGCCAGTAGAAAAAGCATATGTATCTAGGGCCTTCTTAACAACCACTGCTTGATCACGTGTCCCTTTAAAGAACAGCAACGTATCATCAGCAAACAATAGGTGCGAGACACCGGGGCTCGCCGACAAACTTTAATTGGAGATATCAAGTTTCCATCAATTTCTTTCTTCATGATAGACCATCAACAACGAAAAGGAATAGGAACGGAGATAATGGGTCACCTTGCCGTAGCCCACGCGACGGTGCAAATGAATCCAAGAGGGTTCCGTTGAATTTTACAGAATATCTCACCGATGTTACACACACCATTATCCAGTCAACAAACCGGTGAGGGAAACCCAACTTTTGCATAACTTGCCTAAAAAATGACCAATCAACCCGATCATATGCCTTTCAGAGATCAAGTTTGTAAGCGCAGAAACTTTTTGAAGGATCCTTTTCCTGCTTTATATGGTGAATACACTCGAAAGCCAGTAGAGCATTGTCAGTTATCATCCTTCCAAGGACAAAGGCACTCTGGGATGGAGAGATGATATCATCAAGTAAAGTTCGTAGTCTATTGACCAAACATTTTGAAACTACTTTGTAAACCACGTTACAAAGACTAATTGGCCGGTATTCGGAGAGTTTACTAGGGTTAGCAACTTTCGGAATTAAAACTATAGAGGTATTGTTGGCACCAACCGGCATAATGCATGTTCTGAAAAATTCTTGGTCATGTTTGATCTCTTGATGTCTCTCATTCACAAACTAAGATTTCAAACCGTCACCAACTAATTCGATCTATACGCACAGTGCAGTATTCATTGGGAGCTAAGGAACATACAGTGATGCCTTGAACAAGTGTGCAATAGCTATATATAGGTACCTTTGGGCAAATGGTACCTCCGTCTTTGTAAGGTGATTTTTTTGGTGTAAAATACTCCCTCATTTTTTAATATGAACATTGCACTAAAACGTGTCTAAATGCATGTGGATTAAAAGTAGGTAGAACATCTTACATCTTTATACCGAGGGAGTAGATCATTCAATGCCGCACTTTCCACGTCCAGTTGAGATGATATATATGGACACCAAGTGATAAATCAACTCGCACATCAAACCGAAAGGTTGAGAGGATATAAGTTGATTGACCAAGCCAAATGACTATCGCGGCAGCTCATCCTGGAGCTACTTGATCGATCCTATTTTAATCATAGGCTTGGAAGACATCTGAAATTCAGTCGTGATGCATCTTTTGCAGCACATCCCTGCCGTCACCACTCACCAGTCCGTAGTTTATCGTGTGATTCGCAAGCTCGGGTCGTCGAGACGAGACAAGGTTGTGCTATTGCTGTGCCACTATGTCCACTGGATGCTGTGACAAAAGCACTTCTTTGTTCACGTTGGACCAGCCAGAAGCTAGTTAGAAGAAAATACAAAGATACCACACCAAAATTCGGTGGACACAGAATCGCCACTGTCGATACAGACTTCAAGATTTTTAGTCATAATATATGGGATGGTTGCATTTATTCGTGATTGATGTACACATGTTAAATAAGTAAAAGTAGCAGATCATTCCTGGCCGCACATTGCAAATCGAATTGAGGCGAAACAGCTCCTTCTCGAACGCGCGAGCGCTCGCGTGGTTTTGTCCAAGCTTCTCCTCATGATTCACTTTTCTCTTTTTTTTCCATTCCCTTTTCGGTGAGCCTCACACATGCGCACCATTCCTGGCCCCCTCCACGCGAACTTAGTTTATCCTTAGGCCATCTTTGCCACCCCCTCCCTGGCGGCCACCTCCCTTCCTAGTCGGGGCTGTGGAGCCCAACAAGTTCTCCTCCCAACGTCCTCCCAAGCCCCCTAACAACCACCTCCCCTGAGTCGGGCCTTCCCGGACCAGGAGGAGGAGCAGAGTCCTAGTTGTCGCCCCGACATCCTCCCTAGCCTCCTAACGACTTCCGTCGGCGCCGCCCCTGTCCTCCCGACCTTAGCCTGCCTCGCACTTGTTCCAGTCTGCAGCGCTGCCTCTTCAGTCTTCCCCTCGTCGAGCCGTCGGTGTTGTCGAAATCTATCTGCCTATCCGACTCCGGTGACAGGCGGAGAGGTGGCTGATCTTGTCCTCCCCAATCGCATCGGATAATCATTATCCGGCTCACCCGGTACGATTTTATCCGGTACGCGCTTTTAGGGTATATGCTAGAGATGCTCTCAAAAGGCATTGAGGATAACACAACCACACACAAACAAAATCCTAGTTTTATGGTGAAACTACCTATAACACATCACACAACTAAGACGTACATCTAGATTTGGTTTTTGATAGCTTAATATGTTTAATTTTGTGGCAATGATAAAATAGAGAATATGCTGACAATTACATCTTTAATATGAGTTTCTTTGATTAGTTTCTCTTTCGCTCTCTCCTCCTCCGTCATCATAGCCCCCGTAGGAGGTGTGGTCATTCGGATCATTCGGATGAGCGCGTCTGGCGATCTCGGCGATCCGGGCGGCGCGCCCGTGGCGCCCCTCGTTGGCAGGTTCTGGGCCGGCTCCGGGCCTTCGCCGCCGGCTGCCGCGACGGGGGGACGCCGACGGAAGACGCTCGCGCCCCCAGCGTGGGACTTGGGCAGGACGGGCTCGCGCTTTGCCTGCCTTGGAGGCCTCACGGCGACAACCGACGGGCAGACCGCTGTGACCGGCTCAGATGCGGTTGACCCATTGGAGAGGGCGGAGGCCGTGGCGACGGATGCGGCGGAAGACGTCCTCCATGATGAGTGGCTCGTGTCAAGCGAGTGTGTACGTCGGCCGGCCATGTCCGATGAGGAATTGCGCAGGAGTTCTGGGAGAAGATTGGGTTTCCGACTCCGGCGTCCCGGACCTGGGAATCACCTCCGACTGGAGGCGCGGAAGGTAAGGGTTTGCTTGGTCTGTGCAGGTCGGAGCTTGAGGATGGTGCGCGAGGGGATGCTGGCGCAAGTTCGCCGCAGGCTCACGGTGGCGGAGACGCTCGGATCAAGTCGCCGCAGGGACGCGTTCTATGCACGCCGAAGGTGCGCATGGGGTGGCATGGTCCTCTTCCTCGTCCTCGGATCACGCCGCCTCCTTGCCTGGGTGACTTCATGCCTCCATTGAGTTCTCCTTCGCCGGCGCATGGTTCATCTTCATCGGCGGAAACCTCGGGCGGCGCTGGCCCTGCGCCAATCTCGGCGGAGATGACGGAGGCGCAGGCGGCTACGATTCAAAAGCTGCACCCGCTGACGTATGGGACCCAGGAACAGGCCCCTTGCGGCCGTCCATCCCCTTGGGCTCATCTTAGCCTTCGGTACGCAGGCCTTTGGAGGTTTGATCGCTCTCGTTCTAGGTCATCACGTCTGTGCGCGCCCGCACCTCCACCGATCGCCGCCTCTACCTCACGCTCGTCTCCGTCGCCGGAAGCCTCCCATCCATCCGCCTCCCCCAATAAGCTGCGGAGGTCCTTCGCCGACGTTGCCGCCGCGTCGCCTCCCATGGCCGCGCCGCCCTGGTTCCCTGGCCCTCCGGGCTGGGCTCAGGCAGCAAATCCTGGTCGAGGCGGGGCTATCAGGGCCGTGGCAATGGAGGTCAAGGTCGTGGAGTTGGAGGCCAATATGGCCGGGGTGGAGGCAATCCGCTCGGAGGAGGCGCCGCTCAGCTTGGTCCTGGACAGATTGGAGCTGGTGGTGCGGCGGCGCATGGAGCTGGCGCGGCGAACTTTGGACCTGGTCTTGCACAGCAGGGCATGGCTGCGGGCTACGCCGCGCAGCACGCAATGATCGCTGCGAGACAAGGGAACTACGGCCAGGGGCCGGCTGCGTACCATGGCGCTGCGGCTGGTGCTGGCCAGTTCGCCGCTGGAGTGGCCCAGTACGTCCCGGCCGCGGTCCAGCAAGGAGCTCAGGTGCAGCAGGGCTACGCGCCCGGGGCTGTGGCTGGTCCTCCGACGGCTGCTGGACCCAAGCGGAAGAAGAAGTGGGACAAGCCGGGGTGGCGGCACAGGGGCAGCAGCTCGGTATGCCTTTGGTTCATCCTGTTGCAGGGCAGCAGTATGCAGATGGTGGCGCTCAGCTCGTCCCAGGGATGGCCCAGGCTGTTGCCACTCCCACGTTGCCGGTGCAAAACGTGGTGGCAGTGGCAGCGGCAAACGCGCCTATGCCTGCCGTCAAGAAGGCAAAAGGGTGGTGCTGGAAGTGCGCCGTCAACGACCACGCTACTAAAGAGTGCCCGGTGAAGCATTACTGTTACATCTGTGATAATGCTAAGCACCCAACCCCCATGTGTCCTACGCTGAAGTTGCCGAGGCCAGCGTGTACGTTGCCGGCCATGGGCAACTTGATACTATGTTCACCATTTTCCCAGACAACTTGTACAAGAAGGAGGTGATCTCGAAGAACATTCCGGTTGCCCTTGTGACTGTTCAGGGAGTGGCCGCCACGGCAAAGCAGGTGGAAGCCCAGGTGGCCAGGCTGTGCATGGCTCGTGCTTGGTGTTGGGAAGCCATTCCGTGTGGTGATAACCGTTTCACGGTGAACTTCCCGAACAAGGACGAGCTCTCTAGGTTTGTGGGGGCTGAGCTCGGTGTTCCTTCTCAAGCTACTAAGCTCATCTTCAGCGAGTGGAAGCCTGTGGATGTTGAGCATTCGACGGAGCTGTGCCAGCTTTGGGTGCATGTGATCGGGTGCCTAATCCCCTGCGACATTTCTGGGGTTGTGGGCTGTTGGCTCTCTTATCGGTACAACTGTTGACATCGATATGTTCGCTCTTCGCCGTAGAGGGGTGGTCCGTATTCTGGTGGGGATGGTGGATGTGGACCGCTTCAAGGATATCGATGAGTTGGGACCTTTTCTTCCTACTACCGGAGTGTTGTGTCTAAAGGGCTATAACTTTGTCTTCCGTCCGGAGAAGGCGGACTTTGTCCCGGATGCAGACTTCGTCCCCTTATGTTGGCAGCGAAGGGGTAAGGATGATTCGGATGACAACGGCTTGGGTGATGACAACATGGATGGCCAAGATGGTGAAGATGGACCAACGTCTAATGGGCTGGGTGCTTCGAGCATGTCGATCGAGCCTAGCACGTCGAGTGGAGGGGGGCAGGTCAGTGGTTCCTCGGTGGCGAAGGTGCTGATGGTGATGGCTGTTACTCCTTTTAACCCCACCCCCAAGACGCCGAGAGGAATTGAGCTGGTTAAAAAATGGAAAAAATCTGCTGCCTACCCTGTTCCTGTGCTTGAGGATGCCAGCCCAACTGGGATCTGTTCTGGTGGTGGAGTCCAGCTGAGGACGCGGCCCGTTACTGTGGCTGTTGATGGGCCGCTGCTACCTGGTGGGTTGCTGCCCGTTGCGCCTAGGCGGACCGAGCTGGTGGGCGGCGACCAAGGGCTGTCGCCTGTGCGGTGACGGGAGAGCGGCCTGCTGGCGCGCCTTCTGGTGGGCTGCAAGCTCTGGGTGACGGTCAGCAATCTGCTGCTCGCACGTCGCCTGGCTTGAGGCCCGCCGGGAGCCGCCTGTCGCTGAGGAGCTGGAGTGTGTTGGGCAGCCAGCGGCTGCTGCTACGAGGTCTTCACCGGAGGTGCTGATGGTGGGCACGCTAGGCTGTCCCAAGGTGGACGCCGGCGTGAGTCCGCCACTACAGACGTCGGACACCACAGCGGTGGGGGCTGCTACATCGACTTTGCCTTCCCCCATGGTGTCTTTGCCGTCGTCACCGTCTTCGGCGGAGTCTATGGTGGAGAGGGACGCTACACCACCTCTGTCCCCTCCCGCCTTGACCACACCTGTTGGGGGCAATCGCTACCTACGGCTATGCCTAGGCGTAGCGAGCGCCACCTCACAGGGGCCGACGGCGCGTCAGCGACGGATGAGGACTCTATGACCAAGGCGATGCGGCGCAAGGCTGGGCTGTTCGCTTCTCCGCCTCTCTGTAAGTCTTCAGGCCTTAAGTCCTTCCTTTCTTTTTCGCCATCGAAATTGTCATCTCAGTTGTCTAGTGTTGGCGTCAGTTTAGGGAGGAATGATAAGGAAGTGGTTTTTTCGGCTAATGTCCTGAAACACGTATCATATGATCGCCGCAAGGTATCACCTAGTGTTTCGACTAAGTCGATTGCCTCGTCTATAGATGATGATGAAGCGAATGACACTCTTGATGGACAGCTTCTATCACATCTTGTAGGAGAGGTGGCGGAGGTGGATTTGGATGAGGCTATGCTAGGATCTTTTGATGATCTGTATGCCACTGGCCGGAAATCCAAGTCCGCTAGAAGTAAGAAACATCGATCTTCGCGTAAAAGCGCGATAAAGTCAAAATCTCCAATTGTTTCCCAATGAATGGCATATTTGAAATTAGCAGAGGTCTAGGCGACTTGGCTAAACATTTAAATATTGCGCATCATGTGAGGGATCACAAGTTGGACTTTTTGGCTATTTCCGAGACGGGTAGACGAGATTTTCCAAGCACTCTACTAGATCGCCTTTCAGGTGGTGTGGAGTTTGCATGTCACTCTTGTCCCCCTCGAGGGAGATCGGGCGGCATGTTACTTGGCATTAAAACTGATACCATGGAGTTGTTGGACCGTTCGGATGGTGAATTTCACATTAAGTTCCATATCCGGAATAAGTCCGATAACTTTGTATGGAGTTTGGTTGCTGTGTACGGTGCTGCTCAAGAGGAATACAAGGCTGCTTTCCTACATGAACTGGTTAATCTAGCTAAGGATAACCCATACCCTATTCTTATAGGCGGGGATTTCAATATGCTGAGATACTGTCACGAGAAAAGCAAGGGCAGATTCGATGGTCATTGGTCTCTCTTATTCAATGCTGTTATCGATAGCTTGTCTCTAAGGGAGGTTCATATGACGGGGAGACAGTTTACTTGGGCAAATAGTCTCCCCGAGCCGACGTTTGAAAAACTGGACCGTGTGCTAATGGATTCCCGCTGGGAAGGTAAATATCCAATGGTATCGGTTCGGGTTTTGGAACGCATCGAGGCTTTCTCGGATCATGCCCCCATTCTCCTTTCTACTGGTTCACCGACATTGCCGGTTACGTCCCAATTCAAATTCGAATTAGGGTGGTTATTATGGGATGGTTTTCATGAATTGGTTAAAAGGATTTGGGCACAACCGGTTGCGGGAGCCTCTGCTATCCAATGGTGGAATGGTAAGATACGTAATTTGCGTACATTCCTACGTGGATGGGCGAGACATACCACCGGTGTCCTTAAAAAGGAAAAAGAGCGTCTGTGCTCAATCATTGAGGAGCTCGACAAACTCGCAGAGTCACGACCCTTATCAGCAAATGAGAATGACCTCAAACGGCATTCGAATGAGCAAGTGGGGCGGATGTTGCGAGAGGAGGAGCTTAAATGGTACCAAAGATCTAAAGCCCAATTCATTCTGCAAGGGGATTTGAATACGAGATACTTCCACAATGTCGCGAATGGCAGACACAAGAGGAAACTCATTCACTCCCTTCATCAAGATGAGGGTTTGATCGAGGGCCAGGACAAGCTCAAAGAGTTCATTACTGATTACTATAAAGGTTTGTTCGGTGCTCCGGAGGAAGGCAACTTCACTCTAGATGAGTCGCGAACAGATGATATTACCCAAGTTACTCCAGAGGAAAATAACCTGCTTATTGCACCCTTCTCAGAAGAGATTAGCAAGGCTGTTTTCCAGATGGAGCATAATAAGGCACCCGGGCCGGATGGTTTCCCAGCTGAGTTCTACCAGCATTTTTGGGAAACTATTAAGCCCGACTTGCTCGAGTTATTCGGATGTTTACATGCTGGACAACTTGAGCTTTTCCGCCTTAATTTTGGGGAAATTGTCTTGTTACCTAAGGTACAGGGGCTGAAAGGATACAACAGTATCGACCAATATGTCTCCTGAATGTTAGCTTCAAGATCTTTACGAAAGTAGCTACTATTAGGCTAAATTTGGTTGCTGATCATGTGGTAAAGCCTACCCAAACTGCCTTTATGCAAGGGAGGAATATCCTAGATGGGGTTGTGGTTCTCCACGAAACCGTACATGAGATGCACACGAAGAAGCTTAATGGGGTAATTTTTAAGATCGACTTTGAAAAGGCCTATGACAAGGTCAAGTGGCCTTTCTTACTACAAACTCTGAGAATGAAAGGATTCTCCGAGGAGTGGTGTGATTGGGTGCTCAACTTTGTTTCGGGGGGAAGTGTGGCGATAAAAGTCAACGATGACGTCGGTCACTACTTCCAGACGAAAAAAGGCTTAAGGCAAGGTGATCCTCTGTCGCCAATACTATTTAATATAGTGGCTGACATGTTGACCATCATGATCAAACGCGCAAAGGTGGACGGGCAAATTGAAGGAGTGGTTCCACATCTTGTTGATGGGGGTCTTTCTATTCTTCAATATGCGATGATACGATTCTTTTTATGGAACATGATCTAGATAAAGCGACGAATCTGAAACTGATTTTGTCAGCATTCGAGCAATTATCAGGATTAAAAATCAACTCCATAAAAGTGAATTGTTCTGCTTCGGCGACGCACAGGCCGTAGCTGCTCAGTATGCCGAGATATTCGGATGTGAGCAGGGTCAATTTCCTATTATGTACTTGGGTATACCAATACACTACCGGAAATTGACTAATGCGGAATGGCGACATGTTGAGGAGCGTCTGCAAGCGCGTCTATCTAGTTGGAAAGGAAAATTGCTATCCCTTGGAGGAAGGTTGGTTCTCATTAATTCAGTACTCACAAATATGGTACTGTATATGATATCCTTTTTCCAGCTGCCAAAAGGTGTCTTGAATAAGCTGGATTACTTCCGCTCAAGATTCTTTTGGCAAGGGGATGGCGAGAAAAAGAAATATCGACTGGCTAAATGGGATCTTGTTTGTCGGCCTAAAGATCAAGGCGGGCTGGGTATCCATGATCTTTGCATCAAGAACTCGGCCCTTCTTGGGAAGTGGTTATTCCGACTGCTGATCGAAGATGGCATTTGGCAAACTCTCCTTAAAAGAAAATACATTGGCTCAAAGGCGGTATCACAGGTATATTGGAAGCCTGGTGATCCACATTTTTGGGCTGGTCTCATGGCGACTAAGAAGCACTTCTTTCGCTTTGGTGTATTTAATATTAAGAATGGCACAGAGATTCGTTTCTGGGAGGACAAATGGTTAGGAAATACCACCCTCCGGGAACAATACCCGGCTCTATATAATATTGTTCGACATAAAGGGGATACGATAGCCACTGTTATGCAGAGCTCACCCCCTAATGTGTCGTTCAGACGAGATCTAATTGGTCCAAGATTAACATCTTGGAACGCCTTGTTGGCACGGTTGGCTTCGGTTCAGCTCACACAAGGTTCCGATCAGTTTCGGTGGAAGCTATGCGAGAATGAAAAATTCTCAGTAGACTCCATGTATAGGGCGCTTGTGCATTCAGATATTCCGGTCGATGATAATAAAAAGATATGGCATATGAAGATTCCACTTAAAATAAAAGTATTTACATGGTATCTTCGTAGGGGTGTCATTTTAACTAAAGATAACCTTGTCAAGCGGAACTGGCATGGAAGTACCAAGTGTATGTTTTGTCCCCAGCAGGAGACAATAAAACACTTATTCTTCGAATGTAGTTTTGCATGTTCTATATGGTCATCCATCCAAATGGCGTCTAACTTATATCCTCCCAAGTCTGTAACCAACGTTTTTGGTAACTGGTTGCATGGGATTGACAAGAAGCTTAGAACAATCTTTAGGGTGGGAGCGATTGCCGTTATATGGTCGCTTTGTCTTTGCAGAAATGACAAGGTTTTCAATGACAAAGATGTTTCCATTTTGCAGGTACTCTACCGGTGTACAAATACTCTCCGTACGTGGTCCACCTTACAACGCGTGGGACATCGAGACCTTTTTACGGAGGCATGTGCACGGCTGGAGGAAGTGGCACGGAACATTTTGTCACAACATGGGTGGCCGCTTGATCGCCGGATTGGACCTCCATAGGCTGCTGAGCTTGCTATGTCATAGGCGTTTTATATTACCAGGATGGTTGTAATTCGTCTATTATGCACTTTGTACTTTCTATTTGCTACGTTCGGATTGCGGCTATGTGCATTTGTTATGCAGAGGCCGGGTAATACTTATACTATGAATAATAAATCCCTTTATTAAAAAAAAGAACCACTGGATTGCTTATTTCCACATACCGAGTTTACACTGGAAAAACATGTGGGTATTTAATTATCAAACAAGTGCCACTCACATTATTCTTAGTGTGTGACCAAACGTACCCAGTCAGAATCCTCGTCCACACCAGTCGAAGTTAATTTCCGTAATTCAGACACCTTCCTAACGGAATTAGAAGACGGTAGCTAGCCTATGCTTAGGAGGTCTGACCTACAAGATGATTGAAACCTCATTGGAATCATGCAACGAACAAATGGCCCCAAAAGTGTAAAGAATGAGTTTGCACCCAATCGTTCTACGCATATGCATATTTCTCGTACCCATTGAATTCATATGTAGAACATTACATATTTTCTCATGTGTTTCTTATTGGCAAAACTACCAAGTTGATCGAAGCATCTATAGTAGTGCTACACTGGTTGGTATCCAAAGACTATGGACGCGTTTGGTAGCCTGCATCAACATTTGCGCCCTCTGGGGCTAGGCTCGCCAGGGCCTGGTCTGGGAAAACCAGCCTCTGGGCCTGGTTGCGCACTCTGTTTGTTAGCCTGCATGGCTTTATTTGGCCCAGGCCGAAAACATGAACTCGGTTGTTTGGTTACATGCTTTGCATGAGCTAATGCGAGCAGCATGGTGTTTGGTTATATGCAAAACAGAGAGTATGGTAACCTCTTGGCTATTGAGGTGAGCGTACCAACCGTTTCAATGAAAGACACACTAGTAGGAAAAGGCTTATAGACACCAGCGTACCGCTGGCGGACAACGTCTTCGTCCGCCAGCGCTACGACCGCTGGCGGGCGGTTTTTCCTGTCCGACACTGGTTCTGGACGTACCGCTGGCGGACAACAGCACATCTCGCCAGCGGTAGGAACAGGAATCTGGGACGAGGCGGGGCAAACTACCGCTGGCGGGCACAATACGCGCCTGCCAGAGGTATTAAACGTACCGCTGGCGGACGATAGACAGGGCCCGCTAGCGGTAGTTGCCGCGGCTGAGCTCAGCTGGGAAAACAATGGGGACAGTACCGCTGGCGGGCTGACGAAATAGTACGCCAGCGCTCCGTTCAGTACCGCTGGCGGGCACGCTGAAGCGTCCGCCAGCGGTAACCTGGGAAGTAACATATACGTGCGGCTGCACCTACCACCCTTGCTCACTTATTGCACTTCACTCTTCTCTCTCTTAGCTCGAGTTTCCCCCATTTGTGGCTCATTTCCTCCATGAAATTAATCACTTTTAGCCAACAAAAAGTGATTTAGTTGATAGATCCCACTAGATCTCTCCCACACATCCAACTTTGACCAAAAGAAATCCACTCAAGTCACTCAGATCTCAAGATCAAGATTTCATCTTCGGCCGACTTCCGCGGTTATTTTGACGTGTGTTTTAACATTCTTAAGGTGATCTTTTAGCGATATAAGTTAAAACACATTCTTAAAATTAATTTGGTCGGATAAATGCGCCCGCCGTAACCATGCGAAATGCTGGATGAAAAATGGCTTGGAATGTGTGAAATTGAGTTGTGATGAATAAATTTGTGTTGTGATGTGTGAAAATTAATGAGGGTGCCAATACCATGCCGGAATGTTGATTCATTTTCCGTTTCGGCAACTTTTGGCACTCTCCTTGGGTCCTATTTGTAGGAAGGTCATGGCGAATTTTTTCGTGAAATAAACCCGATAAAATATTAAATGGTGCTTAATTATTGTCTTGATTATACAACGTGCAGGTGATAATGGTTATTATGAGTGAACATGTCGTGAATACATACTTGAGACACGCGACGGAAGACATGCTGCAGAATAAGCGCAAAGATATACAGTGTCCGTGTCGCGCATGCAAACTCGAGGTCGGCATCAGTCCATTTACCGGAACTTTGCTGGAACACCTGCTCTTCCGTGGTTTCATGGATGGCCACACTCGTTGGTTAACAGATGATGAACATGATGGAAATGATGGTGCGCCGGAAGGAAATAATCAGGATCAAGGGCAGCAAGACAATAACAACGAGGGGCCAGAACACGAAGAGCCTGATCCGGATCCCGTGCAACATGATGAAGTAGAAGAAGACGATGATGATCGTGTGGTACTAGAAGAGGAGGACACACGGACACCGCTAACTTCAGTCGTGCGGGACCCTCATCTAACAGAATTGTTTCTTCAGAAGACGGCTAACAGGGAATCTAAGCTGGCGCAATTGGAGAAAGATTCAAATACTCCGTTGTATCCAGGCTGCGACCCAGAAGCTTCCCGCTTGAAAGTATCGCTTGATTTTCTGCAGATGAAGACAAGACACAAATTGAGCGATATAAGCGTCGACGCTAACCTGGAATATTTGCACGGTATCCTTCCGAAGGGCAACACGTGTCCTAAAAGTTGTGACGAAGCCAAGAAAGTCGTGTGCCCCTTTGATTTACCGCACGAGAGGTACCATGTGTGCATCTTCGATTGCTACATATTTCGGAAAGAGGACGAGGGAATGACCAAATGTCCAGTGTGCAATGCCAATCGATACAAGACCGGGAAGAAAGCCCCTCGCAAAGTTGTGTGGTACTTTCCGCTCATTCCTCGTCTGCAGCGATATTTCGCAGACCGTAAGGAAGCAAAGCTTATGCGCTGGCACGCGGAAAGAAAGGCGGCAGTGGTGCAAGATTCAGACCGGAGTGAAAAGATAATTCTGACACACCCTTCGGATGCAAGCCAGTGGAAAGCATTAGACTCTTTCGATGCAGACTTTGGAGACGAGCCAAGGAATATCAGATTGGGTTGCAGCACCGACGGTCTCAATCCGTTTGGCAACCAGAGCAGTTCACACAGCACGTGGCCCGTGTTTGTATGGATATACAACCTACCTCCCTGGTTGTGTATGAAAAGGAAGTACATACACATGAGCATGCTAATTCAAGGGCCGAAACAACCTGGCAGCGACATCAATCTGTATCTGAAGCTACTGAAAGATGAGCTAGACACGTTATGGTCGTCCCAGGGGTTCCCACTTGGGACGCCGTCGCAGAAGATTATTTCCCTATGAGAGCTGCCTTGTTGTGTACAGTGCACGATTTGCCCGGCTACGCATATGTTGCCGGCCAGGTGTGCCACGGATATTTCGGATGTGTCAGGTGCCTGGATGATCCGACATACCTCCAGCTGAAGAAAGACGGTTCTTCGAAAACCGTCTACATAGGCCATCGAAGGTGGCTAGACGATGAAGACCCATGGAGATGGCGTGGAGACCTTTTCAACGGTAAAGATGAGCTCCGAGAACCTCCACTTAAGAAGAGCGGCGATGACATTTACGAGTTGCTGAATGAATGGCAAGAGTGCCCTGAGCCGGGAAAGAAGCGAAAGGCGCCAAAACCGCTCTGTGGTGTTTGGAAGACGAGGTCTGTGTTTTGGGACTTGCCATACTGGCCCATCTACACTACGCCAAATTGCCTTGATCTAATGCATGTGACGAAGAATGTGTTCGAGAGTATGTTTGGCACTGTACTCCACATGGCGGACAGGACCAAAGATGGGCCAAAAGCAAGATTGGACCTTAAACATATGGACATCAGGAAAGAGCTTCATGCGCAGCGCAAAAATGTGGTAGACGACCAGTTGGATGAGGAGATGGACGGTCACAATGCCAAAAGGGTTAAGAAGAATGACTATTACTGTCCCCCCTCTTGCTTCACTCTTAGTCCAAAGGAGGTCGAACAATTGATGAAGTGCCTTCTAGGAGTCAAAGTGCCTTTGGGTTACTCGGGGCTGATAAGCAGATTCTTAGACTGGCAGAAAAAGAATTTCAGCGGTATGAAGTCTCATGATTGTCACGTGATGATGACACAGATATTCCCAGTTGCGATCCGAGGGATAATGGACAAGCACGTCCGTGAGACCCTTTTTGGACTCTGTAACTTCTTTGACGTGATCTCTCGAAAGTCAATCACCGCAAAGAGACTCTCAACGCTGCAGGAAGAGATTGTTGTGATACTATGCGAGCTTGAGATGTACTTCCCGCCCGCATTCTTTGATATTTGCGTGCATTTGTTGGTCCACATCGTGGATGATATCATTCATCTCGGACCGTTGTTTCTCCACAACATGATGGCGTTCGAAAGGATGAATGGGGTCATAAAAGGATTTGTTCGTAACAGGGCCCGTCCGGATGGAAGCATCGTTCAAGGCTTTCTCACTGAAGAGTGCATCTCTTTCTGCACGAATCATCTGGAGATAATTGATAACCCTGTTGGTTTGCCCCCAAACAAGCACTTTGGCAAGTTAGGTGGGTCAGGTCACAAAAATGGCGCGCGGGACTTACATGTGGGCTTCAGTAAGAGAATGGCCGACTTTAAGAGGGCAAACTTAGTAGCTCTCCAACACCTTCAAATGGTCGATACTTGGGTGCAAAAGCACAAACTGGAGATTAAGCAGAAGTACATTAGCCAGGGCAGGCAAAGGACCGAAGGAGAAATAATCAGAGAGCACAACTCCTCTTTCTTGAGTTGGTTCAAAGATGAGCTTGTCGCTCCGCCAACGGATGATGCAGAAGGTAGATGGTTATACGACTTGTCACGTGGCCCCCCCCCAACCTCGCGACATTTCAAGCATATGATATCAACGGGTTCACTTTCTACACAGAGGCAAAGGACAAAACTTCTGACTATCAAAATTCAGGGGTAACAATGCTATCTTACGTCGGTGACAAAAAGTTCAGATACTACGGAAGGATAGAGGACATCTGGGAGCTTAACTACTCTGGAGAGAAGGTGCCGATGTTCCGTGTGAGATGGGCTAGGTTATCCACCGTGAAAAAGGAAGACCAATACTTCACCACCATGGTTTTACCGGAAGCCGGCACTTCATCAAGCAGCACGAACGTCACCGCACAAAATGAGCCATGGGTATTGGCTAAGCACGTGTCTCAGTGCTTCTTCATAACCGACCCGTCAAAGCCTAGCCGTGTAGTCGTGAGGAGAGGCAAAAGAAACATCATTGGAATGGATGGAATCGCGAACGAGGACGACTTCGACCAGTACGGTGACCCTAATATTGAAGATGATGAAGATGATGATAACACGCCATACACATCAAGAAGAAGCAGAACCACGCTACCCACGAGAGGAGGTCTTCCATTCTTAAGAAGAGGTCATAATGTGGGGCTGAATTATGTAGCTAAGACCACCAAGAAGAAGGCCAAACGCTAAGAGAAAAGCGCGAGACACATGCATGTGTGTTATTGTAAAAAGTTGTAATTTAATTAAGATGTTTTGAACAATGTGATGTGTATGAATATTTATTTATATACACACAACTATTTATTTATATACGCACAACTATACTAGAAAATACTAAATAATAACAAAAAACAGAATAAAAAACAAAACAGAAAATTTTAAAACATACCGCTGGCGGATAAATCTTTCCGTCCGCCAGCGGTAACCATATACCGCTGGCGGACACCTGGCCCGTCCGCCAGCGGTAAGTGTGGCCGGCCCACTTACCGGCCGGTCGGGCCGCTCTCTTTCCATCTTCCCATTCTTCCCCCACCCGCGCCCGGCCTCCTCTCTAACCCTAACCCCGCGCCGCCGCCGCCCGCCCCGGCCTCCGAACCGCCCCGCCGCCCACATTCGCCGCCGCCGTCGACCGCCGCCCCACCCCCCACCGCCCCGATTCGCCGCCCCGCGCGCCCCGACTCGCCTCCCCGCGCCGCCCGATTCGCCGCGCCGCGCCGCTCCGACTCGCCTCCCCGCGCCGCCCGATTCGCCCCCCACCCCGCCCGCCCCGATTCGCCGCCCCGCGCCTCCACGACTCGCCTCCCCGCGCCCCGACTTAGCCGCCCGCGCCGCCCCGATTCGCCGCGCCTACTCGCCGCCTCCCCGACCGCCGCCGTCGCCGGCCTACTCCTCCACGCCGCGCGCCCTCCCGGTGAGCTCACCCGCCGCCTCCTCCCTCCCCTCCCACCCGTTAACCGCCGTGCACGGAAGGTGTTTGTTGAAATGCCATTACTATTTTTTACCCCTTATTTGTGGTTAGTGGTGACAATATGAAGTATGCATGTGAATATGGTTGCGGATGTGATTCGGTGGTGGTTGTGATGTGATTCGGAAATGCCGATTTTGGTGGTTGTGATGAATATAAAATGTTTGCAGGTACCCTTGAGTCCCTTGAGATTGCCGGAACGTTGATTAGCTTCCGTTTCGGCAAATTCGGGTACTCCATATCTCGTAATTGTAGCAAAGGTCATGCCAAAAAAATCGTGAATTTTTTCGTTATACTAAAGTTCGACTTTTCTCGTTAGTGTGAACATGGCGGACAACGACGAGGCCGGCGGTTCTCATATACAAGACGAGGATCCGATGCAGGCGTTCATAGAGAACGAACTCAGAAATACCTTCAAATCCATGTTTCCTACTGTCCGTGAGTTTGTTGGGACTTGGATGAAGGGAGGCCAAGTAGGACCTCCCCCCATGATCGGCTACGGGTGCGGCAACTCTATCACCAATTTGGTTCCTATCTTGCCAAATCATGGGACGCCAGAAGATGCGCCGGTGAACAAGCCTAAGAAGGCACGTAAAAGATACAAGAAAACAAAATTGGACGACTCCACCGTCCCACCGGAGCAGGGGACTGATCCCGGTTTGTGGACAGGATACCCATCAAGGACTGGCATAAGATGCATCACTTGGGTAGATCGATCCTGCCGGCGGATCGTGTCAAACAGTTGAGAGGACATTTGTTGGACCTACATGAGGTTGTTCTTGTTGTGGAGAGGAAACTTCTCGACCAAGAAGCTCCAACATATCCCCTTTTCATTGCAAATGTACCAGAACGGTTGGGCTTTGTCAGGGAAAATGGCGCAGACCTGCTCTTTGTGAGATTTGATGATATCTTCGCAGTGTACCATAGTCTTCCGCTCCACCCATCCATAGTCCGTCTTGTTGCGCTCCAAATGGCGCACCAAATCAAAATGGAGAATACCCCCGGCATAGTGATGGTTGACCCCTACTACATGCAAGAAATGTTCGTGAACAACCCTGAGGGTAGGAAATCCGCGACCGGTTATCTCCAAAAGCTCTTCCTCGACAATGCGTCGAGCCCGCCGTGCTCATTTCTCTTGCCTTATTTTCCCGAGTAAGTCATGCCTACCTGTCATAACATGCTTCCACAGATTTCCATCGTTGAATTTGCGTCTACAATGGTGATGTTTTGCGCAGAAACAAACACGGCACCCTCATCCACTTGGACATGGAACGCTTAGCTGCCTTGTATCTCGATAGCGGGGATCGCTATGAAGACAGGGCGGAGTCTAAGCGGGACTACACCGACATCAAGATTGTTCTGAATAATGCTCTCCACGGCTACGCCATGAAGGGTGGCCCGATTTTAAAAACAAGAAAGTCAGAGGATGGAAGGTTTAGGTTCGCGCACCGAACGTATTTCCCCTGCATGAAGCAGGATTCAAGTAGTTGGATGGAGTCATGGTACCTCCTCTATCAAATGAGGTGGTTTTTAAAGTTTCAACGACGAGGCCAATTTATTTCTCGTGATTTCAACGCATGGGTTGCAAGACTAAAGGACTCCGCTGATTATGTTATCAGAGCCGAGTTCCGATACATTCAGAACATGATCGCGCGAATCATCATGTGTGACGTCCTAGATCAAGATGGACAATTCTACTACGGCTTACAACCACCAGCTAATGCCGATATAGAAAGGCGCTTAAGCTATTCGGGTGATGACAGGCCATTCAACTCGTTAAATGGTTGTGAACCATTCCCGTAGATACCAGAGAGAAGGTGATCGAGGAACAAATCTTTATTCTGTCTTATGTACACAACTCGTTAGATGCATGCATGCTTAGTTAATTTTTTGTTTGCTTTAATCTTTCTTCTCTCTTATGTACACAAATCTTTTTTCTTACAACTCTTATTTGACTTGTAATTTTATATGCGTCTTGTGTACAGAGAAATGGGGAAGTGGTATGTGGTGTACAAAGGTCGTGTTCCAGGAGTATATGAAAAGTGGGAAGACTGTAAAAAGCAAGTGAACGAGTTCAAAGACAACAACCACAAGAGCTACAAGACTAAAGCGGAGGCGGAAGCTAGGTATGCCAACCATCTACTTGAGGAAGAAAAGACGAACCGGATGATGACGTCCAACATCATCGTGAACAACCACAACATTTACGAAAGTAAAGCGGAGACAGAAGCTAGATATTTGCATCACCTGCTTGCGGAAGAGAGGAAGAACCGGATGAAGTCCAACTTCATCGTGATCCCCTTCTTACTGATCATTATTGTCATTCTCTTGTATAAGATTGTGTTTTAGATGACAGTAGTAATCCATTTGGAAAACTTCCGTGTATGAATTAATCTATCGACATGTATTCGTGTATGACAACTTTTGACGCGTTTGTATGTGGAAATTTCTATGTTATTATCATTTTCGTCGCCTGTACCTCAATATCCTGTATTTATATTTGATATCTGCTGGAATACGTTATTTAAAAAAAAAATACCACGAAAAATGTACCGCTGGCGGACACAGAGGCGTACCGCTGGCGGACAGCTCTCTCAGAACTCCAACCAGCGAGGCGTACCGCTGGCGGTCGAAGTATCTTATCACTGGCGGCCGCTGCTGCACGCCAGCGCTGCCTATCCTCGCGCTGGCGGGCGGAAATTGTGTCCGCCAGCGGTAACGATCGTTACCGCTGGCGGACGGCCGCCCGCCAGCACTGACGTAATCACCGCTGGCGGGCGCCCGCCAGCGGTAGACCATTTCCGTCCGCCAGCGGTAGGCCTTTTCCTACTAGTGACAAGTGCAAACTAGGACAAGTGTAAACCACTTTACAAACCATGACAAAGACCCAGAATGGAGTGCATAAAACAGTACTACAGGAGTGCTTAAAGAAGTGTTTACAGGAGTGCTAAAAGGAGTGCAAACTAGACTATGAGCACACTAATGGACGATCTTCTTCTTCTTCTTCAAGTTCTGGGGGTGGTCAGCACATTTCTTCACGACCTCACAACCAGATTTGTTGAAGATGATCACCTTGTACTCCTTGGCACCCAACTTCTTGAAGAGGAGAAGGTAACCAATCTTGAGGTCATGTGCAATGGTAAATCTTGCCCACCCCCGATCAAGGCATGCTTTACCATTCAGATCAGCCAGGGTCATAGACCAGACGCAGCCTGTGTTGGTCTTCACGGTGATCTCCGCCGGTATCTCACCTAAGTATGGCCTGAAAGCTTCAGGAACAGGAAGGACCACTAACCCAGGGGCTACTATCACCTTGCAGAAGTGGTTAGGGGACACCTCTTCGTCCATCCAGCCAACGTTGGCCCTGACCTTCGTGGGTGTTCCTCCAACATTGGAGTTCTCAGCCTACGAGAATGAAACTAGAGTTAAATGTGGCTGATCATCATCGGCACAGATCATCATCGGCAAATAACAACCAACAAGAGCAAGTGCACGAAGATATAGAAGAACAAATATGCCTCATAAGCAAGATCACACCGAGATGAATCTGTATAGGGGCCAAGAGCTGTGCACAATTTAACTAGGAGATGACTATGCACACTTCTTGGTACCTATACAAATCACCTCCGTGCACATAAGTCCTGTGACATTTTAATCATCGGCTTGGTTGTAAGTACAAAATGTAAGTAGAACACGCAGATTGGCCTCATAAACAAGATCACAGGGAGATGACTCTGTACAGGGGCCAAAAGCTGTGCACAATTTCACTAAGAGATGACTGTGCACACTTCTTGGTACCTATACAAGTCACCTCCATGCACATTAGTCGTGCCACATTTTAATCATCGGCCACAATGCATAACAACCAACAAGAGCAAGTAAACAAAATTGTGGAAGCCTCAGTTAAGGTGTGCACAACATGACAACCAACAAAAGCAAGCACAAGACACAACCAGTTATGCCTTGTTATCAATTTTGCTAGCATTTATGTGGTGACAGTGATGCAGAACTGCACAACATCATTGGCTATTGAATCAAACAGGTCGAAATATGAATCAACCAGGACTCAGACTGGATTTGGAGAGGTGGTAAAGGGCGCGTTTGGTAGCCTGCAGATTCCTCATAGGCCTACAAGACGTTTTCATCACCGGCCAGCGCTATAAACAGACAGATCTAAGACCCAAATGTGCAGATCGAACACACACAACAGAGTTGGACAACCAAATGTGCAGATAGAACACAAAATCGGAGGTATATGGTAGTACAAAAAGATGATTTCAGACTTTGCAAACACTACTAGAAAACCCTACTCCAGATGATGCGTTGTTGTGGGGGTGCCGACGAAGCTCCACCGATGGATGCTGGCGAGGTGCTCGCGGTCGTGTTGTTCTGCCGCCGCAAAACTCGCCGCCGCCGGAGGTGTCGCCGAGGGAGAGAGAGAAGAGGAGATGAGCGAGCGGTGAGGGGAAATGAGGAGAGAGAGTGAGCGGTGAGAGGAATAAATGGCGCGTGTTCGCGAAGGGACGCGGCGTCTCCCGCGCGCTCGCCCGCGTCTCGCCCTTGCGCTCCGTCAGACCTGGCTCCAGAGGAACGGTCGACCTGAGCGTGCCTCCAGGGCCTGGCCCGAGACTGCTTTGACGCCCGTGCTGGCCTGGCCCAGGAGCTCGCGCAAGTAACCAAACCCCGAGCTCTTACAGCTGGCGGGCCTGCCTATCTGCAGGCTACCAAACGCGCCCTACGTTGGTCCCAGCCTAGAGATCTCTCTCCCACTCTCTATCCACTGGTCGTGTCAAGCGTAGCGCAACAACAGCCTCTTTCAGTGACAAAAGATCGTCGAGAAACCCTGGTAAATCGACCAGTGCACAAAACACAACGACTTTCTCTAGTTCTAGAAGACCGTCGTAAGACCCCAGTGTGTTCTAACCCGTGTACCATGACTTAACTTCTGATACCTCTCATGCCAAGATCGTTTTGTGGTACCGATTTTTCTTGTAGTGGCATTATGCTCAATAGTCAAACTACTGAATTGTCTTCACAGGCTCCGTCTCTATTTATACCACTTCATGTAATACTATGTGTGATTATTGTGTCCTATTGCAATCCGAAAATATATGAGGTGTAAATGTGAGATTTAACGTTCTTTGTGGAATTGGTACCTTTGCACTTGTTATGTGGTTATTTTTTCGGTGTACAATATGTTCAATATATATTTACATGAGTAATTAACTAACAACATAACAAGAAAATATACCTCGTGTGACTTTAGTAGGCGGGAAAGCAATGAGCAAACCTCGCTTCATCAATGTATATTTCTTATCAACTTCTCTGAATAGTCCCATTGTAGATAGTTCAGGGTCACATGCGCCTTTTTTTCTTACCTAAAGCATTTACATTGGTTCTGGCGTTAGGCACCTCCAACAGGCTGGCGCAAACGGATACCAAAATGTTTCCGATTTGATCCGTTTGGGGCAGAGCACGGACATATTTTGATGTTTTTTCAGTTTAGGGTGGAGGTGCCCCCAACGGGCAGGCGCAAAAATGGATAAGGCAAACAAAAAACACATAATTAGTTTACATAGATAGTCAGTAGCAGGGCCCCACGGACCAGTGACACAACAGAAAACACACAAAACACATAAACCCTAACTATGGGTTTGGGGGTGGGGCTAGCTGCCAGAGTTGGCGCGCCCCCGCGGCCAGGTTCTCGCCGTGGCCTTCTACTCGTTGTCATCCGAGAGGATGACGTACGGCGGGGCGGAGAACAGGGTGCGCCGGTGGCCCTGTAGGCAGAGGCGTAGGCGGCGCCTCGGGCTCTTGCGGCCACGCCGGAGCGGGCTGCCACGGCCCTTGGGGCTGCCATGGTGACCACGGCGCCTGGCAGAGACCGTAGGCCGCCGCCTCCTTTTCCTGCTGGCGATTGTAGGCCTCCGCCTCGTCGTAGAGATCCTAGCCCTCCACCTCCCGCTGCTGCCGCACCTGCTCCGCCGCCGCCTCCGCCGATGCCCGGAGCACCTCCGCGAGGTGAGGCCACTGACTGAGCTCCTCCAGGTTGGATGCGTCGATAGCGGCCTGCAGGTCGGCGTCGTCGTCCTCTATCGGCGCTAACGGGTCCTGGGCGCTGCCGTTTGCCGGCATAGCGGCCTCCACCTCCTCCAGCTTGACGGTGCCGTCGTCGTCGCCGCTCCAGTCGAAGTCGGAGGAGGAGCCATCGTCGACGGCCGGCTCCTCCTGCGGGGGCTGGTACACCTCCGGCGCATAGCCCGTGAAGGCCTGCCGGCGGCGCGCGTCGTGCTCCACCTCGAACCAACGCTCCCACAGCGGCGAGTTCATCGCGTACGTTGGGTCGTTGACGAACTCGACCGGCAGGAAGCTCCGACGGCGGAGGATCTCCTCCGTACGCGCCCTGCCGGAGCGAGGCACCGCCGGCACCGGCACGCGCTGCGGCGTGAGGTGCCTTCCATCTGGCAGATGGACGTCGCCCCACGGCAGTGGCGCCGCCACCTCCCAGTAAATCTGGGCCACGTCCTCGAGACGCGGGCTCGCTGGGCACGGCGGCGAGCATTCCGTGCCGCCATCAGCTCCGCACGCCGATCTGCGGCACGGCGGGCGGCGTCGGAGGATGGCGGAGGCGCGCAGGAGCTGTTGGCCTCCGCATTGTTGCGGCCAGGCTTGTTGAAGAACCAGCGGCCAGGCTTCATGGCGGTCGGTGGCTAGGGTTGGGAGAGGGAGAGGAAGCGAGTGAGGCGAGTGGGGATAGGGATGGAGATAGGTGGGGGTTGGTGTCCCCATTTAAGAAGGACCACGCAGGCTCCAAAGCGGCCACAGAGGCTGCACAGTAGGCCAGGGGCGGACATGGCAGGACACGGCGCGTGTCCGCGTCTCCCCCAAAGCTGGCCCAAAATTGGGCCGCGTTTGGGCGAGATCGCGTGTCCGCATGGACACATGGCCTTTTGCGCCAGCCCGTTGGAGCACCTCCCATGTCCGATCGGACAAATTCGGACTGGGCTGGTCCGTTTGCGCCAGCCCGTTGGAGGTGCCCTTATCGCATATGAGAACCGCTTGATCGGTTGGAGAGGTGAGAAAAAAGGAGACACTTGCCTTTTTCCCCTCTCGAAACGGGATTTCGCCCGCTTTATAGATAAAGCCAACACATCTCAACGCAGTGGGGGTAACTCTCCAACAAATCAGATGCTGGTATAACCGGACAACATAAGACACACCGAAAACGCCAAGAGGCGAAAAAACAATATGTCTATAAAGCCGAGCATGCACTCCGGGATGTCAAAACACTCCAAGCCATGCCCTATGACACCTGAGCTCCATGATAGGGCCCGCACGTGGGTGACGAATAAAAGTCGATATAGTGATTTTAATTATGCCATAATTTAGAAGCATGTAAACAGAATTGTTGAAGAAAACACTAAGAAATAAACTAAACTTATTTTTCGTACTCAGGGACGACGTAAAATGCCTAAGATCAGACGATCTTATCGACCGACAAACTTTTTTGTGGTACCCCTTTATAATTGAGCGAAAATGTTTTTAAGATAATAAGTATTTTCACATCAACTACTCCACCTAGCGCCGCTATCTCACTTCTTCTTCTTTGGAATCATCCACACTCTTCCCACGTGTCAAATAACATCACATCTCATTTGTTCTTCTTCCACAATCTCCAAAACAAGAAACCATTTTCTTGTAGAATGTTGGAAGGAGAAACCCTCTGTCAACGAGCGAAGTGTACCTAGCTACCCGAAAAGGCAGCCGGTTATAAAGTCAGCCAGTCCTGCCCGCGGGCCCCACCGCCCACCCGGACCCGGCGGCCGCCATTTACAGCCTTCCGTCCACCTCTGAGCTGTATGAGGTTTTAGCACATAACACCACTTGTTGAGGCATTTTTTTGCGCAGAACCACAACCCTAGCAATTTTTTGCAGAGAACACCAACATTCGGGGTAATTATTTGCGGAGAACACAAAAGACGTTGTTAGCTCGTTTGACCACCAATTAGGACGCTGGGCCCACCCGTCAGGGTGCCACCGTGGCAATAGGCTTTACAGCCGGACAAACAAAACAAGTTCAATCAAATCGAACAGAGCCCCTTGTCCGGTTGAGGGTTTGTAGCGGCGGCGGCAAGAGCCAGCCAAAATGCGGGCCGCCGACGGACCCGACGGCGGCGGGGGCGGCGGAGAGCCGGCATGGAGGATGTAAGGGATAGATGGGCACCGTGGGAACCGTCGATGGCGGCGGACGCGGCCGCGCGCCGACGACGAGGACGCTACCCTGCTCGATTCAGCTAGCGGCCTGCTCGATTCGGCTGAAGTGCTCGTCGCCGGCGCACTGCCACTACCGAATCGCCCGCTGCTGCCTGCGCGCGGCCACTCCCCAATCTCGCGCAGGGCGAGCGCCGGTAGTCCAGACAAGTGCGCCTCCACTACCTACAAACGCGACGCCCACCCTGCGTGCTCCGTCTCCCTCATCCCTGTCGCCGGCGCCGTCGCTCCTTCTGCCGTCGCTGCTCTCCGGTCGCCGGACGGTGGTGGCCTCCGGCTCTCTGTTCAAACTGGATCAAACCAGACAGGTTCCTTCGTGGGAGTGGTCTCTATTGGCACGGTGGCACCCTGACGGGTGAGCCCAGCTTCCTAATTGGTGGTCAATGAGCTAACAACGCCTTTTGTGTTCTCTGCAAATAATTACCCCAAATGTTGGTGTTCTCTGCAAAAAATTGCTAGGGTTGTGGTTCTGCGCAAAAAGAGCCCCACCAAGTGGTGTTATGTGCTAGAACCTCGAGCTGTAGCCAGCCAGCCAGTGACGCCATTGACTCCCACCTCCACCCGGGCCCCATCCCCGCTCTCGTCTCCTCCCTCACTCCCCACCTCCTCGGATCTTCCCAAGCTGCGGAGCTGGCGGCGGCGGCGGTAGGGGAAGCGAGCTAGGGTTTTATAGGGGGGATGGGGACGGCGGGGAAGGGCGCGTGGGTGGTTCCGGCGCCGGCGTACCGGGAGGTGGATGGCTGGGAGGGCGCCGGGGACGACTCGCCGGGCTACCGCTGCGGCCACTCCCTCACCTTCATCGCGCCCACCAAGGGACACGGCCCGCGCCTCGTCCTCTTCGGCGGCGCCACCGCCATCGAGGCCGGCGCCTCCTCCGGACTGCCCGGCATCAGTTCCGTGCCTTCTGCCCCTTCCCCCTCCTCCTTCTCCTGGTAGTATCACAGGCTCGTTTCCTTTCGGGGGCGGCTCACTCATGGTGGGTTTTCTCTCTGCAGGGCTCGCCGGGTGACCAACACCGTGCACTCCTACGACGTCGAGAAGAAGCGGTGGACCAGGTGAGGCCGTCGCTGCCCGCTCCCCGACCACCTAGATTTTCGCTCCGCTGCGGCGGAATTTTATGTTTGAATGAGCTTGTATGAACACGCCAAATGTGTAGATTGTGTCCGCTTTTCGTAGGATGTGCTTTTGTCTTGTTGGGTTGAGTGTAGTGAGCTCTGTAGTATCTGATGCCTCAGCTCACACGCCATTGCGTGGAGTCATATGCTTTAGTTCATCATAGGTTACTTTCTCAAACAGAACATGCTGGTAATGCTAGGTTGAACTCTGTGCCTTGCAGGATGCATCCAGCTGGAGACCCTCCGTCGCCGAGGGCCGCGCACTCCGCGGCTGCCGTTGGCACCATGGTTGTTTTCCAGGTAGGAGGAACTAACCGTCTTTGAATTTCCGTTTGGCGCCATCCGGATTAGTTCAGTTGTGAGTGGCGCGGTGTTTGTGTAGGGTGGGATCGGACCTGCGGGGCATTCGACGGACGATCTCTATGTGCTTGATCTCACAAACGACAAGTTCAAATGGCACAGGTGAATGCCAGCATAATTTTGTTTGTTTGTGGGCGCGCGTGCTCTTTTGGAGTTGATTTTTGAATGAGGATGTGATATTTCCATTTCTGCCGTTCGATGCAGGGTCGTTGTTCAGGGGGCCGGTCCTGGCCCTCGCTATGGTCATTGCATGGATTTGGTAGCGCAGCGTTACCTTGTTTCAGTTTCCGGAAACGACGGTTAGTTCATAGCTTCTGAATTTATTGTGCTCAATATCTGCAATAATTACTATGGCATTTCGCTTTCTTACTATTTCAATGAACGGTGTTTGATTTGCAAGCAACATGCTCATTGGGCTTGTCAAATGACTAATCTTTTGGTACAGGAAAGCGGGTTTTATCAGATGCTTGGGCTTTAGACACAGCTCAGAAACCATACAAGTGGCAGAAACTTAACCCTGATGGCGATAGACCTTCCGCGAGGATGTAAGTTGACCCCACGCTCTCTACCAAGTCTTGGTTGCACATGTTATTATTTTTTTATTCTAAATATCTCTGGGCCTCCCAACATTTAATCTGGACCCTAGTTTGTAGTTCACTGTGCCACTATCATGGGGTTATTATTGTTATGGTCTGAACCCTGAGAAGGATCTTAGGTTGAAGGTGGGATGAGGTTGATAACCTAGCAAATTAACCAGGTGCACATGTCTGACAGCTAGAGAGAAGGGCAGAGGAGACAGTGGAACATTTATTTCTTCCTGATATAAAACTATAAAACAAGCATATCCTTCCATAAAGAAGTGCCTAACAAGCCATCTGTCGTTTAAACGAAATCATGATTTCCTTATATACGATAACTGACCAATTTAAGGGATGACCTTCTGTTAAAAGTATCGTGGTAATTTCTGACCAAACTAAGGGATGACCTTCTGTTAAAAGTACCGTGGTAATTTTGGGAAATAATCATCCTAATGAAGTCTCTGGAAGACTTGGTTTCCAAGCCTAGGAATCGTGGCTGCTATGGGTACATCTTGTAACTGGAAGTGTCCTGGCTCCCATATTACTCCATTTTGGGAATATTTGAATCTGGAGTATATTCTTTTCTAACTGTATGGATGAGCCCCTCAAAAGGAAGAAATAGAAACTGTATATGTTAGCCGTGTTTTGCATAAATTCTGGTGTTCAATCTTACAGACTTATTAGGGTTTACCTTGATGCTAAAATAACAACGCAGCTTTCTGCACACATCACAATTGTAATTACCTCCCTCTAAACAACTAGAGTTGCAATACATAAATAGGACACATGCAGAATGTAATACCGATACTACAAGTTTTACATGTCAAATAAACTGTCACTTAAAAGATTTCCTAGGCATTGACTTCATTGAAATTCAACCATTCCTATGAATCTGCAATTTTCTTACTTTCAGTTGGTTTTAAATTCCTGTAGGTATGGCACTGCCAGTGCACGCTCTGATGGCATGCTTTTACTTTGTGGTGGAAGGGATGCTTCTGGGACGGTACAATTTTCTGCCCTTGTTACTGTTGATAGTCATCTTGGGCCCTATTTTGTTTGTTCTTTTGTTGCATGTCAATGTTTAGCTCAAATATAATGTGATACGTCATATGTATATAAAAAAGATGGATCACATTAAAGTTTGATCTAATGCCTTCACGTAATTGTAAAAATTGCCCTTCGTTAGTTAGTTTTAAATTTATTTCCCTAGGAAGGCCCTACATATTTACAACTTATGCAGCTGCGAAGTCATTTTATACTACTGTCTCTAGTCAAACTCAACGTTTTGGATATTAACGTGGTCTTCAAACGCTAACTTCATCTACTCCCTCCATTCATTTTTATAAGCTATACCTACCGTTTCAATTTTGGTCACATATATACTGAAATGAGTGAATCTAGACTTATTTTGTACATAGATTCACTCATTTTAGTATGTATGTGGCAAAATTGAAATGGTAGGTAGAGTGCCTTATAACAGTGAGCAGATTGATATATTTGTTAAACCTAATAAAATTATGATCTTATAGATGTAGTTTTCAAGAGAAATCAACACATACGATTCCCAAGAATCTAATGTGAATATTTTTTAAAATATTGTTAATCATACTTCTAGAGTTTGACTACATTGATTTTTAAAACTTCAAGTTTGTAAAGACTGGAGGGATTAATCTCTTTTGTATATGTAGGGGAATCATCTGTAAGATAAAGTTAGTTTAGTAATGTTACAAAAAAGTAAAATATGATCACTGTTTGTTATGTGAAATGACAGTCATGTCGGTACATCAATGTTATTCTCCTCCTTACCATGGTGTGTTGTAATATGCACTGTTCGATTATTTTTAGTGTAGCTTTGTTTGAACTTGTGATTGTGACCATAAGATGCTGGCTTACTGGATGTTCTAAGATTTCTTATTTATTTTGTTATTTTGTATTATATTGAGTTGATTTGATGATAATTGAAATGCATTTATAGCCCCTTTCTGATGCTTACGGACTACTTATGCATACAAATGGTCAATGGGAGTGGACTCTGGCTCCAGGGGTATCTCCATCTCCAAGATATCAGCATGCAGCTGTAAGTTAGAAGTGTGAGAGCTGAATGTATTGTTATGTTCATGAGGAATCATTGTTCATATGATGTGTATAATACTGTCCTGATATAATCCATCAATCTAAAAAATTGTTCGAATTTTTTTATGGAAATGTTACCATATTGCTTTGATTTGTGCAGTTATGTTCAAAATTAATTCGCCTTGCTTCTCCTGATTGTTCAATGTCTTAGGTCTTTGTTGGTGCTCGATTACATGTTACTGGAGGTGTCCTTAGAGGAGGGAGAGCTATTGAAGGGGAGGGGGCAATCGCAGGTTAGTGCACATTCTGTTTGCTTCCATTACATACAAATACATCTGTTTACTCTCCTAGACTCACTGGATGAACACTTTTTGAAGTTCTGGACACTGCTGCTGGAGTTTGGTTGGATAGAAATGGCATCGTGACTTCTCGCACTTTAAAGACTACCAACGAGCATGATGCTTCTTCGGATTTACTTCGTCGTTGTCGTCATGCAGCTGCTTCTGTTGGTTCTCACATATACATTTATGGTGGTCTGAGAGGAGGTAACTAATAACGGATATCATTGGTGCTTCTTGCCACTTTTGCATTGGTTCATCTTCTAAACAAGAAACTATTTCCAGTGATAGTGTTGCTGTTATAGTCGGGCTACAGTATGCACGGAAGAGGCCCAATAGTGGGTCGAATTAGGGGCTTAGCCCAAGTTATCTAGGGTTTAGAGGAGCTGACCTCCTATATAAACACATGTACCCCTTCGATTGTAATTAGACAATAAACATATTCTGTTGTCGTCTCCCTCAGGAGACGGGAGCTCAAACCCTAGCCGCACCCTGCCCTAGCCACCGCCTTCTCTCTCTCTCGCAGCGACGGCGCCTAGCCGCCGGCGTCTGCGCCTCCAGCCTCGCCGCCCTCACTTCCACCCCTATAATCTACGTCCGAGACCTGGTAGAACCGTAGTCTCTACCAATTTGGTATCAGATTGCACTGGTTCGATGAGTTCTTCCGGCCTCTCCACCACCGCCGCCGCCTCCACCGGCGCGGCCACCGCCACCTCGCAGCAGCCGCCGTCGTTGCCCTAGCCACCGCCTTCTCTCTCTCTCTCGCAGCGACGGCTCCCAGCCGCCGGCGTCTGCACCTCCAGCCTCGCCGCCCTCACTCCACCCCTGGCCACCTCGGGTCCGCCCGCCGCGGGCACCGCGGCCCTGGCGGCCGAAGCGGCCCCTCTCCTCTCCCAGGCGGAGATGTTGACGGCGATCCACGACCTCACCGCGGCGGTCTCGAATCTCCGAACCTTCCTCCAGGCTCCCTACGCGCCACCGCCACCATCGCCCCTGCCGGCGTCGCCCTTCGCGCCACCACCACCGTCCACCGTCGCGACCCAGGGACTCCCGATCACCCAGATCAGGTTTCCGTCGTCGCCGTCCCCGCTGCCGACGTGGATCGACACGCCGACCTACACGACGGCGCCGCCACGGCCGACGGTGCTGCAGCCGCCCGCCACCACCTTGGGGGGGCTCGGCGGGTATACTGACCCGTACGCCGGGAGCTCCATGTTGCCGCAGTACTCTCCTCCCGTCGCGATGGGTCACCACGAGGGCGCCTACACGGCCTCGCCGCACGTGCAGCAGCCGCCTCGCTTCACCAAGCTGGAGTTCGCCACCTACGACGGCACCGTCGACCCCCTGAACTGGCTCAATCAGTGCGACCAGTTTTTCAGGGGGCAGCGGACCATGGCGTCCGACCGCACATGGATCGCATCCTACACCTCCGTGGCGCCGCACAAACGTGGTACTACGCCCTCGAGCAGGACGAGGGAGGGATGCCTCCGTGGGAACGCTTTCGCGACCTGTGCCTCCTCCGGTTCGGCCCCCCATACGTGGGAGCCGCCTGGCCGAGCTCGGTCGCCTCCCCTTCACCACCTCGGTGCAGGACTTCGCCGACCGCTTCCAGACGTTGGCCTGCCATGCGCCTGGCGTCACGGCCCGCCAGCGCGCCGAGCTCTTCGTCGGCGGCCTCCCACCACATCCGCGTCGACGTCGAGATGCGCGACCCCCAGGACCTGCAGACAGCCATGTACTACGCGCGCGCGTACGAGCAGCGCGCCAACGCCATGCAGCAGGCGTTCCCGGGCCGCGGCGCGCCCCCCGACCCGCCCCGCACCGGCGGCCGCCACCCCGACGCGCCCCGCCCTGCCGGCCGCTACTGCAGCCGCCCCCGCGCCGACGCGTACCTTCCGGCGCTTGACGTCGGCCGAGCAGCTCGAGCGGCGCCGCAAGGGCCTGTGCTTCAACTGCGACGAGCCGTATGCGCGGGTCATACGTGCGCCCGCCTGTTCTACTTGGAGACCGTCGACGACGCGGAGGTGGAGGCCCTCACCGCGGAGCTCGACGCCACCACACTCTCCGAGGCCGGCGTCACGACCTACGCGCCGGTCAACGCGACCGCCTTCGTCGTCTCCCTTCATGCCATGGCGGGCATCAAGACGGCGAAGACGATGCTGCTTCCGGTGACGATCAACGGGGAGCGTCTCACCGCGCTCGTGGACACGGGCTCGACGCACAACTTCCTGTCCAGGGACGCCATGCGCCGCCTCGCACTTCAGCCGGCGGGCGCGGAGCAGTTCAGCGTCACCGTCGCCAACGGGGACCGCCTTGCTTGCCAGGGCGTGGCGCGGCAGGTTCCCGTCATCATCGGCGACGAGCCCTTCTCCATCGATTGCGTCGGCATCGACCTGGGCTGCTACGACTTCATCCTCGGCGTCGACTTCCTGTCCACACTAGGCCCCATCCTTTGGGACCTCGACGTGCTGTCTCTCATCTTCTGGCGCGAGGGCGGCCGTCGCGTTCAGTGGACGGGCATCGGCGGCTCCGGCGCCGCGACCCCGCAGCTTCAGTTCATGGCGGCCGCACTTGACGAGGCGCATCCTCTCCTGGCCGACCTCCTGCAGCAGCACAGCGACATCTTCGACGAGCCACAGGGCCTCCACCCGCGCGGCCCTGTGACCACCGCATCCACCTGCTGCCGGACACGGCACCTGTCGCCGTGCGCCCGTACCGGTACCCCCAGCTGCAGAAGGACGAGCTCGAGCGCCAGGTGGCGGTCATGCTCGCGCAGGGCATCATCAGGATTTCGACATCGCCGTTCTCCGCCCCGGTGCTCCTTGTACGCAAGGCCGACGGCACATGGCGTTCTGCATCGACTACCGCGCCCTCAACGCCATGACGTCCAAGGACAAGTTTCCCATCCCCGTCGTGGATGAGCTCTTGGACGAGCTACACGGAGCGCGCTTCTTCACCAAGCTCGACCTTCGCTCGGGCTATCATCAGGTGCGCATGCACCCGGACGACATCGAGAAGACGGCGTTCCGTACTCACCATGGTCACTTCGAGTTCCTGGTGATGCCGTTCGGCCTCTCCAACGCGCCGGCAACCTTCCAGGCCCTGATGAACGACGTGCTCAGCCCATACTTGCGCCGCTTTGTGCTTGTTTTCTTTGATGACATTCTTATCTACAGTTCATCCTGGGCAGAGCACCTGCAGCACGTGGCCATCATCTTCAACGAGCTTCGAGCGCATCATCTCCACCTCAAGCGCTCGAAGTGCTCGTTCGGCACGACCTCCGTCGCGTACCTGGGGCACGTCATCTCGGCGGACGGTGTCGCGATGGACGCGGACAAGGTCGCCGCCGTCGCCGCGTGGCCGACCCCGCAGTCACCGCGGGCTCTCCGCGGCTTCTTGGGCCTCGCCGGCTACTACCGGAAGTACATCCGTGACTTCGGCCTCATCGCCGCGCCACTGACGCGCCTCCTTCGACGCGACGCCTTCTCCTGGGACGAGGAGGCGACTACGGCGTTCGAGACTCTCCAGCGGGCGCTCACGACGGGACCCGTCCTTCAGATGCCGGATTTCGACCTGCCGTTCGTGGTGGACTGCGACGCCTCCGGCATCGGCTTCGGCGCCGTCCTCCACCAGGGCGAGGGGCCGCTGGCCTTCTTCAGCCGCCCCTTCGCCGCTCGCCATCACAAGCTCGCGGCATACGAGCGCGAGCTTATCGGGCTGGTCCAGGCGGTGCGTCACTGGCGACCTTACCTTTGGGGCCGGTCGTTCCGTGTGCGCACGGACCACTACAGCCTCAAGTTCTTGCTGGACCAGCGCCTCTCCACCGTTCCGCAGCACCAGTGGATCAGCAAGCTCTTCGGCTTCGACTTCACCGTCGAGTACCGCCCCGGCCGTCTCAACACGGTCGCCGACGCCTTGTCCCGCCGCGACACTGAGGATGTTCCGGACGACATCGCCACGGCGGGCAACGTCCTGTGTATCCGCTCCGGGCCGTCCTTCGCCTTCCTCGACGACATCCGCCGGGCGACTTCTACTGCCGCGGACGCTCAGGCGCTCCGCGGGCGCCTGGACGCCGGCGACCTGGGGGCGCCGTGGCGCCTGGACGATGGCCTGCTGCTACACGGGCGCCGCCTCTTCGTGCCCGACCACGGTGACCTGCGCCACCAGGTCTTGTCCCTGGCGCACTCTGCAGGACACGAGGGCGTGCAGAAGACCCTCCATCGCCTCCGTGCTGATTTCTACATCCCCGGTGATGGTGCGCTGGTCCGTGACTGGGTGCGGTCATGCGTGACGTGCCAGCGGAACAAGACGGAGACGCTGCGTCCCGCGGGTATGCTACAGCCGCTGGACGTGCCCTCCCAGGTGTGGGCTGATATCTCCATGGACTTCATCGAGGGCCTTCCTAAGGTGGGCGGCAAGTCCGTCATCCTAACGGTGGTTGACCGCTTCTCCAAGTACGCGCACTTCATCGCCCTCGGCCACCCTATACAGCCGCGTCCGTGGCACGGGCCTTCTTCGACGGCATAGTCCGCCTCCACGGGTTTCCTTCGTCCATCGTCAGCGACCGTGATCCTGTGTTCACGGGTCACGTCTGGCGGGATCTCTTTCGGCTGGCGGGCGTGAAGCTCCGCATGAGCACGGCGTTCCACCCTCAGACGGACGGCCAGTCCGAGGTGGTCAACAAGGTGATCGCCATGTATTTGCGCTGTGTTACAGGTGATCGTCCACGAGCTTGGGTGGACTGGTTGGCATGGGCGGAGTACTGCTACAACACCTCCTATCACTCCGCCCTGCATGCCACGCCTTTCGAGGTGGTCTACGGTGGCATGTCTTGGTGCAGTGGGGCGGCCTGCCCGAGGAGGAAGCAACTTGGGAGAAGCTCGACGATTTCCGCCAGCAGTTTCCAGATGTTCAGCTCGAGGACGAGCTGTTTGAGAAGGCGGGGAGAGATGTTATGGTCGGGCTACAGTATGCACGGAAGAGGCCCAATAGTGGGTCGAATTAGGGGCTTAGCCCAAGTTATCTAGGGTTTAGAGGAGCTGACCTCCTATATAAACACATGTACCCCTTCGATTGTAATCAGACAATAAACATATTCTGTTGTCGTCTCCCTCAGGAGACGGAGCTCAAACCCTAGCCGCACCCTGCCCTAGCCACCGCCTTCTCTCTCTCTCGCAGCGACGGCGCCCAGCCGCCGGCGTCTGCGCCTCCAGCCTCGCCGCCCTCACTTCCACCCCTATAATCTACGTCCGAGACCTGGTAGAACCGTAGTCTCTACCAGTTGCGCTTTCCTTTTTAGGAAACACATGATCATTGTCATGAGAGCTTTATTTTCGTTTGTCTGCCAATAGATGGCATAATCACTTTAATGTTTGTTTCTCAATGAAGTGGATTTATCATTATATGTCTAGTTTAGACAGTCAACGGTTTACCTAGACTACTGCACCATTATTGTACCAATCAGTGTTAGACAACAATATGATCGCCTATGCATAGCAAGTTCATGAGAAGTTGAGTGGTTGAACAGAAGAGTAAATTTCTTGGTCCTTACTTCTATTAGCACGTACTGTTACCTTTCAGGGCGGGCACTGAATCGCTTCGAGTGCATCTTTGACATGATGAGAGAGATATAACCAAATTTGTGCAGCTGAAATCTGATACATGTTCTGTTTAACAGATATCCTCCTCGACGACTTTCTTATTGCTGAGAATGCACCCTTCCAATCAGAAACTGATAGGGTCCCAAGGTCAGAGAATCAAAATAGAAACCCTAATTTTAATTCTGACTCTCCGTCCTTCCAGCAATATACAAATAACAGTCATGAGACAGCCCATGGTTTCAGGTTTCTTACTCGTCTTTTTTAGAATATGTACAACACTAGTGTTTTGTGAAAGCTAAATAGTTGTCCCATTGAATTTCAGCACGGACAAAAAGTCAATTGACATGTTGACAGAGGCCTCAGCTGCCGAAGCTGAAGCTGTTAGTGCTGTATGGCGAGCTGCAAAGGAAGCATCTGTAGCATCTTCAGAAGATAGTCTTTCAGAGGGAATAGGATCTGAGTCCCCGCTGAGTGAAACTTCACCGATGAATGACGATTTAGATGACGTTGGCCCCATGCAACCTGATGTGAAGTTGCATTCTAGAGCAGTATGTATTTCAATAAAATTTCTTCCCATTTGTTTTCCTTTTAACTGAATATGAACAACGCATACAGAATTAGTTGGGGTAAAAAGGAGTCCTTCTTTACCATTTCACTTTTGAAGAATCCAAACACAATTCTCAAAGTGCTTTAAAGTTTATGATTCTACTTGCAGAATTTTCTAAGAGCGTGTCTTACATTGTTAAATTTGTTTCACTTAGAGTAGCTATTTACCTCGAGAAAAATTAATTCAACCATGTATGGTGGTAATATGTTCTCTATGATCTACTAAGGTTTTGTACCCTCTGCTAATTTTGTACACTTCAATATTTTGTGGGGCTTTTCCCCTCAACTGTAGGCTGTATAAATATTGTGAATTAGTTACTGTTGTGCCTAAAGGTTCATTTGAGATTCTTTTGTGTGGATGTAGCTATTTTACTTCATTTAGGCTGCTTGTTTTGCAAATTTCAGATGAATTTACTGTGGTTTAATTATTGTGAATTGTTGATCTTCCACCTTGAAGGTTGTAGTTGCTAAAGAAGCAGTAGGAGATCTTGGATGTTTGGTCCGGCAGCTTTCACTTGATCAGTTTGAAAATGAAAGCAGAAGAATGCATCCTGCGAACAACGATCAATCATATTCATCAAAGAAAGCATTAAATAGACAAAGGTCTCCACAAGGTTTGCATAAGAAGGTAAGGTCCCATCTTTAGGTCCTCCTAGTTTGTGGAGGAGCTATTTTTCTAACACTTTTTTTGTTGCAGATCATTTCTCTCTTACTTAGGCCAAGAAATTGGAATGCTCCAACCGATAGGGCATTTTTTCTGGACTCCTATGAAGTTGGCGAGCTATGCTATGCTGCTGAGCAGATTTTTATGCAAGAACCAACAGTTTTACAACTAAAAGCACCAGTTAAAGTATTTGGTGATCTTCATGGACAGTTTGGGGACCTAATGCGCCTCTTTGATGAATATGGTTATCCATCGACTGCTGGTGACATAACGTAAGTTGCTCCTGAACCTTGCACATTCCTTACAGCTGAAACCAGTCGAAGTTTTGAAACAATCTTTTTCTCTGTACACCTAATCTTCATGTTCCACCATAAACTTCCAAACCGTATCCATTTTCTCTATGTAATGTGCTTGCTTTCATATTTTCAGGTATATTGATTATCTCTTCTTGGGGGACTATGTCGACCGAGGTCAGCACAGCTTGGAAACAATAACCTTACTTCTTGCTCTTAAAGTAAGTAGTGATTTTCGTACCTGAAATGTGTTTGCTACTATTAGACACTGTTTTGTGTAATAGCTAGTTATGAGTAATGGAAACGATTTTTGCAGATCGAGTACCCTGAACATGTCCACTTGATTAGAGGAAATCACGAGGCTGCCGACATCAATGCTCTTTTTGGCTTCCGCCTTGAATGCATCGAGAGAATGGTAGTTATTGTAGTGCTTTAGATATTTGCGAGAACTGAAATATTTGACACATTGGTTGGCTTAACTCTTGTATGTAGGGTGAAAGTGATGGTATATGGGCTTGGACTAGATTCAACCAACTGTTTAATTATCTCCCACTGGCTGCCATGATAGAGAAGAAAATAATTTGCATGCATGGTGGCATCGGGAGATCAATAAGTACCGTAGAGCAAATCGAGAAAATTGAAAGGCCTATCACAATGGATGTCGGATCTATTATCCTCATGGACCTTTTATGGTACTTGGTGGCCATGTTATATCTTCTTTTGACTATCCCTTTTAGGCCAGTACATGCCATGATTAATGCATACTTTCGACTTGATAAATGCAGGTCTGATCCTACAGAGAACGATAGTGTAGAGGGCTTGAGACCAAATGCACGAGGACCTGGCTTAGTAACATTTGGGGTATGATTTTATGATGGCCCAGTTGCTTTAGGATGTTTCATATTAGCTTTTTGGTTTATCCAGTGTCAACCATTTCTGAAACAATATTGACCATCTTCTCTTATTGTTGTTTTTTCCTTTTTCAGCTATCAGTCTTACCTTATTCTTTTACTGACACCGTTTATTAAACTTATTTATTGTCAACTTGCAGCCAGATCGGGTGACAGAATTCTGCAAACGAAACAAATTGCAGTTGATTATAAGAGCTCATGAATGTGTTATGGATGGGTTTGAGCGTTTTGCTAGTGGACAGTTGATCACTTTATTTTCAGCGACTAACTATTGTGGTATGCGTCCTCTCACTAATTTCATAACCTATGCAACATAATGTTTGCTAAAACGATACATGCACCAGGCACCGCAAACAATGCCGGCGCCATACTTGTGGTGGGAAGGGGCTAGTTATTGTCCCAAAGTTAATTCATCCACTTCCACCACCCGTTAATTCTCCCGAGTCATCCCCTGAACGTGCCATGGACACCACGTGGATGCAGGTCAGGATGGATCTTTTTTACTCTGTTAATCTCTTTAATGTGCCATTTGATCTCCTTAGTGGATGGTGGTGTTTGAGTGATTATTTTTCACAATCATCCATCCCTACTCTGAAAGTCCATAAATCCTATTCCTGCCTTGTGGGATTAGCGGTATGTTGAACTCACAAAGGTACTACCAATGTGTCCATCTGCAGGAACTTAACATACAACGGCCACCCACACCAACTAGAGGACGACCGCATTCTGCCAGTGACAGGAACTCTCTTGCATACATATGATACCTCTTGTTGACCACAGTATGTTCGTCGCTAGATATTTATTCGCCAGTTGCAAGTTACATACCTTATACATGGGGACAGCCAGCCAGCCAACATTGCATCATGGACTCCCCAGTTTTCCGAGACGCCGCCCGGTAGTTAAGTTAATCGTGACTCATCAGTGTCCAGTGCAGCCAATGTGACCTCAGCTCCTAACTGGAAAGCTACATACATAACAGTTCCGTGTCCAAATCCCTTCCAAGCTCCATTATTCGAAGAGAAGACTGGAACATTGCCAGATAATACCCAAAAAAGAGGAGCGTGTGTGTAACTGTAACTGTAGTGTTGTACATGGCTTACCTGTAACTGTAGATCATTGTTCATCCAGAGCAAGAAGGCTGTAATGTGTCGTCCTTGTATAACATGTTTGTCGTCGTCGCAGTGTAGGTCGCTGCTTGCACAGCGCAGCAATACAGGTTACCAGGTTTAGATTGCCCGGAGGACTTTGAGAGTTACCCTCATGATGTTTGTAAGTGAAGCGTGTTGTGATTGATTGAATTTGTTATAGGTATATTTACAATAAGTAAAGTTTTCTTAGTAGCATCAAGCTGTTAATATTTTATTCCTCTAGATTAAATGGGCAGGAGTTATGCCAATTTTTACCATGAGAATTGCTACTAATATCACAAGATACTGATTAACCCAGACAAGAAAACCAAGTGTTAAATACAGTATCACCTTGGCTTTGTGCCACACTGATCTACATTTGGGCGTCTATATTCCATGATCTTCATACTTCAATAAAGATGTGAGCTGATGGCGCTCGACATGTTCTACGTCGCTCACAATCCCAAGCCACCTCTGACCTGGAGGAGTGGCTCACACTTAAGCACAAGATCGACCGGGAAACCACCTTAGCGGCAAAACACATGCACCGCGTCCACGTCCAAAGCTGCCCTCTCTCAACGTCGATGTTAAGCTCCTTGGCCCTAGACGATGTTCTACCAATTCGTCTTCACTTATAAGCACATCAAGCATTTTCATGACGCCTTTGATCCTACCGCTCCCCGTTGAAGACACATTCCACAGAGTTTAGAACATAGCCACCTCAGAGTGCATGTCAACACGAGGGATAAAATTGTGCAACTTTATTTGGACTATGCATCTTACCCTCGGAGAAGATCTTTTCACTGCTTTTTATTAGGCCATGCAATTTCGTTCACACAGCTAGGCTCGGAGGCCTCTTTTTTTGTGCTCTTTGGCATCTTATGCAATTGATAGCCGTGTATCATCCCGTCTTGGCGATACGTGTCAGCTCCTTCCGCCCAATAAACTGGTCTAATTCTTTATAAGATTCCGATGTGAGACTAAATAATCGGCCCACTGCGGAGGTTTCATCCCGCGCTATTCGCGGCCTAGGGACGTTCTCCGACCCAGGAAGTCCATCCTCACCCCCCACCCAAAACTCGTCGAAAGTGGCGGCGCCAACCTATGTGTCCACCCAAGCGGCTCAAGGGCATGGCGGTCCAAGGAAAATTATAGCCCGGGCAAATCAAGATAAGTAGAAGTTGTACAAAACTCTTATACTTCTCTACATACTACCTCCGTTGCAATAATAAGGTGCACATCCTTCCAGCATAGTTAATATCGTTAGATTCATATTGAGAAGCACTTTCTAATGATGCTAATTAATTTATACCAATAATCTTTATATATCTGGAGTAATTCTTGGTCAAAGAGAAAACACGTAAAACGAGGGCATCTTACTTATTGGAATGGAGGGAGTATTATGTTTATCATCTTACAATCTTAACAAGTAAGTTTCTATTTCTCGGCATAGATTAACCACATATCATATAATGATACTAAATATTAGTTGGTGTTTTTGTTATTGCTTAATATAATTGAAAAGTATTAAAGTGTAGTTTTTAACAGCTTCCTGAATATTTTTTGCATAATTCATAATCTATATAATTTATATGTACTTATGGTAAAGATCTCTAAAGAGTATGATGTACAAAGCTCTCAATGACGATTTATTATGTATGATTGATTAAATATAATTTAGAAATATCTAGATTAACGACAGCTGGTATTATTATTTACTCCTTTTTCATTGTCAAAATTATTCTGCGAGTAAATATTTAACAAAGTATGGATTCTTGTGTTTGGTACCGAAATGACATTGTTTTGAGTAACGACTAACGACAAGTGAATACTAAATGGTCATGTTTCTAATATGTTTGCATATATAAATTTATTATTTGATATTTTGTTATGCAATGTGTGTGTTATTAACTGGCCTATAAAAGTCACTAGTCACTACATTAGGAAAGAATTTTTTTTGCACGGTATTAACACATAAAAATTTATCCGTAGATTTCTATAAACCTGCACGACTTTCCGCCGAAAGAGAATATCATGCTGACTAAACTTATTGTCTCTGACCAGATTTAGTTTGTGCATATGTGCTACATGCCTATGTTGTGTATTTATTTTAACAAATTAACCATTTTATTCTTTTAAGATACCCCCTCCATCTCAAAATGTTACACACATGATTTTTTACCATATTTAATGCACGTATTTAACCAATGATGTATACCATATCTAATGCACGTCTTATCATCAGCAAATATTACAATATAAAGAACACCGACAAGACAAAGGAGATCGATAAGCTCGTTTGGCCATCACCAACCAGATGTTCCATCGGTTCGTTTCCACTGAGAAGCTCATCACATATTTTAATCCTCAAGAATGACTCAATAAAGAAAAGTTATGTGATCTACTTAGGACAAAAAATATGCGAACAAAAAGTCAAGTGATAATGTCTAGCACATCCAACACGAGAAATAGAATTGCGCAACTATGCATCTCACTCTCGGAGAAGATACTTTCACTGCTTTTTTTTATTTAGGCCATGGAATTTCCTTCGCTTGGCTGACTCCCCCACCCCCTTTTTTTTTTACTATGTACGCGCCATGGAATTTCCTTCGCTTGTATTGATAATAGTACGAATACAGAGTTGAGTCGAATACAAGTAACCAGAAACTAGTTGCATACTGACATGGCCGCAACTACCAAGCACACATGTCCTCCGCCGTCGTCGGAAAAGAAGAACACCAACAGTTGATCCACACCTTGATGCTGAAGAAACCTCTTGCCATGAGGCATTGATGAGCTACGATAGCCACCAGCCCCGTAAGACTGGATCATTTTTTGTGCTCTTTGGCATCTTACGACGCAGCTGATAGCCGTGTATCACCCCCGTCTTTGCGATACTTGTAGGCTTCTTCCGTCTAATAAGCTGGTCTACTTATGCGTAAGCTTACGACGTGGGCTAAATAATTGGATGACTATAGAGATTTTGTCCCGCGCTATTCAGGACCCAACAACATTCTCCGGCCTAGGAAGCCCAGCCTCCTCCATTGAGAGCTCGGTGAAAGTGACGGTGCCCGCGACTACCAAACCCAAGCTCTGCCTCCTCTTCTACCAAGTGACGGTGCCCGCGACTACACGCCTTGCAGTGTAGGTCGTCGATTGCACAACACAACTATACAACAAGGTACCATGGTTGTATGTGAATGTGTTGTGGTTGATTAAACTTATAATTATTGGTATGTTTATTAGGAACACTAAAATAATTTTCTTGAAGTAGCGACAATCAAACTTAAGTTGAGTTTGACAGCAAAGTATTTCTAAAAATACCATGGTTTTGATTACTTTGTGGCGTTTCTGCCACAACAAAATGTAGTTTTAATAGCGAAATACTCCTAAAACTGAAGCGGTTTGTTGATATGTAAAAGTATCCTTCACCTCTTTTTAGAATATGAGAAACCCAAGAAGAAAAGGTCCTATTTTAAAATATAAAACCGGAGAAAACGACATATCTGTCCTGTGCCGCTCACAATCCCGAGCTAGTCACAAGTTAGCACAAAAAGAAGGATTCATACGCTACCTTTGCCAACACTAAAGCCCGAGACAACCTGGCACCTGCCATGCAAGCGCAAGCATCACTCTATCATGTCCTCATCATAGAGCGAGGAGGTCGCGACCTCCTTGCCGACGGCGTGGTGTACAAGCCCCATGCGTCACATCTTCTAACATCAGCTTTGGATGCCACGTGCTAGGTGGCACCACCGACAAGGTGTTTATCATCATCAAGAATGACAAGATAAATAACACCGACAAGACAAAGGATGTTGATAAGCTCCTCGAGGCCATCTCCAACCAGATGTTCCACCACTTTGTTTCCACGGGGAAGCTCATCGCAGATTTCCATTGTGATCCAACCGATCTGTCAAATATGGTTTTCGAAATGTAGTTGGGTATGGTGTTATAATTAGTATGTAATTGTTTTGGCACCACCAAGATAAAAAACATTCGATAAACATTCGAAAAGACAAAGTAGTTTGATAAGCTCCTCGGACCCACCTTTTTTTTTGTGCTCTTTGGCATCTTCCACAGCTGATAGTCTTGTGCTCCCCGTGTTGGCGATTCCGTTGGCCCGTCCCGCCTAATAAACACGTGTAGCTCTTCGTCACGTTCCGATGTGGGACTAATAATACTTCGGCCGAGCGCAGAGTGCGCGCGTTTCGTCCTGCGCTATCGGCGGCCCAGCCCATCACGGCCTCCGGCCCAGGAAGCCCACCCTCTTCCTCCCGGCGGAAGCGACGGCGCCGGCGACTCCCAACCCCGAGCTCCGCCTCGCCTCCTCTTCTCACACCGCCCGATCGCCGCCGGGCGCTCCCTTATCGCGCTCGGCCACTCCTCCTCGGAGGCCCACCCGTAGGCCTCCGCCTCCGCCGCCCCCGACTCCACCCCGCTCTGCGAGTACTTCGAGTCATTCGACCGCGCCGCTGCCGCCGGCGACCTCGCCTCCTAGATGCCGCCATGGGTCTACACCCTCGCCTACCTTGCTCCCTCGGCCGCGAGCGAACGCTCAAGTAAGCCAATGCCGTGGTCTACAGCTACCAGTACCTCCCGGGAGCCTGGCCGTGTTCGATAATGTCTGCATTGAGGCGCTGAGCGTCAGCATCCGCAAGCAGACGTTTGAAGGCGCCGAGCGAAACCTGCGGCGCATCTCGCAAGAGATTGACAGGTAAAAAACTGG
Source organism: Poa pratensis (assembly GCA_947311845.1). Lineage (NCBI taxonomy): Eukaryota > Viridiplantae > Streptophyta > Magnoliopsida > Poales > Poaceae > Poa > Poa pratensis. The sequence goes on along the minus strand of CAMZMU010000027.1, from coordinate 70,057,132 downwards.
GATCTTTCGACGATTATGGGGTTTTCCCCCTTGAAAATTAATATCTTGAAGCGGCCAGATGGATAGGTAAAGGTTGCTCACTAACTTCCTTGTTTGTTAGGAAGATTCAAGGCAACTGATGCCAATAGGCTTCGTCCTGATTAGTGATTACAATACGCTGGTGGATGGATTGGCACAGATGGTAAATATCTGCCAAGTGAGTGCACTATTCCCTCTGATGGACAGGCTACGATATTGTACTTCTCGTCATGAAGTATTGGGTGCTTGGCTTGCAAATCTATCCTTTGCCTGATGACATTCTCCCACCTTCTGCCCGGCACCGCGTGCAGGCGTGCTCCCTCCTTGCTTAACCTTTATATGTTAAGTCTTAAAACAATCTTGTTCACTTAATCTCCATATGCCACCATAATTTTCAAAATCATATTCTATTTCTCTATGTAGTACTACCATGATTATGCATACTTTCTACTTGATAAATGCAAGACTGATCCTACAGAGAACAATAGCATAGAGCGTTTGAGGACAAATGCACGGGGATATGGCTTGGGGTATGATTGTCTGATGATTCAGTTCCTGTAGGTGCTTCATATTCAAACCGTTAACTGGTACTCTGGTAGCTGCTCGTTTGGCTGTCAGGTAGGGGATAATAGGCTAATCGGCTAGTTAGTCCTACAGCTAATCGGCCGATTTATCCGTTTCGCGGCTACTTGCTGGCCCTCCGACCAGAGATTAATCGACCAGTTAACTTGTTAATCGGCTGATTTCTTGAACAGGGTTCATATTAGCCTTTTAATTTATCCGGTGTCAGCCATTTCATATTTTTTTTCTTATCATTGATTATTATTGTTGTTTTTTATTTTCCAGTACCCAGTCTTCAGAATCCCTGTTGACTAAACTTATTTGCTGTCAACTTTCAGGCTGATCGAGTGATAGAATTCTGTAACGAAACAAATTGCAGTTGATCATTAAGAGCTCATGAGTGTGTAATGGATGGATTTGAGCTATCTGCCCATTTACAGTGGATCACTTTATTTCCAGCCACTAATTATTGTGGGATGCATCATTTTGCTCAATTTTGTCACCTATGCGAAATATTGTTTGCTAAGACGATGTATGCACCAGGGACTGCAAACAATGCTGGCACCATACTTTTGGTGGAAAGGTTCTAGTTAATCTACCAAAGTTAATTCATCTGCTTTCACCAGCTGTTAATTCTCCCGAGTCATCCCTTGAACATGCCATGGATGCCACGTGGATGCAGGTCAGAATTAATCTTTCTAACTCTTCTAGTCTCTTGAGTGAAAGCATGGATCAACTTGATCTTGAGCAGTATGCTCTTAATTGAGGGTTGTGTGTGAATGATTATTTTTCACACTCACTCATTCCCTATTCTGAAATCCATAAATCATTCTAAGTCATGATGTTCATCTTTTACTGGATTAGCGATAACTCAAAAAGGTGCTACAAATGTGTCCATCTGCAGGAACTTAACATAGGCCGGTGACACGAACTCTCTTGCTTACATATGATAACGTCTGAGTGTCAGCATCTGCAAGAAGACGCTCGAAGGCGCCGAGTGAAACCTGCGGCGCTTCAATCAAGGAATTGATAAGTACCGAGTATCGAAGAAGTAAAATCTTAGACCTTTTGAGGAATATGTTACTTCCCTTTAAAATCTTGTGTCTTTGCGATGGATAGGTAAAGGTTGCTCACTAAATGCTTTATTTGGTAGGACGGTTCAAGGCCACCAATGCCAATAGGCTTCATGCTAAATACAATAGACTGGTGGATGGATCGAAGGGGTAGGGGAAAATGATGCATCATATAAGGCCAATCGTGCACCTGTCAGTTATATATTAGCCAGCCATCAAAAGGAAGTGGGCAGTATGGTGGTAAACAGCGATAGGTCCAAACCTTCCGCAACCTGCCTAGAATGCTGATTCTTTCCTTCAGTTCCTTGAGCTTTTTCGCAAAGCCCATGAAGATGAAGAGGGCACTGATCAGGCAAAGGCTACAATTACTGTGGCACCACTCCCGCCTGCTGATCTATTGGATCTCAATTCATTGGTAGGAAACTGCATGCCATTAGCTGATATTCGTATGGAGACGTGGGTACACAACATTCAATGTCAGCAGCTGGTTCGAGCTGCTGGAACTTACATCAAAGTGTTCAAGGAGTCAGCCTCCCAGTGTCATGTACGGCTACCATCGGGTACTGAGAAACTCATAGATTCCAGATGCCGGGCTACCATCGGTATAGTTTCCAACCCCAGCCCACAAGAGCTTAGGAAAGCAGGACACAGCTGGTGGTTAGGCTGGCGTCCAGTCGTTCGTGGTGTTGCAATGAACCCATTGGATCATCCTCATGGTGGAGGTGAGGGCCGCACCAAAGGTGGTAGGCCATCGGTGTCACCTTGGGGGAAGCCCACCAAAGCAGGATACAAGAAAGGGCCGAGGAGACAAAAGCTTAGTTCGTTCCACGAATGATCTTTATTTTTTGAAAAATAGCAGGTTTTCGATCTGGATCTTGATCAGAAAGAACTGTAACTTATGATGAAGTCCTCGTGATGTGTTTTGGTTTCCTGCAAACAGTTGCTTCTACAGCAGTTTCGTCTTCTACTATGTATGAATAAGTGATCTTTGGAGTTGTCTGTGCACAGTTTGCTTAATTGCATTTTCTGTATGGCATTTGATTGAATTGTTCAGCTGTGTGGCTTCTGGTTGACCTTTAGACTTAACCTGTGCCAATTTTGCTTCTGGCATTTTAATCTGTTTTGGTTCTGATAATTTGCTCTGTCTGGATAAGTAAACCGTGAACCTGATTGATGTGCATATTTCTATTTTCTGTAGCTCTTATCAATTCTGAATTATGGCTAAAGCTGCAGGACTGAATTATGTCACTCCCCCCATGATTTGTGTCAATGTGCTTTTGGTGCAAACAATTTCTGCTACAGCAGTTTCGTATGAATAATCGACATTTTAACTTGGTTGTGCTCAATTTGCATGTTTTGCATTCCTTTCTGGCATTTGCTTGCTTGAGGTGCTGGTCAATCAAACCGGTGTGTCCATACCTCTAATCTCTGTAGCCAGGTCTTAACTCTGAAAACGTGATTTTGCTTATGTGCGGGGACTGAATTATGTGAAGCTGTCACAGTTTTCTGGTGAACAGAGGTATCTGTTCTGTTTAGCAAGTTCAAGAAACATAAAATTGCACTTTTTAGTTATTTTCTCTTCTTCCAAATCTAAAATTAGGGGTTAATTTGAATGTTATGTTGTTGTGGTTGTCAGTGGAACTATTGATTATGGTGCTTTTGGATGAACTTTAGGCATGTTCGATTTGAATTATTCGATTGTTTGAACTCTACCTATGTGTGTTATCAATTTGTGTCGTATGTTGAATTTGAATTATTCGAACAAATGTTTGAGATGTATGTGAAAAAGGCTTAAAGATTTGTGCAAAACAAAATTGAGGAGTTAAATCAATTTATAAGGAGTTAAGTATAAGGAGGCGTTTTCTCCTCTAAATTGCAAGGGATCAGCCATATAGATGCCCTTAGAACCCCAAGGACCCAAGATTCTTGGGCAGAAAAAGGAGACCAGGTTAAGTTCACACTTGGGTGTTGAAACTGCAACTGCACCCGCTCTAAAGAAAAGCGCACTCAGATTTCTCAATAGCATAGAGTGTTCTGGGGGGATCACGAGGAGGTCATGTGGTACATAGCTTGCAGCATGGATGTTAACTGTGGCTTCTAGTCTATGGGATTTACTACGTCCCCAACCTCGCAATGCCCATGCTTGTCACTATCTTAGGACACCCATTAGGCTCTCTCATGCGGTGTCTATCGTCGAAACCTTTTGCTGATTAGTTGAACACAACGAGTTCAACAAATCAACTTATGCCACGCACAGGAAGAGGAAGCAAATCAGGTGCCGGCCCCCCCCCCCCCCCCCCCCCCCCTTTTCCCCTGCTACAGTAAAGGCGTCCGCGGAGGCGATTCCCGGCGATCTCGGGGTTCCCTCTCCCTCCGCCGGCCGCTCTGGCGGCGGGAGGGTGGGGGAACCCTGGATCTGGTGTCTGGTGTATATAGGGTGGCGTCTAGGTGCTCCGGCCGCCGGCGTTGAGGAGGGCGTGGTGGTGCAGGAGGTGGTGTTTTGGTGCTGCGGTTCCTGTCCTTCTCCGCCTCCGGCGAGGATCTGCGGCGTGTTCTGTCTCGCGGATCTTTGGATCCATCGAGTTATTGTGTTCCCCTTGTGCTCGTCGCGGCGGCGCCGGCGAGTACTGTTCGTGGGGTTCCCGTCCTCCGTCCCTGCTGTCGTGGCGTCGTCGTCTTCTCCTGCGGCGACGTGGGACTGTGAGGTAAGTGCTGGAGATTGCGGTGGTGTCTGCTGGCTTCCGGCACAGGGTGGCCGGAGTGTGCTCGGCGGACTGGAGGAGGTGGTGGTTTGGCCGTGCTCTTTCATTGTGACAGATCTCGTCGCTGTGCTTCGGGTGGATCTTGCGGCCGCCTACATGTGTGGAGCTACGCCTCGTTCCAGAGACGGCGGTGGTCGGCTTCTTCTCCGGCGTCTTCGGCGGTGGAGCAGAGGTGACGGACCGGCGGCGTGTTCAGCGGAGGACCTACTTATAATTTTACGGTTTCTGTGGTCTTTTCTGCTGTTGTGCTGGGGCTTGGGACCCACTTGCCGTGTACTGTGTGTTGTACTCCTTGATGTACTTTGTTGAATACATGCAGTATACTAAGTTCAAAAAAAAAACTTATGCCACGCACGCTCTAGTTGCTTGTTTCCGTATGCCTCTGATTGCTATGGGTTTACCCGCCATGTTTACATGGATTGACATTTATATATTTACCCTCAAAGGGAGCTGCAACATCACAGTGTAGTGTGTGTAGAAAGTTGTGAACCCTAAAATTGTGTGTTGTATTGCTTGGACCCTCGTGGGGTTTATATGGAGGTACAAGAAGGAGGTAAACTTGGAGTACAAGGAATAGCAATCCTAGTCTATCTCAAAGTCCTACGTGTACGTGTACATTTATTCTAACATTCCCCCTCAGTCGTAACGGGAGTGAAGCGGAAGATTGCGACTGACTTTGAAGGCTTGCGCATCCGTCGCTCCTCCTCTCCGTTATCATCAACTACGTCTCTGATGTTCTTCCTCTCTTCCCTCCCGCAGTCACAGCGGGAGTGGCGTGGACGCAAGTGACGACGCGGACGTTGTTGACTGGAGTTGTTGCCGATGTGTTGCTGTAGACGTTGCCCTTGATGTCGATGTCGAGGTAGCCGTTCGTGATGTAGCCATGGTCGATATTGTCGTAGTCGTGGTTGCTATAGCCGATAGCGCCAGAGGCGCAAAAAATTGCGCGATTTTTTGTCGTAGTGTCTTAGGTTTTATACGGCGGCGGAAGGGATCTGTGGCGGCGGCGGGTAATTGTGTCATTGTTCGGTGGCGGCAGGGATCTGCGGCAGCGGCGGTTTTTGTGTCATTGTGCGGCAGCGGCAAGGTTTTGCGGCGGCGGCGGTTTTTTGTGTCACTGCGGCGGCGGCAGGTATCTGCGGCGGCGGCGGGTTTTTGGGCAGCGGCAACGGCAAAGGACCACGTGGATGTAGACCATAGCAATGATTTTGTTGGCGACGTAGAGCTCGACGAATATCTTGATGTAGTCGTACAACTTGATGTAGATGTTTCATGTTTGGCTTGGTGTAGTTTCCGGCTCGATGAAGTGCAGATCGGTAGATGATGTTGAAGACGTACATATGCTAAGCGTGTCACGGTCGTCGGGTAAATCGATGAAGTCCCGCATGAATCCGATGGATTAGTACAGGAAATATACGTGCATACCCTCGCGTGATGGTCCTGCTGATGGAGCGATCGTAGGCTGCACGGCTGCCTCGTGCATGCATTGATGCATGGAGCATGGACCTCCACGCGGGACGCCGCTCGTGCGTGTGTGGCTGCCTCCGTTCCTGCTGCAGCTTCTGGAGATCGACGTGCGTGCTGGTGCCATCCTTTGTCGCATCGGCTGAGGTCGACGTAGATTGGATCGGATCGCCGGATGACGATTATTTTCGAGGATTGAAGCACCGATCTTCACCGAAAGAGGATCAAGATCATGGGATTTATTTTATCTAATTGGATCTAATCTTATCTATGCGATTGGAATTTCGAAACTGAATCTAATCTAATCTAAGAAACTGATCCGATCTTTAATCGAAATCGGGTGTCGCGTCGCCGAGGAGAGATTAATCTCCTCGGGGGCGGCGCGTTGCGGAAGTGGTGGAGAAACCTAGGATCGACGTCGTGAGATAAACCGCTCTAATACCATGTAGAAAGTTGTGAACCCTAAAATTATGTGTTGTATTGCTTGGACCCTCGTGGGGTTTATATGGAGGTACAAGGAGGAGGTAAACTTGGAGTACAAAGAATATCAATCCTAGTCTATCTTAAAGTCCTACTTGTACGTGTACATTTATTCTAACAGTGTGTGGATGTATACGACGGGCTTGGCTCACTACGCATGTCAATGTGGGAATATGTGTAGGGAAATGATAGTCCACATAAGTCAAGGTAGGTGGGATGATTGTTTTTTGTCAGTATATGCCATAACTTGTGAAATGAATACACATGTACTGTGCACGGAAGATTTTGTTACTTATTTGTTATTGACGCATGCATTATGATATTTTCAATCTTTGCCGCTGGTGACTAGTCATGGAACTTTTATATATACTAGCCGCTCCACCTTCATGCCTTGTCCCAGGACGGCTAGCATAGTGCACTCGTGTGTGTTTTCATGTAGGGCACAACCGGGTGTAACAATGTTTCTATAGTAGTAGCATGTCTTTGTCCTAAAACTATATCTCAAACTTGAGGACACCCAAGGACAATACATTTTTATCCACACAATATTCTTAACAGAAACAAACACATCAAAACCACCAAGAAGTACAACATAGTCTATTTGGTATGACATTTTTGCCAAAGAAACATCTTGTAAGGTCTAGTGGATGGACAAGTCAAGATGTTTTTTTTTCAAGAAAACTTCCAATCTATTCATCAATTGTCAAGACGGTACAAAGAATTCAAAAATTACAAAAAAAAACATCTAGATTCGTAGACCACCTATCGACGACTGCCAGCACTAGAGCGAGCCGAAGGCGTGCCACTGTCACTGTCCCTTCATCACCAGAGTCGGGCAACCCTTATTGTAGTAGACAGTCGGGAAGTCGTCGTGCTAGATATTGGCACAACAAAACATACGATATATCATCCATATTGCATATACATAAGCATGAAAAAAATTAACAATGACTATGAAGCCAGCTTTTTCATCAAAGCATGTAAGCCAAAAATTTAATAGGTTCTTTATCAGAGGAAGCAGGGGCTAGGGCGATGGCCGGCCGGAGGAAGCATGGGGCGGGACAACGCTGGCTAGAGGAAGCAGGGGCGGTGCCGAGGGCGGATCCTGGCGACGGTGTTGTGCGGGTGAAGACAGAGAGATGAGAGAAATGGAGTAGAGAGGGGAAAAATAAGGGCGACCACCATACAAGACAAGGAACATGAGAAGGCACTCAACCAGCAAGAGAAAAAACAAGCAGATGTCCTGAAATCAGCCTCAATCAACCAAGGTTACGGCTTTAACTAATATAATCTGTTGTAGTCCATACTCCCGTTTTTCAGATCATGGGTCATGGCCCATTTGATTATAATGATACTGCTAACATTCGTAGAAAGGGCTACTCATACAAGAAAACACATTTCACAAACATTTACATAAGTTGTTCAGGAAATGCTCTTTGGCCTCATTCATTGCTATAAGTATATGCTAGATGTTCTGAAATATATAAGTTCCTAGTGTCTGGTTCTTTAAGATAAACATGAACATCTCAGACAAAAGGTAGAAATCGATAATTAAAGATAATTTATATGGAGGAAAAAATGCCGGATTAAACCAAGATAATTTATAAACTTGATCATCGTGAGAGGGTCAAAGCATAATTGCAGGTCATAATTAGAAGAGTTATGTTGATACAACAAATTCGAAAAAGAAATTCAGGTACACACACATAAAGCTAGCATCAAATTAAATGTTTGTTCCAAGCATCAAAATCAGTAAGCATAGAGTGTTCCATACAAAGTGTTTAACAATGAAATAAGAAGAAACATTAGCTATATAAACAAGCCGTACCAAACAGCCACACGTCAAGGCTTTATCTCATCAGCATGCAAGAAATGAGGACATATTCGAAGCACCAAGAACATATATCTGGCAGAAGATCTAGAGGTGGAGAACGAATAACTACACGCAAAAAACGAAGGTTTCTCTTTATGGGATTGGAAGTTTATGAGGTCAGAGCAACAACATGTGCACCAAAACACAGAAATAACATGTATGCTTTTTCGTGATAAACCAAAAAATCATACAAACGACATAACACTACGAAGTTATAGAACTCGTTGTGGAGAGAGAGGAGAGCTTCCCTCCCTCGACGTCGATGTTGTATAGTGTAAGCTCATAACTAGAAAGCGTGCACCACCGACGAGGCCATGCTCTCCATCCCTAAGTCGATGGACACGTTAGTCGGTGACTTCGTAGAGCTACTCACCATCGTCAAGAATGACAACGAACCACGAAAAGACAAAGTAGATAAGCTATGTGTTCCCATCTACACCCAGCTGATCGACCAATTTATCTCGATTGGGAAGCTCACAACATAATTTCAACGTAAAAAAGTCTAGGTACTAATGCCTACCACATGCCACCACCAGTGTACACTTTTCCGCATTTTCGACTATGCGCGGCCGAGAAGTTCACCACGACACGAACCACGAAAAGACAAAGTAGATAAGCTATGTGTTTGAAGGGTCGCGTGTAGGCTACACTAGCGCAAATCAAAATTTTCTACCGCGACATCCAAGGAACTGCTGTAGTTATAGATCACGGGATTACCACTAGACGCGATGTGCCGTGCCGAAGTCGGTGAAGCGAGTCGGGGCAGGGTAGACGTACAATCCTCTCCGATCCAGTCGGTCCCACGAACAGATCCCACGAACAGATCCTCTCGGCGGCTCGTCCAAGTGCTCCAAGTGCAGCACCTCTATCGGTATCCACACGTACGGCGTGGAGGCGCCGCTCGCCGGACTACTAGGTCCGCGCGGGCGGCAGGGGCGTGGTGAGATGGTGGCTGGGTGGATTGTGGTGCGGAATTGGGCAACCCTAAAACGTCCAGCCTCCTCTCCTTATATAGACCTCCCCATATTGGGCTGCCTCAACCGAAGCCCATTCTGGAGTCTATTCCAGCCCAACTCGGATCCAATCCGAATTCTGCCTTCACTGCCTTAAGTGTGTGACCCTATAGGTTCAGGCACGTTTAGACATGACACGAGTACACCTACTCGGCCAATAGTTGGTAGCGGCTTCTATCAAAACGTGCCAACTCCCAAACGCACATAAAGATCGTATCGGACGAACCATCACAATGTTTATGCCATTCCCTTTGCCTCACGATATTAGGTCAAGCCTCCAGCTGACCTCTCTTTCTCGATCCTGTGATTCGGAATCCCATACTAGGTTAACCATTAACCTTATGTAGCACGGCCATGCATTTCTGGATCCGATCACTCGAGGGGCCCAGAGAAATATCTCTCTCAAGTAGAGAGGGGCAAATCCCATCTTGACTGACTATGCCTTGCAGCATGTTTCATGACAAACCCGTAAGCTACCTTTATGGCTACCCTTTCACGGTGTAGCGTTGGATAGCCCCAAAGTAGGTCAATTCACATCTCAAGTACATACGACAATCTCAGGTCTAGGGACAAAACAAAACACATCGTGTAGAGAGAGAACTATGAACGTTTGCTTCATTGTCTCAAGGTGGGTCAGCCCAACTCTATGTTCACAACATAAGTCCACATTATTAGTTTTGACATCTCCATGTCTATGACTTGTGAAACATAGTCATCTACTAATACATGTGCTAGTCTAATATTCAAGTGTGTCCTCACATGAACTCCGACTAGGGACATATTTAGAATAACCATACAAGTAATGAGTTTCACAGACAAGTCCTCAACTCGCCAATCAATACAAGACATTATTCAAGGCACATTATAAATCATGGATACATTGAAATATCATCATCTCTATGATTGCCTCTTGGGCATATTTCCTATAGTGTTCCCATCTACACCCAGCTGATCGACCAATTTATCTCGATTGGGAAGCTCACAACAGAATTTCAACGTAAAAAAATCTAGGTACTAATGCCTACCACATGCCACCACCAGTGTACACTTTTCCGCATTTTCGACTATGCGCGGCCGAGAAGTTCACCACGATTTTCCGATGCAAAAATGTAATCAATATAAATTTTGCAAAACAAAAAACCAGGCGCTAATGTCTAGCGCAATTTCGACTATGCTCCTCGCTCTAATCAGAGTTTCAGAGATCTTTTCATTGTTTTTTTATTGGCTGACGAATTATCGATCGAACGGCTGGGCTCTGCCTCTTTTTCTGTGCTCTTTGGCATCTTTCACAGCTGATAGTCGTGTAAACCCCGTGTTGGCGATTCCGTTGCCTCGTCGTGCCTAATAAACCCGTGTAGCTCTTCGTCACGTTCCGATGTGGGACTAATAATATTTCGGCCGAGCGCAGAGTGCGCGGCCCAGCCCATCCCAGCCTCCGGCCCAGGAAGCATTCCTCCCACTACTACCGGCGGAAGCGACGGCGCCGGCGACGACCAGCCCCGAGCTCCGCCGGCCACTCCTTCCGCAAGAACCGATGGGTCCACCCGCAGGCCTCCGCCGCCCCCAACTCCACCCCGCTCTGCGAGTACTTCGAGTCCTTCGACCGCGCCGCTGCCGCCGGCGACCTCGCCGACCTTCGCTCCCTCGGCCGCGAGCGGACGCTCAAGTAAGCCAATGCCGTGGTATGTTAAAATAGGTCTAGTTGTATATTTCCTGTCATGTATTTGTACACGTATTGTACGTATGTAACTCTGCTGATCATTATATAAAGGAGAGACGTGGTGAGGCTAAGCCCCACGGAAAGCCCAAAGCACTTTGTTTATCTTGGTATCAGAGCCAAACCCTAGACCTATTTTAACATACCACGGCATTGGCTCTGATACCAAGATAAACAAAGTGCTTTGGGCTTTCCGTGGGGCTTAGCCTCACCACGTCTCTCCTTTATATAATGATCAGCAGAGTTACATACGTACAATACGTGTACAAATACATGACAGGAAATATACAACTAGACGTGGCGGCTGCTGGATCTCCTCTTCACGATGACGAGGTCATCGACATCATGCTGGGCGGGCTCGGCCCTGCCTTCAACGCCATCGCCGCCGGCATGGGATTTGCGGGAGTCCCCATGACGATCGGGATGTTCTACTCCCAGGTCCTAAACTACGAGGCCCTCCAGAAGCAGCAAGCGGAGGTCGCAGACTGGTCTTCCTCCGCAAACCTCGCATTGCGCCCGGTCTACTCCAACAATTCCGGGCGCCCGTACGACAACCGCCCTTCTAGTGGCGGCCGCCCTGCGGGTGGTGCACCACAGGGGCAGCACGGCCCTGTCCAGGGAGGCTACGGGCAGGGCACCGGCGGCCAAGGAGGCCAGGACCGTCGACGCAACGACGGCAACGGCGGCAATGGCCGCAATGGAGGAGGTAACGGTGGCGGCAACGGCCGCAACCGCCGCTGGCGCCCCCAGTGTCAGCTTTGCAGGAACTGGGGGCATGAGGCTGGTGACTGCCGCAAGATGCGCTATGATCAGGACCAGCGCACCGGCAACGCTGCATCGACCTCCTCCAACGAGCAGTACTGGCACCTGGACACGGGTGCCACCGATCACCTGACGAGTGATCTCGAGCGTCTCCAGGTTCACGAGCGCTACGGCGGGAAGGATCAAGTGCAGGTGGCCAATGGTGCAGGTTTGTCTATTTCGCATATTGGTCACTCTAAATTAGCCGGTTCATCTCTTCACTTGAAGAATATCCTTCATGTTCCGCGTATTAGCAAACACCTTCTATCTGTTTTTCGTCTTGTCTGTGACAACGATGTTTTCGTTGAATTTCATCGTTCATTTTTTCTTGTTAAGGACAAGGCCACACGGAGAGTTCTTCTTCACGGTAGAAGTCATGGCGGTCTCTACCCAATCCCGTTTGGTCGTGCATCATCCGCGTCTTCCCGCCAAGCGTCTTCCAGCACCCGCGTCACCACCGCCCAGTGGCATCATCGTCTTGGCCACCCCACCAATAATGTAGTTCAAAACATTGTTAGGGATAATGATTTAGAGTGTTCTTCCCATAATCAGACTTCCGTTTGTAATGCTTGTCAATGTGCTAAAAGTCGACAATTGCCTTATAATGCTTCTCACCGTGTTTCTACTATGCCTCTTGAGTTAGTTCACTCCGATGTTTGGGGTAAAGCTAGTGCATCTTCCGGGGGGTATCAGTACTATGTTAGCTTTGTCGATGACTTCTCTCGTTTTGTTTGGATTTATCTCCTCAAGCATAAGTCTGATGTTGAGCAAGTGTTCTATGAGTTCCAGAATCATGTTGAGCGTCAATTAGACACTAAAATTAAAGCCGTTCAGTCGGATTGGGGTGGTGAGTATCATCGGTTGCATCGCTATTTCCAGCGCACCGGCATCGTCCATCGCGTCTCGTGCCCTCACACCTCGCAGCAAAACGGGGTGGCCGAGCGCAAGCACCGTCATCTGGTAGAGACGGGTCTGGCTCTTTTAGCTCATGCGTCCCTTCCTTTGCGTTTTTGGGATGAAGCTTTTCTTACGGCATGCTATCTCATTAACCGCATGCCCACACCTGTTTTACAGCAGGATACCCCAGTTCATCGGCTTCTCAAAGTCAAACCAGACTATTCGTTTCTCCGCACCTTTGGGTGCGCATGCTGGCCTAGCTGCGTAAGTACAACGCCCATAAGCTCTCGTTCCGCTCTACTATGTGCGTTTTCCTCGGATATAGTTCCATGCACAAAGGGTATAAGTGTTTGGATCGCTCCACGGGTCGGATTTATATCTCTCGTGATGTCGTCTTCGATGAGTCCGTTTTTCCTTATGCATCTCCAGGTGTCACGGTTGATGTTTCTACTCTCGCGGACGCTATCGTATCCTTCCGATGAACCGGTTATGAGTACCACTATGCGTAAATATGACCTGTCTTATTTGTCCACTGATATGCCTATTCCAGGCAACTCCATTTCTGTACAGGACTCCGCTGAGGCCGCCGCTTCTCCGTTGTCTGTGATCGACGTGCATGGAGCCCCGGCGATCGACGTGCATGCGGGGCGCGCGACCGAGGTCGCCTGCTGCGCCTTCCCCGCCCACGTCTGGACCGCCCGCTGCGGAGCGTTCCTCTGGGCCGGCTTCCCCTGCGCCTACGGGGCCTGGGCCGGCTTGCTCGTCGCCCACCGTTGCGCCCCGTCAGCAGTCTGCTGTTGCTGCGGATGATCAGCCCGCGTCGCCTTTCGTCGAAGGAGGTTCTCTCCCTTCGACCGCGCCGCCTGTGGCTGATCCTGGACATGCTATGGTCACTCGCACGCGGGATCACACGCGCCAAGAGAAGAAATACACCGATGGCACGGTGCGCTACGACACCCGTCGGCGCCCTTCTTTGCGACGCCCGTGTCTCATCGCGATGCTCTTCGCGACATCGCTTGGCGCGCTGCCATGTCTGATGAGGTCGCTGCTCTCCATCATACCAAGACTTGGGTCTTGGTTCCTCGCCCTCCTGGTGTTAATATCGTCGGCAGCAAGTGGATTTTCAAGACCAAATATCGCCCCGATGGTTCTATTGACAAGCATAAGGCTCGTCTCGTTGCTCGTGGCTTCACACAGCAGCATGGCATTGACTACGGTGACACGTTCAGTCCTGTTGTCAAACCAGCTACAGTTCGGCTGGTCCTCTCTCTCGCGGTCTCTCGAGGGTGGAGTCTTCGACAAGTTGATGTTAGTAATGCATTTCTTCATGGTTTTCTCTCGGAGGATGTGTATATGCAGCAGCCCCCTGGCTTTGAGGATGAGCAGTATCCCTCTCATGTGTGCAAGCTGCAGCGAGCTCTCTACGGTCTGAAACAGTCCCCTCGTGCTTGGTATGCTCGGCTGAGTGCTCTCTTGACGGATCTTGGTTTTGTTCCATCCAAGGCTGACACGTCCTTATTCACTTTCTCTCGAGATGGTGTTCAGATATATATGCTGGTGTATGTCGATGACATTGTGATTGCTGGATCTACTCCGGGAGCAGTTGATGGTCTGGTTCGCTCCCTGTCTGCTAGTTTTCCCATTAAGGATCTTGGCAAGTTGGAGTATTTTCTGGGTCTCGAGGCGTCCTACAATTCAGGGGGGATGACTGTCACTCAGCGGAAGTATGCATTGGATCTTTTGCACCGTGTGAGTATGGAGAATTGTAGTCCTACCCCTACACCGCTGTCTGCCACAGAACGTCTTGCTCGTAAGTCTGGCACTCTTCTTGGTACCGATGATTCTTTCCGGTATCGCAGTATTGTTGGAGGCCTTCAGTATTTGACTCTTACTCGCCCAGATATCTCTTTTGCGGTGAATAAAGTATGCCAGTTCCTCTCACAGCCGACTGATGTTCATTGGGAATCAGTCAAGCGCATCTTGCGATATGTCAAAGGGACACTGAATACAGGGCTGAGTTTCCGCAAGTCTGCTTCCACCAGTATTAGTATTTTCACTGATGCGGATTGGGCAGGATGTCCTGATGATCGTCGATCCACGGGAGGTTTTGCTGTCTTTGTTGGACCGAACCTCATCTCCTGGAGCTCGAAGAAACAGCCCACTGTCTCGAGATCGAGTACTGAGGCAGAGTATAAGGCACTTGCCAATGGAGCTGCTGAAGCTATATGGATAGAGTCCCTACTCACGGAGTTAGGAGTATCCCAGCAGCGCACCCCCATACTGTGGTGTGATAATTTAGGAGCTACATACCTGACCGCCAACCCAGTCTTTCACGCACGTACTAAGCACATTGAGATCGATTTCCATTTTGTGCGAGAGCGCGTGGCTTCTGGAGCTCTTCAGGTTAGGTTTATCTCTTCTGATGATCAGCTGGCTGATGTCTTCACTAAACCAGCCACTCGACAGATGCTAGACCGTTTTATAACCAATCTAAACCTTGTACATAGTAGCGGTTCAGATTGAGGGGGAGTGTTAAAATAGGTCTAGTTGTATATTTCCGGTCATGTATTTGTACACGTATTGTACGTATGTAACTCTGCTGATCATTATATAAAGGAGAGACGTGGTGAGGCTAAGCCCCACGGAAAGCCCAAAGCACTTTGTTTACCAGTACCTCCAATACTTGATGTTGTGCCAGCATCGTCTCCCGGGAGCCTGGCCGTGTTCGACACTGTCTGCATTGAGGCGCTGAGCGTCAGCATCCGCAAGCAGACGTTTGAAGGCGCCGATCGAGACCCGCGGCGCATCTCGCAAGAGATTGATAGGTACCGAGCATCGAACAGGTAAAACTCTTGGATCTTTTGAGGATTATGGGGTTTTTCCCTTGAAAATTAAAATCTTGAAGCGTCCAGATGGATAGGTAATGGTTGCTCGCTAACTTCCTTGTTTGTTAGGAAGGTTCAAGGCCACTGATGCCAATAGGCTTCGTGCTGAATACAATGTGGATGGATTGGCACAGAGGGTAAATATCCGCCAAGTGAGTACACTATTCCCTCTCGTGGACAGGCTACGATAATGTACTTCTTGTCATGAAGTATTGGGTGCTTGGCTTGCAAATCCATCCTTTGCCTGATGACATTCCCTCCCAACTTCTGCTCGGCGCTGCGTGCTCCCTCCTTGCTTAATCTTTATATGTTAAAAGTGTTTAAACAATCTTGTTCACTTAATCTCCATATGCCACCATAATTTTCAAAATCATATTCTATTTCTCTATGTAGTACATATCATGATTATGCATAATTCTACTTGATAAATGCAAGACTGATCCTACAGAGAACAATAGCATAGAGCGTTTCAGGACAAATGCACGGGGATATGGCTTGGGGTATGATTGTGTGATGATTCAGTTGCTGTAGGCTCGGAAGCACGGACACGGCAACATCTGCCGAACTGCCGTGGGGATACGCCAGGATACGCGAATTTGCAGTATCCCCGAAATTCGAATTAAAATAAAAAGAAAAAAAATCAGGGATACGGGGGGACACGCAAGGTCAGGACTCAAGAGGAGATGAAACCTGGAGGTCAGGAGGAAGGAGAGGAGGCTGTCGACTGGAGGTCAGGAGGAGAGGAAAGGGAGAGATCCCAGGAGAGGCAAGGGAGAGAGCACAGGAGAGGACCGCCGGTGCAGAGAAAGGAGGTGGATCGAGGGGAAAGGCAGCGAGGAGGAAGGAGAGGAAGCTGGCGGCGCTAGGAGAGGAGGAATCACGTGATGGGTGCTAGGTTTATTGAGGGGTGAGCTGGGAGCAGTTAGAAGGGGCCGTGCTGGGCCTGGCCGGCGTGACAACTTTGCTCTGTTTGCTGTGTAATGGGCTATGTAATGGCTAACTTCGCTCGGTTTGCTGTGTAATGGGCTATGTAATGGTTTATTGAGTCCCCTTTAAAAAAATGTAATGGTTTATTATAGGTTTATTTTATATATACTCGCCGTATCCCCGAATGACTGTTTTTGGAAAATGCCGTATCCCGTATCCCGTATGCATATCCCCGTCTTTCCGTCCCCGTGTCCGTGCTTCTTAGGCTGTAGGTGCTTCATATTCAAATTCTTAGGCTGTAGGTGCTTCATATTCAAATCGTCATCTGGTACTCTGGTAGCTGCTCGTTTGGCTGTCAAGTAGGGGATAATAGGCTAATCGGCCGATTTATCCGTTTCGCGGCTACTTGCTGGCCCTCTGACCAGAGATTAATCGGCCAGTTAACTTGTTAATCGGCTGATTTCTTGAACAGGGTTCATATTAGCCTTTTAATTTATCCGGTGTCAGCCATTTCAGTTTTTTTTTCTTATCATTGATTATTATTGGTGTTTTTATTTTCCAGTACCCAGTCTTCAGAATCCCTGTTGACTAAACTTATTTGCTGTCAACTTTCAGGCTGATCGAGTGACAGAATTCTGTAAACGAAACAAATTGCAGTTGATCATTAAGAGCTCATGAGTGTGTAATGGATGGATTTGAGCTATCCGCTCATTTACTGTGGAACACTTTATTTCCAGCCACTAATTATTGTGGGATGCATCATGTTGCACAATTTTGTCACCTATGCGACAGATTGTTTGCTAAGACGATGTGTGCACCAGACACTGCAAACAATGCTGGCGCCATACTTTTGGTGGAAAGGTTCTAGTTAATCTACCAAAGTTAATTCATGTGCTTCCACCACCTGTTAATTCTCCCGAGTCATCCCCTGAACATGCCATGGATGCCACGTGGATGCAGGTGAGAATTTATCTTTCTAACTCTTCTAATCTCTTAAGTGAAAGCATGGATCAACTTGATCTTGAGAAGTACACTCTAAATGGACGGTTGTGTTTGAATGATTGTTTTTCACACTCACCCATTCCCTATTCTGAAATCCAAAAATCATTATAAGTCATGATGTTCATCTTTTACTGGATTAGCGATAACTCACAAAGGTGCTACAAATGTGTCCATATGCAGGAACTTAACATAGAACGGCCACCCACACCAACCAGAGGACGACCGCATTCTGCCGGTGACAGGAACTCTCTTGCTTACATATGATAACGTCTAAGTGGCAGCATCTGCAAGAAGACGCTTGAAGGCACCGAGCGAAACCTGTGGCGCTTCAATCAAGGGATTGATAGGTACTGAGCATCGAAGAAGTAAAATCTTAGATCTTTTGAGGAATATGTTTTTCCCCTTAAAATCTTGTAACTTTGCGATGGATAGGTAAAGGTTGCTCACTAAATGCTTTATTTGGTAGGAAGGTTCAAATGCCAATAGGCTTCATGCTAAATACAATAGACTGGTGGATGGATCGAAGGGGTAGGGCAAAAGGATGTATCATATAAGGCCAATCGTGCACCTGTCAAATATATATTAGCCAGCCATCAAAAGGAAGTGGGCAGTATGGTGGTAAACAGCGATAGCTCCAAACCTTCTGCAAACTGCCCAGAATGCTGATTATTTCCTTCGGTTCCAAGAGCTTTTTCGCAAAGCCCATGAAGATGAAGGGGGAACTGATCAAGCAAAGGTTACAATTACTGTGGCACCACTCCTGCCTGCCGATCTATTGGTTCTCAATTCTCAATTCATTGGTATGAAACTGCATGCCATTAGCTGATATTCATATGGGAACATGGGTACACAACATTCAATGTCATCCTGGCCAAGGGGCACAGCTGGTTCGAGGTGCTGGAACTTACACCAAAGTGGTCAAGGAGTCAGCCTCCCAGTGTCTTGTACAGCTACGTACCATCGGGTACTGAGAAACTCATAGATTCCAGATGCCTGGCTACCATCGATATAGTTTCCAACCCCAGCCCACAAGAGATTAGGAAAGCAGGACAGAGCTGGTGGTTAGGCTGGCGTCCAGTCGTTCGTGGCGTTGCAAGGAACCCAGTGGATCATCCTCATGGTGAAGGTGAGGGCCGCAGCAAAGGTGGTAGGCCATAGATGTCACCTTGGGGGAAGCCCACCAAAGCAGGATAAAGGAAGGGCCAAGGAAACAAAAGTTTAGTTCGTTTCACGAATGATCTTTATTTTTTGAAAAATAGCAGGCTTTCGATCTGGATCTCGATAAGAAAAGAACTGTAACTTATGATGAAGTCCTCATGATCTGTTTTGCTTTCCTGCAAACAGTTGCTGCTACAGCAGTTTCGTTTTCTACTGTGTGTATGAATAAGTGATCTTTGGACTTGCCTGTGCACAGTTTACTTATTTAGTTATTTGCATTTCTGTATAACATTTGATTGAATTGTTCAGCTGTGTGGCTTCTGGTTGACCTTTAGACTTAACATGTGCCAAGTTTGCTTGTGGCATTTTTAATCTGTTTTGGTTCTGATTATTTGCTCTATCTGGATAAGCAAACTGGGAACCTGATTGATCTGCATATTTCTATTTTCTGCAGCTCTTATCAATTCTGAATTGTGGCTTAAGCTTCTGGACCGAACTATGTCACTCCCCCCATGATTTGTGCCATTGTGCTTTTGGTGCAAACAATTTCTGCTACAGCAGTTTCATATGAATAATCAACATTTTAACTTGGCGGTGCTCAGTTTGCATGCTTTGCATTCCATTCTGGCATTTGCTTGCTTCAAGTGCTGGCTCCTAGCCTCTTCACTGTCGTAGGACACCCATTAGGCTCTCTCATGTGCTGTGTATTGTCGGAACCTCGTGTTGATTAGTTGAACACAACGAGTTCAACAAATCTACTTAGGCCACACACACGCTCTAGTTGCTTGTTTCCATATGCCTCTAATTCCTATGGGTTTACCTGCCATGTTTACATGGATTGAAATTTATATATTTACGCTCAAATGGAGTTGTAACATCACAGTGGAGTGTGTGGATGTATACGGCGGACTTGGCTCACTACACAGGTCAATATGGCAATATATGTAAGGAAATGATAGTCCGCATAAGTCAGGGTAGGTGGGATGATTATTTTTCATCAGTATATTCCATAACTTTTGAAATGAATACACATGTACTATGCACGGAAGATTTTGTTACTTCATTGTTATTGATGCATGCATTCTGATATTTTCTATCTTACCGCTGGTGACTAGTCATGGAACTTTTATATATACTAGCCGCTCCACCTTCGTGGCGTTGTCCCACGACGGCTAGCATAGTGCACCCGTGTGTGTTTTAATCTAGGGCACAACCGGGTCATAGTAGTAGCATGTCTTTGTCCTAAAACTATATCTCAGACTTGAGGACACCCAAGGACAATACATTTTTATCCACACAATACTCTTCACAGAAACAAACACATCAAAACCACCAAGAAGTACAACATAGTCTATTTGGTATGACCTTTTTGCCAAGGAAACATCTTGTAAGGCCTAGTGGGTGGACAAGTCAAGATTTCTTTTTTCCACGAAAACTTCCTATCTATTCATCAATTGTCGACGGTACAAAGAATCCAATTTTTTTAAAGATTACATCTAGATTCGTAGACCACCTAGCGACGACTATCAACACTAGAGCGAGCCGAAGGCGCGCCGCTGTCACCGCCCCTTCATCACTGGAGTCGGGCAAACCTTTGTTGTAGTAGACAGTCGGGAAGTCGTCTTGCTAGATATTGGCACAACAAAACATATGATATATCATCCATATTGCATACAGAAGCATGAAAATATTAATAAGGACTATGAAGCCAGCTTCTTCATCAAAGGAAGCAGGGGCAGGGCGATGGCCAGCCGGAGGAAGCATGTGGCGGGATAACCCTGGCCAGAGGAAGCAGGGGCGGTGCCGAGGGCGGATCCTGGTGACGATGTTGTGCGGGTAAAGACAGAGAGATGAGAGAGGAAGGGAGTAGAGAGGGAAAAAGAACGACAACCACCATACAAGACAAGGAACATAAGAACGCCCTCAACCAGCAAGAGAAAAAACAGGCAGATGTCTTGAAATCAGCCTCAGTCAACCAAGGTTACGGCTTTAAGTAATGTAATCTATCATACTCCCCGTTTTTTAGATCATGGGTCATGGCCCATTTGATTATAATGATACTGCTCAACATTCGTAGAAAGAGCTACTCATACAAGAAAACTCATTTCACAAACATTTACATAAGTTGTTCAGGAAATGCTCTTTGGTCTCATTCATTGCTATAATTATATTCCAGATATTCTGAAATATATAAGTTCCTAGTATCTGGTTCTTTAAGATAAACAACATCTCAGACAAAAGGTAGAAATCGATAATTAAAGATAATTTATATGGAGGAAAAAATGCCAGATTATACCAAGATATTTTATAAACTTGATCATCGTGAAAGGGTCAACGCATAATTGCAGGTCATAATTAGAAGAGTTATGTTGATACAACTAATTCGAAAAAGAAATTCAGGTGCACCGTGCACAAACATAAAGCTAGCATCAAATTAAATGTTTGTTCCAAGCATCAAAATCAGTAAGCATAGAGTGTTCCATACAAAGTGTTTAACAATGAAATGAGAAGAAACATTAGCTATAGAAACAAACCGTACCAAACAGACACACGTCAAGGCTTTATCTCCTCAGCATGCAAGACCATCACTCAAATCTGGTTATGAGGAGATATTCGAAGCACCAAGAACATATATCTGGCAGAAGATCCAGAGGTGGAGAACGAATAACTACACGCAAAAAACGAAGGTTGCTCTTTATGGGATTGGAAGTCCAAAATCTAGACACTGGAGAACGTCAGAATGAACACATGGAGTTTTAGAAAAGAAGAATATTTCACAAATATGCATTACGAGGTGAGAGCAACAACATGTGCACGAAAACACGAAATAACCTGTATGATTTGTTCCTTACAGTGATATACCAAAAAATCATATAAACGACATAACACTACGAAGTTAAAGAACTCGTTGTGGAGTGAGTAGAGCTTCCCTCCCTCGACGTCGATGTTGTATAGTGTAAGCCCATAACTAGAGAGCGTGCACCACCCACGAGGCCATGCTCTCCATCCCTCGGTCGGTGGACACGCTAGGCGGTGACATCGTAGAGCTGCTAACCATCGTCAAGAATGACAACGAACCACGAAAAGACAAAGTAGATAAACTACTTGTTCCCATCTACACCCAGGTGTTCTACCAATTCATCTCGATTGGAAGCTCAGAACACAATTTCGACGCAAAAAAAAGTAATTAAGTTTTAAACAAAAAGCCAGGTGCTAATGTCCAGCACATGCCACCACCGGGAGTACATTTCCGCAATTTCGACTATGCTCCTCACTCTTACAGTTCATCTCGATCGAGAAGCTCACGACGATTTTCCCATTTACACCCGGGTGTTCCACTAGTTCATCTCGACGGAGAAGCTCACCACGATTTTCCGATACAAAAAAGTAATTAATAACTTACTTTTTTGCAAAACAAAAAGCCAGGCGCTAATGTCTAGCGCATGCCACCACGGGGAGTACATTAGCGCAATTTCGACTATGCTCCTCACTCTTATCGGAGTTTCGGAGATCTTTTCACTGTTTTTTTTTTTGGCCGACGAATTTCAATCGAACGGCTGGGCTCTGCCTCTTTTTTGTGCTCTTTGGCATCTTTCACAGCTGATGCCTGATAGTCGTGTACATCCCTGTGTTGGCGCTTCCGTTGCCTCATCCCTCCTAATAAGCCGATGTAACTTTGTGTTTTGGAAAATAAGCCTATGTAACTGCAATTACCGTAGCGAGGTGGGACTAATAATTCGCCGCCGGACTGCAACGCGCACGGGTTCGAAATTCATCCCGCGAGATCGGCGGCCCAGCCCATCCCGGCCTACGACGTTGTCCGGCCCATCCTCCTCCTCCCTCTCACTACTGCCGGCGGAAGCGACGGCGACGGCGCCGGCGACTGCCAACCCCGAGCTCCGCCTCGCCTCCTCTTCTCCCACAGACCTCCAGCCGTAGGCCTACGCCTCCGCCGCCCGCGACTCCGTCGACACCTCAGCGCGTCCTGGTCCGAGGGAAGGCCGCTTCCGATCCCCGGTATCCACCCCGCTCCGCTAGCTCTTCGAGTAATTCGTCCGCGCCACCGCCGCCGGCGACTCCAAAGCGTCCCCCATCGTCGCTTGCGTGATGAAGTTCGATCTGGATGGCACTTTCTATACGCAGCGATCTACCCAGAGCAGCACGTGTACCGGCAAGACGGCAGCGTTCATCTCCCTCATCACCTCCTACTCCAAGTTTCTCGAGACATTGCCTGGTTAGTCAAGTTGATTCTGAATCATCAATTGTCAAGTGCAATCGATGTCCAAATCCCTTCCGAGTTGGCTCTCCACTCGACGGATCATGTCCCTCCTCTCCTCATCCGGCGTGTAGTCCACGAACGGGCTATCCTTTAGCGCTTCCTAACAATGGCCGAACTTCCACTTCCTCGTCTCCGGCCTCCCCCCAAGCGCGTTGTACAGTAGGACGGCATCGTCTATCTATGAAAATGAAATAGGTACTCCATAAATCGGTGCTAAAGCATTTGAGAATTGGATCCAACATTGTAGAAAATTTAAAAATAAAAACTTACGGAACCCATTTGGGCAAAGCATCCGGCGAACTTGTTCACTTCCGCCACTATGATGTGCCATCTTTGGCGTAGGGAGCTCTCATCGCAGACAAATTCCGAGTTTGCATTGAAAACTTGACCGATCCGGCCTCCCCCCAAGCGCGTTGTACAGTAGGACGGCATCGTCTATCTATAAAAATGAAATAGGTATTCCATAAATCGGTGCTAAAGCATTTGAGAATTGGATCCAACATTGTAGAAAATTTGACAATAAAAACTTACGGAACCCATTTGGGCAAAGCGGCGAACTTGTTCACTTCCGCCACTATGATGTGCCATCTTTGGCGTAGGGAGCCCTCATCGCGGACAAATTCCGAGTTTGCATTGAAAACTTGACCGATCCGGCCCCAAAACGTAGCACAGTGGAGTGTTCCGGTCACAGGATCCTCCGGGGTGGACAACCACGCATTGCACAGCAGCTTATCATCGCCGATGGTGTACGCCGGACCTCTAGGAATGGCCTACGGAGTACATCGGACATCAAATTCCTAATCATTCTACTCCTATCTAAAATGTGAGAATTTCAACCGGAGGCGGAGGAGGAGATTGGGAGGCGAACCTGCGGAAGCACCGCCATTGCCGGGTTGGACGCGGCGGCAGCATCGGAACTGCCAGCGGCGGCGTTGCACAGAGCCGCCGAAGACGGTGCGGCGGCATCCGGCCCAGGGCAGCTCCCAATCACCTCCTCCGCCTCCGCGAACGCATGCCAGTACAGCTCGGTGGCGGATTCGCTGCCGGAGTCGGCCATTGGGACGGAGAAGAGTGGAAATGGAGTGGAGTGGAAAGGGGATCGGAGGAGAGTGAAAGCTAGGGTTCCAACCGGGGTGGGGAATTTTCGGATATATGTGGGGTCATGTTGGGCCGCGTCCGACGAGGCGGCCAGTCCGGGCGCGTCCGGACGCCCACAAACCCTCCCCACATATGGGCTGTGTCGTGGTGGGATCACGGCAGATGCCATAGGGATGGCTAAGATGGGGCCGAATGGTCGTTGGGGAATCCGGGGAGGGTTTATGCACTCAAGAAGTGCACACGCAAGAACACGCAAGAAACCGCAAGAACACGAACGAGAAATCAAGAAACCCAGCACACAAAGCACACCGCGATGTACCCTGCTTCGGGGCCCTCTTGTGGAGGTAACACCCCTACTGCAGCACTATCCTACTCAGTGTATAGCTCAAGGTGACAAGTACAAGCTGCTCCTCGAGCTATATGATGATACAATGGTGAGATCTTGAGGTAAAAGATGGAGCTACACGGGAGGAAGTAGGCACTCCGAGCTATATCCGAGGTGTTTCCGGGGTTTCCGAGGTTCCTTTCTCTCTCTCTTCCTCTCTCGATCGATCTGTTCGTCCGTCCAGCAGGAGGGGGGTGAAGCCCACTATATAGGCCAGCCGAGTTACCGTTGTGCCCCTCGCTGAACACTGTTGCCATGCCTCTGCACCGGTCACCACCGTACCTCTGTCAGGGACAAGACGTGGCCTGCCCATCCCCTGCTGCATAACGGCAGAGCTAGCATGTCTCCTCTGACAGAGACAGGACATAGCCACGCTGCGCTACCTCGTAGCCTTTTCCCCGGATCTCGCGTGGTCAGCGGTCAGAGACGTGCAGCCCCGCCGAACCCGGGGCACGCCTCTGCCAGGCTCCGTGACAGACGCTCCCGCGTCAGGCGCTCTTGTACCAGGCTAGAAGTGACAGGAGCATTGACTCCTGCCCGACCTACGGCCTCCTGCCTCAGTTAGCCCGGGTCTTGCTCTCGCTCCTTACCTCGGGTCTTGTATTTAAGATCCGACCACCTCGGACATTACTTCCCTCAAGTGGCTTCTCCTGCACTCACCAAATAAACCATACCACCGAGGTAGTTAGGTCGGCTGAACTTAGCTCGGACAGTGAACCTCGGTTCAGGCCAACGGGATACCTCGGACCCCTCCGGGCCAAGATAGGTCGGCCCTTTCCGTACCTCGGCATATTCTTAAACTCTTCTTATGCCAAGCCTTGACCCTACCCAGGGGTAGCCCCCCGACATTAGTCCCCGAAGCTGGTGCGGTCCTACGACCTCGGATGGAGGGCCGTAGCAGGTTCAAAATAAGCAAGGCACCACCTCTAAAACCGACCTCAAACATAGCTCCGCCGAGGTACTTCCCACGTACCATAATCTAATCCGAGGTAGATATGCAATCTGAACTTTCCGAGCTGTCTGACTCAGCACAATCTGGCATCAAGATTTTCCGAGGCACGCGGCGAAGAATCTCTGCCCGGGCCTCGAAATCCGGACCTCTGAAAGACAGGTCCTGACCACACGCCGCCCTCGTCAGCCGGACCCACCGAACAGCGCACCTGCGCACTCAAGTGCGAGGCCAACTTGACCGCCACGACTCCTCGATTCTCGCGCTGACCAGCACAGGAAATCCGAGGCTGGCGGTTGCCACTCTGCGGCCCACGATGTGGCCGATCGTGCGGCCACCAACCGCGCAACCGTGCGCTCACCCGCACACGATCCCGCGCCTTCCCGGTAACCGCGCGGTAGTGCGCAGTTACCGCACGCCGTTACCACGCGGCTTATAAATAGGGGCCCAGGGGTAACTTCATCTTCTTCTTCCCCACTCGCCCACTGCTCCGCGCCCACTGCTCCGTGCCTTCTGCCTCCATCGCCGCCGTCGAGCACTCGCCGCTGCGACCTCGCCGTCTCGAAGATTCTCGCCGGAAACGCGCACCGCGCCTTGCGCCGCCACTCCGTCGTCGATCCTTCGCGCCACCCTCGACTGCCATCCAACCCCGATCTTCGAGTACCTCACCGGTGAGTTCCTTATCTCCCCTCCGTTGCCATTGTCATGAACATGTTCATCCTTCGATGAACTCGAGGATCTGGATGAATCCGATGAACTTGAGGAACCCGATGCTCTATCTTTGCACTCTTTTAGCCATTTTAGATCTCATCTAGACTTGTATCAGACGCACCCGTAGCACTGTCCTTTTAGGTTTGCCCCTTGATGAACTCGAATTTATCTCCCTTTTTAGCTCACCGGTAGATCTTTGCTAGTATCTCGCCACGGTAGAAACATGTTTCCCGCCTAAATCCTTTAGCTCGGCTGTCTGAATGATCCGAGGTATTTACCCCGGCTATCCTGAACTGTCCGAGGTACTTACCCCGGTTGAACCTCCCTCTTCTGCAGGAAAGCGTCAACATGTCTTCTGCCTCGGATCCCGCCGAGGAAGGAGCACCTGGAGAACGAGGTAGCTGGGAGGGATCCGATGTCACGGAGGTCGACATCAATGGCTCCGAGATTCACGGCGGATCCCGGCTAAACTCATCTGCCGGTTCCGAAGAAAGGAGATATCGAACCCGAGGTGGAATCCGGGGAGCGGGTCGTCTTCCTGGATCACTTCGAACGTGGTTTCGGGCTCCCGGCCGGGAAATTCTTCCGGGATTTCTTGGACAATTTGGGCTACAACCACACCACCTGCCCGCCAATGCCATCCTCCAACTTTCGGCCTACGCGACCTTTTCCGAGGGTTACCTCGGATTATGGCCAAGCATCGAGTCCTGGGCCAAGTACTTCCAGCTCAAGAAGCAAAGTGTCCCGAACAAGAAGGTCGTGGACAAGGAGATGACCGCTTGCGGGGCGGCCTCGATTTCACCTCGGCGCCTTCTGAGTTTCCTCGGATCAGGGCCTGGACTCCTGCCGCAAATGGCAACGCTCCTTCTTCTATGTGAAGAACCCGGGCCGAAGATCTCATCAATTTGCCGGAGTTCACCATTGGAACCCCCGCTGCCCAACTCAACTGGGATTATGAGCCTGCACCCGACGCTCCCGAGGTTCTTCTGATCCACCAAACCATGATGTCCCTCCAGGAGAAAAGCTGGGGGCAGATGACATCTTGCGCACCATGATCACCCGCCGAGTTAGCCCTTTACAAGCGCGGGCCCATAAGATCTGCCACATGAGTGGCCGCTACGACCCCACTCGGCACAGCACCTTTGAACTTGATGACTCCGAGGTGAAGAGGCGCATCCGGGCCATCGCCAAGACCACCATGCCCGACAAGTGGAAATGGGGTGTCAAGCCCTATGACCGAGATCACCTTCCAGCTCAAGTAAGTGTACTTTACCCGACGTATAATATTCCTCGGTTTCATTTTCACCCCGACCTTGTATTGATCTTGTGCTAACTCGGTTTTACCTTGCCACCTCTGCAGAAGTTCACTCGACAGGAAATCGAGGATGGCCCCCTTTCTTCTAAGGAGTGGACTCCCGACCTGCCTATCCCGGCCGCCGCCGAGGTTGAAGATCCGGACAATGAGGATCACCTCCCCATTCCCAAGGCCACCTCGGGTAAGACTCGTGGTTTCACCTCGCACCGCCCACCAGTTCGATCGTCTATCCAGGATTGGCCCGATGATGACGATGACGATTGCCAAATTCTGGAACCTGTCAACGTTATTCCCATTTCATATGCTCCTCCAACATATAAGAACTTTCATCCAGCGTCTGCAGCTTCCCGGAAGCGCTCAGGACCGGTACCTCGGATGCCGAGGCTTCCAAGACCTCGGAGACTGCGGCGCCCAAAGCCAAGCGTGCCAAGAAGACCTCGGCGAGGCACAAGAAGCGAGGCCCCGTGGAAGAAGATGCGTAAGTCACCTTGCTCCTTTTTACCTTTCACGCTGTTCCGAGGTTAAGTTTTTTACTCTAACTTAATCTTTTCTTTTTCGTCTAGCCCGGCTCGGCAGATCAAACAGAGCCATAGCTCGATACATTCACCACTGCCTCCAGTGGTTGAAGCTCAGACAACCGAGGTCGAGGTTAACCTCGGCAGCCCCGCCAGAGCCTCTCCTCCAGAACGGTCCATTGACCTCAGCAGCCCGGAGAAGACCATCTCCTCCCCGGTGCGTGTCTCCTCCGCCGAACTTCCACCGCCGAGCTCTGACTCCGGCCTGGGGCACTCTGCTCCCCGCCGAGATCAGACTCCTCCGCCTCCTCAGAAGGATGCGGAGACAGATCGCGCCAAGACTCCGGCTAAGACCGTGCAGGAGCCTCGGCTCTCCCCCAAGTCTCAAGCTGCGCGCAACCAGCAGCAACAGCAGCAGAAGAAGCAGAAGAAAGATTCAGCTCCAGTTGTTGAGCCCCCCAAACAGCCACAGCAAACTCCAATGCCGCCACCGCCACCGGGCCCCAAGGCTGCGAGCACCCAACTAGTGCCGCATGTTCCCGCGCCGAAGTCCACCTGATCAAGACCGCGCCCTCGAGCTCTCAGGTCGCCACCTCCCGAGCTCTTTTGCTGCTACCATCCAGCCGAACATCAGCAGCTGGGAGGTCGGGCAACTCCGGACCAAGAGCGGGAACAGCTTAGGCTCGGAGAAGCACTATGACATGGACTGGAACTCGGCTGACTGCCGAGGTCTCCTCTAACCCGAGCTCTGAGCATCCAGTTGGACCTAGCGCCGTGCTCCAGTCCATCTACAACATGCAGACTGCGGTCCTTGATTGCAGCAAGAAGGCCTCGGTAAGTTTCTTTACGCAACTCTCTTTCTTCCTTTGAAACCAAATGACAAACATACACTATTCCCAGTCCCCGAGATTCGGGTTGAGCAATTGACACTCCACCGAGTTAAAATTGCTCGGCTTGAATCTCAAAAACTTGTCATTTCTCCCATGCTGAGTCCCCGAGGCCAACGCCAAGTCCCCGGGACTCAATTGGGCCTCGGGTGCTAAAAAGACCTCGGATTTCTTCGAACTGATCTCTCTATTTTTTCAGGAGTGCAACAATGCTCGGACAAAGATCTTCAAGAACCTCCTGCTGGATCACAACAGACTGAAGAAGTCTCACCGGACTCTTCTATCCGCAAAGGAGCAGAGCGACAAAGATTACGCCTCCAAGTTGAAGACAGCCGAAGATGAAATAGCTCGGCTGCAACAAGAGCTGAACCGGGCTAATGAAGCCAAAACTGCTGTGGAGGACGCTATGAAGGTCAAAGACCAGGCCGCCGAACAGCAGCAAGAGCTTGCCAAGACCCTGGAGAGCCGCGCCACCTCGGCCGAAGCCGAACTTATCGCCCTCCGAGCTATATCGAAAAGCTGGTTGTCCGAGCTCGCTCGGATTAATCACCAAATGGACAGTAAGTTTCTTTCCCCTTTTCCTTATTTTCTGCCGACCTACACCCCGTGCCACCGTATGCCTTATTTCAGCGACAGCCTTTTTGTCTTCTTCAGAGAACTTTGAGCACTCCAAGGACAAGGCTATCCGCGAAGTTCAAGCAGCTCGGGCAAAGAGGGCTGAGACAGAAACCCTCAGCGAAAGCTGGGATATCCAGGACCACCTTGTTGCCCTTAATGCTCGGATCAGGCCGCTCAGGGCCATTGGAACCAAGCTGGTTGATGCTGCCATCGAGGTCCACCGTGCCCTCTGGCCCAAGGTCAAGACTCCCACTTGCATCGACGAGCTCGCCACGAAGCTGAAAGGAGCCGAGGCTAGACTTCGGGAGTGGAGATGCTCATCAGCTCGGGCTGGAGCGGACAAGGCCCTGGTGTTCGTGCTGTCTGGTATGAATGTTGAGATCCACACGGTTACCTCCCTGCGCAGGGGCTCTCCTTGGAACACCACCCTGATGGCATTGCGAAACGCCAAGCAGCAGCCGACCTCTTTGCTAGTTATGCAAACACCCGGACCTTTGATGAGGGCGCCTCTATTCTGAGGATGAAGAGAGCTCGGACGAGGAAGCAGAGTCCGGTGAAGAAGTTCTGACGGCGAGGAAATTGACTTTGACGAGCCTGAGAGCTCCAAGGGCAAGGCCGGCAAAACAACCGAGGTGGCTGAAGGTTCTGATGATGACTTCAGCTTCGACGAACCTCCGAACCCAAGGGCAAGTCCGGCAAAGCCGTAGCCACCGAGGTGATCTCCCCCGACGTGACGGACACCCCGGCATCCACTCCAACAACCGAGGTTGCTTCCGCGACCGAGGTGGTTCCTGCGCCCGAGGTTGTTCCTGCGCCCGAGGCTCCTGCTTCCGAGGTCCCCGCTACCACAACTCGGCGACCGAGGTCTCTGGTTCCGAGGCCTGAACTTGTCTCAAAAAACATTAAATCCCCGGTATGCCGGGTGCAGATGTAACAGACCTTAAGTAGTTTGCCTTGCTACCAGTACTATTATCTTGCTATCCGAACCATGCTTTTCTAAGAATTTATGCCGAACCCTTTTGGAACGAGTCCCCGAGTTCACTTTCGTGTTTACTATACTTGGCATTCTTTGCTCTTGTCTACCATTTTGGCGTTCGACAGTCGAGTCACAAGATTGTTGTTTATAGCATACAGTACTTAGCAAATGTCGAGGTGTGTTTCAAAATCATCCGACATAAACGAAAGGTAAAGACAGGGGTTAGTAAACGACACATGCCGAACTATATTTTTGGACCGAGTCCCCGAGTCCATTTTCATGTTTCCCACGTTTTTTCATCTTTGCTCTTGACTACCATTTCGGCGTTCGTCAGTCGAGTCACAAGATTAGTTACACAGCATACATTACTTGAAGTTTGAGACGAGGTTCAAAATAGTTCGGCATATGAACGAAATTGACAAACAGAAATAAAACACAAGCACAAGAGCGAGGCAGTCCCCGAGCTTCAACCTCGGAGTGCCGACATTTCATTAAGGATTAACCGAGGTACATACATTGCGCCCTTCATGAGTAGAAAGGTCGGAGTAGAGCTATATTCCATGGTCGCCTGACCTCTGATCCGGGGTTGTCCAGCCCATCTTCCTTGGTTCCTGCGCATCTATTAGATAGTACGAATCATTGAGCAGAGCTCGGCTCACAATGAACGGTCCCTCCCATGGAGGTGACAACTTGTGCCGACCTTTCTTGCGCTGCACCACCTCAGCACCAAATCTCCCTCGTGAAACACACGAGGGTTGACACTCCGGCTATGATAACGTCGGAGACCTTGTTGGTATATTGCTGACCGAGATGAGGCCAATTCTCTAGCTTCCTCAAGCAGATCTACTGCATCCTCCCGAGCCTCTTTTGCCTCGGCTTCAGTGTACATTGCCACTCTGGGCGCATCATATTCGATGTCAGTGGGTAGCATAGCTTCTGCCCCATAGACCATAAAAAATGGCGTATAGCCAGTTGATCGATTTGGCGTGGTCCTTAGACCCCACAGTACTGCTGGTATCTCATCTATCCAACACCCCGGCGTTTTCAGCAGTGGTTCAATGAGCCGAGCCTTGATGCCGGCCAACACTAGAGCATTTGATCTTTCCACTTGTCCATTAGACTCCGGGTGTGCCACCGAGGCTATGTCCAGCCGGATTCCCTTGTTCATGCAAAACCGAGCAAATTCTCCAACAGCAAAGTTCGTGCCGTTGTCCGAGATAATGCTATGGGGGTACCATATCGCAGAATGATCTCCTTCAAAAAAGTCACTGCTGAATGACCATCCAACTTCCGGATTGGTTTCACCTCGATCCACTTGGTGAACTTGTCCACCATCACCAGTATGTGCGTCATGTTACCTCGGGCTGGTTTGAACTCTCCCACCATATCCAAACACCATACCGCAAACGGCCAAGTGATAGGAATTGTTTTGAGCGCCGAGGCTGGCATATGCGTTTGCTTGGCAAACCTTTGGCATCCTTCACATCTCCGGACTATGGCCTCTGCATCAGCAAGAGCAGTGGGCCAATAGAACCCATGCCTGAACACCTTGGCCACCAGAGCTCTTGTGCTGCAATGATGACCACACTCTCCTTGGTGGATCTCCAAAAGCATCTCCTTGCCTTCAGCTGGCTCGACACACCGTTGCAACACCTCGGTTACGCTTCTTTTATAGAGCTCCTTGTTGATGATGGTGTACGCCTTTGCCCTCCTTTGGATTCTCCTAGCCTCGGTTGTGTCACTTGGCAAGCTTCCCTCCGTTATGAACTTCATGATTTGCTCCGCCCACTCCGGCACTGGGTGCAAAGGAAAAAATTCTCGTCCACCTCCATTGGTTCGGCCACCATAATCTCCTCCATTATTTCCTCCACCATCCTGCGACCAGTCCCCGAGTCTTGATGAGCAGTCCCCGAGGTTCGGTGCGCAGTCCCCGAGCTCTGCCACGCAGTCCCCGGGTCCGACCAAACGCACCCGACGTCTACCTCCATTGGAACAGGTCCGGGCTCTTGCTCCGCCGGGATGAAAATAGATTCGGATTCAGGAGAAGGTTTGATTGAAGGAGTTCTCAAGTGATTCAGGGCTACCCTGGTGGTACTGCCTCTTTAGATGAACCGAGCTTTGACAACACGTCGGCAGCATTATTTTCTGTCCGAGGTATATGCCTGTATTCACACCCTTCAAAGAACCCGGATATCTTTTGCACATGGAACCGATATAACGCCATGTTGGCATCCAGAGCATCCCAAGTTCCAGAAGATTGTTGCACCACCAGGTCGGAATCGCCGAAGCACTCACACGCCGGATACCGATCTCCTTCGCCACATTGAGCCATGGATTAAGGCCTCATACTCCGCCACATTGTTTGATGCTGAGAAATGAATCTGCAGCACGTATTTCAGCTGATCTCGCTTCGGCGAGGTGAGGACTATTCCAGCCCCCAGCCCGATCTTTGTCTTGGACCCATCAAAATGCATTTTCCAATAATTATAGTCCGGCCTGGGTGGCTCATACTGCATCTCGGCCCAATCACAAAAGAAGTCCGGCAACGCCTGGGATTTAATTGCATCTCTTCTCTCATAATGTGGTGCATATGGAGACACCTCAATCGCCCATTTGGCAACTCGGCCAGTTGCATCTTTGCACCCGATGATCTCCGAGATTGGAGCTTCGCACACCACCGTCATGGGATGCTCCTGGAAATAATGCTTCAACTTCTTGACCGCCAGGTAGACACCATACGTCATCTTCTGGTAGTGAGGGTAATTCTGCTTCGAGGTAGAGATCACCTCGCTCAAGTAATACACCGGTCTCTGCACCGACCTGCCACCTTCTTCGCGCTCCACCACCACTGCCACACTTACAACTCGGTTTGTGGCCGCAATGTAAAGTAACATCGGCTCATTGTGCAATGGTGACGCCAACACCGGGGCAGTGGACAACATCTTTTTCAGCTCATTGAACGCCACGTCGGCCTGCGGGGTCCATGTAAACCCGGTACTTTTCTTCATGAGCTGGTACAAAGGTAAGGCTTTTTCTCCCAGCCGACCTACAAATCGGCTCAACGAGGCTAGGCACCCTGTGAATTTCTGCACATCTTTCAAACACTTCGGTAACTTCATGTTCTCAATAG
The DNA here is from genome assembly GCA_947311845.1 of Poa pratensis. NCBI lineage: Eukaryota > Viridiplantae > Streptophyta > Magnoliopsida > Poales > Poaceae > Poa > Poa pratensis. The sequence continues at coordinate 70,023,638 of CAMZMU010000027.1, read as the reverse complement.
CTCGGATCTTGGCCGGGTTAACCTCGATACCTCGGCTAGACACCAGGAATCCGAGCAACTTTCCAGCCGGGACACCAAAGGTGCACTTGTCCGGGTTAAGCTTCAACCGATATTTTCTCAAATTCACAAATGTCTCCTCGAGATCCTCGAGGAGAGTACGTTTCTCCTTAGTTTTGATGACGATATCATCGACATACACTTGCACATTTTTGCCCATTTGAGAGTGCAGGCATTTCTGCATACACCTCTGATAAGTTGCCCCGGCATTCCTCAGACCAAAACACATGACACGATAGCAATACGCCCCATACGGGGTAATAAAAGCAGTCTTTATTTGATCCTTCGGGTTCAGTGGTATCTGGTGAAAACCAGAGTACGCATCGATAAAAGACAACAGTTCACAACCAGCAGTGGAATCAATCACTTGATCAATCCGAGGTAATGGAAACGGATCTTTCGGGCACGCCTTGTTGAGGTTAGTGAAGTCAATGCACATGCGCCACACCTTGACCACGGCTGGCTCGTCTTTCTTCTTTTCCACCAAGACCGGATTGGATATCCAGTCCGGTGCAGCACCTCCATAATGAACCCGGCTGCAAGCAACTTAGCCAGCTCGTCCAGCACCACTTGTCTTCGGTCGTCTGAGAGACGACGGGTCGGTTGCCTCACCGGTTTCACCTCGGCCTGACAAATAAAGAGTGCTCTGCCAACTCCCTCGGAACACCAGGCAGGTCCTTAGCCGACCATGCAAAGATATCCCGATTCTCACGGAGGAAGTGACAGAGCTCGCTTTCCTATTTCTCGCCCAGCCCGGTCCCAATGATGGCCATATGCTCTGGGTGCTCCGGGTCAATGGGGATCTTCTTGGTCTCCTTGGGCACCTCAAATGCTGCAGTTGAGTCCGGGCTCATCAGTCCGGACATGCCGAGCTGTGTTGACTGCGCCATTGCCACCACTTGATGCAGCTTCTTCTTCTCAGCTGCGATCACCAAAGACTCGGCCAGATTAGACCCCGCCGAGGCACACTGAATGGCTCGCTTGTAGTCACCCGAGATGGATATGATCCCATTAGGCCCTGGCATTTTCATCTTCAGGTATGCAACATGGGTGGAAATCATGAACTTGGCCAGAGCCGGCCTTCCAAGCAATGCATGGTATGCACTCTCCAAGTCCACCACCTCGAACTCGATACTCTCAACTCGGCAGTTATCCTTGGTTCCAAATGCTACATCCACCCATATCTTGCCCATGGGTGCACAGGAAACGCCAGGCACAATCCCATGAAAAGTACAACTGCTTGGCATCAACTGATTTGGCGATATGCCCAATTTCACCATTGTGTCTCGGTACATGATGTTGATGGCACTGCCATTGTCCACCAGAACTCGGGTAAACCTCACATTGTTAGTAGGCCCACACAACGTCGGATCTACCACCAGGGCATACTTTCCAGGGCTCGGCATGATCCGAGGTGTGTCTTTCCTGCTCCAAGTATCTCCTGCTCAGACCAGTTCATATAGGTCGGCACCACCGGCATTACTGCATTCACCTCCATGGCACGCCTCTGCACGCTCTTCTTGTCAGTTGGCTCGGTCACAAAGACCACATAGCTCGCATGAGCCTCTCTATAGTCATTTCCGGGGTATTCATACTGCTGACTTGGTCCGGCACCATTATTGTTGTTATTACCTCGGACATTCACAACATTCACGGGCCTTGCTGCTGCAGGCCTCGGAGGAGGTGCAGTGGTTATCGGGGTAACATTTGCTCCGGACAGATTTGGGTTAGGCCTCGGCTGAAATCTCTGAGGTGGTCCTGCTCTGTTTCCTCCGGCCTTCGCCCCTTCTTCCTGATTCTGCGGTTCCAGCTGCACTGCCGGGTTGAATGGTTGGCTGGCTTGCGCGGGTCGGTCGTATGGTAACAGCAAGGACCATCTATCATTGATTCATAAGTCAAGGGTGGCTCCGGGTTCGGACTAAATGCCGGACCATTGATTTTCGGCCTCTGGACACCTCCAGCTCCGGGCTGATCCGGGTTCACCGCTGCAACTTGGTTCGAGGTGTATGGGTAGTCCGGCTCCCTCCTCTTTTGTCCGAACTCTTGGCGGTCATTACACCTTGGTCCGAGCCGGTTGTTTATTGGCTCCCTCCTTCTGTTACGTGCCACTGCCTCTGCTGCTGGCTGCATCGGATCACCCAGAGCATAAGAATCTGCAATCCGGATTGTTTCTGCTAGGGATTTCGGCATATCTCTTTGGAGCCTCTGCCACAGCATGCTGCCATGTCGACAACCATCTGCAAACCAGGAAATGGCCTGTGCCTCTACAACTCCTTCACAGGAATTCCGAACATTGCTCCACCGAGTTAAGAATTCTCGGTCAGTTTCATGATCATCTTGCTTACATGCTGCCAGGAGCTGAGGTCGGTTTGGCCTCTTGTATGTACTAGCAAAGTTGCTGTTAAACGCCAGCTCCAAGTCTATCCAGGAGTTGATACTATACTCCGGCAAATTATTCAGCCAGATCCGAGCTGGACCTTCCAACATGTGCGGGAGATACCGGACCGCCCATCGGCGATTGCCCCCCGCTATGTGCACCGAGGATACATAATCTGTCAGCCAATCTTGCGGCTTGGTGCTCCCGTTGTATGGCTTGGTGTTCCGACCTAACTGGAACTGAGATACTGGCGGTGGTGGCTCCTTCATGATCCGAGGTCCAAAACACGCCGGACCAGGAGGGCCTTCCTCCTCCAGTTGCTCGGACAAGTAGATTCTATCCAGCTTGTTACGAACATCGCCTGGAGCTAACATCCGAGCTCCTATCCGAGGTCCCAACGCCCCATCCACTCTGTGGTATCCAGCTCGCGCCATGGCCGAGTCTCCATCATCATATCGGTCATCGCCTTGACCGACATTCTGAGGTTGCTGAACATACTCCGGCTCTCGCTGATATTGCCCCTGCGGCCGGGTTGTTGCTGATACCTCGGGGGCGGAGGTGGTTTACCTCGGCCAGCCGACGCTGCTTGCCCGCCATTCTGATTTCCCTGACCGGAGTTACCCTTAGCTCGGCTTGCATTACCTGGGCCGGGGTTTCCCTTAGCTCGGCTAGCATTGCCCTGGCCCACCTTCTGCTTTGCTGCTAACACCGGATCATACATCTGCAGCTGCTTGTTCTGACCCGAGGTGACACTCCGGGCTCGATCGGCTCCTCCGACGAGTGGAGATGAGGCTTGCCCCTTGGACACCTGACTAACTGGCCTAGCTGAATAAACCATCTCCGAATCACCAGCCCCGGCATATGCTCTGCGGAGAGCCTCATTCTGCTGGTTAGCTACATACACTAATTCATTGACTCGCTTCTGCTGCGCGCCATGCATCTCCAGTCAACCCGGATAGCTCGGCCCTGCCTGCCTCGGCAGCTCTGAGGTTCTTAGCAGGGGAACTATATACCGGCCTTCCAGTCGACACGCGACTCTCACTCCTAGCCGAGGTGGTAGGTCGAGCCTCCCTGTTTATCTCATCATTGAGCCCCTTGCCTCTCTGCCGCACCTCGGCTCCCCTATTTGTATCAACTGCTACCGGGGTGAAGCCATTCGCTGCATTGTACTCACGCAGATCTCTATTGAACTCATCTCTAGCTGTCATCATTGCTACAGCCTCCTTTTGCAACAGGACACGCTTTGCCTCTAGGTCGGCCACAGTCACCACTACATCCACTCCTGGATTTACTGGGTCTGCCAGTGTCTCCACTATCTCTACCAGGGTCGCACCTCGGCCCTGCAGCTCGGGGGTGCCAGGCACTCTTTCTCTAGCCTGGGCTTTGCAGATCTCACCTTAGCAACCTCGGCCGGCTTGGATTTGCTGGCATCTACTTTGCCAGCGGCATCAACCGGACCGGTCATCATCACCTCCACGCAGCTCTCGGGGCGAGTGATACGCCGACCTAAAGCCGCGAGGAGAGGAGTTTCGTCGTCCACGAGCACCTGCTCCGGGTACCGCGAACAACCTCGACAGCAACGTAGGTGACGAAGCTGCCAAGCATCATGGTGAAGCCATGCTCGGGGAAGGGCTTGCCGGCGAAACACCCCGCGTTGTCGCTGATGAAGGTGAACTCACCGATCTTGGCGATAAGCCCGGAAAGAACACGCTCGCCTGAGCCCGTCCGGATGTAAACTCCCTCCAACGCCTCAATCTGCCCCACGGTGGGCGCCAACTGTCGTGGTGGGATCACGGCAGATGCCATAGGTATGGCTAAGATGGGGCCGAATGGTCGTTGGGGGAATCCGGGGAGGGTTTATGCACTCAAGAAGTGCACACGCAAGAACACGCAAGAAACCGCAAGAACACGAACGAGAAACAAGAAACCAAGAACACAAAGCACACCACGATGTACCCTGCTTCGGGGCCCTCTTGTGGAGGTAACACCCCTACTGCAGCACTATCCTACTCAGTGTATAGCTCAAAGTGACAAGTACAAGCTGCTCCTCGAGCTGTATGATGATACAATGGTGAGAACTTGAGGTAAAAGATGGAGCTACACGGGAGGAAGAAGGCACTCCGAGCTAGATCCGAGGTGTTTCCGGGGTTTCCGAGGTTCCTTTCTCTCTCTCTCTTCTCTCTCGATCGATCTGTCGTCCGTCCAGCAGGAGGGGGGTGAAGCCCACTATATAGGCCAGCCGAGTTACCGTTGTGCCCCTCGCTGAACACTGTTGCCATGCCTCTGCACCGGTCACCACCGTACCTCTGTCAGGGACAAGACATGGCCTGCCCATCCCTGCTGCTAACGGCAGAGCTAGCATGTCTCCTCTGACAGAGACAGGACATAGCCACGCCGCGCTACCTCGTAGCCTTTTCCCCGATCTCGCGTGGTCAGCGGTCAGAGACGTGCAGCCCCGCCGAACCCGGGGCACGCCTCTGCCAGGCTCCGTGACAGACGCTCCCGCGTCAGGCGCTCTTGTACCAGGCAGAAGTGACAGGAGCATTGACTCCTGCCCGACCTACGGCCTCCTGCCTCGGTTAGCTCGGGTCTTGCTCCGCTCCTTACCTCGGGTCTTGTATTAAGATCCGACCACCTCGGACATTACTTCCTTCAAGTGGCTTCTCCTGCACTCACCAAATAAACCATACCACCGAGGTAGTTAGGTCGGCTGAACTTAGCTCGGACAGTGAACCTCGGTTCAGGCCAACGGGATACCTCGGACCCCTCCGGGCCAAGATAGGTCGGCCCTTTCCGTACCTCGGCATATTCTTATACTCTTCTTATGCCAAGCCTTGACCCTACCCGGGGGTAGCCCCCCGACAGGCTGGGTTTGGGCTGTGCCGAACAGCTCGGACGTTTGGGGTGGCTTTGAGGGCCTCCTTTGGGTGGTGGTTTTTAGCCCAAACCCTGTCCGGCCTGTCCGCCCGGACGTTTGGGGTGGGTTTGGGGCCTCCGGTTGGAGATGCTCTTACGTGTACACGTAAGTTTTTTCCTCAAAAAATGTAAAATATTTTTTCCTGGTAGTAAATAAATAAAAATATTGCGCTAGAAGGAGGGTACGTGTGCAATTCAGAGTGACCATAATCAAACAAAACACTTATCTGTTCGATCAAAAACAGGTTTTGTCCAAGACTCGGGAGACGAACAAACTTTGAACCTTGTCACCTTATGCATAAATTATTTCTCGGGCCTTTTGTGGCCAATTACTTGTAGACGTGTGAGTTCATGTAGTTCATGATGCATACCTAAATTCATTGATCGCGAAAACGAAGGGAATAAACCACCTCTTCAACGCTAAGTGGGACGAGGTGGCCTCCTCGCGCTGCATCTCCCGGTTCCACATCTCGGCCATGTGCCGCTCCTCGTGCAGAAGGCGGCGTTGCCCTAGTTGCTCGCCTGTTGCCCTAGTTGCTCACCGCGGCGCTTGTTGCGGCGACGCGCACGGATTTTCGATGCATAAAGTAATTAGTGCTCCCTCCAATCCGTAAAAGTGTTGCCAACACACGTACAAAGGTGTGCTTCAGACGTTACATCCACCCCACACTTCAAAATGATCGGAAGGAGTAATTTGTCTGCAAAGATTGTTTGGCGTCCAGCCGACGAACGCGTTAGGAGGTACATCAAAGAATCGTGAAGAATGACAAGGAATCACGAGAAAACAAAGGAGATCGATAAGCTCCTCGTCCCCTTCTGCAACTAGGTGTTCCACCAATTCATCTAGTCCGGGAATCTCATCACCATTTTCCGACACATAAAAGCATGGAGCATTCCTAGGGGGGGTCACGAGGAGGTCATGTGGTAGAAAACTTGCAATATTGATGCTAAGTGTAACTCCTAGTCTATGGGACGTATTATGTCTCCCACCTCGACACCCACCTGCTTGTCACCATCGTAGGACACCCATTAGGCTCTCTCGTGCGATGTGTATCGACGGAACCTAATGTTGATTATTAGAACACAACGAGTTCAACAAATTTATGTATGCCTCACACGCTCTAGTTGCTTGTTTCCATACGCCTCCAATTCCTATGGGTTACCCGCCATGTTTACATCGATTGACATTTGTACATTTACGTTCGAAGGGGGCTGTAACATCACAGTGTAGTGTGTGGATGTATATGTCGGACTTGGCCGACTACACCGTCAATGCGATAGTATATGTAGGGGAAATGATACTCCACCTAAGTCAAGGTGGGTGCGATACTTTGTTTTTCATCAATACATGTCGTACTTATGAAATGAATATACACATGCATCATGCACGGAAGATTTTGTTACTTCATTGTTATTGACGCATGGATTCAGATATTTCCTATCTTACCGCTGGCGACTAGTCATGGAACTTTTATATATACTAGTTGAATGCCCGTGCGTTGCTACGGGTTTTTCAAATTTATTTTCTCGTCTTAAACATAGCATACCTGAATATTTTCAGTGTGGAGGATATGTTAATGAAGAAAACTCCAATGAATAAAAACACAGTACATCAGAGGTAAAGAGTATCTCATTTGGGTCATGATTTTAGACGTCCACCTTAGAACCCTTAGGCAACGGTTAGGCAATAAGCCGTCCTGATATCGCCTTGGAAATTTGCCCACTTTAGGCACCTGCTTAGCCATGTGTAGAACCCTTTATGACCTCTTTACTCAAACCACATTTCATGCTCTAGTTATGTTTCATCACTACAATTTGAACCGACACATTTCTATGCATTTGTTGTTTGTGGCGGTACCTGTGAAGTGACAACTGAAATAAGTAGTTATAAGAAACTGTTTATTTTGGTCCATGAACTTTCGGTTATTCGTACTGTGTAAATCCACATGTTTCAAGAAAAATGGAGAAATTTTGATAGAAAAACAAATTCAATAAAAAAATTGGTGAATTTGTATATTTTTTAATTTCTTCTTGATTTTTTTTTGGATTTTAGTGAATGATAAGATAAATTAATTTTGAGAACTTTGATTTCTAGTTTTTGGCAGTTTCTTAATATCTGTTTTCTTATTATTTTCGCTTGCTCTTGTACATGTATTAGCACATGCTGATTTTAACTTTTGCACATGCCTTGTTTACTGGACTATATGCATTCAACAGGCATGTTCATGTTAATCATACTCTGCTTCTGCAATTTCCTGTGTTTTTTTATGTGTTTGAGTTTTTCTATTAGGCTTTAGAGGACAATTGCCCTTAATGAAGAAATCTGATGGTTCATAACACAAAATGTATTCAACGCACGCCTGATTATGTGAAGTGTTAATGCATGCCTCGTTCAGGAAAAGTGCAGTCTGTACCCAGCCCCACAGAATGAGTAGCGTCAAATAATGATCACAATGGAATACCACGACCAGAATTACAACAGGCATGCAGCCACCAGATCGCATAGAAGGTAGCGACTTTTGTGAGTAGCTTTTATTCATTATTTTCGCCAACATGGCAACAATAAATTAGTATCTCAACTCACAAAGGTTATATCATTATTTCTATGATTTATGCCTGTTGAATTCATTCTCTGTCCCCTATAGAAGGATACACACATCACTCAGCAGCCTTTCCTTTCCGGCGATGGCTGCTGAGGTGCTCCAGTCTCCACCAGGTAGCTAGCAGATTATCGAGTCCATGTACTCCCCAAAAATGTTGTAGTCTTTCATCTCTTGGATATAAATAAAGCTCATTGCTAGGAGCAATTGCATCCTGAGAGTCAGCACGTTTTCTTGGAATACGACCCAATTCTGACAGCCTTTATCCACCAGCATGGCTGAACCAAACAAGTACTAACTACAAATGTCTTCGCCTAGGCAAGATATCTTGATGTCAAGCTAGCCCTGCAAGTGGCAAGTCATGAACCTGCGGCGATCACAGATTTGTAATCTAATATGCTAATGTGAGAGAGTGAGGGAAGGCAGCTTTGCAGTTCCCTTGCTGGATTGCATACACAACAATATACCATTGGATTATAAAGGTAGGAATAACCCCAAATAATTCTTGACAAAAACCAAATTTAAACTATTCAAAACAAATATGAACATGTACCTGATATTGAGTGGACACAAAGATCTCCGAGCAAGCCTGAAATAACACAAAACATGAACAGTTGGATGTCATATAAATCCCACTACAATTGCAGACCCTGGATGTCATTCCATCCATCTAAGGGTCTGTTCGGTTTGGGAACCGAATGTAATGGAATGTCATCATTCCATTCTAAAGGAACGGGTTGATTACGTTCTCATGTTCGTAGGTGAACAAAATGGAATGGGTTAATTCTATTCCTATGTTCGGTTGGAGAGATAGAAGGAGAAGGAACCCTGCTAGTATTAGCTTTCTACCGATTCCTAGCTAGCTGAAGAGCCGCCAAGAACACCCAAATTCCCCACGCCCAAAGTTCACCAGCTCGTCGGACACCAACAATGAAGAAGAAGCCGACGCCGGCCAAGAAGAAGGAGGCGGCGCCGGTAGCCGCGGCTGCTAAGAAGAAGTCGGCGGCGGCGGTAGCCGCGGCTGCTAAGAAAACGGTGGCGGTTTCCGCGTCGGCCAAGAAGAAGCCGCCGGCGGCGGCCGCACCCGCGGCAAAGAAACGCGCATCTGGTGGAATAGCCGCGGCTGCGAAAAGAAACCGGCGGCGTCTGCTAAGAAGAAGCCGGCAGCGGCGGCCCGCGGCTGCCAAGAAGGAGGCAGCGGCGGCAGTTTGCGCGACTGGGAGAAAGAAACCGGCGGCGGCGGTACCCGCGGCTGCTAAGAAGAAGCCTCCGGCGAAGGTATCCGCGACTGGGAAAAAGAAACCGACGCCGGCGGTATCCACAGAAACGGGCACGGGTTGACATCGGCGACACCGATCTCATCAGCCATCTACCCGATGCTATGCTCGGCACCGCCCCGCTGCTATTCGCCGCCGCCGGCGTGCCTGTCTGCTCCCTTCCCTGCGCTTCTACTCCAATCTGTCGTGAGCTTGCTGCTAGGCCGCCTCTCCGCCGCCCATCTGGTCTAATCGAGAGGAACGAGGAGAAGGTTTTGGGAGAGAGAGGGAGGAGACAGAGTTGAGGAGAAAGAAAGCGTGGAACCAGGTAATTCCACTGATTTGGTGGAATGACCAAATTCAGCATCTCACTGGAATATGCCGTTCCGGGGGATCGGTGGGTTCCGGTTCTACTTCTCTACCGAACACGAGAATCAGCTCCAAGTGCAGGTCGGACCCGTTACATTCTACCTCATGACACGAACCGAACACACCCTAACTTTTTGACTGCAATCTCACATGCAAATAATTCACAGGAACATATCAAAAAGGTCAGTTGCAAGCCCAAACCACGACATTAGATAAAATCCACATCTTTAGGCTTCTTCACGTCGTAGAACTAAAAAATAGGTAAGGCTTCATGGCCAAAAATCTAGCAACATAACAAAAACAGTGCGAGCAAGATAGACGACTGATGTTTAGGGCTTTTATCTTTATGACGTAATAAACAATCCGGAATGTAAAAGCAAAATTAGCACACTATATACAACAGCAACTGATGGAGTGCTGCTTTTTCTTTAAAAAACTTTGCTATATTTTAGAATGATATCAACATGGTATTTCTCTAACATGGGACAATGCACAATAAACAAAATTACATTACCTTCATCACCAATTTTGTGCTCTCTAACATGGGAAAAATCCCTTGGCCATAGATAAACAGGTTTATGTCAAACGAATTATTACAACAATTAGAATAGAAGTAAAAAACTGGGAAATATGAATGATTCACAAAGTAAAAAAACACATTAAGAAGAAAAGGTAGCCAACCTTGGTGGCACACTTCAGAAAGAGAACTGCTTATGCTCAAAACTTTCACAACCTTGGTTCGTCAATCTCAAAGTGGTCACATTATTTGGCTTCCTTGCAATCAGAAAAAGAATAAAAACATATAATTTAGAAACTATACATTCAAATTTATGCTATTGGTACAACGAATGCATCAGCAAAAAATTATCAGGACTACGGAAATAAAATCCAAGGAACGAAAGAAATGAAAAGGAGACATAACTGAGGTGCCCATATGCAGTACGGAGGTGGATTTGGAGTCGTCGGAGGCTTACTCGCGTAGGCAGGTGTCGACGATCTGGCATACGGAGATGGAGATCATGGAGGTCTTGCCGGTCCCGGACTGCGCCTGCGCGATGACGTCCCGCCCCGAGATGATGGGCAGCACGGCGCGCTGCTGGATCGCCGAGGGCTTCTCGAAGCCGTAGCCGTAGATGCCGCGCAGCAGCTCGTCGCGGATGCCCATGGTGTCGAAGGCTCTCGAAGCTGCCCACCACCTCCACCCCCGCCGACGTCTCGAACGTCAGGTTCTCGTCGTCCATCGGCCCGCGCCGGGAGGTCGTCGCCGCCGCCATCGCGGGAGAGGAGGAGAAACCCTAGCGAGACGTGGGGAGCAGACGGCGGCGGCGTCCAGCAGAGGAAGCTCTGTTTTGGACCGGACGCACATAGTATCTTATCCCGTATGGACTGCGGATTTATTTTCGAACTGCTTAGGGATTTTTGTGCAAACTTGTCGCGACTTACCACGCCACGGGCGTTAGGCTGAATACTGGAGTGCGGGTTGATTCCCAACTTTTAGAGGGACTGAAGTCTAAAACGACCGCGACGTACGACGGGGACGGCAGGAGACAGGACACTCCATATTTTTGTAGTAGAGACTACTTATGACTCACGCGCTCTAGTGTGAGTATATATATATATATATAATCTATCTTAGTCCATACTCTAATACTCCTTTTTTTAGATCATGGGTCATGACCCATTTATTTGTAATGATAGTGGGCAGCATGCATAGAAAGCGGTACTCATACAAAAAAACTTGTTTCGTAAACATTTACATAAGTTACTCTGAATTTGTTCTTTGGCCTCATTCATTGCTATACGTATCTTCTTAATGTTCTGAAATACATAAGTTCCTGGTATCAGGTTCTTTAAGATAAATCTGAACATCTTGGACAGAAAAATAGAAACCGTTATTTAAAATAATTTATATGGAGGAAAAAATGTCAGATTATACCAAGACTAGATATGTGGGCAAGCATGTATCATCGTGAAAGGGGCAAAGCTTAACTACAGGTCATAATTAGAAGAGTGAATTATGTTGATACAAATAATTTGAAAAAGAAATTCAGGTAAACACACATAAAAGTAGCTATAGAAACAAACCGGACCAAAGAGCCACACCTCAAGGCCCTATCTCCTCAGGCCTCAGCATGCAAGACCATCACCCAAATTTGGTTATGAGGAAATATTCAAAGCACCAATAATATATATCTGGCAGAAGATTCAGAGGTGGAGAACGAATAACTGCATGCAAACGAAGGTCACTCTATGGGACTGGAAGTCCAAAATCTTGACACAAATATGCATCATGAGGAAATAAGAAAGCAAAAAACATGTTTCACAAATATGCATTATGACGAGAGAGCATCAACATCTGCAACTAAACACACAAAATAACATGTATGATCTGTTCGTCATAGTGAGAAACCGAAAAATCATACAAACGATATAACACTACCAAGTATAGAACTCGTTGCCCGACTAAATGGACACCACCCACGAGGCCATGCTCTCCATCCCTCACTCGATTGACACGCTAGACGGTGCCATAAAACTAAGTAGATTGATAAGCTACTCGTGTTTCACCAATTCATCTCGACCAAAGCTCACCACGATTTTTTTGCAAAACAAAAAGCCAGGCGCTAATGTCTAGCGCATGCCACCACGGCGAGTACATTAGCGCAATTTCGACTATATGCTCCTCACTCTGATCATAGTTTCGGAGATATTTTCACTGTTTTTTTTTTTCGCCGACGAATTTCGATGGAATGGCTGGGCTCTGCCTCTTTTTTTTGTGCACTTTGGCATCTTTCACAGCTGATAGTCGTGTAAACCCCGTGTTGGCGATACTGCTGTATCGTCCCGCCTAATAAGCCGATGTAACTGCAATTAACGTAGCGAGGTGGGATTAATAATTCGCCGCCGGACTGCAGAGCGCACGCGTTTCGTCCCGCGGTGTTGGTGGCGGCCCAGTCCATCCCGGCCTGCGACGCTGTCTGGCCCACGAAGCCCACCCTCCTGCTCCCTCTCACTACTGCCGGCGGAAGCGACGGCGACTGCCAACCCCGAGGGGAGGTCCTATGCGGCGCTCGTTAGCGTCGCGTACGACCCGCGCCGCCTACTAGGTTCGTTGGATGGGCCGGCCCATGTTTTTGCACGTGATGACTGCTTATTCAATTTCTTCAGCGCGCCTGTTGAAGCCAGCGACGAGAGTTCGATTCCTGGTTCGGTTGGAATTTCGTTCGCTTTTTTCAGCGCTCTCATTTTCTTCTGCTCCTTGTCTCGAGTGTTCGACAGCAACAACCAGATTTCGACTCCTGGTTTTGATCTAATTATTTTCAATGCTACACGTTGTTACGTGGTGTTTTGAAGCCAGCAACCAGATTTCATTCCTGGTTTTTCACTAATTTTTTTCAAAGCTACACGCTGTTAAGTGGTGTTTCCTTGTACAATCAGACCTGGTACAAACCGTTTGGATCAAATGAAATTTGGAAAAATCCATGAACAATAATACTAAAAGAAGAACAGTTTTGACCATTAGTATTAGAATAATTACTGAAAAATTTGTGAACCATTTTTAATTTGGAACCACTTTAAATTAAGAACAATTTTTAACTTTGGAACTATTTTAAAATTTAAAACCATTTTAAATATGGAACCATTTTCAAAATGGAACAATTTTAAATTCGGAACCATTTTTAAATTTAGAACCATTTTAAGGTTGGAACCATTATCAAATTGGAACCATTTTAAAAAATGAACAATTTTCAAATATGGAACCATTTTAAATTCGGCGCCATATTTATGTTGGAACCATTTTTAAAATTGGACCTATTATCAAAAATGAACAAGTTTCAAATTTGGAACCAATTTTAATTTGGAACCATTTTAAATTCGGCGCCATTTTTAAGTTGGAACCATTTTCAAATTGGAACCATTTTCAAAAATGAACAATTTTCAAATTAGGAACCATTTTTAATTTGGAACCATTTTTAATTGGAACCATTTTCAAAATGGAACCATTTTTAAAATTGGAACCATTTTCAAAAAGAACTTGAAAAAAAATGGTTCCAAAAATTCGAAAAGGAATGAAAATTCGAAAATGTTTCTATATTTGAAAATGGTTTCATTTTAAATTTGGAACCATTTTTTTATGTTTGGAACCATTTTCAAAAATCAGAACCATTTTTTGGGTTCGGAACCATTTTCAAAAAGCAACCATTTTCGAAAAATTGGAACCATTTTTCGGTTCGGAACCATTTTCAAAAAGGAACCATTTTTTCCGTTCGGAACCATTTTAAAAAAGGAACCATTTTTTCGGTTCGGAACGATTTTCAAAAAGGAACCATTTTCGAAAAATCGGAACCATTTTTTCGGTTTGGAACCATTTAAAAAAATCGGAACCATTTTTTCGGTTCGGAACCATTTTCGAAAAATAGGAACCATTTTCAAAAAATCGGAACCATTTTTTGGTTCGGAACAATTTTCAAACAGGAACCCTTTTTTTTTGGTTTGGAACCATTTTCAAAAAATCGGAACCATTTTCGAAAAATCGGAACCATTTTTTCAGTTCGGAACCATTTTCAAAAAGGAACCATTTTTTAAAAATCGGAACCATTTTTTCGGTTCGGAAACATTTTCAAAAAGGAAGCTTTTTTTGGTTCGGAACCATTTTCAAAAAGGTACCATTTTCGAAAAATCGGAACCATTTTCGAAAATGAACAATTTTTAAAGTTGGAACCTTTTAAAAATAAACAATTTTCCAAATTTGAAACCATTTTAATTTGGAATCATTTTTAAATTTGAAACCATTTTTAAAAATTATTAAACAACAAAAAGAAAAAAAAAGAGGATAAACAACATTTGGAACCATTTTTAAATTTAAAACATTTTTAAAAATTATAAAAACAACAAAAAAGAAAAAAAGAAAAAGAAACGAGAACAAAAAAAGGAACGAAAAAAGAAAAATAAATAAAAAGAAAAAGGCACAAAAAAACGAAAAAAGAAATAAATAAACGGAAAAGAAACGAGAACAAAAAAAACGAAAAAGGAAAAGAAAAACGAAAATAGAAAAGAAACGAAATAAAACAGAAAACAAAAAACAAAAATAGAAAAAGAAACAAAAAAAACGAAAGAACGAACGAACGCACGGAACGACGAAACGAAACGCTGGCCAGCATGCAGGACGGACGTGGTGGATCATCAGCGTGCACACACAGCGCGTTCGACCACTTGACAGTGTCATCCATCGTCGACTAACTAAACGCGCGAAAAAGGCCGGCCCAGAAACGAGTCGCGGACGAAAGTCTTCAGGCGTCGCTACCGTTCCGCGACGCTAACGAGCGTCATATAGGTTTCGCCAACCCCGAGCTCCGCCTCGCCTCCTCTTCTCCCACAGCCCGCCCGCCGCCGGGCGCTCACTTCTCGCGCTCGGCCAATCCTGCCGCGAGAACCTCCGCCTCCGCGGCCCGCGACTCCGTCGACACCTCAGCGCGTCCTGGTCCGAGCGAAGGCCGCCTCCGACGCCCGGTATCCACCCCGATCCGCTGGTTATTCGAGTCCTCCGGCCGCGCCACCGCCGCCGGCGACCTCGCCTCCTTGACGATCTTCTAACGAGGTTGAATTTGCTTGTAATGCGATTGTTGCCAAACTGCATTCTTGATCTGCTAATGAGCTCGTATCTGTTGCAGCTCAGTCGCCATGACGCTTCACTCGCAGTTCACTTCAGGAACTCTCAGCCCAATCGATCTGTGCGGCGGCAGCACCGGCACCGGCAACTCCGAAGCGTCCCCCATCTACGCGGCGATCTACCCGGAGCAGCACGTGCACCGGCAAGACGGCAGCGCTCATCTCCCTCATCACCTCCTACGCCCTCGCCAACAGAGCATCATGGACTCCCATCTTCTCGAGGCATTACCTGGTTAGTCAATAGTCATGTTGATTCTGAATCATCAGGTGTCCAGTGTAGTCGATGTGACCTCACCTTAGCTAAGCTACTCATTTGAAAGCTTGTGTATTCTGTTCTGAACCCGAATCAGTCCACCACCTCATGTTTAAGTGTGTCGTAGCAAAGTGTACTTGGAAAATTCTTTCTGAATTCTTTGCTAGAGACACAGGTCACAATTCTGAATCTGTAGCTAGATTCTGTATCTCTAAAAATAAGAATTATGCTCTTAATTCCATTAAATCTTCTGCTTTGTGGTGCATTTGGAAAAGTAGGAATGACTTGGTGTTTAACAGTACTATTTGGCTGAACATCAAGCAGGTCTGGTCTTTGCTTCTGAGGACAGTGAAGAGCTGGAGCATTCTCCACCAAGGGGTGCCTCTGGAAAGCTACAGAAATTTTGCGAACTTCTGTCGCATCACATGAAAGCTCCACTCCTGGCTAATTGAGCTGAAGAGTTCGCTGGCTCCCAACTGCCTGCTGGATAACTTGAGGATCTCCGACAACACTGCCAGGAATGTCGATTCTCCAGACCGAAGCCCGATCACCTGGGACAAGAAGATGGTGACCCTTAGCCCAGCCTCTCCGCTGGAGCAGCTGACGGAGTACTGGTCGCCTGAGGCGGTGATCACTCCGCTCAAGAAGATCAATTCGACAGCTACGCTTGGCACCGTGGCAGTTCCTTCTGAACTTTTGTTCTGAAGTGAGGTGTTGAAGTTGCTTTGCGCTCTATGTTGTCACCTGTAGGAAAACGTACTCTTCAGGGCATGTTTGATTCAAAGGAATGGCAAAGGATTTGTGAAGGAATAAATCCTATAGGAAATTTTCCTATCTTGGTCATTTGATTTGTAGGATTGGATCCTATAGGAAAAAATCCTATGGGAATCATTGTACTACATCCCATAGGAAATCTAACATTCACTCCAATCTCATTTTACAATTCCTTTGGTGAATCAAACAAACTTTGGTGTATGCAAAATCCTAAGGATTGGAGTGTGCATGACAATGCAATCCTATGATTTTCCTATTCCTATGATTTTACTATCCTATGAATCACCGTCGCTACCCCTAGTTTACATTTGGGCCTGAGTGCCAAACAAAAACCTGCTTTTAATTTTCTGCACGAGATGAGACAGTCCGTTCCTGGAACTGCTGTGGTTTCATTTTCTCCCTGTTTGTCTAAAAAAACATAACAGTTGTGAGTCCAAATCCCTTCTGAGTTCTACTGATCGAAGGGAAGAATGGAGGCCGTCAGATAAATACTCGAAACAGGGCAGCCTGTGTTGTAGTTCGCCGTTGCGAGTACAAACAGCGTTGCAACTTGCACAGGTGATTATATAGAACTCACTGATATATCCTTGTGAAATATTTCTTAGATGCATCATGGCACGGCCAATGTAAAATAAAAAATTCTGATAGAAAATAAATAAATAAATAATACTATTGCACTAGAAGGAGGGTGCGCAATTCACAATGACCGGAATCAAACAAAACACTTGTCCGTTCGATCAAAACTGGTTTTTGTCCAAGACTTGGGAGACAAATAAAACTTTGAACCTTGTAAAATAAACTTTTCTCCGTTCTGCTTACGCCATTGATATCCTTATGCATAAATTATTTCTCAGGCCTTTTGTGGTCAAATTACTTACACGTACGAGTTTTTTGTGACAGAGAATAAATAAAAAATATTGCACTAGAAGGATACGCCATTGATATCCTTATGCATAAATTATTTCTCAGGCCTTTTGTGGTCAAATTACTTACACGTACGAGTTTTTTGTGACAGAAAATAAATAAAAAATATTGCGTTGCAAATAATTTTTGTCCAAGACTTGGGAGACAAATAAAACTTTGAACCTTGTAAAATAAACTTTTCTCCGTTCTGCTTACGCCATTGATATCCTTATGCATAAATTATTTCTCAGGCCTTTTGTGGTCAAATTACTTACACGTACGAGTTTTTTGTGACAGAGAATAAATAAAAAATATTGCACTAGAAGGATACGCCATTGATATCCTTATGCATAAATTATTTCTCAGGCCTTTTGTGGTCAAATTACTTACACGTACGAGTTTTTTGTGACAGAAAATAAATAAAAAATATTGCGCTAGAAGGAGGGCTTGAACCTCCGACCTTGTGGTTAACAGCCACACGCTCTGGCCAACTGAGCTATTCCAGCTGAGCTGACAGCAAAGGTACAATAACATATTTGTACGATACCTTTTAAGCGCATATACATCCATCCGTTAAGACCGGCTAGTTCACTGGTGCAGACCTAAATGAAAAGACGATTGAGTGACCTATTTACAAATGCAAGATGTCCATCCTGGGAATTGCTGCGAATACGCCGAAGGCTAGGTCTCGGACGCCGCCTTCGGCTGCTGTACGATGGAGTAGACCCGAGCCTAGACAGGTAAAACTAAATGTAGATGAGTCATTTCATGCTGATATTTCTACATGAGCTGTTGGAGCCGTCCTCCGCAACTACAAAGGCGAATTCTTGGCTGCATCTTGTGCTTATCTTACAAATGTGGCATCTGTTGCTATGACGGAAGCACTGGCTATGCGGGAAGGTCTTTCCCTCGCTAATAGGTTTGGGTGCAATATTCTACAAGCTGAATCCGACTCCTTGGAAACGATCAAAGCTTGCACAGGAGAAGCTAGATGGTGGAATGAATCAGCGGCGATCTTCGCCGACTGTATTGACACGGTGGCCTTAATTGGTGATGTATCTTTCAAGCATTGTGCGAGGGAAGCCAATCAAGTTGCGCATGAAATAGCTAGTAATAGTTTCTATAATAGGATTACTAGTAGTTGGCTTCATGAAGTCCCTAGCTTCTTGCTTAGCAGCATTATAAATGATGTAACTATTGTTGACAATTGAGGCGGCAAGTTTTAGACGCACTCTTTTCCTTCCAGGGTACCTAAGGGGATTGTACGGTTTTTAACGAGACGGCTTGCTAACCTAATATATGGCGGTTGAAAATTCAAAAAAAGAAAAGAAAAAAAAGAGAGGGTTATGGAGACCAGCAGCATGCCGGAGAAGAGGAGAAAGATAGGAGGCATATATTTTCTTTACGCTTTTAACAAAGTGTTTAATACCAGTGTTTTCTCAGAAAGCACCAAATCCGTGTAAACTGCTGCAAAGATCTGAATTTATGCCTTGAATCAATGTGATCGTCATACGAGTAGCAACAGGATTTGTACATATCCGCAACCCGACTTCAAGCTACAAAAAAAATACTGTGTGCTACTACTACCGACAGACTACGGAGAACTCCCAGTCGGTTCTATCACATCTCCATGGCATCCCGCCCCATCTCCTGCAGGTCCTCCTCCGTCAGGAGCGTCTTCTGCCCGTCGCTCCCTGCCTTGTCGTACGGCTGCGCCATCCTCCGCAGGAACTCTTACAAAACAACAGCAAGTTTGTTTGCTTATCTTTTTTAAACAAACAATGGTGTAAGTGTGCAAGGGAACATACCTCACGGGCTGTATGCAGGGCCATGTCGGTGCTCAGATTTAGGTGCGCGTCATGCAGGTGCGACAGTATCCACCCCGGGAGCTTAGATCTTTTGTCGTGCCGACTGTACCTGTGAGTCACAAATGGCATGGCACTTTGCATTTAGCAAGCAGGAGTAAGGTGACCTTTAAGACAGGAAATAGGCAGAACAAGTCCTATTGTGCTTGACAGAACTACAATTGGCATGTTCATAGGGATGAAACGATGAACTTAAATAACCTCAGGAGTAAATTACCTAAAACAGATCTGCAAAAATAATCATGTTTCGTGACCATTATATGTTCGATATTATGGTGTACCCAAGCCCAGAGCACCTAACTACCCAATAAGGCAATGATTAAAACCAGTTCTATTTGCCACGCTACACTGACCAAGTACAGTTCTTAGTTGCAAACCCCATTTTATGCAGCATATATAACTCCAATGGGCATTTCATTAAAACAGATTAAGCTAAGCCTTGCAAAGCCCAATTTTATGCAGCATATGTAACTCCAAAGGGCATTTCATTAAATCCGATTAAACTAAGCAGCTTGTTGCTAGTTGACCAGCAGCGCATCATATGTTCGATAAACTTTGAACATGTAATTTCAACTATGCAGCTCGAGAATTGTTTGGCCAATCTAAAAAAGAGCACATGGTTTGAGTTTTCTTCTCAAGCATACTACAGTTGTCAACCACATCCCAGCCAACTATAAACCAAGCTTTCTTGATGATCCTCTAAGCTATAACATTCTGACTCTCAAGTCAAGGCAGTATCAAGTACCTCTTGTCAGCAAATATCATCATTCCATAATCAGCTTTCGAGCGGATCACACGGCCAACGCATTGTGCAGCTTGCCTCTGACATTAACAGAATTTCAAAATGTGAGTAAACTTTGTTTAGGAGATCTTTATGATATATAAAAGCAATTAATCTGTAGGCTCTTCTCCCTTGTAAGCAAAGTAGAATTAGTACCAATGCATCAAATGTCAGGAAGTCACCCTCCTGTATCTGAAAAGTTTCTCTTAGGTACTCCAACCTAGCACGCAATATCCTGCTCACAGACATAGGGCATGCATTAAAGAAGGCTCTTAGAAGGTAACCATCATAATTTCAAAAAAAAAAAAGGTAACCATCACAGGACATAACATTGGGATGCCATTCTGTTGACATAGCATTACAATTCTGTGCATGCATATGATGACCGACAGGCACAAAAACTACAAAAGTAATGGTATCTTATAGGCCAGGCTGAGGATGCACAAAATTAAATCTAAATGTACAAAAGCAGAGTGGATCCTTACTTGCTGAGTGTGTACTGGAATGGAACACCAAACATGATCACAAGTCGGCCATAGTGTCGATCAAAATCAATACCTTCAGCAACTTTGCCCCTGAATAGAACATATTGTTAGCAAGAATGAACTGTTATCACAATAATTTGTTATTATGCGTACAGCCTAATTAGTCATGGCCATTAATTATTTAGTATTAAATAAAAGTAGCCAATCTGCAATAACTATATTTCAGCATGTGACATGATATAGTAGCTCATATCCTAGTAATCGCAATAAAACTAGCAAATCATAAAATCATTACAGTACTTCTTTTACTTTTCAAAAAATAATCAATTCTTTATGTCAATTCAAGTAAGCCTCTTGGATTCAGAGATTCCAAAAACACGGGATGGTAAAGGCATGCACACTTGAAATTTATATGATTGAATTTGCACAAAAGTTTGTTTGATTGCACTCAAGAAAAAAGTGCTAATGAATGTTTGAACTAAACGGTGACAGCTTGATTGATCTGGGATCTGGCAGATGGCAGTTGACTTAGTAACTTACTAATAGTGTTGACATGTATCTTGGCGAGCTATGCAGTTCTTGACATAGTTCGTATTGAAAGCACCATTGATCAAACTAAAACAATACATCATCATTAATGTAGTGATAACTACTTTGATCGATGTAAAAGCTCAAAACTGGATTACTGATGCAACAGTTTCAATCGATCCAATCATCTGTTCAGCTGTATGCTGATAGTGTATTTTGAAGGGTGGTCTCAGAGACTCAAAACTACAATTAAGAGAAACAAACCTGGCAACCGAGAAGAAGACTGCACCTCTTCCACAATCGCAAGCTTTTCTGTAATTATCAAGGGCCAATGTTGTCTCAACAACATCTGGTGTTTCAATGAATACCAGCTTGTGTTGCATAATGTCCTGCACAATAACATCGTAAGATGTTCATTCTTGCGGGGCTAATACATTATACTTATCCTGACAACATGAGGCAACTACAGAATCATACAAGAGGAAGAACGAATGGATGCCACAGAACTGAGGGAGCAATATTTAGTAAAGTTGCACCTCTTCTATTATAAGTTTAGAAGACACACAACCAAATTCTGTAGTTGAAACTCCTTAACGTCAACCCAGCTCAGCAGACCATTCACTGCTTAGCGATACACATGTGCATGGAGGACCTTGCACGGTATATTGTGAAAATACGAGAAGGATTAAACAGTAAACACTATATAATTTAATATCCTACGAACGGTGATATAAATGGATCTACTGCAGCAATTTATTTAAGATAAATTCACATCAATCTTAAATCTAAACTCTAGACAACTCCATACAAGAATATAATGTACTGGTGAGGGAAATAACCTGTAAAATTCCCATGTCGTTCCAGCTGTTGACAATGCCATCCATATAGGAGTAGCTAACAAAGAAACAGACAATGCCATCTGGAACAGCAGAAGCCATTTCCAGCAAGAGACGGCCATAATTCCTCACAACACCAGGATCACTGCGCATGTCAAACTTTGTACTCACAGGTAGCTGATCACTGAAAATGATGGAATGGTTCAAGTTACACAACAAGTTTCACGACAGCACCAGTAAAACAAGAATTTTAAGAACAAAAAACCGGTTGCATAAACTTCGCACTAACCTTCTGTTATTGTAATAGGATAATAAGAATCTAAAATGCATGTTTCCAAACAGTGAAATTTAAAATATAAAGCTCAAATGAATCCAGGTCATACCTTCCTCGTGTCAATACCATGGGACATATGCAATCCCTTGTTAAGGACATTGTAAAGCTCTTGCTTATAACAGGATTAAAATTCAAAAGACGAGGGTACAGGTCAATGGGGCTTAGAGTTCCTGAAGTGATGACGACAGTTTGGAAACGATCGAAAACGGGTTGTATTGCGAGGGATGCGTCATGGCAACTGAGCTGCAACACATACAACCTCATTAGAACATCAATAATGCAGTTTGCTAACAGTTGCATTACAATCTTATAGGGTAGGCTGGATACCTGAATCACAGGATCACGAATATTGGGCATTCTATCATCATAGGGTTCAATTATTATAGAAAACCCTCGTGTATAGGTTCCAATCAATGTGGCAAAGTCACAAACAGTCTGGATATGCCTGAATTCATCTGTATCTGTTATCTCCAAGGTAAGCAATAGAGACTGCAAGCGGTCATAGCAAAACCTCAGCATCCTCTGGTCAATTCCAGCCTGGGAATGGATTGAGGCCACAAAGGACACAGGCATTTCATTCTCGACATTTTCAGTTTCAAGGCGTCCGTCTAAGAATCTCACGAGTCTTCGCAGGACAGCCAGAAAATGCTCAGCCTTTCTGATATTTCCAGGTACCGCCTCCTTCAAGATGTCATCGGGCAAAGATGGATTTGCAAGCCAAGCATCCGATACTTATTCATAAGAAAAAGCACATTATCATAAAGGGTTCCATTAAGTCCATACTAAAAAGATAATGCAGTAACAGGGTATGGTGTGCTCACTTGGCAGATTTCCCCTCTGTGCCAATCCATCGACAAGGCGATTGTATTCAGCACGAAGCCTATTGGCATCAGTGGCCTTGAACCTTCCTACCAAACAAAGCAGTTAGTGAGCAACCTTTACCTATCCATCGCAAAGTTACAAGATTTTAAAGGGAACAAAAACACCATAATAATCCTCAAAAAAAGATGTAAGATGTTACTTGTTCGACGATGGTCAGTACCTATCAATCTCTTGACTGACGCGCCGCAGGTTTCGCTCGGCTCCTTCAAGCGTCTGCTTGCGGATGCTGACGCTGAGCGCCTCAATGCAAACATTATCGATGTTGTGCGCCTCATCGAAGACGACCACGCACTCCTTCTGCATCTCCCTGGAGACGATGCTGGCCACCTTGGGGTCGAGCAGGTACTGGTAGCTGTAGACGACGACATTGGCGTACTTGACCATCTGCCTGGCGAGGAAGTAAGGGCAAATCTTGCGGTCGCGGCCGAGGGCGCGGAGGTCGGCGAGGGTGTAGACCCCCGGCGGCATGTAGGAGGCGAGGTCGCCGGCGGCGGCGGCGCGGTCGAAGGACTCGAAGTACTCGCAGAGCGGGGTGGAGGAGTCCGCCTTGTCGCGGACCCAGGACGCGGTGAGGCGGCGGCAGGCGGTGTCGACGGAGTCGCGGGCGGCGGACGCGGAGGCCTCCGGGTGTACGCAGAGGTTCTTGCGGGAGGAGAGGCCGAGCGCGAGCAGGGAGCGGGACGCGGCGGGCGGGAGGTGGGCGAAGAGGAGGCGGAGCTCGGCGAGGGTCTTCTCCATCTCGTGCACGGTGCGGGTGCAGTAGAGGAGGCGGAGCGGGCGGGCCGGGGTCGCGAGCGAGTAGGAGGTGATGAGCGAGATGAGCGCCGCCGTCTTGCCCGTGCCCGTCGGCATCTCCAGCAGCGCGTGCCCGCGCGCGTCCAGCGCCCGCTTCAGCTCCCCCATGTACGCGTGCTGCTCCGGGTAGATCGCCGCGTACGGGAAGTGCACCGCCAGCCCATCCAGATCGAACTTCATCGCTGATCGCCGGTGATGCAGCTGCCGCCGCCGCCGATTCCCTCCGCCGGGAGTAGTAAAGCTTTCGGTCGGTGAGGACGAGGCCCCTGCCTGGAGCTAAGTATGGACTGGGCCGCGGGACGAAACCTAGCCTACCACATCGGGCCGGATGGGCTGGGCCGCCAATGCGCGGGGCGAAACCCGTCGGACTCGGCCGATGATTAGTCCCACCTCGGAACGTTACGAACAGCTGCACGGGTTTATTAGGCGGAACCGGCCCAGGGCTATCGCCATCACGGGGATGATACACGACTATTAGCTGTGAAAGATGCCAAAGAGCACACAGAAAAAATAGTACCTCAATCGAAATTCGAGGGACAAAAGGAAAAAAAACAGTGAAAAGATCTCTGAAACTCCGATAAGAGTCAGGAGCATAGTCGAAAATGCGCAAATGTACTCCCCGTGTGGCATGCACTAGACATTAGTGCCTTGCTTTTTGTTTCAAATTTATTTCTTGCCACTTTTTGGGCTAAGTAGATCAAACAACATTTTGTTGTCTTGTCAAATCATAACGAAAAACGGTGATGAGTTACCGACATAAATGAACCGGTGGGTCCGAGGAGGCTATATGTCGAACTCCTTCGCATGGTCGATTTTTTCTTTATCTTGTCATTGAATGAATGGTAAGCAACTCATTGGTGGTGCCACCTATCTATTTTTTTTAGAACTTTCTTCTTTTTGCGGGGAAACGGGATTTTGTATTAATTAGATAAAAGAGTTGTTCAAACCAGAGAGGTACAGTCCTAAACGACATCAAGGGCCCAATCTATTCAAACCTCAGTTCTTTGGTCTTGCAAACCAAGTCTAGCTAACTTGTGACTAGCCTTGTTACACAGCCTAGCGATTTTAGAAATGGATAGAATATGTCCGAAGACAGAAGAAGTTTAAGGTCTTGCACTAGGTGTCCCAGGCTAGAACCATCTCTTTCAGTGTTCGTGGCCATCTGAATGATGTCAGTACTGTTCGTTTCCACAAGGAGACCGAGATCAAGAGCAAGCTGGGATCCCTTCGAGACACGCCTGCAACTCCGCGTCCAGCGCCGAAGAGCAAACGTGAAGCACCCTGCATGCTGTGAACACCACTGTCCACTGATCCATCGCTTCTCCGTGCAATCATGCCACACCCCACATTAAGTTTAAGAATTGCATGCAGGAGGCTGAACCCAGACCGCATGCTCCCGTGGGACTGTTGGTGCTTGCTCCTTCATATGTTGGTCATCAATAGGCTTCTTCCTCTTGACAATTTCTTCAGTTGTGGCATGTATGGTATTATCCAATGACAACATATAACTGTAGATGCCGGCCGGAATCGACCGGCGCCGGAGAGGCGGCGAATGGGATCGAGAGGGAGGCGGCGTTGTGGTACAACCCCATGTGGTACAACCCATCCGTGGACCCAACCCAGCACCGTACATGCCCCAAAATGCATCTCAAAGCATCCTCGCTAATCAAATCATGCTGCTGCTTTGCGATGTGTACGATGCAAGAGAGTTTGCAGAGATAGATTTTATTGTTTTTGGAAAAGGATGCTTAATGAAATCAGTGTAAAGTCCAAGAACCAACAAAAATGGCTGCAGGGCAAAGTCGAACATGACTTATAACTGAGATTCGGTGACGTCATCTCTTAGAAGATCCGCGATAAATTGCGTACGTCGTTGACAACTTACTGTGGTAATTTAAAATAAAACCACGATAAGAATAATATACTGGCCGATTACAACAATATGTGTTGATTTTGGATGCGCGAAGAGTTACTGCTGAGATGATCAGGTGACGCGGCGGCAGAGGGTGATGCCGTCGGCGATTGAGAGCTGCACGGGCTCGATACGCGCGTCGGTGGCGATCTTCGCGTTGAAGTCCCCGATGGCGGCCCGTATCCCGAAGTCGTCCTCCGGGAGGCCGGGGGTGTCTTCGGCTTGGCCACGGTGCCGCCCCAGAGCGTGTTGTCGTAGGCGATCACGCCGCCGACGCGCACAAGCCGCAGCAGCTGCTCATGGTACTTGTGGTAGTTTTGCTTGTCGGCGTCGACGAACGCAAAGTCAAAGCTGGCAATGGCGTCATCATCGGCGTCGGCGACGAGCTGGTCGAGGATCGGGCCAGCGGGGCCCTCGCGGAAGTCGACCTTGTGCGCGACGCCGGCCTTGGTGATGACGGGGAGGCCGAGGTCGAAGTACTCCCTGCTGACATCGATGGCGACGACCTTGCCGTCGTCGGGGATGGCGAGCGCGGCGGCGAGGATGGAGATGCCGGTGAAGACGCCGACCTCTCGTGTTCTTGGCGCCCATCACCTTAAGCAGCAGCGACAGCAGCTGCCCCTCCTCCGGCGGCGACGCCATGAACCCGCTACATATTAGGGACAGTCAGTCCACCACGATCTACATACCGTATATCATGGGAGAAAAGAAGAAGTGCAGCATGTGTTGTGTAGTACGTACTAGGCATGCTCCATGGTGAGGAGGCGAAGCTCTCTCAGGAACTCGTTCTCCCGCGGGTATACCGTCGTCTTCAGCATGTACTGCACAAGTAAAACATCCATTTTACTGGGAATGGGATGTACAGACGACGGACTAATGAATGATTCAGCGGGAAAAACTGTACCTCGTAGATGGCGTCATCCTTGAGGAGCGTCTTGCTGCCATGGTTGTCACCGTACAAAGCCATGGCTAATGCTGCTGCTGCGGCGATCCCGGGTTCAGTACAGGCCGAGTAGCCTTATGCTCGCGTACGTCTAATAAACCACCAGTACTCCTCTATATATAACGACGAGGAGTGGCCCTCGCCTCAGTGGCAGGGCATGCAGTTTGCCATCGAGGCGTCCTTGGCGGACCCGCCTGCCCGTGCACAAGCGGCACCTGTGCCGCTGTCCGTCAGCTGCAGCTGTGTTGACTGCCGTCGGGCACCTATACTTAGGGTTTTTGCCCGCACTGCACAAGCCCGGCATGCCACCCTACTTATTTATTAGGTGTAGTTTAGTTTGAACGAATTATGTTTAGTTTGAATGAATTATGTTTTGTTTGAACGAAATTTGAATGAAATATATCCATTTTTGTCTTTGAATGTTGTTTTAAGAAATTTCTATTGGCGTCGCAAGCAGGGAGTGACGCCTCCAATAGCCCGCATTGCATCCGAACGACGCTAATAACATCCATCCGGCACGGCTCTTAGATATGATTTAATCGCCGCAGGTGAATATGCTCTTAGCTAGTGTGGATAGCCAATACCCAAGAGAAGACCCAAGAAAAATGGCTTTCCGCTGGCGGTGGTTGCTAAGGCAAGTAGACAAGCATGTGGTTTCATGCCTTCAAAATTAAGCTAAGACGGGTGCAAGACAACCTACAAGTGAAATTGTGATGGTTCGTGGTCTTTGGCTAAAGATGGGAATATTCCCGAGGGCAAAGGCATGTGCATCTTATGCATCTGTGTTAATATCTTCGAGTTTTCGGCTGTTCAGCGCAAGTGGCTGAGCAGCCACTACCCAAATTTTAGTATCAGAGAAACTTCGGCCATTGTCGAAATTGAATTTCAAGTGCTTTCAACTGGCTCAGATTTCTTCTTGAAATTCATTTATAAGTATTAGTAACTATAAAATTATTTCAAATATTTTTTGAATTCAAGCATAGTTTTGATAAAAGTGAAATAGTTTAACCGAAAGGTATTTATTTCAGTGTCTACCAAAACCAACCTGCGAGAAGAAAACACTACTAGTGGACTATTCTCACGAATGAATTCCTCCCTCCTAAATATGTTAATCGAAAGGTACGCAACTGCGTGTTATCGGAAAAAGTTATGGCCTATGTTCTTTTTGTATGAGGCCCTCTATACCCGGGCTAGGAAGATACTGGACATGGGCAGACCCGTCACTTATGTACATCGGCAACAGTGGACTTTGTGGGCCTCCTCTTCAGATGAATTGTTCAGGAAACGGTACAGCCATCCATGGTCGTCAAGAAAGCAGTAACCATGAATTTGAGCCACTGACATTTTATTTTGGTCTTATGCTGGGACTTGTGGCCGGGCTCTGGATGGTGTTATGTGCACTGTTGTTCAAAAAGACATGGAGGATTGCTTATTTCCAGGTCTTTGACAAGGTGTATGACAGAATTTATGTATTTGTGGCTGTGAAGTGGGCAAGCTTCACAAAGAACACAGACGCAGAATAAGCAGTTTTTATGAAGCAGCCGGTGTTAGCGCTGCAACTCATAGAATGGGAGCTCAGAACTATCAACCAGCGTGAGGAAGATCTTCCGTTGCTCGTGTTGAGCCTTGTTTGTAGTAATAAATAAAGATATTTAGTTCTTCCGGTACATATATGGATTTACTATTATCTGCTTATATTGTGGTAAATTTAAGACTATAGTATTACTTAATTATTCCGATACCTGTAAGATTTTGTAATTCCGATACCAGCATTATTCTGCGGTTGCAATGAATTAGTTTTCCTATAGTTGTTGTTACGGTTACAGACTTACAGTGAATTAGTATTTTTCTTCAACGGCGACAGAGGCAGGGATCCCACTTCCCAGGCCACAGTACACACCCGTTTGATAAACAAGTTCAGCGACATTAAGAAGTTCCTGAATTCTGTGGTGCTGGATAGAACATTCGATTTTGATCAGTGTCTGGAACTAATCTTCAGGACAATGATTTCAGGATATTGCAACTGCGTCAATCTTCACTTGCTGGAGCATGTTCTGGAATAAAAATAAAAATATATGCAATCGGATAGAATAGTGTACTCACTTGGCAGTTGGCACACTTTGAAATCCTCAAGAGATCCAAGTGTTTTACTGTCAGGACCCCAGGGGTACTAACATACTGCACTCGTCAGGATAGGCAAGAATAGGAAAATAGGAACTCAAAATTGAGTAAAGAAGGGAAATTGAAGAACAGCAGAACAGGAAAGTAAAGGAACTAAAATTAAGTTTTTGGTATGCTTGATCCTCCCAGCCTCCCCACCCACTCTTTATATCGAAGAGTAGGCTCAAGCAATATTACATTGATGTCCTTGACCGAAAGTCTAACAGATTGAAAGCCCTAGGGGCAAAACAGTAAAGAGCATCACTGGCATCTTGTCCGTTGGATTGCTTCTCCAGTTATCAGAGCATCTGGTTCGTTGGTAGTTGTCTGAACACACAACAGTTAACTGATGAACAAGGAAGGGTCCTGACATTTACTTCTTTGATGCTCAGTACCGATGAATCATTGTTGCGCGGCAGGTTTTGCTCGGCGCCTTCGAGCGTCAGCTTGCGCATGCTGACGCTCAGCGCCTCACTGGAGAAAATGCGCGGAGCGGAGGTCGGCGAGGGCGTAGACCCGGGGCGGCACGTAGGAGGCGAGGTCGCCTGCGGTGGAGGCGCGGCCCAAGGATTCGCGCAGAGCAGGGTGGAGTCTGGGTGAGAGCAGGATTAGGCGGCGGCAGGCGGTGTCGACGGAGACGCGGGCGGCGGATGGACGCATAGGTTCTTGCGGGAGGAGTGGCCGAGCGCGAGAAGGGAGCGCCCGGCGGCGGGAGGTGGGAGAAGAGGAGGCGGAGCTCGGGGTTGGTAGTCGCCGGCGCCGCCGCTTCCGCCGAGCTCCGGTGGAGGAGGAGGGTGGGCTTCCTGGGCCGGAGAGCGCAGGCCGGGATGGACTGGGCCGCCAATAGCGCGCGACGAGATCGATCCGCTCTGCAGTCCATTTTAGTCCCACATCGGAATGTTAGGAACAACTGCACCGGTTTATTTATTGCGTCAAAAAAAAAACTACACCGGTTTATTAGGCGGAAGGCACCACGATTATCGCCAACACGGGGTTTACACGGCTATCAGCTGTGAAAGATGTCAAAGTGCACAAAAAAAGAGGCAGAGCCCAGACATTAGCGCCTGGCTTTTTGTTTCAAATTTAAATCTTGCCGATTTTTCTATGCTAAGTAGATCAAATAACATTTTTCCTTTGTCTTCAAATTTAAATCTTGCCGATTTTTCTATGCTAAGTAGATCAAATAACATTTTTTCCTTTGTCTTGTAGAACCGTAACGAAAACTGGTGATGAGCTTCCGGCAAAAATGAATCGGTGGGCCCGATGAGCTTATATATCAAACTCCGTTGCCTCGTCGATGTTCTTTATCTTGTCACTGAATGTATGGTAAGAACCTCGTCGGTGGTCGCCTCATCGATGTTCTTTATCTTGTCACTGAATTAATGGTAAGCACCTTGTAGGTGGTGCCACCTATCTGTTTTTAGAACTTTCTTTGTGCTAAGTAGATCAAATAAACATACTTTTTGGCAAAAGGAAAATTACATCCTAAGTATAGAGCCTGGGTTTTTGTTTCAAATTTAAATCTTGCTGATTTTTCTATGCTAAGTAGATCAAATAACATTTTTCCTTTATCTTGTAGAACCGTAACGAAAACCGGTGATGAGCTTCCGGCAAAAATGAATCGGTGGGCCCAATGAGCTTATATATCAAACTCCTTTGCCTCGTCGATGTTCTTTATCTTGTCACTGAATGTATGGTAAGCACCTCGTCGGTGGTCGCCTCATCAATGTTCTTTATCTTGTCACTGAATGGATGATAAGCACCTTGTCGGTGGTGCCACCTATCTGTTTTTAGAACTTTCTTTGTGCTAAGTAGATCAAATAAACATACTTTTTGGCAAAAGCAAAATTACATCCTAAGTATAGCTACATCCCCACTACCTTTCAGAATCTAGATTGGACAGATCGGTTGGATCGCAATGGAAACATGTGATGAGCTTCTCGGTGGAACATCTAGTTGGAGATGGCCCCGATGAGCTAATCGACATCCTTCGATTATTAATCTTGCCATTCTTGACGACGGTAAACACCTTGTCGGTGGTTCCACCTAGGACGTCGTCTCCAAGTTGTTATTGAAAGATGGAGAACATGGGATTGTAGACCTCATTGTCCCGTCGGTGAGGAGGTCACGGGCTCCTCACTCTATGACGAGGACATGATAGTGATGCTTGCGCTTGCGTGGCAGGTTGTCCCGGGCGTTGGTTTGTAGATGTGGTGTATGGATTTAGTTTTATGCTAACTTGTGAGCAGCTCCTCTGTCTTACATGACAACGAGGATTCAGGATTGTGAGAAGCGTGGGACAAACAAGTCATTTTCTCTGGTTTCTCATAATTAAAAAAAACATGCCGATGATACTTTCTATAATATCAACAAAATGCTAGTTTTAGAAATACTTTGATATTAAAAGTATATTATATTGATGCATGTAAAATGCATACATGAACTTTGCATTATATTACTTATATTTCAATCATATTTTTATCATATAAGGGTTATATCATTGTTTTATATTGATTTTGGGAATATTTCAAAATTTCCCTATTTTTCTGGAATTAACCCTGCACAGGCAGAAAACCCTGTTTTCTATATTTTGATGTTTCAGGTACCCAAACGACGTCCAAATGACCTAATATTTTGCGGGGATCAGTTTTTGGAAGGAACGAAGCGTGGGAGCGAAGGAAGCGAACAAACGGAGGCCCGAGGGCCAAAAGAGGGTGGTCCACGAGGCCAGATTCCTTGGCCACGTGGGACCCACCAACTTGGGTCTCGAGGCTCCGTTGTCGTCGATTTTTTTTCCACAGCCTCCGTCTTGACCTAAAACCGACTATAAAAATAGTCCTCAACGCCCTTCGGAAAGGAGCGCCGCCGAAGCACGGAAACACAGAAACAGAGACCTGGAGTTGCAGATTGGAGGGGGAAAACTCCAGCGGGGCGCTGCTGGCGTGGTCTCCATCTTCTCCAACGACTTCTCCACCGTCTTCATGATGAAGAGGGAGTAGTCCACCCCTGGACTATGGGTTTGTGGAAGTAACTTATCTATCTCTCCTCTCTTGAGCTTCACTAATTAGTACCGTATGAGCTGCTGAACATGATTACGGTCATCTATATAATACCTTTGTGGTGGATCTTTTTATGAGTTAATATATGTTTGAGACTGCAATAGTTTTGTTTCAGTTATGAAAGTAGATGCATATTATGTACCCCGTTCTTGTTTACTTGTTTTGATCAAGCATGTGTATGAGAGCGTGTGAGGGGTGAAGTGTGCATTAGTTGGAGTAACGGAGGGTGCCTAGTGCGGTGAAAGTGAGAGAAGTTTCGCGATCAACTTGGGTATGTTTACCTTACTTTGTTGCCTCACTCGGGATAAAGAAAAATACCATGTTACCGGAGATGTGGGTGTGACTATTGCCACTACTCCATGACTAGATCTAGCATGTTCTTATTTTAACTTCCTGTCATAAGACCTAAAGTTATACTCTGATTTATCTTAATATTAGGATAGCTCGATTTAATTCCTATCTTGGTGGAGTATAAGAGAGATTAATAGACAAAAGATCTCTATGTTAGGACATGATGCCCATATAATTAGTAACTTGTCATGAAACCTTTATGTTGCAATCTCATATGTCAATTCTAGTGTTCCATTATCCACCACTTTATTAAAGAGAGAGTGCATTTTGTGAAACCATGAACCCGGTCCATTTTTAATCATAAGAAACACCTTTCCAACAACTTTTATTCATTTTACATTTTCTGCCATTTAAAATTCGAAAATACAAAAACACTTTTATATCTTGCATTCACAATACAAAACCCAAAAATATCATCCATCATGTTTCCACCATCCTTGCATATTTATTTATCATCATTGCATATTTATTTATTGTTTTGCATTCATTATATTTTCATATCATTCTCATACCTTGTGCTTGACAACCACTAGGTGAGGTTGAGGGCACAAAACAATTTACTTTGTTTTTGTAGGTTTTCAAGAGAAGGATAAGAAGATAAATCTTTCATTACTGATTCCTGATGCATGTAAAATGCATACATGAACTTTGCTCTATATCACTCATATTCTAATCATATTTGCATCATATAAGGGTTATACCACTGTTATTTAATGATTTTAGGAAATAAAATAATTGTTTCCTATTTTTATGGAATTAACCCTGCGTAGGCAGAAACCCTGTTTTTTTCCTTTTATGTTTCAGGGACCTAAACGTCGTCATAAAAATCTGAAAAATACAGGCGTCATGATTTTGGAAGGAGGAAGACGTAGGAGCGAAGGAATCAAGTAAACGGAGCCGGAAGGCCAAAAGGGGGTGGCCCACGTGGCCACTGTACCTGGCCACGTGGGGCCCACCATTTGGGCCTCGAGCTCCACATCCGTCGATCTTTGCTCCACCGCCTTCGTCTTGACCTAAAAACGCCTATAAAAGAAGTCCCACGGCGTTCTCGAAAAAGCGCGCCGCCGAAACACAGAAACACCGAAAGAGAGATCTGGAGCTGCAGATTGGAGGGGGAAAACTCCGGCGGGGCGCTGCCGGGGTGGTCTCCACCTTCTCCAGCGACTTCTCCACCGTCTCATGATGAAGGGTGAGTAGTCCACCCTCTGGACTATGGGTTTGTGGTGGTAACTTATGTATCTCTCCTCTCTTTGAGCTTCACTAATTAGTATCGTATGAGCTGTTGAACATGATTACGGTCATCTATGTAATTCTTATGGTGGATATTGTGGTATGAGATGATTTGTTATGCATTTACTGTTGTGTTGGAACTTTCATGACTTGTCATACTTGATAGAATATTGTTCTTTAAGAAGTATGATGTATGTGGGTACGGGATGGCCGATGTGACACGGCATAGGTATTGAGTGACACGGTACCGCCCAACATCCTTTATCTGGGGGTAAAAAGGAAGAGTATGATGTGGGAGTGACAGCAACCACGCTAGCCTTACGAGGGTGACCTAGCAACACAAATGAGTACCTCTTTCAACTATGTGTTTTAGGACATATAGCCGTCATAAAAGCTACCATTAAAACATGACAATTGTGTGTATTTTATATAACATGATAATCACCGTAGATGAGAGAGAGAGATGATTAAGTGAACCCATGAACCCATGTCCATTGTTCCTATAAGAGAAAACCTTTGTCTTGTCCTCTTGCATTGAAGAGGATTGGGACACTTTTACATTCTTGTTTTGTTACATTAAACTTCATCCATCAAATCAACCACCTTGTTCTTTAAACTTGTTTAGTGCATAATCAACTAAAACTTGTGACACTTTAGTTGTAGGAATAGATAACTTTTCCTTCTTGCTCCTGGATCGATACCTTACTTCCACATTGAGAGGTGCTACAGTGATCCCCTGCTCTTGGGGGTAATCAAGTACTTTTCTGGCGCCGTTGCCGGGGAGCGTAGCGCTTAAGTTTCTATTCTTGTGTGCACTAAACTAAGCTTGGGGAGGTTTCTTTAAACTTGTTTTATATCTTGCAATCATCTAAGCTTGGGGAGGTTTATGGCTTTTATGAATCGTGCATCGCTGCATCTTGCTTTATATGAAAGTGCTTATGCCACTACTGCTAAAGTGGTTGAAACTACTGTGTCTGAGGTACCTAAAGTGGGATTTAAAGTTCCCATTAGTCATGTTAAAAGAGTTATGAACAAACCATTTACAGGGGATGGAACTAAGTCTGCATGTGAACACATAGAAACAATTGATGAAATATGTGGTTTATTTAGGCTTCCTGGTATTTCTGATGATCAAATAAAAAGGAAGCTATTATATTTGTCTTTATCTGGTAATGCTCGTGATTGGTACATGTCTTTGGATGAAGAAGTGAAAACTGATTGGAGTATTTTGAGGGAGGTTTTTCTTAAATATTTTACTCCCCAAGAAAGTACTAATATTTTGCAGGAAGAAGATGATGAACACATAAGCTTGGAAGAGGAAGAATGTGAAGAAGAGGATAAAAACCTAAGCTTGGGGATGCCCATGCAATCTCAAGAAGATGCTGAAAAAGATGAACAACTGGAGAATGAAGAGTTGGATCCCCCAACTTCACCATCAACATATGATAGTAACACTCAAACTCAAAAACCTTTTGTTAGTAAACTTATTGATAATAATGAGGAGTGTTGCTTAAATATGTTATATGATAATGCTTTAGATGATGGTCCTATGCTTATTGATAATCCTCCATGTTTAGAACTTGTTACTACTTTATGTGAGGATAAAAATGATATACTTGCTGTTTGTGAAAATACTCTTACTAATAAGAGTCCTACTTTGTTCCTGAATTCTCCTAATAACACCATAGAGGAGAAATTTGCTTATGTTGAGAAATACTTATGTGGTTTGCAATTATCTTTAGTTCCAAATCTTTGTTGCAACCATGATATTAAACTTGATATTGATCTTAATAACTATTTTGAAAGAGGGAAGCATGCTAATGAATTCCAAAATAAATTTAATGATCCTCTTTATGTGCCTAAATTATCTAATTGGAAGATCTATTGGTTATATGGTTGAATACACTTCTATTACTTGCAACTATTATGAGAGAGGAGGTGATAGAACCCTCTTTATGCTACTAATAATTATGGGCTGCAAGTAACTATTTAATATGCATTGGAAAACTTCTATTTATTATGATTCATTCATATACAAATGCCAATGCATAGAAAGAAAGTTAGGCTTCGTTGTTATTACTTTTGTGTTTTGTTTTTCTCTCTACTAGGTTTCAACTTGATTATTATTTTCATTGGCTTGAGAGCACAATGGGATCCTGGTATTATGCATGAAACACTTCTCAAAGATCAAGAGGACAACCACTCAAGCTTGGGGATGCCAAGCCACCTCACTCCAACCTTCTTGATAACAAGTAAGCCTAGCTATATGGCTATAAAGAAAGCGCTTTGCGGGAGGCAACCCGGTTATTTTTATGTGTGATTTTCTTTGTGTCCTCTTGCTGTAACAAGAGAGTTTGTTTTTAGTTTAGTTTCTGGAATTTTGAATAAAGTGCCAAGTTTTACCCTTTTTGGTTTGAAAAGTTGCTTATAGCGTTCGGAGATTTTATTCCTGCACGAATCTGTGCACGGTATGATTTTTAATTCTTATTCTGTAACTCCGAATGAGCTCATATTTGAACTGTAGTTGCAACTTTTCATCCTCTGTATGCATGAATTTTTGCAGAATTTTTCGGCAAAGTTTGGTAGGGTAGAAAAATACGTTTTGCTGCTGCTGTTTTTCTGGACAGATTCTGTCCCATTTTGTTTTATGCATGTTTTGAACTTTTATCTTGAATCTTTTTGATTCAAATGAGTTTATGAGTAGGCATACAACATTATTACTTTCTGGACATTCATATGATGTTTTGTTTAAGGATTATATGCAGCAAGAAACCTATTTGTTTATCACTACTAATGCACCCCACAGAAAAGAAAATGGGAGAAACGGTGTTTTGAAGTTTTTTCACAGGGATTGGAGGAGATGCACCAAGAGTTATCCAAGGATGGTGAAGACCATAAGCTTGGGGATGTGAAGACAACCCCACTGGACCTACACACTCTCGGTTTGCACACGTCTAACTTCTGTTTTTCGATCGAAACACTTTATCGCATAAACTTGGAGCGTCTTTTTGTTTGTTTTTGTTTGTTATTTTGTGAGACCACCACATTATCATTTATATGAGAAAGAGCTACTGGAAATATGGGTTGAAATATGTTGGATGCTTTTATCATATTGGGAAAAGGGATGTTTGAGTTGATTTTTAATGATACATATAGTTGCATGATTCATGAGCTTGTTTATGAGTAATAATTTGCAAATGCTTTATCAAGAGCTATCACTTATTCATGTTTTGATGCTGAATGTTATTTTACTTAGTTTAACATGGATTAGTTAGTTCTATGGACACTCATGCATGCATCTAGATGGTCAACTTTCTCCCTCTTGCTAGCCCAAACATTCCAACAAGCAAAAACTTGTTTCCAACACCTTCAACCAAAGTTATTCCAGTGAGTCCACCATATCTACCTAATGGCTTTATGCTATTCCGAGTATGTATATCATGATATTTGTGTTATCTATACCTCTGAATGAAAATGTTTATGTTATTGATTGTTATGGGAAAAGTTGGTTATATAGCTCTCACGAACTTGATGCACAACTTTATTTTTATTGCATAAATAAAACATGACCCATTGTGATTAATAATATGATGCTAGTGGCTTGATAAATGTCCGAGGTTGGGAGTTAGCCCATATGTGCTGTCACATGCAAAGCTTTCAACATGCTCCTTCATCTCATTTAGTTGATATCATGTACTTTTGTTTATGGATGCCTATCATGGTGAAATGAGGTGGAAATGAAGTAGTTTAAATGAGTTTGTATAAATGGTTAGAGAGACGCCTGGGCCGCTAATCTAAGCCATGCATCATTCATGGTGGAAATTTACTTACATGCTATGGTGAACCGTCTGTGATGCACCTTATAATAAAAAGCTATTCCAATGGTAAATAAAAAGGGTGTTGAGGTTGTTCATCTTGTTTGTTTGTCTTGTCATTTTGATATGGGCTTGTTCCATATCCTGGGACAAGAGGTACCCCAGTTGACGCTCTTGATGATACTATTATTACTTACAATGATATATAACTTGAACTTGCTTTGTTTCCTAAGTTGAGTAATCATGGTGTAGGTACTTGTATTCAAGGGGCATGAGACACCTAACCTTTACTTTATCAAGCACACTACTCATATTTGCTTTCACATTAAACTTTAATCATTCAAGATGCTATGATAGGGGTAATGAGAGCTTGACACCAAGAATTCCACATTGCAATCATTAACTTAAGTAGAAGAGTTTGGAAGTTAGATGAAACTTATGCATGCTTTACCTCTACTCACATATACATCTTTCCAAAGTGTCCACCTTTTATATTCAGATTTTCATCTACACTCTATGACCAATGTAGGATGTTCTTACTTATCATTATGCATACATGTGGTCCATATTACTATCTTCTATGTTACACTTTGTGAACTATCATTGAACATCCTTGCATTGAATACTTGATATCACTTCATAAACTATTTTGCATATTGCTACTCCTTTGAAGAATGAATCATTTGACTCTATGTAGCAGTAGCAATCATCTTTGATATCATTGTTAGTGCTATATTGCAAAGCCCATGTTAGTTTTATCACCTTCATACTCGAGGACGAGTATTGGTTAAGCTTGGGGATGTTGATGCATGTAAAATGCATACATGAACTTTGCACTATATCACTCATATTCCAATCATATTTGCATCATATAAGGGTTATACCACTGTTATTTAATGATTTTAGGAAATAAAATAATTGTTTCCTATTTTTATGGAATTAACCCTGCGCAGGCAGAAAACCCTATTTTTTCCTTTTATGTTTCAGGGACCTAAACGTCGTCATAAAAATCTGGAAAAATACAGGCGTCATTATTTTGGAAGGAGGAAGACGTAGGAGCGAAGGAATCAAGCAAACGGAGCCGGAGGCCAAAAGGGGTGGCCCACGCGACAGGTACCTGGCCACGTGGGGCCCACCATTTGGGCCTCGAGCTCCGCAGCCGTCGATCTTTGCTCCACCGCCTTCGTCTTGACCTAAAAACGCCTATAAAAGAAGTCCCACAGCGTTCTCGAAAACGCGCGCCACCGAAACACAGAAACACCGAAAGAGAGATCTGAAGCTGCAGATTGGAGGGGGAAAACTCCGGGGGGCACTGCCGGGGTGGTCTCCACCTTCTCCAACGACTTCTCCACCGTCTCCATGATGAAGGGGGTGTAGTCCACCCTCTGACTATGGGTTTGTGGTGGTAACTTATGTATCTCTCCTCTCTTTGAGCTTCACTAATTAGTATCGTATGAGCTGCTGAACATGATTACAGTCATCTATATGTAATTCTTATGGTGGATATTGTGGTATGAGATGATTTGTTATGCATTTACTGTTGTGTTGGAACTTTATGACTTGTCATACTTTGATAGAATATTGTTCTTTAAGAAGTATGATGTATGTGGGTACGGGATGGCCGATGTGACACGGTATAGGTATTGAGTGACACGGTACTGCCCAACATCCTTTATCTGGGGGTAAAAAGGAAGAGTATGATGTGGGAGTGACAGCAACCACGCTAGCCTTACGAGGGTGACCTAGCAACACAAATGAGTACCTCTTTCAACTATGTGTTTTAGGACATATAGCCGTCATAAAAGCTACCATTAAAACATGACAATTGTGTGTACTTTATCTATAACATGATGATCACCGAAGATGAGAGAGAGAGGATTAAGTGAACCCATGAACCCATGTCCATTGTTCCTATAAGAGAAAACATTTGTCTTGTCCTCTTGCATTGAAGAGGATTGGGACACTTTTACATTCTTGTTTTGTTACATTAAACTTTCATCCATCAAATCAACCTCCTTGTTCTTTAAACTTGTTTAGTGCATAATCAACTAAAACTTGTGACACTTTAGTTGTAGGGAATAGATAACTTTTCGTTCTTACTCCTGCCGATCGATACCTTACTTCCACATTGAGAGGTGCTACAGTGATCCCCTGCTCTTGGGGGTAATCAATTCCCCAAGAGTTCGATATTAAACCCTCGAGTCACCCCTCGTGGGAAAAACTGTCTTTCACTATACTATACACTCTGCACTTGGAGTCTCAACCTAACCCATTATCTTTTGACGCAGGTAACTACGTCAAGGGATATCAAGACTGTTTTCTGGCGCCGTTGTCGGGGAATCATTGCTGTAAAGATTTATCCAACTAATTTGAACCATGCCAATGTTAATATGATTAAAGTTAAGCTTTTTTCCTACTCCCTAGCTAGAAAAGCCTTAGATTGGATATTAAGATGGCCACCTGGAAACTTTAGCACTTGGTTTAATTTAAAAGCTTCATTCATTGAAAGATTTTGTTCAACTGAAACAGTTTGTAATCTTAGACAAATAGTTATCACTTTTAAACAAGAGGAGGATGATCTCCAAATAGCCTTGAATGCTGCTCTAAAGAAAAGAAATGAGAATCTAGTTTGGGTAAAAGTTGAGGATAATTGTAGCTTGCATGAATTAATATCTATCTTACAAAAATTTGCAAGTGATCCTTCCATTAATGTTAACCAAGCAGGCTTTGGTTCTTATATTGCTAATCATGTTTTAAATGAAAAGATTGCTAGGTACAACCAAGAAGCTATGATACCACCTAAGCTTGGGGATATATGGATTCCCAAAGTACTAGTAACAATTGGAAAAGAGACACACCATGCTATATTAGATCTAGGATCTAGTGTCTCTGTTTTATCGAAAGAATTATATGAAGTTCTTGAATTAAAGAATCTTGAAAAATGCTCTATTGAACTTGCACTTGCTGATGATTCCATTAAACATGCTTTAGGAAAAGTAAGTGATGTTATGGTAGAGTTGCATATGAAATTTATACCTGTTGATTTTCTAATCATGGATATGGGGAATAAAACCTCTAGTCCAATTATTCTTGGAAGACCTTTTCTTCATACCACAGGTGCTATCATTAATTCAAAAGAAGGGAATGTGAAGTTTCAGTTTCCACACAAGAAGTGCATGGAACACTTCCCAAGGAAGAGGGACACATCAACGTTCAAGCTCCCTCATGAGCTTCGTCCACTATAAATATCAAGTAAGAAGCCTAGCTATATGGCTATAAAGAAAGCGCTTTACGGGAGGCAACCCAGTTGTTTTTGTTTTTGATTTTCTTTGTGTCCTCTTGCCGTAACAAGAGACTTAGTTTTTATTTTTGTTTCTCGAATTTTTATTAAAGTGCCAAGTTTTACCCATTTTGGCTTGAAAAAGTTGCTTTTTGCATTCGGAGATTTTATTCCAGCACGAATCTGTGCACGGTATGATTTTTCATTCCTATTCTGTAACTCCGAATGAGCTGATATTTGAACTGTAGTTGCAACTTTTCATCCTCTGTATGCATGAATATTTTCGGAAGTTTTCGACATATTTAAGTAGGGTAGAAAAATGCGTTTTGCTGCTGCTGTTTTTCTGGATAGATTCTGTCCCATTTTGTTTGATGCATTCTTTGAACTTTTAACTTGAATCTTTTTTATCCAATTGAGTTTATAAGTAGGCATAATACATTATACACTTTCTATACATTGATATGAATTTTTGTGTAAGGATTTTATGCAGCAAGAAATTCATTTGTCTATCACTACTAATGTCACCCAACAGAAAAGAAATGGGAGAAACGGTGTTTTGAAGTTTTTTCACAGAGATTAGATGAGATGCACCAAGAGCTATCCAAGGATGGTGAAGAACATAAGCTTGGGGATGTGAAGACAACCCCACTGGACCAACACATTCTCGGTTTGCACACGTCTAACTTCTGTTTTTCTATCAATGCACTTTATCGCATAAACTTGGAGCGTCTTTTATTTATTTTTTATTTCGGTTTGATTTTTATTTGTGAGACCACCACCATCATTTATATATGAGAGAACTACTGGAAATTTGGGTTGAATTAAGTTGGATGCTATTAAAAGATTGGGAAAGGGATGTTTGAGTTGATTCAAAAAGATACATATAGTTGCATGATTCATGTGTTTTTTAATGAGTATTAATTTGCAAGTGTTTTATCAAGAGCTATCTTTTATTCATGTTTTGATGCTGAATGTTACTTTACTTATGCATGCATTTAGACGGACAATTTTCTCCCTCTTGCTAGCCCAAAAATTCTAACAAGTAAAAACTTGTTTCCAACACCTTCAACCAAAGTTTTTCCAGTGAGTCCACCATATCTACCTATTAGCTTTATGCTATTCCGAGTATGTTTATCAGGTTATTTTGTATTATCTATACCTCTGAATTAAAATGCTTATGTTATTGATTGTTATGGGAAAAGTTGGTTAAAGAGCTCTCACGAACTTGATGCACACTTTACTTTTATTACACTTAATAAACATGACCCATTGTGATTAAAATTATGAAGTTGTGGGCTTGACAATAGTCTTGGGTTGGGAGTTAGCTCATATGTGTTGTCACATGGCAAGCTTTCAACATGCTCTTTATTATATTTAGTTGATATCATGTACTTTTGTTTATGGATGCTTATCATGGTGCCAAATAAATGCGCAAACTTAGTAAGTTTAATGAGTTTGTATAAATGGCTAGAGAGACGCCTGGGCCGCTAATTTAAGCCATGCATCATTCATGGTGGAAATTTACTTACATGCTATATGGTGAACATTCAGTGATGCACCTCACAATAAAAAGCTATACCAATAGTAAATAAAAAAGGTGTTGAGATTGTTCATTTTGTTTGTTTTCTTGTCATTTTGATATGGGCTTGTTCCATGTCCTGGGACAAGAGGTACCCTAGTTGACACTCTTGATGACGCTATTATGTTACTTATAATGACATTAACTTGAACTTGCTTTGTGGCCCAAGTTGAGTAACACCTGGTGTAGGTACTTGTATTCAAGGGGCATGAGACATTCAACCCATACTTTGTCAAGCACACTACTCATATTTGCTTTCACTTTAAATTTTAATCATTCAAGATGCTATGATCGGAGTAATGAGAGCTTGACACCAATGAGTACCACATTGCAATCATTAACTTAAGTAAAAGCATTTGGAAGTTGGATGGAACTTATTCATGTTTTACCTCTACTCATTTATATATATTTCCAAAGTGTCCACCTTTTATATTCAGATTTTCAAGAATACTCTATGACCATTATAGGATGTTGATGCATGTAAAATGCATACATGAACTTTGCACTATATCACTCATATTCCAATCATATTTGCATCATATAAGGGTTATATCACTGTTATATAATGATTTTTGGGAATAAAATATGTATTTCCTATTTTTATGGAATTAACTCTGCGCAGGCAGAAAACCCTATTTTTTCCTTTTAAGTTTCAGGGACCCAAACGACGTCAAAAAAATCTGGAAAAATACAGGTGTCATTATTTTGGAAGGAGGAAGACTTGGGAGCGAAGGAAGCAAGCAAACGGAGGCCGGAAGCCCAAAAGAGGGGGCCCACACGGCCTCTGTACCTGGCCGCGTGGGGCCCACCCTTTTGGCCCTCGAAGCTCCGCTGCCGTCGATCTTTTCTCCACCGCCCTCGTCTTGTCCTAAAAACGCCTATAAAAGAAGTCCCACAGCGTTCTCGAAAACAAGCGCCGTCGTATCACAGAAACACGAAAACAGAGATCTAGAGCTGCAGATTGGAGGGGGAAAACTCCTGCGGGGCACTGCCGGCGTGGTCTCCATCTTCTCCATCGACATCTCCACCATCTCCATGATGAAGAGGGAGCACTGGCGAAGCTCAGTGATGGCCGACCTGGGCCACGGCCCGCCCAGGTTTTTGGTGAAAATAATACTAGGTTACGCTTACATCCAAGGCAAAGCCCACTAGAATGATTGGCCCTCCCTGTACGTCAGGGTGACCTGTACGCTACCTCCCAGACTTCTAATCACTCCTTCCTCTCCGATCTCAGATCGAAATAAACCATGGCAATAGAGCTCCTCGCTAGGTTAAAATTTTGGACCCAAAAAGGAGGAAATCGAGAGAAATTGGTGGAGTAGAAAAGGCAGAGAAGCGCCGCGCCGCCCTAGGGAGCCGGGGGTCAGCAAGGCAGTCGCTGTAGCCCACAGGAATGGCCGCACTGCACGGGGAAGTGCCGACAGGAGTTCTAGCAGTCGTCAGTGTGGCACCCCG
Source organism: Poa pratensis (assembly GCA_947311845.1). Lineage (NCBI taxonomy): Eukaryota > Viridiplantae > Streptophyta > Magnoliopsida > Poales > Poaceae > Poa > Poa pratensis. The sequence continues at coordinate 69,980,173 of CAMZMU010000027.1, read as the reverse complement.
ATCCAGAGGATTTGATTACCCCATATACCAGTCCCAGAAACACTGGATATATGATAACTTAATACACAGAGGCATAACCAAATATTATTATGGTTCCGAAGGGTACAGCATTACAACAAGGGTGAGGCTTCAACGGTCGCGCAACAGGCGCACACAACGGTATGTACATTATTCTTCTAAAGGAAGAGCCTCGATCAGAGAGTGGCAGCGGATACGTAGAGATGGCAGCGGAAACGTAGACGGTAGCGTGGCAACAGCGGGCTTTACTTCACAGGGTTCTGCCTGGAATACGGGTTCCTAGTTCTCGTACAGCGGGTACTCAGCGACGGGTGTAGCAGGTTCTGGCCACATGAAAAGCTAGGTGAGTACATGGAATGTACTCGCAAGCCATTAGCCCAAAAATAAACAGGGTGTACCTATATGGAATGGCATAAGTTCAGAAGGTAGCATGACATAAGTTCGAGTTTAAAAGTGTGAGTCCAAGCTTAACGGTTGGACATTACTTACCTACTTACCTTTGTAGGGGAGTTTCGTTGTTGCTAGAATGAGATCGCGTTTCTCATCCAACAACATTTAGGCTTTCAAGCCTCTGGCTAACACTGCCTTAAGTCTAGCCAACTATGGCATTCACTCAAGCCAACTCTGGCTGTCATACCAGCCAACTCTGGCTTTAGGGTTGGGTTCACATTCATTATTTCTCCATATTCGACAGGACTGACTCATAGCGTGACTTGACCCAAACAACATCCCATAATCCAGGGACAAGGCTAGATATCGAGATTTACACTCTCGAGAGGTTGCAACTTTTATCCACACGCTGAGGTCTAGGCTTGTACCGCCGGTACCGGTAGGCCTGGGCATTCGGTTTTAACCGAAAATTCGGTTCGGTTTATTCGGTTTTTTAGGAATTCGGTTATTAACAATTGGGCACCGAAATTATATCGGTTTTTCTAGTTAACTGTAGTTCGGTTATCCAGTAATTCGGTTCGGTGTTCGGTTTAAACCGAATTTACTGAACATGACAGACTAAACGGAAATAGCAGCAGTGTAACGCGCGTAAGTATGGTGGCATGCAGGCAAACTAGACCAGCACATCTACCAGCACAAATACATACGTCATGTACACCCCACTAGAGCTGGACGTACATCCATATATGCATACAGCCCCACATGATAATTGATAAACACCTTGCTACTCCTGCTACGTGATACGCAGCTGATTCAAAAGTATGGGGCTGCCAGGATGCGTATTCCTGAGCACTAGTCAATTAGTAACGTCGGGATATTCCTAAGTACGCTGCACTAGGCCGTGGCCTGCTGGGTTTTGCATGGATTTTGGCCCATCCAGTACGAAGGCATGGTAGCGGAGGACTCCAGCGAAGTGTTTTGATCTCTCTCGACCATATCTCGGTTTCTTCGGTTGTTTCGGTCAATCAAGAGTAAAAACCGAATTAACATTTTGAAATTCGGTTTATCACATTTTCCAACCGAAATTAGCTCCAGTAAATTCGGTTTCGGTGAATTCGGTTTCGGTTCCGGTTAATTCGGTTTGGTGTTCGGTTCTCGGTTTTTTATGCCCACCCCTAGGTACCGGAGTACTGGAACCAACCATGGCGGACAGTACAAACCCATACTTCCACAGTCGTTTACTCTACCAAGACACTCCCTGTATAGCCGCCGACATAATTCTATGCCTTATGCAGAAGTGAATCCGGCACGTCCCCAACCCATGAGCGACGCCTAGCTCCGGAACCTTCGCAAGGCTAGCCCCGACCAACTATGGTAACCGACTAGACTTGCCAAAAAGGTGGCATCAAAGGAGGCTGATAAAATACCCGGCCATGGTCCGCCCACACAGACGACGCATGGTTATGCTGGCTGTGTTTGGTGAGTGGCACTATGTGACTCAATCTAGTCGAGGGAGGTGATTATCTTCTTAGTCATTTTGTTTGATTACAGACATCAACATTAACAAAGTAACACATGGCATCCATATAATAATTTCAGCAGTAAATAAACATATCCACCGGCATGTACCAAAGTCCAAGCATAGCAAAATAAAACGTCAACCGGATGACTATGGCGGCGAACCCGCCGACCAGCGCCTGCTCGTTCGACAAAATAAAAGAAACGTCAACCGGATGACTGTGGCAGCGATTCCGCTGGCAAGCACCTTCTCATTTGACAAAAATAAAAGAAACGTCAACCGGATGACTGTGGCAGCGATTCCGCTGGCAAGCACCTTCTCGTTTGACAAAAATAAAAGAAACGTCAACCGAATGACTGTGGCAGCGATTCCGCTGGCAAGCGCCTTCTCGTTTAACAAAAATAAAAGAAACGTCAACCGGATGACTGTGGCAGCGATTCCGCTGGCAAGCGCCTTCTCGTTTGACAAAAATAAAATAAACGTCAACCGGATGACTGTGGCAGCGATTCCGCTGGCAATCGCCTTCTTGTTTGACAAAAATAAAAGAAACGTCAACCGGATGACTGTGGCAGCGATTCCGCTGGCAAGCGCCTTCTCGTTTGACAAAAATAAAAGAAACGTCAACCGGATGACTGTGGCAGCGATTCCACTAGCAAGCGCCTTCTCGTTTGACAAAAATAAAAGGTGTTGCGAGGATCCACAGATATATATATATAAGTGCAGCAATATTAAAATGCAACATGGCATATGATATGCAACAACATTCAATTTTAAACAAGCAAACAATTTTCTATAGTTCGACCAAGCTTGAGATTAGGTTAATGGCTTACCTTCAGCAGAGGGGTAGGGTTCGGGTTCGACTTCAACTTCGTTGGAGATGTTTGAATCTATTTAAAGAATGAAATTGCATTAAAAACCCTTCCTACGGTATCGAATAAACGATAAAGCAAACGAACTCCAAATGAAATTCTTTTGATACCATTAGACAGACATTTTGAAAACAAAGCCATCAAAAAAAGATTCATATTTTTTTGATAATTCTTGAGATAGATATGGATTTTCAAAGTTTCTGCCATTTATTTAAACAGAAAAAAAAGAAAACAGAAAAACCTTTGGAAATGTTTAAAACCCTGACAGTGGGTCCCACTAGCACTGTGCTGAACCGTTATTCCACTGGAAAATAGAAAATGGCACTGTTCACCGCCGGCGAACTCACCGGCGAGGTTTCCCGGCGGCTAGGGGGCAGGGGAGGCGAGGGAGATGGTGCGGGAAGGCTCGGGGAGGCTTGGCGAAGATCGTCCGCTCACTAGAGGTTGCTGGGGAGGTCGGGGTGGTGCGGAGCTTCGCCGGCAGCGGCTCCGGCGATCTGTCGATGATGGTTGCGGCGACTCCGGCCACCAACTACTTGGGCGAGGACGGCGGAAGCTCCATGGTGGTCTAGGGAGGGTGTGTGGGTGAGGAATCAGGGAGGGAAGCTCTCACGGCGGCGGAATCGAGCGGAGCCCGTGCGGTGGCGGCGAGCTCGATTCGGGAGCTGCGGTGACCTCTAGGATGTGGTACTGCGGGGAGGGGCAATGGTGAGCGAGAGGGAGGTGGTGTGGTGCTTGGCGGAGCTGGGGAGGTCCCTATATAGCCTCCCGAGGGGTGCCGCCAATAATCGGCACGGCGGATGTGGAGGAGGCTGTGCAATGACACTGCTCGAGCGGCGCGCCGGCTAGCTGGCGGCGGCAGCGGGTGGAGGGGAGCTTCACGCACGCACAGGAGAGGAGGGGACGGTTTGCGCGTGCAGGAGCTGGCGACACGCGGCCACGGCGGCGCACTATGTTGCGCGGCGCGTCGTCTAGCGGATGGGACGTTGCGGCGGAGGAGTTGCCGGCGTCGTGGGCGGCTGGAGGAGAGTGGGGGAGGTGGAGATGGCTGGGGAGCGGCTGGGGAGTGCCTGGGGGGTGGCTGGGGGGCACGGGGAAGCGGCGTGGCGCGGTGCTCCGGTGTCGAACACCTGGCGGTGCCACTGGCACGCCGATGCCAGTGGTGAGCACCTCCAGGGGCATGCCGACATCGGCATCGGGCTGGATCTCCTAGCCCCGTGGTCCAAATGGGATGGGGTTTTTTCTCTGTGTGCCAAATTGAAAATGCAACAACTTTCCTGACTAGTGTTTTGCTAGAATCGGAAGTTGGTCTATAGGAAAAAATTTAAAAACACTTCTGGTCAAAAGGGGAAATGTGGTTTTGATGAAGTAAATGGAATGTAAAAGGGTTCAAATAATTCCCTGAGGTGTGTGCACTCCTAGGGGTTGTGTCTAGGGTCCTGGGTCTCCAGGGAGAAAAAGTTTGCTTTGTACTTTGAAAATAAAGAAGGAAATGGGCAGAAACTAAAGTGGAGAATTACTTCATAAATTTGCAAACAAGGTATCAAATGTTTTTGCATATTTGGGCTATATATTGCCCAGGGGTCATCCCCTAATGTTTGCAGAATTTTAGGAAAGATATTTAGGGTACTTCCTTTGTAAAGTCACAATAAAGAGATTTTGGTAATTAAAATAAAGGAAAATATAGAAATAACATTTTTGGGTGAAATGAGCCAGCACCATGTTTACCAAGTGGGAGAGAATTCAAAACATAAGATCCCAAACTTGGACAAGGTTTCGTAAATGGTCGAGAATTTTTAAAAGGGTTGCCAAACCGAGAGAAATTTTAATTCCAAATCACAAGAATGAGTTTTTGAAAGAATTTTTTTGAAAGGCCAAATTTCAGGATGTTACAGACCTTCCCCCCTTAAATTGAATCTGGCCCTCGAGATTCGGGTTGCTTGCTGACTAGGTATAATTCTTTGAGTTGAACGGGTGGGGAGCTCAAAAATTGAATAAAATCAGCGCAGTTCTGTACACGTAACAAGCGCTGCATTCGTGGCTTCTTCGGCCGACATGTGGTGGACGCGGGCAACTTGAGGAGCCTTGACTGCACTGGCAGGGTGGTTGTTGTTGAAGTTGCTGTTGTTGTCAGGGTTGTTGTTGAGGGGACACTCCCTGATATAGTGTCCTGCCTTGCCACACTTGAAGCAGGCGTTCCCCCGTTTTGCGTCATCCGCAATGGGGCGCTGGTGGTAAAATCCTTCACGAGGGTATCCATCTTTCTTGGGCTGATTCCCAGTGGTCTGAGGGTTTGGGGTTGGGTTGCTGGGCTGCCAGGTACGGGGCTTGGAAGAAGTCCCTTCTTGGTGGTTCTTGCGGGGCTCAAACTTTCTCTTGTGGGAGTCGTAAATAGTACGGTGCTCCTTCTCTGAGATCAGCGCTGTGTTGATCATGGCCTAGAAATCTTGGAACTATAGTACACTGAGCTGGGTCTTGATTGCCTGGTGCATTCCCTGGAGAAATTTGTCCTTCTTCTTTTCTTCAGTGCTGGTGTCATCGGGGGCATAACGGGCGAGATTGTTGAACTTGGTGAGGTACTCGCTGATAGACTGGTTACCTTGGGTGAGTGCCCAGAATTCTTGTTGCTTCATCTTTATGAGACTGGAGGGTATGTATGCCTTGTGGAAGGCTTCTTGAAATTCTGTCCAGGTTGCTGGGGGTCCATCTCCTCTTGCAGTCTTCTGGTTGTCCCACCAAACATTGGCAGGGCCTTCAAGATAGTGGGTGGAGAAGAGTACTTTGTCCAGCTCGTCAACGCGAGCAAGCTCTAGCTTCTTTTCAATGGTGCGGAGCCAATCATCGGCTTCAAGCGGGTCATCAGCAAAAGAGAACTTGGGTGGCTGGGTGCGCTGGAAATCTTGTAGCTTGGAGTGACCTGGGCGTGGAGCATTTTGGGCTTGCATATAGGTTCCAAACTCCCTCATGATCTGTGTCAAGTGCTGGCTATGGCGCTCATCCATCATCATCATAATTTGACGCGGACTTGGTTCCTGAACTGGCGGTGGAGGAGATGACTGAGGTGGCGCAGGATCTTCGCCAGCTTGTCGTGCGAAGCGACGAACTAGTGTTCCTTGACTACCACTTGCACCATTATTGGGCCTCATCCTGAATGGTTGAACGTGGGGGCGGGTACCATGAGCATTCACTTGGGGAAGTGTAACATCCAAGAAAAACCAAATGGAAACCAGGTTTGGCAACACATGGGAAAAGAGTGGCATTGATACGTCTCCAACGTATCCATAATTTCTGCTGTTCCATGCTCATATTATACCATTTGCTACATGTTTTATATACACTTCGTATCACTTTTATGCATTTTCTGGGACTAACCTATTAACAAGATGCCACAGTGCCAGTTCCCTGTTTTCCGCTGTTTTTGGTTTCAGAAAGTTACTTCTGGAAATATTCTCGGAATTGCACGAAACAAAAGGCCAGGTCCCTATTTTCCAGCACGTACACGGAGTCCGAAGTAGAGACGAAGGAGAGCCACGAGGTGGCCAAACCACACCCAGGCGCGGCAGTGGGTCCAGCCGCGCCACCTGGTGGTTTGGGCCCCTCGGGGGTCCGCCGACATCGCCCCTTCGCCTATTTATTCCCCGAGACGCGAAAACCCTAAAAGACCGAGCCTTTCATCCAGAACATATTCGCTGCCGCCGTCGTCGTCAACCCTAACTCGGGGGGTTTCTGAAGCTCTTCCCGGCACCCTGCCGGAGAGGGGAATCATCACCGGAGGGCTCTACATCGCCATGCCCTCCTCCGGAGTGATGCGTGAGTAGTTCATCCTTGGACTATGGGTCCATAGCAGTAGCTAGATGGTTGTCTTCTCCACTTGTGCCATCATGTTTAGATCTTGTGAGCTGCCTATCATGATCAAGATCATCTTATTGTAATGCTACATGTTATGTTTGCTGGGATCAGACTTATATTGATACCTATGTGGAGCTGAATATTATATTATCATGTCTATGTCATTTGTGATCTTGCATGCTCTCTGTTACTTGTTGAAGCCTTGGCCACGTGAATACTTGTAACTCTAAGAGGGGGTATTTATGCATGATAGTTGGGTTCAACCTCTATTTAACCTGGGATAGTGACAGCAAGTTCTAAGGTTGTAGATGTGTTGTTCCCACTAGGGGTAAAACAGCAATGCTTTATTCAAGGATGAATTTATTGTTTACATTACGCACATTACTTAATGCAATTGTCTGTTGCTTGCAACTTAATACTGGAAGGGGTACGGATGTTAACCGGAAAGTGGACTATTTAGTCATAGATGCATGCTGGATAGCGGTCTATGTACTTTGTCGTAATGCCCAAATGAATCTCATAGTAGACACCACAGCTCACACATGCATGTTATATGCACTTATCAATTGTCAATTGCCCAGCTGTAATTTGTTTACCCAGCATATTAGTTATCTTATTGGAGAGACACCACTAGTGAACTGTGGACCCCGGTCCATTCTTTTACATCTGAAATACAATCTACTGCAATCATTGTTCTTTACTGTTTTATGCAAACAAACATCATTTTCCATTCGATACGTTTAACCCTTTGCTTTCAGCAAGCCGGTGAGATTGACAACCTCACTGTTAAGTTGGGCCAAAGTAATTTGGTTGTGTTGTGCAGGTTCCACGTTGGCAGCGGAATCCCTGGTGTTGCGCCGCACTACACTCCTTCACCAACACCTTTGAAGCAAACCTCGTTTTCCTACTGGTCCGATTAAACCTTGGTTTCATACTGAGGGAAAACTTACTGCTGCACTCATCATACCTTCCTCTTGGGGTTCCCAACTGACGTGTGACATACAAGCATTGTTTCTGGCACTATCAACCTAGAGCCACCAGGCATCCAAGAAAAACCAAATGTGACCAAGGGTTGGCAAAGACAACAAGCATGGTGTTATACAACGGTTGGCGGGGTTACACGGTTCTAGCTACTCGCCAAGCTACACTGGATGCAGGATAAAAGATATAAGCTACACGATACATAAAGCGAGATACGAATCTACCACTACATTATTCGAGCGTACGATAAAGCGAAAAAGTAAGATACACTAGGCGTTGCGAACTCTGAGCGCCTAGAACTCCATCTCGAGGGGCGTCGCTGGTGGAATGGTGTCGATGTCCTCCCTCGCGGTGCTATAGTCGGGTGAAGTGCGGTCATCTCCGGAGTCTCCAGAGCGAGGGGGTGTGTCTGCACGGACGTGACGACGACGGACTCATGCCTCGGAGGTACGAACAGGGGCGAAACGCGAGAAAAAAACGTGGGGTGCTGCTTGGAGCGCGAAAAGACGGCGGCGGGACGCGGGGAACAGGAGTGGGAACAAGTGCTCTCTAGATCTGGTGAAGGGAGCTATGGGTGACAACAGGAAAGCGGGGTGTGTGGTGTAAAGATCTATCTCCAGATGCATTCACCTCGGCCATAGCCACGTTGGCGCGAAGTGAGGCAAACTGGGCGAGAGTAACGTGGAGATAGTGGTGGAGGAGGTTGGTGTACTGAAGGATAGCGGAGAGAGTTGAACGGGGTCACCTGGATTGGGAAAAAGAACATCCCCATTATCCAAATCCAACCTCGGGAAGTAGATGTAGCGGGTGCACTGCTTCATGACGGGGTCGTACGTGCGGAGGAAGATGAGGGCATCTCCTGCAGCCTCCTGGATAGCTCGAGTCGCCTGGGTAGTGACACCGGAAGAGATGGCGTGGAAGATTCCGTGGGATATCGGCTCCGGGCAAAAGTGAACGGTGGCGGTGACCTCGGAGGCGGATCCGTTGGGACGGTTGTAGAACACGCGGTAGACCGAAGGAGGTGAGCTTGGGTAGAGGTGTTCCCAAACTTCACGGAGAAACTGCGGAAAACCGGGAACGTGCATGGCGGAAGTCTCGACGAAAAACTCGGTCGTCATCTGTATCAGGGACAGAAGCCAAAAAGGGTGAGCGTTAACGTTAAAACACAAAAAAGTAGAGAAACAGTCAAAAAGCAGGCAACGTAAAAGTTCTATACTAAGTCGTTCATAGAACTAGGGTATCCTACAGGCAGTTAGGCTTTGATACCAAGCTCTGTGGCACCCCGATCCAGAGGATCGGATTACCCCATATACCAGTCCCAGAAACACTGGATATATGATAACTTAATACACAGCGGCATAACCAAATATTATTATGATTCCGAAGGGTACAACATTACAACAAGGGTGAGGCTTCAACGGTCGCGCAACAGGCGCACACAACGGTATGTACATTATTCTTCTAAAGGAAAAGCCTCGATCAGAGAGTGGCAGCGGATACGTCGAGATGGCAGCGGAAACGTAGACGGTAGCGTGGCAACAGCGGGCTTTACTTCACAGGGTTCTGCCTGGAATACGGGTTCCTAGTTCTCGTACAGCGGGTACTCAGCAACGGGTGTAGCAGGTTCTGGCCACATGAAAAGCCAGGTGAGTACATGGAATGTACTCGCAAGACATTAGCCCAAAAACAAACAGGGTCTACCTATATGGCATGGCATAAGTTCAGAAGGTAGCATGGCATAAGTTCGAGTTTAAAAGTGCGAGTCCAAGCTTAACGGTTGGACATAACTTACCTACTTACCTTTGTAGGGGAGTTTCGTTGTTGCTAGAATGAGATCACGTTTCTCATCCAACAACATTTAGGCTTTCAAGACTCTAGCCAACTCTGGCTTAAGTCTAGCCAACTATGGCATTCACTCAAGCCAACTCTGGCTGTCATACCAGCCAACTCTGGCTTTAGGGTTGGGTTCACATTCATTATTTCTCCATATTCGACAGGACTGACTCATAGCGTGACTTGACCCAAACAACGTCCCATAACCTAGGGACAAGGCTAGATATCCAGATTTACACTCTCGAGAGGTTGCAACTTTTATCCACACGCTGAGGTCTAGGCTTGTACCGCCGGTACCGGAGTACTAGAACCAACCATGGCGGACAGTACAAACCCATACCTCCACAGTCGTTTACTCTACCAAGACACTCCCTATATAGCCACCGACATAATTCTATGCCTTATGCAGAAGGGAATCCGGCACGTCCCCAACCCATGAGCGACGCCTAGCTCCGGAACCTTCGCAAGACTATCCCCGACCAACTATGGTAACCGACTAGACTTGCCAAAAAGGTGGCATCAAAGGAGGCTGATAAAATACCCGACCATGGTCCGCCCACACAGACGACGCATGGTTATGCTGGCTGTGTTTGGTGAGTGGCACTATGTGACTCAATCTAGTCGAGGGAGGTGATTATCTTCTTAGTCATTTTGTTTGATTACCGACATCAACATTAACATAGTAACACATGGAATCCATATAATAATTTCAGAAGTAAATAAACATATTCACCGGCATGTACCAAAGTCCAAGCATAGCAAAATAAAACGTCAACCGGATGACTATGGCGGCTAACCTGCCGACCAGCGCCTTCTTGTTCGACAAAATAAAAGAAACGTCAACCGGATGACTCTGGCAGCGATTCCGCTGGCAAGCGCCTTCTCGTTTGACAAAAATAAAAGAAATGTCAACCGGATGACTGTGGCAGCGATTCAACTGGCAAGCGCCTTCTCGTTTGACAAAAATAAAAGAAACGCCAACCGGATGACTGTGGCAGTGATTCCGCTGGCAAGCGCCTTCTCGTTTGACAAAAATAAAAGAAACGTCAACCGGATGACTGTGGCAGCGATTCTACTGGCAAGCGCCTTCTCGTTTGACAAAAATAAAAGAAACGTCAACCGGATGACTGTGGCAGCGATTCCGCTGGCAAGCGCCTTCTCGTTTGACAAAAATAAAAGAAACGTCAACCAGATGACTGTGGCAGCGATTCCGCTGGCAAGCGCCTTCTCGTGTGACAAAAATAAAAGAAACATCAACCGGATGACTGTGGCAGTGATTCCACTGGCAAGCGCCTTCTCGTTTGACAAAAATAAAAGGAACGTCAACCGGATGACTGTGGCAGCGATTCCGCTGACAAGCGCCTTCTCGTTTGACAAAAATAAAAGAAACGTCAACCGGATGACTGTGGCAGCGATTCCGCTGGCAAGCGCCTTCTCGTTTGACAAAAATAAAAGAAACGTCAACCGGATGACTGTGGCAGCGATTACGCTGGCAAGCGCCTTCTCGTTTGACAAAAATAAAAGAAACGTCAACCGGATGACCGTGGCAGCGATTCCGATGGCAAGCGCCTTCTCGTTTGACAAAAATAAAAGAAACGTCAACCGGATGACTATGGCAGCGATTCCGCTGGCAAGCGCCTTCTCGTTTGACAAAAATAAAAGGTGTTGCGAGGATCCACAAATATATATATAAGTGCGGCAATATTAAATGCAACATGGCATATGGTATGCAACAACATTTAATTTTAAACAAGCAAACAATTTTCTAAAGTTCGACCAAGCTTGAGATTAGGTTAATGGCTTGCCTTCAGCAGAGGGGTAGGGTTCGGGTTCGACTTCAACTTCGTTGGAGAAGTTTGAATCTATTTAAAGAATGAAATTGCATTAAAAACCCTTCCTACGGTATCGAATAAACGATCAAGCAAACGAACTCCAAATGAAATTCTTTTGATACCATTAGACAGACATTTTGAAAACAAAGCCATCAAAAAAAGATTCATATTTTTTTGATAATTCTTGAGAGAGATATGGATTTTCAAAGTTTCAGCCATTTATTTAAACAGAAAAAAAAGAAAACAAAAAATCTTTGGAAATGTTTAAAACCCTGACAGTGGGTCCCACTAGCACTGTGCTGAACCGTTATTCTACTGGAAAATAGAAAACGGCACTGTTCACCGCCGGCGAACTCACCGGCGAGGTTTCCCGGCGGCTAGGGGGCAGGGGAGGCGTGGGAGATGGTGTGGGAAGGCTCGGGGAGGCTTGGCGAAGCTCGTCCGCGCACTGGAGGTTGCTGGGGAGGTCGGGGTGGTGCGGAGCTTCGCCGGCAGTGGCTCCGGCGATCTGTCGATGATGGTTGCGGCGACTCCGGCCACCAACTACTTGGGCGAGGACGGCGGAAGCTCCATGGTTGTCTAGGGAGGGTGTGTGGGTGAGGAATCGGGGAGGGAAGCTCTCACGGCGGCGGAATCGAGCGGAGCCCGTGCGGTGGCGGCGAGCTCGATTCGGGAGCTGCGGTGATCTCTGGGATGTGGTACTGTGGGGAGGGGCGATGGTGAGCGAGAGGGAGGTGGTGTGGTGCTTGGCGGAGCTAGGGAGGTCCCTATATAGCCTCCCGAGGGGTGCCGCCAATAATCGGCACGACGGATGTGGAGGAGGTTGTGCAATGACACTGCTCAAGCGGCGCGTCGGCTAGCTGGCGGCGGCAGCGGATGGAGGGGAGCTTCACGCACGCACAGGAGAGGAGGGGACAGTTTGCGCGTGCGGGAGCTGGCGACACGCGGCCACGGCGGCGCACTGTGTTGCGCGGCGCGTCGTCTAGCGGATGGGACGTTGCGGCGGAGGAGTTGCCGACGTCGTGGGGTGGCTGGAGGAGAGTGGGGGAGGTGGAGATGGTCGGGGAGCGGCTGGGGAGTGGCTGGGGGTGGCTGGGGGGCACGGGGAAGCGGCGTGGCGCGGTGCTCCGGTGTCGAACACCTGGCGGTGCCACTGGCATGCCGATGCCAGTGGTGAGCACCTCCAGGGGCATGCCGACATCGGCAACCGGCTGGATCTCCCAGCCCCGTGATCCAAATGGGATGGGGTTTTTTTTCTCTGTGTGCCAAATTGAAAATGCAGCAACTTTCCTGACTAGTGTTTTGCTAGAATCAGAAGTTGGTCTATAGGAAAAATTTTAAAAACACTTCTGGTCAAAAGGGGAAATGTGGTTTTGATGAAGTAAATGGAATGTAAAAGGGTTCAAATAATTCCCTGAGGTGTGTGCACTCCTAGGGGTTGTGTCTAGGGTCTTGGGTCACCAGGGAGAAAAAGTTTGCTTTGTACTTTGAAAATAAAGAAGGAAATGGGCAGAAACTAAAGTGGAGAATTACTTCATAAATTTGCAAACAAGGTATCAAATGTTTTTGCATATTTGGGCTATATATTTCCCAGGGTCATCCACTAATTTTTGCAGAATTTTAGGAAAGATATTTAGGGTACTTCCTTTGTAAAGTCACAATAAAGGGATTTTGGTAATTAAAATAAAGGAAAATATAGAAATAACATTTTTGGGTGAAATGAGCCAGCAACATGTTTACCAAGTGGGAGAGAATTCAAAACATAAGATCCCAAACTTGGACAAGGTTTCGTCAATGGTCGAGAATTTTTAAAAGGGATGCCAAACCGAGGGAAATTTTAATTCCAAATCACAAGAATGAGTTTTTGAAAGAAAAATTTTGAAAGGCCAAATTTCAGGATGTTACTTCAGCCAACATTCCAGCTGAATCGACCCCTTTCTCTTCTCAGATTCCTCGTCTAAGTAATTTCTCCCATAAATTCTTAGTTAGCAATTATTAGCCTATATTCTTCACAGAGTTGTGATTTTTTTCCCAAAAAAATGTGTTTTGTTTAGCCTGGCCCGCCCTTGATTTTTTTTTGAGCTCCGCCACTGAGAGGGAGTAGTCCACCTCTGGACTATGGGTTTGTGGAAGTAACTTATGTATCTCTCCTCTCTCTGAGCTTCAATAATTAGTACCGTATGAACTGCTGAACATGATTACGGTCATCGTTGTAATTTCTATGTGGTGGATCTTTTTGTGAGTTAATATATGTTTGAGATTGCAATGCTTGTTTCAGTTATGAGTATAGATACATATTATGTACCCCGTTCTTATCTACTTGTTATGATCAAGCATGTTTATGGGAGCGTGTGTGGGATGATGTGTGCATTAGTTGGAGTAACGGGGGGTGGTGAGTGCGGTAAGTTGACCACTGTAATATCGCGATCCACATGGGTGTTTTACCTTACTTTGTTACCTCGCTAGGGATAAACAAAAATAGCATGCTACAAGGGTTGTGGGTGACTTGCCACTTCTCCGTGACTAGATCTAGCATGTTCTTATTTTAACTTCATGTCATGATACTTAAAGCATACTCCGAGTTATCTTAATTACTAAGGTGTTATGATTTAGTTCGCATCTTGGTGGAGTATAAGTGAGATTAATATCCTAAAGATCTCTATGTAAGGACGTGATGCCCATATAATTACTAACTTGATATCAAACCCTGTGTTGCAATCTAGCTCTTATGTCAACTCTATGTGTCCATTGTCTGCCACTTTATTAAAGAGAGAGTGCATTTGTGAAACCATGAACTCCGGTCCATTTTTAATCATAAGAAACACCTTTCCAACAAGTTTTACCACTTTTCCATTTTCTGCAATTATTAAATCCGAAAATACAAAAACACTTTTACATCTTGCATTCATCATAAAAAAAACCCAAAAAATATCATTCATCATTGTTATCATCATCCTTGCACATTTATTCACCACCATTGCATATTTACTTCTTGTTTGCATTGCATAATTATCTTTATATCATTCTTACACCTTGTGAGGTTGAGGACCAAAACATTTAACTATGTTTTGTAGGTGACCAAAAAGAAGGATAAGGAGATAAACTTTTCACTACTGATTCCCCGAGAGTTCGATATTAAACCCTCGAGTCACCCTCGTGGGGAAAACACGTCTTCCACTTACTACACACTCTGCACTTGGAGTCTCAACCTAACCCATTTACTTTTGACGCAGGTAAACTACGCACCGGAGATCAAGACTGTTTTCTGGCGCCGTAGATCAACCTCTTCAAGGGTCATCAAGACTGTTTTCTAGCGCCGTTGTCAGGGAATCATAGCTGCGAAGGTTTATCCAAGGAGATCACAACAAAGTTAACATCACCAACTTGTGCTAACACCTAAGCTTGGGGAGGTTGCACCTACGTGAGCATTATCTTATCCATCTTTACCTTCAAAGCAAAATTATTTGTTTTGTCATTGTCTTGCATTTGTAATTCGGTTTGCATTTGTGAGGCTCATTTTATTTTCAGTTTTGCATAAAAAATTAAAAAACACATAAAAACTTTATCAAAATGAATTCTGAATGTTGAAATGAACAATTTTGGTCAATACTATGGCTTTTATAAATCCTGCATCACTGCACCTTGCTTTATATGAAAGTGCTTATGCCATTACTCCTAAAGTGGTTGAAACTATTGTGTCTGAGGTACCTAAAGTGGGATATAAAATTCCCCTTGGTAATGTTAAAAGAGTTATGAAAAATCCATTTACAGGGGATGGAACTAAGTCTGCATGTGAACACATGGAGACAATGGAAGAAATATGTGGTTTATTTAGGCCTCCTGGTATCTCTGAGGATCAAATAAAAAGGAAACTATTATATTTGTCTTTATCTGGTAATGCTCGTGATTGGTACAGGTCTTTGGATGAAGAGGTGAAAAGTGAATGGAGTATCTTGAGGAAGGTTTTTCTTAAATATTTTACTCCTAAAGAAGCTTATGATAACCCATGCTATTATGATGAAACTAATAATGCTCCTTTATTATTTAATGCTACTAGTGAGCTTATGGATGATAATGAGGGGTGTTGTTTAAATATGCTATACGATAATGCTTTAGATGATGGTCCTATGCTTATTGATAATTCTCCATGTTTAGTTACTAAATTATGTGAGGATAAAAATGATATACTTGCTGTTTGTGAAAATACTCTTACTAATGAGAGTCCTACTTTGTTGAGAAATAACACCATAGAGGAGAAATTTTTCTTATGTTGAGAAATACTTATGTGGTTTGCAATTATCTTTAGTTCCAAATCTTTGTTGCAACCATGATGTTAAACTTGATATTGATCTTAATAACTATTTTGAAAGAGGGAATCATGCTAATGAATTCCAAAATAAATTTAATGATCCTCTTTATGTGCCTAAATTATCTATGTTGGAAGATTCTATTGGTTATATGGTTGAATACACTTCTAATACTTGCAACTATTACGAAAGAGGAGGTGTTGAGAGCTCTCCTTATCTTACTATTAATTATATGATGCAAGTACATAATGATAATATGCATTGGAAAATTCCTATTTATTGTAATTCATTCATATACAAAATGCCGATACATAGAAAGAAAGTTAGACTTCATTGTTATTACTTTGGTGTTTTGTTTTTCTCTCAACTAGGGGTCAACTTGACTATATTTTGATTGGTTTGAGAACACCTTGGGACCCTGGTATTATGCATGGAACACTTCCAAGAAAGAGGGGAACATCAAGTTCAAGCTCTCTCATGAGCTTCATCTTCAATAAACAACAAGTAAGAAGCCTAGCTATATGGCTATAAAGAAAGCGCTTTACGGGAGCAACCCGGTTATTTTTATGTGTAATTTTCTTTGTGTCCTCTTGCTGTATCAAGAGAGTTTGTTTTTAGTTTAGTTTCTGGAATTTTGAATAAAGTACCAAGTTTTACCTTTTTGGTTTGAGAAAGTTGCTTATAGCGTTCGGGGATTTTATTCCTGCACAAATCTGTGCACGGTATAATTTTTAATTCTTATTCTGTAACTCCGAATGAGCTCATATTTGAACTGTAGTTGCAACTTTTCATCCTATGTATGCATGAATTTTTGCGGAATTTTTCGGCAAAGTTTGGTAGGGTAGAAAAATACGTTTTTCTGCTGCTGTTTTTCTGGACAGATTCTGTCCCATTTTGTTTTATGCATGTTTTGAACTTTTATCTTGAATCTTTTTGATTCAAATGAGTTTATGAGTAGGCATAAAACATTATATACTTTCTGGAATTCATATGATGTTTTGTTTAAGGATTATATGCAGCAAGAAACGTATTTGTTTATCACTACTAATACACCCCACAGAAAAGAAAATGAGAGAAACGGTGTTTGGAAGTTTTTTCACAGGGATTGGAGAAGATGCACCAAGAGCTATCGAAGGATGGTGAAGACCATAAGCTTGGGGATGTGAAGACAACCCCACTGGACCTACACACTCTCGGTTTGCACACGTCTAACTTTTGTTTTTCGATCGAAACACTTTATCGCATAAACTTGGAGCGTCTTTTTGTTTGTTTTTGTTTGATTGTTATTTTGTGAGACCACCACACTATCATTTATATGAAGAGCTACTGGAAATATGGGTTGAAATATGTTGGATGCTTTTATTGTATTGGGAAAAGGGATGTTTGAGTTGATTTTTAATGATACATATAGTTGCATAATTCATGAGCTTGTTTATGAGTAATAATTTGCAAATGTTTTATCAAGAGCTATCACTTATTCATGTTTTGATGCTGAAAGTTATTTTACTTTGTTTAAATGGATTAGTTAGTTCTATGGACACTCATGCATGCATCTAGATGGTCAACTTTCTCACTCTTGCTAGCCCAAAAATTCCAACAAGTAAAAACTTGTTTCCAACACCTTCAACCAAAGTTATTCCAGTGAGTCCACCATATCTACCTATGGATTTATGCTATTCCGAGTATGTTTATCATGATATTTGTGTTATCTATACCTCTGAATGAAATATTTATGTTATTGATTGTTATGGGAAAAGTTGGTTATATAGCTCTCACGAACTTGATGCACAATTTACTTTTATTGCATAAATAAAACATGACCCATTGTGATTAAGATTATGATGTTAGTGGCTTGATAAATGTCTGAGGTTGGGAGTTAGCCCATATGTGTTGTCACATGCAAAGCTTTCAACATGCTCCTTCATCTCATTTAGTTGATATCATGTACTTTTGTTTATGGATGCCTATCATGGTGAAATAAGGTGGAAATGAAGTAGTTCAAATGAGTTTGTATAAATGGTTAGAGAGACGCCTGGGCCGCTAATCTAAGCCATGCATCATTCATGGTGGAAATTTACTTACATGCTATGGTGAACCGTCTATGATGCACCTTATAATAAAAAGCTATTCCAATGGTAAATAAAAAGGGTGTTGAGGTTGTTCATTTGTTTGTTTGTCTTGTCATTTTGATATGGGTTTGTTCCATATCCTGGGACAAGAGGTACCCCAGTTGACGCTCTTGATGATACTATTATTACTTACAATGATATATAACTTGAACTTGCTTTGTTTCCTAAGTTGAGTAACTCATGGTGTAGGTACTTGTATTCAAGGGGCATGAGACACCTAACCTTTACTTTATCAAGCACACTACTCATATTTGCTTTCACATTAAACTTTAATCATTCAAAATGCTATGATAGGGGTAATGAGAGCTTGACACCAATAATTCCACATTGCAATCATTAACTTAAGTAGAAGAGTTTGGAAGTTAGATGAAACTTATGCATGCTTTACCTCTACTCACATATACATCTTTCCAAAGTGTCCACCTTTAATCATTCTCCATCGACATCTCCACCGCCTCCATGATGAAGAGGGAGTAGTCCACCTCTTGACTATGGGTTTGTGGAAGTAACTTATGTATCTCTCCTCTCTTTGAGCTTCACTAATTAGTACAGTATGAGCTGCTGAACATGATTACGGTCATCGTTGTAATTCCTATGTGGTGGATCTTTTTGTGAGTTAATATATGTTTGAAATTGCAATGTTTGTTTCAGTTATGAGTATAGATACATATTATGTACCCCGTTCTTATCTACTTGTTATGATCAAGCATGTTTATGGGAGCATGTGTGGGGTGATGTGTGCATTAGTTGGAGTAACGGGGGGTGGTGAGTGCGGTAAGTTGACCACTGTAATATCACGATCCACTTGGGTGTTTTACCTTACTTTGTTACCTCACTAGGGATAAACAAAAATACCATGCTACAAGGGTTGTGGGTGACTTGCCACTTCTCCGTGACTAGATCTAGCATGTTCTTATTTTAACTTCATGTCATGATACTTAAAGCTATACTCTTAGTTATCTTAATTACTAAGGTGTTATGATTTAGTTCGCATCTTGGTGGAGTATAAGTGAGATTAATATCCTAAGGATCTCTATGTTAGGACGTGATGCCCATATAATTAGTAACTTGATATCAAACCATGTGTTGCAATCTCATATGTCAACTCTATGTGTCCATTGTCTGCCACTTTATTAAAGAGAGAGTGCATTTGTGAAACCTTGAACCCCGGTCCATTTTTAATCATAAGAAACACCTTTCCAACAACTTTTACCACTTTTCCATTTTCTGCAATTATTAAATCCAAAAATACAAAAACACTTTTACATATTGCATTCATCATAAAAAACCCAAAAATATCATCCATCATTGCTATCATCATCCTTGCACATTTATTCACCACCATTGCATATTTACTTCTTGTTTGCATTGCATAATACCTGGCCGCGTGGGGCCCACCCTTTTGGCCCTCGAGGCACCGCTGCCGTCGATCTTTTCTCCACCGCCTTCGTCTTGACCTAAAAACGCCTATAAAAGAAGTCCCACGGCGTTCTAGAAAACAAGCGCCGCCATATCACAGAAACACGAAAACAGAGATCTGGAGCTGCAGATTGGAGGGGGAAAACTCCGGCGGGGCGCTGCCGGCGTGGTCTCCATCTTCTCCATCGACATCTCCACCGTCTCCATGATGAAGAGGGAGTAGTCCACCTCTGGACTATGGGTTTGTGAAAGTAACATCTCTCCTCTCTTTGAGCTTCACTAATTAGTACCGTATGAGCTGTTGAACATGATTACGGTCATCGTTGTAATTCCTATGTGGTGGATCTTTTTGTGAGTTAATATATGTTTGAGATTGCAATGTTTGTTTCAGTTATGAGTATCGATGCATATTATGTACCTCGTTCTTATCTACTTGTTATGATCAAGCATGTTTATGGGAGCGTGTGTGGGGTGATGTGTGCATTAGTTGGATTAACGGGGGGTGGTGAGTGCGGTAAGTTGACCACTGTAATATCGCGATCCACTTGGATATTTTACCTTACTTTGTTACCTCACTAGGGATAAACAAAAATACCATGCTACAAGGGTTGTGGGTGACTTGCCACTTCTCCGTGACTAGATCTAGCATGTTCTTATTTTAACTTCATGTCATGATACTTAAAGCTATACTCTTAGTTATCTTAATTACTAAGGTGTTATGATTTAGTTCGCATCTTGGTGGAGTATAAGTGAGATTAATATCCTAAAGATCTCTATGTTAGGACGTGATGCCCATATAATTAGTAACTTGATATCAAACCATGTGTTGCAATCTCATATGTCAACTCTATGTGTCCATTGTCTGCCACTTTATTAAAGAGAGAGTGCATTTGTGAAACCTTGAACCCCGGTCCATTTTTAATCATAAGAAACACCTTTCCAACAACTTTTACCACTTTTCCATTTTCTGCAATTATTAAATCCAAAAATACAAAAACACTTTTACATATTGCATTCATCATAAAAAAACCCAAACATATCATTCATCATTGCTATCATCATCCTTGCACATTTATTCACCACCATTGCATATTTACTTCTTGTTTGCATTGCATAATACCTGGCCGCGTGGGGCCCACCCTTTTGGCCCTCGAGGCTCCGCTGCCGTCGATCTTTTCTCCACCGCCTTCGTCTTGACCTAAAAACGCATATAAAAGAAGTCCCACGGCGTTCTAGAAAACAAGCGCCGCCATATCACAGAAACACGAAAACAGAGATCTGGAGCTGCAGATTGGAGGGGGAAAACTCCGGCGGGGCGCTGCCGGCGTGGTCTCCATCTTCTCCATCGACATCTCCACCGTCTCCATGATGAAGAGGGAGTAGTCCACCTCTGGACTATGGGTTTGTGAAAGTAACATCTCTCCTCTCTTTGAGCTTCACTAATTAGTACCGTATGAGCTGTTGAACATGATTACGGTCATCGTTGTAATTCCTATGTGGTGGATCTTTTTGTGAGTTAATATATGTTTGAGATTGCAATGTTTGTTTCAGTTATAAGTATAGATGCATATTATGTACCCCGTTCTTATCTACTTGTTATGATCAAGCATGTTTATGGGAGCGTGTGTGGGGTGATGTGTGCATTAGTTGGATTAACGGGGGGTGGTGAGTGCGGTAAGTTGACCACTGTAATATCGCGATCCACTTGGATATTTTACCTTACTTTGTTACCTCACTAGGGATAAACAAAAATACCATGCTACAAGGGTTGTGGGTGACTTGCCACTTCTCCGTGACTAGATCTAGCATGTTCTTATTTTAACTTCATGTCATGATACTTAAAGTTATACTCTGAGTTATCTTAATTACTAAGGTGTTATGATTTAGTTCGCATCTTGGTGGAGTATAAGTGAGATTAATATCCAAAAGATCTCTATGTTAGGACGTGGTGCCCATATAATTAGTAACTTGATATCAAACGCTGTGTTGCAATCTCATATGTCAACTCTATGTGTCCATTGTCTGCCACTTTATTAAAAAGAGAGTGCATTTGTGAAACCATGAACCCCGGTTTATTTTTAATCATAAGAAACACCTTTCCAACAACTTTTACCACTTTTCCATTTTCTGCAATTATTAAATCCGAAAATACAAAAACACTTTTACATCTTGCATTCATCATAAAAAAACCCAAAAATATCATTCATCATTGTTATCATCATCCTTGCACATTTATTCACCATCATTGCATATTTACTTCTTGTTTGCATTGCATAATTATCTTGATATCATTCTTACACCTTGTGCTTGACAACCACAGGTGAGGTTGAGGACCAAAACATTTAACTCTGTTTTGTAGGTGACCAAAAAGAAGGATAAGGAGATAAACTTTTCACTACTGATTCCCCAAGAGTTCGATATTAAACCCTCGAGTCACCCTCGTGGGGAAAACACGTCTTCCATTTACTACACACTCTGCACTTGGAGTCTCAACCTAACCCATTTACTTTTGACGGAGGTAAACTACGCACCGGAGATCAAGACTGTTTTCTGGCGCCGTAGATCAACCTCTTCAAGGGCCATCAGATGTTTTTACTTTTCATTATGCATACATTTGGTCCATAGTACTTTCTTATATGTTACACTTTGTGAATTATCATTGAACATCCTTACATTGAATATTTGATATCACTTCATAATCTATCTTGTATATTGCTACTCCTTTGAAGAATGAATCATTTGACTCTATGTAGCAATAGTAATCATCTTTGATATCCATTGATAGTATTAAAAAGCAAAGTCCATGTTAGTTTTATCACCTTCATACTCGAGGACGAGTATAGGTTAAGCTTGGGGATGTTGATGCATGTAAAATGCATACATGAACTTTGCATTATATTACTTATATTTCAATCATATTTGCTTCCTATAAGGGTTATATCATTGTTTTATATTGATTTTGGGAATATTTCAAAGTTTCCCTATTTTTCTGGAATTAACCCTGCACAGGCAGAAAACCCTATTTTCTATATTTTGATATTTCAGGGACCCAAACGACGTCCAAATGACCTAATATTTTACGCGGATCAGTTTTTGGAAGGAACGAAGCGTGGGAGCGAAGTAAGCGAACAAACGGAGGCCCGAGGGCCAAAAGAGGGTGGCCCACGCGGCCAGATTCCTTGGCCTTGTGGGCCACCCTCTTTTGGCCCTCGGGCCTCCGTTTTGGCCATGTGGGACCCACCAACTAGGGCCTCAAGGCTCCGTTGTCGTCGATATTTTTTCCACAACCTCCGTCTTGACCTAAAACCGACTATAAAAATAGTCCCCAATGCCCTTCGAAAAGGAGCGCCGCCAAAACATAGAAACAGAGATCTGGAGTTGCAGATTGGAGGGGGAAAACTCCAGCGGGGCGCTGCCGTCTCCATCTTCTCTAACGACTTCTCCACCATCTCCATGGTGAAGAGGGAGTAGTCCACCCCTGGACTATAGGTTTGTGGAAGTAACTTATGTATCTCTCCTCTCTTGAGCTTCACTAATTAGTACCGTATGAGCTGATGAACATGATTACGGTCATCTATGTAATACCTTTGTGGTGGATCTTTTTATGAGTTAATATATATTCGAGATTGCAATAGTTTTGTTTCACTTATGAAAGTAGATGCATATTATATACCCCGTTCTTGTTTACTTGTTTTGATCAAGCATGTGTATGAGAGCGTGTCAGGGGTGAAGTGTGCATTAGTTGGAGTAACATGGGGTGGCTAGTGCGGTGAAAGTGAGAGAAGTTCCGCGATCCACTTGGGTACGTTTACCTTACTTTGTTGCCTCACTCGGGATAAAGAAAAATATCATGTTACCGGAGATGTGGGTGTGACCATTGCCACTACTCCATGACTAGATCTAGCATGTTCTTATTTTAACTTCATGTCATAAGACCTAAAGTTATACTCTGATTTATATTAATACTAGGATAGCTCGATTTAATTCCTATCTTGGTGGAGTATAAGAGAGATTAATAGACAAAAGATCTCTATGTTAGGACGTGATGCACATATAATTAGTAACTTGTCATGAAACCTTTATGCTGCAATCTCATATGTAAATTCCAGTGTTCCATTATCTATCACTTTATTAAAGAGAGAGTCCATTTGTGAAACCATGAACCTCGGTCCATTTTTAATCATAAGAAACACCTTTCCAACAATTTTTATCCATTTACATTTTCTGCCACTGAAAATCCGAAAATACAAAAACACTTTTATATCTTGCATTCACAATACAAAACCCAAAAATATCATCCATCATTGTTTCCACCATCCTTGCATATTTATTTATCATCATTGCATATTTATTTATTGTTTTGCATTCATTATATTTTCATATCATTCTCACAGCTTGTGCTTGACAACCACTAAGTGAGGTTGAGGGCACAAAACAATTTACTTTGTTTTGTAGGTTTCAAGAAAAGGATAAGAAGATAAATCTTTCACTACTGATTTCCTGAGAGTTCGATATTAAACCCTCGAGTCACCCCTCGTGGGGAAAACTGCCTTTCGCTATACTATACACTCTGCACTTGGAGTCAAGGGTCATCATATATTTAAATAAAACACCCTAAATTATTTAAAACGAAAATATTTTAACAAACTGTAATATTTTAGAATACTTCAAAAACTCTTTTCTACCAAGTGTATATATAAATCTTTGCAGAAAAACTCGGCGTGTGAGTTTCTCTGGTCTATTGGAGGTGTGGCGCCGGTGAGGAGATCTCAGGCAACGACAGCGTGGAGGCAGTGGGTGTCGCGATGTATTTCTCGTTTCACAGTTTCCAAATATATGGTTGGGATTCTTTTTTCGAAACTGACAAATAATGTGGTTTTTGGCAATACGTATTTGATGCTGCAGTAGTTAGAAAACTATAGTATTCGTAGAATACTTTGGAAAAAAAATCTGAGCGGCCTTAAATTTTTAGGTGTTTTGTTTTCGTTATTTGGTTAACTCCATGTTATCTGTTTGTCTAAAGCATGGTGGAGGAGACTATGACGTCATGTTATGTACTGAATAAAATTCCGGCAAAACACAATGAAGTCACCAAAAAGTGATGAACGATATGAGCAATGGGAGAAGAGATGAACGATACTCTCATAATTGCGTATTTGGAGCTGCTTGGCGAAAATCAACGTGCCGATCACCAAAAAGTGTATGCTCAGACCAAAAAACTGTGTACTGTGTTAATTTGGGCTACGCTAATAAGAGAGTCGGCTATAAATTTGAGGTAACTGACTGGAAGGTTGGTACAAACATAGAGTGTAAACATGCTACATTTTTTTAGGACATTTTTCTTATGAGAGACATGCTATTCGGGAGGGTCAATTTTCTGGGGGAATTGATTATCACCCCCAGTTCGTGCGCCATGACCACTTAAGCCCCTTTGTTGGTCATCCTCCCTTCTAGCCCCCTTTGACGCTATAATCTCCTCATCAAGCTAATTATAAGGTGCAATGACAAGCCTGCCCCTTATCTCTTCTCAAGTCGCACGAGCTGGGCAGACGTTCGTTTCCTCTTTTCTCTGCTCGCTCCCGTCCAATCGCATCTGGCCGCTCCGGCGTACGCCGCCCGCCGTTGCATCTTGCCGCCTTCATCTGCTGCTGCATCGTCCCGCCAACCGCCGATGCATATGCATCTCGCCGCTGCATCGCCCCGCCGTCTGCCGCCACTGCAGCTCCCCGCCATCCGCTGCTCTCAGATTGTAAATTTCAATCCTTGTGCACTCGATTTGTGACGAAATTACAGCAGTTTTGTCTAAAGCAAAAGGCCAAAAACACATCGGTCTATCCATATTAAAGGGTAGTTTTGCCTGTTCATATGCTTATTTGTAATTTACATAGTATCAAATCTGTTAAACAAGACAAAGGGGGTTATCACCTAGAGAGCGGACGAACTAGGGGCTCAGAAGGGAGGGAGACCAACAGAGGGGTTTAAGCTGTCGTGGCGCACGAACTAGGGGTGATAATCAATTCTCCCCAATTTTCTACCGTAAACTTTTTCTGGTGAAACTCGAAATTTGGGTTTAAAATTATCTAGTATCCTGAGATATGCGCAACTGGGTCCCAATCCGACTGGGGTCCAAAATTGTAATTCCTCCGTATCCGTGTCCAATTTGAAAAAATAAAACAAAGTACAAATACAGTTCGTCGAAATTTCGTCCTCCACGCCGTAGAGTTCACCGACCTAACCCGCACGCCGCCGTCGCTCGCCGGCGCCGACCACCGCAGGGGAGCATCCCCGACCTCGCGCCGGCGGGGGTGGGGCCGAGGAAGGATGACATACACGGTGATCGACACCTTTTACCCGCCGGCACAGCGGCTCCGGGACTCGCCGTCCCGCCGCGACGGCGTCGACGAGCCCGCCGAGGCCTCCCTGCGCGCCCACGGCTGCCAGCTCGTCCAGGAGGCCGGCGTTCTCCTCCGACTGTATCCTTCCCCTCGTTATCGCTTGGATTCCGTTGAATTTGCTGCTGGGAAACCTTCGATTTGTGTTTCAGTTGCGAACTTTGACTCCTCCCAAGGCCGCAGGTGGTGATGAACACGGCGCAGGTGCTCCTCCACCGCTTCTACTGCAAGCAGTCGCTCGCCCGCTTCAGCGTCAAGGTGAGCGACAACCTTCCCCCCACCCTTCCCCCCCAAATTCCTTCTGATTTCACTGAACTAAAGTTTCATCCGAGCATTAGTTTTTACTGAACTTGCACAGTAATGTTCCAATGACGAGAACCAACTGAAATTTCATCCGAGCATTGCTCCTCATCATACATGCCTGCCTGCAGAGAGTCGCGGTGACGTGCGTCTGGCTGTCGTCAAAGCTGGAGGAGAGCCCGAGGGGACTGGAGAGCGTCATCCGCGTGTTCCACCGGATCGAATGCAGGAGACACGGCAACGACTACCCGATACGCCATTTGCGCGGCTCGGTCTTGGTCAGTATGTTGATCTTAGACCCTGATCGTATTATGCATTAGGAATGTTTTAGTGGCTGACAAGGTGGGGATCTTTGTTTGTTTTTCTGTCCTGCAGGAAGAACTGGTTACTGATCTGTCGAAGCTGGAAAGACACGTGCTCAAGGAGTTGGGGTTTGTCTGCCATGTTGAGCACCCTCACAAGTTCATCCCCAGCTACCTAAATGTGCTCGAGGCGCCTCAGCTCATGCAAGCGGCGTGGAACCTCGCCAATGACAGGTAATATTCTTTATGACATTATGTTCCATGCCATAGAATTCGGTTAAGTTGTACTACCATACCAAGTTCTAGTTACTTACCATTGTTTGGTGAAATTGATTGATGTTTTTTCTGAAGCTATTCTTGTGATGTTCTCATTTTTGTGACAGGGATATTCTCTTGTTACATTATATGTTCCTTGCCGTATTATTCAGTTAAAATATACCATGTATCCCGGCCAGTTACTTAGCTATTGTGAAATTGGTGGGTGATTTTTTTTCTGAAGCTGTTCTTGCGCTGTTCTTCTGCTTGTGAAACATAAAATTCAGACATCACACTGCCAGGAGCTGGACCCTGGATCCTTTCTTGCCACGAAACAGTAATTAGCCCTTATTGTCATCACGGATTATTGCCACTTCTTGAGACAGCTGATAAACCAATAGCATAGCTGCAAACTGCATTAGTTGTTCTTTTTGTCAATTTTCAGTTATCTCTATGAGAACCTTTTTATCTGTATAAGTAGGTACTAACCTCTCTGTGTGTCGTGGGGCTACCCTTCGGCTATCCCACGGTGAAGGTACCTGGGTCACGCCAAGACTATAAAAGCCCAAGGAAAGCCCAGCAAGGACACGTACGGCCCAAGTTAGTCGACTAGGTCGTGAGGTTCATACCTATCTTGTAAGTGCCATCAGCACCGTTCACCCGAGACCTAGCCTACCATATAACGGCTAGGAGGGTCCCTCGTTCTAGGATACGCTCATAGCCGCCACCACAAACACTAGCGAGATCGCCATCTCACCATTATAGCCACAATTCGCCATCAATAACCAGACAAGCAGGAAGTAGGGTGTTATCCTCCGGGAGCCTGAACCTAGGTAAAACGCCTCGCTTGTCAGCCGTCGTGATCACCAGCGCTCAACTCCCTCCCCCTCAATCAACCCGGGGTGTATAACCCAGGGATTTGCCGAGTCCACACCTCGTCAATTGGCGCCGTCTGTGGGAAAGAACGAGCGCTGGAACCATGGTCGCACCGGCTCCATCGACTTTGAAGACCGACGTCTGCATCACCAAGGAGCCAATCTGCTTCGGCTCCTTCGAGTACACCTTCCACCCGCCGGCCCACCGCTCGGTGTACGCCGATCTGCATGTAGGTATGTGCCTCACCTTCGGTACCATGCACTACTTCGTAGACAGCTGTGGAGTACTCAGATCCACGGCGATTGCACCACGCGCGGTGGCGGCACCCGCATCTGCCGCGATTGCGCCATCCGTGCCGCCGCTGCTGCGGAGATCGCGCCCGCTGCGACTGTGGAGATCGCAGCTTCGACTGCTGAGAAGATCGCATCTGCGTCGACTACATCGACCACTCCGGCGACCACCGCGCAGATCGAGTCTACTCCGACTACCTCGATCGCGTCGTTGGCAAGACCAAGATCTGCATCAGCTTCGACTGCGTCGACCACATCTTCGCAGGTGACCAAGGTCACGTCGTCCTCGTCCGTGCCACTCGCATCTCTACCGACCCGCAAGGTCTTCACCGAGCCAACCACGCTCGCATCGACGACGACGACATCGCTCGTGTCCGCGGCAAAAATCGCGGAACTCCAAGAAAGAAGCCGCGGCAGCGACTGTGGTACCCACCACGTTGCGGCCATTTTCGACTCCGAGCACGGCTCGGACGAAGGAAGCAGCAGTGGCAGCGTCCATCCCGCTGCCCAGATCTACCCCGCGCAAGTCTTCATGATCGGCCAGAGACCGCAGGGCAACGACGGCGAACCCGCATACCCACTGGAGGTGGTCATGCCGGACCAGGTGACGCGACTCACCATCACCCGCGACATGGCAATCAAAGCCCTGAAGCACGTCGAGGAAGGCACGTACCCTCCACCGGACGCACCCCGGGAGGACCTTATGGCGGTCCAGTACCTGCTACGGAAGGAAGGCGAACGACTCCGCGCAGAGAAGGCCGAGTTACTTCGACGCAAGGACGAGGCTGACGCGTCGAGCGCCAGGAGGGCCGCTTACTCGTTCACTGCCTCAACAGAGGTCTCACAAGGAGCAAGGCGCCACAGAGCCCGCGTGCCTCTGATGACGGAGGCCGACCGTGCTAGAGTCACTCGCAACCTCGAGTCATCATACATAGAAGACGCAGACGGGATACCCATCCCCAAAACACCCGGAGCCGCACTCATGGCGGTCGAAACATACCTGCGACTGACACAGCCGCCTGAGGGCGACTCGCGCGCTCTCCTCCACAAGCAGCAGATCATGTCTATCAAGACACTCGAAAACGCACTGATAAACAAGGCGCCAACGGAAAAAGCGCGAGAAGATCGAGATCGCCGCGACCGCGAGCCCACAGCACTCGCAGCCCCGGCGGCAAGACAACTGCGACAGCCACAGCCAGGCGAAGACCTCCGCAACGTCATCACACAAAGGACGGTAGACCGCAGCCGCACCCAGCGGCCGGTCAGCACGTCCAACCTCGACTACGACCGCAACGACGGCGACTACAAGCCGTGCGGCGCCGCATGCTTCAGCTTCAACATACGCGACACAAGAATGCCCAAGGGCTTCAAGCTCACAGCAGAAGCAGTCAAGTACGACGGGAAGCAGGACCCGAGACTCTGGCTAGAAGACTACCTCATAGCCTGCAGCTGCCAGGGCGGCACTTCGACTACGGCCATGCAGTACATCCAGCTGATGCTCACAGGCTCCGCACGCGGGTGGCTCAACACTCAACCCAAGAACGCCTTCAGGACGTGGGACGAGTTTGCGGAGGCCTTCGTTAAATCCTTCCTGGGGACGTACTCGAGACCGACGATGTTCGTCGAGCTACAAGCATGCAAACAAGGACTGGACGAGCGCTCCGGTCAAACATCCAGCGTTGGACCCTGCTTCGCAACACCATGGAGACCGCCTCGGAAGACCGAGTGATGGATGCCTTCATGCACGGCGTTTCTCGCCGCGACCTCCACGAGGAGTTTGGTAGGCTCCGGCCGAAAAATATGATCGAGGTCATGAAGATAGCAAACCAGTGGGCAGACGGAGAGGACTCGGTCCGTAATAGTTCACACTACTCCCGAAGGACGAAGCCGGACCAAGCAACTGGCGAGAAGGACGCCACAAGAAGAAGCCGCGTTACAACAGCAACGACTCAATTGAGCTAGTAGCGGCGGGATTCCAAACCCCCCGTGAGGATGAAGCGCGCGACAGCAGTCGCCAGTACAGCCACGCACAGTACAGTCGAACGGCGGTGACCAGAGTCGCCAATACAGCCAGGGTCAATACAACCGAAGCGGCGGCAGCAGCTACCGCAGCGACGGAGGCCATAAACGCGAGTGGCAGAAACGCACACGAAGCCCAGCGGAAGAGCTGGAACAACCCTGCAGACACCACATGTTCAGGAACCCGGAAACGGGCAAGTGGGGATCCAACCACCTGTTGAAGGACTGTCGAAAGGCACGCAGGATATATGAGGCCATGCAGAAGATAGTCACTCCAGCACCCGCAGCACAGCCACTCGCGCAACTGGCCATCCAGGCAGCACCCCCACCGCAGTCGCTAATCCAGCGCAGGCTGCGGGAGCCTTCTTGCAGCAGCAGCAGCCGCAGCAAGAAGCCCCACCAGTGGTCCATGACGCATATCCAGCGGCACGGGACAACTCAACATGATACAGAAGGGACGCCCCTCAAACAGGGCTCAGAAGCTCATCACCCGCCAAGTCTTCCAAGCCATCACATTCACCGCGGTACCAGTACTGACAGAGCGATCAGACTAGAGGACAAACACCAATCACCTTCTCCAGAGCAGATCACCCGCCTGCAGTACCACGACCCGGGCACGCCGCTCTGGTAGTCGAAGCTCTGATCGGAGATTACACCCTGAAAAAGGTGTTTATGGACGGAGGCAGTGGCATTAACATCATCTTTGCCGACACCCTCAGAAGGATAAACAGGCCAACGACGGACTTGGCGGCATCAGAGACCACCTTCCATGGCATAGTACCAGGGCAAGCAGTCACGCCCATGGGAACGATCACACTCGACGTTTTCGGCACACCCGAAAACTTCAAGAGGGAGTCGATCGACTTCGAGGTAGTCGACTGGAAGTCGCAGTACCACGCGATACTCGGGCGCCCAACCTTTGCCAGATTCATGGCGATACCTCACTACGCCTACCTCATGCTCAAGATGCCTGGACCCAAGGGCGTCATCACGGTGCTTGGCGACTTCGACCGCTCCAACAGCTGCGACCGCGAGTTCAGCAAGATCTGAATTCTTCGGAGTCGAAGAGCACTTCGAGGCAATGGCAGTCGACAACGACAAGACCATCTTCCCAGCCCGCAAGAAACCAGCCAAGGACGCTGCCTTCAACGCGGCTGACGACACAACGACCCATCAGGTCCACCCGACTGACGCCAGCAAGACGGTCAAAGTATCGTCGAGTCTGACTCCCGCATAGGAAGGCGCGCTCGTCGAGTTTCTACGTGAGAACTGGAGAATCTTCGCATGGCAACCCTCTGACATGCCAGGAATACCCAGGAACCTCGCCGAGCACTCCTTAAAGGTCCACAAGGACGCCAGACCCGTCAAACAGGCCATGCGACGCTTTTCCGGGCCCAAGCGAGACGAAATCAGCAGAGAAATCGATCGATTGCTGAATGCCAAGTTCATCCGAGAGATCAAGGACTCGGACTGGGTCGCCAACCCAGTCCTAGTGGAGAAGAAGAAGACGAAGAAACTCCGCATGTGCGTCGACTTCACCGCCCTCAACAAATGCTGCCCCAAGGACCATTTCCCGCTCCCGCGGATAGATCAGATCATCGACTCGACTGCAGGGTGAACGCCTGTCCTTCCTGGACGCCTACTCAGGTTACCAGCAGATCAGACTGAACGTCGACGATGAGGAAAAGACAGCATTCATCACACCCGACGGCGTTTTCTGCTACCAGACGATGCCCTTCGGGTTGAAGAACGCTGGTGCCACGTACCAGCGCACAATGCAAGCATGCCTCAAAGGGCTCATCGGGCAGATAGTCCAAGTCTACGTCGACGACATCGTCGTCACCACCCGCAAGGAGGACACCCTCATCGCCGACCTCCGCAAGGTCTTCGCCGCCCTCGACGAGTACCAGATCAAGCTGAACCCAGACAAGTGCGTCTTCGGCGTGCCAGCCGGAGAACTACTCGGGTACCTCGTCTCCGCAAGAGGAATCGAAGCAAACCCGAGAAGGTGCAAAACATACTCGCGATGCCAGCACCAACCAAGCTCCACGAGGTGCAACGCCTAGCCGGCCGAGTCGCAGCTCTCAGCCGGTTCATTAGTAAGTTGGGTGAGAAGGCCCTGCCTTCTACCAACTGATGAAAAAGACAGACAAGTTTGAGTGGACGAGGAAGCGCAGGACGCGTTCGACCAGCTCAAGAAAACCCTGACGACTTCCCCAGTACTGGTGGCACCACTGGACAACGAGCCGCTCTACCTCTACGTGTCAGCCACGAACAGGGTGGTCAGTACGGTACTCGTAGTCGAACGAGAAGAAGAAGGGCACAGCCACCCTGTCCAGCGACCTGTCTACTACCTCAGCGAGGTGTTGACCCTGTCCAAGCAGCGCTACCCGCACTACCAGAAGCTGGCCTACGGAGTTTTCATGACTTCAAGGAAAGTAATCCATTACTTCTCCGAGCACCCGATCACGGTGGTAAGCTCCTCCGGGCTCTCCGACATCCTGACCAACCAATGCGCGACAGGACGAGTCGCTAAGTGGGTCGTCGAGCTAGGACCCTGGGGGCTGAAATACGCTCACCCGAAGTCAATCAAGGCCCAAGTGCTCCCAGAATTCACCACCGAGTGGATAGAGGCCCAGCTGCCAGATGT
Organism: Poa pratensis; assembly: GCA_947311845.1. Taxonomy (NCBI): domain Eukaryota; kingdom Viridiplantae; phylum Streptophyta; class Magnoliopsida; order Poales; family Poaceae; genus Poa; species Poa pratensis. Next base: position 69,947,943 of record CAMZMU010000027.1, on the reverse strand, counting down.
CCCCGACCTGTCCAACGCATGGACAATGTACTTCGACGGCTCCAAAAAGTTCAGATCAGCCGGGGCAGGAGTCATCCTCATTTCCCCCAAAGGCGACAAGCTGAAGTACGTGCTACAGATGGACTTCCCAACACCCTCCAACAACGAGGCTGAGTACGAGGCCCTAATCCATGGCATGCGGATGGCCAAGAACTGCGGCGCCACTCACCTCATGATCTACGGCGACTCCTACCTCGTCGTGCAGCAAACCATGAAGGCCTGTGACGCCATCGCCGACAACATGATCGCCTACAGAGACCTGTACAACCAGCTGGAGGGCACCTTCGACGGCTGCGAGTTGCGGCACATCGGCCGCGAAAGCAACGAGGAAGCCGACGCCCTCGCCAACCTGGGCTCAGACAAGGCGCAGGTACCACCTGGCGTCTTCCTTGAGCGCATCACGCAGCGGTCTGTCAAACTTCGACCCACGCCCGGATCCTCCACACCATCAACGAGCACCGCCGACCCGCCAGGCAAAGAGAAGGAGCCAATGGAGGTTCTGCTAATCGAGCCCACCTGGACGAGCCCATATCTGGCGTACATGCTGCACCAGAGACTGCCAGTCAACTCAGTCGAAGCCAAGCGCATTATTCGCCGCTCGAAAGGCTTCACCATCATCAAGGGGGAGCTATACAAGCGAAGCATCTCAGGAGTCCTGCAAAGGTGCGTTGATCCAGTCGACGGTCAAGCCATCCATCGACGGTCAAGCATCCTGCTCGAAATTCATACAGGCACCTGCGGGCATCACGCCAGCAGTCGTGCCTTGGTAGCCAAAGCCCTGCGAGCCGGGTTCTACTGGCCCACCGCAATGCAAGATGCCGAAGAACTCGTGAAGAAGTGTCTCGGCTGCCAGGAGTTCGCCAACAAGCCGCACGCGCCAGCATCGGCACTAAAGACCATACCACACGCCTGGCCCTTCGCTCATGGGGGCTCGACATGGTGGGTCCACTCAAGAAATCCTCACCAGGGGGGCACACTCACCTCCTGGTAGCAGTCGACAAGTTCACCAAATGGATCGAAGCCGTGCCATCACAAGTTCGACTGCATCCTCAGCAGTTAACTTCATCAGGTCCATCATCTTCAGGTTCGGGGTACCGAACAGCATCATCACCGACAACGGCACGAACTTCACAGCCGAAGAATTCAAGGACTTCTGCTCCGAACAAGGCATCAAGCTCAACTACGCATCAGTCTCGCACCCGCAATCCAATGGGCAAGTCGAAAAGGCCAACGGCCTAGTCTGCAAAGGCATCAAGAAGCGCCTGCGAGTACCATTGAGGCGCGCTGCAGGCGCCTGGGTCGAAGAGCTGCCATCTGTGCTTTGGAGTCTACGCACCACACCAAACAGATCAACCCAGTACACGCCATTCTTCATGGTTTATGGTGCAGAGGTCATGCCTGCGACATCAAGTTCGACGCACCTCGAGTGGTGGCCTACGACGAGTCTGACGCAGAAGAAGCACTCGAGGACGACATGGACACCTGGACGAAGCACGCGACATCGCCCTCACCCGCTCAGCCGTGTACCAGCAGGACTGCGCAACTACCACGGACGGCGACTGCGGCCAAGAGCTTTCGTTCCAGGCGACCTGGTCCTTCGCCTCAACAGAAGAAGGTGCACAACGCCTCCCCATGGGAGGGCCCATACATTGTGACAGAAGCAATCGGCGGAGGAGCTTACCGCCTGAAGGACTCGAAGACAGGAACAGTCTGCCACAACCCATGGAATGTTGCGCAGCTGCGACGCTTCTACGCCTAGTCGACTCCCCTGTTGTAACAAAGCATACATGTCAAGGCGGCAGGTTCAGACGCACTCTTTCCCTTACCAGGGTACCTGAGGGACTGGAAGGGTTTTAATGAGGCGGCCTGCTCGCAAAAATCAATGAAGTGATTTGTGGAACAAGCTCTCCCCTTTACTTTTTCAGTCAAAAAGCAACATAAACCTAGGCCGCCACTCGACGCACTCGGGGGCTGCGCCGCACAGGTTCAACTCAAAATCCTTGGCCGCCACCCGAAGCACTCGGGGGCTGCCGCGTACAGGTCTAAGTCAAAACCTAGGCCGCCACCCGATGCACTCGGGGGCTGCGCCATACAGGTCTAACCGAAAAATCCTTGGCCGCCACCCGAAGCACTCGGGGGCTGCGCCGCACAGGTTAAGTCAAAATCCTAGGCCGCACCCGAAGCACTCGGGGGCTGCGCCGTACAGGTCTAAGTCAAAACCTAGGCCGCCACCCGAGCACTCGGGGGCTGCGCCATACAGGTAACCAAAATCCTAGGCCGCCACCCGAAGCACTCGGGGGCTGCGCCGCACAGGTCAAGTCCAAACCTAGGCCGCCACCGACGCACTCGGGGGCTGCGCGCACAGGTCAACTCGAAATCCTAGGTCGCCACCCGAAGCACTCGGGGGCTGCACCGCACAGGTCTAAGTCCAAACCTAGGCCGCCACCGACGCACTCGGGGGCTGCGCGCACAGGTCAACTCGAAATCCTAGGTCGCACCCGAAGCACTCGGGGGCTGCCGCACAGGTCTAAGTCAAACCTAGGCCGCACCGACGCACTCGGGGGCTGCGCCGCACAGGTCAACTCGAAACCTGGCCGCACTCGAAGCACTCGGGGGCTGCGCCCACGGTTAATTCAAATCCTAGGCCACACCGATCCGCTCGGGGCTGCGCCACACAGGTTTACAGAGTCTACAAGATACAATTTACTCACTCGGGGGCTACCCCCACCTCGACATACATACACTCATATTTCCACTTGGAAAAATTTCTTTTACAAGCTAACGCTATACAACAGCACTCTAGCTCTTATTCTACAGGCTCGCCCTTTGGCGCATCAAGTGGCCCTACAAGGTGCTCGCTAAAGTTCTGGACCTGCTGAATCATCTGGCGCGCAGCCGCAAGAGTATCGGCATAGTCACCCTCTCCAGGCAAGCCGTCAAGCACCTTGTGCAATGGAAGATTAGGCCGGTGCAGTCGAACGTATGCCAACGCCACGTTCGCCCCGGCAACAAGTTGAGTGTGCACGACTTCCTTCAACGCACTGCCTTCACGGAACCTCTCCAGAAGCGCAGTCAGTCCATTCGGCTGCTCGTTGTGAGGAAAGTACACCTTGTTGATCTGCCAGAGGGTTTTTCTGCAACCTTCCAAGAGCACAGCAGCCCGCCAGGTGCGATCCAGCATTCGTGCCAGTACACTACCTCTGGATTGTTCGACCAAAACTGGCGCGCTTCGGGTGAGTCACCGGCGGCCTCTTTCTCTACTCGCTCGTCCACTCGAAGCTGCTCAGCCTTCAGTCAGAGTTCACATCTGCATCAAGGCCAAGCATTAAGCATAGCAGGAAGACACAGAAGCCGAAGCAAAAACGCTAGAAGGCCAACCTTGCAGCTGTCGACTGATCAAGTCCATCTCGCCAAGCAGAAACTCTTCACGCTGGGAGAACGGCGCAACGGGCCGCGACCTCAATCGCTCCAGCTCCAACTCAGCACTCTTCAGCTTCGACTCGAGCTCAACACCTTGTTCCTCATGAAGGTGATCACTCTCTGGTCATTTACGCTTCGCACAGGAGCTGGAGGAGCTTGACGGCGGCGACGAGTAGGCGCAGCCGAAGTGGTGTCCTCCTCATCGTCCGCGCCAGTCGTTCCAGCAATCAGGAGCTTCGCCCATATCAGACTGCCAAGAATTGACAGCGTCAAGCCAGGAAAAGAATCAACATAATTCATCCAAGCCAGATATCAAAAAAGACTCGGCGACTGCACCCCCGAGGGAGCGAATTCACATTTCATCATCAGCATGTTCACTCGCACAATATAAAGTGCATTACAGACTCAAGCCCAAAAGCAGAAGCATAGTCCTAAAAGGAAAAAGTCTACACTACAGACTCCGACTGGGACGGCTCTTCCTAGCAGCAGCCAACTCGGTCATCTTAGCAATCCTCTTCTCGAAGGTGGAGACAAGCTTTCGGCAACTGGCTCGCCTGCTTTCACCCGCTAAGGGACGCGGTCTTGCCATCAGGCTTTCGAGGGAAGTCGCTGACAACCTTCTCAAAATCGCCTACGACTTGGTGACCAAGAAGCAGCTGGAAAGTGAGCTCTGAGCCGCGTACCGTCTGCGCGCGCGTGAAGTCCGCCAGGACATTCGAATTGCCTTCGAATGGAGCCGCGAGTGCGTCAACAGCACTGGTGGCGGCTTGTTGGGAAAGATATTCCGGTGCACAGTCGCTAAGGCCTCCGTCGACTTCTGCAGTGCCGCCGTCGACTGCTGCAGCGCTGCCGATGCATACGCGCAGACGCGGTCGACGAAGCCAACAGCCTCCGCCAAGCCGACACTCTCGCTGGAAGTCCCTTCTGGAGGAGCACCTCCGCAAGTCTCTGATCAAAAGAAATCCACACCCGTAAGACGTCAGAGTCGAAAAAAGGCAAAGTAGGCACTGAGCCGAAAACTTACTTCCAACAACATCTGCGAGTGCGAGCAAGCGGTCGACCTGGGTCTTCTCCAGATCATCCCGAGCTTGTTCACGCTCTTGGGCTTCACCCAGCGACTTCTCCAGCTCCGCGACCCGCGTCTTCATGCTCTCTTCTCGCCTACGGACCAACGGAGCAAAGTTAGCAATAAAGGCAGTCGGCCCCGAGCACAAGGGTTCACACTACTATTCGCTGCTCCAGAGCAGCGCGGAGCTGATCCCTCTCCTGCTCCATGCGAACGAAGGCTGCGGCTCCCTCCACCTGCTGGCGATAAAATGGCTGCAGGAAACACAAGACATCAATCTGCGCCCGACTATTCTAGTCACGCACATCTTCGGGGGCTACTCCCATCGGGAGCGCTGTTCGCGCACCCGATACAGATTTTGCAGAACGAGTCAAAGGACACTTACATGCTCAAGCAGCCCAGCGTCAGCCGGAGTCGCATCAGCAGTTTTCTCGGCACGGAGGAGGTCGAAGTCCTCAAGGCCAAAACGTCACCCGCCTGAGCCTTCTCCGGTCGTCTTCGCAGTTTGCTCAATCATGGGAGCAGAAGTGTACTCCATCTCACGAGGGGAAGAAACAGCCAGTACGGTCGCTGTGACAAGAAAACTCAATTCAAGGACCCGCAAGTGAAAAGCACACTCGACAAAACAAAGCATGGTTATGCGACTAACCTGACGACATCAACATCATCTTCACTTCCCAGGGAGACGGAGGCCATCCTCGCGAACTCGGTGGCGGTGCAGAGCCGAGTGGAGGCACGACCAAAGGATCAGCCAGGTCACTCGGGTGCCTAGCGCCCGAAGAGGACTCGCTCGTCTCTTCCTCGTTCACACCCGCCTCCTTCACAGGCGACGAGGCAGAACCAGAGTCGCCACCTTTCGCCTCTGCCGCTTCCGCAGCGGCTCCTCATCTTCATCATCCTCCTCCAACTCTTCACTCGGAGAGGTGGCGGAGGGAACTTCATCGTCATCAACCTCGTTCAGGGAACTCGCCTCTTCATGAGGTCCATTCTCCATCAACGGGAGGAAGACTGACATAGCTCGAACGACCCTGTCAGCAAATGAAGCATTCGAGTCAAGCAAAAGATTCGACAGAAGAAGATGCAAGACAAACAAAGCAAACGAAGCTCACCTCAGGCACAGGATTATTAGGCCCATATGGCTCGACTGGGCACTTGACATTGCACGGGTCAGCGGCTCGGAGACTAGTGATGCTCCTCACCTTCGACTCGACTGCGTCATCATCAAGCTCATTGCCAGCATCCTCACGCGCCCACATCGGGTGGACGCGACTGCGCAGCGGCTGCACCCGAAGCCTGAAGAAGGTGGCGATGAGGTGAATTCCACCCGTCTCGCGCCCGAGACTCTTCAGAAGGCCACGAAGTAGCGTCAGCAAGGGCTGAGTCGCCTCCCTGTCCTCCTTCGACAGCGGGTGCGCCCACGCGTTCGTCTTCCGCAACTCGCGATCAGCCGCGAATTCAGGAAGCCCTGCTTGGTCGCACCTGATGTAGAACCACTTCTTCCGCCAGCCCTGGACGGAGTCGGACTTCTTCATCTGGAAGTAGGAGGTGTCGCCACGCACCTGGATGCCGAAGCCGCCGACTGGGTACACCTGCTTGCTCTTCCCCACGTTCCTCCTCACGAGGAATAGCGACTTCCACAGCAGCCAGTTGGGTGCGATTCCCAGGAAACACTCGCAGAGCACGAAATAGCTCGCGATGCTCAAGACGCTATTGGGAGTCAGATCGTGGATCTGAATCCCATAAGCATACAAGAGACCACGGACGAAATCGTGGAGGGGGAACCCGAAACCCCGCGGAAGGAAATCCACGAAGCAAACGCGTTCCCCCTCGCGAGGGGAGGGGAATACCTCTTTCCCAGGAGCGCGCACCGTCGCTTGGTCTACCGGCGGCAGCAGCCCCTGCGCGCGGAGGGCCTCGAGGTCGGCCTTCTTCACCGACGATTTGACCCAGTCGCCGTCGGGCTTCTTCATCACGCTCGCCTCGGCGGTGGCGACGGCGCCAGAACCAGGCTTCCCCCTCTTCATCGCGACCTTGCTCATGGTAGGGGGAGAAGGAGCAGAGAGCACGCAGCGCAACAATGGCGGAACAGAAGCAGTGGAGACGATGACAGAATGGGGATGGATGAACTGTTCACCGCCGCGGTGAAAATTATATACCGCGCGGTCAGTCAATCCTGGCCGTCCCTGCTGCAACCACTCTCCGCAACAGCGTCTGACCGTCCACGTGTCGCGCGGAGAGGGCAACCGTCGCCGGCCACGCCGCCCACTACGCACGGGAATAAGGCGCCATCATCACACCGCGAAATTTTCGCGCCCAACGGTCAGAAAAAAGCGGCAACCGCTCTCCAGTCAATACTGACAGTGGGACCGCACTGTCACGTCCCATCGGACACAGAGTGCGTCAAAAACGTCAGCACTGACGTCAACCACGAAGGCGTAGGAAGTAAGCCAACGGGCTGATGGAGAACTCGAACAGTTCATTCGAGTGCAAGAAGATTCAGTAAGCTCTCAGAGCTGAATAAGTTCGTACAGTAAGCCAACGAGCTGAACAAACTCGAACATTTCATTCGAGTGCAAGAGCATCAGTAAGCTCTAAGTGCTGAACAAACTCGTACAGTAAGCCAAACCGGCCGAATACACAGTAAGTCACACAAAGCCAGTCGCGACTCCAAGTCGAGTCCCCTCTTTACTCCCATCGGGAGCAGGCTTTTCGACTGAAGAAAAATTGAGTTTAACCTCAATTGCAAGCAATTCAGCTTAATCTCGGGGGCTACTCCCATCGGGAGCGCTGTTCGCGCTCCCGAGTGACTCAGAACAATAGCAGTCGAAAAATCACCGACTAAGGCCATACTCACAGTATTTAACCCTGCAGTCGACAGTTCGACTAAGGAGTCCTCCGTAAGCCCTGAACGGCCGGAGTCGACTAATTTTACTTGTCCCTTTCAGGAACTCGAAGGCGTGCCCAGGCGAAAGGAGTCCTTTGCCCGACTCTACGATTCGACCAAGCACTCGGGGGCTCCTGTCGTGGGGCTACCCTTCGGCTATCCCACGGTGAAGGTACCTGGGTCACGCCAAGACTATAAAAGCCCAAGGAAAGCCCAGCAAGGACACGTACGGCCCAAGTTAGTCGACTAGGTCGTGAGGTTCATACCTATCTTGTAAGTGCCATCAGCACCGTTCACCCGAGACCTAGCCTACCATATAAAGGCTAGGAGGGTCCCTCGTTCTAGGGTACGCTCATAGCCGCCGCCACAAACCCTAGCGAGATCGCCATCTCACCATTGTAGCCACAATTCGCCATCAATAACCAGACAAGCAGGAAGTAGGGTGTTATCCTCCGGGAGCCTGAACCTGGGTAAAACGCCTCGCTTGTCAGCCGTCGTGATCACCAGCGCTCAACTCTCTCCCCCTCAATCAATCCGGGGTGTATAACCCAGGGATTTGCCGAGTCTACACCTCGTCACTGTGTTAATCTTGCTTACCAGCTTGCACACGACACTCGAAGTTGTCGCGTGCGGAGTTATATATGCTGCGGCCAGGAGATCCGGAGTTCCCCTCCCTGAACACCCACCGTGGTGGACGCTCTTTGACGCTGATGAGGCAAGGATCCAGGAGGTCTGCAGAGTCCTTGGTCACCTCTACAGCCTCCCCAGGCCACAGTGGATACCAGTTTGATAGAGATGTTCAGCGACAGCCAGCTTTTCCAGAATTCTGATGTGCTTGATCGAATGCTGGATTGTGTCTTCAGGATATTGAGACCAGGATATTACTATCGGGTGTCACTCTTCGTAAGGTAAAAGTGAATTTTCTGGATCGTGTACAGTGCATATTGACCTGTGTGCAAAGGATGATGTATATGTATGCCATATTGACCTGTATGACGGGCATGTTAGTTTACTGCAAATTCATTTCCTGATGTGTCTTGTTTGTTGGGAATTTAGCCAAGTATTTTTATTTACCAAGTTTTGAACTGCCACTTCTTGCATGGAAACTAAACAAATATATAAATAATTTGACAATATTGTTTTGATGTGACTTTATGATTGAGCCTAATGAGCAGGAGGCGTGGCAACTACATGATACGCCATTTGTGTGGCTCTTCCTTGGTCAGTATGTAGAGTTTGAGGTTTCTGGGACCCGAGTTATGAAGTAGGATTTTTCTTAGTGACTGAGACCGAGAGTGGAAATGGTTGTTTGTCTGTCCTGCAGGAAGAGCTGCTCAGGGATCTCTCGAGTCTGAGAGATGCGTGCTTGGGTATGTTTGCCATGCTGAGCACCCTCACATGTTTATCCCCAGCTACGTCAATGTGCTCGAAATGTCACTAATATGTTTGGGAATTGGTTGAATGAGATGGATACAAAGACCAAGGATCAGCTATTTGTTGGTCTATTTGGAACTGTAGGAACAATCTTGTTTTTAACAGGAAAGAAACTTTTCATGTCTTACAGGTTATACATATGGCGGCGCACTGGATCCAGCTTTGGTCTTTCTTGCTGCCTTCGGACCAGCGAGACCTTATGGTGGCTGGATGCGCGCGACTCCTGTTGGTGGCACAAAATTTTTTCTCCGGCATACGTGACAGCATATTAGTAGACTTTTGTAGTCTTTTATTTTTGTTATTTGTGTCGGTTGAGCTGCGCCTTGATCTTTGTGATTTCTGGACATGTAAACGTTGAATAATTGACACTTGATACCTTGTAATAATCGGCTGTGTGCATTACTCGATGCATAGGCTGAGAGTAATAAAATTCCCTTTTCTAAAAAAACCTCAATGTGCTCGAGACGCCTGAGCTCATGCAAGTGCCGTGGAACCTCGCAATGACAGGTAATATTTTCTTGTTACAGTGTGTTCCTTGCGATAAAATTCAGTTAAAATGATACCGTGCATCCAGTAACCTAGTACCATTCTTTGATGAAACCGGGTGATGATAATTTTCCAAAGCTACTCTCGTGCTATTCTTATGCTCGTGAAACTCGAATTCAGACATCATGAGTTCCTGACAATATCAGTAGTTGTACAGATCCTTTCGTGCAAGTCTGTTACTGGCCATAGAATTCAGTTAATTCTACCAGGCCAATTATCCAGTTACTTGCAATTCTTTGGTGGGTGATTGTTTTCTGAAGCTACTTTTGTTGTTGTTTTTATGCTCGTGAAACATCAGATTCAGACATGTTGAGTTGACAACACATAGATTGTGTATTATTGTCAATAATTATTTCCTCTTCTTGAGGTAGCGGATAAGATCAACAGCATACCTCCAGATTGCTTTAATTGTTCTTGTCCCATTACGATTGTACTAACCTCTCCATCTTAATTTTCCGTACCAGCTTGCGCACGATGCTCTGTGTGAAATTCAAGCCCGAGGTGGTAGCTTGCAGAGTCATATACGCCGCGGCCAGGAGATCCGGAGTTCCCTTCCCGCCATGGTGGATGTCCTTTGACGCCGACGAGGCAGAGATCCAGGAGGCCTGCTGAGGCCTCGCTCACCTCTACAGCCTTCCCAGGCCACAGTACATACCGCCGGTTTGATAGAGAAGTTCAATGATAGTAAGAATTTACTGAATTCTACAGTTCTAGATAGTAGAACAGTGGATAATATCTGAATTCGGATCGATGGCTGAAACTAATCTTGAGGAAAATGAGAGCAGGATATTATTGTCACTGCATGGATCTTCATGTTCTGGAGAATGCTGGAGATCTACTATGTAGTATTGTCCATGTATGATATCAGTTTCTGCAAAATTCATGTCCTGACGTGCCATGCTTGCTCGGCATTTAGCCAAACACATTTGGATTCGATGACACCTCGTGTTCAGGTGAAAGTTCAGAAACTAAACAGATAAATAGTCCGATATTATTTCGATTCAGTTTTACGATTGAGCAGGCTAGTTTTGGAGAAGTTGCAGTTTCTAAACCAAACTCCAGAAACAATGGTACTATGAAACTTCCCATCGAACCAAACTCCTCACAAGGTCTGAAGGTCACGCTCCATTGACTTGACCAGCATTAGCCATCAAGGACCTCCTGTCGTTTTCCAGTGTTTTTCTCCTGAGCACATCGTTGGCTCTGATTTATCATTATTCTTTGAGCTTGAGAAAAAAGGTAGAAAATTTGAACCGGTCCCACCGTATCGCATCTTCTACGTCCGTTGTGACTTCTTTTTTTCAACTCTGAAACATTTTGGATCTTTTTTAAATATGAATATCTTTAAAATTTGTTAATTTTTAAAATCTGAGCAATTTTAAATTTGATTTTTATATAAACAATTTTAAAATCTATACATTTTTCATTTCAATTTTTTAAGTATGGTTTTTTCAGTTCTGAACATTTTAGGTTTGATATTTTTAATCTGATTTATTAAATTTGAATATTTTTAATCTGAATAATTTTCTTTCAGTTGTGCATCTAAAATCTCGTGTGAAAAATGTCATGCATGCATGCATAACTGTTAAACGTAAGAATTAGTCCAATTCTAATTACCGTGACTAGTAAATGCAATTAATATGAGCTGATGCATGCATGTCTTGCATTTACTGCACGTGGTGTCAGTAAGTGTGTATGCCTTACATTTATGACACGTGATATCAGTAGTTGCGTATGCCTTTTATTATTGCACAGGGTGTTAGTAGGTGTGCATGCTTTTCATTTATTACACATGGTGTTAATAAGTGCGACAGGAGTCTCCTTTATATATTATAAGCAATCATAGACGTGAGAGTGTGAAAAAGGATAGTCACAACTCAAGCTCTAGCCTTGGAGGTGTGATGCGTGTGAGACACACGTTCGTCAGGAGACCCCAAAAGTAAGGTTTGATGAGTGCAGCGGCAAGTCTTCCTTTAGTAAGAAATCAAGGTTATCAATCCAGTAGGAGATGAAGACACTTCTGAAGGTTGTTGGTGCAGGAGTGTAGTGCGGCGCAACACCAGGGATTCCGGTGCCAACGTGGAACCTGCACACAAGACAATCAAACTAATTTGCCCCAACGAATCAGTGAGGGTGTCAATCTCACCGGTTTGCTGAAAACAAAGGACTAGACGTATAGTGTGGAAAATGATGTTTGCTTGCAGAGAATGAAAAAGAACAATGATTGCAATAGGTTGTATTTCAGATGTAAAAGAATAGACCGGGGTTCACAGTTCACTAGTGGTGTCTCTCCATAATAAATAACTAACATGCTGGGTAAACAAATTACAGCTGGGCAATTGACAATATTGATAAGTGCATAACATGCATGTACAAGTTGTGGTGTCTACTATGAGATTCATTTGGGCATTACGACAAAGTACACAGACCGATATCCAGCATGCATCTGTGCCTAAAAAGTCCACCTTCAGGTTAACATCCGTACCCCTTCCGGTATTAAGTTGCAAGCAACAGACAATTGCATTAAGTAAAGTGCATAATATAAACAACACATTCATCCTTAGACAAAGCATCGTTAGGTTACCCCTAGTAGCAACAGCACATCCACAACCTTAGGGGTTGCTGTCACTCCCCCAGATTCAATGGAGACTGAACCCACTATCTAGCAAAAATACTCCCTCTTGGAGTTACAAGCATTCACTTGGCCAGAGTTTCAACAAGCAACGGAGAGCATGCAAGATCATAAAAGACATAGACATAATATTTCAGTATTCAACTTGACATGGTATCAATATTCATCGGATCCCAGCAAACACAACATGTAGCATTACAATAAAGATGATCTTGATCATGATAGGCAGCTCACAAGATCTAAACATGATGGCACAAGAGGAGAAGACAACCATCTAGCTACTGCTATGGACCCATATTCCAAAGATGAACTACTCACACATCACTCCGGAGGCAGGCATGACGATGTAGAGCCCTCCGGTGATGATTCCCCTCTCCGGCAGGGTGCCGAGAAGAGCTTCAGAACCCTCCTGAGTTAGGGTTGACAGCGGCGGCGGCTCTGGAACTTTTCGTGGAATATGACTCGGGTGTTTAGGGTTTTCCCGAATAGATGAATATATAGGCGAAGGGGCGGCATCAGTGGAGGCCCGTGGCGTCCTCACCACGTGGTGGCACGGCAGAGGGTGGGACCGCGCCACCACATGGTGAGGGCGGCCCACGGCCCCCCTTCGTCTCTCCTTCGGACTTCGTGAACGTGTCAAAAAATAGGGACTTTGGCTTTTGTTTCGTCCAATTCCGAGAATATTTCCAGAACAACTTTTCTGAAACAAAAAACAGCAGAAAACAGGAACTGGCACTGTGGCATCTTGTTAATAGGTTAGTCCCAGAAAATGCATAAAAATGATATAAAGTGTATGTAAAACATGTAGCAATTGGCATAATATAAGCATGAAATATCAGAAATTATAGATACGTTGGAGACGTATCAAGGTGGTGTCGATGGTGATGATCGAAGACGAAGAAGGGTGGGAGGTGATCCGCAAGCCATGATACCTCCCCGCCAGTTGTTGAATGTTGGCTGCGAAGTCGTTTTGTAAAAATTGCCTAAAACACTAGTTTGTTGGGCTGCTTTTGTTCTAGAAACTTTCCCTTTGGGTTCTTGAGGGACGTGTGGTCTTGTCATCTCCCCCGAGGGCGGCAGGCGCGTCATGGAGGTGTCGCCGGCGACGCTCTGCGCCTGCTCTAGGCGCCACAACAGGAGGTTACCGGGTTGAGCGGCCCTATCTGGGCCTGTGTCGGGTCGGGCATGACGCGGCAGTTTGGTTGTCTCCTGCGGCCCGCTCGGAGAATTGGGGGCCAGGATGCCGGGGCGGCGACCCCGGAACAGGAGCGACGTAGGTGGCTCCGGTGAGACGCACCTGCCGCGGTGAGAGGTGTCACAGCCAGATGTGTTCTTCGTCGAGGTCGGTGGTCGTTGACGAGGTTTTGTGTGGCGCACTGCTCGACTGTTTGGGCTCGACCTCAGTAGGGCACCGACGTTCCAGGCGAAAGCCTCGCACTAGCCTCGGTCTGGTGCCGACGATGACGACACGTTCGTGTTCGCCCTCCTTCCTGAACGCATAGTCGTGGGAACCCAGCCCCTCCCACACCATGAAGGCCAAGGTATCCTCGAGTGAAAACCCAAACCCCCTTGGAGTGGGCGGTGACGACGACCACGTCGTTTTCTTCTTGGAGACACTGTGTCGAGAGGTCCTCTTTGTCTTGTGGGAGTCGTTATGTGACATAGCTTCACCGGCTAGGTGAGGGGATGCTAGGGCGGCAACCCCGGACAGTGGATGTGCGCCGAGGCGGCGGCCTCGAAAAGCGCCACGCACATGGCCCTATGAGCAGGGACTGTGGTTGTGCTCGCAGAGCTAACAAAACGACAAGGGTGACTTGCCTCGTGGCCTTTTGTCTTTGCTTTTTTTCTCTTTTTTGTTAGTCGTTTGCTCAAGGGCTAGCTTGTACATATTGTGCCGACTGCCGACCAATAATCGAAATGCCGCCCATTATTGGTTCTTTCAACAAAAATACAAAATGTAGAAAACTCGTAAGACTGTCTCCTTTTCGATCAGGAAATAGAATTGGCGAGGTCGTGGTGGCCGTGAGTCACAACACATTTTGTTAGTTTAAAAAAAAGAGTCACAACGCATTTTGAGTTCACTCATATCAACCAAAGCAAAAAAGTTATTTTTTTTTTGGAAACGGGGCAAAAGCTTTGCCTTTTATATTGATATAGGAGAAACAAACACAGCGCGGCCTAGGCCAAATTAAAAACTAGCACAACAAGGTGCAGGAAAAAAACAATCAACCAACACCGTCTAGTCTGTCCGCTAAGAAGATCGTCATATCATCGGTGTCGAACGCCTCTATGCAACTATCTCGGCGAGAGCTTTATCACCAGCCAGAACCCAGTTCTTGCCCTCATCTTTGATCTTCTGGATGAGAGTCGACGGCATCGAGAAGGTGTTGTAGAAAACACGCGCGTTTCTTTCCTTCCAAATTTCCCAAGTGATGAGCGTAATTGCAGATTTGAGTCTTTTGGGGTGCGCAGTGGGGGACTTGGAGACCGCCCACCAATAGTCGAGGACAGTATGGCGGCCTATGCCCATGTCCTGCACCAGGGAGGGGCAGGATAGCCAGGAGGCAGCATCCTGCCAAATACGCCTTGAGAATCTGCACTCGAAAAGGATGTGCCTAGCCGTCTCGTTCTGACACTTGCAGAGCTGACATAGGGGGTGTGCGGCCATCCCCTCTTCGCGAGACGGTTAGAAGTCCACAGCCTGTTCTGCACCACCAGCCAAGCAAAGAATCTGCATTTGGGTGGCGCCCACGTCTTCCAAACTAGATTGTTGAACGAGCAGGAATTGGATCCGATGAATTGCGCCTTGTATGCCGATCTCGTCGAGTACTTCCCATCTGGGGTAAGCGTCCATCTGATGGTGTCCCTGGAACTGGGGTCCAACGTAACACCCTGTAGAAGGCCCCAAAGGTTGACAAACTGCGTGATGTGCTCTAGTGTGAACTCATGGACCGCGATGTCTGCCACCCAGCAGAGGTCGGTGAGTGCATCCTTCACACATCGCTTCTTCTTCTTGGACGCTTTGAAGATTTTTGGAGCAAGCGACATTGGCGAGGTCCCATTTAGCCAAGAAGAGGACCAGAAGCTAGCGGTCCGCCCGTCCCCGACAGTAACTTCCGTCGCAGCATTAAACAGCTCTCTGTCAGTGTCATCATTTGGCGTTTCCAGCCCCACCCAAGGCTTTTCAGGAGCAGTCCACCCAAACCAAAGCCAGCGCAGACGAAGAGCCCTTGCAAATTTTTCCAGGTCCAGAATCCCCAAGCCTCCTAGCTTCTTAGGGCGGCAGACCTTTGTCCAACTCACTTTGCACTTCCCGCCAGTCACCGTGTCGCTTGCATTCCATAGCATAGCCCGGCGCAATCTATCAAAGGCCTTGAGGGTAGCTTTATCAACCTTGATCGCCGTGAGGAGGAAAATAGGCAGGGCCGTGAGAACCGACTTGACCACCGCGTCGCAGCCGGCACGGTTCAAGAACTTGGTCTTGTAGGGGTTCAGTCTTGATGCCACCTTGTCGATGTAAGGCTGTAGGTCCACCCGCCTCAGCCGCCCCAGAGCAAGGGGGAGACCCAGGTACTTGATAGAGAACTGGCTGATTGCTGCCGGGAAGTTGAGAAGCGTGGAAGTGAGGTCGATGTCCTCGCATCGAATGGGGGCTACTGAGCTTTTCTCGATATTCGTCATGAGGCCAATGACCCTGCCAAAGTTGTCCAACAGGGCAGTGAGGTTGCTGATGTCTTGGGCTTCCGGCTTGAGGAAAATGACCGCGTCATCTGCATACAAGGAGATGCGGGATTTTATGAAATTGCCAGGCAGCGGTTGAAGGTGCCCTGCTTCAGTGGCGAGCTCAAGAATCTTTGGGAGCGTGTCGATTGCGATATCGAAGAGCAACGGCGATAACGGATCACCCTGCCTTAGCCCTCGTCCGTGAATAATCTCATTGCCGGGGATCCCATTCAGAAGCACCCGAGATGTGGCGGTGGAGAATAGCAAAGACATCCAGGCTCGCCAACGAGGGGGGAAGCCCAAACGTTGCATGAGATCCAACAGGTAGTCCCATCGAACAGTGTCGAAGGCTTTTGCGATGTCGAGCTTCACCAGCAGGGCAGGAGTGTGCGTTTGATGAAGACGGCGTGCCACATTTCTGACATACATAAAGTTGTCATGGATGCTTCTATTCTTGATGAAAGCGCTTTGGCATGTGGAGACGATGTCATTCATCTTAGGGCGCAGTCTAGAGGCCATTGCCTTCGCAATAATCTTGGGGATTATGTGGATGAGACTGATTGGACGATAATCCTTCAGGCAGTCCGCCCCTTCCTTCTTTGGCAGGAGAGCAATGTTGGCGTTATTGACGACTTGGAAGTTGTTGATGGAAAGCTCAGAGAAGGCATTGATCACTTTCATGAGGTCGTCCTTGACAATTAGCCAGCAGCAGCGAAAGAAATTAGAGGTGAACCCGTCCGGCCCAGTCGCCTTATCCGCCGGGAGGTCAAAAATGGCCTCCCGAATTTCTTCCTCGGAGAAAGGAAGCCCTACTCATCCAGCCCCAACAAATGGAAGCTTCCTGGTAGCACTTTGCATTCTTCCTAGCAGTCCCTCACTCTCATCGCCAGTTGTCCTCCTCCGCCGTCCGCCACGCCGGCGAGGCAGCAAGCAGGAGCGTCCTGCCCTGCGCGCCCGCGGCCCGCATCGTCACCTCGTAGGTATGCATGTCCCTCACCCCGCCGGCGAGGCCGTACGTGGGTTCCCTCCCCCTCCGTCCGTTTATTAGTACCCACCCGAAATCTCCACGCATGCAAGGTGTTCGACGGTTTGAGGCGTGCCGCCGTGGTTTGGTTCCGTCACGCATTTCGCTGCGCCAGATCGAGAACAGCCGTGCTAGATAAAATTAGTACTAATAGAGTAGTGGAACCTCACTCTCAGTTCCAGTTCTCGTTTGTTCTCTTGTAGGATTCTCGTTTGTTCTCCTGTAGGATGGTTCAGGGAGGTGTCTCGCTCTTACCTGCTACTGTCAGTTTCTTGATTGTTTAATCTATCTGTAGCTGTTATTTAGTTTTTCCCAAAAGAAAGACCTTAGAAAGAATAGCTTCACACAAGGACAAATATACTCGTCAGGCTAGCTTGTTGCAGTATACAACTGAAGATTATTTTATAAGAAGGAGAAATGCCTGCCCCGCCTGTTTCAGACAAGTGCCCAGGCGCTGAACACTTCTCAGCAATCTCTGCAGGTCCGTCGTCTTCGGTTGCGCCGTGAGGGAGGATGGACAGGCTTGACGGTCCTGCTCGCCTTATGGCCGTCTCGGACCTCGACCAGACGATGGTGCGCGTCTCGATTCGATCCCTTTCGTTTATCCAGAAAGAGCTAGCCCGACCACTTCTGCGTCTGACCACTGTTTTGACTTCTGTGTTATGCACATGACATGCAGGTCGATCACCATGATCCGGAGAACTCAACCTTACTTCGTTTCAATGCGCTCTGGGAGTCCGAGTACTCCCAGGATTCTCTGCTGGTGTTCTCGACCGGGAGATCGCCGGTCTGTTACAAGGATCTGAGGAAGATGAATCCTTTGCTGACCCCGGACATCACCATCATGTCCGTGGGCACCGTGATCACGTACGGCGAGGAGATGACTCCTGATGTTGGCTGGGAGGAATTTCTGAGTAACAAGTGGGATAGAGATGTTGTTGTTCAGGAGACAACTAAGTTCCCTCAGCTAAAGCCCCAGGCACGTCTAACGAGTTGCATGGTTATTTTCTCTTTGGGTGTTCCAAATTTTGCTAGCTGCTGAACTAAGATGCCTGTTTGTTACCTTGTGTTTGTGTGGATGCAGCCAGAGAGGAATCAGGGTCCTCACAAGGTCAGCTTTTTTGTTGACAAGCAGGGTGCTCAGGAAGTAATTAATTCTCTTCCCCAGAACTTGCAGCAGTTTGGGGTAATTTCTCTGTTCTTTTCATTTTCTCACAAAGTTTCCCTAAGATTGGAGCATTGTTTAGCGGTATTTATTTGTTTGACTTTACTACTTTATATTTCTGTGATCAGCTAGATGTGATGATAATCTATAGTGGCGGGACGGACCTGGATGTATTGCCGCATGGTGCGGGGAAAGGACAGGCTCTTATCTACTTGCTTGAGAAGTTCAATTTATGTGGGAAACCACCGAACAATGTTCTTGTGTGTGGTGACTCTGGCAATGATGCAGATTTATTCAGCGTTCCATCTGCATATGGCGTCATGGTCAGTGTACAAGCAGCTGCTTGAAGGTGTTTCGGTGAAGTTCTTTAGTGACAATGCCTACCCATATAAGCCTGATACAGAGTTTTGAAACCATATTCAGGTTAGCAATGCCCAGGAGGAGCTTCTTCAGTGGTATGAAGAGAAAGGAAAATATAATCTTCAGATGATTTATGCAACCGAGAGATGCGCTTCCGGTATCATGCAAGCTATTGGGCACTTCAAACTAGGACCTAACGTTTCTGCAAGAGACCTTGACTTCCCATATCCGAAGGTAGACACCATCAAGCCTGCAGATGTAGTGGTGAAGTTCTATGTTCTCTACGAGAATTGGCGGAGGGGCGAGGTTCAGAACTCTCCATCAGTTATGGAGTACTTCAAAAGCATCACTGTAAGTACACAACTCGTAGTTAGCATATGACAAAAGACTAACCGGACACAATTTCTGAGAAGCAAAATTTGGTCGTTTTTGTATAGCATCAGAATGGCACAGTGATACATCCCTCTGGAACAGAACTGTCACTTCATTCATCCATTGATGCACTGAGTTCATGCTACGGAGACAAACAAGGCAAAAAGTTCCGAGCATGGGTCGACCGGCTTGTCACATCGCCGATTGGTACAAGTAATTGGTTGGTGAGGTTGGACAACTGGGAGATAGAAGGTACATCCTAAGAACTCTTCATATAATTAATTAGTTCCACGCATTCAGTTATCAGTTTATTCAAAGCTGCTTGACATCTTGATCCATGGACGCGCCACACTGCTCGTCCTGTGTTTTCTCATTGAATTGTGTGCGTTCTTAATGCTCCTGCCACACTCAGGTGATGTGCAATATTGCTGTCGGACAACGCTTCTGGTTAATTCCAAGGTAAATTATTATCAGATTCCCGCAGAAATCCTTGCGTGCCCTGAGAATCTTCTGCGCACATTACATGCTGAACTATTGACCTGCTTGAACTTGCAGCCTGAGCCCTTCCTCCGGCCCTGAGGAAGGAGAATCTTCGGCTCCTTCCTCCGGCCGCGCCCGACTCCCGCCCCCGCCTCCTCTCCCTCGCCGCCGCCGCCGGCGTGCTGCCGGGCGTTGCCCGTGCGGTTCCGGCGGCGGCGGCGGCCTTGCTTTTCCCCGTCGATGCAGGTGCCCGGCTCGGGAGGAGGGCTTCCTGGCGGCGGTGCTGGTCGGCTGGCGGCGTTCCGGTGCAGGCCGGATGGCGGCGGGGCGATGAGGCTGCTGCTTGGCAGCGGAGACGGTGCGGGCATGGCCGCCGACGCCCTCCGGCCCAGATCGAGCCCCTTGGGCCCAGATCTGGGTTTGGGCGGGCCGACGCGGTTTTCGCTCCTTCTCTTCCGGCTGGGGCTGCAGAGGTGCTCGGGACGGGATGGTGACCACGGTGCTGCGTCTGCTGCAGTGCGGCGGCAGGAGCTTCACGGGCCCATCTGGGCCCGGCCGGGCAGTGTGGCCCGGTGTGCTCCTACTGCTGCGTCCGGTCTGCTACTGCCTTTGGCGGTGGAGGTTGTTCCCTCCCACGCAGCTGCGGTATTGCCGTCCCTTGGTTGCCGGTTCTTCTCGGTCCGGTCGGTCTCGTTGCGTTGGCCATGGTGAGACGACGTGGATGATCTCAAGTCTGTTGGCGCATGTTCGTGGGCGGTGAGCTAGGTGGAGTCGACGATTTGACCGGGGTGTGGTTTGTAGGAGGTCGGGAGAAATCCTTGCCGGCTCTTGCTGGCCTCGACGTGGTGACGACTCCGGGCGCCACCATCCTTCTTGAAGGGCGTCGAGAGTACCCCTTCCCCGCTCCCCTCCGCGTATCGGGAGAAATCCTAGGATCATCCGGGCAGCAGCGTCGTCATCGTCGCTTTCCTTCTTGAAGGTGTTGCTTGATACGAGGCAATTCGGCGACATGGGCTTGTGGTGGATTTCTTCGGCGGGCGCAACGGCGGCGGCTCATCTTCGTTTTCGTCGATCTGACGTTTCTAGCATTAGTTTCTCTTCTCTTTCTTTTGTTTTTCTTTTTGGGCTTGATTGTGCTGTTTGCCCAGCAGTGGTCTCACGGTTGTATTGGGTGGTTGCTATATTAATATAGCTGGGCGTAAGCCTGTTTCGTGGAACTTGCAGCCTGAGACTCCAGAGGGCTTGGAGCTGACACACATCCACAAGACTTGGATCGAAGGATATTCAGCAGGGAGCAAATAACCACTTCAGTGTTTGCACAGGCTCTCTAATAATCGAGATAGAGCGAAAAATGTACCGGTTCTCGTGTAACTGGATCTCTGGGCTGATTCTCCCAGAGATGATCAGTCCTCATGCTCAACGGTTTCATCGTGCACAAAGAGGAACTGCTCTGTAGTGCTAGATCTAACACTGGATGGTGTCTGAATGAGGATGAATGTCTGAAACTAACCTTGAGGATAATTAGACCCAGGGTATTATTGTCAGTGCGCATCACTCCTCATGTTCTGGAACATGTTCTTGAGATATGTGTGATATTATTGTTAGTTTCTGCCAAAGTCATGTCCAGTTCCAGACGTGTCTTGCTTGTTGGGCATTTAGCCAAGTAGGACTATTTACCGAGTTTCAAACAGTCCCATTTGGTTTTTCGATATCGCCTTGCTGTCTGGACGAAAATTCAGAAGCAGACTTCTTGTTGCACGGAAACTAAACAAATAAACAGTTCGAGAATATTGTTCCGGAACATGTGATGCAGCCACCCATGACCTCCTGTCATTTTCCGGCTTTTCTCCTGAGCACAGCGTTGCTCTGATTTGTTATTCTTTGTCCTTGAGAAAAAAAGAGAGAAATTTTTGAAGCGGTCCCATTAATGGAGCATCCTCTTCCCTGCTCACTCACTCATCAGCCAAACCCAAAAGTCATAAACAAGTGGAAGCTTCGTGGTAGCTGCATTCCACTTTGCACTATTCCTCCCCGGTCAGTCTTCGTCAGTCTCGCGTCGACCGGCGTCGCTCTCGCCCTTCCCCACGCTGCCGGCGGCGCCCGTCCACCTCCTGCACCGCCACGCCGGCGAGGTACGATCGACCTGCCCCGCCTCCTCACCTTGTACGTTTCCTCTCTCCAAAATCTTCACGCATGCAAGGTGTCCGACTGTTTGAGACGCGCTCGTCCGGCACACGGAGCACGCTGGCGTGGTTTCTGTCGACTAGGATGTGCATTTCCGTGCGACGAATCGATGCCCGCAGAGCTGATGTCAGCCCTGCCAGATGCATTTTCCTTCCAGGAACAAAACGATAAGCCGTCATTCGCCCAAAAAAGAAGAATCTTTCTAGATGTTCTGATCATCGATTTCACCTGGAAGATGAATTAGTGGTAGTAATAGATTAATAAAATTCACACGCACGCTCGGCCCCAGTTCTTGTTTCTTTTATATATGGATAAGATAAGCCACGTATGGTTTGATTCTCTGTCTTATTTGTAGTGCCTGCTAGTATTGTCAGTTTCTTGTTTAGTGTACTTGTTAAATCTATCTGCAGCTAATTTTTTTTTGCCGAAAACAAAGACACACGGACTGAAGAATATAGTTCCCGAAGAATGAGAAAATATTCGCCCAGCTTGTTCCCGACAACTAACCAACATATGACTGAAGAATAGTATTCCAGTAGTTCAAAAGCAGAGAGCATCGTCCTGCTTGTTCCAGACAAATGACCAGGCCCAGAGCGCCATCATCCTTTTTTCAGCAATCTCTGCAGGGCGCCATCTTTCCGGGCCACCGCCACCGCGCGGGTAGGAGCGACCTTCCCACCTTTTATGTATCTTCTTTTCCCACCCAAAATCGTCACGCATGCAAGGTGTTCGGCGGTTTGAGATGTTCTCGCGTGGTTGGTTCCGTCGTGCATTTCCCTGCTCCTAACCGATATG
Source organism: Poa pratensis (assembly GCA_947311845.1). NCBI lineage: Eukaryota > Viridiplantae > Streptophyta > Magnoliopsida > Poales > Poaceae > Poa > Poa pratensis. The sequence goes on along the minus strand of CAMZMU010000027.1, from coordinate 69,925,819 downwards.
AGCCGTGCTAGATGCTAAGTTAGACTCCCCTATTGAGATCGATTTGGCCCAGAACCCCAGAAGATAAAATTAGTAATAGATTAGTGGAGTCTCGCGCTCAGTTCCAGTTCTTGTTTGTTTTCTTGTGGGATGGTTCAGGGAAGTGTCTCACTCTTACCTGCTACTGCCAGTTTCTTGTTTAGTATGGTTGTTTAATCTATCTGTAGCTATTATTTAGTTTTGCCGAAAAGAAAGACCTTTGCAAGAATAGCTTCACACAAGGACAAATATACTCTACCCCGCAAAAAAAAAAGGACAGATATGCTCGTCCCACTAGCTTCTTTCCTAGAACTAACAGATATACGAGTATACAACTGGCGGACGAGTAATTTATAAGAAGGAGAAATGTTTGCCCTGCCTGTTTCAGACAAGTGTACAGGCTTAGAACCATCAATTACACTTCTCAGCAATCTCTGCAGGTTTGCCGTCTTCAGCTGCGGCGCGAGGGAGGATGGACAGGCTCGACTGTCCTGCCCGTCTTATGATCGTCTCGGATCTCGACCAGACGATGGAACGTCATCTCGATTCGTTCCTTTCGTTTATTCAGAAACACCTAGCCCATCCAGGTCTGCGTCTGACAATTGTTTTCATTGCAGGTTGATCACCATGATCCGGAGAACTCAGCGTTGCTTCGCTTTGAGACACTCTGGGAGTCTGAGTACTCCCAGGATTCCCTGCTGGTGTTCTCGACCGGAAGGTCGCCGGTCAGCTACAGAGGTCTGAGGAAAATCAAGCCTCTCCTCACCCCGGACATCACCATCATGTCTGTGGGAACCGTGATCGCGTATGGTGAGGAGATGACTCCTGATGCTTCCTGGGAGGAATTTCTGAGTAACAAGTGGGACAGGGATATTGTTGTTCAGGAGACGGCCAAGTTCCCTCAGCTAAAGCCACAGGCATGTCAAATCAGTTGCATGGATACTTCGTTATTTTTTTTCAAATTTTACTAGCTAAACTAAGCTTTCTATTTATCGCTTTGTCTGTGTGTCGATGCAGCCAGAGAGGAATCAGGGTCCTCATAAGGTCAGCTTTTTTGTCGACAAGCAGGGTGCTCAAGAAGTGATTAATTCTCTCCCTCAGAAATTGCAGCAGTTTGCGGTAAGGCAAGGAAGGCCTTGATGGTCTTCTTTTTCTCTTTTTTCTTAGTTTTGACAGGGTTTTGTTAAGATTGGGACATTGTTCAGCGGTATTTTGTTTCTCCTTACTGCTATTTTTCTATGATCAGCTAGATGTGAAGATAATCTATAGTAGCGGAGAGGCCCTAGATGTATTGCCACAAGGTGCAGGGAAAGGCCAGGCTCTTGTCTACTTACTTGAGAAGTTCAATTTATGTGGGAAACCACCGAACAATGTTCTTGTGTGTGGCGACTCTGGCAATGATGCAGATTTATTCAGTGTTCCATCTGTGTATGGTGTCATGGTCCGTGTACAAGCAGTTTTTTGAAGGTGTTTCAGTGAAGTTCGTTGGCGACAATGATTTACTCATATAAGCTTAATACAGAGTTTTGAATATTCAGGTTAGAAATGCCCAAGAGGAGCTTCTTCAGTGGTATGAAGAGAAAGGAAAATATAATCTCAAGACAATTCATGCAACCGAGAGGTGCGCTTCCGGTATTATGCAAGCTATCGGACATTTCAAACTAGGACCTGATGTTTCTGCAAGAGATCTTGAATTCCCTTATCCGAAGGTAGACACCATCAAACCTGCAGCTGTAGTGGTGAAGTTCCATGTTCTCTACGAGAAGTGGAGGAGGGGCGAGGTTCAAAACTCTCCAGCAGTTATGCAGTACTTGAAAAGCATTACTGTAAGTACAAGCTCCTAGTTAGCACATGTTAAAAGAGTATCCTCACATAGTTTCTGTGAAGCACCTTTTGGTTATTTGTTGAGCTTATTGTAGACTGATCGTTTATTTCGGATAGCATCAGAAAGGTATGCTGGTACATCCATGTGGAACGGAACGGTCACTTCATGCTTCCATTGATGCACTGAGTTCATGCTATGGTAACAAACAAGGCAAAAAGTTCCGGGCATGGGTGGACCGCCTTGTTACATCGCCAATTAGTACAAGTAACTGGTTGGTGAGGTTTGACTACTGGGAGATGGAAGGTATGTCCTATAGGAACTCTTCACACAATGTACTCAATCCACACTGTTAGTTAATCAGTTTGTTCAAAGCTGTTTTGCATCATTTTCTTCTTTGTTTTTTCCCTTCCATAATCCTTTGATGCACCACAGTTATTCCTCTTGTGTTTTCTCATTCAACTGTATGCCCATGTTTATATCCCTGCCACACTCAGGTGACGTGCAATATTGTTGCCGGACAACACTTCTGGTGAACTCTAAGGTAAATTACTACCAGATTCCGGCAAAAACCCTTGCAAGCCCTGCAATACTTATACAAAATCTTTTGCGGATAATGCATGCTGAATACTTGAACTTTCAGCCTGAGACCCCAGAGGGCTTGGAACTGACGCACATCCACAAGACATGGGTTGAAGGATACTCAGCAGGGAATGAGCATACCTTCATCTTATAGATCATCTGACCACTTGCAGTATATATGCGGGCTCTCAGTCAGTCGTGTTAGAATGACAAATGCACATGTACCGGTTCTTGTGTAAATGGATCTCTCGGCTGATTCTCCGAGAGAGGATCAATCGTCATGTTGATTTCCTCATGCACAAAGAAGAACTGTTGAACGGTTCTGTCTCATGAGCTTAAGGGGATCCATAAATTAAGTGAATGATCTTAGCGCACTATGATGTTGGAATTACACAAAATCATTTCTCGATGTACCGAGCTGGTGCATTGTATATTTGGATCGAAGCTAGTTTCCTCAAGATAGTTGCTACCTTTTGTTTGCCATTTTATACTCTTGTCGTGCAATACTTTTGTGGAAACTAGCCACGATACACTTATAGTAGAATATCTCATGGAAGCATTTGTACTGTTGATTTTCCTAATTCTTTCACCTAAGGAAGAACACTGCCCGAGGCATCCAATTTCTAACGATTGCATCTGCTATATATAGGAGTTGCTGCTTTAGCTTGGTCGTTTGAAATGCTAGACATGACAGAGAACTAAATCGATCAGGTGTGCCTGTTCTCAAATAGATTTCAGTTGTATGGTGACATCAGAAATGCTGTAAAACTTGGATGCTCGGCGAACAAAGTTAGAGATCACGCGCTCCAAAGACTGTGAGCGGGAACGGGATGCTGTTCCAAAGACTGAGAGAACACAAGGTGCGAAGTGTTTGTGTTATCCGCTTGGCAAGATGGTTAACGAGGTCTGATGATTCGGCGATACCATTTTTTCTATACTGCAACTGTTACAGTCTTCAATCGTTCTGGTTGACTGAAAAGGAAACATCAAGATCTTTGTCTCACTGCTCAACCTCAAGCCAACGGTCATACCACATACACAGGGCCACTTATCTCGTCATAAATTGTGTTATCCGCTTGGCAAGATGGTTAACGAGGTATGATGATTCGGCGACACAATTTTTTTCTGTACTGCAACTGTTACAGTTTTCAGTTGTTCTGGTTGACTGAAAAGGAAACACCAAGATCTTTGTCTCACTGCTGAACCTCAAGCCAATGGTCAGCCACGTATACAGGGCCACTTATTTCTTGTCATAAATCAAACATGTTTAAGTTCGCCACGGTTTATAGAGTTTTTTTTGTAACATCTAATGAATATACTACGAACAGAACAGAACCACATCGACCATCCACATCTATTTTTCATCACAGTTAATACACAGCTAAGGACACTTGCCTGGACCCACTTAGTCAAGTGACACGGAAGCATAATTCCCTTCCCCAAAAGGATAATAGGCTGCACAAACAGAATTAACTCTCTGTTAAGGAAAATGGTTTGTATATTGTACTCATCAAATTACTAGTGTCTAAGTTATGAACAGCCTAAATACATGCAAACTCTATATCCTATTATAGTTATTTTGTCATTCGTATATCATTGCAGATGTAAGGAACTGGTATATTCCACAATGCACATATGAAGGTTCCGGTTTAAACTAAATCCTAAAGAATTACAAAACGAAGAAATATAGTCAACTCACGGCAATATAGATCCCAGAAATGGAACAATATTAACAAGGGATATATATATACCTCCTCTTACAGCAACTTCTCCGTCATCAGATACATTTGCAGTTAATATTTTGCTTCTCCAGAGATGCCTGCGTGCGTGAAATATCCAGAGCTACAAAGGTAGCATCATATATTACTTAGTGCCAACACTGTCTAATCATAGTTGCATATATAGGCATTAAATTCCCCGCAAAGAAGGATAAATACATCAAGGCAGAACAGGCAAAATACAAATGAAACACTAAGGTAAAGTTACCTCGACATTAACCTTAGAATTAAGGCCATTTCTTCCGTCCTCGCATATGCTCAACAATATCTTTTCTAACTGAAAACTACATTGGTGAGTTGCAAAGATAAAAAATTTGAAGTAATAGAATGCGCATATTCAATATCTCCATTTTACTTGATATCTAATAAATGTATAACGCAACCTACCTCAACTGTAGTAGAGATACTTTCTCCATTGAAACCTCCAATGACATCACCCACTCGGATTCCAAGTTTCTCAGCAGGAGATCCATATGACACCTAAAACTCAATCCACAATAACCAGTTGTTAAGAAAAGGTAACCTAGATGTACAAATAGGTATCAGAAAAATATATACCTCTTCAACAATAAGTCCGTCCTGAATATTACATTTGCACAATATCTTCTCAACATAAGGAGGGTCCAGAAGCTTGATTGCAGTAAACTTTAATCCAAGGTGGGGACGAGGGATGCACCTATACCAAATAATCATTCAATAATATGAGTAAACATGAGTTGAAACCCTATCAGATTGGAAATTTGGCTGAACCAAATTATGCCTAACATGCCATAAAATTTCCAATACTAGACCCTTTCACATAGCAAAGTTGAAACGGACATTATATTTCAATAGTTACCACCAATTTTGTCATTGGAAAATATTTGTTGATGAATATTTTTTAAGCTTATACTAGAAAATATATTCATTTAGTTCTTCGAGTGGATTAAATAGGGAGTCACACTAAGTTTAGGATAAAACATACTCCATTCGATGCTAAAAAACTATCACGACAAGTGTCCAGTTCACGCACGTGATTAGTTATATTCTGGTGACAATTATTCTGGAATGGAGGGAGTAGTTTCTACTCTATTTATTTTCTTATATTTGTGTATAAATAGTACTAAAAATAGAAGAATTGTCATCTAAGTTACCACTCATCTTGCCCCATAAGGTTCTCACCATACGTTATTTTGTCACTATGGTTCTACTTTTGCGCCGACCCACCCCTAGCCTCACGTATACTTACATGTTTTTAGCTAAATATTGCTAAGCAATCTTTTCAAATGTACCCACTGAAAAAACATCAAATTGACCACTCTGAAGAAAAATCTTAATATAATAATGGCCATTATTACAAGAGGTAGAGAAAATACGGATAAATAAATAAAACCATCTAAATATAATTTTCAAACTTCACACTAATATTCCAACAATCAAGAATTGTATTGTTCATCCATGGTAAATAATAATATGAAAATAACATCTAGTTTATTCTCTTATTTGTTGGCAAATCAGATTATCATGTCTTAGACAAGTCGGTTCAGTAGAGCTATTGCATGTAAGGGAAACACAAAACAATAAGTTATCATAAATCTAAGTGCAACAACTCGATCTAGGGGTAAAAAATAAGGAACTAAGTTGTTGCAACTTGGCTTTGATCACGGAAAAGACATACTTGGGTAAACTTTAGATGATGACATGCACTTTCTATGGTGAGGCATTCAATTCCCAATAATAAGCAAAACATAATAAACATTACAGTAGTAGCAGTAGAACAAAACTGAAAAAAGAACATACTGAAATTTTCTCCACAAGTGCAAGCACGCGAGCAAAACAGAAGAAGGTACAAAAGACCCTCTCGTGGACTTGTTTACCATTCCCACAATTTTTCCATCGAAGTCGATGATTGGCCCTCCATTGCCATGCTAGAATATTGTGACACCCCTCCCTGGCACATATCACCAGAGAGGCAGTCGTCCCGTGCGCCATCCCAAGATAACTGGCCGCACGTCACAACAGTGTAACATAATGGACATCATTACACAATCAGGCACATCAGTGCTACAAATGGTTTACAAGGCCATCAAGGAAGGACGAAATATCAATCCCAGTATGGCTCTGGACAGAGTTTTTAACTGGCAGCGGAAGACATATGAGAGGCTACGACTTGGAGCGGCTCCACTCCACAGGTTCTGGCTGGGCTACTGATCCTAGCACGCTCTTGCTTCAAATCCTTCCTAAGGTGGAAGATGAGTCCTCGACAAAACCTGGCCACAATCACAAGGCCCGTGAGTACATTATTATGCACTCAGCAAGAATTCGCCACTTACTACAAACAATCCAACAATCATGCAGCAAGATACACATTTGAAATAAAATCCTACACATGGCAAGGTGTAATCTAGATACATGATATAAAAGTAGCATGGCATCACAAGCAAAACATGGCATAAGCAAGCAATGGGTTATCACCAGTACAGAGTCCAAGCCAGGTGGGGTTGGATCGTGCACCGACAATCTCACAACGAGCTTACCTGTGATGAGTAGACGAGTGTACCAGTTGGTACCAAATAATACATGACATCACCTGTGATCACTGCTAGGCCCTCTGGCCTCATCATTTCACTCTGGGCACACACGGTTGATGTGGGCTCTGGCCTAACTATAGGCTTCCCAACGCATCACACCGCCATCCCTATCACGGGTTACCATCAACATCTCAAGACAATACTCCCTGCATCATCTTATTCGTTCATTTAGTGTAATCCGGTCGTTCATTAATTATTTCAAACAAATCTTAAGTTTAACCTCCGTACACGACGAGGACACACAGTGTGACCGACACTGAACTGTTGTTCCATATCCCAGGAACGGGGCTAGCTTGCTAGGTTGATGCTCTCGAGAGTTTGCTTTACCACCTATCAGAATGCACCCCACTCAGCCGACACTTCAGGTTCATCACGCCCAAAGTCGTACTAAGCTAGACACACTCACATGACGGTCCACTTGCTAAGACACTCTCCTGCACCACCCTATGCGCGTGGCACAAGGAGCAAGTAAATCCGGCACATCCCCGGTGCTACCGGGTATGCCTAGCTCCGGACTCCCTATCACAGTCGAACCCATGCCTGTCGACCACTCCCCTCGGACAGCGCAACCGAACGACTGCGCCCAATGGATGGCACAAAAGGGGCTCAACAACCTACTAGGTCACGGTTTCCATGGGACAACGGTGATATCGCATGCAAGGGTTCAGATTAGTGGCACTATGAACAGACCTTATCATTGTTTGGAGGGATGTTTCATTTAATCAAGTTTTATCACAACAAGTCCCAAAACAGAGGATTAGTCCAGCAAAATAATCACGACATCAATATCACATATCAACAACAACAAGGCATTAGCAACATAATACTTGCATGCATAGATAACAACATAACGATAATAATAATACCCGGGTGACTGTGGCGGGAGACCCGGCCGGTGTCACTCGGGGGTTAGTGTTCACAGAATAATAGCATAATGTTTCAAACGGATGACGGTGGCGGGAGACCCGGCCGGTGTCACCGCAAAAGAATGAACCGAAAAGCACTCATAAAAATGAGAGAGCATCCATTCCACTCGAGGGTTACCCCGACGTGGTGTCAGCAATCTCGGCAATAAGAACCAAATGGAAAGTCAGCTCCCAAGCGTTGCAGTCCGGGTGGTCTACGCCAACCATATTTGACGGAGGGACAAGGCAAATAACTCTTTTGGCGAATGCCCCCAACTCCGAGGATCATAAGACGACATTCGTCCGCTCCTCACCTCGGCGAAGAGGAAAAGAACCAAACAAAGCCCCGCAAACACGAGGCGCACAGTTGTAAAGTTCCCCCATTCCTTCGACTGAGGCGGTTCCACCGGTCATTGTCTAGGGAACGGGAGTGATGTGCAGATAGCAATCATAAGGTAATGCAACAATTTAAAATGCATCATGATATACATACAGCAATACAAGGTTCATATAAAACATAGACAACATACAGACATGCAACGATAATAGCAGACAGACATAACAATAGACAGACATAAACAGTATAACAGTAGACAGACATAAACACCCGGCATGGTCTTAAGCAGGTAAACAAACAAGCATTGCGGGATGGCTCGTAGTAAGGGGTTAGCTTGCCTGTGAAGACGGGGATCCATTGGGTTTGGAGGGGTCGGGTTGGTTCCGCGGCGTAGGGCAGCGATAGCCCCGTTCCACGGACTCCGGAATGCCCGTACAAAAGGGCACCTCATAGAAGTATTTTGGAATGAGATGAAATCAGTACCACCGGAAAGAGCTCGTCGAGACGAAGATTTAGAAATTTGAATCACCGAAAACGGACTTACGGTTCAAAAGTTGTGGCCGTTTGAAAATCGGTCCAGCAGGGAAAAGAAAAAAGTTCCGCGAAAAAAAATAGAACGGGCCGGAAATGGGCCAAAGCTGCGCGCTGCGCGTGCGACAGCGCGGCCTGGGCCGAGAGCAGGCCGTGGCTGCTGCTGTGCCTGCTGGGCTGGGCCAAAAAAAAAACGTTTCGGGAGGGAAAAAAACAGGGAGATCGATCATGCCTTTCTTCCTCCTGGAACACGCACTGGAAGGGAGCAGGGCTGGTCGGGGACGGCCGGGGAGCGCGCCGGGAGGCCGGCCGGCGGCGGGGACCGGCTGGAGGTAGTGGACCGCGGCCAGGGGAGGTGGAATGGAGGGCGGGGGTGGCCTTCCCCAAGCTTTTTTTTTAGCTCCGGCCATGGTGGCCATGGTGGAGGATTTTGGAGGTCTTCCCCTCACGTTCCTGCACTGAACGAGAAGGGCAGGGGGAGAGAATGAGGAGTGGCTCGGGTTCACTCGGGGGCTGCTGGGATGGCTTAATATAGAGGGGAAGGAGGAGAAGTAGGTGGTGGCCGGTGCTGCCATTAATGGCCACCGAGGTCACCCGTGACGTTTCCCTCCACAGGGAGGGGATAAGGGCGGCGCTGGTCCAAGCCAGGGGAGCAGGAGAGGGCTGGGTCACGGCCGGGTTGGGCTGGAACGCGGGAACAGCAGGGGGAGCTAGAGGAGCAGTGCGGCGGCGCTGTTTGGGCACGGCTATGCCGGTGGTGATCACGCCAGAGGGCATGCCAACATCGGCATCGCGATGATTCTCTCATCCCAGGGCTCTAGAAGGAAAACTAACCACGTCACTTTGCTCCAAATTCGATTCCCAACAACTTTGCTGACCAAAGTTTCTGCAAATTTGCAAGTTGGTGCGACTACAATTTTTGAAATACAGCACTGGTCCATTTTGAAAACTGATGTTTGGAGGGGCAAACCATTTTTGGTTGGAACAAGGCTTGGCCCAGAGGGGTAGCATCTTCTAGTGCTTGCATCTAGGTGCTTACTTCCCACTACAAAAATCATTTGGTGCGTCTTTGAACACAAATGGGTTTTAGGGCAGAAACTTGCTCAGGGAAAATGTCCAACATTTTCCTAGCAAGTTACCCAAAGTTTTTGCATAAATGGGCTACATACTGCCGAGGGATCATTCCCAAATTTTTGTAGAATTTTTGGAGGCATACAAATAGGGGTTCCTTTGGGAATTGCAAAAAGGCATGAAAAGGACATTACAAAGGAAGTACCTCAAATATTGTCCACATGAGGTTGGGGCAATGGAGTGAAATGTTCAGGAGGTGAAATCATGCACCTTCCCAAAATGGCATAATTTTTGGATGACTGCAAGGTGTCTAGATAACTTCAGGATCTGAAATGGCATTTTGGAGAATAATGTCTAACTTGGAATTATTGCATTGGAGTATGCAATATTTTTGCATGGAATGTCTTTATATGGATATGGGAGTCCTCTAGTATTTTTAATGGAATTTATCTAGCTATGGAAATGGGCTTCCCTTTTGTAGGTGGAGAAAAAGGGTTTAAAAGGTTTAATAGTCGGGGCTAGGGTTTTCGAGGGAAAACCTAAGCATCAAAATTATTACGGGTGTTGGAGTGGTTCGTGGGTTACCGGGAAATTTTGAGAAAGCAATTCCCAAGTCACCTCATCCTCAAAAATTTGAAGGAAATATGTAGGAAAAGAGAAAAAGTTTTTCAGGTGTCACAAAACACCACTAAAATTAGGTTTGAAATTTCGGGATGTTACAAATATTTGTATGGAAGATATTAAATTCAGTAACATAAATTTGGAAAATGAAACATTGAAATTACATGCATTGTCCAAAATAGTAGTATAATGTACAACGTAATCTCAATACCGAACGTAATATGTACCTTCGAATTTTCACCAGCAGCATGAACATACATGTAGTGATAGCGTTCAAACAAGTGTGGATTCAAATATTGCACCAAACCATGCCTTATCGTTAGAAACGACTTTTCGTCCCTTCCAAGCTCAAACACGTGTTGAGCACATTTCACACCCTCACTAAAAGGGACTAAATGAACAGGTTGATCCATCATAACCCTGAAGAAAGCAAGATTGTAATGCTTTTGGTAGTAGTGCAGGTATGCCTTTAGAGTGGTGTCATCCCCCAAGTGAACAAAAACCTGAAGAAACAATAGCAAAATGCACTAGTTTATAAATTTCGAAAAGTATTAGCATATACTTATCTAGTTGCAACTACATATCTTCCACCACAAGTAGAGGGAGTTACTTTTTTAGATGGAACCGGCGAGTATAAGAGTAGGCATGCACATCGAATGAATACACATTGTCATCTACCCTATCCTTAGAGCATCTCCACCAGGGGCCTCCAAACGACCCCCAAAGGCCCATTGGGAGTCCGAACACAAAAAACTGCCACTAGCGGCACCCCCAAAGCCTCGCCCCGAGCAATTTTATGTCCGGCACCCCCAGGAGGGCCTCCAAACTTGGAGGCCCTCCTGGGGGTGCCGGACATTGCCGCGGCCATGGCCCTGACAGCGATGGCCTGCCCATCATACGCACAGCCCTGCCCAGGCGTCATTTATCGCGCCGTGCAGGAGGCCGATCTGGCCTCGTTAATGGCACAGTCGTCGACGGTTTCCAACGCGACGCGACTGGACGCCGGTGCGCCTGCACGCACGCAAGCCATTTACGCCGGCCAGGCGACGCGACGGCTCCCCAGGCGGCCAGGCCACGCGGCCGGCGTTGCCGATTCCCCTCGCCACGTTAAAAGCTGGCGCCCGTGGCCGTGCTTATCCACCTTCTCGCCCTCCTCTCCCACCTTCTCTCCCTCCTCTCCACCTCCGGCGAGCCGCCATGGCGTTCAGCGGTCGCACCATCCTAAGCGAGGACGCCTGGGAGCTGCACCGGTACGGGCTCCTCGTGCCACACGACTGCCGGTTGCCCAAGCACTGGTCCATCTCGGTCGGTGGCCTCCCCGTGCCACCGCTGCCCGAGACGGACGAGCAGATGGGCCGGTTCATCACTCGCCGGCGGAGCGGCGCCTCCCCGAGAATGACGATGGCCAGGCCAACTAGGGCCGCTGGCTGGACCGCCGGGCGGCGGTCATCGCCACCAACGACGGCCCCAACTCGCGCACCACGCGCTACAACACCGCCGGCCGCAAAGCCTGGTGGGGAGCAACTTGCCACAAGGTTGCCTCCACCATCGATGCGGCGCGCCGCCACGCTGCCACGGGCAGCAGCATTCCATTCCGCCTCCTCCCGCCTCCGCAAGAACGACGACACCAGGTTGCGCGCCGCTCGCCGCCACGCGGTGGTGGCGGCATCACCATCGGCGAACGCCCCCATCGTTCGCCGCCACGCCCACGCGGGCGCCTCTTCCTCTGTCAAGCCAGGGCGGAGGCAATGCCGGGGGAGACCATCCCCTACGGCTACGACGTGCCGCCCGAGCTGCGGAACGAGCACGACGGCGACAGCCCGGGCTTCCTGGCGGCGCTCTTCGAGTCCGCGGTGGACATCGAGTAGGACTCGCCGGGCCTCTTGGCGACATGGCGATGACGGCCTCATCCTCCGACGGACCCTCCACCAGCCGTGCGACGGGCAACGATGGCGCGTCCTCCAGCCGCCCGCTGCGCCACGATGGCGCGTCCTCCAGCCATGCTGGCTCCTCCGCGGCGCCGGTGAAGATCGAGGACGACAGCCACGGCGACTGGTGGGACGACCTGTAGGCTAGGGTGCTAGGTCGCCGTAGTTCAAATTCCATTTAAAATCTTTGTAATATATAAGAAATATGAATGAAATTTGAATCTTTTAAGTTTTCTAAAATGAATTTGAACGCCGGCAAGGTGTTCAACCATTTGCGCGTGTTTGGGGGTGGGCCTTTGGGGAGTGCCGCTGTGGGCGGCCTCCAAATGTTGGCCGGACACATGTCTGGCACCCCCCAATTGGGCGTACTCTTGTTTTCCGTTCTTCTCGTCCCAATCGATGTGCGGTGACTTGGTGCGGATCAGATGTGCGGTGGTCAAAACAGTGCCGGATCCGTTCTTCTCGTCCCAATCGATCCAGAAACCGGAGCTCCGTGCTAGAGGCTCGCCGCTTGTAAATTGACGCAAAATGTTAGTAAATAACATAGCATGTTTCCACATCCCGCGATAGTAAAAAAATATCTTCATTATTGTTATATACCGACAGAGGATGAAAGCCCGAGAACAGATTTAGCAACGGAGAGCACGGTCGTCGTTGCGGACTCGCGGACAGGAAGAAGCTCTGGGTCGGCAAGCAAGCACGAGGAAGGCCTGCACATACGGGGTATGAGCGTGGGCAGGTTCTTCCTTTGGCGAGCTACAAGAAAGATCATCAAGCACAAGTAAATTAAACACGACTACATACCCTAAAGTATATAACCATAACATTATTTTCGCAGCACTGCAAAAAAAAGGGTCTCTCTAGGGCTCAGTCGACTGAGAATTAGCTTAATTCTCAGTCGACTGACGTCAGCATCTAACGTGGCCACGAAATTGGCCTGTTATCTCTGTTGTCTGTGTTGTTGGGCTTGTCTGTGTTGTTGGGCTTGTGTCTATCGTGTTTGATTTTTGTGGGCCGTGTTATGTGGGCTGTGTTTGTGTTGATTCTCCACAGTAAAAATCGCCAAATAACAAACAAAGCCCAACTTGTGTATCAAGAAAGAATAACACAACACAAATTACACAAAACCCCCTGCGAAAAAAATAAAGGACATACAACTAGTCCCCCCGTTCACTAATATCTGCTCCCAGACACGCACACACACACCTAAACCCTGCTATTTCTCTTCTCCTCTACTCTGGACAAAATCTCTGCTCCTAGATCGAGAGAAAAGGAGAGCTCTCCTCACAGATCGAGAGAAAAGGAGAACTCTCCTCACAAATCGACGGAGAGACCCCAAATCCAAGTCAATGAGAAGGAAAAGAAGAGCCAGATAAAATCAATGGAGAAAAGGGAGGAGAAGATGGGGACAACAAATCAAGCAGCAAGAGCAAGTGTGGGCGTTGGTACTTACCAGGTTGAGTGCTTCCAGGGTGAGTCGTCAGCTTTCCCCCCTCCCCCCTCAATCTGAATTTCATCGTTCTTGCATGTTCTGAATTTCGTTGTTATAGTCAGCTTTACCCTTCATGTACTTGCATGATCTACTGTGTGTAAAAAAAATGGAATTGTTAGTACTAAGTGTGTGTAAATAAATCAACATGCATGAAATCTATGGCAGGAAGAAAGCATCATTGGGACACAGGTACATGTCCCTGTCAGAAAAACTGCTAAAAACACATACATAATGTACAACAAAATAGAGCTACAAATGAAAGAATCATAAATGGTACAAGTGTGTTATATGCCGATACCAAGATGCACAGATGAGGGGGGGGGGGGGGTCAATTTTGTGCTGGTCTAATGATGCAAAATACAGGATACCATGGAACCTACCACAACAACATTCAGGTATGCATTGAGATAATTAAACAACAAAGTTAAAATTCTACTACTCTAGTTATTCTGAGACATTCAAAATTGACAACTGAAAAAATTCTGCAGGCATCTTCAAGTGAAAACACTTGAACCATCAACAGCTAAATGTGCAACAACCTACAGTACAAGGTAGTCTCCTAGACTTGCATAGCAGCATGACAAGATATAACCGGGTAAAAACATCATATAAAACTCACTATGTTGTCAATTTTGTGAGGAGAGTTGTACCTTCTATGAAAAAGAGGAACCTTCTGTTGTACCTGCTATGAATTGTTCATACAGTATGTTGTAGATCAACCATTTTAGTTGTTGTGCATCAACCAAGAAATATAGAAAGAAAACGGTAATAAACAGATGGACAGAGATAACTAAGAATGCAAACATACTATACTTTAGATTCTTATTACATTCATCCAGAAGTTCTACAAGAGCGAACAATAGAATAATATGTTTGCAATAACACACAGAGATCTTGAATTTAGATAAGGAGACGACACGATAGACGCCCCAGGTACCCCAGACCAATGATAATCAGAGGACACGATAGACACACTGGCTCGACTCAGTTGCCAACATAATCAAATGAAACCTGGAGGTTATTGTCGTTCATCTTGTTTAACATGATGAGCAACAACATTCCTTCATCCAGATTGTGTCCAGCAGCAATTGATACGTCTCCAACGTATCTATAATTTTCTGATGTTCCATGCTTATATTATACCAATTGCTACATGTTTTATTTACACTTTATATCATTTTTATGCATTTTCTGGCACTAACCTATTAACAAGATGCCACAGTGCCAGTTCCTGTTTTCTGTTGTTTTTGTATTTCAGAAAAGTTGTTCCGGAAATATTCTCGGAATTTGACAAAACAAAAGCCGAAGGTCCTATTTTTCTGTCACGTACACGGAGTCCGAAGGAGACACGAAGGGGACCGAGGAGGCGTCCACACCTGGTGGTGGTGCGGCCCCACCTTCTACCGCGCCGCCACGTGGCGTGGGCCCCTCGGGTCTCCACCGACGTCGCCCCTTCGCCTATAAATTCATCTTTTTGGGAAAACCCTAGACACCCAGGTCATTATCCACGAAAAGTTCCAGAGCCGCCGCCGTCGTCAACCCTAACTCGGGATGGTTCTGAAGCTCTTCCCGGCACACTGCCGGAGACGGGAATCATCACCGGAGGGCTCTACATTGCCATGCCTGCCTCCGGAGTGATGTGTGAGTTGTTCATCCTTGGACTATGGGTCCATAGCAGTAGCTAGATGGTTGTCTTCTCCTCTTGTGTCATCATGTTTAGATCTTGTGAGCTGCCTATCATGATCAAGATCATCTTATTGTAATGCTACATGTTGTGTTTGCTGGGATCCGATGAATATTGATACTATGTCAAGTTGAATATTGAATTATCATGTCTATGTCATTTATGATCTTGAATGCTCTCCGTTGCTTGTTGATACTCTGGCCAAGTGTATGCTTGTGACTCCAAGAGAGAGTATTTATGCTAGATAGTGGGTTCAGTCTCCATTTAATCTAGGGGAGGAACATTAACCTCTAAGGTTGTGGATGTGATGTTGCCACTAGGGGTAAAACAATGATGCTTTGTCTAAGGATAAATGTGTTGCTTACATTATGCACTTTACTTAATGCAATTATCTGTTGCTTGCAACTTAATACTGGAAGGGTGATACGTCCAAAACGTATCTATAATTTTTGATTGTTTCATGCCATTTTTATGCTTTTAGCACTTGTTTTATATTAAGTTTATTATTTATTTGGACTAACCTACTAATAGTTGCAAAAGTGCACAATGTTCTTGTTTTACTCTTTGATGTGTAGAAATTATCAAGAATACAAGAGGAAACCTTGTTGGAGTCGAATTGGGACTTTCCTGAAATCTGTCTGAGAACTTTTTACGAAGATTGCCAGTTTGACCCTCGAAGATGACGTCTGGAGACCTGGCTGTTACGAAAGTTGTCACAATTTTCCATACGAAGATTTTAAGCCCGAGATCAGCCCAATCGGAGTTCGGACGCGGCCTGGAGGCCCGTTTTGGTGGAACCCTAAAAGGGGTGACGGAAATCCGAGAAGATATATAAAGGGAGGAAACCTAACTCGTGGAGGACTCCTCCACCCACGAATTTCAGCCACCAAAAGCCACGTTTTTGCCTCCCCCATGGATCCCATCTCCATGGGGGAGGGCTCCCAAGAAGCCATGAAGGAGGGAGGCTAAGGGGCGGCGCTCCCCAAGCCGGCGGCGGGGAGGAGTTCCCGCACCGCCGGCGCCGCGCCGCCCTGCGCCGCTCGCTGCCCTCTCCGCCGTCTTCACCGCCATCTCCATCACCATCTCCTCCTTGTATTCAGTGGTTCATCCTCCCACAAACCTCTGTACCGTCCTATGTAAACATGGTGTTTGATGCTATAATATTTATCCTATGATCTATGTCATGTTTATGTAGTTATTTGTCTTTCGATTGCTTTGTTGAATGTCTATGGTTCATTAGAGTTGTATGTTGATATGGTACTGTCCTTTGGTGTCCATTATACTTGTGCGCGCATGGATCAACACCATAGGGTTAGTAGTATGTGCAAAGGAAGGGGGTAGTCCTGCCGGAGTGACAGAAACCTGAGGGCTCAAACCGGTTAGTTGCATGTATGGGAGTAAGAGGACCATAAACTTAAGGCTATGGTTGGGGAAACCTTAATGCATTGTTAGTATTTACGGATGTTTGCTAACAATCCAATCATATAGTACTTGTAATCCCAAGTAGTGGAGTGCATGTATATTTAGCCTCTCCCACATTGAAAACTGCATCAAAGACAATGAACTAAATGTCTTCACTAATTAATCTTGGACAAAGCCACCACAATTACCACCACTTTTCCACACTCATGGTACTGTTAGTATATGGTTACTTAGTGTACTTTATTGCTGCAGCACTAACTTTTACTTTCTTGTATTTATTATCTTGCAAAACTATCTCTCATACCCGTATTGCTACCGTAGTTTTAGATAATGCAAACGTTTAGTGCGCGTAGAGTTGTATCAGTGGTTGATAGAACTTGAGAGAATACTTATCCTACCTTTAGCTCCTCGTTGGGTTCGACACTCTTACTTATCGAAAAGGCTACACGCGATCCCCTATACTTGTGGGTTATCAAGACCTTTTCTGGCGCCGTTGCCGGGGAGCCATAGCGTAGGTTAATGTTCTTGTGTGCACTTGTTTGCTTTATCTCTAAGTAGTTTTTATTTTCAGTATCAAGTTGTTCTTTATCTTACTATGGATAGGGAATGCGAATTACAAAAAAAATTAGGTGTAGTTGTTATCTAAAAACGTTTTCAAAAAGAAAAGTGATTGGAAAGATGAGTAATGGTTAAATGGGGGTCGACCTTGAACACTTGTGTTCATGCCTATGAAACCAAAACAAATCTTTCCATGGAAGCTTTTCATTAAAAACATGTAAATATTGTAAATATTGTGTATATACCTCTGTACATAAAAATAAAATGCTAATTATAGTCTCTAGTTAATTGAAAGTTGATAGTTTTACTTTGCTGTCCAGAAACAGATTTTCTGTGCTCCACCGTATTAAATGTTTAAAATCACCAGAACGTGATCTTGATCTGAAATTTCTTGAGTGCAAAGTGATGCTTATTAGCTTTCTTTCATTAGACTAACTTTTTCTGATTTAAGGTACGTAGATAGGTCGAAAAATTCGATCTTTACTGACTGTTCTGTTTAGACAGATTTTGTGCTTCTCTGTAAATAAAATCGTGATAAATCTCAGAATAGTATTTTGACTTGAAAATTTTTGTGCATAAACCTGAGATTATTATCTTTCTTTCATTAGACTAAAGTTTTTCGATTTGAGCTACTTAACTATCTCGTTGAATGCCATCTTTACGGACTGTTCAGTTTTGACAGATTTCTTTGTTTATTCAATATTGTACTTGGTGTTGTTAGTTTCATTAGTTTTTCGACGGACAACGGAAATCATGAACACCTTAGTATATACAGTGGCTAATGTTGAGTAAAAATTATAAAACTTGTCAATGCTTGAACATGAGTGGATTTTATTTAATGAGTACTAACCCTACTAATGAGTTTTGTGAAGTTTTATGTGGATGTAGCTTATAAGATCTAATCAATATGGTGATATGAGATGAATAAGAAGACGCAAGAGCTCAAGCTTGGGGATGTGTAGGTGCATCCCAAGAACATATTCAAGAAGATACAATCATCTAAGCTTGGGGATGCCCGAGTCATCCCCCTATTCATCAACTAACATGAGGTTGTCTCGTTCATACTCTATATTACCCGTCCACATGATATGTATTGTCTTAACTTGTATTATAATTGCTTTTATATGTCTTGGTTTTACCTTCTTTAGTTTTATTAGGCTCCTTATTTGGTTTCGATTGCTTCTTTACTTTCACTTATAAATTCAAAATAACAAAAATATTTTCTTTTGTTTTGCTTCTTTGTTTGGTTCTTTATTTTAATTTTATTTGGGTTTTACTTTTGATTTTTATTTAGAGTTTTCCTTGCTGTAGCTAGCATGTTTAGGTCTTGCTTAGCCTCTGGTTTCTTAGTTTATCAAAAATAAAGTACCAAGTTTTATCCATTTAGCTTAGTTGATACATATGTAAAAAGTGATTTTCTGTTTTCGGTATCTACTGCTTATTGCGCGATTTTTCATATTTTACTGGAAGCTCTAAAAATCACGAAAAAATTACTGATGTTGTAGCACCTAATCCTCTGCATGTACAAAAATTGGCTAAAATTTCGGGCATGTTTAAGTGCACCTAAAAATTGCGTTTTCCAGCTGCTGTTTTTCTGGACAGATTCTGACTTTTGTTGCAAGAGTGGCCTCTTTTCGTTTTCATTTGATTTTTAATGGTTCTTACCTTTCATTTATAAGTTGGCCATTTAAGCAACCTTTCTGTAACTAAAAACAAAATTTTATTTGGTTTAATAGCAGCACTTGGAAATATTATCTATTGTACTAATGTCTAACCGCAGAAAAGAATGGGAAAGTTTTTGTGTTGAAGTTTTTTCACAGAGAATGAAGGAACACCAAATTGTGAAATGTGAAGAATGGCCAAAGTCATAAGCTTGGGGATGTCCCCATCCCTCTTCATCAAAACCCCTCGGTTTGCAAACCTTTAAACTTTGTTTTTTGAGCAACATATGAACTTACTAAACTTGAAGCGGCTGTATTTATTATCTATTTATCTTAGCATCAAACACCAGTTACATTAATAAGTGGATCTCACATATTTTATTTATCTCTGTTTTCAATTTACTTGGTTAATGGATTATTGTTGAAACTTAAAAATGATGTGTGAATAATATGTTTAGTGTTTATTTTCTTATGGTTAGTCTCAACTAGCTAATAGTGTATATTATGATATTTTGATTAACATGCATTGTTGTTCATAAGATGGTATGGTATTGTGGTATCCTCCTCTGAATAATTCATTGAATTGACTTGGCACATGCTCACGCATGCATATGACTGAAAAACAAAAAGTCAATTAAGCCTTGATGATTTATTTTGCTCAGAGTTCTTGTATCACTTTTATGCCTTATTAATTTTTTTTGTCGCAAGCATGATTATGACGGTTATTGCTCTCTTGATTGTCGCTTCCCAGTCTATTGCTAGCCTCACTTGTACTGAGCGGGAATGCTGCTCGTGCTTCCAAATCCATGAAAACCAAGTTATCCAAAGTGTCCACCATAAATACCTATGCATGGCATTTCAAACCATTCAAGTAAATTTTCATGTGCTACCTTTAAAACCTTCAAAGTACTTCTCAATTTGTGTCAATGTTTTATAGCTCATGAGGAAGTATGTGGTGTTTTCTCTTTCAATCTTGTCATTTACTTATGACAGACTTTCACCAATGGACTAGTGGCATATACATCCGCTTATCCAATAATTGCAAAAAGAGCTGGCAATGGGGTGCCCAGTCCCAATTAATTACAACTTTCATTAATAATTCTCTTCACATGTTTTGCCCTGATTTATCAGTAAGCAACTTAATTTGCAAATAGACACTCCTCCATGGTATGTGAATGTTGGAAGGCACCCGAGGATTCGGTTAGCCATGGCTTGTGCAAGCAAAGGTTGGGAGGAGTGTCATCCATAATGAAACTAAAATACATGTGTAAACAAAAGAGAAGAGGGATGATCTACCTTGCTGGTAGAAATAACGTCCTTCATGGGAGCCGCTCTTGAAAGTCTGGTTGACAAGGGGGTTAGAGTGCCCACTGCCATTCGTTGACAACAACAAACACTTCCCAAAACAATTTTGCTTCTGTTTTAAAAATGAAAAGCTCTAGCACATGATAATCCCTGCTTCCCTCTGCGAAGGGCCAATCTTTTATTTTCATGTTGAGTCACCATCCTTTCTTTGAGCACTTCTCGAGAGCATAGTTGTCATTCTTAGTGTAATGTGCTTGTCCCAAATGCGGTTAATTGTGTATAACTTTGATGCTTTTATCTTTGATATCTTTACTTCTAGTCTTCACTTGAACTTCAGAGGTGCCTGGGCATTTATGTTTTGCTGTACAAATACGGGCAAGCGAGATACCACTCTACCATGCTTTATTATGGTCATTACAATCTTGTTGATGTTTATAAATTTCATGTTATAAGCTCTTAGTTCGTTGATACTTTTCATTAGGTAACATGATTGCTAAGTTTTATTATCCATACATCATGCAATTGTTAAAGACCTGATCATAGCATTTACAATCAAAAATTATTTTGTTATCATTTACCTACTCGAGGACGAGCAGGAATTAAGCTTGGGGATGTTGATACGTCCAAAACGTATCTATAATTTTTGATTGTTTCATGCCATTTTTATGCTTTTAGCACTTGTTTTATATTAAGTTTATTATTTATTTGGACTAACCTACTAATAGTTGCAAAAGTGCACAATGTTCTTGTTTTACTCTTTGATGTGTAGAAATTATCAAGAATACAAGAGGAAACCTTGTTGGAGTCGAATTGGGACTTTCCTGAAATCTGTCTGAGAACTTTTTACGAAGATTGCCAGTTTGACCCTCGAAGATGACGTATTGGAGACCTGGCTGTTACGAAAGTTGTCACAATTTTCCATACGAAGATTTTAAGCCCGAGATCAGCCCAATCGGAGTTCGGACGCGGCCTGGAGGCCCGTTTTGGTGGAACCCTAAAAGGGGTGACGGAAATCCGAGAAGATATATAAAGGGAGGAAACCTAACTCGTGGAGGACTCCTCCACCCACGAATTTCCAGCCACCAAAAGCCACGTTTTTGCCTCCCCCATGGATCCCATCTCCATGGGGGAGGGCTCCCAAGAAGCCATGAAGGAGGGAGGCTAAGGGGCGGCTCCCCATGCCGGCGGCGGGAGGAGCCCCGCACCGCCGGCGCCGGCGCCGCCGCGCCTGCGCTCCCCTCTTCACCGCCATCTCCATCACCATCTCCTCCTTGTATTCAGTGGTTCATCCTCCCAAACCTCTGTACCGTCCTATGTAAACATGGTGTTTGATGCTATAATATTTATCCTATGATCTATGTCATGTTTATGTAGTTTATTTGTCTTTTGATTGCTTTGTTGAATGTCTATGGTTCATTAGAGTTGTATGTTGATATGGTACTGTCCTTTGGTGTCCATTATACTTGTGCGCGCATGGATCAACACCATAGGGTTAGTAGTATGTGCAAAGGAAGGGGGTAGTCCTGCCGGAGTGACAGAAACCTGAGGGCTCAAACCGGTTAGTTGCATGTATGGGAGTAAGAGGACCATAAACTTAAGGCTATGGTTGGGGAAACCTTAATGCATTGTTAGTATTTACGGATGTTTGCTAACAATCCAATCATATAGTACTTGTAATCCCAAGTAGTGGAGTGCATGTATATTTAGCCTCTCCCACATTGAAAACTGCATCAAAGACAATGAACTAAATGTCTTCACTAATTAATCTGGACAAAGCCACCACAATTACCACCACTTTTCCACACTCATGGTACTGTTAGTATATGGTTACTTAGTGTACTTTATTGCTGCAGCACTAACTTTTACTTTCTTGTATTTATTATCTGCAAAACTATCTCTCATACCCGTATTGCTACCGTAGTTTAGATAATGCAAACGTTTAGTGCGCGTAGAGTTGTATCAGTGGTTGATAGAACTTGAGAGATACTTATCCTACCTTTAGCTCCTCGTTGGGTTCGACACTCTTACTTATCGAAAAGGCTACACGCGATCCCCTATACTTGTGTGTTATCAAAGGGGTACGGATGTTAACCTGAATGTGGATTATTTAGGCACAGATGCATGCTGGATAGCGGTCTGTGTACCTTGTCGTAATGCCCAAATGAATCTCATAGTAGACAACACAACTTGCACATGCATGATATGCACTTTTCAATATTGTCAATTGCCCAGCTGTAATTTGTTTACCCAGCATGTTAGTTATATTTATGGAGAGACACCACTAGTGAACTGTGGACCCTGGTCCATTCTTTTACATCTGATAATACAACCTACTGTAATCATTGTTCTCTTTAATTCTCTGCAAACAAATATCATTTTCCGCACCACATTTTTAATCCTTTGTTTTCAGCAAGCCGGTGAGATTGACACCCTCACTGATTCGTTGGGGCAAAGTAGTTTAATTGTCTTGTGTGCAGGTTCCATGTTGGCATCGGAATCCCTGGTGTTGCGCCGCACTACACTCCTGCACCAACAACCTTCGAAGCATCTTCATCTCCTACTGGATTGATAAGCCTGGTTTCTTACTGAGGGAAAACTTGCTGCTATACTCATCAAACCTCACTCTTGATATGTCCAAAATTAAAAATTGCTATATAATATAGCTATAACTAAAAAGCAAATTATGTATTTCATTGCAATTGATGAACATGAGCTATACAGAAATGCTACTATCAGTAGATGGTCCATCATCATCACAGGTGGATAATACCAACTTGTTTATTTTTCGACTTCCCGACTTCCCGATTTCCCGACATTTATTTGATGTACTCATATTGGTCATTTTGTTATCTTTTCGTGCAGGCCTTTGAGCAGCAACATCCTTACTATTTAGAGGAACCTATTAGTTTTCAGGATCCCATGGGGCTTGAGGTACAAAAACAAGAAAACTGAAAAATCTCAATTCTTGCACACATATCCAAGTTGTATCACTTCTATTTTCGAAAAACAACACATTATCCCTGAGAAAACCTGTAAAAAGTGCACACTCCTTTCATCATTTATCTAGCAATAGCAAATAACAAATATGCTTAGATATGTCGAAGTAATCAACAAAAATACCTTAAAACCGATAAACCTGAACTGCTAATGCTGGAAGACACCCATCCCACACACCATCTCAATTGAAAAAGGTATAGTGGGTGGATACAACAGGAATATATCCTGCCGGGAAAATAGTACTTATCATCAAAAATTTGAGTCATCAGTTAAAATTGAGAAGGTCACAAAATGTTAGCTAGCATAATACATTATTTTCACTGTTTGTAAGTAACTATGTGTGCTAATGATTTTCAAAACCATACCTTTATGATTACTGGGAGGAATGCAGCTCCAGGCGCAATAGATCAAAGTGATGACGAAGAAAAAGAAGAAGCACCAATATTTGGAGAAGAAGATGAAGAGTACGACGACACAAACATTGTTGATGACTGGCAGGGTGGCAATACTGCAAACAATCATAATGAAACTGCAGATCAGATTTCAGATGGGGCATATGACACTGCTTTCGGAACAGAAACCTCTAATCAAGCACAAGGAAAAGCACCAGAACAACATGAAGCTGGTCACCACATGCAAGAACATGATCAAGCAAAATTGGATTCAGAAGTACAAGATGATGTAGAGCAACTCACCCGGAAGATATTAACGTTTTCCTTGAGAATGAAAGTGTAGTCGCAGATGAAAGTTATAGCCAACAAGTCTTGGAGCAACATGCTCCTCATATGAATATGGTTTTCGACACTGAGATCGCTGCCTACAACTTTTAAAATGAATATGCTTGCCTCTGTGGCTTCTCAATCAAAAAAGCAGGCAACTACAAAGGGAAAAACACGGGCAATCAAGTTGGCAGCAGGAGCACTTATGCATGCAACCGGTCCGGCAAAGTTGGCTAACATTTGTCTCGCGCGGGAGTATCTCGGTTTCATCTGACCTCAAGTCATTTGATACAAAGGCATTTACAATTTGAATAACAAGTTGCTGGACTTCATTCTGTGTGGCTCCATCTTTGTTCTTCATTGTAAACGTGAATGCTTCTGATATTCTCTCTTTCATCTAACCATGAAGCAAGAACACCAAAACAAAACACAAAAGAGAACAAAAAATACATGTTAAAATTGAACAAGAGAAAAATGTGTGTGATTGTTTATCAGAAAGAAACACGGTAGGATAATTTATAAGAAGTATGTATATAGACAATCTTATGTGTACCTTGCCTGAGACCAGACTACCAATTGCAGTTTCAATTGCGGCTTTGACAAAATCATCCGAAAACTTATTTCCTTGTGGTTCATTACTTAGAATGGAGTAATAGGTTTCAGAAAAATCTCTGATCTGCACAGCCACAAAGTATGTACAATCTCTTAGTTTGGAAGCATATAAAAACATAACACACAATCATAGATATGGTGAAATATAAGATATTTTTTAGGCTCACTGTGTATCAACCAGTAGCTGCAAAACTAAGAGAATGGAGAATTACCGGATAAGAGCCATACTTTCCATTAGTACCCATAAACATGTCACCAAACAACCTTATCAGATTTCCTTTCCAGACTCTTATCCTTGGCAATGTTGGTGGAACCTGAATAGGTCCAAAATCCACGAAGTCTAGGAAACGAATCTGACAAAACAACACAGGTTCCATATAACAAAAAATCAGTGGAAACAGAGAAACAAACATCGAAAAGCACACATGACGTAGTCCCAAACATTAGTTGTTAAACATGAAAGAGTTAAGGAAGAAGCACTGACCGATAGGTGATATATGTATCCACCAAGAGTCTGATATATCCTTTTCTCTTTTGATGGTTGTCTAAGGTATTTCTTGACATATTCAATCAACCAATTGTGCACAAACTTAGACCAGTTGCGATCCTTTATATCACCATCCACAATAAGGGCTCCCATGTATTTGGTACTTAGTTTTGGGCTTGAATTAGGACGAAGGAAACATGGCAAGGCAACACTCAAGAAACACCTGCAGTACATCGCATCAGACAGTAGCTCTTTTGCCAAGATCATCTTCCCAAGATATCTGAATAATGGAACTTCACTAAGCCCAAATAATTCCAGAAATGCAAGTTTTCCAGCAACTTCATCACTCTCAACAAGCAAATCACCATGTGGAGTGCCGAGTGTATCTGTAACATCTTGTGGTGATAACTGAATAATTTTAGACCCAATCTTGATCACCTCTTCCTCAGTGTGAACATTGTCAGCTATCCACTGCACAAAAGCTCTAGGAACACAACAATCCCCCAGCTTAAGTAATTCCCCAAAGCCCATCCACCTAACAAGAAACACATACTGAGGGACAGATCTGACTCTCTCTAGCACTTTGTCAAAGAACGATAGAGTACAACGGCTGTAAGCATTCCTTTCATCATCAGCATCATTGCCATTAGCTTCTACATTCTTAAAACACTTCCTCTAAATAAATCATAATCAAGAGAATTGAACCAAGTAAGAGTGCAACATAAAACACAACAACTTTAAGCAAAATAAAAGATACCCTATCTGATTGTTTTACGACAACTAGTTTTAACACATGGATAAAATAATCATATCAGGCATTAGGGCAAAGACCTTTCTCTTTGATTTACGAGAGCTTTTCTGCCTTGTCTCCTTCTGCACACTTCTCACAATCTACAAAATAAACACCAAAAAAGATTAAAATTTTTGAATCAACTTAAGAACCATTGGTTCACAGCAAGGAAAAAACTTACCATTCTCAGTAATTCCGAAGTCGATTCATTACCACTGATATTGTTGTATTGCTTCTTGTCATCTTCAGGTGTATTTGGACCAGAATGGTCAACACTGCTCTTTCCTGCAGTCGCCATCTTCATAACAAGAGAAGCAAAAACCATAAATATGGGCATCTAAATAAAAATCAGAATACATACTATCAGCGGAGTCATGCTGGAATACATGTATTACTAAAGATACATATGAAGTAACTCAAAAATCAGTGTCCACTGCTATTTTTAGAAAAGTACCCTAAAAATACCTCACATATATCGTTTTGAGCCAGAAATCATGAACCAAAAATTGAAAGTACAAAAAAAAAACCACGTGCTAAAAAATACTCACCCTGACTTGCAAAAAATCCACTGCTAACTAACAAAACATGGACCCCCCTAACACATACATTCAAAACATAGAAACGTTTGCTACCCCTAAACACTGACACCAAGACACACCTATTGATTCAGCTCCTGAAATTCGAGTCCACTGGTTATATCAGAAAAACATAGAGCCCCCACCACATATATTCAGATACAAACATCATTAAACATCATGTATGGTTTTGAGCCAGACATCATTAAACATAATTTGAAAAAGTACAAATCACCCCACATGTGAATCATAGTCACCCACCCTGATTTGAACAGTACAAATCCATCAACTACTTCAGGCTGCAAAAGCATAATCTCAAAGGAAAAAGTTGATATGCTACTAGTATGAATACTGCATGTTCGACATATACTACACCTACAGACGGAGCATCCACCTACAGAGGGCCCAAGTGAGATTCCATGAGCATCCACCTACAGAGGAAGCAAGCCAACACATGATTCCAACAAAAATCCACCTACTGCAGGTTCTACTCTAATAAGACAACACCACAATCTCAGGCCTGCTGCAATCCACACTCTAGGTTCAAGCCATGTTCGAGATACATCACATACCTAGTAGAGGTTCGCAGTTGCTCGCACGTGCTTGAGCTCGGAAAATCGTCGCCTCAGAACTGACCAGCTTGGGGCAGAGTTGAGCCTCGAGGCACTGGACGACACCGGCAGCAGCTTCAGATCTCCCGTCGACCCATTGCAGCGAGCCGCTCCTCTCCCCACCCCCGACAAAAAACGCCGCTCACTCCTCGCCGGATTAGCGGGGACCCACCAAACCTGTGCCGCGGAGACACCAACAGGGCTCGCCGTCGACGAGCGGGCGAGCGGAAGCGCGAATAGGCGGAGGGGCGTACAGGCCGGCGAGGAGCGGCCGAGCGGGGCTGCGATGTGTGCCCCTGATTTCTCCGCCCCCGTTGCCCTCCTCCTCACTTCTCCGCCTCCATTTTCCTCCTCCCCCACTGCTCACCGCGTGGCTCTGCAGGGGATGGAGTTGTCTGATTCGAAATTAAGAGGAGCGGTCGGTGCGGCGTTGGATTTTTTGAGGAGAGAAGAAAAAACAGACAAGCCTCAAAGGTGGGCTCACGGTCCCACACTAGAAAAAATGCAACAAAGAAAATATAAAACACCCCCAAATTTTGAAGGAATAGTACAGTAAAAACTAAAAAAAAAGTTCCTGCTTGTATCAAATTTGCCCTTGGAAATCTGAGGTGGCGTCGCGCGTGTCGGGCTACCACCCCGGTGTGTGTGATTGGTGTGTCTGAGGTTGGGGTACATATCTCTAAATAAATATTAAAATGTCGTGAATAGATGTGCTTATTCTGACACGCTAAATCTGCTTATAGGAAGGGATGTCGGATCGGTAACCGACGACCTCCACTCATATTACTGTTCTCAGCGTGCCACTCGGCGTCGTAGCCCCCCTACCGAAACGCCCAAACCGCTTCACACGCAACAAGATCAAATAGTATTGAATACCTACAAACAAGACACGTCGATCCCAATGAGCAATCGTAGTTGCAACTGGCCTGTCCCAGGAAAAAACTCACTTGCAAGTGCAGTTGCAGCTGGCTTCAAAACACAAAACAAAATAAATAATTAAATAAAAGAAAAGGCTAAACAAACAATAATAATTAAGAACTCAGTTGCAAGTGAAGTTGCAACTGGACTGACTCGGGAAAAATTCAGTTGCAAGTGTTGTTGCAACCTGCATATCTCGAAGAAACACTCCAGGAAGTTTCGTCTGTCTAAGGAGATAACTGAGTTGCAATCGTAGTTGCAACTGGCATGTCTCAGGAAAAAACTCAGTTGCAAGTGCAGTTGCAGCTGGCTTCAAAACACAAACAAAATAAATAATTAAATAAAAAAGAAAAGGCTAACCAAACAATAATAATTAAGAACTCAGTTGCAAGATAAGTTGCAACTGGCTTCAAAACACAAACAAAATAAATAATTAAATAAAAGAAAAGGCTAAACAAAAAATAATAATTAAGAATTCACTTGCAAGTGAAGTTGCAACTGGCCTGACTCGGGGAAAATTCAGTTGCAAGTAACAAAATAAATAATTAAATAAAAGAAAAGGCTAAACAAAAAAATTAAGAATTCAGTTGCAAATGAAGTTGCAACTGGACTGACTCGGGGAAAATTCAGTTGCAAGTACAGTTGCAATCGGCATATCTCAGAAAAACACTCCAAGAAGTATCAGGTGAAAACTCAGTTGCAACCGTAGTTGCAAACTGGCTTGTCCGAGAAAAAACTCAGTTGCAATCATAGTTGTAACTGGCTTTAAAACACAAACAAAAAATAAAAATAAATAAATAAATAAAATAAAAGGCTAAACAAAATAATAATAATTAAGAACTCAGTTGTATGTGAAGTTGCAACTGGCCTGACTTGGGTAAAATTCAGTTGCAAGTGCAGTTGCAACCGGCATATCTCAGTGAAACACTACAATAAGTTTCGCCTGTCTTAGGGGAAAACTCAATTGCAATCGTAGTTGCAACTGGAAAAGATCAAAAAACAAAAATAATAATTAAGACCTCAGTTGCAAGCGCGGTTGCAACTGGTTTCAAAAAAACATAAAAATCATTAAATAAATTTAAAATGCAACAAATTTAACAACAAAAAGTAATTAAAACTCAGTTGCAAGATAAGTTGCAACTAGCTTATCTCAGGGAAAAAAGTCAGTTGCAATTTCAGTTGCAACTGGATTATAGTCGTCGAGAAAAACTCAGTTGCAATCATAGTCTAAATGGCATAAAAAACAAAAACAATTGACTTTTGATAAAAAAAGAATGTTTGTCAATTTTTCATTTTGCTATCGACTAATTATGGTCGATTGATCTCAATCGAGTTGGTTCAAAATGAATTTCATACAACAAAACAAAAAAAGGGATAAAAAATCTTTTATTATCCAATTTTAAAAAATAGAAAAATAAAGTCCACAAAAAAGAATAATAATTATAATTATATCAACTAGTGCATATACTAAAAAGAAAACATAGAGGATTATTTTTTTGGACCGCAACCTATATACTAGCACAGGCAATAATAAAGAAAAACAAAAAAACAACCCGAGCCCACACCCCTTGCTAACTCTCTAACCAAGCCCAAGCCCACCCGCACCCCAAAGCCACGCGCGACAGAAAAAAATAGGACAACCCAAAGCCTAACAACCAACCAGCTACACTAAACAGGCCGAAACACCAACCAACTCCACCAGCGCACGAATCGCGATGGAAACTGATCGGACGGTTGTGGACCTGATTGAGCGCTAAGCTAATTCAATTAGCAAAACCGCAAAAAAAAAAACATGTGACATGGTCTTCTGGTCCTGAAGGATATTTGAGTATCATGTGTCGTGGATATTGGAGTTTCAAAGTTACAATTGTCTCTATTCTATACACCAATGGTGTTTCTTTCTCTCGGGTGTAACTCATTCTCAGTTAAATGAGAATTATCTTAAATCTTCAAGCGGGGGACGCCATCAAATTTCAGTTGCAACCCATATTACAACCCACGCTCGAATCACGAAAAAAGTTCAGCAATCTATTTTTACACCATTTGCAACTGAAACAATGCTCGGTTGCACAAATCACTATACAAACAGCACTTGACTGAGCGCTAACTTAATTCTCAAGAGTTAGCAAAACCGTTTTTTCTCGTGAATTTTGGTAGATGTCTAAAAGCCTGTTCCTCAAATTCCCAGCGTACGCATAGGGACCTGAAAGCATGAAGAGGACTGAGAGGGGACTTGGGTAGTACATATAGGGCGTGTTCGGAAACCCTCCGCTCCGCTCAAATCCGTCGATCCGGCTTCTATTTCCCCGATTCCGCGTCGCTAGTAGAGCGCAAAACGTTCGGTGTTGCTCCTCGCTTCTCCTCGGTTGTTGCTGGGCTGGAAGCCCATCTGTCCAAGCTAGCCCAGCTAAAACCAGTCCATCTTGTGAACTGTTCCAGCGATTTCCATGTAGTACGACATGGTCGCAGGAACAAGGTTGGAGCGGCGGACGGATCTGTAGCCATAGGAGGTCGAGGACGCGGCGGCCGGATGACCTGCTGGAGGAGCTGCGCTCTTTGGGCCGGGCGTCGATCCCGGGAGATAGTACCCTGGTCTGGAGGCCGGCCGGAGTCTGCGGGCGGCAGCGGCCGACGGTTAGATCACGGGGTCAAGACGAACATCCATGGATTTGTTCGTTCGGGAGAGAGAAGCAGCGATGGAATCGCTCGGGAGAAAATAACATGGCAGCGAACCGGTATTTTCACTTGGCGGTGGCATTCTCCCGTAATTAGGCGCTGCTCCGCGGTTGGGTGCTCCGCGGATCGCCAGAAGAGGTGCTCCAAAAAATACATTGCGATTGAGCCCCGCTTCGCGAATCTGGCTTCACGGATCTGGGGTGTTCGGCACTGCACCAACTCGGAGCGACGAGAATCTGGAAGCCGGTGGGTTGCCGAACACGCCCATACTGATATACCTAATTTTTGGCGGTACTTGTCTTGTTCACGTCGGATGGCCAGTTTTGTTTCCAGATCGTCGATCCTGTACATCTCGTCGGGGATGATCGGCCGGCGAACCGGAGAGCTGCATGCGGACGAGACCTCATCGTCCTCTTCCTCCGTCGTCCTGGTCAGGTTTCCGCTCTCCGCGTCCTCGTCCTCGCGCATGCTGCCATCGGAATCGGATTTGGAGGCCCTCTTCCTTTTCATGGTGGCGGTAGACACATCGTACCGCGCTGCTCTTACTCCGATCTCAATTAATCGACAACAGAGGTCACTTGCCTTGCCTGGACCCACTTATAGTCAGGTAACACGCGCAAACAAAAATAACTCTGTTAAGGAAAATATTTTTGTGTCATATTGTACTCACAAAAGTAGTGTAGAATTTTATAAACTCCCGAAATATATACAAGCTTTGTCTCGTCAAATTATTATATCGTCACTCCGAAATCAGAGCAATTTGGAGAAACAATCAACTATTGCCATCATGGTTGCGCAAAATAATCTCTTTACCTTTTGCACATACCACCAATTATTCGTGTAATAGGTCATGTCTAAATCCGTAACAAAGCTCATTAACAGCAGATCTGATGATTGGGACCCACATTGTTTCTACGCATTCATGTGTTTTTACAAGTTTACTCATGTGTGCCCGAGGCTCAGACGTGGCAACGAGCTTTTCTGATGGCACACCGCCGAGCAATTAAGGATGTCAATTTTACCCATTGGTACGGGTACCGTGGGAATTGTATCCGCATGAGTAGGGTACGAGCATAATTTTATATCATGGGTGGTAGTCATATCTTACCCGTTAAATCATGGGTAGAACACAACTATAGCCTTATACTTCTGAGTATATCGATAACCTACCCGTTATATAGACATGTGGATATTAACACTAGAGCTACGACATATGCATGCCATTATTGAGTTGAGGTGATTGGCATGTACTCATCTACTCCATCCGTTTCAAAATATAAGTCGCACCACCTACTTTTTACACACATGTATCTAGACATGTTTTAGTGCAAGATTCACATGAACCTTGTACTAAAACATGTCTAGGTACATGTGTGTGAAAAGTAGGTGGAAACTAGGTGGTGCGACTTATATTTTGAAACGGAGGGAGTATCTATTTAGTTGATATAAAAACATTTTTTTTTATCAAATGTGTTATCAATGAATATGAAAAATGTGAATAACATTTATACTATTTGATCATGGGTACCCGTCGGATATGGTACGTGTAGAGTTTTATATCTGCGGGTACGGGTATGCGTAAATTTGTATCCATTGGATATACGGGTATAGGACTCTAGGCTTGGTATTGCTCATTGCCATCCTTACGATTTTCATACAAAAAAGCACAAGACCACAATCTACTTTATAACACACTTAACATTAGAATTCATACAACATATTGGTGCACACATCATTCGAAGTGAGTATACAAAGCAGCACACATTCAGAAACTAGAGCGTTGCATTTACTCATCCACGTGAGTTAGCAAGCTCTTGAAAATAAAACGCGCGGTACGAAGTACGGTAGCAGTATGACCAAACGAAGCTCATTCGTGGCCGCCTGATCAGAGACCTACGGCCATGGCGCTGAGAAACAGTGCGGCTCCAATGGCCGCGAGAAAGGCCCCACGAACGCCCTTGTTGCTGCAGGCCGCGCTGTCGTAGGGGCTGTTATCCACCAGCGGCTGGCTGCCGAATCCTGTCGTTCCCGCGCCACCTCCAAGGGCCCCGGCCGCCGCCGTCACCGCCTGGCCCTGTCCGGCCACGTCACCGAAGGCTCCCGCCCCGGCGCCCGGTGCAATTCCATAGCCGTCGCCCAACTGTCCTGCCGCCGCCGGTGCAACTCCGTAGCCGTCGCCCAACTGTCCTGTCGCCGCCGGTGCAATCCCGTAGCCGTCGCCCAATGGTCCCGCCGTCGGTGCACTTCCGTACACGTCGCCCAAGGCATCTGCCGCCGGGGCAATTGCTCCGACGCCGCCAAATGCCCCTGCGCCTGTAGCAGCTCCATCGCCGAGCCCCGCCGCCTGCGGCAGGTCGACCGCGTGGCCGTTACCGCCCTGCACCTGGCCGAAGGGGAGGTTGCTGCTGTGCGCACCGATGGGCTCCGCGAAGGGCGGCTCCGCGGCGCTGAGGCCTGGGGAACCTGGCGCACCACAGTGCTGCCCGTGGCGCGGCTCGTCGCTGGCTCGCCAGGCGAGCTCGCCGTCCTTGTCGCGGATGCGCATGTCGCCGTCGTCGACCAGCTCGAGGGTCTGGAGGAAGTTGGTGCCGTCGGTGTTGGTCTCCCCGTGCCAGACCTCCTCGCCGCCGTCGAACACCTCGAGGCCGTGCCACGAGAAGAGCAGCGTGCACGTGTTCACCGTGCTCACCGGCCGGCATTCCGACTCCCACACGCTCGCGCCCTCGGTGGCTTCGGCGCCGCCACCGGCGTGCATTGTCACCTCGACGTAGCAGAAGTCGGCGCCAAGGCCGCCGGCGCCTGGCACGGTGTGGGTGCGCACGAAGTAGGCAGCGTACTTGCCGGACGGGGACGTCAGGAACGGCACGGGCGCGCTGGCGTGCCCTCCTGGCGGGATGGCCGCAAGGATCTGCTGCTTGGACACGCGCTCTATCGTGCCGGCCGGCACCGTCGCCGCGGCGATGGAGCAGCAGAGGAGAAGGAGGAGGACCGTTATGGTAGGCAAGCCGACTTCCATGGCTGGGTAGCAAGGTAGGTCTAGCTAGGCCGGTGTGTGAGCTTCTTTCTTACTTGTGTTCTTGCTGCCTTGTGGTTCTCCTTATGCATGGCGAGGCATCTATAAATAGTTATAAGGTGGTGATGGAGTAGGAGAGATAAGCTGGAGTTAGTGCATCACCTGTTCCATTGCTACGTTCATGAGTAGGCCGGGGCCGACTGAGACTATTGACCTTTTGCTTTGTTGCAGGAGTGGTTGTAGTCTGATTGGCTGAACGTTTCAAGCTTCAGATGGAGGAGTGCATCGATCCCAGTTTCTGCAAGTTAATCTTCAGATACAGTACGTCGATTATACTTTATTTTTACTCAAGGGAGAGTTGTCTCAGACCAGGGTGATCAGGCAGTTTTTGCAAGTTTTTTCAAGCTTCATTGGGGTACAGATCAATTATCACAAGAGTACCTTCGCGCCGACAAATTTTGATGAACAAATTGCTTTGGAGGAAGCACAAATCCTATCCTGCCAAGAGCATTCATCTGCTAGACAAAATTAGGCGTATGTTTCTTTGGGACAGAACAGATGGAGCCGGCTCTGGGCATTACCTTGTTGCATGGAATTGTGTGACTCAGAACAAGGAAAGTAGATCACTGGGAATTCGTGTGTAAAATATTGCAGCACAAATAGGCTCCTTGCAACGAAAACACAATAGAAAATAGGAATGGAAAATAACTTGGAGCTATTTATTGTTGTTGAATCAGGGCATAATGGCATATATCATAGTATCGTCAATTTGTGTGACATTTTGCTTATGTGGGTTTTTGCAGTGTCATTTTTTTTTAAACATCCAACAGACGAGGTTGTTGTTTCATCACTGGTGACCAGATGGAAAACCTGCCTAGCCACATAACTACGTGCCATAATGAACGGAAAAAACACGGAAAAAGAAAGGAAACTAAAAACAAACAGTACGCAACAAAACATGTTATTCGGATCATCAAACACCGCAAAAAGACACTACATGACTGCAAGGAATCATATCCGAACCTGCAAAGCATGATTTTCAAAACAATGTCGATTGGTGCCTAAGTTTGGTCATATGTGGACCATTAGATCAGCAGGTAACCAAGCCAGCAGTACGCAAAAAGTTTAGCGACATCATAGGGAACTACGCTATGCCGACGGATAGTTTTCCAGGTGTCAAGCCTCAAAATTTCCTCGACTTGTGCCGAGAGAAACATGCTGTTTAAACCAGATATACATCAGAGAGTGTGTGTTTCGTTTGCCGACAGACAAGGATTGGTCTCCACTTGTGCACCCACCAACGCAGCAGCATTTGAAGAACATGAATTTTTCTTGTCACCGTAAACTGCAACATAGAACAGTTTCAGCTGATAAGCTACAACGTAAAGCAACAATCGATTATGTTAATGCACAAACAATATGACAATTAACTTTCTACAGATCACAACGAATCTTTGTGTGTCAGCGAACAAATATGACAAGTTATGTGCCACGCTAGCTTTGCTTGGTCATGACCAATGTGAAGTCCACGCACACCCCGCCCCCTCGTATGCTCCCGTCCCTCAGGAACAGAGCCCCCTCGGACCCATGATGATTAAAGACTGCTTCGATGACAGCTGTCGCCGACGAGAATAATAGCTCTGGCAGAGGGGGAGAGGGTCATGAGTCGTATCATACTTTGTGACAGAGCTTCTGCTTCTACAAGATATTCTTAGAAGGAACACATTGAAGTGCATCAACTAGACTCTCCCAGTCAGTCTCCAGAGACACAGAGATGACGCCCAAGTCCACAAAACTATGTTTTGCTGTATAAATACAACAGTTTTTTAGGGGAAGTATATATACAACATTATCTTCAAATTCTCCTACAAAATTGTCGTCTGCTATACAAATACAACATTATCTTGCAACAAGCAATTTATCATCTTTCTGAATCCATCAATTGCAATGACAGGGATAGTATTTAGTTTTATGCTACTGGCAGGCAACATGTGCTCTATTTTGTGTAAAAAAATTTTTTTTTGCATAAAGACAACAAAACCATCAAAACCTGCAAGTTAGAGTTATGACATCTGGACCATGAAGATACACACTTTTCCTAATTTTTCTGTTCAGAATGTCATGGCTACTCAGCACATATGATATTCCATTTTTAATTCATTTTGTACATATACAATTGTTCTTTTCTGCGCAAGTTAGATATTGTACTTTTCTTGTAAGTTTTGTTCAGACCTTCAGGGCATGTTCTCTTCCTCAATGGTTCATTGTTATCTGTTAGCTGTGTTGATGATTACCATTATAGCACAACCTAATTCAGAGCTCATGTCAATATTAATGGTACAATGCTAGACTGCATGACAATTCCATCTGGTTTCATGTTTGCACTTCTACAATTTTGAGCGGTTCATGTCTGTGGGTTATCGAATGGAAAACTGTTTGGTAATGATGACGAACTGTCGTTATCTGAAACATAACGAACTGTGAGAGATTGGAAATATTGTGGGGCTTGTGATTCATATGAAAGCCAGCAAAGTAATAAAATGAATTTTTCTTCGACCTATCCTATTCATTGTTTTAAGTATTTGGATATTTTTAACTAGATGTGTTTTACAAAGATCTTGACATATCAGATCATTTGACTGGTGATAGCATCTCTTCTTCGCATAATATTAAAAAAAATGGTTATTACTTGTACATATGTTCAATTTGAGATTCATTTTTTCTTTTGTCCTGTTAAGTCCTCAATTTGAGCATCTGCTCTAATTAGCTTATAAATTTCACAGTTCTTTCTCAAATGGGGACAGAAAGCAATTGATGATGTAGAAAAATTATTTATGTTTTCCTAATACCCAATAAGATGTCAATAAATAGTTGTATATCTGAAACTTTCTTTTTTCCTTGCATATGTTGCGTTGTATATCTGAAACTTCCTTTTTTCTTGCATATGTTGGGCTGCATAATAGTTGAATTATACAGGTTGGCTGAAACTAAAGGCTTGTTAGAGAACTGCAACAAGATAGAGAACAGAATGGAGTGGATCTTCATGAAAACTTTACTATTTTATAAACATAGCGTAAAAATTCAGACGTGCGGAATATTGAAAACCACAAGAGAATACACAGAGTAAGTCGCATTGGCCACCGAGAAGAGGAGAAGGGAAGTAGAATGCCAAGAAGAACAAAGAAAAGAGGGATGGACTGGCGAGGTGATGAGTGTGGGGCTGATGACGGCACAAACATCAAAGTCAACGCACTGACCAGCAGTAGCGGCAAGGACATGCCAGATATCCAACGGATAACGACCACCCCGGTAAATGCAAGCAATATTATCTTAGATATTTGCTACTAAAGTAACATTTCTCAGAGTCTATGGGCATTCTTACTCTAATAGTCATCGGCAAGGCGAAATTGTAGATCCTCTACAGTTGGAATGTTTACCAGCAGTAATGAATCTTTGATGTTGTGTACCGCCAGAGCAATGAAGGAGGACTGGGGCAGATGACGGCACAAACATCAAAGTCAACGCACTGACCAGCAGTAGCGGCAAGGACATGCCAGATATCCAATGGATAACGACCACCCCGGCAAATGCAAGCAATATTATCTTAGATATTTGCTACTGAAAGTAACATTTCTCGAGTCTATGGGCATTCTTACTCTAATAGTCATCGGCAAGGCGAAACTGTAGATCCTCTACAGTTGGAATACTTACCAGCAATAATGAATCTTCAGATGTTGTGTACCGCCAGAGCAATGAAGGAGGACTGGGGCATGAAACAGAAGTTGTAGCATGAATAGGCAAGGCCTCAGATCTCTTGTTGGATCATGTCAAGCCCATGTAAGGCCCATAGTGGCCCATGTAACCGAAACCCTAATGTGGTGCTATATATATGTGTGTTGGGGGTTCTGAGAGGATAACCCCAGCCACCATTTCAGAAACTCTACATGGTATCAGAGCTTAGGTTTCCTAACTAGCAGCCGCCACCCGCTGTCCGTCACCCACCACAACAACCAGCGGACTAGTTCCTCGCCGGCCACAACAACCAGGCGAGTTGTAGACACTCCGGCGGCGGGAGGCCGCATCCGTTGCTCTGCGTGGGTTGTGGCCATCTCACACAGCGAGGTGAGTTGTGTGAGTGTGGCCGTTGCTCTGCGCAGGGAGGAAGATGGAGTAGGATAGGGTGGATTCAGGGTGAAGGGGATTAGAAAGAAGGTGTTCTGGTGGTGAACTTGGTAGTGGTGCTAGAGGAGGTTCAGGAGGGCTAATCTGCAGGAGGAGGAGTTGTGGTGTGGGCTCGATCTGAGCCCGTGTGATGTGCATCGGGCAGGAGCTGCTGCTGCGACGGGGCGGCGCCGATCTGGGCCGTGCAGGTCGCAGTTGATGGTGGGGTGAGCGTGGAAAAGGAGGAGCAAGCACCATGGACGGATCTAGCCTTCTACATCGACATCTTGGCCGGATCCGTCACCAGGACGCAAGATGGTGCTGCTGTGTGCTGGTCAGGAGAGAAGAAGCCAGCACCAGCGTATGTTCTTTGGTGCAAAGACCAGTGGGCTGAGATTAAGAAGGAGAGCTACCGGCAGGGGAAGGAGGTGTACCTGCAGGTGGTTGGCCAGAAGAAGCGTGAGACGGAGGCAATGAAGCTGCTCGAGGAGGAGCAGATGCACTGGACGGCCAAGGAGTTGGTTCAGGCAAGAAACTGAAGAGGGAGGTAGCTGAATGCCGCTGTGCACAGGAGGAAGCTGGAGGCGGAGCAGAGGCAATTCAGAGGAGTACTGAATCGTGAGGGACAGAGAGAGCAGCAGGAGGGCCGAGGTGAGGAGACGAGGAAGAAGGGCAAGCTGCTGCTGCTCGACCAGGGAGAAGAAGTTATTCCGGCTGCTCGCAAGGGGTGAAGCAGGGGACGTTGCTGCCTGTCTAGAACCTGGAGTCTGCCTGGTGCCAGACCAGGATGTCATTCCGGGGTACCCTGCACTGATTGGAGAGGAGAAGATGGCTCCTGCTGATAAAGACTGCAGAAATTCGTGGAGATGGAGATGGGTAGAGAAGGAAGACTGTTTCAGCTGAACCAGATGTTGCTGCTCCTTGTCTTGGTTCGCTGTAGGGACCAAGGAGCAGAGGGGGAGAGAAACAAAGAAGGAGCATGGGCTCCCTGCTGCTGCTGTTCGATAGGAGAGGAAGCCGTTCCTGCTGCTGTATGCTGAGAAGAAGCTCGGGCTGAACTTCAGTTGGGAGTGTTATGCTAGGCAGGGGAGAAGAAGAGACCTTGCTGCTGCGTGTAGCTGGTCAGGAAGACGGGTGAAGCACAAGGTGAATGTGGCTGGGTGTTGTTGCTGCTGGAGAGGAGAAGGTGATTTTCTTTTAGGGGGAGAGAAGGAAGGTAGAGGTGCAGAAGGCTGGGTGTCCGTGGAGGAGCTGCTGGAGACCGAGGAGGAGGAGAAGTGGCTGTGTGTCCGAGTGTCGTGGCTCGGTCCAAGGCTAGGGGACTGATGTCACACGGAGATTGTGGCCATGGTTGGCGAAGATGGAGGCAGTGTGTTGGAGCCGCTGAGCAGCGGCACAGTTCGAGGAGGCCAATGAGTTTGGCAGAAGGCTGTGTGTGCTTGCGCTGCTTGGTGCTGCTTGGTTTTTTGGCCGTGTGTGAGGAGGAGATGTGGGTGCCCGTCACAAGCTTGGGCGCCTCGGGAAGGAGAGGAGGTTCCAGAAGATGGCAGAGGAAGGAATAAGGAATGGAGCTATGTAGCATTTTCTTTTAGGGGGAGAAGGATGGGGGTGAACTGAGAGAGAGAAGAGAGGAGCTGTAGCAAGGGGCAGAATGTGCTTATGATGTTGCTGCAGTGCTTAGAAGGATGATGTCTGGTGCTGTTGATGAAGGTGTGATGACTACTGCTGCTGATGGAGATGATGAGGCTGTTGATTCTGTGGTGATGGTTGTAGAGGTGTCCGTGGGAGAGGCATGCGTTGCTTGAGGTGGAGATGGTAGACGCCGGAGTGACCCGGGGAGAGGCATGCGTTGCCTAAGGTGGAGATGGTTGAGGCCGGAGTAGGCCGGGGGTTTGTGGGAAGGAAGGAGGAAGGTCAGCGGCATGGAGTGTGGAGGAGAGAGGCTGAGGACACAGAGTTGATGGTTGAGGAGGCAATGGAGGAGAGAAGCTGAGGAGTGATGGTTGAGGCAGTAGGATCATACCATAATGTTTCTAAGACACGAGATGATGCTCGAGATGAAAAGAAGACCGAGAGAGAGCAAGGGATGTTGGAGCTCTCATGTATCTTAGGTGTTATGTTTGTGTTCATTAGTAGTAGCTGTAGTTTGTGTCATGATCTGTAGCAAGATGACCATGGTAGATTATCCATGATCATCTTGAGGGGGAGTGTTGGATCATGTCAAGCCCATGTAAGGCCCATAGTGGCCCATGTAACCGAAACCCTAATGTGGTGCTATATATATGTGTGTTGGGGGTTCTGAGAGGATAACCCCAGCCACCATTTCAGAAACTCTACATCTCTACATATTATTTATGCAACGTTATCAAGCATACTACAACATATATGAACAGAAACAGGAAAAGAAAATGTGAGAACTTACCAAGTTGCACGCCATATTGCGTTAAAAAGCGCCGAATGTCGCCGTGGGAAACGAAATATGAGAATCGCCCTCCGAACCCGCCATGCAGCAAACCGATTATCCTTCCATTACCGTCCAGCAAAGGCGCTCCTGAACTTCCATCTTCACTTGCAATGTCAACTTGACTAAACTTCATCGTATACTCAACTGGGTTCTTTTCTTCCATCTCCAGAAAAGTTCTTGAAGGGTGGGAAACTTCTCCGGAAACAGCAGTTCGAGGCTGGTGAGGGGGCCACGATACCATTGCACACTTGTCAAAAGTTGCTGGTGGAGTGGGACTAATAGTAAGTGCACGATGATTGTGGCCACATGGCCTGCCAAAAACCATCACATCTTTCCGGGGTACTCGGAGAAGGAGTATATCTTTCGCACAGTTAATGCCAACCATAGTAGCTCGGGTATAAATCCTTTCTAGGTGTGTTCTTTGTCGAGGGTTGCGAAAGCTCTCTTCATAATGATCACATAGTACATATACAGCAAACAACTCGTTGGCCTTTTTAATAGAGATTGGCGCTGAACCCTTGAACACGTGCTGCATAAGATGTGCACAGGTCAAGATTTGGAGAAGGTTTTGCTTTTCTTCCACTACAAAGCCGGTGCAGCACCTTCCTCGTTCATCCAATTCAGCCTCTCTTTTCGTTTCTTCAACGGTCTTAACCTTATCCATATTCTGAGTGATTTGGCCTTTGTCCTTTGGTACGATCTTAACAAAAAAAAAAGGATCCTTTAGAGCGATCATATATCCATTTCTCAAGGTGGCTCGAAAAGTCATTGGGGCGTCCATCTATCAATGAAAACAAATGTTATTGAAAAATAAAATAATATAATGCTATCTAAGATAATAAGGTTCTCTAGCTGACTTAGAAACACATTTGAGGCATCTATCTACCATAGACGTTGCTTTCTTTGTAAGAAGGTTCCTGGTCCTATGTTCCAAGATGGTGGTGTGCTGCAGCTGTTGGTCAACTGGTCGACTTCCAGCTGATCGGTAGTGTCTCAGACCCCAATTATGCAGTAATAATGAGACCAGTAATATTTTGTCAGTTTCTGCGTAATGCATACGCTTCATCTTCTTTGTGTTAACACATTTTCATCACATTTGTTATACTACTGAATACTGATAGTTGTTTACACATATTACTTTGATCGAAGGGCAAGTGACTTTCTATAATAATTCAAATATTTTATCTATGCAGTTCAAAATGGTTTATACATATCAAATGGTCAAACCCCAAAGTACGCATGATATACATACATATCTGTATGGTTCTGGAAAGCTGAGGGTTCATGTGGTACATAAAAATATGAGGAAATTAGTATCTCCTGCATACATTGTATACTTGAGCCTGGCAAAGGAAACGCATGTTACATTCTATATATAATTTATCAACTAAAGTTATTTGATGCATAATTCTTTACTATAGGATATATTCCTGTAGCGTCTCAGAAACTAATGTTTTTTGGTCCTTCACCCTTCATGT
The DNA here is from genome assembly GCA_947311845.1 of Poa pratensis. Taxonomy (NCBI): domain Eukaryota; kingdom Viridiplantae; phylum Streptophyta; class Magnoliopsida; order Poales; family Poaceae; genus Poa; species Poa pratensis. The sequence continues at coordinate 69,884,033 of CAMZMU010000027.1, read as the reverse complement.
ATCATATTTTTAGGATACTATTTGTTGTAGAAATACCACATGGGATGGAAGCATGGCAAAAATTCTGTGTTAGATGCAAAATTTCAAAAGTACTACTGGTAGTTATAACACGGATTGTTCAAGCCTTCTTACACGTCCCATTCAAGGATACCAGGTGGGTACTACAGCACAACTTCGTATACTGATTGTGCACAATTATTCCCATTTATATATGCAAGTCATTTGATCATTTGATAAATCTATCAATTTTATTTCAGAATAAATTTAATGAAGCCCATAAACACACATGAGAGAGAGCGAAACAGCAATCATGTTAGCGGAAGTCAATTTCTCAGGGACTCATGAATGTTGGGTAGGAGTCTCCTCTCTCAGAAAATTCATACTGTGAACAATCCAGGCATTATTAACTAAACGTAAATTAAGCACCACAGGATTAATTGCATATGATTTGGTTGGTGGCTTGGTGCTCCAATGTAGTACTGCAAATCATTTGTCTAACAAAATTCAGGCAAGAAGGCACCACAGGAGAAGGGGAGGAGAAACTCACTGGGGGCAGCTGGTAATCGATTAGGGACAGAGCAGTGAAGGGTGGTGGCGTTGCAGATTCACCGGGTGCTGGCTGCTGCACGTCGGAGGTCCTTCTGCAGGTGGGAGACAGGGTCAGGGGTGCTGCTACGGAATCAGGGACTGTTCATGTCTTCTTACACGTCGAATGCAAGGATACCAGCTGGGTACTAGAGTACAATTTTGTCTACTGATTGTGCGCAATAATTTCCATTTATATATGCAAGTCATTTGATAAATCTACCAAGTTGTTTCAGAATAAGTTTAATAAAGCCCATAAACACACACACGAGAGAGAGAGAGAGAGAGAGAGAGAGAGAGAGGGGGGGGGGGGGGGGGGGGGGGGGGGAGGGGGAGGGAGGGAGGGAGAGAGAGAGAGAGAGAGAGAGCAATCAGGTTAGCGGGAGCCAATTTCTCAGGGACTCATTCTGACTTAGACAAGTGCTGGGTCTTTACCAACTTCCAAATCCAAGTTTTAGGTATAGCAAAGAGGGGCAGTGCACTCATCATCCGGCACTCCTGAATGTTGGGTAGGACTCTCCTCTCTCAGAAAATGCATGCTGTGAACAATCCAGGCATTATTAATAACTAAACGTAAATTAAGCAGCACGGCACAGGTTTGCATTATTTGGGTGGTGCTCCAATGCAGTGCTGCGAATCATCTGTTTAACAGCAGATGATAATTTCCTTGCATATACTATATGCTGCAGGCAGAATTCAGGCAAAATCCGGGAGAAGCGGAGGCGAGACTCACTGGGGGCGGCTGCTGGTGGATTGAGGACGGAGGGGCGGTGGCGGTGCAGGTCCACCGGGTGCGGCTGGGTCCGTCGGGCTGCCGCTCGAGAGTAGGGCCGGGTGCTGGGCTGCTGCCTCCGACCTGCAGCAGTGTGGGAGACAGGGTCAGCGGTGCTGGCTGCTCCGGAATCAGGCTGGCGGGAGGGAGGGAGGCGTACCGCGTTGGAGGTCCGCACGGTCCGGCGGCGGAGCTTCAGACCTCCACGGCCGCTCTCGCTGCGCTGCGCAGCTCGCGTCGTCGTCCACGGGAGGGGTGGCGGCCTGGCGGGTAGGGTACGGAGGAGGGCGGCCCGCGCGAGGGGACCTGGTAGTAGGCGGCGGCGGGAAATCCGGACGACGGCTCCGGCGAGCGGTTCCCCCGAGGTCGCCGCCGCAGCCCTAGCCCGAGCGAGCGAGCACCGGCTAAAACCCTACACTGCCACGCCTCCGCCACGGCCCGCGTCCTCCTCCTCGGCGATGTTGCCGGAGGCAATGGTCGGAGGACCCACCGGTCAGGGCTAAAACTGTGGACCGGGTCCAGGGATGAGCTGTAAATCTGTTGGTGGTAGACCAGGCGTAGGTGTTGCGTTCGTGGCCTTGGATTTTGCCTAGTATGTTTTGAGTTGAGTTTAAGACCGTTCGAATAGATAGAATAGAATCGACCGAGTTTATAAGGAAAAATCGGGTCTAAAAACCATATAAACTGTACAAAAAAATCATACAGACGAAGCGACTCGCCGCCCACACGACATAAGCTGACCAAACGGCACAACACACACCACCCGCTCCGGGGCCGCCGGCCCTGCTTACAACCAGATCGACTTTGTTTTCGAGGTGTATGAATGAGAAAGTGACGCTACTGTCTGTCATAAAATAAATGCGACTCCCTTTAAAAAAAATATGAGATGTTTTAGCCTTTGTCCATATTTAAGGAAACCAAATTCATTTTATTACGCATCTAGATAAAATCTAAAATATCAAAGACATCTTATATTTAAAAACGGAGGGAGCAGTATGGATTTGGTTTCCTTTTAATATGCTTCGGGGGCTATCAGGTTTACTTACTCTTTCTTTCAAAGGGTTCCCAGCTTCATTAACAAAACTCAAGAAGGGCTGCAACGCATTAGACATAAAAGCAAGAAACATAAAGCAAAAAACTGCAACAAGAAACAAACCAAAAAAAATGTCCCCACGAGCAACTGACACAACCTAGTCTAAGCATGTCCCTAGTATCGTAATTGCGATAAAGTTCAACCACTGTCAATTCTTTGACATGTTGGCATTCAGCCTTCGATGTACCCTGAACAGCCATTTTCATCAACTCAAACCCTCTTATTTTGTACAAATCATTTCAGCCATCAATCAAAGGACAATGATAATGCGGAGAGGGGAGTGGAATGTAGTGCAACGGAGCGGGTAGGTCAAAAGGGAGGCTAGGGTTTGATACCGGGGTGGGGTTAGAGGTTTTTTTTTAAAATACGCTTTTTTATTTATTTCTAGAAATAATATGTGTTTTTTTTTTCAAAAATATTATCCACTCGTCTTGGCCGAAGACGATTAGTACTAATCGTCATGGCTGAAGACCATTAGTACTAATCATCTTTGCCGAAGACGACAAGTCCCATGTGCAAGGAATCTGCATGTGGCAAGGACCATGCATGTGCATGCATGCAACTACCTATCGTCTTCCCCAAAGACGACAATGCCCTAATCGTCTTCAGCAAAGACGATTAGCCCACTCGGATTAGGCTAAGACGACTGACTAATATTTTTCAAAAAAATTAAAAAGAGTATTATTTTCCTAATTAAATAAATTTCACGTATTATTTTAAAAAAATTAGCGGGTTAGAGTGAGACATCTTAGGGCAGAACCGACGTGGCGATAGTGTCCGGGTCACCCTATACTAGAAGGAAAAGACGCGCGTTGCCGCGTCCGGTCTAATGCAATCCATGTATTTTTAGCAAAACATATATAGAGTAGTAATAATAAAAAAAATAGTATCTCTCGTTCACTCTCTTGCAACACGATCACTCAAACATCCTCACATAAACATAGGAAAGTAAGGAAAATAGAGTTATAGAAATAATAGACCTACATCACTCAATAAATAAAACACATGACACTATAGAAAAGTTTAAGCTCTCAGATAGTCAGATAGAAAAAACAAAATACGACCATAATTATGAAATGTCATGAAAGTTAAATTGTGTACATGGTTCTATGAAGATTCCAATAAAATAATTGAACAAATTTGCGACAATCTGTATACAATGTACGATATATAAGATGAACATTGCAGACTCAAGAGCTAATTATTCACGACTTGATTATACATCAAAATACTCAAGGTCATTGATTTATTGTAATAAAAGCAAGTAGAATTTTCTGGCAGTAATTATCTCACAATCAGTAGTAGTTGGTATAATTATGTCCTATAAAATTCAATCAATTCGATCGAGTACAATCGATACTATGTAAATGGAAGAATATTATACCGATAAACGCTAAATAATGCACCAAAAAGCAGAGCAAAGTGAGATCTTAAATGGTTTGCATTACATTTTAATCTGAGAATCGGATCCATATTACATAAAATAAAATATAAACTAAAATAAATGGCATGAATACCACCAATAGTTTTTTAGTATATATCTAATTGCATGAATGACTATCTCAAAACATATAGTTAGTCATCTTCACCACACGTCACATGTTATTTTAGCATTGTACACTCATGAGTCATGACTTTTCTGCACTCTCACGACATCAGGTGAGGCTAGCTCCTTTTCAGTGTATGCATCCAACCATCTACCAAATACACACATGCACTTGCTTACACAATATGTTTTCTTAATATAAGTGACAAATATATAAGCAAACAAAATGTAGATAAAAGGTTCACAAATAAAGACAAAAATGAACTTTTATCAATAATTAGGTGGCATCAAACAAAATGCGTCTAACTCATCATACCACCCCCATTCACCATCGAATTGTCGCTCACGGTATCAACCGCAATGGCTGATGCGAGAGCTGATGTGAGTATTCATGTGCAACTAATGTGACATATGTAGTAAGTCCTTCACCTCACTGGCACTGGGTGGCCACAAAAGTATGCATCGAGGGGGACCGCACGTGGACTTGCAAGTTAATTTTGGACTTGAGAGGCGACATCGGAGATGGAGGTGCCCAGTATTCCAAGAGGCTTAATGGAGCCAAATCTGTGCGTGGAGAGATGAGCAAAATTTACAGCGGAACGAATGTTTTTGGTAAAATACAGATAGAGTAAAGCGAAGAAGAGAAATGATTGTGTGGCTTAATCGGCGCGGCGCTATGGTGGGCGCTGGTGACAGAGAAATGATATATAAGGGAGAGAGTTGACGTAAATGCATAGAGCTTTGAGCTCACAACATTTTCTTTTTTACAAAAATTGAAACGAAATGTTCAGTTTCAGTATTTGGCCAATGAATAATATAACTACGTGTATGTATTGTACGTGTTGTTGAATTTTTGTAAGCATTTTATATTTTGGGCTACATAAAAAGGAGAAATTTTAAGGGGAAATGTAGCTATTTTTCTTTTTTCACAATTTTCTTTTTTGTGTAGCTAGTAATACCAAATTTTCATCGAAGATTTCACAAATATATTTTAAAAAACATATGTATGTATCAAACTTTTTTTTGTAGACCTATAGATGGGGTCCATGGTCCACCATGGTGTAGTGTGTACTTTAAATAATATGTAAGTGGGACCCAGCATGATGTTGACATGTGAAGTAAGGAGAAGGCAAGAATCCTAATGAGTTTAGTATTTGTAGATTTTAAGGGGAAATGTAGCTATTTTTCTTTTTTCACAATCACAATTTTCTTTTTTGTGTAGCTAGTAATACCAAATTTTCATCGAAGATTTCACAAATATATTTTAAAAAACATATGTATGTATCAAACTTTTTTTTTGTAGACCTATAGATGGGGTCCATGGTCCACCATGGTGTAGTGTGTAACTTAGTATTTCATTAAATAATATTTAAGTGGGACCCAACATGATGTTGACATGTGAAGTAAGGAGATGGCAAGAATCCTAGTGAGTTTAGTATTTGTAGAGTGTGTGGGTGGGGGAAGTGAGGTTGTGTATAGAGGTTTTCTGTCCAAGCCGACCACAAAAACATATAGGGGGAGTGTGTGGGGTGGTCCCGGCTGGAGATGTTCTAAGACAACGTACCACTTCAATTAAAACTGCGAATGTCCTATATTTACATGCCGGAGTACTATTTAATACACAGCCCGTTCCAAATTATAAAAATATGTTGAATATTTTAATGTGAATTAGATAAAAGAGTAAACACTGTGAATCCCAAAAAACTAAACATCTCGGAGGGAGTAACTATCTGAGACACTCATAATTTTAAACATCAGTTTGAAAAAAATTGTAACATCCGATGCTTTGCAAATGAGTGAATGGCCACGAAAGGCATTTTTCCTTCAAATTTTTTGCACTGTACATCCTGTGCTTAATAGTGCCATACTGACTTCCTCTAACCTGAAAAGAAACCCAAGTACGCTTCTGGTGTTCCGTTGATTAAGCTCCGTAGTCCAAAGATACAGAGCAAAGAGAAAGAGTTGTGAGGCTAATGGAGATATCTACAAAACCACTGGAAACATTTCAGTTTATCGGCGGCTCGTCAAATAAGACACTCCCTCCGTTTCCATATTAATTGCTGCTGAAATGGACGTGAGAAGGGAATACAAATGTAAGAACTCAACCAATGCGCAGAAATGTGCCTAGTCATGAGAGCCTCTAGTTAACTTGCAATGTTTCATCCACCAAGACCATGCCTGCCAACAACTACCTGAAACTGTAGTTAGCAGCTGAGACCCTAAACTTCTTCATGGGCTCACTTGCTCAACTGGTGCCGACGAAGTCCCTTCTCCAAAAGGATAATAATCTACACAAAAGAAAAACACGTGATAAGGAAAACATTTGCTATGCTTTTTACTCACCAAGACGGTGACTAATCAATAGTGAACACCGATGCCATGGCTTTTTCTCGGTTCACGCATATGCCATGAGTTACTCTCACCATGCTCTTGTTTTGCTTGTGTGCCGTCACCGTTCGGTCAGCTGGTCTTCATGTATAACATGTGAATCATATGTGTTGATACATTCGGTCTCATATTAGCCCAAGTGCTTCAAGAAGTGAGGCTGAGGCAAACTACAAGAAAGTGGGTTGGTGATGCAATTTTTTACTGGTTAAAAATGATTATTCTCTTGGTGCTAGAAAAGTACCATATCAAAGTTCCACATCAGAGTGTGTTTTCGGCCAAGGAGAAGGCACTGGATAGGACACATGGGAAGTGGAAAGATAGTTTCAACTTGCTATACAAAATTACGAGTGAGATATGTGCTAGATATGGTGCATTTCAGTGCTCTTTCTCTTGGTGTGGTTCACCACATGCCTGTTATCAATCTCACTCAATCTAGGTTCGATATTAGTGACGATCAAGCTTCTCTTTATATTCTATCCTAGAATGACCAAGATCTCTCTCATCTCCTATTTGTTTGAGCCATGGTGGTGCCGGGAAGGCAGGTTAGCACTTTGATCGGAACTGGACATAAGAATGATTGTTTGTGTCACTGAAGCCATGTGGGAATAATTTCTTCCAGACGCAGTTCATTGTACACTCAACAGCTCTAACAGGAGACTTTAGAAGAGAAATTGGCAGCTGCTTAGTGGAATTAATGGCCAAAACTGGTCGTACCCACTAGCCTATGGGAGGTGTTAAGGATGCAGAAACCACTGAGGCCTGGACTAGGTTCATGGAGACACTAAAACCATTTTGTTGTTGTCGTACCTGTGCTTAAGACCTGCCATTTTTTTATATAGCAGATAAATTTCTAATATTTATGTGAGGTCAAAATTCTTACTATCTAATTATGTATGAGAAACTGTATCTGAGGAATATTTCTGCGAGTAAAACAGGCTGACATGTAAGAGCTTCAAGTTTCCATGTCTACTGCCAAATAGTACTTGCCAAAATACATCAGCTCTAACCCAAAATGCTCAAGCTTTCCCGGTGCCCAACGACTAATAATTTGACCAAAGGGTATTTTTCATCTTTACACAATGTCCAGCTGTGTCAAACTAGGGCTGATCTAGCAGTGACGGCATACGGTGCCCCAAAAGCAGGGCATGGTGAGAAGAACTAATGGCAAATGAGTAAACCGAGAAAAAAATACCACAATGCAAGTTAGAGGGAGATTTATGTAAAATGTGTAAAATACCCATTACAAGAAGGAACATACCTCCTCTAACAATTACTTCAAAGTCATCAGATACTTCTACAGTTAATTTTTTGCTTCTCCAAAGTTTTCTGCGAATGTGAAATACCCCAATCTATAAAAGGTAACGTTACATATTTCTTAGTGCCAATGTTAGTCACGAACAAAACAGATAAAGTAAAAAACAATAATGTAAACTTACTTCAAGATCCACCTCAGAATTAAGGCCACTTATTCCTTCCTTGCACTTGCTCAGCAACATGTTCTCTAACTAACAACGACAATAACAAACAACAAAAATTATTAAACAGCCAAAATGTAACAAAACACAATTTATTCCCCTTTTAACTGAAACCTAATAGACCTACCGCGTGCTCACCTCAACTGTAGTAGAGATGCGTTCTCCATTTAAGCATTCAATGACATCACCCAATCGGAATCCAAGTTTCTCAGCAGGGGATCCTTCTGATACCTAAGATTCACTGAGAATAACCACTCAACATGCATGAGAAGATGAAACTCCAAATAATGATGCACACCTCACATACCTCTTCAACGATAAGACCATCAGCAATATTACACTCGCACAGTATCTTCTCAATAAGAGGAGGGTCTAAAAACTTGATTGCAGAAAACTTCAATCCAAGCTGGGGCCGAGGAATGCGCCTATACCATATAACCATTCAGTTACGAAACAAAAAATGTTATAATATCATAAATTTCCAGTAGTAGACCAAATATTTTTGACATGCATAAAGTACAAAACACTCTGAAAGGAAGTGTAGCGATCTTATGTCCAAACAGAACATATTTCAATAGAAACACAATAGAGTTTCCATAAAGCATTTCCTGATGAAAGACTTAAAATTTGATGTCATGAAAGATTTTTAGTTCCATCAAAGAGGAATGAGTACGCATAAAGGGTAACAAGGTTAAGATAAAAAACATATGTTTTCACCAAATTTTATGTCAGCACAGTTTCCATATATAATATTGATAGCATAGAGAAGTCAATAAAGTGACAATTGCTTTTCCCATAAAGTTCTCAAAAAGAATCATCTGGCCAACTTGGTTAGCACAGTTTGCCATCACGGTGCAACACCTAGCCTCACTTACACATATTTTCTGCTCAATGGTTTCTCATAGCAATCTATTCAAATTTACTCACTACAAACATACAACATGACAGCAATCAGAATATCAGATTATTAAAAAGTACGTTTAATTTAATTTGTGGTCATTATTGCAAGAGGCAAGAGAGAGAACAAACAAATTTTAACCAACAAAATATAACTATAAACTTAACAACATCCTTTTTCACGTCATGAAAAATTAGATATGGATACATCATACATGATAAATGAGTATGACAACTATTTTCTAGTCTATGTTTTATGATCAGATGGATTACATGATAAAGCTACCGAATAAAAAGGAAATGGATCTGATAACATGCCAGGAAATCAAAGTGGAACAACTCAATATTGAGGTAAGAACCACGGGAGAGGCATTCAACTCCTAACACTAAGCAAAAGTTAATAATGGCGCTACAACAGAACTAAAATAAAAGTAAATACCCAAATTCCTTCCACAATTGCCAGCACTTGAGCAGAATAGATGAAGGTATAAAAGACCCTTCCGTGCTTTTGCTGACCATTCCCACGACCTTGCCATCAAAGTTGATAACTGGCCCTCCATTATCATACTGAAATGAGTGTAAATATCAAAGTTTAATACCATCACTTTGCAAAAGAAAATATCAGATGACATTATCCAAATAATGAAACAGAAATCTCAAGATAAAATATAATTTGTACCTTAAGGTTCTCATTTGTGCCATGAACATAAAGATAGTGATGACGCTCCAGCAAGTTGGAATTACGATATTGGACCATACCATGACTGATAGTTAGAAACGAAGTTTCATCTCTTCCGAGCTCAAAAACTTCCTCACCACATTTTGTGTCATTATTCAAGAGGAGCACCTGGACAGGTTTATCTACTCTGACCTCGAAGAAAGCAATATTGTAGTGCTTCTGGTAGTACAGCAGGTGGGCCTGGTGGCCCTTCTTCCCAGTAGTGTCATTCCGCAAATGAACAAAAACCTGAAACAGCAGTTGCAAAACATGATATTTTATACCCTTTTTCCTTGTTCAAGAATAAACGTTTTATGTCCAAGAAGAAAATTCTATGTCATTCACAGTTATACCCATGTCTTCCTAAATTGATTAACATCTCCCACAAAGCCACATGTGGACGCAAATGGATACTACTAACCTATTACTTCCATTGAATTCACCATTCGAATACAATAGCTAAGTCTCTTGAATGACTAACTGAATTAGTTCATTATGAACTCATGGTGTACAAAAAAAATCATTATGACGGTGTTAGCTAAGTAAACCATTATGTCAGCTCTTGGGTTCATTTCAGCAACTTCCCTAGTTCTAGTGCCAGAGGATAGACCATGCAATTGTGAATAGAGTTACCGCACACGCAGACTAAAAGCTAGTTATCTCACCCTGCAAATAATGTGAGCTAAATAAGATAGGTTATTTTGGCCAACTGGCATGAGACTACATGCAGACAAAGGAAATGGATAAATAACACCGTTCTCCTATATTTAACAACTCACCTCAGCGTGACGATCATACTCATCTTTGCCTAACCAGTCGTTTATGGATGGGGACTTTGTGCGAATCAAATGCGCACTAGTCAAAACAGTGCCTGAGTTTTTCTTCTCATCCCAATCAACCCAGAATCCAGAGCATCGTGCTAGCAGATGACCACCTGCAAACACATGCAAATAAAAATAAATACCAACATATTTTGACCACGCTCCTACAAAATAGATTGGACATTATAGAGTTATACCAACTGAGGACGAAAGGCCGACAATAGATGGAGCAGCCGAAAGCACTGTCTTTGTTGTGGATTCACGGTCACGAAGAAGCCTGGGATCCTTAAGCATGCACGTGGGAGGTCTGCACATGTGCAGATGAAGCGTCGGCAGTAACGTTTGGCGAGCTACAATGCGACAAGCATCCACAAGTTAACACCAATATGCTAAAACATCAGCAGCATTGCAGAGATTCGAAGACATGCCGCTTGGCTAAGTCGAACATCAAGAAAGGCGGCACATTTTGTCCTAGTGAGACCTGTACATGTGCGGAAACTAATCGAGTGGAGCGTCATACCCAAGCTCTAGGACAATTTGTTGGTTTAAGACTGTTTCAATCTGTTGGCATATCAGAACTCCAGGACATTTGTTGGGTTTAAGACTGTGTCCTGTTTCGTTTCTCATTTGGTACTAGTAGATGGTACTGCACGATAACGTAAGGACGCATAAATAAACATCAAAAGAGGGAGCTTGAAGAAGAAGAACAGACCCAATTCGCACTGTAATCGTCCTGCGCCTTCATGATGGCCTCGCCCAAATCCAGGTCCTCGAGCAGGTACATCTCATCGGGGATGTACGGCGCGCGAAGCGGGGAGCTGCCTGCAGACGAGACCTCCTCCTCCTCCTCCGCTTCCCTGGTCCTCTTCCGTCGCTTGTTCCCAGCCGCCACCGTCTTTCGCTTCCTCCTCTTGGATCGCGCCAGCGGCTCCTGCGCCGAGTGCGAGCCCGAGGAAGATTGCCGCCGCGTGCGCGTCAGGGCCGTCCTCGTGGTCGTGGCGGCGACGGCGGTGGAGCTGCGGCCGCGGCGGGGTGCGGGGGCTCTGGACACCGACGCCTCTCCCTGTTGAGTGGTGGCGCGCGGCATTGTTGACCTAACGAGGAGCGCGTCGGGGCCGGGAGCAGGCCGTTGGCGCCCGCCCTCTTGATCGCCGGGGACGCTCGCGCGCGGCCGTGGTCGGGCGGAAGAAGGGTTGGGGAATTGAGATTTTGGTGGGAGAAAACCCTCGATTGATACGGGGGTAATTCCGTAATTTGATGCTTTACAACTGAAATGTCTGCAAAAACAAACCAAAACATTTCAAAATCTTGGTAACGGGGAACGTGATGCATGGAAGGAGTACTTGGTAAAACATTTGATGCATGGAAGGAGTACTTGGTAAGGTATTTTCTTTAGCTCTATCAAGGGAACGTGAAGAATGCCTCCAACATGGTTACACGAAATGGGTCACATGGTCGCCTAGCACCCTTTGCTTCTACTACATTTTCTATCCAACCACGAAATGGGTCACATGCGGCAATTAATTAGGATGTGTAGGAGGCGGGTACATGCGTAATGGCGACCACCTCGTCGGTGGTACCCCATGCGGCACGAATTTTTTTTTTGAAACATTTTCTCCATTTACTCAAACCACCAAGTTACGATTACAATCAGATTCAATCAGACCAGCCACACAGGGAGGAACTGACTGAACCAACACACACCCATCCAACCAGTACCCAAGTTCAGCTAGTTCATGGGCTACAGAATTCTTAGCGCGCTTTACAAGACTAAACTTATAATCAGGGAAAAGACTAAGTAAATCGTGCATGTCAGTCACCATAGCCGCACCAATGGATTTGTCAGGTTCTTTTTTCTGTAAGATTTTTACACTCCAGAAAACCAGCATCAAAATTCAGTTTACACCAGCCCGGTGGTGGTTTAGTCCATCACATGTCCTGACACGAGAGCATAGAACAGTCCGGTTTGGAAATATTAAACACTGGTTGTTTACCTTTTGGATCGGCCAAAATTTCAATATCAGTGGTATCACTATTGAAAGTCAGGCAATTCTACAAGAAGTGGGAAGATTGATCAATCCCACACTTTCCATCTCCGAAAATCACATTGTTTCTTAAGTTCCAGGTGCGCCACCAGAGAAGAAGAAGTTTAGATCGCATGTCTTCATTCACATGGTCAAGCATGTTTAAAACCCAATCATCTCCAGTAAATTTGAAGAATTCCTCTTTTGGCAAATTCCAGTCATCTCTCAGTCTGTTTCTAAGAGCTCTTGCCTTAGTACAAGAGACCATGGAATGGAATGCATCTTCCGGTTCTGTTCCACAAATAGAACAGGTAGGCAGCACATCCATATTCCTGCTGCATCTAAGTTGTTGGACCCCAAGGGAATTGGAAGCAAGCTTCCAACCAAACACTCTCACCTTTGGTTGTACCTTGGCCTTCCAAATCAGATTCCAAGAATTTCGAACCCAGGTTTGTTGTTGCTCGTTCCTTCTCCCCAATTAGTATCCTGAAGCTCCAAGGCAAGCATGTATGCGTTTTACACAGAAAACATACCACTCTTCTCGTAGTGCCATGCAAGATAGTCCTCCCCAGCTCTAGTAGGCAGTTTGATCTGTAGAATATAGTCTGCATCCGCCGCATAGAACATTGATCTGATGAGCTGCACCTTCCAAGACTTAGTTTCTTGATCAATAAGATCAGAAACCCATCTCCTTCTCGATCCAGAGGCCTTCCCAATTACTTTTAAATTTCCTCTAGGCAGCCAATTATCTCTCCAAATTCTGATTTTTTTCCCATCCGGCACGACTTGACTGCACCACCATCGTGAAGTCGTGTTTTTTGCCCTCGAGGCTCCAGCGACATTCCATCTGTCCCGGCATTCGACGAGGCACCGTGAAGAGTTAATTACGAGGTGGAGGATTTAGCTTATCTCTACAACATACAATCTCCCTAGAATCTCTGCTTCGTGGTGCGTCCACGACATGGGTCCACAATTCATCAATTTTAGACCTTAGAAAGTAAAAACTTCGTGTGACGAGACATCGTGAAGAGTTAAACTATGGCATTCATCAATTTTAGAAAATAATAATTCAAGGAGGATTGCATATTTGTTCATTCAAGTTTTCAAATTTAATGTAGTTATGTTTTTGTATCTTGTTAAGGCCTTAGAAAGGAAAAAACTCCGTGCACAATTCAAAAAAATTCTCAATCATAAGCACTGCAATTATAAAACATATAACATAATTATAAGAACTTGTATACATTATTATGTGGTTAACAATGATGACTGATTATTATAAATACTATATTCATTAAAAGCACAATGTGATTAAAATGTAAATAAGTATTAAAGTTTAGTATAATGCTTTCTCGGCACAGGAATAAATAGATGACCTCCATGTAGTAGATCAATCAATTTCAATTTCCATTCAATAGTGGAGCTCCAAAGCTACCCTTTCTATCTTGACTTCCGTGAGATTTATTCTATAGCCAACAAGTTTGTCGCAACCTAAAATCATTGAACGATCGTGAAGCATAAGAACCACAACTTTTGACACACGTCACGTGTCACAACGGCGGCCATGATACCATCTCTGCACTTGTCGAAAGCAACCTGGCGTGTCGTGTCACGAAGGACGGACACCGGGGATGAAGGACACCCCCTTTGTAGATTCGGTAGGGGCGTGAAGGAGGCTGGAAAACGTCTCCCGGAGAAGTACCGTCGGCGAGCTCTCCGTCTCTCTCTCTCTGCGTGGATGGCAAGCAAACAAAGGACACAGCGATCTACCCAGGTTCAGGCCGCCCGAAGGCTAACAGCCCTACTCCTGCATGTCTGGATAGATGGAAGCATCATGGTGTGGCTACAATGGAGTCTCCGGCGAGGTACACGGGAAGGGTTTTTGGCGAGAGGAACGAGACAGGGCAGATCCTGGCCCGGAGGAGATCACCTCCCTTCTCTTTCTGCCCTAGCTATGTCCTGCCTTGCCCTTGCTTGGATCTTGCCTAGCGCCTATCTTCTCCTGGTCTTGATCCTCCTCCTCCTCGCTATGACTTGGTCCTCCTTTTATAGGCAAGGGGATGCCACAGTGGTCACGCGAGGAGCATGAGGGGGTCTTGGCGGGAAGTTCCCCCTCTCCGTAGTGGAGGTGGCGATGTGGCCTCTTCTCCTCCAAGTATCTTCCTCCGGTTTGGTGAGATCCCCGCCCTTTAGGGGAAAGCGTGGTGGAGGAAAGCTGGCACACCGCAGGTGGTGTCCCATGCTCGCGCCTTGCTTCCCAAGTCTTCTAGGCTCTTCTACCATCTTCAGGAGGGTGATGGAAACCCTCGGCTTCGGTTGGTACGGCTTGATACCCGAGAGGGAGTCCGGCCCTACCGGGGTCTCGGTCTCTCGAGGTCCTCCTTCTCTTCCGGGGTGTGAGGGATCCCGGGGTCCTTTGCACCCGACAGACTTGGCTGGTTCGTGGGGTGCCCGCCAGCCAAGTGTCGAGTCTTGGTCTTGTCCATCTTCGAGCTGGGCCCACAGGCGGTGGACCCACTTTGGCAGCACTAGGGGAACCCCGTGTTCCACTGCTGCGATAGTAGCCCCCGGGCATGGTCCCGGCGGCTTTGTTTCAGCGGCTGCCGGGGCCATGACCAAAAAGAGGTCAAAGTCGGTCTCGGCGCCTGGTCTTCTCCTTGCACCGTTCGGTGGGGTCCGCTGGGTCGAAGTAGAGGCGAGCCCCCGAGTCCTGTTTGACTGAGTCATCCCGATCGTTGCGATTCGCGCGCGCTTGGACTCGGCCATGCATTCAACGGTTGGGAGCGCCGAAGCCGGCACGTCTCCTCGATCCCCATGCCCATCGGAGTAATGGGGCCACGACGTGACGCGTGGGGAACTTCCTTAGACTCAATCACTCCACCAGAAATCCCCAGCTCCCCAACCCCTGCTTCGTCTTCTTCCTCCGCGCCGCCGCCGTCGATTGACCCTCCCCCTCATGGCTCGCACGAAGCCTGCCGCAAGGAAGAAACCAAAGGGCGCCGCTGGCATAATTCGGGAGCTGCCGTCTCCCAAATCTAAGAGGAAAAGCTGGAGGGCAGCGCAGAATCTCAGGCAGGCAGAGCTTCGCAGGGAGCAAGGTTTGTTCGACAGCATTTATGCTGGCGGCGAGAACTTGCGGGAAGCTTCCCACTATGGGGTGGTAGCATCCGAGGTAGGAGGCGTCCTTGT
Organism: Poa pratensis; assembly: GCA_947311845.1. Lineage (NCBI taxonomy): Eukaryota > Viridiplantae > Streptophyta > Magnoliopsida > Poales > Poaceae > Poa > Poa pratensis. The sequence continues at coordinate 69,868,528 of CAMZMU010000027.1, read as the reverse complement.
CCGGGAGGCGACGAAGATTATCGCCCCTTTTGACACACGGCCGCCAAATCAGATCCCCATCTTCGACTTGTACATGCGGATGGGCGTCGTACCGCCCTTCTCCGATTTCCTCTTGGAGATCCTGAAGGCGTATGACCTGAAGCTTCTCCATCTGGCGCCGGGAGCCATCTTGGATTTGGCGGTCTTCTCCCACTTTTCCGAGGCGTTTGTAGGGGTGATGCCCTCCGTGGCATTATTTCGCCATTTCTTCTATCCCCGCATTGTGAAGGACAGATGGATGGGAGGCTGCGTCACCTTCGTCTTCCGCCAAAAGATCAAACCATCATATCCTCTGATGGAGACCAAGTCCAGGTGGGAGGAATGGAGACACCGATGGCTCTTGGTGGAGATCTCTGAAGCCCTCCCGCAATGGGAGGAACCGAAGGAACTCCCAGAGAAATTGGAGACCTGGGGCTACCCCAGCGGTCAGGATGATGACTTCATCGAGGTGGTGCAGCGCTTCAAGTTTCTCCGCGACCAAGGGGTGACCGGCGCCGTCGTGGCCGCTCATTTCCTCCGCAACCGAATAGCTCCGCTGCAGGGGAGGCCACACCCGTCATGGGACTTCCGGGTGCAGATGATCCGTCTCGCCTGAGGAGCGCGGACATGCCCGCAGGCACCATCCGGGACAACATAACTAAGTTGTTCGTCCCGGGTCTTCGATTTGATCTTCCAAAAGGGGTCGCTCCCTTGTGCGAGGATCCGCAGAAGGCCGCAGTCCGGGACCGGATGCCGCCGTGCAACGCCCTCGGCCTTGTGGGTTAGGGGGACTACGGTCCCGTGCCTCCGAAAGGTCGCAGGCCCAGGGCCTCCTCTGGCTCTGACGAGGAAAGAGAGTCCTCGGAGGAGGCAGAGGAGGATGAGGACACGCCCACAGGTGGCTCCGCGGGTTCAGACGAGGATCCCGGCGGCGAGGAACAAGACGCCGAGCAAGGTGATGACGAGGATAGCGAGGATGATGACGACGCTGATGACAGTGACGAAGATGCCGATGAGGCGGGGGATGTGGAGGTTCCCCTGCGTCCAGCTTCTGGTGCCCCCGTGGTCCCTGACCCAGGGGCCACTATCGCTTCAGTATCCGTGGAACTGACGGGCGACGCAGTTGATCCGGCAGACATGGAGGTCGAAGGCGAGGGATTCGTCTTAGCTCCCTGGATGGCGTGCTCCTCCGACTCTCCGCCGCCGGCCAATGCCCCAGGGACATCCCAAGGCTCTGTTGGTGCGTCGGTCAACCTGCCATCGCGGATGACGAGCAGCAAACGCTCGCGGGAGTAAGTTCTTCAACCGAACTCTGAAAGTTTCGTAATTCCACCGCCATTTGCTTGACTTGAAAAGAGCCCTTGCTGACGATCCGCAGGGATGACACGCTGACTGAGGGAAACAAGAGGCTCCGCGACCTCGCCGAGGTTGACACCGCCTCGAGTGTCCCGAAGGGCGGAGGAGAGATGCTTCCTCCAGCTTTGGCTGAGGTTGAAGGCCGCCGGGGAGCGGCGAGGGGAGCGTTACTGCAACTTCCCCAGCCCACGCCATGAAAGCTCCAGAGGTTGCGGCTCTAGAGGTCGCAGGTGAGCTCCAGACTTTCCCTTGCTGCCCTTCGGGCTTTGATGCTTACAGTTATCGCTTCCTTGCCTCCAAAAGCTTCTGCGGCCAACGCGGTCCCATTTAGGCGTTTGGACGACGCCGGGCAAGCGGAGACACCTTCCCTTAACTCCTCAGAGGGCCGGGAGGTGACCAAAAGCGCGTCGACACGTGCTGCCGGGACGCAGTCAGCCCCTCTGTTCCAAGGCACCGGGAGCGACAGGCTTCCTGTCACTGGGGAGTATCTCATGGATGCGCCATCTCCAGGTTCTCTTCTTTTAGGCTCAGAGCTGGCGTCATACACGCAGCTTTCCCTGGACTCCAGCGCCAGTTTGGAGATAGCAGAGCTGGAGAGGATCAAGGAGAGCTTGGCTTCTGGGGACTGGCAAGAAGATACCACTTCGGGGTCCACCTCGAAGGTTGTCATCAGCGGAGAGAGCGCCATAGATTCCATTCGCCGCGGGTTGGACCAGCTGAACGAGGACACCAGAGCCCGCGAGATGGCCGCCGCGAAGAAGATCGAGGAGGCCGTAGAGCAAATGCGAAAGGGAAAGAGCAAGCTGGACTGCATGTCCAGGAATTCCTTCAATCTGGTGCTATCCCTTCAGAAGAAGAAGGCCGAGAGGATTGCTGCAGAGAAGCAGCAAAAAGACGAGCTGGCAGCTAAGGAGCATCAGCTGAACATTCGGCAAATTGCTTTGAACGAGATGATGACCGCTTTGGATGCGGAGAAGCGCGAATGGGACCAGGAGTCGGAACGCCTGAAAAGGGCTGTTGGTATGCTTCAGGGGGGGCTCCAGCTGGCGACACAGAACCTCCATTACCGTGAGGTTCAGCTGACCGAGAAAAATCAGACCATTGCTGGCCTCGAAGGTGCTCTCTCCCAAGAACGGCCAATTCCCAAGCCTTGCACAAGAAAACTGAGGAAGATGGCCAGAAGATATCCATGCTGGAGAGTTCCTTGAAGACATTGGAACAGGAGATGACGAAGGTGGAAGATGATAACCAGCGATTGATCAGCTCCCGTGGTCAAGCTATAACCGAGCTGTCCACTCTCCAAGGTGCAAACGAGCTTTCCTCTCAAGTGGCCCAGCTGTGCAGGGAGAAGAAGAAACCTACCCCTTTAATGCTTGATCTTCAGAGCTGGTCGTCCATGGCTGCCCTCGTCAAGGAGAAAGCCAACGAGGTGAACATTGCCAAGAACGACCTTGCCGTCCAGCTGAAGAGTGACAAGCACCAGGTGAGCAAACAAACGGCGGTCTTGGTGATGGCTGCCTTCGCTGAGGCACACCCGTCCGCGGCCATGGCTGACTGGGCCGTTGCGCCTCCGTCCAAGGATTCTCGCCAACTGGTGAAGGGTCAAGCGGCCAAGCTAGCAGAGAAATACTTCCCTCGCTATTCTGCCCCTGCGAAGCCGTCCGACCGTCCTGCTGCCCAGAAATAATAAACTTTGCATTAGTTCCGTGTGTCACAATTTGAACCGTATTGTAACAGCCTAGAACTTAATGACTTGCTCGCTTGTTTGCTTGTTCCTACAAGTGCTTTTTACTTGTTTTAGCATGTGGGTTCCGTTCTCCACGTTCTTGAGGGACCTTCCGGGCTGCAGGCTTACTCATGAGGCCCTGACTGGTTAGGAATGCTCTCACGAGCCCTGCTGATACCCGAGAGGCCGCTCACTCTGTAGGTTCGCTCGTCCCCGGGAGGTATCAGGTCTTTCGCACCGCTTTTTACCCCGGGAGAGTCGACACCACTTCGAGTGCTCGCTTGACGGTCGAGCCTTATCTTTGCTTGCCACTAGTATGCGTTGTACTAGTCTCACTTGCGGAAAAGATATAACTCACGTGAATTTAGCGGGCTTTCAGGATAACTTATCTTTTATTCATGATAGAAGTTCTTGAACGATAACTTGGTGCTTCGGGGTACATCTTGTAGCAATACAACTCTTTCCGAAAACACGGATCTGCCTGCCCTAGATGACTTCTTGGGGAAAAAGGTCAAGGAATTCCTCAGCCCGGGAGCACCGATCCGCCAATGCCCACAGCTCCTCCAGGGTGTTGACCTGCCGGGTGCTCATCTTCACACGCATCTTCAGATTGCGCACGTTCATGTGGAAGAGCTGAATGATGCCCATCTGGTAGTCATGTTTTTCGGGTATCCTGTCTGCAACTGCCCGAAACCTCCAAACGTAGTGGCACAGCTTCTCCCCATCATTCTGTTTCAGGAGATGGAGGTCGAGCATCGACGCAGGGAATGGGGTGCAGCAGGTCATAAGGTGCCGGCCAGCCCGGCCTTCCATGTCCTCACGGGAGCGACGCCTGAGGTTGGAGCTCTGACCAGCATTCTCCTCAGGCTGCTCCATAGGACGCTTGCCGTGGGGATCTTCGGGTGGCACCTCTCCCGGGGGCCACGGGTTGGACTCGACGATGTTAACCTCAGGCCCAGCGACGCCGACCTTTGCTTTGACGACGCCAGCGTTGTTGGCGGAGGTTGTGCCGGCAGGGTCGCGGCACTGAAAAGCAAAGTTCAGCAACCCCTCCAAACTGGTGAACCAAGCCCTCATATGAGGATCGCTCTTGCAGAGACCCGGAGGATAGGAGAGGAGCGCCTTGACAGCCCCCAGGGCTTCCTTCAGCCCCCGGCTCTTCTGAGCGAGCTACTGAGCCTGCTCGGAGATCTTGCTGGCCTCAGACATAGCGACCAGTGGACGATGGTTGAGATTCTTTTCTTGTTCAGGAAGGAACTTTCTCTTGGCCGCTGACACAGATCCGGACATCTATCTTGTCGTAGGCGAAAGGCAAGAAGCAGACCTTGCACTCGGGGGAGAACTCGAAACTGAAGAACTTGAAGCAGAAGATGCCTCCGGCAATGAGGAACTTGACGCAAATCTTGACGAAGAAGACAAAGAACTTGTCATGGCGTGAGATGCAGACAGATCCAGCGCTTGCGGCCCCTACCTGGCGCGCCAGATGTCGTGTCATGAAGGATGGACACCGGGGATGAAGGACACCCCCTTTGTAGATTCGGTAGGGGCGCGAAGGAGGCTGGAAAACGTCTCCCGGAGAAGTACCGTCGGCGAGCTCTCCATCTCTCTCTCTCTCTCTCTCTCTCTCTCTCTGCGTGGATGGCAAGCAAACAAAGGACACAACGATCTACCCAGGTTCAAGCCGTCCGAAGGCTAACAGCCCTACTCCTGCATGTCTGGATAGATGGAAGCATCATGGTGTGGCTACAATGGAGTCTCCGGCGAGGTACCCGGGAAGGGTTTTTGGCGAGAGGAAGGGGACAGGGCAGATCCTAGCCCGGAGGAGATCACCTCCCTTCTCTTTTCTGCCCTAGCTATGTCCTGCCTTGCCCTTGCTTGGATCTTGCCTAGCGCCTATCTTCTCCTGGTCTTGATCCTCCTCCTCGCTATGACTTGGTCCTCCTTTTATAGGCAAGGGGATGCCACAGAGGTCACGCGAGGAGCATGAGGGGGTCTTGGCGGGAAGTTCCCCTCTCCGTGGTGGAGGTGGCGACGTGGCCTCTTCTCCTCCAAGTATCTTCCTCCGGTTTGGTGAGATCCCCGCCCTTAAGGGGAAAGCGTGGTGGAGGAAAGCTGGCACACCGCAGGTAGTGTCCCATGATTGCGTCTTGCTTCCCAAGTCTTCTAGGCTCTTCTACCATCTTCAGGAGGGTGCTGGAAACCCTCGGCTTCGGTTTCTACTTAATCTATTTTAATTGATGTTTGAGCCCGATGACATGTCTCGTGGAAAGACAAACCTTTTTGTCTTGGTACTTTGTGCCATCATAGAAAGTGTAGAGGGTTTGGTCTATTTGTTGAAATCTTTCTCTCTTTGGGAGTTAGTTATCTCATTCCTTGATATATCTTTCAATTGGAATCCTTCATTTGGTATCTTTCTCAATCATGTGTTGATTTGGGTTTTGATATAATTTGGACAATTCTCTTGCATGTCACACTTTGGTGTGCCTTCTTGGTATTCTTTGTATTTTGTCCAAATCGTGTCTTCTTTTGGTTCTTGAAGGTCTTGACATGCATATTTACTTCATGTATAAATTATGGCATGTTTACTTTCTTTGATCCAATATATCGGGTAAACTCCACCGAATCCTAAATCGGCTAAGATGTGCATGAAATTCAATTTCATATCCATGTGCACATATTCATGTGGAGTTTGTCCTTTGTATTGTAGTTTCCTAACTACTTCGGACCCAATATGTTTGGGGACCATTTTGTACTTGAATTGTGTTTTAGGTACTTCGGAGATGCATTGGATGCCTTGTCTCATTCATAAGGAAGGTGCTCTCACCATGTGCTAATTGAAGCCAAGCTATGATGATCGTGATTGCTAAATCTTCTACATCACCAATGCCATCTCGGTAACAAGTATCTACCTCATGCATACTTTTCTTGCATTCAACCTTGTGTAGGTTGCATCTTGGCATGATTTCTTTTGTTCCTTGTGATACTTGTTTCCTCTCTCAAAGCATTCCAACTATCACTTTTCCCTTGTGGATATTTGTGATGCCTTTGATGCGTTTGTGTTGGAAGTCTATTTATATCCTTTAAGATAAATTTGAGCTATGTGCTATGCTTTTAAGCAAAGATCTTAATGGTGTATATATGACTTCCTCTTGGGTATCATGTTCTTCTCTTTTGTAACTATTTTGTGTGTACATGTTTCTTTGTGGATGTATATCATATGATTGTTATCTACTTAGAAATCTATACACATGAGAAATGTTACATCGCAAATTGATATCCTATTTTCCTTGGTGTCCACCTCTCCTATGATTTTTGGATCTTTTGGTGGCTCCGGAAAATATTTGCCTTATGAGTGCTTGCCCCATTTTTTTTGGATCTTGTGCACTCATTTTTGTCGGTTGTGTGTGTTGAAATGACATGCTTTGCTCCTTGCATATCATTCCTTTGAGACTATGGTGATGCTCAATGCTCACCTATGATGTACTCTTATAAAAGGGCTTTGCTATGTCACACACATCATTTGGTTGAGCCTAAATCTTTTAAATGTTCTCGCATTTGGATTTTTTGTCGGTCTTCTATTTGATGCTCAACCATATGATTGTTGCAAGTGTTATGCCTTGTTTTATATACATTCTCTCTTGCACATGTTTTGTGTTTCAAAGGATTATGGGGGAGTGAGGATTCCATGTTGTGCATACTATATTGCAATACAAATCCTTATTGTGCACGTACCTTGGGGAGTTCCCTCTTGATTATTAGAACACTTGGTTGATCTTATCATAATATTTTCTTATGTTCAATTGGTTTTTCGGATCCTTTGATTGGATACTTCTTTTGTCGAAGTATCTTTCAATTTGATTTCCTTTGCAATCTTTGGATCCTCAATATAGTTTGATCTCCACCCAACTATTCGTCATTGGATATGTGCATTTGATTTCACTCAATTTATGAGAAATGCGCACATTATGGGGGAGCTCTTACTATATTGGCCTTCTAAATTTTTCCTCCCATTTCGGCAATCGATGCCAATGGGGGAGAAGTTTAGAGGGTTTAAGGGAATTTGGTTTTATATGCTTTAGTTTGTTCTTAAGCATTTGCCTTTCATGCTCTTGCATCCTTGCTCTTTGTTGTGCATGGTTGCTTAATTCATTATATAAACCCTCGTAAAAGGGATTGTCATCAATTACCAAAATGGGGGAGATTGAAAGTGCATGTGTTGCCCCATGCGTGGTTTTGGTAATTAATGACAATCCTTATGGACTAATGTTTGCATTGAGATATTCTTATAGATCTTGTCCATAGGAAAGATGGGAGTTCATGTGTTGGACTCTAGAAGCTTATAAGATGACCAAGATCTTATTCAAAGGTTTATATGAAGAATGGTCATATGTAGAGTTGAGCATATTGCAAGTGTGTCTTGAAGAATAGAATACCGTGGATATTCATGCTCATCTTCAAGACATCATCATTGATCAAGAAAGAAGAAAAGATACAAAGTTGATCAAGGCTAAGTGGAAAGGATGGATTCAAGTGATCAACACACAAAGCTACATGTTGTACCATGTGGGATCTTGTGATCTATTGGTATGGTAAGCAATCGTCTATATAGCTTTGTGAACTATCCCATATATATGTGTGTGGAGTATCTATGCGGGGTTAGGTATCTTCCCATGGGCGTGCATCAAAAGGAAGTTCCATATAACCCATGGCGGATGACGTCAAGCGGTGGTCGTCATCAAGATAATGGCCAAGTGAAGATGTTCCTAAAAGTGGCTCTCCCATATTGTGTATGGGGGAGCATTTCACAAGACTTCACCAAGCGGAGCGCAATCAAGAAAGGTGATCCAACTTGAGGTGATCAAGATCGTCATCATCTAGCTCAAGTGGATTGCGCAAGGCAAAGGTATGACCTTGATAGGGTTTCTATTTTACCGGTCTCATGGTGTTAGTGAGAGACCGGATTATAGGATAGATGCCACACTTTCAAGAGGGGCTCTCGAATGAGTAACTTGATCGTATCGTTCGGAGAGAGCTCAAACCTTTGCATTACTTGGCATCATCTTTCTTGGTTCTTATTTGGCTTTTATCTTTGTGAGGTTTTGGTGCTTGTCGTGTTTGTCATGACAATACCAAGTTGTTCGAAAACGGTTTTACTTTGGAAAACTTGTTGCGTTTTCGTGTTGGAAATATTATCGGTTTATCCGTGAGGAAAGTTCCACACCTTGCCATGTGTGTCAACTTAACTCTATTTATGGTTCTTAATATTTCCACTTTTTGGAGGCCTTCTCCTTGTCGTTACCTTTCCAACAAAATTGGTTTCACCTAATTTGGAGCTTCCATGCAAAAGTTGTTGCCGTTTTGGTGTTCGCTCTTTTTGCTGTTTTACCTGGCGGCGGTAGTACCGCTGGAACAAGCGGTAGTACCGCCAGAGGGTACCGCCAGCGGGTACCGCCGTCTGGGCTGTTCTGCCCGCGGTTCCGGTACCTCCAGCGGTACCTCCGGCGGTACCAACTGGTACCGGGGACGTGGGTTCGGAGTTGCTTTGACCAGTCGCTGACTGGCCCGGAGGCTGCGTTGTAAGAACCCAGCGGTAGTACTGCCTATCCCAGCGGTACTACCGCTGGGCTCGAGAACTGCAGCCAACGGTTGGATTCGTGGGGAATCTATTTAAGGGGTCTTCTTCCCCAATGGTTCCCCAACTCTTCTTGCAAGTTTGCTCTCCATTGTTGTTCTCCAAAAGCTTGCTTTCTCTCAATCCCTCCAATGATTCTTGCTCATTCTTGAGGGAAACAAGAGAGGAGATCTAGATTCACCACTCCACCAATCAATCTCTCCTCTAAGTGAGGGGAGCATATTGGATCTAGATCTTGGGATTCATTTGTTGCTTCCTTGCTCTTCCTCTCATCTTCCTCCATAGCATTAGTTGCTTTGGTGGGATTTGAGAGTGAATTGCTTTGAGCACTTTGTGTGTTCTTGCCATTGCATTAGGTGCATCGGTTTGAGTTCTCCACGGTGATACGTGGAAGTGAAGTTTGAGAAGCTCATTACTCTTTGTGGTTCTCGTTGCCTCGTTGGTTAGTTGTAACCCTAGGAGGCCTTTGTGAGTTTCGGAAACCTCAACTTGTTGCGAGGCGGTCCGGGACATTGTTGGGAGGCTCCAACTCATTGTGGAGTTCCCCGACCTTTGTGTATCGGTTTGGTCAACGCCTTCAAGTCGACCTCATAGTGGAACGAGCCAATCCCTCACGGGTGAAGCTCACGGAGAATAGGGTGAGCACATCGGTGCTATTGGAGTGCCTAGGAGGCTCCACACCCCTCCAACGTAGACGTACTTCCATTGGGAAGGAACTACGGGAAACATCTCCTCGTGTCCACTTTGCGGTTATTTCTATACCCAAACCTTTACTTATGCATTTACCTTTGTGATAGCCATCGAGCTTGAAGTTATCTCTATTGCTATCACTTAGTTGTTAATCTTGCTTAGCATAAGTTGTTGGTGCACATAGGTGAACCTAGCTTGTTTAGGTTTTGTGCTTGATAAATTAAACGCTAGTTTTATTCCGCATTTATTCAAGCCTAAACCGTAATTATTTTAAAACGCCTATTCACCCCCCCCCCCCCCTCTAGGCGACATCCTCGGTCTTTCACCCACAGGCGGTGGACCCACTTTGACAGCACTAGGGGAACCTCGTGTTCCACTGCTGCGACATGGTGAGTCAAGCTGAACCAGATGAGGACGCATGCAATTCAGATCCAAATCCATCACACTCGCTTGATGCACTCAGATGAGCATCAAATCATCTGGACAGCTGAAGCATACGATGTGACCCTCCAGACATAAACAACCCAACACTACATATAGCCTATATATAGAATGAGTGTGACTGAAATAATACACACTCATTTCATCGGATAAATAATAGTGTGGAAATGACATTTTTCTTGCAAATTAAAAACATTTAGAAGCTCAATGGGGTTAGGATAGAAAAATCGACCCAACGACACCCCTATCTGTCCGGGTTGATTCAAATATATATTTCCCTAAGTTTTGGAGACCCGTTTGCGGGGCACCAGACGATTCCTCGCGTTCGGTCAGCACGTGCAGGAGGCCGGTACGAGCAAACCTGAGCTACATGAAAATGACAAATATACGAACCTGAATATAGTGTTTTAAATTTCAATATTTTGTTATTTTTGTGTACCTCAAAGCATATAGAGTTTCCGAATTCCAAGATACTGTACGTATTTTATATGAAAACGAGGGCAAAACTAGTGAAGAAGGCCCCGTGCGCGTGAAAGCTGTCGGTAAAAGGTTTCGGCGGTGCCGCCCCAATTCCCCGCACGACCACGGCGGAGGCGATCGTCACCGGCGGTCGTAGCCGGCCTGCTCCCGCCCCCGACCTGCTCCTCGCTAGGTCACAGATGCCGATCGCCGCCACGCGAGAGGGAGAGGCGTCGGGGTCCACAGCCCCCGCGCCCCGCCGCTGCTCCCCATCATGCCCGGCCGCTGGCGCTGGCGCGTACGAGGCGGCCATCTTCTTTGGCCTCCCAATCGGCGCAGGAACCAGTCGTGCGGTCCAAGAGAAGGGCGGCTGGGAACAAGAGATCGAGCAAACGGAAGAGGGCCGTGCAGGAGGAGGAGGAGGAGGGTAGAGGAGAGGCTGCTGGGAACCAGAGATCGGGCAAGCGGAAGAGGACCAGACAGGCGGTGGAGGAGGAAAGGAAGGCGGCGGCGTTGGAGGAGGAGGTCTCGTCTGCATGTAGCTCCCCGCTTCGCGACCTCCACATTCCGGCTGAACTTTTTGATACTGACGATGAGGCCACATGGAACACAATTAAGAAGGCGGAAGCTGAGATGGATGCAAAATTAGGTCTGCCCCTCATGCCCTCTCGCTGTCTTAAGTCCGAACCATCTAATTTTAACAAATGAGGTGTTGATGTTTTGATATTCATGTTTATGTTCCTGTAGCTCGCCGCATGGCATGGGCCACGCTTGATACGCGTATGTGTAGAGATTTCATGTCCGTGCTTGATGATCCAAAGCTTGTTCCTGACCGTGAATCTGCGAGAAAAGCGGTGCTTTATGCTGCTCAGTCTGTTGTTGGACTTTCATCCTCTGTTGGTAATTACAAATTAACAATGATACTCCCTCCGATTCATATTAGTGGGCATAGCTTTGTCTAAATTCATATGTATCTATTTAAGTATTTAGACTAGATACATGTGTATCTAGACAAAGTTGTGCCCACTAATATGGATCGGAGGGAGTACATTAATTGGCTCTTTATTATTAGCGTCGTGAAAACATGTTTTTTGCTCACAGTTTTATGAATTGGTAGGTGGTAAGCCTCTAGCACGATGCTGTGGTTTCTGGGTTCATTGGAACCAGGATAAAAAGATTGGCACAGTTTTGACGACTTCACGTCTGATTTGTACCAAGTCTTCGTCCATCGATGCCTGGTTAGGTCAAGAAAAGTATGATCCTGATGCTGAGGTGAGTTCTTAAAGATATCAATAACTTGGTCCTGCGCAAAAGTTATTTATTTATTCTGCTATTATTTCTTAACTAAGATATCCATTTAAGCTGTTAACATGGGGTTTTTGAGGTTCATGTCTTGCTTAAGGAAGGAAACACAGAAGTTGTAAGGATGCTGCTCCTTAGTGCATCAACAGTGCAAACGTAATAGTTCCATTTTAAGACTAGTAGAAATAGCATGTCATTTCCATGAATTCATAACAAGTACACAATTTTATATTTCTCTTTCTCAGCTGGCTAGGTAGTTTGACATTTAAATGTACCTCCTGAATTGTCAAATAAACACCCGAGGGCTTGTTGGTTTTGAATGTTTATCCATCAGAATATTGCTAGTTGATTGGTGTTCTCAGTGGTTAAGGCTGCTGTTGAATTGTGCAGCACTGGGCTTATTTATAACCTGTTGTGGAAAAATAGCCACAAAAGCAGAAACTTTATGGTTAGCCAAACAGTAGGTAAAAGGTGGAAGGACAAGTGGGGTTATCATAATCATGCAGGATATAACATCTCAGTATTTCCTAATCGATAGAGTTCATTCATGTATTTGTTATTATATGTATAGATATATGAACATCTCAATATTTCCTAATTGATAGAGTTCGAGCACATATTTTATATTATCATGGTCTATTAGGAGGAAATGCATTCTCCAATCATTCAACCAAAGTTAATTAGTTACTAAAATAAATTAAGTGAAATTGACTGGGAGATGGAATGCCGGTAATCAGCTGCAACGCGTGTGTATGTTATGTGTTCTCATAAGCATAAATAAAAGGACAGGTTCTACATCCGTCATTTCTGTATAATAAACTAGCTGCAAATTTGATAGCTTATGTTGTAATTTATAGAAACATATAAATCTTGCATTCTGCACCTGTTGTAGGTTTTTGTTCACTTGGGGGTAGCACCACTGAAAAAGCCAGCCTGCAGTACCTTCAGAGGCACTATGATTTGGCCTTCTTCAGTGTTGAACGAGAGAAGCCTGTTCATATACTCTCTTACAACGAGGTTGTGAAACATGCTGACCAAGTTCTGGAGCTTGGAAGAGATGAAAGTTCTTTTTTAAGGATAAGCCATGGTGTGGTCAGATATTCGGAACCTAACTTGCTTGAAAGATATCACTATATGCATGTTGATGGTGAAGATTTAAATGCTTAGGTACAACTATTTTTGCCAATGTTATCTTGATGTTTTCCAGTCAACTCTTGTTATTGCCTCTGATTGTTTCCAATACAAATTTCTAGTATGGCAAGGGAGGGCCACTCATTGACTTTGAAGGAAAAATTGTGGGAATGGTCAATGGCAGAACGACAGGATCCTTTATACCATCTTCCATTTTAGTCAAGTGCATAGATTTTTGGAGCAAATTTGAGTACGTTATCTTTCTTATTTACTCTTATTGCTTGTCAGAGAGTTGAACTTCTCAGTTTCTGGACTACTACAAAAAAGATATTTAGCACTGTCTCTGTTGTAGCGCAGTGTCTGTAAAATATTGTTATTTACTAGTATTTGCTTGTTTGGGGAATTGAACTCCACAGTTTCTAGACTACTGTTATGTCTTAAAGAAGAGATTCTCTCTATTAATGATGCTATTTCGCGAATCTATCGAAAGTAACACCTAATGATGGTGGTGATTCATAGCAAGTAGATTTCATCAAATGCTATCCAATTCCAGCTTTTTCGATGCTGTGGAGTGTGGACTACCAGCAGAGAGTCCGAACAATGAGAGATCAGGAATCCTTTGAGTAACAGTACCGTACAAAGATATCTAGGATTGAAGGATCCTAATCCATTAAGTAACAGGTCGTGTTAGGAAAGGTCAAGGGCCTAAGCATCTAGCATATAAGGATGTCCAGTGTCTATGTTAGAGAAACAAGAATCAAACTGATCTCCCCGAAGTAATTCTCTCATCTAAACCTATGTTTACCAACCCCTCCCCACCATTCTGGCAGCCTTAAGTCTGAATTGGATGTCGAGGTAGTTAATTTATCTTTTCTGTAAGTATTATAGTTCATGCTTTTATAAGAAAATTACAATTAACAAAATGTTCGCACTAAGAAATCTATAATGTTCCCTTTATAGCTTTGGGTTTTTCATGTGCGCAAGTCTCTCTGGAGAAACAGAACATTAAGGGTAAATGTGTCTGATGATGGTGAAATTGTTCACAAAGGAGGTACGCATCGCTTATCAACCTGTTATATTTGAGGATCTATGTTACTTAATTTTGTAAATGAAGTTTCACACATTTGTCATTACATTTTTGTTATATATTTCCCATTAGTTTCTCTCACCATCCTTTGCTTTCGCCACTGTGTGGTCAGCGCTAGTTAGACCCAGCCGGGCACTAGGTGATAGCAGAGCAGTGAGAAACATCTGAGCACTTTGGGCTATTGATGATGTGAGAATTTGCCGAGTAGCATGTTGCAGTACAGATGCAAACTTTAAGTTCTTGCTTGTCAGGTTGTATTACTCTTGCAGAAATACCCCCACAATGCATTTTTTTAATCTTAAATAGTAATATTTAGACCTCACATAAATGGCAGAAATTTAACTCTTGTATTGCTCTAAATAAAGTAGGTCCCAAGTATAACTATGACCCAAAATGATGTAAGAAATAGCAGCTATCAAACCGAGAAAGCAGAAAGCCCTAAGATTAGAGTAAATAAAGAAGCATTAGGATACACCACAAGCAATAGGTCAGGCCTCACAAGCCTCTACTTCCAAAGGCATCAGGACTACATACTTTTCATACAAGTTTTCGGAAGTGCCAGGATTGCATAGCCACTACTTTCTTACTACTCTTCCTGGAGCTGTACTGCATCATCAACACATACTCCCTCCATTCCAAAATAGTCTACATCCTAGAAAAATTCAGACAAATTAGCGAAACATTTATTAGTACTACTTAGTCAAGCACAAAGCATGCAGTGTATTAATTGATCACAGAAAACAAAGCCTTTGTACCAATTACCCATAGCTTAATTAATGGTAGCCATGCAATTTGCCCAATTGACTTACTCCCTCGTACTTGATTACCCAATTTTCTCTCTCAACTTAATTAGTACTACGTGTGACCCAGCTAAGATGTAGAGTATTTTGGAACTTAACAAGGATCCAGAATGTAGACTATTTTGGAATGGAGGGAGTACTTCAGTTTCTCTGGACGCCTCCATTCAATCCCTTCCTCTGTTGTATATGAATCTGCCTCTGAACTTTGCTTCTGATATGTCTTATCTTTAGACCTCTTGTCCTTTTATTAAGGTCATTCATAATAACAGATCGGAAACTTTTATAGCCTTGAAATTTCTTGGTTGCAATCCCTTACCTAAGGTCAATTTTCTACATTAATTATTGCCTAATTTCATCCAAAATCAGCAATGGGCAGTGCTTTTAGTTTCTTTGTCTTGCTGTTGGACTCTGCTAGATTGTTATTTGACACACTCCACTTAGCAGACTTCATTGAACTTGTTTCTAGACCATACTTTTTGGTAGTGTCCATCCATTTATTTCTAGACTTCATGTTTTGCACAGTTTTTTTCCCATGTACTCCCTCCATTCCAAAATAGTCTACATTCTGGATCCTTGTTAAGTTCCAAAATACTTTACATCTTAGCTGGGTCCCACGTAGTACTAATTAAGTTGAGAGAGAAAATTGGGTAATCAAGTACGAGGGAGTAAGTCAATTGGGCAAATTGCATGGCTACCATTAATTAAGCTATGGGTAATTGGTACAAAGGCTTTGTTTTCTGTGATCAATTAATACACTGCATGCTTTGTGCTTGACTAAGTAGTACTAATAAATGTTTCGCTAATTTGTCTGAATTTTTCTAGGATGTAGACTATTTTGGAATGGAGGGAGTAGGTAGCATGCTTCATAGGGGAAAATGAGGCTCTGACCTGGGCGGCAGCTGCCCCGCAGCATCGACGGCCTCTGAGGCATCACGATTCGAAAATCCAGAGCACTGATTGCTGTATAGGAAACGTATAAGTTTTGCCAAATACAGATAGTGGGCCCAAAAGCTGGATGAACAGACCTGACATTGTCTTGTGTCAGGGCGAGACTGGGTTGCTCCATGCATGGGCACACTTCACGTGAACCAAAAGTTACCAGATCTTTAATGACATCTCCCAGCGACCAATTTTTTTTTAGAGTACTAGCCTGTACATCTTCTTCATGTTTTGTAATCACGGCGCAAACTCCAAGCGCTAGCATAATTCGGTTCGCCCAGAAAGTACAAAATGAATTAATTGGGGCAACAAAATGGACCGCACAATTTTTCAAAAAGTTTTGAAAATGTGTGCTACATGTATGAAAATCCGAGAGAAAAATCGGCAAGCATCTTCATATTTTATGTGCGCGCCATGAAGCGCTGCAAGAAAAGGTTTCCTTTTTCTCTGTAAAAAAGACAAATTTCGATACTAGAGAAAACTTTTCATGAGACATTTCTTTGACTTTTTCGGTCCGCAATTTTATACTCCCTCAGTTTTTATTTATTTCGCGTTCTCGGTTTAGTCGACGTCAAACTTTGACAAGTTTGACGGATGTTAACTTTTTTTCTATATTCTTAGTCAAATTTGACTTTGACTAAACACAGAACGCGAAGTATAAATAAAAACGGAGGGAATAGTTTTGACAGAATCTAGACAACAAAGTATTTTGCATTGTTTTTTTTCACCAAAATAATGTTTTTTCTCGTGTAAAAGAAATTTCCAGTTCTTGACCAAAATAAAATCATGAGACATTTTATTGTCTTTTTTACACAAGCTAACAAAACTCTTTTTTACAAAACTTTACGTGTGCACATAAAGCGTGGAGATGTACCTGTGCAACCTTTTTTTGTGACATTTTGTAACAAATACAAACCTGTTAAATCACAACGCGAAACATGTTTTATTTTTGGCTACACAGAAAATGACAAACTTTAGAGGTTTTTAATTTTGCACTGTTCAACTACTTCAGGTTCGCAGTTGCCAGTTTTACACAACCTAGAACACATAGTTTCACATTAGTAAATTTTTCATTATCTACACCTAGAATTTTTGCAAAAAAAAAAGGAAGCTATAGTATTTTTTTATGCTCCATGTATTGCAAGCTCCAAAACGCGGTACTCTGCAAATTTCTACGGTAATATGTTTCGGTAAAATTAGCATGTGTGGTTCAAAATTGTGGCACTATTCTTGGTAAATTGTTACGCTAATTGCATACAACAATGATTTGTAAATGCTTATTTATAACAGACAAAGTTTATATTTTATTCGGCCACTGCACGCATTTTACAGGTGTACATATAATGAACCGGGTTAGGAGTACCTAGGACGCTATCCCATAGCTAGCTAGTAAAATAATAAAATGAGTTATTGTGAAAACGACATCTGCCGCACCTAAACATTTATTCTAGTGGTACCCCAGATCATTTAATGACTTTGTATTCCTCTTTATTCCTGTTGCATGGCTATTTTTTGCTCTTTATGTGCACATATCCCGAGGGAAACTTGAATGATGAGATTGGCAGCGGCAGCTGCCGCTGCGTTCAGATCGTCGAGTATTACTTTAAGTTCTTGCTTGTCAGGTTGTAGCATGTTGCCGAGTAGCATGTTGCAGTACAGATGCAAACTTTAAGTTCTTGCTTGTCAGGTTGTATTACTCTTGCAGAAATACCCCCACAATGCATTTTTTTTAATCTTAAATAGTAATATTTAGACCTCACATAAATGGCAGAAATTTAACTCTTGTATTGCTCTAAATAAAGTAGGTCCCAAGTATAACTATGACCCGAAATTATGTAAGAAATAGCAGCTATCAAACCGAGAAAGCAGAAAGCCCTAAGATTAGAGTAAATAAAGAAGCATTAGGATACACCACAAGCAATAGGTCAGACCTCACAAGCCTCTACTTCCAAAGGCATCAGGACTACATACTTTTCATACAAGTTTTCGGAAGTGCCAGGATTGCATAGCCACTACTTTCTTACCACTCTTCCTAGAGCTGCACTGCATCATCAACACATACTTCAGTTTCTCTGGACGCCTCCATTCAATCCCTTCCTCTGTTGTATATGAATCTGCCTCTGAACTTTTGCTTCTGATATGTCTTATCTTTAGACCTCTTGTCCTTTTATTAAGGTCATTCATAATAACAGATCGGAAACTTTTATAGCCTTGAAATTTCTTGGTTGCAATCCCTTACCTAAGGTCAATTTTCTACATTAATTATTGCCTAATTTCATCCAAAATCAGCAATGGGCAGTGCTTTTAGTTTCTTTGTCTTGCTGTTGAAGGACTCTGCTAGATTGTTATTTGACACACTCCACTTAGCAGACTTCATTGAACTTGTTTCTAGACCATACTTTTTGGTAGTGTCCATCCATTTATTTCTAGACTTCATGTTTTGCACAGTTTTTTTCCCATGTAGGTAGCATGCTTCATAGGGAAGTAGTATGTGCAGTAGACCATAGATTTTCATTCAATATAAAGGCCCTTTTGAACTTCTTTGGGAAATTGGCAGCAAGGTGTGCCTCATGCACTCCATATACGATCCACTCCCTCAAAAACGATATTCGCTGCACTCTTCAGTCCCTCAAAGACGCTATTCACTGCACTGTCCAGTCCCTCGCATGCATCTGTGGGCGCGTTTGGTAGGCTGCATCTATTTCTCATCTCCCTGGGGGCAGGTTGGCCATGGCCAGGTCTGGCAGAGCCACCCTCTTAGCCTGGTTGTGCATGTCGTTTGGTTGACTGCATGACGTCTGGCTGCATCGGCTGAAGAAACCAACTCACAACGTTTGGTTGCATGCAATCTCTTGTGCTTGGCTTGGTAGAAGCAAAGACATCTTGTTTGGTTACATGCAGCGTTCTTACTAGTGTTACCTAAATTCAAATATGGTGAGCTTACCAGTCCGCACCGCATTACATCATAACATAATGCATCACCATCTAGAAAAGCAGCAGCTTAACGATCACCACAACAAGAACTACGATGACGAAGTCCTTGATCCTGCTAGGCTTGTGATCGTTGTCCATCTGGGCAATCACCTCATTAGCCAGCATATGCTCGGCCACCGTCATGTTGCCTCCTCCGGCAACATCTTCTATGCCCTCCTGCTGCAGGAAGTTTTTGTTGCTGAACTGTGCTTCAACCAAAGTTTTGAAGCCTTCATAGCTATTGTTTGAGTAGCCGGCGACCTGCTCCTGGCAGGTTCTCCAGGAGTTGTACACTCCAGGCCGCCTCCCCCTGTATACGACGTACCAGTTCATCTACGAAGATAGGAGCAACATGAAAGGTTAGAGAAGACACGGAAGAACATCATAAGTAGACATCATTTCATAGAAGTAGAGCAGCATGCATGATCATTAGAAAAGCAGGATCACAAGTTCATCCTACCACTATGGTGTTAAACTACCACCACATCAAAAAGCGGGTGTTGTCCTACCACCAGCACCACGTCAGTAGAGGGGTTAGCATATACCACCTCATCAAAATATACAGGCCATAAGAGTAGTTTGTAAACCCTAGCTAAGCCAAAATGTACATCATCTTCTTCTTCTTCTTCATGCTGTTGCCCGCACGACCACAACAAGACACACCTACTCGGTGTAGTACTTGGCGAGGAAGGTCCTAAGCCAGAGGGTCATGTGCTGCAAATGCATGCCCACAAATGCAACCCCCTGGGCCTTGTTGTCCACAAGGTGGCCGAGAGCAACCATGAGGGCTTCCTCCGTGAACCCGACGGCATCCATGACAGCCATGTACAGGTCAGGGTGCATGTCAGTTGGCTTGCTCTCACGAATGGCCTGGGCGACATCCTTCACTGCTTCGGTCATGCTGGCGAACGCCTGGATCTCTCTTTCTCTTTCCTCCAGCAGCAGCTGCTGCGGCAGCTCTCGGATCTCCATTGGCATCAGCAGGCTTGTCCAGACCGTCAAGCACGATGGTCTCGGACTCCTAGGTCTCGCTGAAGTCTGACTGGCCACCGAGAGGATCCCCTGACCCCCTGGCAAACTTGCCGGTTGCCAACCCATAAGAGAAGATCATCTGCATCTGCGTGTAGTTCACGATGGGCTTGTTTAGGAACTCGGCGTCCTTGGGGTGATCCTACAGGTTAGGAACAAGGGTTTACATCAAAGGTTTGGAACATAGGTTCGGAACTAGGTTTGGAAGATGTGCTAACCGTGACATGCCCCTCGTAGTGGTCATTCTCAAGGACGATGGTGTAGGATTCCTCACACCATTGAGCCCCGCTCAAGTCACGCAGTTTGGTCACCATGAGCCACCTTTGCCTCCACTTCCTCAGGTAATTGTACACCTGAGTAGAAGTGACCTCAGCTCCATAGTGAACAAACAAAGCTTTGGCGACGGTCTTGAGGTGGCATTCTTTGAAGCCCTTGTCGGTCCTAACACGAGTCTTGATGAGAGCACACATCTGGTTAAGCACAAATGTGGACATGAAAGGAAGCCATTTCATGGTCCCCTTCACCCCAGCCTTAGCCTTGGCCACCTTGGCTTTGGCGGCCGCATCGATGGATGCTAAGTACTCTTGCACCACAGTAGAGCAAGCAGGATCGACGGGAAGAACTGGCATCTCCACCTGTGAGTCCTCAACCCATGAAGGGATCTGAGAGTCCCCAATGGGGATCAGGGGGTCGTCGCATTCCTACATCGGTTACGAATCAGTGGCTAGAACAACATTATCATAGCTCCTACACATGCTCACGGAACTACAACATCTACACAAGCTCAAGAACTTGAAGAACTACACAAGCTCAAGAACTACAACAACTACACAAGCTCAAGATTTACAACAACTACACTAGCTCAAGAAGTACATCAACTACACATGCTCAAGATCTACAACAACTACACAAGCTAAAGATCTACAAGAACTACACAAGCTCAAGAAGTACATCAACTACACATGCTCAAGATCTACAACAACTACACTAGCTCAAAATGTACAAGAACTACACATGCTCAAAGATCTACAAGAACTATTCAAGCGCAGATCTAGGTGAGCACCTAGGGTTTTGTACTTACAGGCATGGGTGAAGTCGAGGACGAAGGAGGACACCTCGAGGAAGAAGACCGTCTCCCACCGCCGTAGACACCCTAGACACCGCCGCCGCCGCCGCCTGCCGGGGAAGAGGCCGCCGCTTACCTGCTCGCCGACCGGTGGTTGAGAGCTCAGTCGGAGGGGGGAAATGGTGGCTCGATTTTGGGCGGTCACCGGAATGGGTGTAAATAGGGAGGAGTTTGGCGGGCGGTGACCGAATTTCTCCCGCCCCCTTTTTCGCTGCAGCGCGCGGGCTCCCGCCATCTCCATGCTCTCACGAGCAGCTGCAGGCGGGGGAGCGAAATTGCAGCGGAGGGGGAGAGAACGAGCCTGGCTCCCGGGGCACGGTCGATCTGAGCGTGCCTCTCGTGCCTGGCCCGAGGCTACTTTGAGGACCGTGCTGGCCTGGCCCGGGATCTCGCACAGGCAACCAATCAACGGGCCGTTGCAGCTGACGGGCCTGACCGGCCTATCTGCAGGATACCAAACGCGCCCTGTGTGAATGACCAGGCTGGATGACCAATAACCTGTTTTAGTCTTCCATGAACCAAGTCAATGTCTGAGTGGATTCTGCATCCATAACACCGTACACTACTGTTTTAGTCCCTCGCATGCATCTGTTGCGAATTTAAGAGGTAATCTCTGGGTGATGGAGCCGCCTTCAACTCAGATTTTTACAATAGCAAATAAAGACACATATGATCCAGACATTATGCATGAAGTCCACCTATCAAACTTGACCGATAAGTTAAATCATCTTTCGTAAAAGATGCACGTGGTTTTAACTTTCCATCCACTATTTTTTGTCTACACAATAAACTCGTGCTCGAGATAGTGGTTCCATGTTAAGATCCCTCTCTTGGCTGTTGCAAACACATTTCAGAATTGAAACACTGTTGCATGGTGAGAGGAAGTAATGGTAAATGCGTAGGCTGAGAAAATGCAACGGCGAACATGTAATGTTTACCTTTTGGTAGTTCATTTCCTTAATTGAGATCTGTTTCTTTGTGCAGTTCGTTGTCTTTTTGGAGAAGGGAGTAGTGCTTCACCAGGTGGGCCCAGGGGAAGACGACGGTCAATACGTGACTGAGCAGACCGAGGGATCACTGCGTACCCTCTGCGCAGGCGCTGCGCCGCAGCGGCGTCGTGGCCGAGCGCACGGACGACCATCTCGAGCGCGGCCGCGTTGATGAGGTTCTTGCGCTGCTCGAGTCGTGGAAGTGCTGCTCATCCGCCGGAAGGAGCAAGGGCCAAGACGCAGGCGCGGCCGGGAGGAGCAAGGCAGCAGGCTGAGGCCGAGACGACGAGGCGTAGGCGGCGTGGAGGGAGAGGAAGGCCGCGGCTGAATCGATCGATCAATTCAGCTCAAGCTAGCTAGCTAAGCTAGCACATACAGAGCTGATTCGATCGATCTATTTCAGCTAGCAAGCTAAGCACCCACTGCCGAGCTGACTTTGTCCTTTTTTTTCACATATATTAAACTAACGAAGAGTACACGATTATATCGATTAAAAAACAAAACTTGAACAGACTAGCAAATCTATGAGATCTTCAAGCCTTTCTTCATTTAGAAAACAATCTTGTACTTTTCTGAATGCAACCGTAAAACAATGACAAAACCACCAAATCGATCTGAGGTTCTCCTTTTAATTTTGAGCAGCAATGCCAAGGCTTTGGGCACACACGTACCATTAAATTAATCAAGCAACATCGGCAAGAGCATCATCACTGATATTTCAGGGGAAAATAACCGAACCATG
This sequence comes from Poa pratensis, assembly GCA_947311845.1. Taxonomy (NCBI): domain Eukaryota; kingdom Viridiplantae; phylum Streptophyta; class Magnoliopsida; order Poales; family Poaceae; genus Poa; species Poa pratensis. Next base: position 69,846,088 of record CAMZMU010000027.1, on the reverse strand, counting down.
TTGTCGACGTCGTTGGGAGTCGAGGGAACGAATTACCATTGTCGTAGACGTAGTAGCAGGGATAGATATTGCAAGGACAAACCTCCTCGCGGCAACAATGAGAAATAATCCAAGATTGATCTGTCGAAGCAAGATCTGAAGAACCATTTTTTTAGATAAAGGGCTTTATTACTCAATAGTTTAAGCATTACGGCCGGTCTCTACATAACAAATGCACACAGCCGAAATCCAACTGATAAAGAAAAAGTATGAATGAAAATAGACGAATTACAATCAGCAGGGAGATGTAAAACGCCTATGACATAGCAAGCTCATCGGCCTATGGGGACCAATCCGGCAATTAAGCGGCCACCCATGTTGTGACAAAATGTCCATTGCCATCTCCTCCAAGCGTGCACACGCCTCCGTAAAGAGGTCTCGATGTCTCACACGCTGTAAGATGGACTACGTACGGAGAGTACTTATGACCCACAAGTATAGTGGATCGCAACAGTATTCGAGGGAAATAAAACCCAATTTATTGATTCGACACAAGGGGAGTCAAAGAATATTTATAAGCCTTAACAGCCGAATTGTCAGTCCAGCTGCACCTGGAAATAGACTTGCTCGACACAGATTATCAGTAGCAACAGTTTTATAGCAGTAGCAGTAGAGTAAAAACAGCAGTAGTGATTGCAGTAGACAGCAGGATTGAAATACTGTAGGCATAGGGATGGATGAACGGGCGTTGCATGGATAAGATAATTCATATAATAATCAATAATCAAGACAAAGTCATTTGCAGGTGAATAATGATAAGGCATAACCATAGGCATGTGTTCCATATTTAGTCATACGTGCTCACAATGAGAAACTTGCACAACATCTTTTGTCCTACCATCCCGTTTGCAGCGGGGCTTCAAGGGAAACTAATGGTAATTAAGGTGCTCCTTTTAATAAAGCACCGGAGCAAAGCATTAACACTCCGTGAACACATGTGATCCTCACATCAAAGCCATCCCCTCCGGTTATCCCAATTGTTGTCACTTTGGGGGCTCGGGTTCCGGACAATTATATGTGTATACAACTTGCAGATATGATCTAAATTATCCTCATGATACAATAACATGTTCAGATCTGAAATCATGGCACTCGGGCCTAGTGACAAGCATTAAGCATAACAAGTTGCAACAATGACATAAAGTACTAACAACGGATACTAGGCACCATGCCCTAATGATCTTATACTCCCTCCGTTTCTTGATGTAAGGTGTATAGTTTTTTGAAGAAAAATTCATAATATAAGGTGTATTTGCTATAAATGGACAATTTGACCCATCAAAAAAATGAGATCTAGTCTCAAAATAAGGATTTAACGGATTGTATTCATATTGTGCCTATTACGAATTCATCTCTCGCTATTTTTTCCAGAAAAAAATTTAGTCCACTCTAGGCAAAAGACACTGTCTTAATATTCGTGTAGAAAACTATACACTCTATATTCAGAAACGGAGGGAGTATCTATTACATGAATGATCTTATCCAATCCCTACCATCCCTTTCAGCCTACAGCAGGGATTTACTTACACATGGATGGGGGAAACATGGATGGTTGATGGAGAGGCGTCGGTGATGATGATGGCGATGATCTCCTCCAATTCCCCGTCCCGGCGGAGTACCAGAACGGAGTTTCTGGTCCCGAAATAGGGTTTTCGGTGGCGGCGGAGCTCTGAAGTCTTTCTGGAAAAAGCGTCGATCCCCCTGGCGTTTTTAGGTCAAGTCCTTTAAGTAGTCGAGAGGGGGACGCGAGGGGGTGGCTGAGCCGGCCTCACCATGTGGTGGCGCGGCCTAGGGCCCACCGCGCCGCCACGTGGTGTGGGCGCCTCGTGGCCCGCCTCCGTCTCGTCTTCTGACTTCGTGGGTCTTCTGGTAAAATAGGGGCTTCGCGATATTTTCCGGGGGTTTTCCCGAAAGTTGAATTTCTGCACAAAAACAAGACACCATGTCAATTCTGCTGAAAACAGCGTTAGTCCGTGTTAGTTGCATTCAAAACACACAAATTAGAGGTAAAACAACAGCAAAAGTGTCCGGGAAAGTAGATACGTTTTGGACGTATCAACTCCCCCAAGCTTAGCTTATTGTTTGTCCTCAAACAATTCAGTTAACAACTGAGTGCGATAAAAGAAACTTTCACGAACACATTTGCTTCATATGATGTATACATTCTCACTGTATGGACAAATGCTTAGGCAATTCATAATAAGATGTAGGCAAATAATGTCACCTAATAGTTATGTAAACCATGAAGAGATACCAACATACTAATAACAGACAACATGAAACATATCTATCTGCAAGATTGCAATGCTCATAATAAGACATGATAAGGTGGTATCTCGCTTGCCCGAATTTGTACAGCAAAACATAAATGCCCAGGCACCTCTGAAGTTCAAGGGAAGACTAGAAGTAAATATATTAAAGGTAAAAGCATCAAAGTTATACCACAGTTAACCGCATTCTGGGACAAGCACATTAAACTAAGAATGACAACTATGCTCTCGAGAAGGTGCTCAGAAAAAGGATGGTGACTCAACATAAAAATAAAAGATTAGCCCTTCGCAGAGGGAAGCAGGGATTAACATGTGCTAGAGCTTTTTATTTTTTAAACAGAAGTAAAATTGTTTTGGGAGGTGGTTGTTCCTGTGAACGAATGGCAATAGAGTTTATGTTATCTTCCATACTAAACAAGTTGAGAGCGGTTCCGAGATGTTGATATTAGGCATTTATAGCATGCGCTTTATATATAGTTTGACACTCCTCCCAACCTTTGCTTACACAAGCCATGGCTAACCGAATTCTCGGGTGCCTTCCAACAATCACATACCATGGAGGAGTGCCTATTCTATTATTTTAGTTTTTTGATGTTAAAATGGTCTAACTAGCTCTTTGCAAAATTAGTGACAACCAGATGAAGCATGCAATTCGAGGTACTTAATTTAGTATGGAAGATAACAAACCCAACTACTACTTCCTCATGAGCTAAAAACAGTGTCACAAATGAGAAGTAGTTTGAAGGTTTTAAAGGTAGCACATGAAAATTTACTTGAATGGTTTGAAATGCCATGCATAGGAATTTATAGTGGACTCTTTGGAATACTTGGTTTTCAGGGATTTGGAAGCACGAGCAGCATTCCCGCTCAGTACAAGTGGAGGCTAGCAATAGACTAGGAAGCATAAAAGTGATACAAGAACTCTGAGGCAAAGTAAATCATCAAGGCTTAATTGACTTTTTGTTTTTCAGTCATATGCATGCGTGAGCATGTGCCAAGTCAATTCAAATGAATCATTCAGAGGAGGATACCACAATGTCATACCCTTTTATGAATAGAACAATGCAAGCAAACATCAATATAACATGCCACCCACTATTAATAAATTGGAACTGATCATAAGAGAACATGAACTACTAAGCATCCACTAAATGACATATACCTCACATGAACCAACTAAGCATGTTCACATGGATGAGTATATGTACAAAAATGAAAACAAATAGAGTTCATACCAGCCTCTCACCCCAACTCGAATTGTCGTAAATCGTCATTATTGCTTTTCACTTGTGTGGCTTGAATGATATGAAATGATAACCAAGCTCCACTGGAGTCACGGAAGGCTGTCGAACTCTGCAGCAAACTATACAAAACCGAAAAAGAACAACAAATATTTTTGGGTTTTTCGAATTTAAAACAAGAGCAAAAAGAACAAACAATAAAGCAAAATATTTTTGGATTTTTGAATAACAAACCGAATTTAAATAACTAAGCAAACTAATACTAGAGACTTAAAGAAACAAATAAAGAGAAACAACAGAAATATTTTTGGTCTTTTTGTGTTTTGGAAAGCAAAAGCAAAACAAGAAACAAAAAAAAAGAAAATCGAAACATGGATATACAAAGTACCGACAGAACATGATATATAATGAGTGAGATGTCGGTATACCTCCCCCAAGCTTAGGCTTTTGGCCTAAGTGGAGATCAATCGTAACGTGGGTAGGAACTCCAGGCTGGTGGATCATACCTGGCGTGCTCATAATCTGGCTCCACTGAGAAGAAGAAGAAGCAGAAGGCCAGCGTACCCAGGATGCGGGGTGGGAAACCTGTGTCAGAGGACTGGGCGAAGTCATCTTCAGCCCACTCTCCATCATCCTCTGCGTGATGGCCATATTTCTCCATGTATGCATCAAGCTCATCCTCCGAGTGACCAACTTCCCTGGAATCAAGGTTAAACAAAAGAGGTGCAGGCAAACCGACTATTCGGTCGACTTAACTACTCTCCACCCTGATTTCTTGAAAAAGTTATCTCATAAGACAAGCTATTCAAATCAGCCCAATTAGAAACAAAGTTGTGTTTTATCATGGAATTAATATCAAGTTTCTCTATGGGGAGCTGAACATCCAGACGGTGAGGTACTACACCATGCATAGCTAATAACGAGAGCAATGAGACCCCCACAAAATCCCCCTTTCTCGCGGTTAGTAGCAAGACGGAAAGCTATCAAAGCACCCAAATTATAGCTCCTATCTCGTTGCAAAGCGCTGCTAGGAAAGCCAAGTCATGAACAGATAATTTACTTGCAACTTCCTAGCAAGAACGCACTTTGAAACGAAATAAGCAAAATATCGAATAGATGGGAGTTGAATACTTCGAATTTTACCATTCTCATCTGAGAGACTTCTTCCTTGGCAGATATCCTTGTACAAGTCCATCAGTGGCTTTGGCTGCCCTCTTATCTTCTCTCGCGATCCCCATTGGGGCACCCTAATGGCTGCACAAAAATCATCAAAGGGCAAGTTGACAGTTTTATTGTAAATTTTGTAGCGAACCATGGGGTTAGGTGAAGACCAATCGAAACTGAAATCCTGCACCACAGACACAGTTAGTTTTGCATATTGGTAAGGTTCACCAACAACAAAATCTTCCAATCCTGCATTAGAGATTAGAGTTTGAAATCTTGCAGAATCCCTGCACTCCTCATGAACTCTGAGCATGGATAGATGGAGGGGAAACACCCTCTTCACGATGGACTCTCATGACTTCATGCACCACCAATTCATGCTGGTTAGTTGGTGCACATTCACTCCATTTCTGAAATTTTTGGCAAACACTATAAAAATTGATTTTGAGACATCTAAATGAAGGGAACTACTATAGAAACTTGCTAGAGGATTAAACATGCATCAAAACTAATTATTCTAACATAGAACAAGCATGCAAACTCACTTAACATGTCACCTACAGCAGCAAAATACTCAAGAAATACTCCACTAAACAAAATTCTACTTGGATATTCGGAGGAGTCACATACCGGAGAGCAAATGCCCCAAATCTCAGCAGCAAAGATGGGCTGAGCAAGGAGATCGAAAATCGCGAGCAAGAACAGCAAGAACGGGTTTGAGCAATGGAGATGTGTTTGGTCGGAGAGAGAAAGAGGTGGTAGGTGGTGAGTGAGTGGAGGGCCAGGTGGGCCCTCACCATGCCACGGCGCGGCCAGATGCCTGCCGCGCCACCATGTGGTGAGGTGGCATGGTGGGTCCCCCTGGTCAGCCCAGGCACTCCCACGTTGCTCTTTCAAAAATAGGACCATGGTATAATTTTTATAAATTTTTGAAACTTTCAATTTGGACAATTTCTGGTGTTTAAGATAATAAATTCAGGGCAGAAAAATGATTTTCAAAATCAAACTCAACTAAACTTTTGCAAACTAAGCAGCATTACAGTAGGTAAAACAAGGATGAGGAATAAAATGTTGTTTAGCACCTTCATGTATAAAATATATTTGTTAACAAGGTTGATCAAGTCTTGCCACCAAATAAATTTTATATGACACAAAGAATTAAACATCATGAGACAATCATGTTACCTTGAATTGTATTGATATGGATCCAATCATAATGTTTTGATATCCTTCTTGATGATCATATATAGGGCAATCAATACTTCCCACTTTGATAGTTCTAAAATTAGAAATTGTATTAACTCCAAATATTTGTCCACTTTCTTGGGGAAATAAACAGTATGCTCTTTGTCATTCACATTGAAAGTTACTTTTCCTTTATTGCAATCAATAACAGCACCTGCAGTATTTAGAAAAGGTCTCCCAAGAATAATAGACATATTATCATCTTCAGGCATTTCAAGCACAACAAAATCAGTTAAAATCAAACAATTATTAGCCACTTGAACAGGGACATCCTCACAAATGCCAACAGGAACAGCAGTAGATTTATCAGCCATTTGCAAAGATATATCAGTAGGTATCAGTTTATCAAGATAAAGTCTCTTATAAAGAGAGAAAGGCATAACACTAACTCCTGCTCCCAAGTCACATAGAGCAGTTCTAACATAATTATTTTTGATGGAACAAGGAATGGTTGGTATACCTGGATCTCCAAGCTTCTTTGGAACCTTGCCATTGAAAGAATAATTAGCAAGCATAGTAGAAATTTCCTCATTAGGAATTTTCCTTTGTTAGAAACAATATCTTTCATATACTTTGAATAAGGAGGCAATTTAATAGCATCAGTCAAAGGAATTTGCAAGAACAAAGGTTTCATCCAATCACAAAATTTATTATAGTGTTCTTCTTCCTTTGATTTGAGTTTCTTAGCAGGAAAGGGCATTTGCTTTTGGACCCAAGGTTTCTCTCATTACCATGTTTCTTAGCAATGAAGTCTTCCTTAGTGTACTTTTTACTTTAGTATGCTTTTCAGGTTCCTCTTCAATTTCTTCTTTATCAGAAGCATCATTCTTATCATTATCATTGTTATGTTCATTACCACTTTCAGTTTCAGCATCAGAAATAGATATACTATTAGGATCATTAATAGGTTCAGAGGATTCTACAACAGTTTTATGTTTCTTCTTCTTTTTCTTAGAAGGAGCACTAGTTTCATTAACTCGTTGAGAATCTTGTTCAATTCTTTTAGGATGCCCTCAGGATATAAAGGATCCTGAGTAGAAATACCTCCTCTAGTTGTTACTTCACAAACATGTTTCTCTTTATCCCTAGAGGCATTAACTAACAATCTTTTTGCACTTTAGTGAGTTGATCAATTTGAGTTTGAACCATATGAAAATGTTTAATAAGCATTTAACATCATTGGAGGTTCTCTCCACAATATCATGCAATTTACTAATAGCTTGAGAATTTTCCATTAAATGATTTTCCACTCTCATATTAAAGTTATCTTGCTTAACAATATAATTATCAAACTCATCTAAGCATTGATCAGGAGGTTTAGAGTAGGGAATATCTCCATCATCAAACCGTTGGAGAGAGTGTACCTCAATTATGGATGAGGGGAATTGGCTTACATAATTCTTCTATAGGTGGTAGGTTCTTCACATTTCAGATTTAATACCCTTCTCTTTAAGAGATTTCTTGGCTTCCCTCATCACTTCATCATTTAATTCAATCATGCCTCTCTTCTTCAGTATTGGTGTTGGGGTCGGTTCCGGTAAAGTCCAATCATCATGATTTTGGCTTATTTTAGCCATTAATTCCTCAGCTTCATCTGGAGTTCTTTTCCTGAAAACACAACCAGCACAACTATCCAGGTCTGTCCTAGATTTAGAAGTTAGTCCATTATAGAATACTAGGAAACGTGCCCGTGCGTTGCAACGGGAGAGAAAAATCTTTGAAAACTATCACAAACTTGATCTCCAAGAGTGATGTTTCCCAAGGGAGCTGAAGCTGGCAGACTCAGCCAATCATGTATCCCTTCTGGTTCAACATATTTCTTCCATGCAAAAACTCCTTTGTCGAACCTATAAATACCAACCTATAAACCAACATACTCACAAAACTTCCCGGTGCTCTAAAATTTTCTTCCGAAAAGAACCCAGTGCTCTAAACAGACCCGTAGTAGTATTACATCCAGATTTGAACAATCCCTTCTGGTAAGATGCTCGTGCGTGGGTTGATATTTATTGACCAGTGCTTTTAACATTATTGTCGTACTCAACAGGTTTGCTCATTGCCCTCACAATCAGAGCTAACAAGAAAAGCAATACGTGTATATCAACATAGTCTACTTGTGCTATACCACACAGAGCTCAAAGAGATATGAACACTGCAACTGACAGTGTACAACTAAATCATCAGGATTCTTTATATTCGCTCGTCGTCTCGTCCTGTACCATGGATTTGTAACTGCTAAAACTTATTCAGAGTAAGTAGATTACAGACAAGTTAAGCTGGTAACAGGTACACAATGATGGCATGATTAATGAACTGTTAAGACTTAAGACAGTAGGAAGACGAAGTGCAATTGAAATGAAAAGGCATAAAAGAATATGCTTGAGGAGTTTGCGTATACCACAAAAATAACAACACCCAGAGCAACCTATCTTACATATTCCTTTCAGAAATACATTTCGTCAAAGTTCGGTGTCTTATCCATTGAAATTAGCTGCAAATAAATACACAGAGGTATGATGACTTAATAAAAGGATGATGCTACAACTTAGTTTCCAAATTACCACTAAACATAAGCCTCACATCTATCCAGATATGGTCAGAGAATATGAATGCAGCAGCTCTATCTTGAAAAAGGATGAGCAATGTGACCAAGAAGCTTCAGTATGCATGAGAGCAAGTAAAGCATGGCTGTTTGCAAAGGCATGAACAATCAGCTCTGCATTTTTAGCCTCACCCTGTTGATAAGAGAGAACAAAAGCAAAATTCTAGTAGATTAAAACTGGGCGATTACCATAGATTCAGAACAACTAAATAAATAACACCTACTGATTATATCAAACATTTATAGAACTTGAAGACACACACCACAAGTCCACTGTCCACAACATATATAGAAGATTCTCCTTTGCAAGCACGCGCTGACAATTCTTACGGTATGATCTGATGTGCTCACCTCAACAGAAAGAAGATATACCTTGTCTTACAAATAGCAAAAAATAGACATCTCACTCAAATAGTATGAACATCTCCGAGGAGACTAAACGAATACATGAATAGTCTTTATGTAACTAAGAGAGATTGAACAACGCTTAAAAATTAAAGATGGCATGATCTTTGAGTTTCTTCCAACATGACTGCCTCTGTGTCATTGACCAAAACGACCAATGTTACCTGCAGAAGCTAATTGTAGACAAAGGGATTGGGAGACTAACGTATCTCCGTCCCAGTTAGTTCTACAGAAAAATAGACAATTGACTAAGAATGCAACAGATATAGTGGATTAGGTAGCCAGAAAGCATCAGGATTCAGAGAAGAGCAACCTGTTGGTCCGAAAGCAATTGTGTCAGCAGCTTTTTTACCTTCACCGAGGAAGTGCAAGAGAGCGTCTTGTGCACAGCTGCATCGGCCAAGTCGAGGTGTCTCATGGAGACCGGAGCTCTGGGGTTGGGGCGGCAGCGGACGGCCCCGGGACAGAGAACAGGTGCTCGGGGCATTCAACGACACCACCGCTTCCAACCACCACAAGCCAAAATGTGACCAGCAGCGAACCTACAGCAGCGTCCACCAAGCTCACCCTCGCCGAGCCGCCGCTCTGACCCACATCACACCGCCATCAGAGCCAAAACTCCATCACCGAAGCCCAACAACTTCACCTCGGCACCTCGCTGTCCGCCACTGAGCACGGCAAGCACTACATCAACCCCGTACACCTCCTGGCCACACCCGTTCCGAACGACCGCGCCCCGCACGGCCGCCGGCGAGTGGAGAAAGCAGATCGGCCAATCTCTCGCAAGATCTCGATCTGCCGTGGAAGAACTCCACGACCAAGCCATCCTGACCTCCACCGAGCCGCATCCCTGCGCCCCATATCGCGCCTCTGCACCAGCGCCCAGCACAGCACCTCCGAGCCGCACGCCGTCCCCGGGGCCCCCGCCCCGGCGTCCTCGCTCCTCGCCGGCAAGAGCCAGCCCACCAGGCACGCGAGCTCCCTCCCGAGTCCCGACCACCTTTGGTAGCAGGGAGGCCCGCCGCCACCGCGGCGCCCGTCTGCGGCAGCGGCGGCAAGGGGGAGCGGCCGAGCTGTGCTCGAGATGCGGCGGCGAGGGAGTCGCCCCCGGGTCGCCCGGATTGTCCGTCGTCGGTGCCGCGCGCGAGGAGAACAGGGGAGGCTGCGGCAGGTTTTTTTTCTCCTTCGGGTGACGATTGGAAAAAAAAACGAAACGTTTTTCTGACTTATGGGTGGCAGTGGTGGGTAATATTTCTGAGAACACAGGGGTACAATCGGAAAAAAATGACGTACGAGAAGAAGGCTTAATGCTTTTATTATTAGGTATAGATATCAAGAAGTTCATTTTTGGCCAATTGATGTCTAGGCCGAGCCCTAATTAGAGAACAAAACCTTGCCCAAGATTCAGGCATTTTCTCTCCTTTAATCTGTTTAAAGTTAAAAATTCTCCGCAAGGCAGCATGTTGAGCACTAGCAGGAAAATATTTCTGAAAGAAAACATTAAGCAAACCAATAAGACTATCAATAGAACCAAGAGACAAATTATTATACCAAGTTTTAGCTTCATCTTTCAATGAGAAAGGAAATTTTTTAGTAACAATGTAACTGCGTTTCTTTATATCATCAGAAAATAAACTACTCAAAGTAGAGAGCTCATTCATGTGTTCTACATCACTTTCATTTTCAGTACCACAAAAAGGTTCTTTCTCAACAATGGATATATGTGACAAATTAAGAGAGAAGTCATAATCCTTATCTTTAATGTTTATAGGAGATGTAGCAAATTTAGCATCAGGAGATAGTTTATATCTAACAACATGTCTTGCAAGAAGATTTTTAATATTACTTGCACCACTAGTAGCATGACATTCATCAATAAAATCATCATCAAGTTCTACATAAGTTTCATCAAGATCATCATAAGTAAAATCTCTCAACTCAGGTGAATCAACAGGGTAGTGGGACTTCCACTAGGTGTTTCAGCATTTTCAATTTGTTTAGATTTAGCAATTGTAGCATCTAGAAAAGGGCCTAATGAACCACTTTCATCAAGAACAGTAGAAGCATCATCAAAATTATTAGAAGCATTTTCAGATTCAGTAGAAGTAACAGTGTGTGTAGCTTGTGGTGGTGTAACAAGTTGACTTATCACAGACGGTGAATCAAGAGCAGCAGAGGTACTCAGAGTCGTACCTTTCCTTGTAGTGGATGACAATATATGGACCTTCTCATCATGAGCTTTACCCATGATGAATTAATTGCAGCGAACAATATCACTCTCAGGTGAGCTTATAAGTAGAGCTATGCTCCCCAGCAACGGCGCCAGAAAATAGTCTTGATGACCCACAAGTATAGGGGATCGCAACAGTTTTCGAGAGAAGTAAAAACCAATTTATTGATTCGACACACGGGGAGCCAAAGAATATTTATAAGACTTAACAGCTGAATTGTCTGTTCAGCTGCACCTGGAAATAGACTTGCTCGACCCAAATTATCAGTAGCAACAGTTTTATAGCAGTAGCAGTAGTGAAATAATAGCAGCAGTAGAGTAAAGACAGCAGTAGTGATTGCAGTAGACAGCAGGATTAAAATACTATAGGCATAGGGATGGATGAACGGGCGTTGCATGGATAAGATAATTCATATAATAATCAAGACAAAGGCATTTGCAGGTGAATAATGGTAAAGCATCCAAGTACTAAGTAACCATAGGCATGTGTTCCATATTTAGTCGTACGTGCTCGCAATGAGAAACTTGCACAACATCTTTTGTCATACCATCCCGTTTGCAGCGGGATGCTAGAATAAAATAGGACCAAAAGACGGAGGTTTCTGAACTTTTTATGCTGTATGCCTAAGTTTCCAAACTCGTCTTGAAGGTTACTTTACCAGAGAAGTAGGTCCTATTTTCAAGCGTTTATAACATATCTGGAAGATATTCAGCGTCCTTTTCTACCTTTTAAAAGGAGTGGTGATGGTACTTTCTAATCACTTGCTGCCGTTACTCAATAGTTTTCTGTTGAGGTCTATCCCGTAGAGGTAGTCAAATTGGATCAGTGATCGATTTCTAGGTTTCGTCGTAAACCTAATTGGTTGCCTCAAGGGAAACTAATGGTAATTAAGGTGTTCCTTTAAATAAAGCACCGGAGCAAAGCATTAACACTCCGTGAACACATGTGATCCTCACATCAAAGCCATCCTCTCCGGTTATCCCAATTGCTGTCACATTGGGGCCTCGGGTTCCGGACAATTATATGTGTATACAACTTGCAGATATGATCTAAAACAATGATTATCCTCATGATACAATAACATGTTCAGATCTGAAATCATGGCACTCGGGCCCCCGTGATAAGCATTAAGCATAACAAGTTGCAACAATGACATAAAGTACCAACAACGGATACTAGGCACCATGCCCTAATGATCTTATATCTATTACATGAACGATCTCATCCAATCCCTACCATCCCCTTCAGCCTACAGTAGGGATTTACTCACACATGGATGGGGGAAACATGGATGGTTGATGGAGAGGCATCGGTGATGATGATGACGACGATCTCCTCCAATTCCCCGTCCCGGCGGCGTGCCAGAACGGAGTTTCTAGTACCCGAAATAGGGTTTTCAGTGGCGGCGGAACTCTGGAGTGTTTCTGGAGAAAGCGTCGATCCCCCCGGCGTTTTTAGGTCAAGCCCCTTAAGTAGTCGAAAGGGGGACGCGAGGGGGTGACCGAGCCGGCCACACCATGTGGTGGCGCGTCCCAGGGCCCACCGCGCCGCCATGTGGTGTTGGCGCCTCGTGGCCCACCACCGTCTCGTCTTCTGGCTCCGTGGGTCTTCTGGTAAAATAGGAGCTTCGCGATATTTTTCGGGGATTTTTCCGAAAGTTGGATTTCTGCACAAAAACAAGACACCAGGGCAATTCTGCTGAAAACAGCGTTAGTCCATGTTAGTTGCATTCAAAACACACAAATTAGAGGTAAAACAATAACAAAAGTTTTCGGTAAAGTAGATACGTTTTGGACGTACCAAGTACTTGTGCATTTGTAGAGTACATGCAAAAGAGAAACATCTTTGTCATTGAAAACCTTGTCATTTCTACTAAGCCAAAGCGACCATATAATGGCAATCGCTCTCACCCTAATAACCGTTCTAAGCTTCTTATCCATCTCATGTAACCAGTTGCCAAAAATATTTGCAACAGACTTGGTTGGATGTAAGTTAGATGCTATTTGGATAGATGACCATATAGAACGAGTGAAATCGCACTCGAAGAATAAGTGTTTAATTGTTTCTTGTTGCGAACAAAACATACACTTGGTACTCCCATGCCAATTCCGTTTGACAAGATTATCTTTGGTTAAAATGACACCCTTACGAAGATACCACGAAAAACCTTTATTTTAAGTGGAATCTTCACTTGCCGTATTTTCTTATTATCATCGAATGGAATATCAGAATACGCAAGCGCCATATACATGTAGTCTACTGAGAACTTCCCATTCCCGCATAGGTTCCATCGAAATTCATCGGAACTTTGTGTAAGTTGGATAGACTCCAACCGTGCCAGCAAGGCATTCCAAGACGTTAATCTTGCACTGAGTAAATCCCATCTGAACGTCACATTGGGGGGCGAACACTGCATAACAGTAGCAATGGTATCCCCTTTGTGGCGTACAATATCATATAGAGCCGGATATTGCTCCCGGAGGGTGGTATTTCCTAACCATTTATCCTCCCGGAATCTAATCTCCGTGCCATCCTTAATATTAAACACACCAAGGCGAAAGAAATGTTTCTTAGTCGCCATTAGCCCAGCCCAAAAGTGGGAGTCACCAGGTTTCCAAAACACCTGTGACACCGCCTTCGTGCCTATGTATTTTATTTTTAGGAGTGTTTGCCAAATACCATCTTCGGTTAGCAACTTAAACAACCACTTCCCTAGGAGGGCTGAATTCTTGATGCTAAGATCATGAATACCTAACCCTCCCTGATCCTTTGGTCGACAAACAACATCCCATTTAGCCAGTCGATACTTCTTTTTCTCACCATCCCCTTGCCAAAAGAATCTTGATCAGAAATAATCCAGTTTATGTAAGATTCCTTTAGGCAACTGGAAGAAAGATATCATATACAGTACCATATTTGTAAGTACTGAATTAATGAGAACAAATCTTCCACCTAGGCATAGTAATTTACCCTTCCAACTAGCTAGCCGCACTTGCAGACGTTCCTCGATATGCTTCCATTCCGCATTAGTCAGTTTCCTATAATGAATTGGGATACCCAAATACATTATAAGGAATTGACCGCACTCACAGTCGAATATATCAACATACTGAGCAGCTGCTTCATGTGCATCGCCAAAGCAAAACAATTCATTTTTATGGAAATTGTTTTTTAATCCTGATAATTGTTCGAATGCTGACAATATCAATTTCAGATTCGACGCCTTATCTAGATCATGTTCCATAAACAGTATTGTATCATCTGCATATTGAAGAATCGAAAGTCCTCCATCGACAAGATAAGGGACAACGCCATCAATTTGGCCATCCGCTTTTGCCATCTCAATCAAGATAGTCAACATATCGGCCACTATATTAAATAGTATAGGCGATAGTGGATCACCTTGTCTTAAGCCTTTTTTTGTTTGGAAGTAGTGGTCGACGTCATCATTGACTTTTATCGCTACACTACCTCCCTCCACAAAGTTGCGGATCCATTCACACCACGTATCCGAGAACCCTTTCATTCTCAAGGTTTGTAGCAAAAATGGCCACTTTACTTTGTCATAAGCTTTTTCAAAGTCAATTTTGAAAATAACCCCATTAAGTTTCTTCGTATGCATTTCATGTACGGTCTCGTGTAGAACCACGACCCCATCTAGTATATTCCTCCCTTGCATAAATGCAGTTTGGGTAGGTTTTACTACATGATCTGCAACAGAATTCAGCCGGATAGTCGCTACTTTTGTAAAGATCTTGAAGCTAACGTTCAGGAGGCATATAGGTCGATACTGTTGTATCCTCTCGGCCCCCTGAACCTTAGCTAGCAAACGATTTCCCCAAAATTAAGGCGAAACAGTTCGATTTGACCGGCATGTAAACAGCTGAATAATTCGAACAAATCGGACTTAATAGTTTCCCAAAAATGCTGGTAAAATTCAGTAGGGAATCCATCAGGCCCAGGTGCCTTATTGTGCTCCATTTGGAAAAACCCCTTGCTTATCTCTTCTTCAGTGAAGGGTGCGATGAGCAAGTTATTTTCTTCCGGAGTAACTTGGTTAATATCATCCGTTCGTGACTCCTCAAGAGTGAAGTTACCCTTCTCCGGAGCCCCGAACAGACCTTTATAGTAGTCGGTAATATAAGCTTTGAGCACTTCCTGGCCCTCGATCAGGCCCTCATCTTGGTGGAGAGAATGAATGAGTTTCCTCCTATGTCTGCTATTAGCGACATTATGAAAGTATCTCGTATTCGAATCTCCTTGCAAAATGAATTGTGCCTTAGACCTTTGGTACCATTTAAGCTCTTCTTCTCGCAACATCCGTCCCACCTGCTCATTCGAGTGCCGTTTTAGGTCACTCTCATTTGCCGACAAGGGACCGTGTTCTGCAATTTTATCGAGCTCATCAATAGTAGAACACATGCGCTCTTTTTCTTTTTTAAGCATACCGGTTGTGTGTCGTGCCCATCCATGCAAGAATTTACGCAAATTGCGCATCTTTCCATTCCAACGTTGAATAGCATAGTTTTCCACAACCGTTTTAGCCCATATCCTTTTAACCAAATCATCAAAACCATCACGTAACAGCCATCCTAATTTGAATTTGAATTGGGGTTTAGCGAACGGTTTCAATGCACCAGCAGTAAGGAGTATGGGGGCATGATCCAAAAAAGCCTCAACACGCTCTAAAGCCCGACCCGATACCAATGGATATTTATCCTCCCAATGGGAATCCATCAGTACCCGGTCTAGCTTTTCGAAAGTTGGCTCGGGGAGACTATTAGCCCAAGTGAATTGTCTCCCCGTCATATGGACCTCCCTTAGTGAGAAGCTATCAATTACATCATTGAATAAGAGAGACCAATGACCATCAAATCTGCCCTTGCTTTTCTCGTGACGGTATCTTAGCATGTTGAAATCCCCTCCTATAAGAATAGGGTGTGGGTTGTCCTTAGCTAAGTTAACCAATTCCTGAAGAAAAGTAGCCTAAACTCTTCTTGGGCGGCTCCATACACAGCAACCAAACTCCATATAAAGTTGTCGGACTTGTTTCGGATATTAAATTTGATGTGAAAATCACCATCCGAGCGGTCCAACAGCTCCATGGTATCCGTTTTTATGCCAAGTAGCATGCCACCCGATCTCCCTCGAGGGGGACAAGAATGCCAAGTAAACTCCACACCACCAGAAAGGCGATCTGTAGAGTACTTGGAAAATCTCGTCTACCCGTCCTCGAAATAGCCAAAAAATCCAACTTATAATCCCTCACATGATGCGCAATATTTAAATGTTTAGCCAAGTCGCCAAGACCTCTGCTATTTTCAAATATGCCATTCATTGGGAAACAATTGGGAATTTTGACTTTCTCGCGCTTTTACGCGATGATTTATTCTTTTGACTTTTAGCGGATTTAGATCTCCGGCCGGAAGCATACAGGTCATCAAAAAATCCCAGCTGGGCCTCGTCTAATTCCAACTCCGTAACCTCCCCTACAAGATGTGATAGAAGATGTCCATCTAAAGTGTCATTCACTTCAACATCATCTATAGAAGAAGAAACCGGCCTACTCGAAACACTAGGTGATACCTTGCGGCGATCATATTCTACATGTCTCAAAATCTTAGCCGATAAAACCACATCCTTTTCATTCCTCCCTAAACTGACTCCTACCTTAGACAACTGAGCTGACAATTTAGACGGTGAAAAAGCTAAGAATGACTGCGCAGAAGACGTACCAGGAGTCGGAGTAGAGAACAACCCCGCTTTGCGCCACATCGCCTTGGTCATGGTGTCCTCATCCGTCGCTGACGCGCCATCCTTCCCCATTAGGTGGCGCTCGCTACGCCTAGGCGTGGCCATAGGTAGAGATTGCCCCCCAACAGGTGTGACCGTGGTGGGAGAGGACAGTGGTGGTGTAGCTCCCCTCTCCACCACAGAGACAGTCGATGTAGCCGGCGAAGACGGCGAAGACACCACAGGGGAGGGCACGGTTGTTGTAGCAGCCCCCGCCACTGTAGTGTCCGACGTCGACGATGGCGGGCTCACTCCGGTTGCCACGCTTGGGCAACACAGTGAACCCACCACTAGAGCAGTTGAAGCCTGACCGGAGCTGCATCCCGCTGGGGCAACCCCGTGCAGCCCACCACCCGTCACAGACGTCTCCAGGCGATGCTGCACTCCAGGCGACGCCCGGGCATCAGCGAGTAATCTGTCGCGTGCCTCCACCGGCTTGGCCAACGGTGCATCGACAGCCTGCTTCGGCCCAACAAGAACCGTGTTAGCAGGCCGCGGCACCGCGTCCAGCCCACGTCCATACCTAGACAGACTTAATCTTGCAAAGCCACTATTGACGTTGGGAGATATCTCGTCGTCGAACGAAGCGTGGGAGATCACTTATTGCAGACGATACCATCTCCATTAACAAAGAACATGATGACCAAAACCAAGCTCTAACATTAAGGACCTTCGTATGTCGTCGTGCGCAGGTCCGAGGTCCCCACCCTTCCTAGTGCCAGAACGACAACTAGTGGAGGCAAGGACCCGTCGAATCTTTGCCGGCACCGACGATGAAGCTGCAGATGGCACCGGCGGCGACGACTAGGGTTGAAACCCTAGGTCGTCGCCACGATGATTTAGATATAAGTCCAACGATTAAGAAAAGTCTTCTCCCGTGCTTTCTGGTTAGCCACAAAAGTAGAAATTTTCTGGTTAGCCAAACAGTAGGTAAAAGGCAGTAGGCGAAGGACATGTGGGGTTATCATGCAGATATAACATCTAAGTATTTTCTACTCCCTCCATTCCACAATATAAGATGTTTAAGGTGTATACATATTATTTAGATTTGTAAAAAAAAGAGTGGACATGTATACTAAAATCGTGTCTAGATACATATGTGTATATATAAATGTGAAAAATGCTAAAATATCTTATATTGTGGAGAACGGAGGAAGTAGTTAGTAGAGTTGTTATGATATGTATAGATATTTATCATGGTCTATTAGAAGGAAATGCATTCTCCAATCATTCAATCAAAGTTAATTACTCACTTTGTTCCTAAATATAAGCCTTTCTAGCTAGTTTTGGTCTACATGTATCTGAACCTTGCACTAAACCATGTCTAGATACATGTGGGTCAAAACTAGCTAGAAATGTTTGCAGTTAGAAACAGAGGTAGTAGTTACTAAAACGAATTAAGTGAAATTGACTGGGAGTTGGAATGCTAGTAATCAGCTGCAACGTGTGTGTATGTTATGTGTTCTTAGAAGCATTAAAAAAGGACAGGTTCTACATTCGTCATTTCTGTATAATAAACTAGCTGCAAATTTGATAGCTTATCTTTTGGAAACATATAAATCTTGCATTCTGCACCTGCTCTTGTGTCGGTCTAAGTAACCGTTTTTTAATATATATTTAACATAACATTTTGTCAATACCAAACAAAGATGTGACATTTGTCAAGTTCCTCTCATAGTTATCATCACACCACCGCTACTGCAAACCAAAACCTTCACAACCACGTAAGGTGCCCGCCTAAAGATGGGGCTAGTGCATGAATTACGGTACAAGTATATACATGGTTTATCACTTCGTTTCCATCGGCTGGGACTTTCTTTGAGGTGTTTGGTGAATCATTTTAATACATTACAAGAACCAAGTGGTCTCAAGGTTCATATTTTTGAATGAGTTGGCAGTGCATGAATTCAATAGGTCGACCATTGCCACTTAGCGTATGAGATCCTCAAGACCAATATGTGACCAAATATATGTGAGACCTGACTACCAGATAATAAAAGGATTGGTTTTTCCACTAGGTGTAGAGTAGGCGATAATTAATTGGGTTTTTAAATTTATGAGAATTTAGCTTAATTCTCAGTCAATTTCACCATCTTTGGATGTGGTGTAATAAGAAATTCATGCATGTTCTGGGCGCTTTTCTCTTAATTTTTGTCTGAGCAAAGTTAGCATGTATTGCTGATGATGGCCTTCATTGATTTGTTTTTTTCTTTGTCAGGTTGTTGTAACCCCCACAAGGTTTTGCATGCACGTTTCAAGTGTTTTCTTACATCACCAATGGTAACCATAGGGGGATTTTGTGTCTTGGTTCTGTTCTTTGGGTAATTCACTGGTAGAAAAAGGCTTATAGCCACCACTGTACCGCTGGCGGACGACTTATAGCCACCACTGTACCGCTGGCGGACGACATTTGTGTCCGCCGGCGGTATTTACTAGTGGCGTACACTATTTCTGCACGCCGGTGGTAAGTCAAGTACCAATGCATAATGCACGCCAGCGGTAAGCGAGGCTAACTACCGCTGGCGGACGGTGAGGCGTGCCCACCAGCGGTAGTTGGCTTAGGTGGGACTGGAAACGAGCAAATTACCGTTGGCGGACGTCTTTACTGTCCGCCAGCGGTACTTTACTTACCGCTGGCGGGCGCAGCATGTTGTCCGCCATGGGTAAATTTGGCATGTGTATCTTGATGTTTTCTGTGACTATTAATCGAAAAACGTCAAATTTTATAAAACTATTGACATTTCTGTGATATAACCACTAGTTGTGCACCTTAAAATGATTTTTGTAAAAATTTCAGACCAAACTATCAAACACTTGTAGTTCAAATTTGGATTGATCAACATAAACTCACAAAAAACATCAATTTTCGCACTTAGAAAAAGAAAAATGATATTTATAAAAATAATTTGTTAAATCCCTTCGGAACCGTTGCTTCCTATATCAAGACACACATATTTCTCAAATATGAGAACTTTATCACAAACTATGCCGTGGAAATTGCCATAACTTGGTCGTTTGGCTTAAAACTTATATATGTTTATACATGATAGACCCTTTTGTGAAGATTGTTTTTGAAGAATTGTCCAAAATCAAGTTTATCATTTTTCATAGCAACTAGTACATATAAAAGGACTCTAGACCAGAGGATATCTTTTTTTGAGGTGTTTTTCACTCTTTTTGATTTTTTTTTGGGAAACGGTCAAAATGACCACCACTAGTTGTGATATAACCACTAGTTGTGTACCTTAAAAAAAATTATAAAAAGTCAGACCAAACTATCAAACACTTGTAGTTCAAATTTGGATTTATTCCTGAAAAATCAACATAAACTCATTTAAATAGGCGACATTAGATAGAAATTAAGAAAATCCCTAATACTTGGGATTGTCCACCAAATGTGGACTACTCCTTGTGAGAAATACACACATGTGTTTGAAATGCAAAAAAATGAAAAAACACAGAAAAAACAATACAAAAACAGTACTCCGCTTGGTGAAATATCAAACTCCTTTGACGAGATAGCCTGGACAAGCAATCGCGCATCAGTTTCCACATGTTGAGCTTAACCACATCCACAGGAGGGGGTTTCACATACATGCGATTTTATTTGTTACACATGCCAAATTTTCCCGGCCTAACGCATCCATCTAATCCAACGGCTCCCAACAATTTGAAGAAGCACACAATCTCGGAAGAAAATCCTATGCGACCGGGTCGTTCAGCCCAGGTCGCTGGACCAAATCCCACGTGCGACACCTGGCCAGACTAATCTCAAAGGAGCTCTGCACTACAAGGTGGCCGAGGAAGAAAATCACGGTGCTGCCGCCGCCGGTGCTTGAGCGTCGCGGATGGTGACTGCCCTGCCGGCGATGCGACGACCGGGGCTGCGCGGTTGGCAAGGAGGTTGGCCGCTCCGCCGAGGTGCCACGAGCGGGGAGTCGAGGACGACGGCCGTTCCGCTGATCGTTGCGCCGCTGAGGCGATTGGCTGGCGATGGGGAACAGCAGCATGGGCGGCGGCGGCGTGTTGCTGGTTGTGTACTTGCGTCCAGCGGCGGCGTCTTTGTGAACAAGGAATCGATCGAATTTGGTACAGGAAATTAAGCCCAACTGCTCTGAGATTAGGTTAGCCAGGTGTCGTGCGCGGGGTTGGGTCCAGCGACCTGGGCTGAACGACCCGGTCGCATAGGATTTTCTTCCCACAATCTGTGTGCTCCAACCTCCTCCAACCCGATTGGTCCAACAAAATCAGCCACGTCCCCACATGCTCCAGTCCATGTGCTACACTGCTACCACGTGAACAACAACGCGTTGACTGGATCGATCGATTGGGCAGTGTCCCGAGCGCATCGGAGGAGCTCGGGGTCTGCGCGTCTTCCGCTCCGGCCTGGATGCGTCCGCCTCCACCTCGCCAAGGAGCAGCCTCGGAGGAGCTGGCTGCCGCACGCGCCGCGGTGCCGACCTACCTCCGCTTCGGCCTGGCTGCGTCCGCCTCCACCTCGCCAAGGAGCAGCCTCGGAAGAGCTGGCTGTCGCACGCGCCGCGGTGCCGACCTACCTCCGCTTCGGCCTGGCTGCGTCCGCCTCCACCTCGCCAAGGAGCTGCTCCCACGCCATCTCCCGTTCCCCACCCGCCGCGCGGAGGTCCCCGCCCGCCCCTTCTCCGTCGAGGCCGCGAACGCGAAGAAGCCCGCCGAGGTTATCTCGCTTAGCAGCGCTGCCCGCCCCTCGGACTCCGTCGGCGCACGCGCCCGACCGGAAGCTCAGGCGCCTCCACGCCCTCCTCCTTCACCTTCGTCGCTGGGTGAGATCTGGCGAGGGGAGCGCGATGAGCTCCGGCGAGCTGGGCGATGGCAGCTCGAGGGAGGAGTTGCAGCGGGAAGGACCTGGTTGTAATTTTGTTTCCCAGGTGTTTGTATCTGCTAATAGATATGGGGTTTTTTTCGCAAAACAACAAATGTACCTGCTAATTTGGTTTTACTTTTTTTTAGTTTCTAAAAGTTTACCACTGGCGCTAGCTCACACTACTACTGGCGTGCACATAAGATGCACGCCAGCGGTAACCACCCATACCACTGGCGGGCTACCACTGGCGTGGTCATCGCTGGCGGGCACGTTTTCTGTCCGCCAACGGTAGGCCTTTTCCTACTAGTGATTTTTGGAATGTACATCGGGTTTCTTACGTGTTGTACTAAAAATACTAAAAGCTAGCTTGTACTCCTTTCGTCCAAGAAGGAATATACTTCCATTTTTTATTGTAAAAACGGAGATGATGGCAGGGATCGATCGATGGTGGAGTTACATCAAGAGACGGCGAGATCCGTCGACGTGTGCGAGGTTTATGAGCTCACCGGCACAGGAAGTCAGGCAGATGGCGCGGACTGACGGAGGGAAACGGAGTTTGAACTTCTGTGACCCACCTGCCAGCGCTCCGTCTCCTGGTAGGCCCCAGTGTCGATGATTGAGGACAGTTGTCCAGATCCATGGCGGTGGGCGGACAACGCGTCTCGCGGGTGAAGACGGGTGCTAACTGCTAAGGTTACGCGTCTAGAGGTCGACAGAGGGATTTTGCATTCGAGTCCCAGACCGGAGCCATCGAGGCGGTGATCTAGGGCTTCGGGTAAGGCACCACTGTTAATCTGAATTTGGAGAGATTTGTTCGAGAGTATGAGCTTCACATCTCGCGATTTGCTTCCCGGCGGGGTTTAGATCTGGGCCGGCGAAGAAGTTCTCCTTTGCCAAGGATTGGTGGAGCTCGACTACCGGGCGACCTACCTTCGCCGAGGTAGTCAAGATGGCGGGCTCTCATGGGATTGGAGCGTGGAGTTTTGGAGCAGGAAGAGGGCGGCATCAACCACAGCCCCGACCGGCGACACCTCGGCCGCTGAAGTTTGCAGCGCATCCCCCGATCCAGCCGATGCAGAGTCAGTTCCAGCAAGCTGGGGGCGCACCAGGAGCATGTGCGTATCCGATGATGCAGCCAGGTCTGTTTCTCCCCTATGCCATGGGACAGTGGCAGTCTATCAGAATTTGGGGCACCGCAGCAGATGATGAATCCGATGCCAAGCCCGATGATGCCGCAGTAGATACCGGTGCAGAATCAGCGTCAGTTGTGCTACCACCACAGCACATGGCGCATAGTCAAGCGAGCAGTGGTGGATCTCTGGGCATTACCCAACCAACAACTAATAAGTTCAAGAAGAAGGCCGAAGCAACAATCTGGCAGTGGTGAGCAGCAAAAGTTCAGGGAATGACAAAACTGGAGCCTCTTCTGAGCAATCAAGGGAGAAACAGAGTAATGAAGTTGCTATGCCTGTGATGGATCCAAGATACATAAATGTGATCTGCTTCAACTGTGGAGAGCCTGGACACTATGTTGGGTTGTACCTGAAGGATAAGAGTTGCTTCATATGTTGTATTAAAAGTTATGATGTACTCCTTCCGTCCAAGAAAGGGTGTACGTTCAAATTTCTTGGAAAATCAAACAATGTCACAATTTTACCGCGTTTACACAAAAATATAAAAATATTAATGAAATCACATAGTTTTATGATCAAAATATATTTTATCATGCATGTCATTATACTATTTTGGTTGCATAAATGTTGATACCTTTTTCATCTACCGAGGGAGTACATGTTTACATGTTTAAGTTCATGCACAAATTCCTATTTGAGAAACTAACAGGGAAACTAATATGACATGTCTATATACCATGTGATACGGAGATTTTCTTGTTATCATGTGAAGTAAATAAATTTTATGTGTGCAAAAGTAGTAGAAGCTATACACAATTACTACTATAAGCTATACACAATTACAATAACAAATATAGATCATTGATATATATTATCACCTTTTTACTAAACCCACTATAGGTTGAAAGAAATATTTTATCACGATTTTTTTTCATGGTTGTAGTTCAATATATACTCTGGAAGAAGTTTCTACAAAAAAAGTATCTAATCGTACACTGCACCTCTATTAATATATTTTTTAGCTCAAAGCATCGAAATCTCTACCTCTATATTTAATAATATAAAATAGAGAAGACCATTTCACATAATAATACACATATAAATGTATTCATAAATTCTACAAAATACTGATTCAAGGAGGATACTAGCATAGTTATTCTTTCAAGTTTCCAAATTTAATATAGAAAGAAAAACTTCTTGCACAATTCATATATGTTCTCAATCATAAGCATTGCAACTAAATAACATAACACATAACTATAAATACTTGTATACATTATTATGTGTTGAACAATGATGACTAATTATTATGAATAATATAATCATTAAAACCGCAATGTGAGAAAAATGCAAATAAGTATTAAAGTTTACTATAATGCTTTCTCGACATAGGAAGAAAAAGAATTTAGAACCCAATGTAGCAGACCAATCACCTCTCGATTTCCATTCAACAATGGAGCTCCGAAGCTACCCTTTCTATCTCGACTTCCATTAGACTTATCCTATAGCCAACATGTTTGTCGCAGCCTAAATTATTGAAAGATCGTGAAACATTAGAAATACACACCTTGACACACGTCTCGAGTCGCAATGGCGGCCAGGATACCAGCTCTGCACTTGTAAAATGCAACCGGGTGAGTCAAGCTGAACCTAAGAGGACGATGTGGTCGCATGCAATTCTAATCTAAATCTATAACATTTGCTCGTCGCACTCGGATGAACATCAAATCGTCCAAACAACTAATGTCGATAATGTGACCCTCCGAACATAAACAACCCAGCAATACATACAGGCTATAAAATGAGTGTGACTGAAATAGTGCACACTCATTTCATCGGAAAATTATAGTGTGGAAATGATATTTCTAGTGCAAATGGAAAACAGTTAGAAGAGCTTGGTCTTATCGTACTTGTGTTGAGCTTGTTGCAATACATAATATGTTAAAAACTAAATTTTCAACAATGAATTAAACCAACTATCGTGGCTCAGCAGGCATCCATGGAAGTATGCACTAGTACTAGAAGGAAAACACGCGCGTTGCCGCGTCTATCCTAATACGGACAATGATATATGAACAAAAACAAATTTAGCGAGACATAAATAAACTTTAGTATCAATGATAGATAGATAAAATAGTATCACTGGCTCACTATTTTATAACACGATTAATCATACATCCTCACATAAATATTGAGGAGTACAAAAAGGACACATTTATTTTGTTGTAGTAAGATTAGGAGTACACCACCAAACATAAAGACGGAGGGAGAGAAATAGTGTCGCGTGGCACAGGCCGCGTGACGCTATGGTGCACGCTGGCGGCAGAGATAAGAGAGAGAGCGTTGTCGGGTAGCACCAGTAGCTCTGGACTCACCGCATCTCCTTGTAAAAAATCGAAACGACATGTTTAGATTTCAAGTTTTTTAAACAAAACATACAACTATGTGTACGTATTACACACACACTCTATAAGATTTTTTTTGTATTTCAGTCTACCCAAAAAGAGTATTTTTGAGGGAAAATAGAGTAAACCACCAAACATAAAGACGTTTTCGGTAAAATACGCGACGCTATGGTGGACGCCGGCGGCAGAGATAAGAGAGAGAGCGTTGTCGAGTAGCACCAGTAGCTCTGGACTCACCGCATCTCCTTGTAAAAAATCGAAACGACATGTTTAGATTTCAAGTTTTTGAAACAAAACATACAACTATGTGTACGTATTGCACACACTCTAGAAGATTTTTTTTTTGTATTTTAGTCTACCCAAAAAGAGTATTTTTGAGGGAAAATAGAGCTATTTTTCCTTTTTTTTTTACAGCCACAATTTTGTTTTTTATAGATGGGAATCATTTTTATTTCACCAAAAATTTAGCCAATAAGTACGTATATATCCAAAAAAAAAAAATCCGAACTGAATATAGAACTATTAACTATAAATAAATAATGTGAGCTATGTGAGGTCTACCATGATGTTGACATGTGGGAGAAGGAGAGGGCTCCAATTTTAGGGAGCTTAGTATTTAGAAAGATAGGCATGACACCAAGATAAGCAAGTATTTCAGTCTTGAAGTATTCTGTCACACTTGTATAGATTGTGATGTTACTCCTAACTGTAGTTCCCAGATTGTAGGATAGTTTGGTCAAGCCACTATGCACGCACGTGCGAGTGTCCGTGCATCAAGTGTCCGTGCATGCGCTCACACATTCTCCACTCTTGTAATATATACTAGATTTACATTTAGTGTCACGTTTTGGCGCACGATCCTCCAAGTTTTATGTTCACGACACTTCATAGACAATGCTAATAATTAGCGGCTAGAAATTATAATATCCATATGTAACATGTGCTGACTCAAACACTCATGGATGGAGATCTCTCGTGTAGAATGGAAGAAATTGTATTTTTTGTCCAGTTTTTTTTTGTGTTAAGCGCTTATTAGGTCGCATATGAAGATTCGTGCATTTGCTTCCTCTCCCTAGGAGCAGTTTTTCGGATGAATGGATAAAAAGGAGTCGACGAGAACCTGAGTCGCAAAGGAACCTATTTTCTCATGAATTGTGTCCTATAGAGAAAATGCTCCCGATTCCGTATGTATATTGTTGCATATATGTGTGATATATGGAGGTGTAGAAAGAATTAGAGATACAAGGTCCAGAAATATATGACCTTGAAAGCTATGGATATCCCTGCAGGTAAATGAGCAGAAACACAATTTGTTACATGGTTAGTTTGGAGAAAAGATAGGCTATTCGGATGGAGGCGATTCTCTTTTCCTCTTGTCTTGCTCTGTCAGATTAGAGCAAGTAAAATAAGGTTCAGTCATCAGTCTATAAGGATTTAAATAGTATATTTGTGCTTACATGGAGGAGAGAAGATGAGAGAGAAGGGAAGCGGGTCTCATGTAAGAGCCAGCTGCACCACGTGCTCCTATGTATTACGTGAGAGTGTAAAGTGGGTCATGTATTAATAAAGTACTACATTTTTATAGCCAACTATTATACATGCTGGTTATAAGCTAACAACAAGTGACATGGCAATGCCTTATAGACAGCAATGAGCTCTAGTATTAACCCATGCGCTTAGCCGTCCCTTATGCTATCTCTTTCTCTCCACTGTTTTGAGGTATTCTTCTAGCTGATTATTTGATTGATTTGTGGTGCATCCATCACCAAGATGTTGATGGCGGCTATGGCCGCTTCCATCGCCGAGGCTCAGAACGGACATCCACGATGCCTTCACCAAGATAGAAGCGGAGATAGACGCTTCCATCACGGAGGCTCGCAAGGCCGTCGAGGAGGCCGGTTCTCCTTGGATATCCTGACGGGTACAGAGGCAGGCAGCCAATGGTGACATGCCATACTCAGGAGGGGTACATGAGGTGGCTCAATTCGTTCCAGAAGTACAGTGCTATTTTACTATGTGTTGATATTTTGGAGAATGTTTTAACTGAACTTTAACGGGGAATTTTTGAAATTACTCGTCTGAAATGTTGTTGTATTTGTGATGTTGAAGCATGAAAAAATTGGCTGAAATTATTGTATACTTACGTGCTTGTGTATTTTCTTAGAAACTTTTCAAGGTGAAAAAAGAGCTTTCCACATAAAAGTAAACCAGACCACATTTAAACCGAGACCATTTTAGTTTCTGACATTGCACACCAGTTTATACGTTGATTTCCTCAAATTCAATAAAGTTAAACTAAAATTATGTCTAAAATATAACATTTTTCTGAACCCGAGGGAATAGTAGAGAACATATAATATCAAGATATACAACAATCAAAAAATTAGAAATAAAATTTCACAATACACACGTGAACAGTACAATAATTCGAATCTTAATTCTAAGTTACAATATCACACTAACAATGCAATAGCAAAAGTAATTGCCTGATACAAACAAATAGGCCGTCTAGCTAGCAAGGAGAAAAGCACGTCAGCATCTGTTCACAGTGCCACTATGCTACAGATTAAAACCAACATGAACCTACTACCTCACAGTATGCGAGTCTTAAAACCAACCTGAACCTACTACCTCACAGCCTGTGAGTCACAGGGGATTGGAAGTGAATCGGGCATGCCGCTCCCAGAACGTAGATCAGGCGTCGCTCCCAGAACGTAGATCAGGCGTCCGATGCCGCGGCACCAAGAGAGCCAGGCTCGCTGCCATGCACCCTGAAGCGATAGATGCATGTCAGCTCGAGGTGCCCGTGGTTCGAGAAGAACTCGAGCCGAACCGTGTTGATGGCCTGTGCATCAGGGGTGGTTCTGTCCAGTTGGAAGGTCTGGGCATTGCTCTTCTCAATGTCATAGGAGAACTCTCCTAAATTTGTAGCTGTGGGTTGCTGCTTATCTGCATCATCGCCTAGTCCTTGGTACCATCCACTGACCTGGAAATCTTTGGGTGCACTAGATCGGTCGTAGGCAACACTCTGCATTCACAATTCAGGATCCCGGTAAGATAGTATAAACAGAATGAAGCAGAAACCTGATTCAAGGGAGTAAAGGACAGGGGAGGCAAAATAATTGTACACTGATAACATCATAAAGCAAAGAAACTAACAAAGTAGAAGCCATGTTAACTGAAACACAGCAAAATAAACATACTTTGCTTTCAGTAGATCTCTTTGTCTCATGGCTAGAAAATCAAAAAATTGGTTTCGTAAGGAAAGGTAGGACTAGGAACTTAAAACGGGTATTAAACAAGTGGTTTCAGTAGATCTCTTTGTCTCATGGCTAGAAAATCAAAAAATACGCTGGATAACAATGCCATTGAGCGAATTACATCGTCAAAAATATTCTTGAAAAAAAGAGAGTAAATTACCAACCAAGGTATTAAACAAGTGGTACTTAACCGGTCTTTATCATAAAAAATATCAGCCCAGCTACATGTAATGTTATTTGATATTAAAATTAGAAAATAAAATTTCACAGACATATGTCAAAATGGGAAGAAAAAAACTTATATTAAGTTATAGTACGAGAAATAAGCTTACCTTATCGACATGCTCTAGAGTGACTGCCTCGGGAATAATTCCTGTTCTGAGCTTGATTTCCACAAATCCACTACTTCCTTCCAGTGCAAAACACTCACCTGGCTGTCCAAAACTTGGCTCCAGCATTTTGTGAGCTTCACTACGACGAGGAAGAATAGTCTTAGCTTTCTTAAAAGCTTCCGAATGCTTAATCACTTTACCCCGCCAGATCCTAATGCATAATCAACCATTCCAAGGCCATCTGCAGCATGCCTTGCTATCTCCATTTCAACTATCTCCTTGGCAAATAACCTAACATCGTCCAAGGTTATGTCAGTACCAGTACCCCTCTTTTTCTTTATCTGACTCACAAACTCATCAAATTCTTTCTTAGAGACAAAACCCATGTCTCTCAGTTCAGTAAGTGACTTATCCAATATGTCAGTCTTGCCTCCCAATGCCTTCATCTTTGTCTCTAACCTATTACCCTTGTCTTCAAATTGCTTTGTGATATCCGCTTTGGCTTTCCCAATCTCATTTCCTAGCTTCTTATCCAAAATGTCCAGTTGTGCCTGAAGCATTTTGGCTGTCTTCTTGAACCCCTCTACCTTGGATAGCCTGCTCTCCATGTCGAGTGCCGTAAATGATAAATCTCCATTCTGCCATCTCCAGAGCACCTGCCCCATCCAAGCAATTGCCGTTATGAGAAGGGAAAGCTTCATCAGCACGCTGAAGGCAGTTTCCCACTTGGTCTTTCTGTGTTTGGTCGCACTTTTCCTTCGATGTTCAGAAGTAGCTGCTGAAGGAAACACATCTTTTTTCGCCTCGGATGAATATTTTGCTTTGTCATTAGCTGACTCTGCACGGGCCGAATGACCAACATCCTTCTTGCTAGTGGTCTTATCACCTGAGACCCCATTAACTCCACCTTCAGTAGGAGGCTCAGAGGGTGTTATCTTGGCAACAACAACCGTCCGCCGCCTAACATCTTGGCTGGAGTGTGAATCCACACTTAGCGCATGGTTTCCATTTGTGTTTGCTGTCGGTGCTGCAGCAGTTGAAGCCGACATTGTTGCCTCTTATACTGCAACAGAACAAAGCTAAAGTTACAATCTGGAAATAACAGAAATGCGAATGGAATGCAAGGCCTCAGCAAAATGGTGCTATTACATGGAGAAACTTGGTAATTAAAGTAATATATGAAGGACACAGTCTGATAACTAATCGGTGCAGAGCAACATGAAGGATAAAGTCTGGTAACTAATCGCTGCAGAGGAACATGAAGGACACAGTATGGTAACTAATCGGTGCAGAGCAACATGAAGGATAAAGTCTGGTAACGAATCGGTGCACAGTAACATGAAGGACACAGTCTGGTAACTAATCGGTGCAGAGGAACATGAAGGATAAAACCTGAAAAATGAATCGGTGCAGAGCAACATGAAGGATACAGTATAAGACTTATAATTAATCTTGCATGTGTGTTTTTTGTTGTTGGTGGTGATTTATCTGTGCATAATAATCGATGCATTAGCCTACAACAAAACTTGGCATCCAACATGCATGAGGCCAACTCTGAACAGACAACAGCCTCCCCAAAATTTTCTCTTTGCAAATCCAGCAATTAAACATGTGCAGAACAGAGTCAGCCGTACACTGAAAAGAATAGACAAGCGCGCGCGCACACACACACACAAGAAGAATCAAAGCGAAGCAGTAAAACGTGAACAGGGGAAGCAAATCTTTTTTTTTGACAGCCAGGGGAAGCAAATCTGGAACTGGCAATTCAGCATCCACGCTAACAGGAAGATGGCGGAAGCGAATTAAACTACGGATACGAACCCTAGCTAGCTTCCCCAAGTTGAAGCAAATCCAATTTCCACCACCGAGAGACGAGTGATGAACACCCTAGATTTTCGAGACTAACCCCCGCCCACGCCGCACCACGACGGATCGAACCTGCGCGCAGAGGCGGAGGGGGAAAGACTTAGCCTCGCCGCCGGAAACGTCCGTGAAGACTAGATCAGCCCTGAAGCAAGCAAGCAAGGAAGCAAGTCGACGGCAACCGACTGATTCGGATCTCGGTTGCCCGCTGCAGCGGCAACGGGGGATCCATCCCCGGAGGGGAACGGCAACCCAGGAGAGGAGGTTGGTTCCTTACCAGCGGTGGAAGGGACCGGCCCTCGCCGGTGCGGCCTGGCGGGGTGGCGCCGGCGGGCTCGGCGGACTGCGGCGAGGGAGCGAGCGTGAGGAGGAAGCAGAGTGGCGGCCGACCGACGGCGATGGGAGACGGAATAGTAGACACCACACGCAAGACGCAACTCCTGCTTCGTCAAAAGTTCAAAATGACGACGCCGATTCCACCCAAAGGCTCCCGATATTTTTCAAGACTATGGTTACTCAGATTACACTACAGTATTTTTTTTAAGCGCTCTTAAAAAAACTCAATTTACACACATGCTCGCTGAGTTAAATCCACGTTTAAATCGAAATGGCACGGGTATAGAACTCTGGTTTGGTTCTCAAAATTGTCGGCCGACCGGAGATTAAGTTCGATCCGGTGATGCACAATTATTTTATTTTTTGCGGGGAAAAGCAGGAAAGTTACAGCAAGTTCCTTACAGAACAGTTCAAAAAAAATAAGGAAATTACAATCAGGTCCTTCTGGACCTCAACTCCACCGACGACCTGCAAAACATGCCGACGGCGCGCCGCCGCAACTGCTCCACAAACGCCTTGGAACGGACGCAGCCCCTCTGCGGCCGGGAAGTCGCCGACCCTCGGTTCCGAAGAACCTCCATCCTGCAACGCCAGCTTCGTCGCCTTGCTCCACTCGACCTGCAAATCCAATTTATTCAGTACCCGGAGCCGCCGCACCTCGGTCTCCGGCGAGGGGAAGCCCCGCCCAGCAACTCCGAGGAGCCGCGAGCAGGGACAGGGCAGACGACCCACGGTGAAGACCACTGGACCTTCACCGTTGAAGAGGGCGGCCGCCACCCTGCAGAGCCACTCCGACCGCGCCGCCATCTCCTCCGCGTCGCCGGCTGGCCTCCTACTAAGCTCTACACTATGTACACGACGGGATCCGGCGTTCCCCCACCCTCCCGCCGCCGGAGCGGCCGCCGGAGAGGGAGGGACGCGCCGAATCGCCGCCGGCGAGGTGAGCGAAGCGGGAGCTCTCACAAATCGCCTCTCTGCACTGTGCGGGGAGAGGATAAGGTCCGTGCTAGGCTTCGGAGTTGACTGAGTTTGAGTTTTCCGGCTACATAGTGGTTGCAACAACTAAGTTTTTTCTAATTACACGTGGATCATGGTTACAAAAGAAATATGCCGCTGCATTGTCATTCGCGTTGTTTTAAAAGTTGCACATGATCGAGTTGTGAATTTGTGATAGGCAATTGAGGCTTGGATGACTTCACCCGGCTGAGATTTACATTGTAGTTGATTTACTAATGGTCGTCCGGTTGGAAACAAAACTAATTAATGGTCATAACACGTAGTGTCCTGGATTGTAGAAAAGTTTCTAATATTTCATGGCGAGGAGTGCTGAAACTAAGTAGCACTATGCATTTGATCACAAGAATTATAACAAATAAATTTTCTTTATTATGAAACTGATGTTATAACAACGGAATATCTATTCAGCAGGCGCCTGTTTTTTGGCAAATCCGTACGCTCCTTCCCGATCCGTTGATCTTCGCTTGTACGGTCGAGATTGGTAGGACCACGCGAGTCTGGATAAGGTCGCCCCCTCCTCCTATTTCTTTCGTTTCCTCGCCACATATCGCCGCCTATGTCGCGAGCAGGCCAGAGGACCACCTCGTCGCGCTCACCTACCTTGTGCTCCGCCGCATGCTCTAAGCTGACTTTCACCGGCGCCGGCTCCCCCGTCCGCCCCGCCACCGGCTCCCAACACGCAGGGGCACACCCTGCACCGTTTATGTGGCTCTTCGTCGAGCCGACGCCATTGATGTGCCTCGCTGCTGCTCCCCAAACCCACCCTTCGCCGACTCCCCTCCTTCCATCCCGTCGCCTCTCTACCTACCATCCCAGGTCATCACCGGGGACGAGGGCGGCTCCTGCAGTCGGCAAGGTTACAGTATTCTCGTACCCGCTTGCAGGAGACGAATACAATGACTGCAGGGGACGAGGTCTGTGTCGCCTTCTCCAAAATCCAAATCCCTCTCTCCTTCTCTCGCGACGGCGCCCCGCTGAATCGGTAACCGGCAGCCAAGGGGAGCGGTGGAGGTTGTCCTTTGTAGCGCCAGTTTGATGAGGAGGTGAGATGCCAGCGGGAGCAGGTGGTGGGGCGTCGGACGGCCGGACGGAATGCCTCATCGATTTGGGCAAGCTGGTTCTGCTCCGCCTCCCATCCGCGAGTGAAATGGTGGCCACACTGAGCCAAAGACACCGATGGGAGAGGATTTGCTCTGGATGCAGTAGAAGCAGCAGTCGTCGAGCACCACGGGAAGTTCAGAACAAGGTGAACGATGGCATGTGTCCAGGCCACACATTTTTTGTATGTGATGCAAGCATGTCCGAATGATTATCAAGGTGCAGGCATGGGTCATTTTTGTAAGTCCCGTGGAAGATGATTGTGGTTGCAAATGTAGCCTATGTTAGATAATGTATGTATACGTTAAAGGAAAAATATAATCTGCATGCGTCTTACAATTGGCAAAACGCGACACACCTACGCATCGACGTACGGATGAATTTCGTCTGGAATGAGTCAGTATCCCCGCATCGCACATCGCCCGCTTTGGATAAGGTCGCCTTCCTCCTCGACATAGTTATCATACTCTCTCGATATAGTTATCCACCATAAAATCAATGTAGTTATCATACTCTCTGGGTAATAGTTACCACCCCAGTACTGATGAAGTTATCACCCAGTACTGATAAAGTTACACATGTTTATCATGCTCTCTCGGTAATAGTTACCACCCAATACTGATAGAGTTAACCACCAAATACTGATAAAGTTACCCATGTGTTTTCTACTGTAGTTATCCACCACAAAATTAATGTAGTTATCATACTCTCTCGTTAATAGTTACCACCTCAATACTAATAAAGTTACCACCCAGTATTGATAAAGTTACCCATGTGTTTTCATGTGCAGTTATCCACCACAAAATCGTTATATTTACCCTACTCTCTTGATAATAGTTACCACCCAATATTGATAAAGTCATCACATGTGTTTTCATGTGTAGTTATCTACCACAAAATTGTTATCGTTACCCTACTTTCTCGGTAATAGTTATCACCCAATACTTATGGATTTTACCCACTCAGTACTGATAAAGTTACCCATGTGTTTTCATGGTAAAGTTATCCAACACGAAATCAATATAGTTACCATACTCTCTATGTAATAATTACCCACCCAATATTAATGGAGTTACCCACTCAGTACTTATGAAGTTATCCATGTGTTCATGATATAGTTATACACCACGAAATCGATTTAGTTACCATGTCCTCTAAATAATAGTCACGAACACAATGTCCATCTTTTTTATTTGTAGTTTTCACTATGAAATCGACAGTTATCATTCCAATACTTATGCATGATAAATTTACCATCTCAAATTAATGTGGTAACTTTAAAGCTCGTAAAGATCTAAAAGAACGAGAAAAAATGGTTCTATTTCAACCGAAAAACTAATTGCTAATATGGTGGGTAACTTACGTATACAAGGCTGGGTAACTTATATGTTACGGGGGTGGTAAATTCTAGGCAAAAAAAAAAAGTTGTCAGAACATATCGACATGGGATCTAGTTTCGAAGATCTCGTCGCGACTAGTTCAACGGTGAAAACGAATTTTAAATCGGATAAACGGTTTGGGATATAAAACTTTTTGAATTTTTGAGTTTCGCATTTAATGCGGGATGACATCAGCTTTTTTGGATTTTTGTGCATGCATGCAAAGGAGGGCTATTCTATCTCTCATCCCGTACGTACCGGCCATGCGCATGCATGCATGAGTTAGGTAATTAACAAAAATTATCCTAACGCCTTACGGTTATGCCAAATATAAGACGCCTTACATATAGTCGTTCCCTTATAACAAAGAACTACAAAATCGTCAACAATGGACCCAGAAAATATTCACTACAAACTAAAACTACCCATTTGCCCGCAAATATTCAAAAAATGAGAGGAGGAAAAATGTGAATTTATGAGTTATTATTTGACGATGGTTGTGGAGGCATACGATATAACAATAATTTTTTGTCAGCATACTAATAATCCATAAAAAAATACATCACGCGAATCGCAATAGGGGAAGGAAAAAAATTAGAACAAGGAGTTTTTTTAGACACAATTAGAAAAAGGAGTGATTAGGGGAGCAGGCGAGCAGCAGCCTCCGGCTTCAGCCCAGCTCAGTCGCAGAAGAAAGAAGGCCCAGCCCACAGCATGTACGTTCCGCTCGATCGCTCCAACGCGCGGCAGTAGGCCGAGCCGCGAACCAGTAGGCAGCACGCCGCCTGCTCGATCGATCGATCGATCGGTGATCCCCCATCCCCCGGAACGAGATCCTCTGACGTTAAGGGGAATACTGCAGAGGGACGTCGTTACTTATCATCCGCTCGATGCGCATCGGACGGCAGGAGCTCAAACGCGCTGGGAACGCAGCGAACTAGTAGGCGCGCTCCCAGCTCAGAACAACTCGCCGTCGCCGTCCGCTCGCCGGGACGCCCAGCTCCACCTGCGTAGCCTCCGCCACCACTTCCTCCTTTGCCTCCATCCCCGTCGTAGACTCCGGCGCCGGCACCGCCGCGGCCGTGCGGGCCTTAGAAGTTCGCCGCCACGCAGAGGAGGAGCAGGAGCCCATGTCGGCCTGGTCGCCGCGCTCGACGTCTGCGCTGCCGCTCCCGTGGTGCACGCCGGCCGCTTCCTCCAAGCGGAGGAGCAGGTGTGGTGTCGTCCTAGTTACCGCATTCATCCTTTGTTGCCGCCACCATTGCGCATGCTGGCCGTCCTCCGAGTTGCTGTTCTGTGACTGAATAAGAACTCCAGTTGCTACCTGTACATGTGTAGAACTGAATATATTGTAGAAGAAAATCTTCCATTACAAGGCACAAGATGATTGGGAGGTTACATGTAGTGGTTGTGGACAAGTTTCTACTGTTTTGGGGCAATCTTGTGCTCTTTACTCGAATAAGAGTGCCAGTAGATACACTCCCTGGGATGGCATGTCTTTTTTTCATTGCACCTGCAGTTTCTGTAGGCATGCTAATTGTACATTCGGTATTCAAAGCAAGGATTATGACTTGCAGCATTGTATTTCTGGATAGACATGACCTCAAATTTACATTATCAATGACATCAGTTATATGCACATAACCTGAACGAAGCTGAACATAAGATTTGTAACAATTCCACTTTACATGAATATACAAACTGAACATAAAATTCAATCACACTTTTCACTCAACTCCACTAAAATCAAATGATTACAAATTCAATTTAACATCCAGTCACACTACACACTGGAATGTACACTCAATTTACATCAATTACAATCACCATTTGCCATCTTGCTGTCGTTCCTTCTCTGCTTTTTCCTGCAAAACTGAAACTGAAACAACTGTACACAAAGGTAAGGCAAGCGGCAGACAAGGGAAAGAGCAGCCGTGCGAGAAGACTCGGCGGTGTTGGCTTCGTGGCCTCGAAGATCAAGCGCCGTCGGCTACGCTTGGTCTGCGGCTCGACGGTCTCGACAGCTCCGGGGCGTCGAGCCCGTACAACGAGCAGGCTTGCTTCGCCGCCTCCGCGGATGGGCGGCGTCGCGCCCTAGAAGGAGCGGCAATGGCTGGCTCGAGCGCCTCCGCGGATGGGCGAAGTCGTGCCTTGCCGGAGCAGCGCTGCTCTTTCCCTCGCGCCGGCGTAGCTTGGCGACGTCTTGCCGATGACGATGCCTGGAGCGAAGCGAGATCGAGCGCGGGCCGGTTATTTCTGTATCCAACAGAGCGCAAGAAGGACTAGGCTGCAGTTTGCGCGAGCGTCGTTGGATGCGCATCGAACGGACCAAGTACAACAACGTTCCTCTGCAGTACTTCTGTCAAAGTCAGAGGATCCCGTTCCCATCCCCCACTGCCCACAAACCCTTGCCATCCAGATCAATCTCTGCATCTCGGTGGAACCACACAGCGTGGAGCCGGCGACGACGATTTCTTCTGATCCGTTGATCCGGCCGGCCGGCCGGCCGTGACACAATCTTCAACCCGGCCGACGAGCCCAGGTTGCCACCGCCGCCATTTTTTTTCTAGCTTCGTCCTCCGTGGCCGCTTGCAGCGCCAGTGTCCGGCCGTGCTCGCGCCGGAATCTAGGGAGGTCGATCAGGCCTTCGGCCAGGCCAACGTCGACGACGGATGACGGGGTGCCTGTGGCCGTGCGTTTCCGGCAGCAGTGCCAAGGCGGCGGGGAGCGGGGGTCTGTTCCGGTCCAAGCTGAGGGATCCGTCGGAGCTGGTGCGCCACACGGCGCAACTCCTCCGCTTCCTCGCCGACAATCCTGAACCTTGTGGCGTCATGCACGAACAGAAGGTGATCATGCATGCATGTTCAGATACTCTTGTAGTACAAAGTTTGCTCTTTGTTATTTTGCGCAGCACTAACGTAAAACTTGCCGTGATGTTTTATTCACTAATTTTCTGTCGGCACAAACTTGCACAAAATCGACTTGAAGTCTTGAACTAGCAAGACTGTTTTTATTGCTAAAGAGTGAGATACCAAAAAATAATGAAATATAGACTAGAGGTAGGTGGGTTATCAAAAAGGGACCAAAGTTCCTGCAATTTCAATTAGAGGAGGTCAGTTGATCCATTTTACGAGAAAACCGAGCTGAAACACCATACTCAGATCCGCTTATTAGATGAAAATCATATATAAAATGCTATTTACCAAATAAAATTTAAAAATTACCTGAAAAGTGCATTTATGATTACAATTGCAAATGTCATTTTTTCGACGAGACCAGTAAGGTAAGTTTATTATTGTTAATACTTTGATGCGATTGATATGACTAAATCCATACTTAACTTACTATGCAGATGGCAGATCTAAGCAAGACTATCAGAGAGATGAAATTCACTCTCTATGGAAATGGGGAGGCAGAGCCAGTTGCCGAAGCATGCACACAATTGACTAAGGAGTTCTTCAAAGGGAATGCATTGCGTCTACTAATTGTTTGCCTTCCATATATGGACTTGGAAGTAAGTCAAAATACCCCAAAAGTCTTTTCTAGAGAAACTTGGTCGCTACTCTTTTTCAATCAATAACAAGATCGGGTCCTATGATTATATATATATACTTTATCTAAAAAATGATTATATATATATATATATATATATATATATATATATATATATATATATATATATATATAGGTTGGAACCTTTCTGGCCGTTTCTTGGGCAATAACTATCCCACATGATGGTTGTTTAGCCAAAAAAAAGTTAATAAACTTGTAAATATTTTACATAAGAAGATGTGTTTCCTTTTTCCTAGACTCAGAAGGATGTAACTCAAGTTATTGCAAACTTGCAAATACAAAAGGTGGATTGCACGATATTTGCTTCTGATTACTTGGAAGTTAACCCAGATCTTTTGGATGTATTAGTGTGTGGGTAAGTAATTTGGAGCTTGTCTTTTCCATTTTGAGTGCACGAGTATTTTTTATATAATATTTTAAATGATCCATATTCATAATTCATAAAAGTTTTAAAAAATAGCTTCCAGCCACACAAGTTCAGAATGGTCATCATTTAAAATCCTCGTATTTGTATAGTTCGTTTTTTATGTTAATTATAAGTTGGAACGTACCACATGTCATTTACTCATCTTTTGTGCAGGTATGATAACACGGACATTGCGATACATTATAGTTCAATGTTGAGGGACTGTATACGCCACCAAGTCGCCGCAAGGTATTATTATGAATTTTATAGTGTTCTTACGAATAAACGAAGGTTTCCATATGGATGTTACTATCAAAGAGCTAGCAGAGATTGCTAAACTGTGGTCAAAACAAAGTTATTTATAATCTAATAACTCCCTTGACGTCATCTAGTATATTTTAATGAAACTCCGATGAATATTGTTACTAGTTTCAAGTTTAGTCTAGATCTTTTATTTATTATTCAATATTAATATACATTTGCTAGCATCTTCTAGGTATGTATTGTCTTCTCAGCACATGAAGAAATTCTTTGATTTTATCCAGTTTCCAGACTTTAACCTGGCATCAGATGCCTTCAAGACTTTTAAGGTTAGTTCATGAATTTTCGGTCGTTTCCGTTTGTTTAAGACGACTCTACAAATCCAGCCACATGCTTTCCATATTTCCTTATTTGAATTCTCCATATCTATGTCGAGACTTGTAACACAGTATAGCATTGAATATTTAGATATGAACGAGTAAGGTACCACTCCCCTTAGTGTTTGTGCAACATTAGTAATGACATTTTTAATTACAAATGTAATAGGAACTCCTTACAAGGCATAAAACGTGTGCTTCCGAGTTCTTCACCAAGAATTATGATTGGGTAAGTTCTTCCGGCTAGTGGTGTTTGAACATTTCAAAAAAAAAATGATGATTATGTTTATTTGTAATGATGAGATGATATTTAATAGCAAGTAATAGTGTTTTCATTTTTTATCGAAAACATTTAACAAATGTTGTATTGTAAAAAGTATATATTTTGGTATTTTAATTGTTTGTTTGTGCTTTAATGTGTTGCAATATCTTTTTTTGTTCAAGGAATAATGAAGCTCTACTAGTGATTCCATGGGTTTACTTTATGGAGAATTACTTGAATATATGTTCATGCTAAACACCATAAATAATCTGTGCACAACCACTAAGTAGATAGGAGATCTAATGCCTATTTATAATACACGTCACATTATATTTTGTTAGCTTTATTCTAACTGAGTGGAGATTGCTAAGTTGGGTTGTACCACATCGTCACTTCTTTTAAATATTATTGTTGTACTATAAATTTCTGGAAAAAAATATACACATTTAGCAGTGAAGTTAAGTTGACTTCTGACTATCACATTAGTATGTTGTGCTATTTGGTACAAGCAAAAGAAATACTACTATATATACTTATATTTACATATTATATTGTTGCGTGTGTCACATACTATTAGTTTTTCCTCCTTTTTTTAATAGTCTAGAATGTTTACTCTTCTCATGATTTTTCCTAGATATTTTTTACAATTATGATATGACAAAAATCATCCAAACTTAGTGGGGGCAGGTACACCGAATTTCCACTTTCTAATCACAATACATATGTCAGTTCTTTTCAGAATTTAACTCGAAACTGCTACAATCTTCCAACTATATCATCCGAAGACAATCGATTCAGGTACGTTTTATATCTATCGGCTCGCTGTCACCAACTTTTTTATGGTTTGCTATACTGCATTCCATACCGGTGACACTTGAAAATAGTATTCATGCTGAGTGGTTTAGTTTAACCTTTTTTTTACTTATACCTATATGTTTCAGCTGTTGGGGGACATTCTTCTGGACAGAGCAAATTCGTCAGTGATGGTTCAGTACGTCAGTTCAAAGCAAAACCTCATAGTCCTGATGAACCTATTAAGGGTGAGCTGCGTTTTTCAGCATGTCTCGTGAAAAGCATACCTTTTGCAGCATCAGTCAGAAATGCAACTCGATGCTATCCTGGTCCTTGAATTTGCAAAACATAATATCCAAGTTGTGTGTGTACAGTCAATTATGAGTATCTTTGAGCGGCGTAAGTTTGTTTAACCTGTCATGTTCACATCATCAGGAACAAAGTAAGGCTGTCCAAATAGAGGCATTTCGGGTTTTCAAGGTATAGTTTTAAACCTATATATGTGTTTCCGAACTGCTGATTTTATTTAGTTAGACGTGAATAATTAAATGTATCATTCGCATAAAAAAGAGAGCAATTAAACATATATACGTTTTCTGTGTACATTCAGTTGTTCACT
Organism: Poa pratensis; assembly: GCA_947311845.1. NCBI lineage: Eukaryota > Viridiplantae > Streptophyta > Magnoliopsida > Poales > Poaceae > Poa > Poa pratensis. The sequence continues at coordinate 69,805,142 of CAMZMU010000027.1, read as the reverse complement.
GCCAATGAGAACAAGCCACGCGAGATCATCAGCATACTCTTGACAAACAAGAGCAAAATCCTGAGATTCCTAAAAGACTTCACTCTAGAAAAAGGTAACAAAAACTTGCACATTACTTACCTTTGATCTCTACCAGATGGTTATCCTAAGAGATTTTCTGTCGTTCTGCCGGACTCAGAAGACAGGGTGCTGGAGTCCGACAAAGACCAAGTCTCCATGGACATCTTGGCCATGAAGTTATAGATCGAATCAGATGATGCAGGGTCGACATGGTTACTTCTTTTGCTTTGTAGTAAGTGCTCCATAAGGCGATCTCCAGGTTGAGTTGAGCTAGGACGCCCACCTGTTATGGCAGTATTCACCTCTCCCTGTTTTATTACCGAGCTGAGCACACAAAAGAGAAGAATTGATCTAAATTCATTTGCTGAGCTATTTCCTGTGTTGCTGGTTTGACCGTAATGGGTCAGTCAATGTAAAGTACCCACTAGTATCAGTACTCAATTAACATCAAATTCGGCTTACAAGAGCAGATTCAGAGGAACCTTTGGTGGAAGGGATGATCTAGAGAGGAAGAAGATGAACACAGAGAACCCAATACACGACACTAGCCTATCCTCATACTTTCAAAACCTTTATCAAAGACATCAAAAACAGTAATATTCGAGTTGCAAGATAGATTGTAAACTCTAGGATATAACTGACATAGAGGTTTCTGTCTTAACCAACAATCCTCCCAAAAACCTGGTGCTTTTCCCATTACCCAAAACCCTCCTACAACAACTGTAAATAAATCTTTAACCGACATAAGCCCCGACCAGAAATGCGAGTCCGTTGGCTTATGTACACATTGAGTTAAGGTAACCTTTTTCAAGTATTTAGCTTTTACTAAACTAGATAAAACCCCGCGCGTTGCAGCGGGACATATGTGTGTAATTTGAATGCAGTCCATAAACTATTTCAATTTATAAAAGAATGATAAACGAACTATTGTATATGCATACATGATAGTGAAGAGGAGAGGGTATCCATGATGATGCCCTCGGAGCATATGGAAGCAAGCTGGTTGTCCATGACCGTAGCTACCGTCAACTCATCAGGACAGACTTGAGTTACCATGGAAAGTCTTCATTGCCAAAAGTAGTTGGTCATAAATAATGATTGCACATCCTAGAAAACAAATACCAGCTCTTTCGTGTCATGGAAACAGTTGAATTGTACGGTTACCAAATCTTGCTACAGATTAATGAGCTACGACAACTTACTGAGTTGAAAGGAACTCCGTGAAACAAAAATGTATCAGCAATTGAGAGCAGTTTACTAATTTAAAGGGTCGTCCTGGAGAAATTAAACTGTGAGTACTGGAAATATTAATTCAAGTCAAAATCGATACATAGCCAATGAGGAGGGCACACTACAAATTACAGTTAGCATGTTGTTATTATGAATATTTCTTACAAATAAGTAAAGAATGATTTTGGGAACTTCAAATTGATTTGAGTTGAGTAGGATCACTACTACAAATTGATAGGTAAATAAGATGTATTTATATAAGGTGCAAAAACTTTACCTCCTTGGTTGCCACGCACTGCAGGACATGAAAAACACTACTGTAGAGATAGAGCTAAACAACGAATAGCAAGCAATGCTTATCAATTAAAAAGAAAACAATGCTTATCAAGTCTTATCCATGAAGGCAAGAATAGATTGTCCTATGCTTAAAATGCAATTGGAAGGGGTAATGACATGCAACGAAGGTAACAGTCGTTGAAGCAAAAGAAGAAGCGTCGCTTTTTGTAGTAAACTAGATCATTTAGGCGCGCGTTGCCGCGCCCGTCCATTAGGCAAATAAATTTTAAGTAATGAATAAAAATATATTTGAATTTATGTTGAAACACGTGAAAGCTGTGCATATGAGCTACACTTTCATCCAGATTTATTGTTTAGTTTGCTAAATCTTGGGCAGTAAAAGTAGAGTCAATAACTATTTGATTTGGCCACGGACTCCACTTCAAAATGTAATCATCACGGACAATGTACTGCTTAGATGTGTCATATGGATTAGCAATTTCAACTTTAGTCCTAGAAAGACCAAATGATGGTCAGGCAACTCACCATACGTATATCATCAGTTCTTGCAATAGTAGATCCTCGAATTTTAGCTAGGAAAGCCAACATGATATATACATAATGAGAACCATAGGAAAACCCTGTGATTTAAAAGGAAATATATAGTTTAGGCTGGCTCACGCCCGCCGAAGTTACAGTCAAAAAAGAACCATAGGAAAACTTGTGGTAGCAAAAAATAAATCTAATCCAAGATATAGACAAAGAAAAACAGAGATTCCAGACAGGGCTGCAATTTTAAAAATTGTGTGCAGCAATCTGGAGGCACCATTACAACAAATAAATAGGAATTTCTCAAACAAAAAACAACTAAACACAAGATAAGCTGGTAGTTACATATCCCTCTCGGTGATAGATGCCATGAACATATGATCAGGCCACTACTATTTAACACCACAGTTCATCACCAGGATCCCTTAACACCATTGTCTGATTTGTAGAAGAAAACAAACTACAAAAAAAAGCTAAACATAAGATTGATGCTATCTCCAAAGCTCAGGTCTTCATCTCTTCCCATTGAGAATTTCCGAAAAAACAAAGTATAATTTGGATCATCGTTGGAGAACAAGAAGAGCTTGAAAGAGAAAAGAAAATCCAAACATAGCTGGTCGCCGGATTGCTTGGCAGCAACGCTGATTGAAGAACTTGCCTGCCGGATCACCAGCCCCCTCGCTCGATGCGTTCTTCTGACATGGAGTTATACTTTTTTGTCCATATTGTAAGTAAACATATTTATTCAACTTGGGTATGTAAGTTTTGAGTGAATGGTCTGTCGTACCAGTGTAACTGGTTGGGGTAGTGTGTTTGTGTACATGGGATGAAACATTCCGAGAGATCAACATTCAGCAATCATCTAGAACCAAGCGAACTCAAGATCGCGGTGTTGAGGCTAGGTTGTATTAAGATTTTGAATCACCAGGCATGGATGAGCTCAAAGGCCTGGTACCTACAGAAACAAGGTGTAGGACATGATTCCTTAGTTGTGAGAAGATTTTCACACTCAAAATAAAAAGTTGGGAGATGATTTTGAATTTTGACAAGCTAGGTTGTAGGTTCATAGCTTGGTCTGTACTTGAAAATGCAGACTACTACTTACTTGGCAAAGTCTATTACTGAAACAAATTTAGCTTGGCCCATACCAGAAGTATCATAACCATCACTGAATTTAGGGTCATACTTATATATGGGACAAGAGCTGAGAACTCCCAAGTCCACCACTGAAACAAATTTAAATGTGCAACACCTGCTGGTGGAGGTAGGAATTCAGAAACGTTAACATGGCCTGCACTGCAACAACTGATATACAGTAGGCATCAACCGTGATTAACAATTTACCTTTAACTATTTATTTAAGGGCATTTATGCACCTAAATGTGGTCAGCCAGTGGCATCACGCAATGCTCCTGATGGAGCTACCCTTTCCTTTTTCCTGTACCTAATGTGAGAAAAACATTTTTCTTTCACATGTTGTGTCGTGTGGGTGCGAAATATATTGTCGGGGCCATTAGGATTTAGGAGTACCAGCTGAGACAATGCTCTTCTAGATGGAACCGAAACAGTACTTTGATGATTTGCCCTCCTGTAAAGCAGAACATCAAACCAACAAATCCACACAAGTTTAGAAAAGAGAGGCACGATTCAACGGTAAAGACAGGCTGACAGGCATACTAATCAATTTAGCTAATCCACAGCAGCAAGAGGAGCATTTCTACTGTTCACGTTACAGTTGATTAAGACTGAATGTAAACTTTAAAAAAAAGCAACTAACAAATTCAAATAGCTCTTACCTATCAACATAACTGCATAGGATTGTGGTGACGTGCTATTCTATGAAGCATCGGATTAAAAATACACACCTGAGTTCATCCATGTGCTTCTGTTCCAGACTCTCGTGACATTCCACTTATGCAAATTTGCAGAAATTAAATGCCATGCTCTTGTCATAGCCTCATAGGACTGTTTCCTATAAAGCGACTATTACAGGAGAAGCTTATAATAGCCAGCCACATGAATAGTTCCTAAGCGGTGCTGTTCCCAGACCAGAAAATTGCTTAAATAAGAACATGGATATATATTGAAAAACACAAGCCGTCAGGGGAAACGCACCTTCTGGATCATCAGCTGGAGTTGTATCATGAAACAATGAGACGAATGGCTTGATTCCGCAAGTAAGATCCAACTGACAAATGCAAACGAGTGGTTGTATGTCCCAAAGCAATAGGCGATCCCCAAATCCACGTCACCATAAACTCCCAAATAAGCAATAGAGATTTCCATGCGATGAGGCGCGTGGCCGCTGTGGACTGTGGTACCGGAGAGTTGTAGGCCACCGGTTAGCCAATGTTAGGGAATCGGCACGGCGCGTCACGGCTCAAGGCAGGGATGTAATGGGCTTGCGGAGGTTGGCGCTAATCTCCGCCGCTGCCTACTGCTGGGAAAGGGGAAGGAAGCTGAGATCCCAAAATGCAAGACCGCGAGAGCGTCGTCGGCCGCAGCGGGAGAGTGGCCGTCGTAGTAGGGTTCGCCCAGCCAAGGAGGAAGTCGGGAAAGGGAGGGGAGGGGAGAGGCGTGGCTTGAAGCGACGGCGGCAGCGCACGGCTGCACAAGCGAGCGGAGAGAGGCAAGAAGGGGAAGAGCGAGGAGTTCGCTGAAACGTTTAACCTAGTTCGCTTGTGGGCTTTCTGTGGGCTCAAATCAACCACATACGGCGGATTTGTTTTCCAGTGCAGCTTCCCTAGGAACAGCCGGCTTAAGCGGAATCAGACGGCCAAAATGGCCAGATCGCGAAAATGGACGGCTACAAACGCTAATGGTCTGGGAGAGCGTGTCAGTTTTAATGTCCCTAATGGCTGCAAAAATTAATAGGCCGACTCCTTTTCTACCTCGTCAACTGGAAACTTCGGGAAGGTCATATGGGCTCAATTCATTTCGTGGGAAGAAGAGGCGTTGTGAGAAGAGCTGAATTCCAGAAAATGTGTGCATGCCTTGGATGACGTGGACAAATTGTGTGACATAGTGGGCTGTTGATGTGGCGTGCTTGCATGTTAAGAGAATTCAGCTAGTGGGGTTCTCCTATTTAGATAGAGAAGATTCTGCCAAATACCCACTTCATTCTCAAGCCTCCACAAACATTTACAAAGCAAACTAATATTTCTAAATCTGAGATTAGTAACTCCTAAACCTCCAACCTGTTTAGGCTGACACACAACATCCCATCGAACCAGGTGGTATTTCTTCACCCCCTGCTTCTCATGCCAAAGCATTCTGCATCTATAGAAGTCACACCTTTTTTTCACACCTTTTGGCTATTCATTATTCAAACAAGCACTTACATCAGGAAAAGATATCTACTGAAGAACTACTATATATTGGTACAAAATATAAATCATGTGTTGAATCCTATGAACGAGCGCATATGAACACCCAAAGGCATGCCCCACTACCTCTGTTATGAAATATAGGAACCTGTTTTGCTACTTCCCTATACCCTTGTTCTGAAATCTTATCGAGAACGTGAGGTGTGTGAGGACACTCACTATGATAATAAATATTACATTGAACACAAAACTTGGTTTTCGTCGCAAAATCCCTTTTATTAATGATGACAATAACATATACACTTAAAATAACAAGTATAGAACACTAATATGTTAACAACTTTTTATTGAACCCACTCTTGAATAGTTATTATATCACAGAAAAGCGATCACGTTCACACAGTTTAACTTACACACTAGAAGTTTCTATAAACTTTTTTATCTAAGCATACACTTCACACCTCTACTGAGATATTTGTTAGGTTCATATGGTTCGGAATCTCTACAATTATATTTAATAATAATAAAAGCAAAGAACACTTCACATAATAATACGCATATACACTATATTATTTACCAATTTAGAATTAATAATTCAAGGAAGAGTGCATCTTTGTCCTTTTTTGTTTTAAAATTCAAGGTGGTTCTATTTTTGCATCTTGTTAAGGGCTCGTAAAGGAAAATCTTCTTGCATAACTCAAATATATTTTCATTCGTATGCACTACAAGTATATAACAAAAACAAAATTATAAATGTTTATAAACATAATTTTGTGATTAGCAACGCTGACTAATTAATATGGAACATAGATTCATTAAACCACAATGTGATGAAAATACAATTAAATAAGTATGAAAGTTTAATATAATGCGCACACGAGGATGAGTATCAAGTCATATCGCATAACACATATGTGATGAACAACATGTCCGCCTCATCCTTGGACATAGTGAACTGAGATGTAAATACGCGCTCTAAAACATAAGCAGTGGTTAGTATCATCAGATGAACCAACCCATCTTCAACCACGAACCCGGTTGCCACGTGCCCATTCACATCCAGCAAGGCGGGTCCTTTGTCAGCTTGAATATGTCATGTCAGCTGCATGTATGCTGGCCACTCTCGGTATAGATAGAAGACCGAGTGTTTGGTCTCGTTGGAGACCCGTTTTTTCTCCAGATGGCTTGAGAAGGCGATCGGCAGCGGCGCGACCATCTGCCAAGATTAATCTCAATATTTTGCTATCGGTTAACAATTTTTTCTAACGGTTAATCGTTCTAGTGTGAAATGACCATCTCATAGATTTATTAAGTTTTTCTTAAATTCAAAGACCACGAAGAAACATGCCTTATCACTCAGTGATATGTTTGTATTTTGAACAAATGGTTTTACAACTTATGTCAAAAAGGCCTACTCGGACTTTATACGAAATATAAAATAATCCACTATGCAAGAGAACATTATTATATAAAAGAGAACACGACAAAGTTATAAGTTTTGCACCAATACCTGCGTTAAGTCATTTGTTTCCACTTATTGCCCAAATTTTATGACAAATGAAATCATCTACCTTACCCTTGCAGCAAAAAGTTAAATAGCGCAAAAGGAAAACCTGCTTGATGCAGTGCATGGTAAATTAGTAATCTGAAATAAAAAAGGTGGCAAGAACAATATATAAATATTATTAAAACCAACACATTGATGATTTATACCGAGAAATTTCCTCCAAAATGATCCCATTTTTGTAAATCAAGATGAGATTGGACAATTTCAGAAACATGATAAACATTTCCTAGCACACCCACACCAAGAGAAAACACATCACGGAGAATACACATACAGAGTGAAAAGGAGAGATTGCATATATGGAACATGGGTGTTTTTAGCACGCCAGTGTACTCTTGAACAACTAATCATGTGATTGTAATTATGTAACCTCTACACTGACAGGTTTATATACGGAGAATGAATTTTCCAGGCTGACATATAATGAACTTTGTAGCAAGAAACATGAGAACTTTCATGGCATTAGTTCGAGATCACCTCCTTACTTTGAGTCATGACCAGGCACACTACACCGAGTCTATCCCTCCCGTCAGTACTTTGAAACCAGGTTCGTGACCAACACTCTTATCCTTGGGTGGTCATCATCACCGTTGTGATAAACGACTGCGCTTGAAGTTTATGCTTGTCTGCTTTCCTGGAAGGGTTCGATTTTTTTTTTTTGCGAATTCAAAGAGTTTTATTAATCAACGACATGATTACAATCACTCAAAAGAGTGCTGGCAAGAGCGGTCGGGTTATAGTTAATCCACATACATCTCTTCCTAGTCGAACTAGCCTGTTTAGCACAAAGATGAGCAGCTTGGTTACCATCACGCTCAATAAAAGTTACACTAAAATTAGGAAAATCTCTCATAGTCTCCCTAATCTCCTGGCAAATAGGTTTCAACTCCGACCTATCAATTTCCTCGTCGGCAACTGAATTACTTCTTTAGCATCCGATTCGATGACGACTCGTGCATAGCCCCTCTCTACTGCCAATCTCAAACCGTCTCGAATCGCCACGGCCTCCATAACTCTCGCACTAGATACATGATCATACCATAAGGCCTGTCCTCGTAGCATAGCTCCTCGATGATCTCTAACAACCACACCAGTGCTTCCTGATGAAGTGTCGACATCAAAACTAGCATCGGTGTTTACTTTCAGTACGTCCTGGAAGGGTTCGATTGAGTTTGTTTAAATATACACATACATTTGTTCTTATACACGTAACAAATTTTATATTGCCCGATCTCAACAAAATATCCAATTCCGAGTTTCATACATCCAAGCACGAATTGGAATTGTTTTCCAGCCTCCAATTCCAGTTATAAATTCAAGCCACAACCAAGCAACGGAATTGGAATTGGAGTTCATTTCCTTTCTATCTGGGAAATGGAATTGCTAGCTCAATTCAATTCCCAGCAAAATTTGAGTTGATAGCATAAAAGTACCACTTTTGTAGCTAAATTTACCGATTGGTACCAATGTACGCCGCAATCTCATTTTGGTACACATTTTGCCCAGGTTGTCTCATTTTGGTCAAATCGCGTGCTGATTCAAATTTGACAGCCGTTCTGACAGGGCGGCCCCACCTGTAGGCTGACTTGGCAAGTCAGCGACGGAGAGGGAAGACGGCCGTTAGCTGCGCGTGTCTTAAACGTTGCTCGCGCGCGCCGTTTCTTTCACTTGTTTCAGAGAAGGCGGGCTGCTACGGTGGCCAGTGGCGTCGGCGGCGGAAATGAGCTCGACGCGTTTAAGACACACGCAACTAACAGCCGTCTTCCCTCTTTATCATTGACTTGCCACATCAGCCTACATGTGGGGCCGGCCCTTCATAACGGCTGTCAAATTTGAACCAGAGCGTGATTTGACTAAAATGAGACAACCTGAGCAAAATGTGGTACCAAAATTAAATTGCGGCGTACATGGGTACAAATCGGTAAATTTAACTACAAAAGTGGTACTATTACGCTATCAACTCGCAAACTTTCATACATCCGAACACAGTGTTAGCGATCTTGAGAAAAGACTAGAAATTGTCCTTGAATTTGGTTGCCTTGGAAAGATATAGCTGGTAGACTGTGATATTTTTGAGTTTTCCGAAAGAAACTGAGCGTATGTATCGTGGTTAGAAAGTGGAAATTTTGATAGAGTTTATGTTTACGTAAGCTCACAACCGTAAGAAAAAATATCTAGGGAAAAATCATGAGAGGCATGGTTGACCCCTATGTAGGATGGGTAGGGTTCCTTCTCACTCTCACCGGAGTAGTGCGAAGGCGGTGGGGTCACCTCCATTTTCGGCGGCAGTGTGAACGAGAGAGACCGACAGGCCGGCCGTGGTCGCTGCACCCTTCCTACAACGACGACCGCACCGACCGGGCCCACCAACCCTTCACGTACGCTCGTCGATCTCCTCCATGCCCGCTTGGAGATAACTGGAAGAAGACTTGTCTTCGATTCCTTCCTACCCCAAGCCGCCTCCCTCCCCTCCCTGGTCGTCGCCGCGCCGGCGGAGACCACGCCACCTCGCTCGCTCGCCGCCGGAGCGCGACCGCCGCTCCCACCACGCCCGCTCTCCTCCCCGCCCGCGTCGCGCATTGGGGATCTCGCTCGCGGCCGGTCCCCACCAGCGCCCGCCCAAACCCTAGCCGCCGCCACCGCCACCGCCACCGCCAGCGACAGCGCCAGGAACGAACGGTACGGACCTCGCTCCCTTCCTCCCTCCCTCACTGCGCCGCTCGATTCCCCTCGACGATTCCGGGCGGCGCCGTTGCTACCGTGTGTGCGCGTGCGCGCTGCTCCTCCTAGGAGCTTGCTTAATTATCACGCGTGTTTAATTGTAGATAGATAGATAGATAGATTGGTGGCCAGTAGCCATGGAACCCTGCCCTTATTGTTGCCCCCCTGTCTCAGCACCACCACCACGCAGCATTGATGAGATCAGGGCCAACGGGAACTAGCTGCAGTAAATAGATCTGGGGTAGCTGCTTACTGCGCGGGCAGGATCAATTCAGTTGTACGATACTACTCCGTAGTGATTAGCCTGCTTCCTGCCTGGGAAGGGTTTGATCGCGCTTGAAGTTTATGATTGGCTGGATTAATCGCCTGGGAAGATCTTTCCTAGATATTGCCGGCCCATCAGGTTTACTATTACAGCTCATCGTGGGTTTCGTTTCCTTTTTTCTGTTGCGTTGGCTTGCTGACGATGAACTGACTAGTGTGACTGACAGCAGCATGAGTGAAATCGACATATGTGCTTAGTGAAGATGCGCACCCATACAACCTTTCGGTTGCAATTATCTTTGTATAGGCGAAGCGTGTAGTTGATCTGCCTGGTAGCCTCGGAGAAATCAGGAGAATTATTACTCCTTGTGCAGGAACCAAGCACGGCATCACAGCCCCTTGTTTCTACCAATGAGTCGTGACCTCCTTGAGGATCTTCCGCACAGCCCATAGCTTTCCCACCCGACGCCCCTTCCCCCTTATCTGCTTCTTCTTTGTTATCTCCTTGGCATGTGTTTAACTGTAGTAGATAGACTGTTGATGCTGGCTGTATTATGGTTGCCTCAGTATTTGGTCATTATGCTATGTCCTACTGTGTAACGGAGTCAAGCAATAGGTTTTCCAGCTATGTATAGTTAAGATTTGCTGTATCTGGAACTTGATTTGCCAACTTGACGTGTCTCATTCTAGCTTTGATTAGTCGATTTCGAGTTCAGTTCTCTTTTTCATTGATTTCTAAAAAACTAGTCGCGTGCAGTTAGGCTATGGCATAAGGATATCCAGTGCATTGTTTTTAAGGCGGTAAGGCGACCTAAAGCGCTGGGAAGATGCAGTCTTGTAAGCTCTTTAGCACAATTTTATTCATATAGACACCGGGGAGAAATCAGGGGAGAAGCTCTTTTTTGTCACCTCCTTGCCAATGAGGATATATCCCTATAATTCTAGTAGTCCTGAATTCACGGATTTGTATGCCCAATTGTCACACCTGAACCACATTCACACAGATCCCGATGTGTTAACTATGTGGCTCTTAAGGTTCTTTGTTGGCCTGATGCGTTATCTATGTGATTGACTCTTGAGGTTCTTTGTTAGGGTTGTTGAGCATTGCTCTGGGGAATTATAGATTGGATATTCATTTAATTGTTTTGGCATGTTTGAAATGTTTAAAAGGGGATGCGTAACTGTTCTCTTTCCTTGAGGGGAAGAAGATTTGTTCTTTAACTGTATGCCAGTTTTTCTTTCTTTCTGCTATTTGCAACATGCTAAATGATGCTAAAATATTTAAATTATGCATTACTCCCTCTAAGAACTGAGCATTGCTCAGCCTGATTCCATGCCCAGCCCACCAGCTGTCGATTCTTGGGCTCTTCAGGGAGCTGAAGGTTGCCATCTCGTGTTTTCTAAAGAGACTTCAACCATGTACTATGACCATAATATGTTACTCCGTCCAATCCAAAATAAGTGTCACAGTTTTGAACTATGGTTAGTTCAAAACTGTGACACTTACTATGGATTCGATGGTGGTAGTAAAAGCTGTTCCAATTTAGTATTATGAATTTTTTACACTATCTTGTACTTTTGTCATCAAAGGGTCGACTTAGTACTTTCATTATCTATTATATTAGCTCACCAGGAAGTTCCTTAAAAAAGGGGTCTGATTTTTTGAACACAAGAAAGGAAAGTCTGATATTAGCAGTCATTCACTCATTCCAAAATCTGTCTGTATTCTGAGCCAATTGTCTATGATGTGTTATATTATTGGTTTCCTTTTGGGTTCATATCATTCTTGTGTTCTTGTGTATTAAAAATCTTAACGAGTTAATATTTTTATATGAAACATTCCTTATGGATTTTGTGTGTGTCCTTCAGTTGATCATGTAACATTTACTGTAGAGTTAATTTTGTATTCCGGTTAGCTACTCTTGCTGATAAAAGAATATCATGTTCCATTTTAGTTACTCGACAGTGATCATGCTTGCTGGATGAGGACACCGCAGCAAAGATAAAGGTTCTGCAAGCTATTCAGCAAGTTTTACAAGTTATTACCCTAGAAGAATACTACCCATGCTAGTGAGTAAGAAGAGAAAGGGAAGGTGGCTTGCTGAACTGAAGTGAAGACATGTCCAAATCTACACCTGTTAGAGCAAGCAAGAACGTTGAATTGAAGAAACAATCTCCAGCCATCTTAACGACAGTAAATGGCCTTGCTAGTAAGAAGCAAGGGGTTAATGGAGAGGTTCCTGGCCGTGATGCTAAATGCACTAGCACTTGGATCTGTAGAAATTTGGCCTGCAAAGCTGTTGTAGCATCCGAAGACTCTTTCTGCAAGAGGTGCTCATGCTGTATTTGCCATCAGTTTGATGACAATAAAGATCCTAGTCTGTGGTTAGTTTGTGCTTCGGAAAATGATGACACTCAGTGTTGTGGTTCTTCTTGCCATATTGAGTGCGCCTTCCAACACAAGAGGGTAGGATGCTTTGATATTGGGAAAATTATTCATCTTGATGGGAGTTATTCTTGTGCTTCATGTGGGAAAGTTTCTGGAATACTAAGGTAAGTACACGCTCATGCAAATGTCGTTCTCTCCTTTCTTGTCCTTGCTACAACGTAACATGTGTAGAACCTTGGATTCTTGGACTAAACTGAAGTTGCTTCAGATACACAGCCATATTCTCTTCCATCAAATTATCTTATGTGACATTAGGTTCAAATTAGTCAGTAATTCAGAAATATCATGCATTTCTTTCTTGATAGAATAGAACATTACTTCAGTTGTAGCTGATAAATTCTCAGAACTTGTATCTGAAAAACAAAAGGAGGGATGTTTGAATTTTGTATTACTATTTATAGTTGACATGCAGCGTTAAACTCAACTTGGAATCAGGAACAGTCCTCTCGTCATCTTTTTTTTTTTGCTAGAAGCAATCGTCTCCTGTTAGTTCAGATAATCGTGCTTCACAAATAAACTTCAACTGTTTGGACAAGTTGTAGTGGGCACGATACTCTATACCCTGTATATTCCCTTCTATGAAGTTCCTTCTCTCAGTGCCACATTCTATAGATTGACCAAATATTCAACCCACACACTTCCAATAATCAAACTATTAATTTCAGTTTTTACCATCCCATATTAGGCCTTTTAGCATCAATGTACATGCAGATCACTTATGAAATATTGAAAATTTGAATGCCTGTCACGTTTTCCATGATTATTGATCAATTTGTAAAGCTGACATGGATATTGCTATGTTGCAGTTATTGGAGAAGGCAATTAGTGGTTGCAAAAGAGGCTCGTCGAGTAGATATTCTCTGCCATCGCATTTATGTGAGTTATCGGCTGTTGGAGGGGACAAGCTGTCATAAAGAATTGCATGACATTATTGAAGATGCAAAAGCAAAACTCGAATGTGAGGTTGGTCCACTTGATGGAATGTCGGCAAAGATGGCACGTGGTATTGTAAGTAGGTTGTCTGGTGGTAGTGATATACTGAAACTTTGCTCTCAAGGGATTCAAAGAGCCGATGAGTGGTTGAGTTCTCCAGAGTTGCTTCTTCGAGGTAATGACCTAGACTGCCATAATAAAAAATCGGGAAAATATTGTCATGTGATTCTGCAAGTTGCACTCACACACTTCTTGTGCAGATTCGTTACCTGCTGCGTGCAGATTCAGATTTGAAGACATCACATCTTCTTCCCTTGTTATCATCTTAAAAGAAACTAAAGCAGCATCGTCGGACACCGTCAAAGGTTATAAGCTATGGTACTGGAAGAGCAGAGAGCAACCAAGCATGGATGAGCCTGTAATTTTGTCCAAAGATCAACGAAAAATACTTGTTTATAGCCTTGCCACATGCACTGAGTATTCCTTCAGAATTATATCATTCACAGATGATGGGATCCTTGGGCATTCTGAATCTAAATGTTATACTGGGAGCAACGAGCTACTTACAAACCGTGTGGCGCAGAATGCAATGGCAATATGCCCACAGACGCAGAGAAGAGATGGGAACCAGGCTTTTAAGTCCAGTGGATTCAGGATCCGAGATGTTGGAAAGATCTTGCGGCGAGCTTGGGCTGAAGAAGGCTACTTTGAGGATCTGTATGAAGGCTCTTGTGACAGAAGTGCCACAGAAGCAGAGCAGCAAGAAGACAGTGAACAGGGTCATATGTTATCTGGTGCTTGTCGCAGGCTTCAGTTCAATGCATTTTCTGTCCCTGACCTAAATGTCGAGGCACCCGTGCCCATGGACACAGACTCTTCCCCTGAGAAGTGCTGTGATTTAAATAACGGAGTTCTAAAATCAAATGACAGTGGTCGCTCCGAGGCTTGTGCAGCAGTCAGGAGTGCGGAACCACCTGCTGTTGAATCTCGGCCAGGGGGCAAGGCAAAGCAGCCCAGTGATGCGCACACTGAAAGCTGTGAGCAGGATGGAGTTTTGGCTATCTGCCGTGGCAAACAACTTCTGAAGAGGCCTACAGAGTTGGATGAGGACTATGAGCACTGCGTGAAGGTGATACGGTCGTTAGAGTGCAAGGGGCACATAGAGACTGATTTCAGAATGAAGTTTTTGACTTGGTTGAGTCTAAGGTCAACAGAGAATGAGCATAGGGTCGTGAGCACATTCATCAAAACACTAATTAATGAACCGAGTAGTCTGGCTGAGCAGCTTGTGGATTCTTTTGGAGAAATTGTAAACTGCAAGAGACCGAAAACAGGTATCTGCAACGAGCTATGGCATCTGGACAAAAGATAAACAATTCCAGATTTCACTAACTCGTTGATATCCTACAGTTTTCAGATCAAATCCAGCGAAATCCGATTGCTTTTGATGGCCCAGAACGAGCATGCTCGTTCAGTTCATTCCATCCCAGAACCTGAACGTGCAAATGGTTTTTTATGAGTCAACATTGCTGTTCGAGCCCATGGAAATAGGATATTTGATTTACTTAGAAATTCTATCTTCATAATTCTACTTAGGAAAATTATTTTAGGGAGAAATAGATTGCATTGGAAATTTTCCCTTTCCACCCGGGAGTAGCGAGAATAATTTTCTTTCCTTTTTTGTTTTTGTTTAGTACTTTTCTGTCAGAGCCCTGGAACAATCTTATATAATGCCATGTACGCCTACATCTGCTTGATTGCCAGTGCTTTGGTACTGTATGGTGGCTAGGCTAGTTTTTATATTTGGTTGATATAAATAATTGATATGCTCAAAATTCATCAATGGTGGAGGTGTTCCCTCGGCAACCTGTGGGGGAGGGAGGTGGTTTCTGCAATGCGATTGGCGATACAGATGGGCCGAAGGAAGGAGCAATTACATCCTGCACACTACCAGATAACAAAACGCCAGACATATATGCTGATGTACAATGAATGTATAGCCAAACTCACAGATTTGTCAGATTTTTTTCCTGAATAATAAGAAGGTTATATAACAATTGCTGAATGTGGCTCGTACAGGCTCATCACAAATATTATAAACACAGCAAAAAAAGCGATTAAAATAGATTGCCTCAGCGTTCTGGTGAGTATCCCAATGAAAGAATAAAATTATTACTCAAGGGGATGCAACAAGCAGGGCCTTGAAACAATATTTCTTCTATGTGCAAGTTACTGTTCACATCAAATGTGTTCTTATAAATGATCTCCGAGCACGAGAGTCAAACGTGCAGAACCACCAGACCCTTTAACATCGAAATTGCCACACTTCCGGCAAGGAGAACACTCTACGCCTCGGTCCCAAAACGGCTGCTGGCAACAACAGGTGGACTGCTTTAGGAATGTGCCTGGGATATGTCAACTACGTATTTCGAAACACGACTCAAACAGTCGCGATCACTCGCCCAGATGTTGAGTGCAATCAGAGCAGGCACTGTCTAAAACGGATGCTCCCACAAAACAAGCTTATATCATACTCCTTCCTACGGTAACTCATTGGATGAAATGTGACAATAGGAGCCATGGAACATCCAGGTTCGACAGGTCTTTTCTATTTCTCAGTCACTGTCCCAGTCCTCATCCGTGTTTTTCTTCGTCTGGCCGGTCCTGCCACCTCCCTTCCAGTTGTCGTTGCTATCCTCCTCACTGCTGCTGCCGCTCTCGTAATTTGGGAAGTTCACCTTCGGGGTTCTTGAGCTCGGCTCTTCCTTGTAATCTGATCCCCACACCTCGTCATTTTCAGTGTCCGAATCGTCATCCTCGCTGCCATCAGAGACGGTAACTGAACTTTTTGGAGTTCGGCTGGAACTTCTGGAGGCCCCAGGCGTATAGTTCTGCCTGTGGCTGGGTCTGCTCCTCTCGTGTCTCATACTTTCAAACCGTCGAGGATGTTCATCAGGTGCACTCCTCTCGTTGTCAAAGCCAGCTACGCTATCCCTGCCATCATCAAAGTCCGAGTCCTCGCCTGACGGCTCGATATCATCAACCCCCCTCCTCAATCTGTTGTCCTTTTATTGTTACTGTTATCTCTCCTGTATCTTCCCTGGCTTCTATCCTCAGCACCTGAGTTGTCATAGCTTCTATTGAAACCCCTTCGCTCATCCACATCCTCGCCTGACTCCTCTATCTCGCTATCATCATCCCATCTCCTCGTATCGGCTGTCCATTTATTGCTGCTGCTGTTATCTCTCCTGTATCTTCCCTGGCTTCCATCATCGCCATCTGAGTTGTCATAGCTTCTACTGAAACCCCTCCGCTCACCCATCTCTTCTCTGTACCGATATTGCAGCCTTGCAGTTTCTTCTTTCTCTGCCGCCTCCTCTTCCTCCCATTGCTTCTCTGCTGACTCCTCTATTTCTGCAATGAAGTTGTCAAGATCCTCCTGGTCGCTATCCTCAGATAGATCATGCGGTTCTTTTAGTTCAGTAGTCACGGCAGTAGGTTGATTATCCCCATGGAAGACATAGGGAGTACCCTGCTGCTCATCTATGGCTCTAAAGAATGTCGAGGCAACTCGCTGGATGCTGGCCATGGCAACTGGGTCCTCTGGGTTGATACCTTTGCGACGAAGTTGTGTCTCTATTTTCTTGATATTTAGTTTCTGAGACTCAAGAGCCTGCTCATATCTAGCCTTGAATAAAGCCTGCAATACGGATGATAACCTTTATCCATAGCACAAAGCCAACAATATAACCAAATCAATACAAAATGGACATAACCAGAGGGTTGAACTATCAACTGAAAATAACAGAGTAATCCATTGGTATCCAAATGCCATGCACATGGTATGTATAATACATAGCATCAAGAAAGATGGACAGAAGTACCAAGAATATGCTAAAATGAGAACTACAAACATTTTAAGTGCAAGGGACTGACCTTTCTTTTGGTAAGTGTGTTAAAAGGTATGAGGTTCTTTGGTTGACGGTAGTTCCTTCCTCGAAACATGATGATTGTTTTGGTATTGTGAATGTTAACCACTATACCACCACTCAATCTTGTCAGCATCGACGCCATTTCCTTAATTTTCTCCTTGGGAAAGTTGTCACAGCAAACTTGTACCGTCTCATGGAATTTCCAGTGCATATGCATGTTTTGAACAACACCTCCAAAGACTCCACGAACTCCAACAGGGACATAGTTTCTATTTCTGAACCCAATCTTCTTGTAAGCCTGTAGCTGCTCAGCTGTTAAAAGCTCTGGATCATGACGAGGAGCTGGTAGGTCTGGTAGCTCATACTTCTTGAGCTTTTGTAGCAGTAAAGCAACTTTTTTCTTGGCCTAATAGAATTAACCAGATAATAGGGTAAGCCAGTGACTTCTCTATACTAAAAATGATTCTCCAATTCAAATAAAATCAAGATTACACCAAATGCTGAGTAAAGAGAAACAGGGCAAATAACATAGATATTGTACTTAGCCTCCATAGAGAAGGAATGAAATGATGAGATGGGGAATTCCCAATTCCTCATCAAATGGGGACTGTGTGCACCGCAAGCACACAAAAAATGGGGAAGGTGTGTAAATCAAATTTCTTGTTAGATCATGCTTGAATGCAGCAACAAGATAACCGTTTATGTAAATTTCTGAGAAGGTAAGCGTAATATAAGTTCTGTTGTGACTTCTTTTTCATCGGGAGCAGGAATGCTCCAAAGGGCTCCTAGTATACCATTGCAATCAGTACCAAACTGTCCCGAAGAATTGGCACACAAAATGAGTTACTGCAGTTGTTTCTGGTTTTACTTGTGAAACCGTAAATGCGCTGGTAATCATACGATTGTTTATGTTCATATACATCAGGACTTCAGGAGTGACATGGGAAGCCAGTCAAGCCACAGGTCCATACTTTTCTAGCAGAGTTAGCTAATGTATTGTAATTAGAACTAAGCATGATAATCTATATCAAAATTTCCAGTTAATCCCTTCATTTCAACAAAGTAAAGCCCCAATGATATAATCATACCATCTTCTTTCTATGATTCATCATTATCTGAACAAATATCATACTGCAAATGCATTTCTCACATAATCCCTTTCCAGAAGTCGCACATTGATCAAATCTGACCATGAAGCAGCAATTCAAAGCAGCTTCTCTTGCCGCAATCTAATCTTAGAAAATGGATCACCGCGAGATGGAGCATTTCGCCCGCGCCGGAAGGGGCAGAGGGGGTGGGAATGGCGGTCTACTACTTACCCTCCGCATACTGTGGATGAGCCTCTCGTCTTCGGTCATGAGCTTCTTCCTGAGCTTGACGGCGCGGCGCAGCTCCCGCTGCGTGCGGCCGGTCTCCTTGGCCATCCGCTTCTGCACCTTGCTCAGCATGCTCCTCCCCTTGCTCGTTGACATCAGACGCCGGCACAGCGCCCCCCCGCGCCCGCCGGCACCGACGCGGCCTCGCCCCCGCCGCCTCCCCTCGCCGCCGCTAAGCCCTCGGAGGTAACCGAAGGGGCAAGCCTCCCGTGGAGCGACGCAGGGGCCGCCCTCGGGAGGCTCCGGCGGAGGCTTCGTAGCGCCCACATGGCTGGCCGCCGGCGGTACCGGAAGGCGGCGGCGGCGAGGTGGGCGGAAGTGGGGTGGGTTTAGGGCGGCGGCGGGGGCGGGCGATAAACCCTGGGCTTGGGCAGCTGCGTGGAGCTTGTACCGTCCGTTGGATGTGCTGTTGTCGACGTGGAGGAATGCTCTGCCGTCAGACCTCCATGCTTTGCTTACATTATAAATTCATTTCCTTGATGGATGACATGGCTTCATTGCAAATTTGCTCAAAACACAAATGCTACAAGTTGATCGACCCGATTGGAAGAATTACATAAAAATATAAGAAAACTTAACGATATTGTGAATAGGTTTTCTTTCGGCTTGTCTTGGATTCCACTAGAACTTTAAACCATGTAATCCGCAAAAATATCGCCGCGAAACACCAAGCCCCCATTAACACTACCACAATTATATTTGTTTCTCAAATTACGAGCTGAACCTGTAAGTAAGAGACTTGTGAGTCCCTCTTTTTTTTTCAAAGTGCTTTGTGTTTCTCGTTGGGTCAAACTCAAATTTTATAGAGTTTGACCGGATACATAGGAGAAAATGTCATCTAGGATATGAACTGTATATATACGGTATGAAAGTATATCTCATGATGGTTTTGATAATAATGATATGATCTTATTAGATGTTGATATTTGTTTTACATACTTGATCAAACTTTGTGAAATATGATTTTGAACAACATGAAATGCAAAGTGGTTTGGAGAAAGAGGGAGGATTACTATTTTCAAAAATCTCGAGAACTTCTCAGGGTGTGCTCGAACCTCACCTTCTCGATGCTAACCACTGGAGCCATGCAGTCCACCAAAGATTGTGCGCCACTAGCCCGTTAAGACTACTATAATTAAGTTTGTTATTTTTGTTTTTCAAACTCGGAGCTGAACTTTAAGTGAGATTGTGACTCCCTCTTTTTTCCAAATCACTTTATGTTTTAATTTTGATCAAAATCAAATCTTCTAGAGTTTGATCAGGTACATAGGAGAAAATACCATATATGATATGAAATGCATACCGTCTGAAAGTATATCTCACGATGGTTATAATAATAATAATAATAATAATAATAATAATAATAATAATAATAATAATAATAATAATTTGATATCGTAGATATTGCGTTCTATACACTTGATCAAACTTTGCAATATTTGATTTTGACCAAGTTTAAAAGGCAGGGTGAATTGGAGAAATAGGGAGGACGTACCAACTAGTTTTCGACTTTTCGGACAACTTTCAGCACGCACGTCACGGCGAGAGCACGAGTCTACGGCGACGAGGTCCAAGCAGAGAAGAAGGGAGCCCGGCAACCACCCACCCAGCACCCCGTCCGTTCCTCCTTGCCGCCGCGGCTGCCCGCCTTTCCCCGTCATTTCCCTCCGGCCCGACCCCGACCAGCCACCGCCGGCGCTTTGCTTCGGATCTCCTCCCCCTCCACGCGACGCCAGCTCAAGCTCCAGCCAGTCCCCCCATCCCCATCACCTAGCTAGCCTCCTCCGCACCCTGCCACGACCTCGAGATGGCCTGCTGATTAGAGAGCGGCGGCCGGCTGCTCCTTCCGTGCTGCTGGAAGGGATCGTCGGCGTGGGCGGCGCAGGATGGAGGTCTCGGGACCCGTCACGCCCGGCCAAGTGAGTGCGCTTCTACCAGTGTACTTCAGAACTAGTACTAGCTGGTACAGCAGAGTAATTCAGTTTACTCTGCCTGGTGTTGGCTGCTGAAAAAGAAAACCATCATGCCGCCATACTAAAATCACTGTGACTTGCAGCTAGATACAGCAACAACAAGCACAAAGATTTTGACTGCAAGTTTGGGGGCACTAAATGTTTTCTTGTCTGCCAGTTAATTTTTCTTCCCTGCTGCAGGTCTCGTTTCTGCTCGGCCTTTTCCCGGTCCTCCTCGCATGGGTCTACTCTGAAATCTTGGAACACCGGAGATCTTCTTCGTCGTCGCGTGGGAAAGCGTGAGATTTTCTTTTCTCTCCTCGTTGCAGGATCATCTCTAGCTAGTTTCAGATAGTTCTAAGAACTGAGACTTCACTGGCCGCCAGCTGCATATATACTGCTGCATCCTTCAAATTGTTTAACCCTGCTAGATACCGGGCTTTCAATTAATTCCATGTTTATATGTGGCTTATCACAACACTTGCTTTGTTGTTGTTAACAAGTTGAACTACTCTTAACTTTGTCGGTTTGTCCTGTTGTTTTGTCATCCACAGTCACTCGGATGATACATTGATGGAGAGCAAAACTTCCAAGGGAGATGAGAAGGCTATATTGTTAATCGAAGAAGGCCAGCTGAAACCACCACCGGCAAAGCTTCGGAACATGTCTACCAAAGCTAATCTGATACGGTATCATCATCTGAATACAAAAATACTACAAGATACTTATGTTTTTGCATTACAGATTCATAACACATGCAGATGGAAATTACTTTTGTCACGGGGTTGTGATCTGCAGGTTTGTAACGATGGATGAGTCTTTTCTGCTTGAAAACCGTGCTGTATTGAGAGCCATGTAAGCCACCCTTGCAGGATTTGTTTCTTCCACTCTACTTCTGTCCCCGCTAAGAGATTTATCTGTTGACACTTGTGTGCGCACCCACTAACCACCTTGCAGGGCGGAAGTTGGCCTTCTTCTAGTTTATTATTACATTTGTGACCGGACAAACATATTTCCAGAAAGCAAGAAGGTTACTATGTTGCTCCCTTTTTTTACTCTAAATGTTTTGTCTTCCTCAGCTTGAATTTAAATGTATCTCCAGATTAAGCTAGAGACAGTGAGCCAGCGCAAAGCAGGTGACATATATATATGTAGGCATATCTGACACGCTTATGCTTTCTATTGTCTGTAGCTAATAGATGGTCTGCCAACTACCTGTTTTTGCTGACTTAATAAGCAACTATTTAAGGATAAACTTGAATTACACGAAAAAACCCATTTATATGCTTGTCATGTGTATGGTTATCCTTTTCTTGTATGCTGATCTTTGTCCAATTTTTTTGACAGATCTACAACCGCGACCTGTTTCTGTTTCTATACATTCTTCTCATCATAGCATCAACACTTACCTCGCTTAAGAAGCACCAGGATAAATCGGCATTTTCTGGAAAGTCTGTACTCTATCTGAATCGCCACCAAACTGAGGAATGGAGAGGATGGATGCAGGTTAGTGATTTGACTTCACCACTTTAGTTGTTCTTGTAAATGCGATGATTGAGAGACTCTGCATGATGAAATTCTTAATTCACTTGTAGCCTCCCGTTGGCTATTGGTCATTTCAGTTTAACACATTAGACACAGAAGCATGTATTTGATGTTCATTTACTGAAATTTCTGCCATGTGTTATGTAGATAGTACATTAATTTTTAGTGCTTTTGCTGCTTCCAAGTCTACTTCTCCTAGATTGCAAGAGTAGATGAAAGATCAAGCTAACGGTTTTACTTGTTGTGTCATCATCCATGAGTTACAGTCTGCTACTCCATATCCCAACTGCTTTCGCAATAGCTTTTTTTCCTCATGTATGCTACAGCAAATTTATACCACCAAGATATACAATTATTGGAGTACCTTCTTGTATTTTTTGTTGTTGTCCTATACAGGTTTTAAATTTGTTGTATCCTGGCTGTAAGTACTCCCTCCGTACCAAAATATAAGACTTTCTAGCCTTTGCATGCACATATGTATGTAGACATGTTTTAGTGCAAGATTCACATGAATCTTGCACTAAAACATGTTGAATCTTGCACTAAAACATGTCTACATACATGAATGCATGCAAAGGCTAGAAAGTCTTATATTTTGGTACGGAGGGAGTATGTTCTAAACCTCTAATTACTTAATATGCCTTTCCAGGTCTTATTTCTGATGTACCACTATTTCGGTGCGTCAGAAATGTACAATGCAATTCGTGTTTTCATTGCTTGCTATGTTTGGATGACCGGATTTGGGAATTTCTCCTACTATTATATTAAGAAAGATTTCAGCATTGCAAGATTTGCTCAGGTGCCAAGTCTGCCTCAACCTTTATCTCTCCTTCATATGATAAGTTTAATTCTCCTTGATGTTTCGACCATCTATAAAACGCTAATGAACAAAGAATACTCTTTTAATGCAGATGATGTGGAGGCTAAATTTCTTTGTGACCTTCTGTTGCATTGTCCTCAACAATGATTTTATGCTGTACTATATATGCCCAATGCACACCTTATTTACGCTTATGCTGTATGGATCACTTGGCCTGTTTAACAAGTATAATGAGATACCATCAATTATGGCTATTAAGATTGCCTGCTGCTTCTTAAGTGTCATTTTGATATGGGAAGTCCCTGGGGTCTTCGAAATTTTGTGGAGCCCGTTTACATTTCTCCTAGGTGAGTTATCCATATAGTAGTATTTTGTGTGGATTTATTCTCCTCATTCATATATCAGGATTGTATATCCTTTTCTTTTTTGTCCAATGTAGGCTATAAAAATCCAGACCCTTCCAAGTCACACTTATCCTTATTGCACGAGTGGCATTTCCGGTCTGGGCTTGATCGGTACATATGGATTATAGGAATGATTTATGCCTACTTCCACCCTATTGTAAGTTTTTAAGATATGGCTATGTAATTACCTCCTTTATTATGTTATTCTCATACAGTTCTCCTCTGGTGTCTAGAGTCTCTCCTGAAACAAAGAGTGAAGATGGCACACAGACTTAGATGTTATTATCTTGTGTATTTGTTCCATTTGTTTATCACAAATTAACAGAACCTTCAAAACTAAATAGGTGGAGAGATGGATGGAGAAGCTGGAGGAATCTGAGACGAAGGTTAGGTTGTCGATCAAGGGTACCATTGTCACTATTTCGGTCATGGTAAGTCACCCAACTATCTCATACAAATGCACCGACTTTCTATTTATGCCAGCTAGCTAGCTTGGATGTTTTACCAACTAGGCAACAACGCTGTGTTAACTACTTAACTTCATATGATGTACTAACTAGGGCATGTGTTCTTTTAGGCTGGCTATCTATGGTACGAATACATCTACAAGCTAGACAAAATAATGTACAACAAGTACCATCCCTACACGTCATGGATTCCTATCACGTACGTATAAAAATCATGATATCGTAACAGAATTATGTCATGTGGCAGAAATATGTTTCATGGAGTTGACAGAGCACCTTATATCTTAACAGGGTATATATTTGCCTACGCAATTGCACCCAACAGTTGAGGGGCGCCTCTTTGGCTCTTTTCACGTAAGCATCCATTTTTGCAGCACCTCACATTGACAGTTCGGGCATTTGCCTTCCTATTTCGTTCTCCAGTACTAAGACTCTGATCTGGTTATTTGATAGTTGGCTCGGCAAGCTTACACTGGAGACTTACATTTCCCAGATCCACATTTGGCTCAGGTATGGAACAGAGTTGTTTCAGCATATGTTCATTCTTTATTTTTCTAATTACTTAATGTATTATCTGAATATTATTGTTCATGTGCTTTCCTTTTCTGGACGTCGGGTCCTTTTTCACTGCTAGTTTTGTTTCACAGGTCTGGCGTACCCAATGGGCAGCCAAAATGGCTACTATCTTTCATACCAGACTACCCGATGCTCAACTTCATGCTTACCACAACAATCTACCTTTTCGTAAGTTTACCGATCAATCTCAGGCTCAGTTTCACAAACAGAGGCATGCAGCAATATACTGATTCTATCCATTCGAAATGCTGCAGCTATCGCACCGAGTGTTCGAGCTCACGATGGTGCTGAGAGCAGCCTTCATCCCCAGCAGAGACAGCAGTCGCCTGTATCAGAATTTCGTCGCTGGGATCGCCATCTCCGTATGTCTGTACTGCTGCTCGCTTATTCTTCTGAAGATTCCTGACGTATAGGTGAACCGCCTGAACCCCTAGTGTACTCAAACTGTTTCCACAAATCATCTCCCGGCCTGTTATCTCCAAGCATTTTAAACTTTATTTCCATGTGATTCCAGGTGAACAGTTACATTTCTATGGATATGATTTTTTCAAGTACATGGTTCTGTTGGAAGGTTACTTATATACAAAAAAATGTCTTGCTTGGTAGGGGTCTTGGATGGTCAGTTGCAATTACATCCAAGTGCACTCCCTGAAGAAGCAGCTGGAGGGTACAGTTTTTGCTCTTTCTCTTTTCTTCTGAAAACCTGTACTTAAGTTAGCCAACCCCAACCCCATGCAATTCTCTGGTAGTTGTAACAGTTATCTATCAGCTGTGTAAGAAGTGCGACTTCTGTCCGGTGTCACGCCATGTTCTGTACCATGTGTGCCCTAGAGATTCTATACGAGGAAATTGTCCTCTGTAAGAAGATAGTAAGTAATGCAGCATACGCAGTTTGAATTGTACGCGCCGTGCTCTGAATTATTTCAGCTACGCTTCACTTGTACCGGGGCATGGTGCGTGCTGGCATCGGCGGGTCGAGGACTGAGACACGAATGGGATGAATATCCTTACAGTGAGACGACATTCGGAAATCTTACCCATGCACATAGTTGCAAATACCTTAAAACAGAAGTAGTACATATTTGTTGTTAGCCACAGTCCTGTTACGCAAAAAAGAAATAGTGTGATTGCATATTTGGGCGACAAGGTGTGGGCATATAATATTTGTTCAGAGCAGCTGCGGCACGGGCAATAAACCCTAGGCTTTGCTGGGTTTCTCGGCAACTATTTAAACTTACAAAAAATTGGTTTCCACTCTAATATATAGGTAATTTGCCCTAACTCAATTATTTTGCGTTCCGTCAAATTATTTTCACTGGATAGTTGGAAAATGACAAAGACAATATTTACGTAATAATCAGCTACCTGGTTACCACATCTATTTGAATTCAATTTGAGCAGCAAATGTTGCAAGCATCAACATCAATTTGAGCTCAGTTACACATTTATTTCGTTGTCACAACTACTAGTAAACATTGTTAGCTGCACCTGAAACAGAACGCTATGTCGAGTACAAAAGACAAATGGGCATACCATATGGTGGTGCTAATTAAGAACTACTCCCTCCGTTTTTTAATATAAGATGTTTTAGCTAGCTCACATGTTGACTAGGTACACATCCAAATAAGTGTAGTACTACTGAACCCAGTGCAGGTTCAGGACTGGAGAGCAGCCTGCTGAACGCCAGCGAGCGAGCGTGCCCTTCTCCAGATCAAACATCAGCAGCCGCCAGGCGAACCGCCATTGGGCCGAACGCGAAGCACACTGTAAAGCTTCATCATCCCCAATTCTAAAGCTGCAGTCAGAATGAACCTCGACATACCTCGCCCCAACATATTCGACTAAGTTCAGCCCACCGCGGAGTGCCTATCAGTACAAGTTTTGTTTCCCAGACTTACGTTAAGATCCTACATTCCATGAAGCATTATACTCCTTAAATGGTTAGCACGTAAAGTAAGATAATACTCCGTAAGACTTTATTCCAAACAAATGCAACAAAAAAAGGTGTCAGGATGGAAGCACAAAAAAATTCAGGTTACAGTGCCAGTCTTTTCTGGAATGCTACCACAACTCCTCAGAGAGACACATATATAAGCCTCTTGCTGTAATTGTGAGCTTGTAGTGTCCATAAAACCTACCTAACCACAAGTAACAGATTTGTGCAAAAGAAAATGAATTACCATGGAACATTTCACTGAGAAGTTAACTATGGTGCGACCATTTAATGTTAACCAGTAGTGCTCCAAGCCTAAGATCTTTTAGAAATCAGATGCAGCATACGAGTCAACAAAGAGGGAAAATCTGCCTCTTTTTATCATCAGCTACAACAATGTGTGGAAACAGGAAACACCCCAATTATCGACTATTAAGAGACATGGTCAATTCTTCACTTCAAGGAATAGGCTTCTGATGCATACAGATTGCTAACAGTTGACAACTAAGAAGAACCACTACAGATCGCTCTCGCGTCGCTCCCCAGGCGACGCGGGGGCGACTCGAGCGTAGCGCCGCCAGCAGCCCCTACTCCGGCGTTCCCCACTGCCGCTGCCGCCGGCGTGAGCCGTGGTGGCGGCGGACCCACTCCCGAAGGGGGTGGGGTGGCGCAGCGCTTGACGGTGGAGGTCGCCCGGTGTGGGGCTAGGGCGGCCGGAGATGCGGATTCTGGGCGGCGGCCCAGGGCCTCGCCGGCGTGCTTCAGCGTCGCGGCGGAGGTGGCAACAGCGTAGCTGGCTGCGGAAGAAGGGGAGGAAGGCGGCAGTAGCGTGGCTGGCGTGGGCCCGATCTGGGCCATGCGGGCTTCGATCTGGACAGCGTGGGCCCCGATCTGGGCCCGCTTGGGCCTCGATCTGGGTCGCACGCGCCGCGTCCGTCGCGAGGGTGACTCGACCTTGATGGCCGGCGGGAGTAGGGGCTCCCCGGTCCCCTTGCCGCGATCGGTGCGCCTCTGCTGTGGTGGTGCGGTTTCCCTCAACCGTGTTCTTCTTCCCGTGAAGCTCGTCCTCGCCCGGGTGCGGGACTCTCCCAGTTCCACGGCGTGACACTCAACGGGCCATGTGGGCTCGCTGTAACTCCCTCCGCCGGCCATCGTCCCTCGTGGCCAGGTCTTGGCCGGACAGAGCCGGGATGACTTCATGTCGTCTGGTTTGGAGGAAGATTGGTGTGCTCGGTTCTGGCGTCTGTTGCTGGTGTTCTCAGCGGGGCTGGAGCACCATGTCTCCCCGGGAAGTTGGTTGGAAGCAGTGTCTGCGTCCTTATGGTGGTTTCTGATGCTCGGGTTGCTTGGGCTCTGGTGAAAACTGTGCTTGGTTGTGGCCATTGCAGGTGACGATGACACCTCCGGGTGTCATTTTCCTTCCTGAAGGCGTCACCTTGAAGCTCCTCACCCTGTTTGCGGACTCTACCTCCGGCTCAACCTGCCCTTGTGCGGCTTGCTTCCATTGCGGTGTCTTTGGAATCCACAGGACCTCGCCGTCTTCATGGTCGAGCTCTTTGTGGGAGGGATTGGGTATTGGCGAAAGCTTTGTAGGTCTCTGGACTCTGCCGGCGACGACGACGTTCTTGCGCGTCGTTTTCCTTCTTGGAGGCGTCGTTTGAACCCCCCTCCTTTGGATTTTCGAGTATTACTTGGTGGCTTGCCTTTGCTCTGGGTGGCGATGTTGATGTCGGTGAGGTTTGGTGGAGCGGTCTTTCTTCGGCATTGCTTCCGTGCAACAGAAGACATGAAGACATTTTTGGTGTAGTCTTTTGTTGTATTTGATCTTCTCTGTAAAACTGACATCCCCAGCGCGTGTGTGTGAGGTGTGTAAGTTGTAACTTCTAGCCGGTTGTTGGCTTCGTTAATTCAAAGCCGGGCTCATTTCGAGCCTTCCGTCTAAAAAAAAGAAGAACCACTAGATAAATAAATAAAGTGAAGCAAATTCCTCAGCCCAAGAATAAATAGAGAAACGAGGCAGAACAGTTGGCAAAATTTTCAAAAGCAGAGCAAAATGACTCTTGGTATATTTTAGAATGTTTCAATACACGCAGTAGACACTTCAATACCTAACGGGTACGGAAACAAGCATAGATTTCATTTAAACAGTCAGAGCTTCTCATCACAACTTCATATACATCAGTGCAAGAAGAATCCAGCATGCTCATGCTTGATACAATTCACAGCAGAGCAAAATGACTTGGTAATTTTAGCATACTTCAATACACGCAGTAGACACTTCAGCCCAAATGGGTAGCAAAACAAGCATCAATTTCATGCAACCACAAAACAGCCAGATCGAACTTGATCCAATTCATAGCAGACTCATGATCATATATGAAAGCTAGGCCACTGAGAAGAACCAGCTCACTCAAACAGCCATCAGAAGAAAGGCGAAGCGTTCACAGCATAATCTTCTAGTGCCGCGAAGAAGGTATGCGGAACAAGGCTTTGTTTCAGCCAAAGATCACAGACATAGAAGATCTGGCCATCACGATGGAAGTTGTCAACCAGTTCACCATCCACGTCGACGTAAAACATCCACCCGCCATTACTGACCAGCAAGAGGACATCACCATCCACCGACACGACGCAAACAGCCCAATTGTCAGATAACCTTCCAAACTGCCCCTTGATTTCTGCTACCGGCAATTCGACGCGGTATTCGTGGTGCCAGACCTGGCTCTCGTAGTCCTGCAGCACCCATATATCCACAGTTCCCCTGGCCTCGTCATGGCTATAGATGCCGAGCGTGGCCTCCATCTCGAAGATATACGACGACGACATGGCCGGAACAACTGGAGCACACATCTGCCTGAACGACTCGGACGTGGTGTCAAACACTATCACACCCTTGCTTCCAGTGATCTGACGCTGCAGTGTGTACCAATGGAGGCTATCACGGAGCAGGGCAGGCGTGTGTAAGTGTCGCGGCACCGCCACATCAAGCCCCCCGATGTACCTCGGCGGCTGGTCGGAGCCCAGCGCGAGGACATAGCAGCCAATTTGATCTTGAGGTGGCGGATCAGCGAGAGTCCAGCGGTGCAGTAGCAGCCAGCCAGTACTCGCTGGTAGGGCGGTGCCGATACATCGCCAGTAGACTGAAGAAGCCTGAGAGTTGCTGGAGGGTAGCATGCTGGCGCGTGGCCGGGTTACAAATCGGAGAAGGAGGTGCCAGCAATGATTTCACGCTTGGTGAGGACGAGGAGGCCGTCGCAGGAGGCCTCCGGACATGACCCGTCAAGCCGGGCGACGGGCTAAAGGAGCTGGGCGTCGGCGGCCCGGCCCCGGTGGTCGAAGGCGTGGATGGTTTCGTAGCGGCCGCCGTGGTCGTAGCCCTAGACGACGGGGAGGCTGGGCTGGTGGCTGTGGTGGGCCAGGAGGAAGTCGCCGGTGGAGGTGGCGCGTCGCCAGGCGCGGCAGACGGAGCGGAAGCGGAGGAGGGATTTGGGGGGCAGGCAGACGAGGATCTCCCATATGATGATCTCCTCCGGGAGAGGGGTCGGT
This sequence comes from Poa pratensis, assembly GCA_947311845.1. Lineage (NCBI taxonomy): Eukaryota > Viridiplantae > Streptophyta > Magnoliopsida > Poales > Poaceae > Poa > Poa pratensis. The sequence continues at coordinate 69,775,216 of CAMZMU010000027.1, read as the reverse complement.
GCTCCCGCACCTGCGTCCTTCGCCATGGCCGCCGCCCGCCGGTGGGGATTCAGCCTGAGGAGGAACGACACAGTTTTTTTTCTTTTTCCAGAGGAGTTGTGGTGACCACACTTCCGGGAAACATACGCGGGCTAAGCCCATGTACGTACTTATGTTTTTCAAGTTGGACAAATATATAAAGAACACTCTGAAACCCCTCTTAAAACCAAGAATTATTATACGTTGTTCTAATTTACGTTCTACCCTAAAAAACCTAAAATGTGCTTCTGTTGTATTAGCTTTTTTTCATTCATCTCGGAAATAGATCTTTGTCATCATTATTGAATTAAGGAAGTCAGATACTCTCTATCACCATTGCTCGTGCCTACAATTTACTTAACATTCTATTTGAAATAGATAAGCTTATTTCATGAAATTATTTATCCATTCTAAAATTTATTATTAACTAGTGTGATTGTTCGAGTGGACTCTGTTCAGACCATCAATTCATCACGTGATATCATAAGAATATTTCATGAGCAGCGTGCGGAAAGTCGACGGACCATTTCTCATCTCTGAATCTCTGATCGAACCTCCCTTCTCAATTGGTATATATGCTGTACTGCTGCACTCCGGGATGTGTTGTGTAGCTCTATGTTGGGGTTATGTAGACCATAGATAAGAGTGGACGAGAGGCACAGCATCCATGTCATCCATGCGTGAAGTTACACCAAGCGATTTGGGCGTTGACGTGAGTCAACCGATGATTTGTGGTAAAGCTGGCACATTGATAGCTATAGTCGCCAATTTTTCCGGGACACGACGATTGGCCACTTTGTTAGTTAGTGGCCATTTTTTCCCCGCCAATGTTGATAAGCCAGAAGACCCATTTTGTAACGAACATTTGTGGTTGCCGGGTGTGGACTAACATCCAGTAAAATCCACTGCATGCACCATCAAGGCATCAACGAGACGGGATAGACGTGTCAAAAAAAAAAAAAATCAACAAGACGAGGAGGGATAAACCAGTACGACGCAGAAATTGAAACTACTAGTGTGCGGCTACATAATATCTAAAAGACATACAAATTTAGGATTGATCAAATCCTATCTACTCATGCAAGTACCTATTGTCGGAATATCGATTCCGGTAATCTAAAGAGGTAAACGCCGAGACCCCAAGGGCGCCTCTCAGCGATTAGGGATTCTCGGCCGTCAGATCGATCCTTTCACAGCGAATCTCGTCCGTTTATTTTTTACCCGCGTCATATATAACCGCACCACACCGCGGTGGAAACCCTAGCTGCCATCTTCCTCTTTCGTCTCGCGCGCTTTCTCGCGCGGCCGACTCCGCTCTCCCGCGCTTCTCCTCTCCCTGTCCGCAAGCTCCGGCCTGCCGCTGCTGTGCTTCACCTCCCCCTCTCCAGCCGGCCTCTCAGCGTTGATGAGACGAGCAAGGGCCTGCATCGAAGCACCACTCCCGTGCCTGGTTCTGATGGCATAGCAATACCGGATCTGGGATTCAACGCCGCCGTCGTCCTCTTCGTTGCCGTCACCGGCCATGGCGCCCCTGCAGTTGTCCTCGGCGTCAAGAATAATTCCTTTTACAGGTCTCTCTCTCTAATCCCCTGACGAGGGGTTAACTCATCAAATCCCATGGTTATGACCTAGGATTGAGATTATGGGGAGAGAACGTGGTAGTACCTGATAGTTTTGTCGGCTGACAAGCAGAGGCAAAGATTTACCCAGATTCAGGCCCCTCGGGTGGAGGTAAAGACCCTACTTCCTGCTTGTCTGGTATTGATTGTGTGGAGTTATGCGATTACAGGAAGCTCCGGCGAGATGTCGATCTCGCTAGGGCTTTTGGTGGTTCGAGTATGGCTTGTCCAGGATTGACGGCCCTCCCAGCCTTTATAAGAGGCTGGGTCTCGGGAGTTCGTAACCGACCATGTTTACATGCAAGGAAAGTATAAACCGACTATGCCTATGTCTAATCTTGGAGGGCACTCCATCCTCTTGGACCTCTTGTCTTGGGCTTCGAGTAGGCTCTTCGCTATTGGGCTTTAGTCGTCACGTGCACCAGGTACCCTCACGGTAGGGTACCCGAGATGTATACCCTTGTCAGTAGCCCCCGAGTACTTGTCTGACTCGAAGAATCGGGCATGGACTCATTCGTAAGTGCACGCCATATGCTTTGTATTATAATTGGAATTCCTGTATGAATAGCACATGTTGGCTATATCGAGTATCTCATCGACTGTGGTTTTTGCTTATGATGATCAAGAGATAATAGCTTAGCAGGTCCAGTACACTCGACGGATCAGGACTGGTTAACTACACATTCGGGTAAAACCTTACTAGCTTTCAATCAAACTCGATTCCTCGGACTCGAATCTGGAACGGACTGCTCATATTCGACTAGGCCGCGGAGGTCTTACTGAGTCGATCTGTAGTATAGATTTGAATTTTACCCAACGCGTCCGTCAGGATTTTTCATCATGTCTGCTGACACGGAAAGTATAAGGATTGACGTTGCTGGAACGGTCCTTAGCCCAGCTCGAAAGTTCGGCGGGTCTTACCTTTGCACTATGCGTGCAACATCCGAGATATTTGCGGCGGATGCAACTCAGAAATGTTTCGAGTACGATTTTGTATATATACTGAGTCGATCCTTTTGTCGACTGACACTTTGTCGTTATTCTATCGGGTGCGCGACAGCGCTCCCGATGGGAGTAGCCCCCGAGATTGTGCTTTATTGTTTGCAATGGAGGATAATCTCAGATCTTCTTACCCTGCATATGTTACTCGAAGAAATTTTTGCCGTAATTCTATCAGGTGCATGACAGTGCTCCTGATGGGAGTAGCCCCCGAGATTATGCTGTATTGCTTGTAATGGAGGATAATCTCAAAATCCTTTTATCTTGAGCATCTCCAGTCAAAGAATTTTTTGATATGCTTCCGATGGGAGTAATATTTCTCAGTCGAAGGAACGTCGAGTGACCAAATTTGCTTAACATTGCTTTTTCACACCCGAACCAAACAAGGCAATCGAGTGACCGAGATGCGTTGGGCAGACTCGAATGTATTTCTGATCAGAGTGCTTGAGATGACATCAGGGATGACATTTTTGGCGACTGCGCTGCCTGACACGCGGTGGCATGCGTTATGCTGTGATGGATGGGACGTGACACATAGGTGGGCCCATTGTGCATCGCTTGACCGAACGACGGTGCCGTTTGGACTTGATTTGACCACTCTGGCCCACTTTTTACGGAGGCGTGATGATGGCTCCTCTTTTTGCGTGCATAGTGGGCGGAGTGGCCGGCGACGGTTGCCCTCCGCGCTTGCCACGTGTATGGTAGGATTGCTCACGGAGCACACGATTCTTATTTGAACGGTTAAGATTGCTTTCGCCTTGTGGTAAATAGGGAGAACGGCGCTGGCATAATTTTTTACTAGACATTTGCCTCCTGCGCCGCCCCTATTTCATCTTCTTCCTCGCGCTCCTCCTCCATTGTTCTTGTGCCAGAGCTTTGCGCGCGCCGCCACCTTCCCTTTGAAGATGAAGAAAGGAGCGGGCAACAAGCGTTCTGTCGCGACTGCCGCTGCCGCGACCGATGCGGCGGCGGTGAAGGGAAAGAAAACTGCTGCTAGCGCATCTGCAGCTGCCGCTGGCCTGAAGAAGAGCACCGGGGATTGGGCGAAGTCCTCGATCAAGGATGCTCACCTCGTCAAGCTCCGCCAGAAGGGTCTGCTACCACCCGAGGACCAGTTAGCGGTCCGCGCTCCATCGCCCAAGAAGGTATTCCCCGAGCCTCGCGCCAATGAGCGAGTTTGTTTTGCGGAATTTCTTCCTAGAGGGTTTTCGCTCCCCCTTCACGATTTTGTTCGTGGTCTTATGTATGCCTATGGGGTGCAAATCCACGATTTCACCCCTAACGGTATTCTGCACATTGCGTGTTTTATCACGCTCTGTGAATATTTTCTGGGAGTGTCTCCCAGTTGGGCGCTGTGGAAGTCGATTTTCGTCGTCTGCCCAAATGTGGGAGGTGGCCGCACCTACCCCGTGGGCGGCTTCGGGATCCAGGTGCGCGGCGACACCCGCTATTTTGCCCTGAAGCCAGTCGATTCTGCACAAGGGTGGAGGACCAAATGGTTCTACGTCTCCACGGAGCAAGCAGGCCTCCCTGCCTTTTCGGCTGCCAAGGCTCTGGAGAAGACCAACGCATGGGCCCATCCTTTGTCGACTGAAGAAGAAGCGGAGGCGCAACCCCTTTTGGAGAAGATTGCCAAGATGCTGGCACTGTCACTGGTGTGCATCTGATTGCCACCTTTGTCAAGTTGCGGGTGTGGCCGCTTCGCGCCCACGCTCATCCCATGTGGCAGTATGAAGGTGCGCATGACGCCAGTCGAATGAGCCCAGACGAGTTGTCGAAGAATGAGCTGGACACGCATGTGCGATCCATTACCAGCATCAAGGCAACCGATCCGTGCAATCTTGACTGCCCTGTCACTCCATATGGGCTGACAAGCTTTTATGTACTTTTTGTCGTCGGGATTTTGTCACCCTTTGTTTTTGCACTTTTTACTCCTTGGGTGTTCTCCTTTGTGTGCAGGGGCATTCGACTGCGTCGACCCTTCCGCCTCTTCCCGAGAATGGACCAACTCACGAAACGGAGGTGCAAACGGTAGACGCAGGGAGGGGATGAATCGCCTCTACCTTCGGCTACCACATCTCCTATGGAAGAGGTCGAAGAGGAGGAGGCAGAAGCACAGACTGAGGAGCCAGCCATGACTGATCATGTGAGCGAGGTTCCCACTCGCAAGCGTCGTCGGGTGGCCCGAGGTTTGTCTTCTTCCAGGAGCTCACCCGCGAAGGAATAGGATGTGAAGGATGACGGAGACTCGGGCTCCTCTCCTTCTGCCAAACTGCTCCTTTGGATGTGAGCCCGTTGAGTCAGCTCCTCCTCCCAAGTTGGGTGAGGAGCTGCTTTTTGGAGGTCCAAATTTGACAACCTTGATAGTGAGGAGGAAGAAGAGCACAGGTATGCTCCTTATGCTTTCTGTACTTATTTTCTTCGTTTTGGTATTTGCTTATGTTGTTTGTCTTCTGTCACTCGTAGTGCTGAGACTGTGCATCCTCCAACTCCTCCATCCGACAAAATTTTGACTCCAGCGCATCGAACCTCTCCCCATTGCTCCTGATGTTGCTCAACCAACGCCACTTCTACTGCCATTGAAAATGCCAAGGCTACGAGTGCTGCAACTCCGGAGGTCGGGACATCGGCCGCGAAGCCTGCGCCTTGGACTGAACACGTAAGTGTCTTTTTGTCGAGTCCGCATATGGGACTGATTATGTATAACTTATGCTGGTTTCGTGTGCTTGCAGCCTTACTACCTCAACCTGGTGGAATCAGGCAAGGCTTTTGTCCAGGTGGAGCAGGAGAGGGACAGTCTGCGTGCTAACTTGGAGCAACTTACTCGTAAGTATATTTTGATTCTGTACCCGAAGTTCTTTTTGCACTGTTTTTGCTTAGTCGATTGTTGTGAATTGCTTCTTGCCATCAAATTCAGGCGACAAGGCATCGGCTGAGTCTCGGGTGAAAGAGCTAGAGGAAGCACTCGAAGCTCAGCGCGCGAGTCGAAGAAAATTGTGGATGCCACCAAGGCCGCAGCCGCCGTACGAGAAAGAGTATGCTGAGCGACTGGCTGGCCTTGCGCAGAATGTGAGAGGTAAGTAACTATCTCTTTGCTGTCCCTCGTGTACCCGTTGGGTATTATGTACTAATATTTGCTCTTTCTGGTACTTGTTGCAGAGGCGATTGGCGTGCCGGCACCTACTGACATGGTCAGTGATGAGTTATCACTCGACCAAGTTATAGGTGACCTCGGCGCTACTTTTGTCCAGGCGAAGGACGCTCTTGCCAAGTCTACCAGCACCCTCGGCGCCGTGCACCAGAACGTGCTTCCACTGAAGGAGGTGCCGTCGACTGCTGATGGCTTCGCTGACGTGCTTGGACCGGGGACCTCGACCATGGCGAGCTTTGCTCGTGCTCTAACGGTACGCGGCTCGGAGTCCACCCTCAAGCTCATTTTGGGTCATGGAATAAAGGGTGACTTCGAAGCAGCCATGTCTGACTTCCCTCGAAGGCCCGGTGGGAAGCCTATGTCTCTGAAGGCCGTTAGCGAGCCAGCCGCTCGACTGGCCAACATCTTCATAGCCACTATGGAGCGCCGAGCGGCGGAGGTTGCCACCGCGAAAGTAGGGCTAGGTCGGAGTCTGTGTCCGAGAGATAGGGCAGCCGAACCCTTATTTATGTTGTGTAATTATACTTTATGTTAACGCGAGTATGCGTATGCTTTTGCTACACTTGTATGGATTTGGTTCCTTGTTGTGTTTTCGCCTGTAAGGCTATGTGCAATTACTCGCCTGAGCTTTGTGATGAATTTCTCATATCTGACATGAGATTTTTATGATATTTGGAACAGCCACGGGCAGCCGCTACTTCAGCTGGTTCGTCGTGGCATCATGCTTCCACCCGATCTCGAGCTCAAGCGGCGAATGATACAGCAGTAATGCGTTATATGAAAGCTCGAGTCGTGAAACTGGAGCAAGAGTTGAAGAGTGCCCTGAGCGAGCTGGATAGGATGAGGGCGAGGCCTGCTTTACCCACCCAGCGAGAGGACTATGTGCTTGGCGAGATGGAGATCGTGAACAGACAACTCGAGTGTAAGCATGACTGCTTTGACCTCAAGAGTTTATAGTCTGTCTTCTTTGTTGACCCAACGTGCGTTGTTGCAGGTTTTGTTCCAGATTTCCAGGCGGAGCAAGCTCGTGTTGATGAGCAGTTGAATAATGCGACTGACGAACCAACGACGGGCCGTCAGCACTTTCGCTTGGATAAGAGTCGAGCACGCATACTTGCAACTTTGAAGGATCGAGTGTGGCGGAGCACTCTATTGCTTGAATTATGCAGGTCGGCCTTCAGTCGAATCAACCAGACTCTTTTCCCGACTGGGCCGCAGCCTCAAGGAATCCACGCGCTGCTCGGACTTTTCCGGAGTGCAGGCCCCATTCGAGATTTTATCACCCAAAAGATTGTGGATGGAGCCAACGTAACGATGGCGTATATCCGGAGTAAGGGTCCACATATGCAGCTACGCCCACTCGTGCCTGGATCGACGTTGTCACAGTCGCAACTTGACGATACAGTCGAATATGCGAGGGTGTTGGTTGAGTGTTATCACGCTCAACTTATGAGCCCTGTTCTTCCAGTCAAGGATGAACCGGAAGATTAGGGTGTTCCTGTATATAGGGCATGTGGTGCCATCAGAACAGGCACATTGCTTGGCTGAGGCACAGGTGCAGGTGCGGGTGCATGTGCGACTGTTGCCTTTCTGAGTTGGACGTATTCAGACGCTAGTTGATCGAATTCTCTGCAGTTTCTCATCGAGTGATTGGAGCGCAATTTTCCGTCTTCCCCCTTGTTCAGGTGGAATATGCAATCAGCATCCATCTTTTCTTTGAATGATCGCTCGGATTGTGCGCCGGAGCGCGACTTGCGCCAGTCTTTCCTCTTGTAGTTGTCGCTGCGTTGGCCGCGGTCTCGACTGTCCCGGCGATCATCTCGACTGTCCCGTTGATCATCTCGACTGTCCCGTCGATCTTCTGACCGTCGGTCGCTTCTGTCTTGGTCGTTGCGGGGTGTGGAAAACCCATCCGCCATGAATTCAGGTCTGTCATCGTCGTAGTGACGTTTTGAACGCTTGCGCCTTCGGTCATCTCTGTATGAGTCTCTGCGGCTTCAACTGCCACTTTCTTGATTGTCACGGGGTGAGGACCCGCATGTGGTGCACGCCATGTCTTCTCCGTCTACCCACTCAGTCGCGATCTTCAAGAGGTTAGCCACAGAAGTTGGCTTTTGGCGATCAAGTGCTTCTTTGAAGTCCCGCCTAGCGAGGCCCATTATGAAGGCGTCCATGGCCATATCTTCTGAAATTACTCCAACTGAGTTGCGTATCTCGGTCCATCGTCTGATGTATGACCTCAACGTTTCGTCTGACCGTTGAACGCAAGCTCGCAGCTCCTCGAACGTTTTTGGGCGCTCACATAGAGGCTCGAAGTTTTTTATGAAGTCAGTGCGGAAGTGATCCCACGAGTCGTATGTTGATGGAGGTAAAGCCTTGAGCCAGTCGCGGGCTATGCCTTCGAGCATGAGTCGTATGTATTGCATGGCTGTGATGTTTGTGCCTCGCTGGCACGGGATAGCCAGCCTGTAATCTTCTAGCCACCCTGAAGGTTCCTGTCGACCCGTGTACTTGGGCTGTTCAGATGTGAGTTTGAACCCTTTGGGCATCCGTGTCTCGCGGACGTGTCGAGTGAAGCACAGAGCTCCATGTGGCTCAGGCTCTCGATCAGAGTATGAGTCGCTACTGTAAGATCTGCGTGATCTGCTCCTGGACCTGCACCGACGTGAGCCTCTTCTTTCCTTCGAGTGGTGGCGGCGACCACTGCGATTATGTTCTTCACGACGCGTGTCAACTAGGGCACGATCTCGACTCCCTCCTAGATTTTTTGGGATTTGGCGTATGGCCTTCGCCGCTAAGGCGAGTGATTTGATCTGTTGGCGATGTAGTTTTGCATTAGGGTCATCAGCTGGAGGCTTGATTGCCTCTAGGTATGCTGCAGCGGTAAAGAGAGCACCTACGGCTGTTTTGGGTACTGGCACTCCCTCCTCATCGTATGTCATGAAAGAGTTGCCTAGGTTGCGGTCAGTGCTGCCCTCTCATCCGGCACGAGATGTGACAGCCTTGATCTGGGTCTTGTGTCTGCTCGCCCGGTGGAGCTCAGGGAGAGATGTCTTCTTCGCGCACTCGACAAGCTAGCTTCTTTTTACGTTCTTCGAGTGTTGCTCTGATCTGCTGCAGTCGAAGTGATTCCTGCCAGTTGAAGTACTGGAAGGTCAACATCTCCTCCCGTGTTGCGTCTGCTGGCATCATTGTGCACTCCTTGATGACTTTATCTGCTTTTGCTGCCATCTCAGCAGTAATTGTGAGATTTGTGACTCCATCCGGCATAGTAACCGTGCACGGGAACTCTGTAGGCCTGCGACTGGCCGCAGCATCAGATGATTCTGCGGCAAGGCAACGTAGACCTGCTGGGGTATCACCCGAGGGTATGTGTATGTGTTTTCGAGTCCCGTCATGGACTCGACGTCTTCATCGAGGCTCATGTCGGAGTCGATATGCCCATCGAGTGGTCCGTCTGGACGGATCTCGCTGTCGATGTCCTCATCGCCTATGCTCATCTCGGCGTCGGCGAAGTTGTTATGAATCTCGAAGTCGAGGTTGTTGTTGGTGCAGATCTCGGAGTCGACGTAGTTGTCGATATGAGTTTCGGGCTCGTCGAAGTCGCTGAGGGAGATCCCGCAGTCGAAACTATCCTCGAGTGGGAGATCGAGCTCGGGATCGTTTGTGCGGTATGCTGATTCGGCCTCCTCAGCTTGGAGTTCTTCAATGAGCTCGTTGATCTCTCGAGTCGACATGGTTGTTGCAGACGAGCAAGCTTGGAGGATCGACGATGGTATGGACGCAGTTGATGGATCCGCAGTTGAAGGAACCGCAACCGATGGAGCCTCAGGTGTGGAAGTCGCGAGTTGGCGTGGATCTGTCAAGTCCTGCACACCAAGCTTGTTGACAAAAAAATTGAACGAACCAACGGTTAAACCCAAACCTGACTCGAGATCGGAGAAGGTCTCCTGGAATTCTGGCGAGTGTGGCTCGAAATCCATCAGAGGATCTGATGTGCTTTTTGCAGGTGAAGATGGCGTGCTGCCGTTTGTCGAGTGAGTCGGCGAGTTGCCGTGTGCCGCCCGAGTCGGCGAGTTCTGGTTTGTTGATGCAGCCGACGAGTTGCCGTTTGTAGATCCGATCGGTGAGTCGCCGTTTTCCGATGGAACCGAAGAAACTGTGAGTCCAGCACTATTCTTTCCCACAGACGGCGCCAATTGACGAGTGGTTAACTCAACAAATCCCATGGTTAGGACCTAGGGTTGAGATTATGGGGAGAGAACGTGGTAGTACTGATAGTTTCGTCGGCTGACAAGCAGAGGCAAAGATTTACCCAGGTTCAGGCCCCTCGGGTGGAGGTAAAGACCCTACTTCCTGCTTGTCTGGTATTGATTGTGTGGAGTTATGCGATTACAGAGAAGCTCCGGCGAGATGTCGATCTCGCTAGGGCTTTTGGTGGTTCGAGTATGGCTTGTCCAGGATCGACGGCCCTCCCAACCTTTATAAGAGGCTGGGTCTCGGGAGTCCGTAACCGACCCTGTTTACATGTAAGGAAAGTATAAACCGACTATGCCTATGTCTAATCTTGGAGGGCACTCCATCCTCTTGGACCTCTTGTCTTGGGCTTCGAGTAGGCTCTTCGCTATTGGGCTTTAGTCGTCACGTGCACCAGGTACCCTCACGGTAGGGTACCCGAGATGTATACCCTTGTCATCCCCACACGAAAATCCTGTAGGGGAAAATTAATCCATGTATTATATTTGCTCTGGTGTTTATTATTGCAACAGCCGGCTGCTCCTCTCTCTCAAGATCTATGTCGCGCCCCATCTGGATCGATGTCGTCACTCTCCTCCGTTGCGTGTCGGAGGCGCCTCTTCGTTTCCTAGCTGCCTAAGGTGAACCCCATTGCATCCCACACCCCTGTCTCTGCCACGAATTTCTAGCCCACCGAGCAAGCCTAAACCCGTTGTCGGAGACCCTTCTTCATTTCCCGACTCTCCACTTCTCTCTTCAGTTTTCCTATTTTTCTCCAGACAGAGACGTCCAGATCTAGCTGCTGATGGCCAGGAAGCACCATGGAGGCTGCAGGCTGCAGCAATGCTCTAAGAACTGCAGAGTTCATCGCCAATAAGGCAACTCATCTTTCTGGCATGTAAATTTGATGGGAAGTGTGCAGCTGCAGATCTGCAGTAATTATATTCAACATTCAGAAGTTTGTAGTTGCCGGTTGTGCTAAATATTCACTGTTGCAGTTTACGGTTGGAAGTGGAAGATTGGGCCTAAATCTTGCTCTTCGGACATGTGAACGTTTGACGTATATGCTTTGAACCATATTTGAATGTTGGGGATTTTCTGTTCAATTAAAATTACTTGCAGCTATATCCTCACATATATCGTTATTTTTATGCATTACTAATTTCCTTTTCACTGCTCATTTTTGCATGTTTCATAGTACCATGTTTTTTACATCATGAATGGTGCAAGAAATTGGCGATGGATGACTGAATGCCCAATTTCGTCGTCTCTAGGCCACTTGATTTGCCTATTAGAATCCAGATATAGTTTCATATATGTAGTTATTTTCTCCTAATTATATGGATATATCACTGAAATTAGCACAGGGTTCTTGTGGAATTCCATTTTGTAATTAAGCTTATTGATCTGTAACTAGCCTTGGGTGGGCCGATTTTGTTTCTAGCTTCACGTGAATATGTGAATTTATTTATATCAGTCTTACAATATATACACTGTATTACTGCTTGCTGAAATGGAATTGTATTTTTAGACTAATAATTGTAATACATAAAGGACCCTCTTCTTTGATTGCCTTTTACACTGCGCATTTTTACACATTTCAATTTCATCAGCGTCATGTTTTTTTCATGTCAGCTTCTTGGTCGGCTTACCACAGAGTGAATGGCTCAAAAAATTTGGTGATGAATGATTGAATACCCAATTTTTTCATCTCTATGCCAAAAGTTATATCTCAATCAGCCAGATTTATGTTCTTTGCATAACTTTTGCGTCGAGGTAACCCTTGGAACCCATTGTTGTTGTTCAAGTGATGCTTTCAGTTTTTCATCGATTTGTATTTGTATTCCATGTCTTCAGATTATATACTATGAGCAATACATATTGTTGTCAAGTCTTAATTTGTTTTATTCTTCATTTTAAGTTAGAGCACTCATCTTTAGATCAGGTCCTTCATACGTCCATGTACAATGTTTTTTATATGTACTTGATTTTCCACTTATGATACAAATATACTGCCATGCCTCCTTTTTGAAACATGGAAGTACCTTTTGTATTTTGATTTACCACTACAGCTTGCATAATAAAAATAATCTGATCAATACATTGACTGTACCTTTTGTATTTTGTTATTTAATTGAAACTGATTTTGGGTTCATATCTTACCAAGTAATGCCTGGACAACCATTTCTTGGCTTATAGCTTTGGGCTAGCATCTTATTATGTGTGCTACGGTTTGTTATGTTTGCTAGCCTCTAATGCATCCCTAACTTCTGCCCTTCTTCGTTTTATCTTCATTGTCTTCAGATCCGCCTATGAGGTATATCATGACAGTGCCGTGGTTGATGGCGGCGCACCACCAAAATAGTTTGTCGAAGATTCCGGTGAAAATACTCATGCTATGTCCCATGTATGTGAAATGGATTGTTATTTTGATTTGATTTTGGTTAGCATTTGCGTGTATTCTGTTTCTGAAATTTGTTAATTGCAGTCTGTAATTACAGCTTGCACAATAAGAATAATCTGATAAATGTCTGACTGTACCTTTTGTGTTTTGTTATTTAATTGAAATTAATTTTGGATTTGCATCTTACCAAGTAATGCCCGATCAACCATTTCTTCTCATATTGTTTTATGATCTTGGTCATTTGCATTCCAGCTATTTGAGAAGGAGATGAGTATTAACAATTTGTTTGTTTTAACTGTCCACATATAGGTCTATTTGATTGAGTCTGCACTTCGGATTAGCTGATAGCTTTGCTGAATGTGCCTCCATGTAGGAGCTTTGTAGCATTGCTGCATAACTGCACAAGAGTGAACCACTAATCCCCTAATTATATCACTTTGAAATGTGTGAAAAAATCATGAGAACATTAAATTAATTTCCTATTATTTAATTCCGTATTAATATTTGAGTGTAAAATGATTTGGTTGCAGTTTATAACCAAGGGTTTGCTTGCTAAAACTCATCATATCCTCGAATCTTTTTTTACCATGGACACATGTCAAATTCAGCACATCCTTGAATGAGTTCCCTCTACCACACATATGTACTTGGTTTTACAGCATGTGAAGTCAGCGGATCCTGATTATGGGTAGTCTATATGCTCCTCTTAGTCACCGGCTGCCCATCAGCTCAGGGGAACATACTGCTGCTTCTCTCTGTAGAAAGTAGTAGTGCCTCCTGTTATATTTCTATGGCTTTACGAGTAATTGGTTTGGGGCACATGCATTTATCCACAATTTTTCTTTACGCTTTACCCTATGCTTGATGAAACAGGGACGACAACGACTATGTTAGGATTCTTGGTATCTCTTGCCCTGTTAGTAAATTATTGTGCATTCTTGCCTTTCTAATAGATTGAATAAAGCTGGTTTAAAATTTATCTTTAACTTAATCAATTATGGTTCTTCAATTATATTTAAGTGAATGTTTGACGTTGTTAGTGAGTTTCTATCCAGTGTGGCAAGGGAATTTTGTTGGCCCATTATTTATTGTTCTTAGTGGACTATGGTTCAGGCAAAGTCATGCAATTGATTGCTCACAAATGATTTTGCATGAACTAATTCAGAAAGCCACTATTCCTTTGTAGCCACTATTCCTCTGAACTAATTCAGAAAGCCACTATATCAAAACCATGTTTCTCCCAAAAATAAAATAGGTGACTATTTTGATTTTAATTTCTGGCTAGCTCTCTTTTACTGTAATTTTAGGACAAAATTGGATGATTTCCGAACCCAATCTTAGTATGGTCATATTTTTCACAGAATAGTTAATTTATTTATTATATTTGTCACGGGGTCCTTCTATTTGACCAAATGTATGCATCCTTTTTTTTAATTGTTGCAGATGCATGGTCGCATGGTATCCATAAAATATTCTCATATTTTATTATTTTATGTTTATGCAAAGAGAAAAATATAAGCTGGAGGTTTGCTCAGTCGTGTCGAGGTGGTTCCATCGTGCTCCCCATCCCTCAACTCCTCATCTTGAGACACGGTGAAACGAATTTATACCCTAGGTGCTCAATCTTTCACAACTGATCCCTTTTTTATTTGCTCTACTGCTGTAACATTTCCTTCCTTTTTAATGCCGGTTAGGACTTCTGTTCTTTGAGAATCGACGGGAAGAGGAGGATGCAGAGAGTGTGAGGGGGAGTAAGAAAAAACCCCTGGCGGCATGTCATGGGGAACCACATCCACAAAGTCCTCCAAACCGTAGCTACTGCCTTCCCGATAGTATGATGACCTGAAGTCCATGCACATGTTATGATGAGGACAACCTGAAGCCCACTGTTGTTGGGATTTGATTAGCGTTGATCCGAAGCACCATCAAGCATTCCTCTAGGTCTCTTCCCATAATCCTGGGACATATATGGTCAGACATACAACACTAAAATGTTTCCAGTAGATAATTGCTTCTACAACTGTTTCCTCTTTATATTATTATGTGTTTTGCTTTATTTGTTGATGATTCAGTGATTCTCTAATTATAGGGCGCTCCTCAGTGATTCTCAATCGTGTGTTTATCTTGCTGCAGGTTGTTATATATATTTTTTGCAAAAATTAGATGACCATGATCGAAATGTATCGAGGTGCTTCTAATTTCCTTATTTTTGTTCACGTTTGTCTTTCAATGGGAAACTAAATTATTTCTTATGTTATATAAATGCTCCCTCCTCATTCCTTGATGTCCTACCTTGATGAGCTAAATTAAATCCACGGTCCTATTCTTAGAGACCACTACTTTTGGTGGTGGAGAGATGGTGGCTTGAGATCTGAGCTAGGTAGCACCATTGAACTCAAGACTGTCTTTCAGTGTGGTAACCATCTTTATTGAATTGTAAATATGTTTGCCGTGTCCTTTGTAAGCTTGCAATGTTATTGGTTTACATACATTGTGCATTCCTAATTGAATCATGGTTAATGAGCGTATTATAGGTTTGGTATATTTCTCAATTTGCGCTATTATCTCAAATGAAAGAACAAAGAGCTTAGTATCTTTTCACGCTAGGTTCTTCAGGTCGGTGTAAAGAACCCTCATCATTATATTTCTCGAAACTGTGGTAAAGGCTTATGATGGTTAGTGTTAGATTCTTCATTTCCGTTTGGCTCATGGTCTAGAGCTGTCTAGATGACCCCTTCATGTTTTCTATAGGCCATATGAGAGCCAGTGGGAGTTTAGTGCAAAGTATGCACCTCTTTATTTTGTAAATGCAACCTGAAGCTTGCTTAAGATTTCTTGATCTCATACATTTCTTCCTCTCTTAAGTTTATCATGTGTTTTTGTTCCACCCGGTCTTTGTGGATACTCTCTGCTTGCTGCATTGTTATTTCTCTGTGTTTTCCATAGGCCATAGCAGAGCCAGTGGGAGTTTAGTGCAAAGTAGGCACCTCTTTATTTTGTAAATGCAACATTAAGCTTGCTTTAGATTTCTTGAGCTCATACATTTCTTCTGCACTTAAGTTTCTCATGTTTGTTTGTTCCACCCGGTCTTTGTAGATTCTCTCTGCTTGCTGCATTGTTATTCTCTTTTGTTTAGTTTATGTTTGTAGATTCTCTCTGCTTGCTGCATTGTTATTTCTCTTTTGTTTAATTTGTGTGTTTGATGTATTCCATGAGCACGGGCTAACGTCGGCGTAGGTTGTTCCCATGGTTCTAACTTGCCGGAGAGGCTAATGGTTCGTGTATTGCTGGTTTGATTGTTTTCTTGGTCTATAGTTGGTTTCTATGCTAGGGGAGGATAGTACTGGTTAACCAGACACAGTTACTTGAAACCATTGTTTCACACTGAATCCCCTTCGAAAATGTTTTCATTTCAGTTTACTGAAGAAAGTTTATCCTTCTTGAACTGAACATGGGAGCAAGTACCACAAGCTTGTGATATTGTTATTTAGATATGCAGCAAAAACTTTTATCGTTTATTTCCAATAGCATAATATTGCATCATTTATTTTATAAGATTTTGCTTATGGTCTGTAACTTTGTTTCTGTAATATGTCAAGCTCTAATGGTTAGTAATAACGTGGTTGCGTCTTTGATATTCTTTGGGGAGATATTCTTTGATGCATGATCAAGTGTTCTTTGATGCATGATCAAGTTAAAATATGTCGTAATGATCCTTAGTAATGAGGATGGTCTAATTTAACTGCTTAACATATGACTTTTACTATATCTTCAGGAAATATAGACCATTGGGAAAGGAGCCTGAAGGTTTTCGGTTCCTTCGCAACTTCAGCCGCACAAAGAATACGATGAATCATCGATGGCTATATCTCACAAACAAACAAACAAGCTCAACCACTGAAGCAGTTTTTTAATATTATGCTTCACCTAGCTGTTTGCAAGTTTGTAATTTTCCTATTCGTATGCTCAGTGTGTAACAATTCTGAACATCTTTTTTGTAATTACAGAATCTTTCCTAGGCAAAAAGAAGGATTATTTGATGTGCCTCGAAGAGGTTCCCAGCATTCTCCGCAAGGACAATCTTGATAAGGTCGACGAGCAATGTAAGTAATTTTACATATTTCTTCCATGCATTAAATTTGTTTGGATGATTGTGGATTCATGATTGATTGATGCCTGCTACCTGCAATTTGGTCATGTTTTCTTGTGACTTCCAGCAAAGGCAATTTTATTGTGCCAGCACAAACACTACGTCTTGTGCCTGGAGTGAGCAATATGGTCCTGATTTCCTAAGATTTGTGTTTTGTCTTTTAAGTTAGCTTTTCTGTAAATTGGTCCAACAAAGATGATGCATGAGGATCGGCTGTGCCTTGGTCATAGATGTACTTCCTTACACTGAACCATTCATCATATTATATCTATTTTTGTCAACTACTAACCTGACAAATGGAACTAAAGCTTATGTTCTCATGATGGTTGGATTGTAGTCAAGATTGTCAACCTAATATCATAATTTTTATACATCTTTTCATTTCCTTCCTATGAAAGTAAACAAAATTTCGCTGAAAATAATACTGCGGTAAGATTTGTTTAGCCCCTCCAATGCCGTGTTGGCACTTTGCTTCACTGTGCCGTCTACTAAAAGGTACCATGCTTATCAATTTGGAGCCTGATTGACGTGGGATTGTCTTCTTAGTTACATATCTGTTAAAATAGCGACCAAACATCTTTTTTTTCTATTAGATTGTTTCATTCTGAAGCCCTTTTATGGCTTATGTTTTATGTTTGAGATCATGTTTTCATCTGTTTGTTTCCTCACGGTGTATCACCATGTATATTTGTTCTCACCCAACATCTTTCCATTAGGCAGTGATTCCACCATCCATTTTGTTGGTTGGTTCCTATTTACTATGGGAGTTTCTTATTTACTTTCTAGCCAAACTTAAGAAGTCGGTAAACAATGAAAACATTTTACATTTAAATTTACACTGCAGTTTGGTACGTTCTCCACGACAATTAAAACATTTCACATATAAATTTACCATTATTAGGGCAACTGAAAATTTATTTATCCAGTTCTATTTTTAATTGCCGTGACAAGTATTTCTTGAGTTGTCTGAATTTAGGTTATGTAGAACTGAATCCAAGAACAAGTACTGTCAGGTAATGCACTATTTTCTTTCTTAACCAATGAGCTATATCTAAATATAGGTACTGTAAGGTGTTAAGAATTGGATCAAAGAACACTACGATGTTGCTATGTTTAGAAATAACTCTATATTGTTTCCATGTATTCGCTTGCACTTCCGGAAATGATTGGTTGGATGTGGTTGTTTATTCCCTTCCTGTAGTCGATCGATGACTAGGGCAGCAGATAGTTTTCAAGCATCAATCTTTCTGACTTGGAGCACTGAATCAATCCGCACTTTGCTAGCTCCCTATCTGACTGCTCCTAATTCACTCCTAGGTTGTGCTGTTCTGAACTCGGTCAATAGGTTCAGCTAGAGGAGTACTCTAGCAGATTCCTTAAAACACTTATCTTTAACTCAGATTCTTGGCTGGTCTGTCCATAATTTCGAATTAGTCTCTAAATATAATTCGTAGATTATGTTGTAGGCTTTTCATAGAGTATCTAATTGTGCAATTTGGTTGGACGGTTTGCTCTCAGTGTATAACTGAATTTTTGCTGCACACAGTGATATTTTGTGTAACATTAGGCCTTTTTAACATTCGAATTTTATCATGATCTAAACATGAAAATTGCCCGGTGCTTCTTTCATATGGTTTTTGTTTTGTACTAAGATAACCAGGATTACCTCTATTTTTGCAAGCATTCAGGTGATCTAGAGTACTGATATTGTGAAAGGCTAATCTGATTCTTGCCTGCAGTTCGCTCGAGTTCTGAACTTCAGTTTTCTGCTTAAAAGATGAAGGATCTCTGTAAGTAGATCAAGGACCTTTTCGTGGCTGTTGTGTGATGCTAGAAAACAACTAATATGTATTATTGGGCTTCTACTCAAACTCATGGGTTATCCTTGCATAAATAGATAGCCTTTTTTTTTCAAATGCCACACTATATGTTTCTATTTTTGGGATTTGATATGTTCTAAGTGTTGGTCTAATGGCAAATAAAGAACATTTGGCAAGAAGGCCATATGAAATAGTTGTGTTTAGTTACAGATTTGAGTGATGAAGTCCATTTGAAATTGACATGCACATGATCAAGCAATAATCATGTTGCCTTGAAAAGAAGGAATTTCTTAAATTTGTCTAAAAATACCTCATGTCAATTATACAACCTTGCTAAAGCTAAGTATGTTGACATTGTGTTGTTGAATGAGAACTTCTAAAGTATTGAGAGATTTTACGATACCATGACGAGTTGAGTCTTCTATGGTCGGTATAAGTAGAGAAAAAGGAGTGGTATGTGACAATGTAATTCCATATATTACTATGCCACAATCCTCTCTATAGTGTTTTAGGAAACTGCCTTTACTGGTCACGAGGCTACTCAGTCTGATAGCCTCACTGTCTTCTATTTTAAGAAGACATTTCAATGTCCATCGCTATTTATTACAGTTCCAGCACTGCTAAGAGAAGCATTATCATTGTCAAATGCTATTACAGTTCCAGCACTGCTAATAGAAGCATCATCATTGTCAAATGCAATTATAGTGAGTTTCTTTGTTTGCGTTCTCCCTCATTCATGTTAACGGACACTCCATTTTGCGACATAAATTCAAATTGAGTGCTACAGTCCTGTACCAATCACCAGTCTTGAGTTTATCCTGAATTTATTCCTTCTTTTGACCACATTCCATTTGTCAGGTCTATAGTTATTTTTCACATAATTTGTGGTTCCCATTTCAAATATTCTTACAAGACTTCCATGTATGTAAACCTTATATATGTAATTTTAATGTTCTTAGTTCTTGATGTTATATGATTTCCTATATTCTCTACATATGCCTAACAGTTGAGTATCATTTTTATTGTAAGTAATGTTTCACATGGCATTTCATCAATCCATTAGTAATGCGGAAGTCAGGAGGCGTGTGACAAAGACCTATCTATCCAAAAACTCTTATTGGTGTAAACTTCATGTATGAGAGAGCACCGTGCTTTGCTCTAAAATTAGACCGTGACTATTATGTAGCAATTGTTGCCTGTCAATCGAATACAAGTGTCAAAGGCGGGTGATGTTCGAGATGTTGTAATTAAGAATGTTCGACATGTTGTAATTAAGAACCTACTTATCCCGGAGACTTATAATCTGTGTATGTAAGAGCATTGTGCTTTGCTCTAAACCTATAAAGCTTTGCTATGCATAACTATTGTGTCATATTAAGAATGTTTGTCATAGCGTTTTGCAAACTGAAAACCAGTGTCTACGGCGGGTGGCGCGCGGCAAGCCGCGCCAAGGAATCTAGTAGATTTGGATGTCGGTATGAGGCTAAAATATCGATGAGTGAGTGCAAGAAGACAGAACATATAAGAGCATATCTAAAATATCCCGAAAAAACTCGATGCGGATAACCCGTTTCGGGTTTCCCGAAACCAGTTTTCGGTATGGCCCATACTCGGGCGCAAGAAATCCCCAAAGGCGGCATACCGGAAAACTGGTTTGGGGTTTTATTTCAAATGATGATTTGGAATAACAAATTCACAATATAAAAGCAAAGTATCACACAATACAACAATGATCCATATCACAATAATGGTCAATATCGGAATAATTAAACAAATAATGAATCCCCTGGAATGGAAAGAATGGTTAAATCACACATGATACAAATGAGATCAAATAAATAAAATGGGAGATTACTTCCCATACAACTCTCACTGATGCTCAAGGAGATCACCACGAAGTTGGGTGTGTGTCTCCTTGTACTTCAATCTGCCGGAAGGTCTCAAAAGATGTTTGGATCTTGTCCGGGTTCCTGCTAGGCTTGACATGGCTAATAATATTGTCACCGTAAAACTTCAAGTTTAAATCCCTCTCATTCTCGATGATCATGTTGTGTAGAATAACACATGTCGTCATGATATTTTAGAGGGATATTTTATCCCAGAAGCGAGCAAGCCCTCAAACAACTGCAAAGTGAGCTTGCAAAACACCAAATGGCCTCTCAATGTCCTTTTGCCATGCCTCTTGAGCTCGTGCATAAATGGATTGTTTTTTACCTTGAGGATTTTGGATGGTGTTCACAAATGTTGACCACCGCGGTTAAATACTGCCGGCTAGATAATAGCTCATGGTATAGTTAGGTCCATTGACGGTGTAGTTGCAAGCAAGAGCATCTCCGCTAGCAAGCCTAGCAAAAATATGTTGTCTATGCAAAAAAATTGATTTCATTGAGAGAACCCCAAAAATAAAAAGAACAATGCCAAATCTTTAAGTCCTTCGAAGTCACTGCTTCAGAACAATAGTGGGATCACGATGATGGCGGGTGTACTGCTCTTGCCAAGCCACATGGCAGTTCTTCCATGTCCAGTGCATGAAATCCACACTCCCAAGCATACTCGTCCAAGATGTTGCTTCATTCATTGTCATTAGACTCTTTGCGTCCTCCTCATTGGGAGATTGGAGGTACTCGAGGCCAAAACCTGGATCAACACTTCGACAAACACCTGATCGAACGCATTTAAGTGTGGTATCTTCTCCAATGCAAAGATACTCATCTGTGTAGTCAACCGGAGTGTAATATAATGCTTTGATACTATAGATGTTGATATTTATTCTACATAGCTGACCAAACTTTGTAGAATATGATTTTAAACAAACGCAAGGTGATTTGGAGAAAGAGGGAGGATGCACCCAACTATTTTAGAATTTTTCGAAAACTTTTAGTAAAAGGCTTCTATTAAAATGTGGTCGGCAACACCTTCTCGATGCTCATCACCTGAGTCATGCAATTTGGCAAAATATTGCCGCGACACGGGGCTTGTTAAACACTACTACCACGATTATCATTTTCATTTTTGTTTCTCAAATCAATACCGAGTTGAGCCTACAAGTGAGATTCTTTGAATCCACAACTATTTTTCCCCAAAATTACTCTACATCTTAGGTTTCGTAAACATTAAAATCTATAAGTTTTACTGCGTTCTACAATATGAAATGCATACATACGGTATGCAAGTATATCCATCTCATGATGGTTCTGATATATAATACTGTTTTGATATCGTAGATGTTGACATTCCTTCTATATACGTGATCAAACTTTGCAATATTTGATGTTGACCAAGCTAGAAACGCAGGAAAAAGAGGGAGGACTCGTGCCAATCAGTTTTCGAAGTTTCCAAGAAATTTCAGCACACACGTACG
This sequence comes from Poa pratensis, assembly GCA_947311845.1. NCBI lineage: Eukaryota > Viridiplantae > Streptophyta > Magnoliopsida > Poales > Poaceae > Poa > Poa pratensis. The sequence goes on along the minus strand of CAMZMU010000027.1, from coordinate 69,753,458 downwards.
CCTAGCAGTGTCACGTCACCAGACGGACAGATCACGAGTCTACGACGACAAGGTCCAAGCAGAGACAGGGCCGGCAATCACCCAGCTGCCATTAATTCCCGCTCGTTCCTCCTTCCCGCCGCGGCTGCTGCCTTTTCCCCGTCATTTCCCGTCCGGCCCGCCACCGCCGGCGCTTTGCTTCGGGTCTCCCGTCTCCCTCCTTTCCCACCCCCCACGCGCCGCCAGTCCCGCCATCCCCTAGCCACGACCTCGAGATGGCCTGCTAATTCGAGAGCGGGCACCCGTGCTGCTGGGAGGGATGGAGGTCTCGGGCACCGTCACGCCCGCCCAAGTGAGTTCGCGTCTACTAGCGTACTACTTCTCAACTGCTAAGGCCCTTCACTGTTTATTTCCCCCCTCCCCAAGTGTTACTTCCTTGTGTTTTGTGTGGGATCGATACATGCGATTGTTCCCTGAAATCTGGTCTCTCTCTGTGACGGTGTGTGAATCGTTCTCATCAGTGGTGCCGCTCGATCATAGAGTGTGTGACCCAAGAAAATCGTCTTCAACAAATGTACTCCCTCCATTCCTGAATGTAAGGTGTATAGTTTTCTGCACGGAAATTAAGATATGGGTATTTGGCATGTGGTGGACTCATTTTCTTCTGGAAAAAATTAGGAGATATGAGTTCCTAATAGACACATATTGAAACCAATACACCCTATAAATTAGGATTCATTTTTGGAGAGGTAAATTGTCCATAAATCGCATTATACCATATATTTTGGAATTTTTCTGAAAAAACTATACACCTTACATCAAGGAACGGAGGGAGTATGGTTGAGCACTTGATCACTGTTAGATTATGATGATGTAACAAGTTTTTTTTTTTTTGTGTTTGCTGGTGAAAAAAAAAACCATCATGCTGACATACGCCCTCCCTTTCACAATATAAGGCATATAAATTTAGTAAATTGCCCACGTTTTCTAAGTTTGACCATGTTTTTAGGAAAAATATAAATTTAGTCAAAAGTCATTGCCCGATTTTGATGAAACGCAAATTCGTGTTTCTCTTCACTAATTGACCCACGTACATAGAATTGGAGATAAAATATAAATGGCATTGCATAATAAGTCATGGCATTGCAACTCTATGTTTTAAGTGAACCGAGTCAGAGAAGGACGGTGCATCAATAAGAAGTCATGGCATTGCAACATGTTGAGCTTCATAAGATGCAGCCCTGATCTGGATGACCAATATTGCAACCCTTGCATCAATTTGGCTGCCTACAAGAGATGTGCCGCTCATGGATTACTGACCCATTCAAAACTCGCAGGTCATCTTAGCTGTGTTTCATCGGTTCTTGGTTCGGCTAGATCAGATAATAATCGTTATAAGCATCAAATCACATGGTTGCCTGCTAGCCCCAGCAATGTCCAAAAGTCATCGGGTTTTAGCCACTCACGGCCTAGTCATAGAACTCTTAAGATTATTATACTTAATTAAGTACCATCTACTTGGGTTTGTTTGATAAAAGTACAGTCTACGTGTTGTTAAGCCTAGTCATCGATAGACAATGTTAAATAATTAAAGAGTTGAACGCATTTACAGATTGCAAATTTAGCTTAAAGTATTACAAGTGTTGATATTTTTTCCCACCTGGCTGGCATTAGGCCTTAAGCTGCTGAGTTTCACAAGGACACATACATTTCGTTAGCTTACATGTTGCTGAGCTACGAACTTGCTACTGAAAACATAGAAACGCAAAGATATCTCTCTAAGCCTCCTCCAAAGCAGTGACTCATAACACATTCTCTTTGTTCCTCCACGCTCACCACACTCGACACCACCGGTCCCCTGCAGGGCTGCACGGACCGACCGCCATCCGTTTCTGCACCCGCCACCTGTAGAATCTTATCTGCAATTAAGTCTGAGCGGCGCCGCTCGATGGACCAGATGATCTGAGCGGAGGGCACGAAAGTGGAGAAGGTCGCTTCTCTTCCTCTCTCTCACGCTCCAATTGCTCGATCTCTTCTTGTTCTCACCACTTATTCTCTAATGTATAGGTTAGCCATGGATAATATATGGTAGTGGATCTGGAAGATAAAGAGTGCCTCTAAGAAGCATTCGTCGGTCACAGGACATTAATTTCTTCCTGTTGTGATCAAGCACTCCATCACCAAGGGAGGGGCATAGCCATAGGTAAGAGGCAATGGCAGAGTCAGCTGTTAGAACCGTGATTGGGAGCGTGGGGAGTCTCGCTGTTCAGGAGACCAGATTGCTGTGGGGAGTAACCCTCGAAGTGTGTTTCTTGAAAGATGAGTTGATGAGGCTGCAGACCTACCTCAAAGACGTCGACAGCAAATGGAGATCAGGAAATGCAAGGGTTGCCATATTGGTCGTCCAGATCAGGGCTGCATCTTATGAAGCTCAAAATGTTATTGAAGCTGCAGATTACATGGAGAGGAGAAAAAAGCTCAAGAAAGGGTTTATGGGTGCTATGTCAAGGTATGCTCACCTACCGGGTGACTTGACCACCCTTCATAAAATTGGCGTTGAGATTCGACGTCTAAGAAGAAGGCTCAGCGAGATTTTTCAGAGTGCAGAGAATCTGAAAATTGATCTAGATTATACTGTTGTAGTTGAAAATGAGTTTCTACAAGAATTCAGTTATATGTACCAAAACTCTGAAGATGATGTTATCATGGTTGGTTTTGAGGATGAGTACAAAGACATAGTGGGTAAACTAGTTGATAACAAGAACATGCTTAGTGCCATCTCCATAGTTGCCATGGGTGGTGCAGGGAAAACAACCCTAGCCAAAAAGGTCTACACATCATTTAGAGTCAAACAACACTTTGGCATAGTTGCATGGGTGACTGTATCTCAAGCATTCAAGGGCATTAATTTACTCAAGGATATTCTGAAACAAATAACAGGGAACATATATGATTCAACTGATCAAATGCAGGAGTATGATGTGGGAAAGAAAATTAGTGATTCTCTGTTAGAGAAGAGATACTTAGTAGTTCTCGATGATGTGTGGGAAGTTGACACATGGGACCAATTAAACAGAACAGTTAGAGCCTTTCCAGATGCGGCTAATGGTAGCAGAATATTGCTAACCACACGGAAGGTAGATGTTGCAAATCATGTTGAACTGCCAACCCATGTCCATGTTTTGAAGCACTTAGATGAAGAGAAAAGTTGGGAGCTATTTTATAGCAAATCTTTGCCACCATATAGAAGGTCTTTCTTGGGTGACGTGGATGAGTTTGAAAAACTCGGGAGAGAACTAGCAAGGAAATGTGATGGATTGCCACTTGCACTTGCAGTTTTGGGGGGTTATCTGTCAAAGAATCTGAATAAACAATCATGGTCAGATGTATTGTTAGGTTGGCCGTCAACCAAAAATGTACAGTTGATGCGAGGCATACTATCTCGCAGTTACAGGGACCTACCAAATCATCATTTAAGGTCATGTTTTCTATATCTTGCCGCTTTTCCCGAGGACTACATAATAGATGTTCCTGTTCTTATTGCATTGTGGATAGCAGAAGGCTTCATCCCACAAGCACCAAAACATGAACAGGAAGAAATAGCACAAATGTATGTAGCTGAGCTTGCTCAAAGAAGCTTGGTGCAGGTTACTCGCAGAAGCAAGGCACATGGATGGATCGAGGAAATAAGGGTTCATGATATCTTACATAATTGGTGCATAGAAGAAGCAAAACAAGATGGTTTTCTTCATGTCATCCACAAAACTTCAGGTCATGTTTCATTTCATCTATTTTAATTCAGTTCCATTTTATATTTTAGCAGCACAAAAATCCCTACATGCCACTCCAAAAGTGCCCCATTTCATTTATGCCACTAGTAAAATTAAAGCTCGTTCCATACAAAGAACTAGTAGTCCGCTAACAAAATAATTAAATTACACCCTTTTCAGTAAAACTGAGATTAGTCAGTTGCCAATGTTATGTAGAGAAATCTTTCTTCGATATGTCGTGATTATGTGGCCTCTTGTTGACAAATTAAAATATTGCAGTCCCACTTGGTGCACCATCATATGATGTCTTGACATCATATCGTTCATCATATCAAGGCTTCAGTGGTCCAAGTTTGAAGGCAACACCTGATCTCCGAGCTCTAATTGGCTTTCAGTTCCCAACAATATCCCTCCCTAAACTCAGATTTCTTCGAGTTCTTCACATTGAAAACTCAACGCTAAGGAATCTCTCTAGTACAATTGGTGGGTGCATTCACCTAAGATACCTCGGGTTGATCAATTGTAAAGATGTGACTCTCCCTTCTTCAATCGGACAACTTCTTTACTTGAAAACTATTGATATGACGGACACACACTCACTACTACCAAAATCTTTGTGGGATATCACTTCTCTAAGGCATGTTAACCTTTGTGATGAATTTTCTCCACCAAGGGGTTTGCAACAGAAGGAGCTCCATACCTTCCGGTTAAATCTTCGTTTTGCTACTACTTGGAAATGCTTGAATCTTGAAATGGTGAGGTTTTTGTGCCAAATGACTCAACTAAGAACCTTGTCAATCAATGTCAATCGATGGCTAGGATGGTCTGCACACGTGCCTGCTGAAATGATGGGCATACTGGCAAACATGCCCCGTCTGGTTGACGTTTATCTGAGTGGATTCAATGTGCTTGATAAACTGCCTGAGAGCTACCACTTCCCACAAAGCCTGCGAAGTTTCAGTCTATGTGCTGATGCCATTGAACAAGACCCAATGCCGGTGTTGGAGAAGCTCCCATGTCTTGTGGTGTTGGAGTTGGAGGGGTACAGTGGCCGAGCCATGTCATGCTCTGCTCTGGGTTTTCCTCATCTACGGAACTTAGGGCTTGTTCGTTTTTCCGACACTATGGAGTGGAAGATTGAGGTTGGGGCTATGCCAAAGCTCTCCCACCTGTATATCCACGGGTTCTCTCAGATGAACAAGCTCCCCGAGGGGTTCTTGCACCTTCCGTCCCTCAACCAATTGGAACTAAAAGATATGCCCTCCATCTATGGTGGAGGTGATAGTACCTTGAATGAGCTTCAGCACAAAGGGTGCAAGGTAACTAGTCCCTCTCTCACCATCTTGCCCTAGTTAATTTTATTTTATTTGATTTTAGTTCTATCATAATTTGTGTTCCGTGCAGAGAGGGAGGCGTATGTAATTAATTGCACTAGCTTTGCTCTCTATTTCCCCTCGCGTTGTTTATTTGGGATGACATTTTTTTAATGTGCTAGGTCATGCGATAAAAAACACTATGGAGGTTATGCAGACCAATTCTGAACATCGCACATTCCAAAATCCGGTGGCATTTTTTCCCTTGGATCGTTCTACACACACATACGACGGCAACAGATGAATTCACAGCTATATACATTTATGTCGTATCTTAGTTGATCAAATAGGTATGTGGTTTTTACCTGCACCCAGTGTGTGCAAGGAAAATGGACCACCGGTCTAACATAAGTTGTTGCCGCCTTTTAGATTTCTGCGGTGCAGGCTGTGCAGCTATAACCTTTTATCGGGTTGCTTGTTCCTATTTGTACTGGCTGTGCCCAAGGTTTTTCTTCTCGTTTCCCCTTTCTTACTGTATTCCGTACAAACATTAACCTGAGATTGGAAGATATTGCAAGAAGCATGTGAAATACGAAGATCTTGTTAGCTCCATTTCAGTTGCTTATTCCAACCAGCAGAAAACATCACCCGCTAGCCAGGATATTTCGTGTCCTGAACACTCCTGGTACATTCATGCAGTGCTTGCCCGAAGAGAATTGGTCTAGTGCCTTAGAGTTGACATATTCAGTCAAGTGCAACACAGCCCACAATCATATTTAAGACTACAATCTATAAATGAACAGTTCAACCTCGCCTGTAAAAACATGAAGATTGTGAAACAGTTCAATGTCCTTCCAGTAATTTTTTTAAAGAGATGTCATCTGCCCATTTCTGATTTCGTCGCTGATGATCAGAAGATGGGGCTGTTCCGCTTCACTGTTGTGCTCGGCTCGGGGAGGTCTATTTCTGCTGAGGTTGCTGTTCGTGGTGCCGGTATCGATGATGGTTATTTCCCCCGCTTCGATCTGAATTCGAGTGTATTATCACGGCAAAGCTGCAACTCCCCGTTGTTCAACTTTTGGCCAAGTTCAATGGAGAACGATATGTTCCTTTGTGCCTGTACTTTACCCCCTGATGCCAGCTGTTGACTGTCGTTACCCGCCAAAGGTCAATGTGCTGAACAGGCTGTTGTGCCACGAGGGCCGGAAATTCTTTTTTCCAACCGGGCTTTAACCCATTTCCATTACTTAGAACGGAAAATAATACATTAACAGACAGAAGGAAGGCGGCAGGGGACAAAGAAGCGAGCTGAACCAGAACGAAAACCAGTCATAACTCAACAACACAGAGAGCAACAAAACTTACAGCCAGGAACATAAACGAGACAACAATCAAGGCCAAAACATCCGTCGACATCACACTTTCTGGCAAATTTCCTCCTCAATTATCGCCATCAGCCCGAACAAGCTCCCAGAATCCACCCACATGTCGCTCAGGTTCTAGTAATTATCAGGACATCCCTCTGTGCCCCATCGCTAGGTTCACCAGTGTTCTCGGGGTAGAGAGCCGCCGTCGTCTGCTTCATCTTTGCATCATTTACCTTGAGAATTTCCTTCCCATCAGCTAGACCTGCCCAATACAAGAGAAGAGAAGCAACATAGTATATCTGAAAATTAGGTAGAACTACCTTCCTGACGATTATAGGTTTTGTTTTAACTTTGAAATTACTCTTTTTGAATCACAATAGGTATCATAGATTCTAGTCGAGAAAACGATACGAATTACATAGAAGAACTTGTGGGCAATGGTGTTCTCTCCTGAAGGGAGATCACGAGTTTGGTCAATACTACATGATGCATGATTTATTGAATGAAACTATCTCGAAATGTTTCATCACAAGAATGTTAAACATAATTTAAGTTTTAGAGTTGATGATATCCCACACTCTATATTTGGCTTTTGTCAATCACCATTGAATATATGTATGATGGAAGTATTGAGTAGAAGAAATGGGTAAATAGAGGAGCATGATACTCATAGGAAGTTTGTGGAGTTTGAAGATTTTGGGTTACACGATGTAAGAATGGCTAATATTTCGAAAGAAATAAAGGGTCTCTAGGTAGTATTTATAGGAATGGAAACTCCAGAATCGTTGCCAAATAGCTGTCGAAATCTTATCCACCTCCAGTATCTTCAAATTAGTTCACCGACGGAGTACTAAGTACAGTGAAGACGAAGTACTAAGTACACGGACGACGAAGTACATGTATATTGAAGACGGAGTGCTAGTACAATGAAAGTCAAAGTACAAGTCTGCAAAAATAAAGTACACTCCATCGAAACCAAAGTACACTTATACTGCAACCCGAGTAGAACCATATTAGTTTTGCAAGTACAAAAAATGTTTATCAAAATTTATCAACATGTGATTTAGTTTTGAGCATCTCGACTTGACAAGCTCAATAGTGAGAACGGTTTGTAATTTGGATGATTTTTTTAAATATAATTTGTTTTTAATTGGTTTTAAAAAATAAAAGGAAAAAATGTACTCCCACCGCTTTTGTGTGCCGCTCTCTCATCCTAATCCCGCTTTATTCCTCGTTACAGACACTCAACGGAGAACCGTCCAAAGCAGAAGAGGACATTTGGCAAAAGCATAACGCAGGGAGAAGTAGAAGGCGATTCCTGGCGAGACGACGGTGCACATGGGTCAGCCTTTGAGAGTATTTGCCTTTTTCTAATGATTTCGGCAAAATTTCCTCTCATTCTTCTCTTTTCCTTTTCTGCTCTATCTAGGTTTTTCTCTCCCTAAAATCCCACTTAGATATCCCTCTATTCCACCTCTATTTGTGGTCGTTGGTACTATATATAGTTTAGTGATTGTGTGTATTACCACCTCTATTCCAGAAACTAAGGCGTAGTATAAAATTTTCTAAAAGTCAAACAGTAAACACATACTGTTTGACCAAGTTGATAAAAAACATTACCAACATCTATAACATGCATGTGACTCTACGTCTCATATGTTCATGATTCTCATTCTAGATCTAAATTTGGAAACAGAAAAAATGCTGTAGCTAGCACCTCGTTATTATATCCCTCGAGGTTTAGGATAATAGAGTAAGTAAGTATCATGCAGGCACTATACTTTCATGTTACGTACGTCTATTTGGTCTTGTAATTAATATTCATGGTTTATTCTATAAGTCTGGTTATAATTAGTTCACTGTACCTCGTTTGACTTTAGGAAAAAATTATACGCCTTTTTTTGTAACGGATGTAGTAGGTTTTTTTTTTTTTGCGAATCAACAGAGGTAGTAGGTTGACTGGTTGGATTATTTGACCACCGCCGTTCTAGACCAACTCCCAGCTCTCATCCATGCATGCTGGCCTGTACCACCAACCGCGTACGCGCTTGACATCGCGAGCAGCCGATCAGGAGAATTCTAGATCTAAAATTGGAAACAGGAAAAATGTTGTAGCACCACGAGGCTATTAGAGTAGTTGTATACTTGGGAAACAGGGAAAATGTTGTAGCACCACATGCAACACTGGGACACCTGGTTGATTCGCCGGATTGTTTGACGGCCGCCGGCCTGAGACCAACAAAGTCCCAGTTCTCATCCATGCATCCCTGTACCACCAACCGCGTACGTGCTAGACATCGCGAGCAGCCCATCAGGAGAATTCAGCCACCTACCCTTGTTTTAGTCTCCACGTGATGGCGATTACGGGCCGCCTCTTCGCAGTGGCGTCGTTGAATAATCAGCTGCGTGCTTGTGCCTCTCATGACTTATAAAAAGCCCAGGATGATAGATGTGCACTCAAGAGACGTTGTCCAGGAAGAACATTACATTCAGAGATGGGCCACCTTAGCGCGAGCGCCGCCCTCCCCGTGATCGACTTCGCGTCGCCGGACATCGGCGCCGCCACCGAATCCATCCGGCAGGTCTGCAGCATCTCCGGCGAGATCGATCCATCCATCATATATGTGCTTGCTCCTCCCTTAATGTGTTACCCTGCATGCATGCATGCAGGCGCTGGTGGATTACGGCTTCTTCTACGTGATCAACCACGGGATCGACGACGCCCTGATGAAGAGCGTCTACGCCGAGAGCGGCAACTTCTTCCGGCAGTCCATGGAGGAGAAGATGGCGCTGCAGAAGAACAGCAGCCACAGAGGCTACATTCCGCCCGATTTCGAAGGCTTCGAGGCTGACGCCGGTGGCAAGGGTATATAAACCAGCTGATTCAACCATCTTTTCATTTCTTCTCTTTGTTACTATGATAGTTGACAACTCTTGGGACTAATTTGTGCATATAGGGGACCTGTTGGAGTGTTTCCACATTGGGTCTGGGGAATCCAAGAATGATGTGAATCAGTGGCCGTCTGCAGGTACTAATTAGTTTATTATTATTACCCGGCCCACGTTAAATATGATTTCATCAATAACATCAGTACGCACGCGTGTCTCAGAACGCTTTCCATCTTGGAAGGAGACAATGAAGTCCTACTATGAATGTGCAATGTAAGTTCTTCCTCTTTTCTAAATTATATCAAATATTTATTGTTGTTCTAATATATATGTTGTTCTTGTATACCGTGTTTTCCTACATGCTAACCAGGGGAACTAGCAAAAGGATACTGTCCCTAATTGCCTTGAGTTTGGACCTTGACGCTGAATTCTTCAAGCCAGATGGCTCCGAAACAATTCTTCGACCAATTCATTACTCAGGTAATATCTATTAGATGTATATGTTAGCCGTTCATATCATGAAAGTGTCATATCCAGATGAAGTGTCATATCCAGATGAAATTTTAGTTTCTCTACACCTTCCTAGCAACTGGTTATACTTATATATTTGGTCAATTCACTACAGGTCGGGCAATTAAATCTGAACATGGAAGTGATCATGGTGCGAACGCTCATACGGATTATGGAATGTTGACTCTTCTTTCAACAGATGGTACCCCTGGACTGCAGGTGTGTGCGCATAATTCATCAGCTCTAGTTTCTTTATCATTTTAGCTAATCACACAACCATGCACACAAGCACGCACTCTGTTTGTGTAGTTGGCATATATATTCTAGCTAGATTCTTACTCTTCTATGAGTGTACAGATATGCAGGGACAAGGATGCCCGTCCGCAGCTCTCGGAAGATGTTCATCACATTGAAGGGTAAATACTTCTTTTCTGTGGTAATAAATTCCTTATAGAGTCAGGCGCCCTTCATGGTCACTATTGCAAAAATTACAAGTACATATTGAATCATCATTAGTTTTCTTTGTTCACTAATTAACTCTTTGGTTCGTGTCTTCCCATGCTCCTTAGATTTTTTTTTTGACCTTACATATTCCAATGTATTGATATGTTTTTGCAGGGCACTTGTTGTGAACATTGGTGATTTGCTAGAAAGGTGGACAAATAATGTTTATAGGTACATTCTCTCTAAACATTGTTGATCCTTACAGTAAAAAAACATTGTTGATCCTGAAGAACCCATCTATCATGGACAAGGAGTGCATCTTTCAGAAACATTGAATGAATAAATATGATAAAAAAAAGATAATGAGGTCCAATAAAATGATTTGTTGGCTAAGATCGTGATCATGCTTGAATAATGTCTTTGGATTAAAATCTGTATGTGAATTTTGATATATATGTATTTTTTCAACTTGTAGGTCTACCCTGCATCGTGTTTTGATGGTTGGCAAAGAGCGGTATTCAGTGAGTATACTAACTAACTGCTAAATTCAGATGTTTTTGTTCAGCTGTTTCAATACTTAGCTCTTGGATTTCTTTTGAAATTATATTATCTACACTTGATGACCTTAATGTGATCGGCCTAATGAAACTACCAACCTTGCATGCCTCTAGTCATGGGGTCAAGTCCTCCTGTTTGCATTTATTTTAAACTCAACATACATAATATTTTGAAATTTAGAAAAAACAACTTGCATCAGTAACTACGATAAAAATTCAAATCCAACAGCCAAAACCATCATTTAGTAGACACTAGATTTATGGAGATTTATAGAGTTATCCATAATCTTGCCGCACATAAGAAAAAAATTACTCTTCGTCTCCTTCTCTCGCTGTTTCAAATGTTACCTCCTTTAATATTATATATATAGCCACAACTTACACGGCACTATACAGAAACAACCATTGACAACCTTTCAGGAGCACTTACAACTTTAAAAATTAATGATTTATAATACATAAATGGAAAAATAAATCATAAGTTGTAAATATATTTTATAAAAGTTTCTTTCATGTATCAGGTGGCTTTCTTTGTTTGGCCAAGCCCAGATATGATGGTGACATGCATAGACAGTTGTTGCAGCGAGGCAAATCCACCAAGGTCCTCTTCTAATAATACCTGAATATTTCATTCTTTTGGCCTATTATTGTATCTCATGCCTTTGGAAATTGTACACCTTTTCAGATACCCGCCTATTAGGAGTGACGAATACTTGGAGCAGAGATTAACTTCCACATACAAATACAAATAGACTACTCTATCGTGGTCATTCCTGGCTGTAGTCTGTTTGGTTTTACCAAAAGTTGCCAAAAGCTTTCTGTTGATGCAGTCAAGTACCATAGTTGATGAACTATCGGGTGTAATCTCTATGTTTTTGTATTGGCCTAAATTTGGAGTTTCCTAATAAATGGGTGTGATGTTGTCTGATGTATAAAGACAATTTGGAATATGAGGTAGCTAGTATCGGCTATATGTTGTAACAAATACAGTCAGTTTTCGCATAAATATACACATATCAGAGTTTTATTGTAATCGGTTTTTATGTTTTTTAATCTTTTATTAGAAAATATTCATGTTAAGAAGTAGAGAGAGCTTATCAACTGGATATACCTGCTCTATCTTTATGAACTCTTGGAAATTTCTCAGGACAATTTGAATGTGCTAATGCCTCCCTCGTTATTATATCGGTTTCCGACCACATAACCAGCCCGGGCAACCATTGTTCTGCTAGGCTGCTAAAAAACCTATGGGGAACAACGTCTAAAACCGTGCTTGGGAAGTAAATATACAAGACCCTTTGCATCAGGCATACTGTCCATCTGTCCCCCCTGAGCATGGGCTAGGTCGGGCATTCGGAGTGCTTTTAATCTAACTAGACATGTTTTGCTAGTTAGTCACCGTTGATTCCAGGGAAAATAAGACATTCATAATGTAAGGCAAAAACTCCATAAAGAACCATGAAGTAATAGTGCTGGTGGACCTAGTTTAAGTCAGAGCCGTCAAACACTCTGAGCTATGCCTGGCGGCGCCAGCATTCCGCCGTAGGCCGCCGGGATAATCAACTGGAAGTACTGGTCAAGCGTTAGTCGGCAAAGACATGCTCACACCAAAGGAAAATTGAATTTTGGTGTCGGCCTCAGGCCATGCTGACGTCAATAAATTTGTTGGCATCGGCTTTTGGCAGTGGCTGATGTGGAGTACATGCAAATTAAATGGCTCATGCTCAGCTCGTACAATTTTTCTGTTGGGCTGTCAAAAATATCAGAGGCAAACTAACAATATTTTTACTGTGATAAAGAAGAATGCTATTATATTTTGGAATGTTATTATGCAAAATTTATTCTTTAACATTTGGGAGGAACAAACATGCAAAGAAAGAAAACTACTCTCTAGGTTTTGAAATATAAGATGATTTACATTTTTTTAGAAACTGGGGGCAAAAGCTTTGCCCCATTATATTAATTAAGGGAGAGAGTTACAGAGAATAAATTGAGTTTGCGTTACACCAATTACTCTCGCGACATTATTACACCCAAACGCTTTGCGCCGGCAATGACCCAAAGCCTAGCCTCACTTTTAATGGAATAAAAAACTACAAAGGATGGTGCTTGCTTGTTTCGGAAGACCCGTGTTCCTCTCATTCCATAATTCCCAAGAGATAAGCATCATTAGAGACGCCAAGGCTTTGCGGTTTGGCGACGGAGTGTCGATCATTTGTTGCCATCACTTGTTGAATGTGAGAGGGGACCAAGTCGTGGTGTCAAGAGGGAGATGAAGCCAATCCTTGACCATCCCCCAAACCCGTGTAGTGAAGCGGCAATGAACAAGGAGGTGGTCCACCGATTCAACCACGCGTTTGCAAAGAGGACAAAGGTTGCAATTTGGCCACCCTCTCTTAGCAAGACGATCCGCCGTCCAAAGCCTATTTTGGAGGGCAAGCCAAGCAAAGTGCTTGCATTTGGGAGTAGCCCAAATATCGCAAACCAACTTCTTCATGTTTGAGGAGACCGCACCAAAGAATTGAGCCTTATAAGCCGAGGAAGCGGAATATTCACCGTTGGAGGAAAGAGTCCAAGAGATCTCATCTTCCCTATCAAGGTCTAGATTAAAATCTTGAAGCTTGATCCAAAGGTTCACGAATTGAGAGAGGTGATCAAAAGAGAACTCATCGGTCAACTTTATTTTGGCAACCCATGCATTGTCATGCATTGCATTGTAGATGCTCCACTTCTTTCTTTGAGATATTTCGAAAATAAGAGGAGCAATGAGCTTTGGCCTTTCTCCGTCCAACCAAGGTGCCTCCCAAAAGGACGTCTTTTTTCCATCCCCACCGAGATGGTAGTTGCCGCGTAGAAGAGGTCCACATGTATGTAAACACGTTTTAGTGTGTAGTTTCCCTCATTATATTCCATATGGATTTTACATTGAAATATGTAAAACATTTTATAATTTGGAGCAGAGTGAGTAAATTGTAAGCTGTGCCATGAGAGGATAGACCAACCTGGCCGTCGAATCAACTGTGCTTCCAGACATGTCAAAAAAAAAAGTTGCTTCCATCCCTATAAAGAAGATCAACTGTGCTTCCGGCCCATGGGCCTGGTCCATACCGATCTAGGCTATCTCTTAAACCCTCCTCCCTTTCGTCTCGCCTCTTCCTCACTCGGCGCAGCGCCACCACCTCTCTCTCCCCCACCGTCGCCATGGGCCTCCTCAAGAGCTCCCTCCTGCTCCAAGGTCCGCTCCTCCTGCATCCTCCTCTCCCAAGATCCCGTCTCACTCAGACGCCAATCCCGCGGGGACTAACTAACCTCTGGATCTGGCGGTGCAGGGCAGCTGGGGGTGGGGCGGCGCGGCCTGGCGACGTCGACGGAGGAATACATGCGCCGCAACTACGCCAACAATGTCTCCGAGTATAACACCGTCATCGGGTCCCTCGTCCAGCAGCGGAGGCACGTCTTCCCTGTTCTTGCACACCACCTGTTCGACGCAGTTTCCAGCAGGGCCATTCCCCTTTTAGCGTATCTCTGTGAAGGCGTTGTTGTCGCGTTGATGATCTGGTGTGGCCGCGAGCGTGCCCGTGCAAACCTAATTGTTGATTTGTGAGTCTGAATAGATCTTTTCCCCTACTGTTTCTAGGCCGTACCTGCTCCGTGATGCCTACGACGACATGATGCTCGACGGGGTCCAGCCCGCGCGGGACACGTTCCACAACCTCATAGTTGGCACCATGAAAGGCAGCCGGCTACATGATGCTTTCTACTTCCGTGACCAGATGAGGGAAATGGGCTTGCAGCCTGATGTGAGACCACTCTCTTCTTCACAGTTTACACCCATTTATCCACCTGTGGCAATTCCTTCTTCTTTTTTGTCGGACGGATCCATTAGGCTAAGGGGTTAATTTTGTAGGTTAACCTCTACAATTTCTTGATTTCTACATGCGGGAAGTGCAAAAACTCAGATGCAGCGATCTTGGTTAGTTATTTTCCTATGTATAATTCTGTTTTTGTCATTATGGTACCGTTTGCATCATTATGGTGCTTTCCTTATGTTGTGTGTGCTCACTAATGCTCCTATTCTTGCTACCTGTAACAAAGCTTCTAGAAGAAATGAAAGCGCATGGCGTTAAGTTGAAAGGGGAAACTTACATTTGTCTTCTCAATGCACTTGCAGCAACTGGGCGCACTGATCAAGTGTAAGGACTCCTTCTCAATAACTTTATTGTTCCTCAGATTGTAGAAGAATGCACCATTTCATACTAAAATACAGAGTTACATGTTCCATGACACACATTGTGGTTGACTATTTTTAGCGCTGACCTGGTTGACTATCTTTAGCATGAGGTCATGACTCATCAACTGGGCACCAGGAGCAAACTAGCCGATGCCTAACAGATTGTACATAAGTTATTCCCTTGTTTCCGTATTTTCTTTAGTAAAGCTTCATTTAAACCACTAAAATAGAGGACTAGTACCTACTAGTCTCACAGATTTGAAGACTAGAATACATGTAACGTGTTGGTACATCCAGGGTTATAAGAGCCTTTGGAGTGCAAGGTTGTAGAGTATGATTGAGTTTTCTCTGGGGAATGTGGATGCATTATCGAATACATCAATCCCATCATTGCCTAGATTGTCTCTTCAGCTTGTGGCAAGTTTCTCTGTAGAATTATACTCCTCATATTCCTTTTTATTAATGTATTTGTTTTTAGATAAATTTCAAGTTGTTAGGTGTATTTCCTTTTTATTCCGGTAGATGCCCCCTTCCAAATTGGAACGACCATTAATTTGCTGCTGGTAGTACTAATCAGTGGTGTAGCGAGGGGCATTCCGGTCCCAAGCTATCCTCAAATCGGTGTCTTGGTCACCATGCATGGAAAATAGACCTAATAAAATGGGAACGGATGGAGTATTAGGTTTGCTAAGCATGTTTTCTCATTTTAATTTATGTCCCTGACACTAAGTCTTTCCAGCGTATTGTCTACTTCGGGAGAAAATTTAATGTAATTGTTTTACCAGTTATGCTATAGTTCGTGATATGACCGCTGCTGGACTCGGACTAAACAAGTATTGTTATGCTGGACTAATAACTGCATTCAAGAACAAGGCACCGGCCAGTGAGGATACCATGGCAAAAGTATGTTATGCATTTAATAAGATTTATTGTGGGGTTGCATTTAACTTGAATGTGCTAATTTTTTCTTCGCTTTGCTTTTTTACCAGATTCTCGAGTTTGTCCAGCAGTCAAAAGGTTGGCAGTATGTTGAAAGAATAGCAAACGACAGCGCCGAGAATATAATGATGAATGTCTCGGAGGAGGAGCTATACAATCTGCCAACAGCAGAATATGCACACAGACGAGGATTTATCTTTAAGCAGTTGACAATTTATCATGTTGCTGTCCATGCTTGTGCAGACTTGAAGAGCAAAGAGGTCTGCTATGTCATGTTGCATGAGCATTGTCTTTTTTACTGCTCAGCAGCGTTGACACTTGACAGTTGACATGACCATAATTGTGTTATCTTTCATATCCTAGTTAGCTCAAGGCATTTAATCTGCTTTACAATTTTGCAGACGCTTGAAACACTTCTTGAGATGATGGCTAAAGAGGAATTTACTTATGATGCCTTCATTGTGATGCATGCTGTAAGGTAATCTGTGATTCTGCATGGTGAACAGTATTGGTCTAATGATCCATTGCATGGTTATTCAGAACTTTAATGATTACTTACTCCAGAGATGTTCAATTTGGAACTATGTCCTAGTGAGAACTCATTACTTCATCGAGGAATCCTCAACTTGGACGAGATACACTGATATAACATTGCTGTCCAATTCTGTATTCCTGCGCATTATACTTGCTGAAATGCCTCTTGATTACATGTTATTGAATTAACAATCTTATGAAGTGGACATCACAAATCACATTGCGTAACTATAGGCAATATTTGGACATTCCATTTTTCTCTACTTGTGTGATTCCTGTGGTTGTATTTTGGCAACCTCCCATGTGTGTCCTTTTTATGGTTATGCTTTCTAGTAACTTATCAATCTTGTTATTAATTTATTGCCCTTCAATTGAAAAGGTGTTATCTTCGATGTGGAGATATTGATTCGGCTGTTAAGATGTTTGAAGAGTTCTCGAGCTCCAAACCCACACCCGCGGAGGTGTTTGTGGTGAGTGTCTTGTTGAAGTGATAAGTGAAATTTAATATTGTGGTTGATAGCAACATAGGTTTGAATTCCATTACGATTTTTGTAATCTTAGTAGTGAACTTGTTTAACTGGACAAATAGGGCCCTGTGCCGTGGACTATTTGAACTGAAACGTTAGTTGTGAACTTAAGATATATTTCTGAATTGTTCCTGTTTAGCCACGACAAGATTTACTGTCTCCTTATTTGTCACAGGCTCCACAACACTAGTATACTGCTGCCTGTTAACTTTAAGCTCACTGCCACCTTCTGATTTGGGAACATATTTCAGTAGTGGATCCTAATTGCAGGGATGGCTGTTGGATTTCATAGATTAACAATTAGTGTTCACTGTATTTTAAAGACAGGAATCGCTTGAGGTTTGAATTTGGTATCACGTATATGCTGAATAAAAGTTGGCCACATATCCCAAAAACTGAGTATGTAAGGATAAGCTTTTCATACTACATAATGTAGATACTTTACCAAAGTGGATCTAATTAAGGATCTCGGTAGAAACAGGGTAACAATATTTTTTTATTACAAATCTATGTACCTCTTTCTTATTCCACACCTTGAGTTCTCAATTTCTCGTATATGTTTTCTATATTATATCAATGGCATGCAGACTCTTGCTGAGGGAGCTATGATTGGGTATACTCCGAGAGGAATGCAAGTTGCTCAAGAAACCTTGGTAATTCCTTCCTTCTGGTTTTGTTGCATAGTTTGACCAACTTGGATTTCACAACATAATAGGTTATTTTTTTTTCAGGAGAAAATGGCTTCGAGAAATTTCTTCTTGAATCCCAAGATGGGAACTGATCTGTTACTTGCAGCCTCTGGTGAAAAGGTAAGCGAACTCATAGGCTACTTAAGCCGATTTTCTTGAAATAAATCCAAACCGCGCACGGAAATGACAGTCGCCATTTTGATGATTGGTTCAGACTGGTGGATATACAACTGCAAATTATGTCTGGGATCTCCTGCAAACCCGTAATATAACTCCATCACTTCCTGCTGTTGAAGCATACCACAAGGGACTGAAGGTAAGCTTCTGTATCATAATTATGTCATCACCTTGGAGCCCTCCGTGATTTGTCCACTGGATTTATTATTGGTTTCAAACTGTGAAACTGTTTGAAATCATAGAATGACCAGCTTGCATTCATTCTGTGGTTAGTAACAGAATAAAGTATATACATTCTGAAGATAATATATATCAGTGTGCTTGCCTGACCTAACGAGAATGTAGGTTAGCCTATATGGGGGCATTGCTGTTTCTGATCCTTATTCTGTTTCCTACACAGGAACGAGAAATTCCTTCAGACGATCCACGGCTTTTGCACGTTGCCCGTGTTCTGGACAACCTCCAGCTCCGGTTTGGACCAAGGAAATTTACCCAGCAACGCACCGATCAGTAGTCCCCAAACCAATCCAGGTCGGAACATGTCTTTGGTGTGGTTGCTTGTTGCAACAACAGGCATAAACCCGAGAAAACCAAATAACTCTTTTAGGACGGAGCAAAAGCAAGGAGAAACCAGAAAGAGAGAATGTGTCTCTTCGGCTTCACACGGCTGGAGAGGAATGGATTGTATACAAGCCTAGAACAAAAGCTGATTGTTTTACATTATAATGTGGAAGCATTTTTTTCACCCGCCTTGCCCATAATCTCAGCACTTAGAGTTGTGTATTACTATCATCATTTCAGTCTGTCAATGTGACAATACCGTTGTTGAAGGCTCTTCCTCACAAACTTTGCGCTTTTTAAATTTTGAGAAGGGATTGTATCCAAATGTGGCATTGCTTAGTTATCTGCTGTCAAATCCTTTGTCTTTGTACGTGGATGATATTTCGTTGGTTTCAAATTAGGAGATGGTCTGCTCCTGGCCTCTTGCTCCTAAAGTGGTGAACAGCAAGCTTCTTTCTTGAAAGTTATTAGGTACTGAAACATAGCAAAGCATCCATGGACATGGTGTTTTGGCTCACACACCTGTTATGCAAAATGCATTTTTAACGTATTTCAAAATGTTAAAAAATTTAAAACAAAAAATTAGGTGTTCATATGAAAAATGTCTCCGTATAAAAAAGTTTCGTATCGAAAAGACATTTTGTGTGATACAGAAGCACCTATGAGCCGGATTGGATTAACGAGCATCTAACCTATAACAGGCTGCCTCAAATTCTCAAATAGCAAGTTCGACTCACATCTTGAGAATTTTTTTTTCAAATTTAACGGGCTCAATTAGAATTTTTGTATGGCGAAATATTTTCATGGAATGAGTTCTTCTATTTCGGAAAGGATGTTTAGTAGTCCCTCCGTTTGGAAAATGATGTCTTAAATATATCTAGATTTGGATTTATATGGACATGTTCATATAAATCCAAATCTAGATATATTTAAGATATCTTTTTCCAAACAGAGGGAGTAGTAACTTTTGCCCTAGGTGCGAGCAAATGTCTTTCAACCAATACCTTTATTATTTTAAACTACAATCTGGCTTTCTTAATGCAGTAATGATGACAAAGATCGATTTCTGAGATCAATGGACAAAAATCCTAACAAAATTGAAGCACGTTTCAGATTTTGTAGGGTAAAACGAACTATAATATTTTTTTGGTTTAAGAGGGGTTGGGAATGTTTTTTATATATTTTTGAACTTCTAAAAAAAGTACGCATATGTTTCCTGAAATTGTGGTCACCACCCGGGGTGGGCGTTCGGTCTTTTCGGTTAGTTCGGTTCGGTCTTTCCGGTCTTTAACAATTTCGGTCATTCAGAAATGATACCCGTAATAAATTCGGTCTTTTCGGTTTTCTGTTCTTCGGTCTATTCGGTCCGGTCTTCGGTCATGACCAAATAGATCAAAATATAGGGTGCAAGAAGGGGAATCGGCGCCCGGGACTTGGAAAGTGGGAGGCGATCGACTAGTCTCTCATGCACGGGAGAATCTACAGTACACTGGGCTGAGATACCCAGTTGTTGAGCGTAGAGACTAGATGGTATGGTTGTTTTAGTAATTGGGCCTATAGACTAGATGTACTTATAAGCTGGGCTGGCACACAAATTCGGCTGCTTCCGTACATAATTCACTCAAAATAAAATAAAATCGGTCTTTCGGTCTATTCGTGTTATGTATAAATGATACCCGAATTTCTGATCTAATTTCGGTCTTTTCTAATTTGCTACCCAAATTTCTAACGGTCTTTTCGATCTCGGTCATTTCGGTTTCGGTCTCGGTCTTTTCGGTTTCGGTTTTCGGTCTTCGGTTTTTATGCCCACCCCTAGTCACCACAAGTCCACAACTCGTCTCCTTCAGAAAATAACTCCTCAGACTGAAGGGATAATTGATGATAACCCCCAGGTGCAATTATGTTTGATGATAACCCCTTTTCACTGTCACTGACATGTGGAGTTTAATTGACCGAGGGGGTTATCATCAAATGCCCACCTCCACCGCCAACTTCCTCCTGGCCCACCACAGCCACCAGCCCAGCCTCCCCCTCGTCTCCGGCTACGAGTACCGCAGAGGCCGCTACGAGAACATCCACGCCTTCGACCACCGGGCCCAGCTCCTCCAGCCCGTCGCCCGGCTCGACGGGTCATGCCCGGAGGCCTCCTGCGACGGCCTCCTCGTCCTCACCAAGCGTGACCTCATCACTGGCACTTCCTTCTCCGTCTGTAACCCGGCCACGCGCCAGCACGCTTCCCTCCGGCAACTGTCGGGCGCCTTTAGTGTACTGGCGATGTATCGGCACCGCCCCACCGGCGAGTACCGACTGCTACTGCACCGCTGGACTCTCGCAGATCCGCCACCTCAAGATCAAACTGGCTGCTATGTCCTCGCGCTGGGCTCCGACCAGCCGCCGAGGTACATCGGGGGGCTGGATGTGGCACCTACGCACGCCTGCCCTGCTCCGTGATAGTCTCCATTGGTACCCACTACAGCATCAGATCAGTGGAAGTAAGCGTGTGATAGTGTTTGACACCACATCCGAGTCGTTCCGGCAGATGTGTGCTCCAGTTGTTCCGGCCATGTCGTCGTCGTATATCTTCGAGATGGACGCCACGCTCGGCATCTATAGCCATGACGAGGCCAGGAGCATTGTTGACATATGGGTGCTGCACAACTACGAAGGCGAGGTCTGGCACCACGAATACCGCATCGAATTGCCGGCCGCGGAAATCAAGGGGCAGTTTGGAAGGTTGTCTGATAGTTGGGATGTTAGCGTCGTGTCGGTGGACGATGAAGTCCTCTTGCTGGTCAGTAATGCCGGGTGGATGTTTTATGTCAATGTGGACGGTGAACTGGTTGACAACTTCCATCGTGATGGAGAGATCTTTTATGGCTGTGATCTTCGGCTGAAACGAAGCCTTGTTCCGCATACCTTCTTTGCGGCACTAGAAGGTTATGCTGTGAACGCTTCGCCTTTCTTCTGATGGTTGTTTGAGTGAGCTGGTTCTTCTCAGTGGCCTAGCTTTCATATATCCTCTGAGTCTGCTATGAATTGCATCAAGTTCGATCTGACTGTTTTGTGGTTGCATGAAATTGATGCTTGTTTTGCTACCCGTTTGGGCCGAAGTGTCTACTGCGTCTATTGAAGTATGCTAATATTACCAAGTCATTTTACTCTGCTGTGAATTGGATCAAGCATGAGCATGCTGGCTTCTTATTCTTCTTGCACTGATGTATATGAAGTTGTGATAACAAGCTCTGACTGCTCACATGAAATCTATGCTTGATGACGGGAAAATGGGGCGATCGCAAAAAGATACGTACGCGTCCACGTCATAGAGACAGATAGTATAATTTAAATGCGCAAATGCATAAATGAGTATAGATATCAAACATTGCAGGTACTTTATTTCCAGAACTCTTACATATACATAAAAGATCTGTTAATTACATCTCCGGAGAGAAAACCCCTGATTAAGAATTCCAACTTTCTAATATAAAGGATTACAACATATGAGCACTACAAAGTGTAGAAAATAAAACTACAAAATGTAGAAAATAAAGTCCTCCTCGCTGTCGTTGACGTCGGCGTATTCGGGGAGCCATGAAATATATCTATGCTAATATATAGGTTGCATAATGTTCATCATATGATTTTTATAGCACGTACATGACTTGGCTATTTTTTACCTAGTTCATTAACCATTCGAAATTTGTCTATAAGTAGTGTTTTATCTTATTGGTGATATGAGCATTTTTAATGGTTAATTAGCTGGTTTAGCAAGCATGTGTGCAATATATGGTATAACTCGTTTCATGAGTTAATTTGATCATGCATGTGATTTCTATATGCATGCATGGATTGGATAAAATATCTTGTTCAATTTGTAGCAACGTATATAGCATTGCATTAAGCCAATATGGATAGGGTATAATATATATGGAGGTTAAGGATGCACTACGTTATGTTTAGTGCAAGTAACATAGGCTATGATCCTAGTTATCATTTAATTATGTATATGCACACACCTATATGAGAGGGATGCGTGGTTTGATTATAATCTATATGAGAGATTATCTTATAACATGTGGGTTTATCGCCTACATGCGCCTATAGCTTAATTATGCATTAGACATGGGATTTTAGAGTTCCCTGGCTTGTGTCAGTATGACCAAACCACAGGAGTAATATATGTGCAACTTGGCTTGTGCCGATATGACCAAGCCGAGGGCATGATTTTAGTAACTTCACGGACGTATGCACCTATATAAAATAAATGCATGGTTCAATTTAAATCTATATGAGAGGTTATCTTATGACATGCGGGTTTATTGCCTACATGCGATTGCATATTTTAGCCCATGTTTAGTTTTAAATATGCCTACACCTATATGGGGTATATGGCGTGATTTTAATCTATATAGGATTGTCTTATGACTTGTAGATTGATTTCCTATATGCACTTGTATATTTGTTCTCATATTTAGTTTACGGATACATGCACCTATATGGAGTGCATGGCTTAATTATACATGAAAGGTTTATAATTTTGGAACCTAGACATGTTTATATAGACACGGCATTTTAACATTCAAACATGGGATTTTAGGGCCTTTTAGCTTGTGTCATCGTGACCAAACTAAGAGCATGATTTTGGTAACATATGAATTTAGCGCAACCTGGTTCGTGTCAATGTGACCGAACCAGGGGCGTGATTTTAGTAACATGTGCATTCTGAGCAACTTGGTTTGTATCAATGTGACTAAACCAAGAGCCAAAATTTAGCCAAAGGGGCATGGTTTTGATGATATATATATTTGAGCAACTTGGTTCATGTCAATGTGACCAAACCAAGAGCATGATTTTTTGGAAACATATGCACTTAGACCACTTGGTTTGTGTCAATGTGACCAAACCAAAGGGGGCATGATTTTGATGATGATATGCATTTAGACCACTTGGTTTGTGTCAATGTAACCAAACCAAGAGGCATGATTTTGATTATGTGTATATTTTGAGCAACTTGGTTCATGTCGATGTGACCAAACCAAGAGCATGATTTTTGGAAACACATGCACTTAGACCACTTGGTTTGTGTCAATGTGACCAAACCAAAGGGGGCATGATTTTGATGATGATATGCATTTAGACCACTTGGTTTGTGTCAATGTAACCAAACCAAGAGGCATGATTTTGATTATGTGTATATTTTGAGCAACTTGGTTCATGTCGATGTGACCAAACCAAGAGCGTGATTTCGGAAACATATGCATTTAGGGCAAATTTCATGATCAAGAGAATAGCAACTAATATATAACATAAGCTCTTAGGAAGAGCAAATTCCTTAGTTTGTGTCGATGTGACCAAACTAAAGATTAGATGAAGCTCCATGGCGTGTGTCAATGTGACCAGCCAGGCAGCGATGCAAAGATCATGTCCTCACCTTCTTCCGATGTCCTCCGGTGCTTTCTTCTTGCGTATGCGAAGGGGGCGTACTGAATTCGTGGATGTCGAACGGCCGGCCGGCAGACACCAAACAGCCAACGCGTGGTAGCGTGAGTGTTGAGCAGCTGACGACTAGCAACGCCGACGACGAGCGGCTGGCAGCGTGTATGCAGATGGGCGGCGCGGCGAGAGAGAGTGATGGGTGAATGATCGGCGATGGGCAGCGATGGACTGATGGATGAATGATTCGTGACTAGCCTTGCAGCGTATATGTGCTGGTCTTTTATATAGCCGGCCAGCCAGAGGAGGCGCGCGCACGTTCTGCCGATCGTGGGCAAGATCGTGGGCGTAGTGGCTACTTGGAAATTTGGGCGTCAAGTTTACTCCCGTGAACTGGAGCGATCGAAGAAGCCCGGAGTCGTATGGGCTTTGACCAGTACTAATCCATATCCTTGTTAATTAAGTGTGTTAAGATGGGCTTTAGGAGACTAATTTAATGCATGCAGGTCATTGCATGGGCTAGCGTCGCGGTGAGTTTAATACAGAACACAGGCGCATGGGCCATGGGCTGAATAATCGCTTCATCATTAATTGCTAATCTCGCCGCCTAATCCATGCATGACACATGCATGCACGTAGGGTAACTACGTTCCTGCACGTATTTCTTTTATTTGCCATGTACGGTTCATATATGTGATATCATATGAGCTAGCTAGTTGAATCGTGCAACACAAATGGTTAGCTAGTATTGATTTATTGTAAGATTTCTTTTGATGCAGTGTTTGCACATATAATGTGACCATATTCGCAGTGTTGTTGGAGTGACGACGACATTTTGTCTTGCGTAAAATAAATATTTGATAGATTTAGTATTGATCCGATGACGAGTATTTGTTTTAACACTAAATCGACCAGCCGATATTTATTTTATGGTTGAATTTCTTATGTATTGATTATATTTTATGGAGATCTGGGGTTGCCAATGATGGCAAATATTTGGTGATTTGTCGATGGTTTTATTTTTTGATAAAGAGAGTATATTTAATATCATGAAGATATTAATTATTGTCGATGATCTATATGTCGAACAATTTACCCTTTTTATCATGAGGCAAATCCTTTTTTCTAAGATTTATGTCATTATTAAATCATTTTATCATATTTTAAAATTTACTTTATATCTGAAAACAAAATCAGTGTCAACAGATGCCCCTCGAGGTCTGAATGCGAATTATGTTTTAATTCGGATTCAGATCTCGAAACCTATATATATGTGCATTTAAAAAAAAAAATATGCATGTCGTTTGGGATAAGGGCTAGATTTTTTTTATGCAACTGGCGTATTACCCAGCTGTCAAATTTGAAAGCTGATGAGCGGGGCCTTCGGTTTGGATGTTAACCGAGCTCCCAAAAATCTGCCAACGAGCTAATATGGCCGTTTAGTAGTATCCCACGGCGCAGCTAACAGATATATCTTATCCCATCATTTCCTTTCGTTTGTTAGGCACGGCGTACTCTTTCTTTTCTCAACTTCTTGCTATACGAGACGTACTCCAATCAAGAGCTTAACCCTTCGACCGAGTTTCTGTTTGCATCCTTTGGCCGTTGGGTACGTATGTCATTAGATAATTGATGGTTTATTTTCTTCCATCTGAGTCTTTGTTGTGATGATTATTTGATCCGATCTCCTTTTTTAAGAGGTATCAGTGCTTCGGTACGGTTTGGCAATCTCAGAAAGTAGAGATCATATCGTCATCTCTTTTCCTAGTGGGTTTCGCATGTTTACCCAGGCATCCATATGCATCACGCAAATTGCTTGCGCGTTTTGAATTTGATTTTTTTTTTGGAGTAATTTTTTATTTGTCATAGTTTATACTCATAAGGTTTTGGAGTAATATTTATTTTGATATCACAGTTTAGACTCGTAATTTATTGGAGTATACATTACATGGTCATGATCTTTTGTGCCCCAGTTTAAACTCATGAGGGTATGGAGTTATATAAATTTTATCACATATTATTATTTTCTGCCCCAGTTTATACTCATGAGGGTATGGAGTAATATTTTCCTTTTACGACACAGTTTAGACTCGCAAGTTGGTGCCCCAGTTTATACTCATGGGGTATGGAGTAATATATTTTTTGACGACACAGTTTAGACTCGTAAGTTATTGGAGTAACATATTTTGCGCCCCAGTTTATACTCGTGAGGGTAGGGAGTAATATATTTTTTAACGACACAGTTTAGACTCGTAAGTTATTGGAGTATTCTTTTTTGGCGCCCCAGTTTACACTCGTGAGGGTGTGGAGTAAATGATATTTTGGCGCCCAGTTTATACTCATGAGGGAGTAGTATTTTCGGTTACACGAGGCTGAGAATTTATACTCCCGCAGCCTTGCAGTGCTAGCAAATACGCTTCTTGAACATCGAGATTTCTTTTTAGACGATGTGTTTATATGATGCCAACAGTTTATACTCATGCGGCATTGGAGTATTTTTTTTTCGTTTGGTAGATAGGTTTCACTCAGTTTATATATACTCGTGAGTGCTTGGAGTGTTTTTTTTTTATGAGGCGAACAGTTTATACTCTTATAGCCTTGGAGTGGTTTCATCTTCCATTTTTTTTAATGAAGAAAATTTTGGCTTACAGTTTTAGCTCATGAAGAAATTGAGGCAATTTAATCTTCCATTTTCAGTGAAGAAAATTTTGGCTTACAGTTTTAGCTCATGAAGCAATTGGAGCATACTTTGATTTTTTTTTTATGCTCACATGTTAGTTTCTTTTGCTAATAGTTTAGACTCATGTAGCATTGGAGCATATTTTAATTTCTTTTGCTAATAGTTTAGGCTCGTATAGCATTGGAGCATAATTTAATTTCTTTTGCTAATAGTTTAGGCTCATATAGCATTGGAGCATTTTTCTTTGAAGTGTTTAATATGTTGATAGTGAGGCTTTTACAACATTGGAGCAGTTTCACTTATTAGTTTATTTTCCATAAGGCTAGCAGTTTATACTCTTGCAGCTTGGAGTATTTATTTCACGAAGTCAACGGTTTATACTCGTAATATTTTGGAGTGTTTATGCCATATGATCAGTATGCATGATATGTCGACAGTTTATACTCGTAAGACTTTGGAGTGTTACAATATTTTCGTTAGATGGGGCTTGTAGTTTATACTCGTATAGCGTTGGAGTATTTGTTTTCGTTTGGTTGATAGGTTTCACTCAGTTTATACTCATGAGTGGTTGGAGTATTTGTTTCATTTATTGTTTGTTCGATATGGTGCAGCCAGTTTATACTCGTGAGTGCTTTTGGAGTACTGTTTTATTTACTGTTTGTTTGATATGGTGCAGTCAGTTTATACTCGTGTGTGCCTGGAGTAATTTTTTGTATTGGTTGTTTGATATGGTGCAATCAGTTTATACTCGTGAGTGCTTGGAGTGATCATTCTTTTCTTTGTTTCACATATACGAGGCTGACAGTTTAGACTCTTCTAGCCTTGGAGTAATTACATTCATTATTTTCATTTACATGAAGCTGGCAGTTTATACTCTTGCAGCTTTGGAGTATTGATTTCATATGATATAGTATGCATTATGTCAACAGTTTATACTCGTAAGACTTTGGAGTGATATTTTTTGTTTAAGCATAATAGCGCTTAAGGAATTTTCCGTTTACCGGTGACGGCGAGTATTTGCCATCTGGCGATATAATTCTGTATGCGCCGCTTGAATAAACTTCTTTTACGACGTAGGGACCTTCCCATTTTGGTTCAAATTTTCCTTTCATCCGCCGAGTGATATTCATAGGGCGGATAACGGCGAGCACTAGATCTCCTTGTTTAAATGATCTACGCTTAACACGTTTATCAAAGGCTCGTGACATTCTGGCCTGATATGCCTCAAGATTTTGTAAAGCTTGAAGTCTTTTGCCTTCAAGTCTTTCTAGTTCATCGAGACGTAACTGTGTTGATTTTTCCTCTGATAGATTTTCATGAGTGGCGACCCTTAATGAAGTAATTTGGACTTCCAAAGGTAAAACTGCTTCTCCTCCAAATACTAGGGAATAAGGCGTCATCCCCGTCGGTGTCCGCGTCGTGGTTCTATACGCCCACAATGCTTCGAGAAGTTTTTCATGCCACTCTCGCTTATTGCCAGATACAACTTTCTTTAGCAATTTACATAGAGTTTTATTAAAAGCCTCTGCTTGTCCGTTAGCGGCCGGATTATATGCCGTAGAGTAGAAATGATTTATCTTGAATTTTGAACATAGCTTGTCCACATGTTTATTTTTAAAAGGAGTTCCATTATCAGACATGATCCGAGAAGGAACGCCAAAGCGATATATTAGTTGCGTTCTTATAAAATGTTCCACATTTTGTGCGTTATCCTCTTTTAGTGGTATGAGTTCAGCCCACTTAGAGAAATAATCGGTCGCGGCTAGGATGAATTTGTGACCTTTGGATGATGGAGGGTTAATTGGACCCACTATATCCATCCCCCACATTTCAAAGGCCAAGACATATTTGTTGCATGAAGTGGTTCATGTGGCTGATGTATAAAGTCAGCGTGCACTTGACATTCATGACATTTCTTTGCAAATTTGGTGGCATCTTCAAACATAGTGGGCCAATAGTAACCTAAACGCCTTAATTGGTAGTGTAATTTAGGACCAGATTGGTGCGAGCCACATATTCCAGCATGCACCTCATTCAAAGCCTCCATAATTTCATTTCCAGCGAGGCAACGCAATAATATGCCGTCATGCGAACGCCTATAAAGTGTATCGTTGATGCATGTGTAATGAATTGACCTTTTTCGGATTCTAGATTTTTCGCTAGCGTCGAGAGGTAAGTATCCATGAAGCAAATATTCTAAGAATGGTGCTCGCCAATCACCTACCTCAATTTCGCATACGTCGGCTGTCATTGCAGAAGATACTATTATTTCTTCTTCTTCAACATATACTGGTAGTACTCTTCGCTCCTCTACATGTACGTCCATCATTTCATGTGAGTTTAATGACATACTAGCAGCTAAACCAGCTAAGGCGTCAGCCTTTCATTTTGGTTTCTAACTATATGCTGAATATTTATATCAGCAACATGGCTAGAAGCTCTTTAGCCCTTTTAAAATATGGCATTAGTTCTTGTTTCTTTACTGTATAGATTCCCAACAACTGATTAATTACTAGCTGTGAGTCTCCATAGACAGAGAGCGTATCTAGCCCCATGTTTATACCTATCTCCAGCCCAATGATAAGAGCTTCGTATTCAGCTGAATTATTTGATATTGCAGATGTTAGGGTGAATGAGTATGGGATCACCCCTTCGTTAGGCGTAACGAAGACAACTCCGGCGCCTGCTGCCCCAGATCGCCGAGAAGCACCGTCAAAGTACATTTGCCATGTTGATTTGGTAACAGTTGTGGCAAATACGTCCTCATCTGGCAAGTCGTCATCTATAGGAAAATCATCTGGGATCGGGTGCGCCGCCAAGAAGTTCGCCAAGGCTTGACCTTTCATGGCTTTCTGAGGTACGTATGTAATGTCGAATTGTGACAAAAACATCGCCCATTTTGCTAGTCTCCCTGAGAGCACCATTTTACTTAAATATATCTGAGAGGATCTGCTCTCGAGACTAAATGCACTGTGTGTTCTAACATGTAATGCGCAATTTTTGTGCAGCAAAGACTAGTGCAAGACATATTTTTTCCATGTCAGGATAGTTGCATTCAGCCCCTACCAAGGTACGACTGAGATAATACAAGGATGTTTCTTTCCCTGCATCATTATTTTGTGCCAAAAGGCGCCCAACGAAGTAGGCATGGCTGCAGTATAAAGAATTAATGGCCGATCTTTGACCGGTGCACCTAAACAGGCGGATTCATCAAATATTTTTTAATTTCCAAGAATGCATTTTGGCATGCTTGATCCCATTCGAAAGGGACTCCCTTTTTCATAAGCCGTGAGAAAGGTTTGCATCTCCCGGATAAATTTGAAATAAATCGTCTAATATATGCTAAATGCCCCTGGAAACTTTTTAACTTTTTAAGGTTCACAGGCGGTGGCATTTTGACGATCGCTTGTACTTTGGACGGATCAATTTGAATACCGCGCTTTGTAACCACAAAACCCAGAAATTTTCCGGAGGAAACTCCGAATGCACACTTCATTGGGTTCATTTTTAGATTGTGTTGTCTAAGACGCTCGAAAACCATTTCTAGATGTTTTAAATGATCTTGTTCGCGCTTTGATTTTACAACTATGTCATCAATATAACATTCGACGATATCATACAACAACCCATCTAAGATGATTGTCATGGCACGTTGGTATGTCGCCCCAGCATTTTTCAACCCGAAAGGCATAACCTTATAACAGTATATACCCTTAGGTGTGCGGAACGCTGTTAATTCTTCATCTTCCGGCGCCATTTTTATTTGATTATAACCGGAATAACCATCCATGAAAGAAAATATTTCATGTCCCATGGTGGCATCGACTAGTATTTCAGAAATAGGTATGGGGAAGTCATCTTTGGGACACGCTTTGTTTAAATCCCGAAAATCTACACATATACGTGTTTGACCATTTCTCTTTTTGACAGGAACAATACACGAGACCCATGTGGGATATTTAACTTCTCTAATGAACCCTGCGGCTATGAGTTTGTCTACCTCGGCTTCTATTTTTGGAAGTATTTCAGGTCGGTATTTTCTTTGTGCTTGTTTCACTGGGGTAGCGTCGTCTTGTACGGCGAGGTGATGGACAGCTACTTTGGGGTCTAGTCCAGGCATTTCCTCGTACGTCCAAGCGAATACATCTCTGTTCGCACACAAGAATTCATGATATTTGTGTTTGTTTTCTTCGGACAAATGTTTACTAATAAAAACCGGACGAGGATCATCGGTCGTACCAATATTTATTTCTTCCAAGTCATCAACGGTACATTGGTTGCCATCTTCCATTTGTGGAGATGCGTCCGTCATGTCCATATATTCAGCCGAAGCCATACAAACTTCATATCCTAAACCATGCTTCTTTTCTTTCAGAACTTGGTCTTCATGGAGAGCTTCAAGTTGTTCTTGCGATAAAGCCTTTTCAAATGGTGCTAGCTGCCCTCGTCCATCGCATAGAGACGGACCAGCGGCGACGTCATATCCCATCTGCTGCATCATATACAAGACTTTGTTATCGTACAAAGAAATAGGTATGGATTCATCATCTTTGTTAAACACAGATATTTGTGTTACATTTTTATTTTATTTTCATTGTCACTTGTACCACGTGGCCCTTTTCGAGATTGTTTTATTCTATATTGTACCAAAGGAGGCAAAGGTGTAGGGAAAGTAGTACCTTTCATGTCACATGATTTATCTATGACACGAAATATTGGGTCGCCTTTCTTTCTTTGGCTACTTGGTATATACTGGTACGTCTTTTTCTTTGACGAGGATTCTGCGATCTCTTTTTTACAAAATTTGACTCAGGCGCAATCAAAGATTTTGGTTTGTGCACCTTGTCAACAGGCTCGAAATAGAACTTTGCATCGGCATAGAAAGATTCAGCTATAGTGAATGGCTTTTTATCGGCAAATATCCTGACTGTATTCCCTGTCTGATCTACGTATTTGATACACTGATGTAAAGTGGATGGCACGACTTGGTTCTCATGTAACCATGGGCGTCCAATCAATGCATTGTATGAAGTAGCTGCGTCAATTACGTGAAACTTCACGTACGTGGATAGTGTATCCAATTTCAAAACCAACGAATGGTTCCCATGGCCTCTTGTCCTGATTGATTAAAGCCATGTATAACCACATTAGACTTGTTCAAATCTCTTTGGAATATCCAATCTTTTTAGTGTACGTAATGGTAGAAGGTTTATTGCTGATCCACCATCTATCATTATGCGGTTTACAGGCAATACATCAATTTCACCAAACATGAGAGAGGTCTGTTATGCTTCTTGGTCCTAACAACATATCCTCATCCGTGAATGTCATATTCAGAACTTCAGATTCTTCTAACTCTGTTTGGGACACTTCAACTCTATAATCTTCTGGAAATGTGAGTGCCGTGACAAGAGCTTTACGCATATCAGATGAAAGACACAAAGCATCATACACAGAAAGCATAGCTGGTATTTTCTTCAAATGTGCGATTACATCATACTTGACTGGCGCCCTACATGCAGGGTCAGTCGACTCATTTGGAACTGCATCCTTGCTTTTTGGTTCCTTTCTAGGTGGGGGATAAGGGTCTACTAGTTGGCGACCTGATCTAAGCTGAACCTGATCGACTTCTAATGGTTCATCTTCAGGGAAACATAGAGACTCATCATCATCCTCAAACACACCAATAGTGAGAACGTTGAATTCTTCACATGGGGCCTTCCTGCGCTTCGTGGTGTGTGATATATCTTTGGTGCGAAGCGCAGAGGAGGGGCTTCTTCCATCACTGAGGGTAGTACACGGCGTTTTGGCCGCTGCTGCCCCCAATCTTGCGCTCCTCGCGAACCACATAAGCTTGGCCATGCACCATTGCTGCAGGGTATGTAAGCCTCTCCTTTATGCTGATCTTGCGTTTTGGCAAGGCCTGGAATGATCATAGGAGAAAAACCATATTCTGGTATCAATATCATATCATCATAAGTTGCTCTCATATTTGAAGATGCGCAACTCACCGAATCATCTTGCAGGGTAGCGACATTTGCTGTCACCATCTTCTTTCCCTTTGTCATGCTTTTGAGGAGATCCGCATCAATAGTCCCCTCATCAATCATTTTTTGTATGATATTCTTCACAACAAAGCAACCTTTGAGTGTATGACCCAAAATGCGATGGTAATGACAGAAATTTGGATCATTGAATTTTGAGGCTTCATCTGGCCTTTTAGGAGTAGGAAGTTCTATGAGGTTCAACTCCTTTAGACCTCTGAAAAGGTCATCAATCTCTTGTACAGGAAAAGAATACTCCCTATTTTGGCGCTCGCTGAGAGTTGGCCTCCTAGCGACTTGTGAACCTCTTTGTTCTTGGTTCCTTGGCGCAGCCCTCCCTGACTGAAAGTGAGAACTCACCGCTGTTGTTTCCATTGCTTGTGCTGACCTTGGCTTCATTGGTGGCTTCTGATCCCGCTGAATACTTTTTTCTACGGGTCTGTTGAACGTTGTTTTTGTTCGACGAGCCATGAGCTGCATGTAATTCTCTATGTCTGTCGCTTTGGAGGCTAGATCTTCAAAGGTTATGGGTCGTACTCCTTGTAACTGTACAGCCACATCAGACCGCAGATTATTTGTGCACATACGCACCGCTTCTGGCTCACTAATCAGCTGTGCACAATGAAGACTAAGATTTCTCCATCTATTTATGAAGTCTGCTGCCTTCTCATTCATACCTTGTTCAGTTTGAGTCAGCTCTGTAATACCCACTACCCTTTGAGTACTATAAAACCGCTCAAGGAAAGCATTCTGCATCTGCTCCCATGTTTTGATGGAATTTGGCGCTAATTTACTATACCAAGTGAAGGCAGGTCCGGACAATGTTTGCACGAACTGTCTCAACAGAAGTGCCCCATTATGAGCTGTGTCTTGACAGGCTGCAAGGAAGTGTGCTATGTGCTCATGCGGAGATCCGCTTCCAGTGAACTTGCCGAACGCTGGCTGCCGATAGTTGCTTGGATAGGCACGAGATCAACATCTGGTGGATACGGCTTCTCATAACCTGGCCGCATGGAGTAATGATTTTGCATCAGCTGCGCCTTCACCCCTTCGGCAATCATTCTTTGAATCGCCTCATGGTTAAGTGCAGCACCTCCCTGTTGGCTGCTAGTACCCTCATCACTATTCCTTTCATTGCCCTTGTTTTGATCATTACTCTTCTGATTTCGGAGGGCAACAAGCTCATCTTCTTTTTGTTGAAGTATATTTCTAAGCTCGGATAACTGCTCCTCGACTGAACGAGTGTCATTCGCAACTAGGACTTGCTCCGTATGATCTGCAACATGGTTATACGGCTGGTCCACGTGGGCCTCTAGCTCATTCTCAGAAGGACAAGGGGTACTATCGGACAGGGGATTATAAGACCCTTCATAACTTGACCCCAGTTCTTCATTGTCTGAACCTTTATAACTGCGTGTCCTACGACGAGGACCTTCTGTGATAGTCTTGCGTGCCTTCTTTCTCTTGTAATGTGTTGATGTAGAAGACGTTTCACTGGCGCTGTTTGCTGCTCTACTCACACCAACTGGCATTGCTTGGAACACTTCATATGAGCTACTCTTTGTCTTCCGACGAGAGGGCCATGGAGCCAAGCTTGTGGCCACCTTATTTGATGGATCCGAGAGCCATTTGTTCACTTTAGCTTTGTTGTCATGAACTGATGAAGAGGGTTCCGTCCCTTGTACTCTGCTTGAACCAGATCTTGCTCGTACTGCTAGCTCTCTTTCCTTGAGTGTTGCCCGTCTTGAACGGACACGAGAAGCTTGGTCCACATACTCTTGGTGTTCAGGATGTTGCTGAATGAACTCTTCATACTCGGACGTCTAGCCAAAGCCTCTGCTTGCCGCATGATGGCGCCACCCTCATCATTTTGAGATGCGGATGCCCCGGGCAAGTATGACCTTAGTGTTTGACATATGCATTTGATAACATACGACTCATCATGATGTTGCACCCGCATTTTTGGACGAGTGTTCTTCCATCTACCCTTGACAGACTTGCTTACATGTGCGCGATGTTGGTTTGCCGCACCTTGATCAACTGCAGCTGGAAGCTCAACCCAAGAACGATGAGCACTTCTCTGGCGCCGCTGATGTAGCACTGGATCAAACGAACCTTCAGAGGATTCTCTTGTGATGGGCTTTTCTTCCGACAAAGGGTTTGATAATGCTGAAGTTGGATCTATGTGACCGGTTTTGCGGTCATGAGAAGTAAGGCACACCCCCTTATATACAAGCGAGTGTTTGCCGTTTGGTTCTGCATATGTGGGGAAGAACTCGGGTGCATCTACCCGAAGTTGTCCTCTTGGCCGAGGAGATTCCGTCTCCTCTACCATGATAGCTTTGCCTTTATCTGCCGCAGAAGTATTATGAGCTCCACCCTTCAGTTTGGAAGGAGTGAGCGGCACCGCGACTTTGGTCGACGAAGACGAGAAAACTGGTTCCCGCCTAGTTGGAGTAACTGGAGCTGAAACAGACCGTGCTGGCATAGCTATCTTCAGTGGAGCTGCTCTCTTTGCAAGAACAGGCCACTCCTCAAGAGCCGTGCCTTGGAGTTTCAGTGGAGCTTGCTGGCTTGAAAGCTGGACATGCGCTGCCTTTGCAAAACCAGGAGGAACTGAACTAGATGGAGCAGCCTTGTGCACCCTCACGTACTGGTCTTGTGCGGCAGCTTTTGATCTTTTCGCTGCTGCAGCTCTCATCCTCCTCTTTGCTGACTTAGACAGCACGGGAATAAATCCATCATTGGCTGCCGAAGTGACTTCTTCTTCTTCTTTCTTTGCTTGAGTGGGTGACGCAGCTGTAGTTTTCCAACTCTCGCTCACATAAGTCACGAGTGGAGTGAGCGGCACATCAACCCAAAGGTCACCGAAACGGACAGTGACGAACTGCTGAACTTGTCCTTCCATACCTTCATATAAATGAAGAAAACCATATATTAGTTTTCTTGCGTACATGTATATATATTTTTTTTTGACATGTTTATTTTATGAAGTCATATATTGCAGTCTATGTTGGAATTCGAAGATGAGGGGAGAAATATGTCCCACCGGGCGTGCCAGAATCTGATGACGGGAAAATGGGGCGATCGCAAAAATACGTACGCGTCCACGTCATAGAGACAGATAGTATAATTTAAATGCGCAAATGCATAAATGAGTATAGATATCAAACATTGCAGGTACTTTATTTCCAGAACTCTTACATATACATAAAAGATCTGTTAATTACATCTCCGGAGAGAAAACCCCTGATTAAGAATTCCAACTTTCTAATATAAAGGATTACAACATATGAGCACTACAAAGTGTAGAAAATAAAACTACAAAATGTAGAAAATAAAGTCCTCCTCGCTGTCGTTGACGTCGGCGTATTCGGGGAGCCATGAAATATATCTATGCTAATATATAGGTAGCATAATGTTCATCATATGATTTTTATAGCACGTACATGACTTGGCTATTTTTTACCTAGTTCATTAACCATTCGAAATTTGTCTATAAGTAGTGTTTTATCTTATTGGTGATATGAGCATTTTTAATGGTTAATTAGCTGGTTTAGCAAGCATGTGTGCAATATATGGTATAACTCGTTTCATGAGTTAATTTGATCATGCATGTGATTTCTATATGCATGCATGGATTGGATAAAATATCTTGTTCAATTTGTAGCAACGTATATAGCATTGCATTAAGCCAATATGGATAGGCTATAATATATATATGGAGGTTAAGGATGCACTACGTTATGTTTAGTGCAAGTAACATAGGCTATGATCCTAGTTATCATTTAATTATGTATATGCACACACCTATATGAGAGGGATGCGTGGTTTGATTATAATCTATATGAGAGATTATCTTATAACATGTGGGTTTATCGCCTACATGCGCCTATAGCTTAATTATGCATTAGACATGGGATTTTAGAGTTCCCTGGCTTGTGTCAGTATGACCAAACCACAGGAGTAATATATGTGCAACTTGGCTTGTGCCGATATGACCAAGCCGAGGGCATGATTTTAGTAACTTCACGGACGTATGCACCTATATAAAATAAATGCATGGTTCAATTTAAATCTATATGAGAGGTTATCTTATGACATGCGGGTTTATTGCCTACATGCGATTGCATATTTTAGCCCATGTTTAGTTTTAAATATGCCTACACCTATATGGGGTATATGGCGTGATTTTAATCTATATAGGATTGTCTTATGACTTGTAGATTGATTTCCTATATGCACTTGTATATTTGTTCTCATATTTAGTTTACGGATACATGCACCTATATGGAGTGCATGGCTTAATTATACATGAAAGGTTTATAATTTTGGAACCTAGACATGTTTATATAGACACGGCATTTTAACATTCAAACATGGGATTTTAGGGCCTTTTAGCTTGTGTCATCGTGACCAAATTAAGAGCATGATTTTTGTAACATATGAATTTAGCGCAACCTGGTTCATGTCAATGTGACCGAACCAGGGGCGTGATTTTAGTAACATGTGCATTCTGAGCAACTTGGTTTGTATCAATGTGACTAAACCAAGAGCCAAAATTTAGCCAAAGGGGCATGGTTTTGATGATATATATATTTGAGCAACTTGGTTCATGTCAATGTGACCAAACCAAGAGCATGATTTTTTGGAAACATATGCACTTAGACCACTTGGTTTGTGTCAATGTGACCAAACCAAAGGGGGCATGATTTTGATGATGATATGCATTTAGACCACTTGGTTTGTGTCAATGTAACCAAACCAAGAGGCATGATTTTGATTATGTGTATATTTTGAGCAACTTGGTTCATGTCGATGTGACCAAACCAAGAGCATGATTTTTGGAAACACATGCACTTAGACCACTTGGTTTGTGTCAATGTGACCAAACCAAAGGGGGCATGATTTTGATGATGATATGCATTTAGACCACTTGGTTTGTGTCAATGTAACCAAACCAAGAGGCATGATTTTGATTATGTGTATATTTTGAGCAACTTGGTTCATGTCGATGTGACCAAACCAAGAGCGTGATTTCGGAAACATATGCATTTAGGGCAAATTTCATGATCAAGAGAATAGCAACTAATATATAACATAAGCTCTTAGGAAGAGCAAATTCCTTAGTTTGTGTCGATGTGACCAAACTAAAGATTAGATGAAGCTCCATGGCGTGTGTCAATGTGACCAGCCAGGCAGCGATGCAAAGATCATGTCCTCACCTTCTTCCGATGTCCTCCGGTGCTTTCTTCTTGCGTATGCGAAGGGGGCGTACTGAACTCGTGGATGTCGAACGGCCGGCCGGCAGACACCAAACAGCCAACGCGTGGTAGCGTGAGTGTTGAGCAGCTGACGACTAGCAACGCCGACGACGAGCGGCTGGTAGCGTGTATGCAGATGGGCGGCGCGGCGAGAGAGAGTGATGGGTGAATGATCGGCGATGGGCAGCGATGGACTGATGGATGAATGATTCGTGACTAGCCTTGCAGCGTATATGTGCTGGTCTTTTATATAGCCGGCCAGCCAGAGGAGGCGCGCGCACGTTCTGCCGATCGTGGGCAAGATCGTGGGCGTAGTGGCTACTTGGAAATTTGGGCGTCAAGTTTACTCCCGTGAACTGGAGCGATCGAAGAAGCCCGGAGTCGTATGGGCTTTGACCAGTACTAATCCATATCCTTGTTAATTAAGTGTGTTAAGATGGGCTTTAGGAGACTAATTTAATGCATGCAGGTCATTGCATGGGCTAGCGTCGCGGTGAGTTTAATACAGAACACAGGCGCATGGGCCATGGGCTGAATAATCGCTTCATCATTAATTGCTAATCTCGCCGCCTAATCCATGCATGACACATGCATGCACGTAGGGTAACTACGTTCCTGCACGTATTTCTTTTATTTGCCATGTACGGTTCATATATGTGATATCATATGAGCTAGCTAGTTGAATCGTGCAACACAAATGGTTAGCTAGTATTGATTTATTGTAAGATTTCTTTTGATGCAGTGTTTGCACATATAATGTGACCATATTCGCAGTGTTGTTGGAGTGACGACGACATTTTGTCTTGCGTAAAATAAATATTTGATAGATTTAGTATTGATCCGATGACGAGTATTTGTTTTAACACTAAATCGACCAGCCGATATTTATTTTATGGTTGAATTTCTTATGTATTGATTATATTTTATGGAGATCTGGGGTTGCCAATGACGGCAAATATTTGGTGATTTGTCGATGGTTTTATTTTTTGATAAAGAGAGTATATTTAATATCATGAAGATATTAATTATTGTCGATGATCTATATGTCGAACAATTTACCCTTTTTATCATGAGGCAAATCCTTTTTTCTAAGATTTATGTCATTATTAAATCATTTTATCATATTTTAAAATTTACTTTATATCTGAAAACAAAATCAGTGTCAACAATGCTTGTTTCTGTACCCGTTAGGTTTGAAAATGTCTACTGCGTGTATTGAAACATTCTAAAATTTACCAAGAGTCATTTTGTTCTGCTTTTAAAATATTTCACAACTGTTCTGCCCCGTTTCTCTATTTATTCTTGGGCTGAGGAATTTGCTTTACTTTATTTATGTATCTAGTGGTTCTTCTTCGTTGTCAACTGTTAGCAATCTATATGCATTAGGTGCCTATTCGTTGAAGTGAAGAATTGCCCATGCCTATTAATAGTCGATACACATAGTTCGCATCAATTGGTGCAACAACAAATGTCACTTGCATGGGCCCACTTTGTCAAGTATGGTCAAGGGACACCGAATCAAAAAAACCTTCTCCAATAGTAATAGGATAACAAGCTGCATGAATAAAAAACAACTCTGTTAAGGTAAATGTTATGTATTTACTCAAGTTTAGTCATCAAAGTATAAATGCACGGTAGTAATATTACATAAGAGGTTCAAATATTAATCAAAATATAATTCGAAGAGCTTATATTAAAACGAAAATAGGTTGAAAGGAAATGTGTACCTCTTTTGACGACTTCTTTTTGTTCACATAAGTTTGCAGTCAATGTCTTGATGCTTCTGAGACGTTTGCGCGTATGAAATACCTTCATCTATAAAGTAAATGTAATAAAATTCTTGTGTCAAAATTTCATTACGATCATAAGTTTTGCATAAAGGCACAACCAATTGCTAAAACATAAATGTACACATACCAGAATATCCACTTTGGAGTTAAGGTCATTCCTCTGTCAAAATGGTCATTGCATATGCTCAACAATATATTCTCCAACTGATAACACCAACAAGAAATCAACAAAGTCAATAGATAAAGAATTGGAATGCAACGTAATATGATTAATTTCCACGTAATCCAAAAATAACGCATAATACACTTACCTCAAAGATGGTTTGAATATGCACTCCATTGAAACTTTCGATAACATCACCAACTCGTACCCCAAGTTTCTCTGCATGAGATCCTCGTGACACCTAAGGTCCAGTTGATGCATAAGGTCATAAACACCTTCAATAAGTCTAACACAATTATATTGATAAGAGACACGACATATCGATACCTCTTTCACAATTAGACCCTTATCAATGTTACATTTCCCCAATATCTTATCAATATGAGTAATGTCTAAAAGCATGATGGCAGAAAACTTGAATCCAAGGTGGGGCCAAGGTATGCATCTGTAAGAAAAATGCATTATAAAACGTAAAAATGAGCATGTGCTCAATTCAGGTTGAAGTCCAAATATTGTTTATGAATACTAGCCCATACTACATATTGTGACTTCAGTAAAGATTTAAAAGGCCTGCCAAAGCTGAGATATCTGCATATTTTCAAATAAGGGAAAACATTCAATAGACCCGAGACTAAGCGCTCACTAAGAACTTCAGTGAGAACGATGTATCCTAAAGTAACCATCCCCGTTTTCCCAATATTTCATCGTAAATCATTTTCTCTCGTTAGTCTCAGCATGGTTTTGTGGTTCTATTTATATTATTTTGCTCCCAGTCTTACATCGCACGTTGGCCATCAAGGTTCAATCCAGACCACCCTAACCTTAGATATACCTGATTTTTTCTGTAAAATAATTGTTATGTATATCTTTTCAAGCATGTAACCATAAGCATAAACAAAGTGAGCACAACAATGAAAATATGTTCTCGTGGTCATTTAATCACAGGCGGTAAGCGAGTGTAAGGAGTTAACCACAAAGCAATCAAATATATAGGTGTACAAAATATCAACGTGATAAATGAATATAATGTTGCAATTAATTATAGTTTTGACTGTATATCAGGTAAAATAATAGTTGAGAATAATGTCGCAATTAATTAGGAGCATTGCGATAATGTTGAAAGAACGAACATACCGAAAATTCCTCCACAAATTCAGACACTTGAGTAGAATAGAAGATGGCACAAAAGTATCTTGTGCGTTGACCATTCCAACAATATTTCCATTGAAGTCAATGACTGGCCCTCCACTGCCATACTACAATATATGTATTTACGATGTTATAATTTAAGACTCGAATGTATTGAATATAATATAATAATTACATACATAAAAAGGATAATTATGTATATAATTAATACAACAACACAAAAAGGTGTACCTTAAAATCTACCTCTCCACCAACAATGGACACGCAATGATATTCAGCAATGAAACTTGGATTTGTATATTCCACCCTACCATACCGCATCGCTAGATTAAAATGCTTGTCCCTTCCAATCTCAAAAATTTGTTGATCAGATTGCACTTTGTCATTAAAAGAGGGTAACTGGACATGCTGGTCCAAGTTAACCCTAAATAAAGCAAGATTGTAATGCTTCTGGTAGTACAGCAAGTGCCCCTTTGCAGTGGTGTTATCCCGCAAGTGAATAATAACCTGAAATAGCAGTTGCAAAAGGAGTGACGTCATCTTTCTTTTTTGGAGTGGCCACAACCATAACCACGACAATATAGAAGAAATATATATATTTTATTTGCTACTATGGAACCAACTAGGTGAGACTGCATGCTCATATGTCAGTTATCATTGGCAAATCAAATGAATACGAAGTTTCAGCTCAGCTATCCTTAGGAACTCACCTCGGCATCATCAACATACTCTTCTCCATCGAAATCATATCTAAATCCTCTCATAATTAAATCAGCTGTTGTCAAAACGGTGCCAGTTTTGCCGTCCTCGTCCCGATCAATCCAAAAACAAGAGCCCCGTCTCAACTCTTCGCCACCTACAAACTCATGCAAATCAGTAATACAGCAGAAAGCAAACAAAATTTTCATTTTCATGGCAAACGGCTAAATAATTAAATAATCAGAGAGATGGTGCTATAAATTAACTATACCAACGGAGGATGAGACTCCAAGAACAAATCTAGCGGCGTAGAGCACGGCCTTCCTCGCCTCAAACCCGTTAGCGGGAATATGCTTTGCATCTCTATCCCCAAACCCTAGACGCATGCCACATCCGGGCTTGTTGAGATCGAGCGTGGGCAGCTTATGCTGCCGAGCTGCAAGAAAACCAGCACGCACACAGAAATAAAATTATCATCAATAAACCCCAAAAAAAGGAAAACAACGAAACTTGAAATACTCCACTGGACTTGGGTAGATCATTTATGTGTTGCACAGTACTGTTAGCACTCCTGATTTGCATGTACATGCCATGTTAGATGTGCAATATGGTGTACTAGTTCGTGTCCGTATTGTCGACACCACCAGTTCTATGTCGAGAAAATTAAGAGAGATAAAGAGAAAGAATGGGCACACGACACATGCTGCCCTTGCTTACAAGTTTTTGTGTGCTTGTGTTCATCTAGTTTCATGTGATGGGCGAAATCCCAACATATACGACGAAAATTGATGAATTTAATAGTATATATAATAAAATTATCATCAATAAACCCCAAAAAAAGGAAAACAACGAAACTTGAAATACTCCACTGGACTTGGGTAGATCATTTATGTGTTGCACAGTACTGTTAGCACTCCTAATTTGCATGTACATGCCATGTTAGATGTGCAATATGGTGTACTAGTACGTGTCCGTATTGTCGACACCACCAGTTCTATGTCGAGAAAATTAAGAGAGATAAAGAGAAAGAATGGGCACACGACACATGCTGCCCTTACTTACAAGTTTTTGTGTGCTTGTGTTCATCTAGTTTCATGTGATGGGCGAAATCCCAACATATACGACGAAAATTGATGAATTTAATAGTATATATAAATTAGGTTACGAGAGACATGATGAAGAGAGTAACTACTGGCTGTGATTTGATCATTATCGAACCTATTTTCTCCTCGTAATTCGCCATTACAGGCTCGAGAGCCTACCTGTAGGCCACGTGCGTCTCGTGGTGGTAGCCGAGATTAATGATCTCGTCGGGGATGCACGGCTCGCGGAGCGGAGAGCTGGGCGCAGAGGAGACCACCTCGTCGTCTTCCTCCTCATCGGCGACACCATGATGCTTCATCTTCTCCTCCTTGGCAACACTACCATCATCCTTCATCCTCTCCTCCTCGGCGACATCATCTTCCATGTTCGTTTCCTCCGCATCTCCCTTGATCCAGTCTTCGACCCGTGCCATCTTTGCTTTCTTGGATACCGTGCTCGTTCTCTTCTCGGATCGATCATCCGATGGTGGCGCTGCTGGTGCTGCCGGTTCCGGGGGATCCCGCGCGCCTGCTCTGGCCCGTGCAGTCTGCGTGGATGCGGCGGTGGAGGTCGTGTTCATGGTGATCTCGGTGGTCGGAGGGTGTTCCGGCGACTTGGGCCGCCGATGTCTTGCTCTTGATCGGGTCATTATCGTGCAACTCTCGCCACAGCGACTCGGTGTTTCTTCGGCTTCCGGAAGAACGAAGAAGAGTAGAGTCTGGGAGCGTTTTTGAAGCGTAGTCGAAATAGGCCGAGTAACTTGACGAAAA
Organism: Poa pratensis; assembly: GCA_947311845.1. NCBI lineage: Eukaryota > Viridiplantae > Streptophyta > Magnoliopsida > Poales > Poaceae > Poa > Poa pratensis. The sequence continues at coordinate 69,709,899 of CAMZMU010000027.1, read as the reverse complement.
TGGCAAGGGCCAGCCGTCTGGTCTCACGGCCCACATCAGGCCCACTTCAAGTTGTAATCGAGGCCATGCCTCTAGGCAAATCCTATATATCGCTTTACGGCGACGCTCCTGTCGTCCGTCGCCTGAAAGATCTTCTTTATGGACCGGGCCCATATTACATACAGTATGTTCGCTTAGCGAGTTGACGACTTGACGCTGCTTTCTTCTTCACGTCTTTCTCTCCACTAATTCGAGGCCCGGTCTCTCTGTTTCTTCACAGCGCGAGACTTTTTGGTGGCGCCTTTTCCGTTCACAGCGCGAAATAATTTCGTTCAAAAATTCATTCAATGGAACCATGTCAAAACGGAGAATGTCTTTTTTGCAAGGAAATATTTTTTGTAGGTGTTTGAACTATCTAATAATGTACATAAAAATGTGTAAAATTAGGAAAATATGGTTATTTCAGAGAACCATGAAATTTGCACGGTAATGTTTTTGAAGATGTAGTATACATGATTTCCACATAGAGAAACTTGTAAAAGGTGTGTTTTAAGGATATTTGTACTAACTATTTCAACAAGTTTGCTTGTCCTACTCCAAATATATACTTCAACGTGAAGTGTCAGACTAAAAGTAATGTATATGTTTTTGCCTTCCCGTACCTTTTTTTAAAAGTTTCAAATCTATTCCGTTTCACACTTTCTATTTTTGTTCATTTCGAAATACGTACATTGTTTTTCGTTCAAAAATAATTTTGTTCTCTTTTTAAAATCATTCAAATTTTAGTTTCTGTTCTACCTACCCCAAGCTTTTTTCAAAAAGCGTTCAAATAAATTTTCGTTTCTCACTTTCTATTTTCGTTCATTTCAAATTTCGTTCAAACATTGTTTCGTTCAAAAATAATTTCGTTCTCTTTTTAAAATCGTTCAGCTTTTAGTTTCTGTTTTTCCTACCCCGTACCTTTTTTGAAAAGCGTTCAAATCTTTTTCCGTTTCACACTTCCTATTTTGGTTCATTTCAGAATTCTTTCATACATTGTTTTCAAAAATAATTCCGTTCTCTTTTTAAAACCGTTCAACTTTTAGTATATGTTCTGCCTACCCCTATTTTTTTTAAAGGCCGTTCAAACATACTTTCCGTTCAAAAGTTTATTTGTTCTCTTTTTAAAAATCGTTCCCTTTTTAGTTTCTATTTTTTTGCATTCCCGTACCTTTTTTGAAAAGCGTTCAAATCTATTTCCGTTCTATTTTTGTTCCTTTCAAATTTCGTTCAAACATTCTTTCTGTTCAGAAATAATTTCGTTCAAATTTCGTCGCGTTGTGAAGAAACAGCCACATAAACTCGTAAGCGCGCCCCCACGAAGAAACAGTGAAACAATATTCGCGCGTGAAATTGGGCCGGCCCAATTAGTACTCCTTGTAGGCGACGCGGCCGCAGACGGTCGCCTTGAGGCGACCTAAAGAGCTCCCATGCCTCTATTCCTGTCGTCGCCAAATACTTCAGTGATCCAATATAAAAACTAGAAATAGTACAGTAATCACACGCTGAAAAAACAATAGTGACAAGAGGATGGATTTTGTTTCTTGTAGGAGTCCGTGTCTCCGATGCAAAAACCCAAGCTTAGGCCACGTTGGACATGGCCTTAGAGGTTGCCCCTACATGATAAGGCACTCCTCTAGAGCTAGCGGTGGTCGCAAGCTTCCCTCCAAGGATTGGAGGATTTATACACCTACATTTGATGCTAAGAGAGTAAGATGATTTTTCGCCATCACATTCTTTTTTTTCAACGGAATTTCGCCTTCAAATGCTCCTTTTCTTTCAAGAAAACTTTGTCTAGATTATTAGGAATTCCCTCGTTAATTGGCGTTGACATCAACGCGGGTGGTATGTTAATAGCTTGAACCCTGCCCAACACCACAATTAGAATTGTTAAGTTCTCAAAGGTCTCAATCATTACTTCAAGATGTTTCCGCCAAGATTTAAATGATGTCACACACAACTATAACACTTGTACATGTTTGTCACATTATAGAAGTTATAGATCAGTGAGCTCAGTGTGAAAGGGGAGGATTGTATAATAAAATGGCACATGTGGAAGCATTTAGCCCTGTCTCCTTGCTAAGGGATGCTAAGTCGCATGCAAGTGGCGTATATGTTGATCTTTGTTTTCTAGAAAATGACATGTTTATAAGTCCCATGATCACCATATAAATCGCAAACTATAGTATTATACTCCCCTGTTTCTTGATGTAAGGTCTATAGTTTTTTCAGAAAAATTCCAAATTATATGGTGTAATGCAATTTATGGACAATTTACCCATCCAAAAATGAATCCTAATTTATAGGGTGTATTGTTTTCAATATGTGTCTATTAGGAACTCATATCTCCCGATTTTTTTCGGAAGAAAAAGAGTCTACCACATGCCAAATAGGCATATCTTAATTTCCGTGCAGAAAACTATACACCTTATATTTAGAAATGGAGGGAGTACTACATAGCTGAAACCGTTTTTTACTGCATATAAGATTTCAGGTGTCAAAAAATGAAAGAAGAAACAAATGAAGCATGCTTAAACTGTATCAGTGTACTATGTACAAGTTGTACGAACAACTTCCTCTCTGCGACTCAAGAAGTGGTAAACAACTTCGTTTAATCTGCAAAGAGATAAGTGGATTAATAACTGCATAAACATAATCCAACGACCTTAAGGACATGAAAAAGTATCTAAAAATTTGGGTATCTCTTGTCGTCTCAAACATAAATGACAAGACATGAACCATCTCATGCAAACACAGCAGAGGGCACTTGCCTGAGCTCAATTCGTCAAGTGAGTCTGAAGCGCAAGCCCCTTCTCCAATAGTAAAGGGATAATAAACTACACAAATATAAACAACTGTGTTAAAAAAAAGTCATATATTCACTAAAGTAGTGTCTAGTATATCATATACTTGGAGCCCGCAGACGTCCACAGATTGTATACTGTACCAACACGACCGTAAGTAATCTAAAATTATGTTGCACGATACACATGATTCACATTTGTATCAAAATGGAGCGAATCTACATACAAAGTTTATGTAAATAGCACACTATCTGGAATGACCAACGAAAATAGGTTGAAAGGAGATGCATACCCCTCTGAACGTGTTCTTTCTGTTCAGATAAGTCTACTACCAATGTCTTGTTGCTTCGGAGACCTTTGCGCGGATGAAATACCTTGATCTGGATAGAGTCAAACACAATATTAGTTCTTAGTACAAAAAGTTTACCAATCATGTTTTCTTATAAAGGCACGAATGACAACTAGACATAAAAATATAATACCAGAATTTCCATTTTGGAAATATGGCCATTTCCTCTCTCTAAATGGCCCTCACATGTGCTTAGCAATATTTTCTCAAACTGAAAAAGAAACAAGAAAAATTAGTATACACCAATAATGCAATATAAATATAACTTATTCTTGCACAAACATAATATAATAAATTGATAGTCCACGTACCTCAAATGTATTATTAATGAGTTGTCCATTTATACATTCGATAACATCACCGACTCGTATCTCAAGTTTTTCAGCATGACTTTCTTTAGACACCTAAGTTTAATTCCAAATAGGTGCACTTAATAAGTGTAAGAAATAAAGTTTCAAGAAACATAGCATTTGTCAGTAATGGGAAAAATAGACATCACAACCTCTTTAACAATTAGACCTTCATAAATGTTACACTTGACATGTATCTTCTCAGCAATAGCAAGGTCTAGAAGTCCGATGGCACAAAGATGCAATCCAAGGTGGGGCCGAGGGATGCATCTATATGAAATAAAAAATTAACAACGCAATCTAGTTTGGTTGAAACCAAATCTACACACTACTGCAAATTTGCACAATTGTGCAATAAGGATGTTTACTTTATTATGATTATACGGCCCAGAGAAAATATCTTGACTATGTGTCAAAAAAATATAAATTACATTTCAATAAAATTGAGACTAATCACCCGTTACAAACTTTATCGAAATTATTAGTAAGGTGATTTTGCAATTTTATTTTGTCTTATGCACAACTTCCATACTATAGTCATTAGCACAACTTCCATGCACAAATTGAGACCACCCCTAGCCCCTTACGCATACAGATTGTTAATATCCAAATATGTTTTATGACTTCCACATCAAACTTCCATACTATAGTCATTAGCATAATAGAAGGCACATCTATATATAATTATGTGGTCATTTAATTGCATGAGTTAAGAGAGAATGAGGAGATAGACAATATAATCACATTTATATAAATTTTAGGAATGTACTAGGATGACAAATGAGAATGACATGACAATTAGTTAATAGTTCATCTTCTTAAATCGGTAAAATGTATTATTTCTACTCTCGGAATAAGCTAAAAATGACATGATTATTTAAGTAATAATACAAAAATATTGCAATGAACAACTTACCCAAATTTCCTCCATATATGCAAACACTTCAATAAAATAGAAGAAATCATAAAAGATCCTCGTTCGTTGATCATTCCGACAATATTCCCGTCAAAGTCAATGACTGGCCCTCCTTTGCAATGCTACAATATTCATATTCTTATGTTAAAATTTACAAAGAACATTTATTTTAAAATAGAATATCAAACATTAGAGGCAACATAGAATATAGTGTGTTAACTAACAGAATAAAGAATATGTACCTTAAAATCTTCATGACCACCAATAACATACATGTCATGATATCCACCATAGTATGTTTGATCTCGATAGTTCACTCTACCATGGCCTATCCTTAGATATGGATGTTCGTCTCTTCCTAGCTCAAAAATCTCTTGAGCACATTGTACATCATTGTTGAAAGAGGGTAGATGGACAGGTTGATCCACCTTAACCCTAAATAAAGCAAGATTATAATGTTGCTGGTGGTAGAGCAAGTGGGCCTCTACTGTGGTGGCATCCCTCAAGTGAACGATAACCTGAAATAAAAATTGTAAATGAAAGAAAAAAATTAGTAGCCAAAATGCCATAGGAGCTCTAATTTTGACCATCCGGTTTTGCTCGGTGGTCCACACCACCCGTAGAGTACAAGATTATTGATGGAAGCAAATGTGGTATAATTCTAAATATACTATCCTACAGTTTAAGATATACAAGGCTCATGAAAAAACCAAGATATGTGTAAAGTAGTAGGATTAGTTCAAGAGCATCAATTCATGGTGGGACATATGTTCAAACTATTTCTTAAGATAACATGTTTCTGGTGTATACAAGATTGACGTCAAGAACAGTCTTACATGTACCTTACATATATACAACTAGATGTCAAGAACAGTCTTACATGTACCGTACATATATACAACTAGATGCTACTACATCCGTCCAAAATTATTGAAGTTCTACGATTGTCCTAAGTCAAACTATATGAACTTTGACCAAGTTTGTATAGTATATATCAACATCTAGCGCATAAATTTAGTTCTATTAGATCGATCATACGATATACTTTCACATTGTATAAATTTGACGTATTTTCTTATAATGTCGGTAAAATGTAAATACATTTGACTTAGGAGAAATCTAGAACTTCAACTATTTTGTAACTGAAGGAGTAGTTTTATTTTTTTTACATTTCCAAAATGCGTGATATTAAAAAGAAAAAGGAGAGTGACTACAAGACTTTAACAATTACTATGAGAAACATGTATGCATACATGATCTTCCCTATTATAGAGCAACTAGTGCGAAGTGCATCCACATATATCATTTAACACTGGCAAAACGGATGAAAAGGAACAATATCCTAACTTAGCTACTCACCTGAGAACCGTGAACATACTCTTTTTTTAAGTATGACCGGTCGTATCTGAAAACTAGATCCACCGGCGTCAAAACAATGGCAGTTTTGTTATCCTCGTCCCAGTCGATCCAGAAACCAGAGCACCGTTGTAGTGGCTCGCCGCCTACATACAAATTCATTAAAGCGTTGGATGCTGGATGTAAGTTGAACCTAACAATGTAAAAGACTATGGTTGCATGTCAATGGAACCAGGGGGGGACCCTATTTTTCTTTAAAAAAAATTAGTCCAAAAAGAATATAATTATTTTTGGCTCTCCTAAATAAAGAGAGACGTATATACTGAGAGAAGATGAAAGCCCGACAACAGATTGAGCGGCACAAAGCACCGCCCTTCTTTGAGAGTCGTGGATAGAACGAGGATCTGGGTTCTTCACTTTGTACCCATCGAGTGTTGGCAGCCTCATCTGGCGAGCTGTTTTCTCCTTGTACTTGGCTTCGACGACCGCGAAAGCCTCCTCGTAGGCGGCATTGTGACGAAACCTATACTTGTCGGGCTTGATCGGCGCGCGAATCGGAGAGCTGGGCGCCGAGGAGACCACCTCGTCGTCGTCTTCCTCCTCGGCGACATCATCATCATCCTTCATCTTCTCCTCCTCGGCAACGGTGGCATCTTCCTTCTTCTTCTTGGCGTGGTCCGTCTCTTCCTCGCCCCCGCGGACCCAATCGTCGACCCAGGCCCTCCTCTCTTCGTCGGATCGTTCCTTCGCGGCCCTGCTCCTCTTCCTTGATCGGTCCGGGAGTTGCGGCTGCAAAGCGCTCGTGCTAGCCGTGCTGTCCGTATCGTCGAGCTCGGGGTTCGGCTGGAGTTCCGGAGACTCGGCCCGGCGAAGGCGCAGGCGCCGCCGCCGTCTTGCCCTCGATCCGTCCATCCTGACGTGACGCCGATCTCTCTCGTCGCCCTCCGAAAGAAAAGGAGACAAAGGACGTAGACACACGGCCCAGGTGACGCGCGCGCGCATGGAAAAAAGGCGATGCAGGGAAGCGTTGATCCGCGTGTTGGCTTGAATGTCTGACCACTCCAAGGCGTTTGACGTGGTTATATTAGCGGGACTCCTTTTCCTTGCCCTCTCGTGTTAATTTTTGTGGCTCTAACATTGAGCAGCTGCTCTAATATTTTTGTGGCTTCGATATTTTGTTCGTTCTCCTCGCTATTTTTGAAAACCTTAAGCATATATAAACAAACGCAGGAGCATAATTCCTTCAAATTCAAATGACTAAGGAAATTCTGCAGCACATTATGCTCATAGCCAGTAGAAATTGCAATTGAGTGGGCTCAGATTTGCCTTTGCTCGATCATATAACCCTGACGCCATCATCTATTATCGGAGAGGGCGCAGTGGTTGCGGGTCACCATCGTTTAGTCGATCCGCCTATGTCTCCATTTTGTTTCTTCATCTTTTTTTGGGTGTACGTTTGTTGCCGCCCCAGCATTTCAAGTCTGTCGATTATATCAGGTGTTTGATATATTTATATAGCGGGAGTACGGCCTATTTCTTCAATTATCACCAGATGAACCTGTTTTTACTGTGGAGCTCCCCCGGTAATCATTAGAAAGGAATGACCCTCCAAGGAAAGAACCAGCAGTTCACAGGTTCAAAAGGATCGTAGAAACGAGAGGGAGGATCCAACTTGATACCCACAGGTGCCTTAATTGCTCAAAGACACACTTACTTTAGCGACGGTCTCTCATCATCACCGTCCGTTCCATATTGAAATTCGTCAAAAAAAAATCCTGTGAAACAAGGAGGCCATAAATACAAATACAGGACCAAAACAGCAGACTCCCTCCGTTCCAAATTATAAGATGTTGCAGACATTTCAATATGGACTCCATACGGACTGAAAAGAGTGACCAATTAAGTAGCTGCATCTCCCAGCACTCACAGTCCAACTGAAGCATGATTGATTTGCATCTATACTAGGTATATGAGCGCGGCGACACGCCACGCCTGTGCGTTGAAATTCGATTTTGGAGACGTGGGGATTGTAAACATGTATGAGGTTGGAAATTATTGGAAATTCGAAAAGGCTATCGTCGTAAGAATGGTCGGATTTTAGAGGTTGCTGAAAGTTGGAAATTGTTGTATTTTGGGAGAAAGAAAATTATGTTTTAGAGGTGTTTAGATTTTAAAAATTGGTTACATTGGAAATGTATTAAGTTTTGAATTCTTTTCGTGTTCGTAGAATGATCAAATTTAAAGGAATTATAAAATTTTGAAGTGCTTAAATTTTGATGGTGTTTTGGATTCGAATTTTTTTGCACTATTTTGAAGTGTTAAATTTTTGATGGTGTTTCGGATTCAAAAAAAATGTGCGTACTGCAGAAAGAATGTTCAGATATATTTGAAATGGAGACAAAATTTTGCAAATGGTTTGGTTTTTCTGGAAATTGTGGAAGTAAAATGGTAGAACGGGTCAGGAATCTAATATTTTGAAGAAATGTTTAAAAAAAGATTGGAAGTCACGTTAATTTATCTGACGCGGTTAAATATTGTAGGTTGGAAATTATCGCGCAAGAGTTTAAGTAAATATGATGTGATTTAAAATGTTAAAATGTTTAAATTAGTTGTAATTTTTCGTATGGAGTGTTTGCACATACTTGGCAGTTTTGGAATGTTTTTTTTTTCGCCGCACCCGTGTGGCAAAATTAGAATTGGGAATGTCGTTTTTTTTTAAATTGGGTAATGTTGACAATTGGCAGAATGCATAGAGAGATTACGTTTGGAAATCGTTTAGATTTCCAATTTTTTCAAATTTGGTAGTTGTTTAGATCTGGAATCTTTCCACGTTCGTAAAATAGCTAGGTTCGGAAGGCATTTTTTTTGAATATTTAGATGTGTATGGCGCGTTGTTGTTGCAAAATTAAATTTCTGGGAAGTGTGGAAATTTTTAAATTGCGTTTGCGCATATTTGGAAATTGTTGAAATCCAAAGAAAGCTTGCAAGTAAAAATTGCTAAGGTTTAGAAACTCGTTCAATTGGGGAAGTTTGCGAGATTCGATTTCGTTTTTAAATTTGTAAAAGGGTCACATTTGGTAGTCACTTCAAAGTCTGGAATATACGAAGTTCAAATTTGATCGTATGTCGCAACTAGGTAGCAATTTTTGTTGTGGGATAACATTGTAAAATTGTGTCTGCAAAAATGGTTGGTTTTGAAGGGAATTCGGAAATTTCAATTTTTTAAATCTGAATTTTGATTGTATGCCGTAAATAGCTATCATTTTTTTTTTCTTGTGGGCATGTTTAGTATTTTTAATATTTCTTTGCTGCATATTTTTGAAGTTATTGAATTTGCAACTTTTAGGTTTTTTGTACAAAATGTTTTAATAAGCTGAGTGGGAGGAAAAACAAATTATCTGACATCCCGGGCCCACTGTGACATCGTGCTGACGTCACAGTGGCCAGAACGGGCTGGTTCGGCCGCGGCGGCGCGTCCGTGCGTTTCGGGAGCTCGCGTGGGCGCTTCTGACGCGCCTGGTCGCGGCGCGCCCTAAAGTGGCGGCGCCGCCGAGTTTTGGTCGCCGCAGATCGGCCGCCGGGACGCCGCGCACGCGGCGGAATCGCCGGCGGCGAGGTGGTGGAGGCGGCGACGGCGGAGCGTCTGGTGGCGATCGATTCGTCTGGGGAGGGCCGTGGCGGCGACGGAGCGCGGCGTCGCCGGCGGCAACCTCGGGCCATCGCGCGAGAGAGGAGGAGAAAGGGGGGTGTGGCATCATTTTGCAGCTAGGCCCCTACAGTTTCTGCAATTATCGTATAGCTCCTTCCGGGTGCAAATGGTAGGGACTGATTAGCAATTTCCTGTAAGCACAGGATCCTTTTTTGTAAAAGCGTCAAGTGGACTGTCGGATGACCGTTCGATCGAGGATGGACGGCGCGGAGCGCGTCGCGTCCTGTAGAAGTGCAAACACTGTTGCGGCCGCAGTGTCTGGCAGCGTGGGTCAATCTTGGCCGTCCGTCCCGTCGATCGGACGGCCTTAATTAGCAGGTGACGTGGCGACTATCCTAGGAGGCTGAAGCGCACGACTTTTATATATAGATAGATACAAGCATTATAAACAACTGATATCCCTTTCCGCTAGTATAAACAGGGTCATCCATCCCGCGTATTTGTCCCCGCGAATTTTCGACCCCGTACTAATGTGATCATTAGTGCCGGTTTGATAGGAGGCGACGCCGCACGAAACCAGTCCCAGGTCGAGGGGATCATTAGTCCCGGTTCGTATCACGAACCGGGACTAAATGTCCGTGGCAGGCAGCCGAAGAGGTGGGGCCCACGCGATGACCTTTAGTCGCGGTTCATGTCACGAACCACGACTAATGGTGGACATTTAGTCCCGGGTCTTGATACGACCCGAGACTAATGTTTTCACTATATCATCTTCCACCCCGAGCAACCCTCCATTTTCCAGCTCAAGCAACACCACCATTTTTCTCACCCGAGTTCGAGTTCATCTTCATTTTTCTCCACGATTTGTCAAGATTGGCGGCACTCATTTATCCAAGGGTTAGCAACTCTCCCGTTGCGGTTAGCAACTCTTCCGACGTTGCTAATTTAGCTCATTTTAGCTCATTTCATTTCTGTATTGCTAGCTAGGTGTTTGATTAAATGCCTAACTTAGCGAGTTCATTCATTTTATATGCAATTTGAACTCAAATTAAAATATGATTTGTGGGTTTTAGTGTCGTTCCGTCCCCGTCCTCACCACCGTCGATCGCCCGCGCCGTCCCGTCACCGGAGCCACCTTGGTGAGCCTTTTTATCTTTTATTTAAAAAAAATCTTAGTTGTATGATTTAGATGCATAGTTATTACTTGTATAATTTTCTTACTTGTATAATTGTCTGTTATATGTATAGTGCCATGGTTTTAATAGGAGTACCCGTCGGCCCTCGTCCGCTCTATGATTCCGATGTGGTATATTATCTTTTATAACTATTTGCTTCATTTCGTGTTTATTACCATTATGCCGATGAACTTGACATAGGTATTTTTATCTAGGAGGTAGTTGAACCGGAAATTCCAACCGACACTCTGTCGAGATGCTAAATTTATTTGAACATGAAAACAATGAATTGAAAGTAAAATTGAAAAGAAGTGAAGATCTTCGTCTCCAATGCCTAGAAGAGAAGTTGAAATTAGAGTTCAAGCTTGCCGATGTCGTCGATGATCACCAGATCAAGATGGATGCAATGCGCTTGAAGATTAAAAAGATTAGAAAATATGTCATTAATCAAAAGGCTTGGTATCATTATGCTGTTGGTTCAGTAATTACCTTAGTTGCGATTTTGATCGCATTTGTTGTTGGATTTAAATTCTTTAGATAGTTGTATGTTAGTTTCAATGTATGCTTTATGAGAACTATGTATTATATTTGGTCACTACTCTACTTTGCTTTTAATGTGATGAACTTGTATTAATTAATTTGGTCACTTATCTATTCATGATGTAGCTAGTGTAATGGTTTTTGATATACTTATATAATGCAGATGAGTCAGGAATGGATGTACAGTGACCGACGCAGTTCCCAGTTCATGATTGGTCTGCATACTTTTCTCGATTTGGCTGAGACAAACAAGGGGAATGGTTTTATTTGTTGTCCATGTAGTGTCTGTAAGAATACGAAGAATTACTCTTCCTCAAAACCCCTGCACTCCCACCTGTTGCAGTCTGGTTTCATGTCCGGCTATAATTGTTGGACCAAGCACGGAGAAAGAGGGGTTATAATGGAAGACAATGAAGAAGAAGAGGATAATGGCAACTATCCTATATTCACTGAAGATGGTGGCACTATAATGGGGGAAGACGAAGTTGAAGAAGAGCCCATTGTTGACGAGCCCGTTGATGATCTTCATCTGGCCATTCTTGATGCACAGATAAATAGCGGCAGTGAAAACGAGAGGTTGAAGTTGGAGAGCATGTTAGAGGATCACAAAAAATTGTTGTACCCAAATTGCGAAGATGGCCAGAAAAAGCTGGGTACCACACTGGAATTGCCGTAATGGAAGGCAGAGAATGGTACATATGACAAGGGATTTTAAAATTTGCTAAAAATAATAAAGAAGATGCTTCCAAGGGATAACGTATTGCCACCCAGTACGTATGAAGCAAAGAAGGTTGTCTGCCCTCTAGGATTAGAGGTGCAGAAGATACATGCATGCATCAATGACTGCATCCTCTACCGCGGTGAGGAGTACGAGAATTTGAATGCATGCCACGTATGTGGTGCATTGCGGTATAAGACCAGGCGAGATGACCCTGGTGATGTTGAGGGCGAGGCGCGCCCCAGGAAGAGGGTTCCTGCCAAGGTGATGTGGTATGCTCCTATTGTTTCCTCTACGAAATACTTTTCAAAAATTCAAATAAAATTAACAGGAAAATTCCTCATATTTTGTAGATCGTGTTTCATATTTTTAGTTGATTTTTGTTCCTTTTGTTTGGGAGTTAAAATTCATTTTAGTTGTGATAAATTTATTTGGTGAATTACCAAAATTGCCCCTGGGCTTAATGGGTTGGACTTAACCAATTGGGCCGAGCCCAACTAGGTACTGGACCGAACCCGACCCAGACCCGCTTTCTCTCTCTTCCCCCCATGTTCTGTTCGATCCCCTTCTCTGCTCCGGCCGTCGCCGTCGCTTCCACCCTCTACTCCGGCCGTCGCCGGCCGGCTTTGGCGCCGCCATGCACTGGCGCTGCTCCGCCGCCGCCTTCTCTTCTGATTCCCCTCCTTCTATTCATCCTACACCGCCCCATTGGAGCTCGCGGACCCAACCCTAGCCGCCATGGCTCGGGTCACCGGCGCGATGCCGCGCCGCCGCGCCTCCTGCTACTTCTCCTCGAGCCTCCGCTCGGCCTCCTGCTCGATCCCCGGCACGAGCACGGCCGTCTCCTCTAGCCTAACTCGAGTACGCCGCCAGGGCTTCCAATTAGACCGCAGCGCCGCTCCGCGTCAACCACGGGCTCTACCTCGAGTTCTAGCTCCCCTGCCATGACGCTGACGCCGGTGGGACGGTGCTCTGGTGCAACCCCGGCTCCTCCGTCTGGTGATGGTGCGGCTATGGTGTAGCTGCTGTGATGGAATGGTGGTGCATCTGTTGCTGTTGTCGCTGACGGGACGGTGGTGATGCCGTCACCGCAACCTCGGCGACCCACGGCTACCCCGACTCCATGTCCTGCTTCTGCTACAGCTCAACAAGGTGAGCTCTCTTCTGTGACCGGCCGTGTGCCGATGAAATGTGATGATCGTGTTTCTGTAGCTTTATAGGTGCGGTGTGCCTCGATTTGGATGATTTAATCATCCACTGGCATGTGTGGTTGTTGATGCTATAACTTTGACTGAACTGAATATGTCTACTGTTGTTAACTGAATTCAATTACATTCTATTAGATCTGATTTAGAGCATGTGTAGGTGATGTGTAGAACAGTGCTAAATGTTGTGCTGCAGCAATATTACTTGCATACATAATCTGATGTGCAAGTTAAATAAGAACAGATGCACTTAATGCTTATATTTTCTCTTTTGAGGTGTATAAAGTTCCTAGCTGTTGCTAGTGAGAAACATACCATGTACAAACATGATTTATTTAGGTGAGTGTATTTGTGAGGTGAAAAGTGATTCAGTAATGTCTATCTATACATGATTTGCTTGCTGTTTTAGGTGATATAAATGTTTTCCTTCTTGTCTTCAAGCTGTGGTTAGTTAGGGAATTATACAAATGCATTGTGCTTGCATACTTGGATGATTTAATGGTTTCTGGACAGCTTTGAATAGCTATCCAGTAACATATAACTGTGATTTAAAATAGAGGATGTCCAAATCATGTGTAAGCATGAGCTAATGGTGTTTGTGAAGCATAAGTGGTATGCTCCCCTTCCTGGACATGATCTAGCTAAGGAAATTGATAAGATCAGATGTTTTACTTGATCTCTTAGCTGCTGCGAGAGAACAATACATCCTGTAGATACATGATCTTGCTATGTGGTTGTGTTAGTTGGGTGCAAGTGTGGATATCCAGTCTGAAATCAGACTTGTGACTAGATGGATAGGTTGACAGAAACATCTTTGCTGCCTCCTCCCCTCTCTTTCCCTCTCTCTCAACTAGAGATATGAACATATGCTGCACACGATTTGGTTCTAGGTATCAACCTGCTGCTGAAGAGAAGCTTGGTCTTCTGGACCTTCTTCTTGTGGCTGGCCTGCTCCTCCTCTTGTGGATTCTCTGCTCCTCCTCTTGTGGATAGCCCGCTCCTCCTCGCTGCTTGACCTATTTCCTAGTGGCTCTAAATATTGGGCAAGATCTGGTCGTGTTCTAGGTGTTCTTGAGCTATTCTAGCTGATCTGAAAGAATGATCTAGTTGCTGGTTGGAAATCATGATGTGAGCAATAATTGGTGCGGCTGGTTGTTTCTTGAAAATGTCTTTGTGAGCAAATGAATTTGCTAGGATGGCTATTGTGGTGTTTATAAACTGCTGGCTGTTTGTTGTGGTGTTGACACACAACTAGATGACTCTTGTTTTGCAATGGTGAGTAAGGTACTTGGGTGTCAAGCCCTTATGAATAGGCATTTCTTGAGGTTCAAGTTATGTTAGATATTTTGCTTGTGGATAACTCTCCTATGTGGCATTCTTATCCATAGCAAGCTTTTCATTACTTGGGGTTGAAGTTAAGTTAGATATTTTCCTTATGGATAGATATGGCTAGTCATTGGTCTTATCCTCATGTAGGATTTATTCTTGAGCAAGACAAGTGGCTTTAGTCACTAGATGGGCTTGTTTGGCTTCTCTCTAATGTGGGCTTTGCAAATATATGGATGGTGCTCATGTGGCTTTATAATTTCAGATTTGTGGGCTTTAAGACCATTTATGGGTGGTGATGATCAAGTGGCTTGCCAATTCGACAATGATGCTTTACTATTTAATTTCTTCCTTGATAAATGATATCATTGGAGAAATATTTTTTTGTGGGTTTTCTTGATTAGGAACTTGACTAGATTAGAGGAAAACAATTGTGTTGCCTTATTTGCTAAAGATAGTTGGATCAATACTAATAGACTTTGCCCCAAGTTGCCTTTGTTGTTTGATCAAATGGATCAATGTTGCCTTCTTGTCCTTGTTGCCTATTTGCCTCTAATTGATCCAAAAATGATCCATGATCCATTGTTGCCATAGATAAAAATCCCTCTAGTCACCACTTGGGTATTAGGACAAGTTCCTAATATCCAGTAGTCGAGTTCCAACACAAAGTTGCCTCACCCTTGTGGTGAAGGCATACATTTTTATTATAAGAAACCTTTCTTTTGTTCTTATTTATATTTAGATGATATTCAATTGCTTTATGAATGCAAAGAGGAATTTGTTAACAAGGTCATGACTCTTGTTTCCAAACTACTTTTGCATAACACAAAACTTTTGAATTTCACACGGTTTCTAGAGAAGTTAATAAGAACATATACTTGATATGTGAATCCTTCTCCAAATCCATTTGGTGGCATTTCTTTCTTTCTCTCTCTCTTATCCTCTTTGTCTTACAGGAATATATTTGATAAGATTGAGAGATAAGAAGACCAAGATGATCAAGATAATGATGAGAAGATCAAGATTTAGCTTTAGGATCCTTTTTATTCATTTGTAACGATCTTTTCATTTGGATGAGATATGTACATATTCTATAAATGATGTAATATGAGTTACCCTTTCAATTTCATTTTCGAGAATTTGTGAAGTAACACATTTGTGATTTATGTATCTATTTGTACTTGGACATTTGGACTTTGAAGTTTGTAATTGAGATGAGTGTAATGAGGAGATGATAATATGTGTAAAAGATGATGATTTGAGATGAGGTATTGTGGGAATGAGATGAGATCTTGGTTCTTATGTGATGATATGTGCTTGAATGATGTATTGTGATGATAAGAGATATATAATGATGTTTTATGATGAAATGCTCAATTGGTTTGATTATAACTTGTCATTTTATCCAATTGTGTTCAAATGTGTCGAGAATTAGGAAAGATCATGTCCAATTCTCGCGTGACTCGACAGATGCTCCTAGTTTCTATAAAGATCATGTCGAAGTTCCTAGCACTCAACATGATGATCTAAACCCTAATTCATCGAGTCGAGAGAAACATCGATCACTTTGCATTGTTTGATTTAACGCGCTAAAATTTCCCGTATTTTCAGATGCATGCTATGCAAATGCACAAATCATATTTCTACCCTTCCGACTCTCTAAACTATGGGGTATTACATCCTCTCCCCCTTAAACTAAACTTCGTCCCGAAGTTTTGACTCCTCTCACGTAGAGTAGAAAAGAAAGAACTTCCACAGATATTGATTCTCTCAAATTCCTTTATATCATGGACATAGACTTAAGTGATCCCTTGTCCAAAATACTTTTCTCCATCCAACATTGATTCTTACTATCCATTGTTCTACTTTCCTCGCTTAACTGATCAATTTCAATGATCTTACTACTCTTTGTCTCTCACATCATCCAATTCAGACTCCTCGTATTACCTTGGCTTTCTTGCCATGTGTCGAGGATCCTCTTCTACATCCTTATAAGATTACCAGATATGGACGTCTCTATACTTCCTTATAATCTAGAGACTAAGAAACTTTATTTTCCTCAACCTCTGAGATAATTATCCTTTACAAGCTATGTAGAACATAACTCTTCCTTTGTGATCTGCTTCCTCCAAAAGGGTTGGACATACTTGTCTATCCAACTATGATTACTCTGTCTCCTCCTTAAGTTCTTGTAATCAGGTTGCAAATCCTTATGTTATCAATCCCCTTGGGTCCTTGTCTTCAGTTCAATCTCCTTTAGGTCCTCTAGTCATAGCTCCTTTGACCAATGGACCCTTGTGACTTTCAACCTCCAAATCTCGACTGCCTCTTTGACTTCAGGATCTTGTAGAGATTTCTAACAATGCTCATTTCTCTCAAAGAACTACTAGAGCATTAGCCATCAGTTCAACACTATCTCAGTAAAGGCTTTCCTTCGAAATTGTGCGTTATCTTCATCAAGGTACTATCAAGTACACTTGTTCACTCTCCCCCTTGGAATTCCCTAAGACTTCATATGTTCTGATCTTATGTCACTCAAGTTTCACTCAGTCATTTCCATTCAGTCATCTTCATAATCCACCTTTCTGGTCATACTTCCACTATATTGGACTGTTGGTCTCACGAAGAAAAATACGTGGTATATCCACCATATTGTGAATCCCCGGTATTTTCCTCCGGTGAAGAGATATTACATCCTCCTATACCTCCAATAATTTCCCGAAGAACAAGTGGTACGCCCACCATGTTGTGAACAACCAATAAGACCTTCTGGTAAATTGGATACCCACTATGGCTAGCATTCCAGTTGGCTTATCCAATGGTCTCAAGAAAAGAATTGCACACATAATCTTGTGTAAGAGATGCTATCTTAAATTCAAACTTGATTAGGATGTTGGTCATCAATGTAAACCTTGGCTAACATCTCGTCTCTTTCTTGTATGATGCTGCAGACTGCTTCCATACAGTCACTAATTGTTTGACCATGTAACTCTGCAATCTCACGTTGATGCGTCCTCCATCTGAGTGGTTAGTTCTAGGATGTCTATCCCTGGATAATACATATTTCTCCATAGTTGCTCCATATGTATATGTGACTTTAGTACCTTGGCATCATATACTTGAGGTACTTTTATCCAAATTCGTCCACCTTCTTGATTTGTCGACAACTCATGACAAAACGAACTCTTCTCCCATGGTTCTAACCTTATCTTAAAGATTTGGCTCTGTAGTTGCACTACTTGACATGGTTGATATGTCATCTCTGTGATATCAATGTGCTTCCATTCAACTACTTCACTTCCCTCATCATGTAGTGACTTATCATCATTTTCTTAGATGACTTTGTCATCCACTCCTTCTTGTAATCTGTCTGTGTATCCGACACCCCGTTATTTCCTTGTAAACTTCCGCACTCTAATCATGATCTCTTGTTTGGCAGTAAATTTATCCGCTTCCGTCTCTGTTAATGCCTCACCATAGATGACCCACTTCTCATTTATTCTATTTGAACTAGAAATATCCATGTTTTTCAAATCTTCAAACTCCCTTATCTTCAAGCTATGCTACTTTTGGACACATAAGTGTTGCTAACTTCTTCTCAAACTCGATCCAAGTAGTATCAATATCTCCTTATTACTTCATCGATAACTTCTTCCACCAAGTTACGACAAATCCATGTGTATTCTACATAATGTCCGTCTTTCTCCTTGAGTTTGCACTTCAAACGAAAAGACTTCATGACTTGATATGCAAAAACTTCATAACCTTCCTTCTTGGTAATGCCTCTTCATGTAGCTTTCCTAACATCATCTTCCTGAGAACTTCATCCAAGTTGTTGTAATACTCTTGATTAAACTTACTTTGTTCCTCCATCCTTCTGTGTACTGGTGGAATACGCCTCCATATCCAAATATGATGTGACACTCCATATTCCACATCAGTAGCTTCTTTGACTTCCGTCTTCTAGACTTCCTTCTCTTCACGAGCTTTTATTTCTTGCCTCATCTTGCTAGTAACTCGTCTCTCCCTCACACTAATCCTATCTACCTCTAGATTAGTAACATCAAGAAAAGAACTCAATGTGATAATCATGCCATTGTACATCAAATTCTAACTTCGTGTACCAACCTAGCCAATCAAAAATCCAATAAGATCCAATAAAATCCGAATACAGTTATATAGCAAACATGCAACATAAGCCCGTAAAATAAATAGTACTCTGAGTAAAAACATCTCAAAAGTACCCAGGCTCAGATGTTATACATTACAAGATAGGTTTATATCACCTTATAGTCCTATACTAACAACTCTTTGACTCAGTAGTTACCCCAATTGCCCATTTGCAATGGAATAAACTAAGACAAAGTACTCATAGAGTAGATGTGATATGGCTCGGTTTCGTAGGGAACTAAACTCCATGTAGATTGAATCCTTTGTTTGACTTGAACAAACGTCTCCTGATCTCTCTGAATCCTTCATGTAATTGCTGATTGTACACCACGTGTAGTACTATAGCTTCCCTCCTTGCTTGTGCCGTCTCCTAATTTCCTGAAGACTCTATACTATACTAAAATGAATCTCCTTTGAAGTGAAACTTTAGGATATTGGCATCCTCTCCATAGTTACCAAGTTGAATATTGATGATTCTTCACCACCATGTAACATCTTCTGACTTCATTCCCCACAAACTTAGGATAGGGTTCTACTTCAATACATGTCTTCACATATAGGATGGTGTTATCAATGATACCTCATAGGTAACACTGACTTGGACGTAATCTATTTGGGACACTAGTTGGTAGAAGATAACTTCACACTTGTCATAACAAGTTGAAAAGAAAGGAGATAGATAAGTATTGTACCTATAGAAGAATAGTCAAGAAGGTTTACTCTGGTCGAGTAAGAAAATCTATACAAGTATAACAGTAGTATTCACAAGTGAATAACCATCATAGATGTAGGAACATATAGTTTAGATAAGGTAACTTCCTATAGTCTTACCAACCTACAAGTCTCCTAAAAGGGTTTTAATCCTAAGGTCGTTTCGCTCTGATACCATCTGCGGTGACCCTAGCACACCACTGCATGTTGTAGTGCACAAGTCGTTGATATAACACTCACGGAAGGACTTATCCGCAAATATTACATCCCTCAGAGTAGTACAACGGAAACATAGCTAGTCCAATGTAACACTATAGGATTACAACACTATTCAATACAAAATCTCGAGAACCTCTTTTACATTGAAGAAGTCTGTGGCAAATGAAACACGAGAAGATTCAAATCATAGCACTAAGCTGGATATCAGCTCTATCTCTAATTCCTATTCCACTACTGCTGTTGTCATAGCTCTACTCTAATATATCTGGAATATCTTTATCCAGGTTGTACTCCTTCTTCCAAAATGATGTTGTCTCCTCCATCAGTAGTGTTGTCGTCATATACACCTGGGCAAGGTTGTCGTCATCCTTCTGTCGGTGAAGTAGCAGTTGACTCCTTCAAGATCCACCAGGTAGGTTTGGACTCATTGTTGATGACCTCCTCGTCGGCATGGATATCTATCATCTCCGTGGATGGCTCCAAAAGTCTAAGCAGGGGGTCAATGGAGGAAAGGGTGAGCAACACGAGCGTTACTCAGCAAGTTCAGGTAATAGGTGATAAGGTGTTTTATGCACTATCTACCATCCTAACCAAAAAGTCATGGATGAATATGCATATCTTTGTAAAACATTTTTAGGAAAAGGTCCATTTTATTTTCAGAAAACTATGCCCCCAGTCTCCACGGGTCTTTAGTCATCACTTGGGATGCCTTTCCCGCAGCGTTCTGTAGTTCCCTCCTGGAACAAGGATGTGACAGCCACAATTTCTTTTTGTTGACTCTGCAGAGCTGCGTAACTTTACCCATGAGAGAAACCCAACCTTGTTGCCTTTTCGGGCGATCTTTCCCGTCCATACTTCCATGGTATGGGGCCAGGTATGAGTCCAAGCCAATCACTTCCCTTCTCCGCACAACACATATCCGCCCATTTGTGGCACGGCCGGTAACAAAGACCGCTATCCCGCCACCCCTCCCGAGCTTCTATTCCAATCACCCCGTCAGGTGGGAAGGTCACGCGCTTCCACGCTATTGGCCGCCGCAACGGACAAAACCAGGTAATAGCCTGCCGAGGATATGTGAACGAGAGAAGATCCAGCTGACTTTACCGTCCATAGCAGATCTCATGGTAAACGCGTCAATACGGTGCAAGGATCACTGGGCCATGGGTTCTTAATCCTAGGTATATACTTTCCCGTACAGTGGAACCTCCACCACAACATCAAACCGTGGTTCCACTGCCCGCCAAACAATATATATATAGCAATTCACATCATTCGAAAATAGTTTTTTTTCATTTTCAATGCAATGATAATCATATATTTTTGAAAATACTTTTTATAAAATAGTTCAATAAGGATATGCAAGAATGAACTTGCCTGTGGTAGAAATGGCCGTTCAACTCTTCTGGGTTCTAGGGTTTACGGTAAAACCTCGAATCTGAAAATAGCAAAGTAATCCTGATAAGGACTACTAAAAACTCTAGCAGCATGCTATTATGCATAATTATGAGATGCATCGTCACCCACAAAATTCCCACGTTGTGGATTTTAAGACTTTCCAAGTGTTTGCGAGTTTTAAATTATTTAAAGAGTTTCACAACAATTTTCATGATGAATATATTTAAAGTGATTAAATTGGAATAGTTTAGTATAATTGAACTTCAATACTTTATTTTCCCATATTATTTTCTTTTAATAAAATAGTTTTTGAAAAATAATTTCAAGTCACTTTCACTTAAGGATCTTTGAATTTTTCCTCTACGAAATACTTTTCAAAAATTCAAATAAAATTAACAGGAAAATTCCTCATATTTTGTAGATCGTGTTTCATATTTTTAGTTGATTTTTGTTCCTTTTGTTTGGGAGTTAAAATTCATTTTAGTTGTGATAAATTTATTTGGTGAATTACCAAAATTGCCCCTGGGCTTAATGGGTTGGACCTAACCAATTGGGCCGAGCCCAACTAGGTACTGGGTCGAACCCAACCCAGACCCGCTTTCTCTCTCTTCCCCCCATGTTCTGTTCGATCCCCTTCTCTGCTCCGGCCGTCGCCGTCGCTTCCACCCTCTACTCCGGCCGTCGCCGGCCGGCTTTGGCGCCGCCATGCACTGGCGCTGCTCCGCCGCCGCCTTCTCTTCTGATTCCCCTCCTTCTATTCGTCCTACACCGCCCCATTGGAGCTCGCGGACCCAACCCTAGCCGCCATGCCTAGGGTCACCGGCGCGATGTCGCGCCGCCGCGCCTCCTGCTGCTTCTCCTCGAGCCTTTGCTCGGCCTCCTGCTTGATCCCTAGCACGAGCACGGCCGTCTCCTCTAGCCTAACTCGAGTACGCCGCCACGGCTTCCAATTAGACCGCAGCGCCGCTCCGCGTCAACCACGGGCTCTACCTCGAGTTCTAGCTCCCCTGCAACGACGCTGACGCCGGTGGGACGGTGATGGTGCGGCTATGGTGTAGCTGCTGTGATGGAATGGTGGTGCATCTGTTGCTGTTGTCGCTGACGGGACGGTGGTGATGTCGTCTGTCGGGGGAATACTTTCTGGATTAACCCGCGGCCCAGTGCGACTTAATTGACTCGCACGGACGAAGGCCACTTGGGAACAAGCCCAATATTGAACCGCCATAAGGGGAAAGATCTAGAAGACATATCCCGGAGGACGTGAAGACCAAGTAGTCTCCGAGTAGGCCTCTGTGGATGTATTCCTTATGGGGGAAGTTTCCTTTTGTAACCTAGCGAGCCTCTGTGTATATAAAGGGGACTCGCAGGACTTAGAGCGGGTCAAGCTATCAAGCCCCAAACCCTAGCTCATACGGCGAGTACCAGATCGGATCGCCTCCATTGTAACACCTTGATTATCATATCAATACCAATCTAGGGTAGGCAGGAAGTAGGTCTTTTACCTCACATTGAGGGGGCCGAACCTGGGTAAATCTGTGTTGATCTTTGTTCCTGCGATCCCAAGCTCGGAGATGCTTGACTCGCATAATCCCACACCTACGAAGTCATCTATGACACCTGACGTGACAAACCCACGACAGTTGGCGCCCACCGTGGGGCCTGCGGTCAAGAGCGTCACGTTCCGCGCAGGATCCATGAAGGGAGCTGAAGATCTTGTTGTTGGCCATATCATCAGGGTCAATGGCACACCCCTCATCGACGATTCAAGCTGGGGGCCGGAAGAAGATTATTTGGAGACCGGCCACGTCATCCCATTCGGATCCATCAATGTCTTCGTCGGCTTCATCAGTGGCAGGTCCGTTAGATCGATCCAGGAAGGCGATTCAGTAGAAGAAGTCGCCAATGACGGGGAAAAGTCCGTGCAAAGCATGGACTCGCAAGAGTTTGGGTCCATCATACCTGCCTTTGAAGAGAGTTGCTGGGTTACCCACCAGAAATCACATCATCACCAGATCAAGAGATAGCATAAGTCGCGGTTTACATGGCCGGAGGAGCAGGTGCATCAGGAACTGCGGGAGAAACCGAAGCATCGGCCCCCCAAGCAACCCGCTTCTTGTACCTGTGTCAGCCACGAACGCCGCCCTCCGTGCAACAGAAATTGAGGCCGTCAGGGCCGAGCTCCTGTATGAGGTTCGAAGGATAGAAGAAGAGCGCCGCAGGCTCGATCAGGTAAACCAAGGAATCCAACAGGAACGGCAGAGAGTAGCCGCGCTGGCTGCGACTCAACAACAGGTTGACCCGCAAACACAGCTGCGCGTGACTCAACCAATAGTGGAAATCCCGCCCCCTCCAGCCGCAGCAGCGGGAATCCAGACGACTGCGGAAGGAAGGGTACCGACAAATCAAGTGACCCAGCAACAACCAAGGAGATTTCACACCCCCACAGGGCCATTATCAGAACCCTGTTGATAATATGTATGTTGCGGCTAATATCTTGACTCAGATGGTACCAACAGGCGATGACCCAATCAATGCTGAGGCGCGGCGCGCGATTCAGATGTTAAGCACGGCAGTCTTGCAACAAGCCAATAGGGCGGAAGCCGAAGCACAGCCGCCCCTCGTACCAGCCAATCACAGGATCACAGAAGAAAGAAGCGTCCAGAGCAGGCCACCAGAGGACGTGTCAGGAGTCGCACAAAGGCGGCAGGAGCAAGTCGCAGAAGCGCAGGCGAATGCGCCATTGATACAAAAGCGGCCCGCAGATAACCCCGCAGGCGTGACCACGGCCCTATCCTCGCGACTCAAGGGACCGGCATGTTTCACTGAGAGGATCATATCGGAACCTTTTCCTGAAGATTTCAAAGGGCCACGCAAGGTGGCAAACTATAACGCCAGCATGGATCCAACCACTTGGCTCAACAATTACGAGATGGGCATGAGCATCCTAAATGCATCTGAAGAGATTTGCGCACGCTACCTAAACATGATGCTAGAAGGTGCAGCGCACATATGGCTGCAAAATTTGCCTCCCAACTCTATAAATACTTGGGAGGAACTGAAGGATGCCTTCATTAAAAACTTCCAAGGAACTTGCAAGCGACTCTGCAATATAGATGATTTAGAGCGTTGTGTCCAGAAGGAAGGCGAATCAAGTCTCCATTGGATGAAAAGGGTGGCAGAAATAATACACTCCTCAGATAATATACCACCAAGCTCAGCCGTCCTGGTGATGGAGAAAAACTGCAAGTTTGAGCCGCTGATTCATAAGCTGGGTCGCATGAAGGATAAAGTCAAAAGCCTCAGCGAGGTGATGGCTGCGGCTAACAAATATGCCAGCTCACATAAAACCAGAGACGCGTCAGACGGAGAAGGAGAGGAGGTCGCTGCAAAAGGAAAGAAAAACTCCAACAAGCCCCAGCAGCAGCAAACGAGCCACAACAACACGAGTCAAAACAAACGCAAAAGTGAAGATGGTCACTCAGGGCTCGTCGCCAATACGCGTGGAGGGTTCAGAGGCCAGCGTGGAAGGGGCCGAGGATATGGCTCCCGTCCTATCAATATGCAAGAAGTTTTCAACCGGCCATGCGACCTTCATGTGACAGGTGATGGACGGCCAGCGGACCATACCAAGGCGCAATGCCATTATTACAAAAAGTGGAAAGAAGAGAGCCAACACAACGGGGGGAATTCCCATGAAGGAAACCCTAGTGCGGCTCATAACACAAACATTGGGCAGCACGGTGCGAGTAACCCCAGGCAGACGGGCAGTATCGCACAATAGTTATCGATACCTCCAAAAGAGAAGAGAAATTGAGCCGGAGAAGTCAGCAGGTGAACGCCGTGATACCAGCAACACCCGCTTGGTTAAGGTGGTCAGAATACGCGGTAACCTGGAGTCACGACGACCACCCGCCACAGGTGCGGGAGCCTAGCAAGTTGGCACTGGTTGTGGCACCATACGTTGCAGGATACAAGCTGACCAAAGTGCTTATGGATGGAGGAAGTGTGGGGACCCCGGACTAGCTGTCCGAAATACCCGATTATGCTTAATGCAACGATCCCGTGATCAGTCTGTCGTTGCACATAATCCGAATTGGATACCAAAGTTTACATCCATTACAGTACCGAATAAAAAGTCTTACATAAATGGTCATTTAGACCAAGTTCTTACATAGGTGCCTTCATGGGCCAAACCAAAATATCAGCGGAAGCTACGGCGTAGTAGACATCATATTCTAACGATGACAACCCGACAGGCAGCTGACTTGTGGAGATCCTTAGTTCGCATAGAAGTCACCATACTCCTGCTCGGCGTAGTGCTCCTCCTCGTAGTCTGGCTAGGACAATAGCCAGGGACGAAACCAATATGAGTACATTTGAATGTACTCGCAAACTACCCCAACATGAGTATGCACTAGTTTTATTTTTAACTTTTCAAACTTTGATTTTCTTATGACATCTCTATATCTTTATTGAAAAAGGTAAGAAGAGTTTTATAACTGTTTTTAAAAGAAGTCACCATCTCTTTTTTTCTCCAAAAACTTCTCCTTTTCCTGACCAGGGCTCACCATGGTCCATTTATTCCCACAACTTATACCACTCCATTTGGTATAGTTGTTTAACACCATCACCATTCTCAGTTCTTTAAACTTAAAAGCTTTTTCCAAAAACTTGCACATGATCTTAGGACAGCTTCCCAATTGTCCATATCCGAGGACTCGGCTATTCGAATAGTTTTGACCCTCTGCAGAGGTAGCACGCTTTTATCCCACATCCATCCGGTAACTCATCGTGTCAGCCACGTCCCGCCATACAAGGTGTATGCGAAGTTGAGCCACCGACCCTAGCCTCTCCTTTGCTCATGCTAGTATAGGATCCTACCCATATGATAATTCCCACCAACACTCAGTCCGGTCCCCGTCGGCAACCCTAAGTGTGAGGACTCATATGTTTTTCCCGGCGACCACATTTATGAAGTCTTCAATCCTCCTCCTTATCTTTCCATAGAGTTTGAGCGAGGACCCAGGTCAGGGGAGTTCACAAACCATCCCCTCATGCATAACGGAGTCATCTCCGTTGATGAGGTATCCCATACTAATAAGAGCAAATTATATGACTAAGCCCCGTTCCCATATGGGGGTAAATGTGGTCGCACAGATTAAGATTGGTTGTCATAGTACTAGGACACTGTGCATTTTTCATAAACATCAACATCTTTCGTTTCTCCACTTCAATACCGACATCTCGGTATTCCATAACCACACAAGTATTTTCAAAGGAGTTTTGAATAAACAACATTGTTTTCCATCCTAAAGTTTCATATAACTACTACATAGGGTGGCAAAATAATTTCCATACACTTTTTGAAAAGGTTTTGTAAACCATTGGTTTTAAGAGTAAATCATTTGATCAAAGTAGATGCATATATGTTTAGGTGCAAGCTCAGAGAGTAGCTTGCCTTGCTCGGCAAAGTGGCCTTGATCTTGATCTTCAGGTTCAACAAATTCCCCGTCCTCGATAAATCCAGCAACGTTCTCGTCTAATCGATAAACAAACAAATACAAGCAATCACTAAACTATTCAAACAACATCACACATCACAGTATCACAATCCTAAATGCTCTAATAGCCACTGGAACATCAAACAATACAAATTGATTTCAAAACATTTGAAATAAACATTATTTGTTTAAGTCCAAATTATGGCAGAAACTTGTTAAACAAGTTTAATTCCACAACTTGAGTTCTGTTGGTCACAAAAATACAAACTAAATTTCTATAGAAAGCTACTGATGTGTAGAAGACAACCCAATTTGAATTGGATCAATTGGAGTTACCAAACTCCCTACACATTGGTTTGAATCCAGTAGCTTAATAATCAAGTTTTGGCAATCAAATAAGTTCTGTTGTTTCAAAAATTAAATCCTTTTAGGGGTAAGTAAGCATGGCTATATGTGAGCTAACAAAATTGGTCCTAACCCATTTGGGTCAACCAATAAACATATTTGTTTATTTTAGTCCAGAAGGGTTTATCTTAAAGTCAACAATTAATGTTGCTTAATTAATTCTACCAAAATTAGGGAGCTAATACAAGGCATACTAAGCTAGCAAAATTGGTTTGGAATTATTTGGACTAACAGAGTATCAGAAACAAACAAGTTTAGATTTTAAACCTTCTGTGGAATTTTCAATAATACTTTTTAATTATTTAATTAAATGACATGAGTCCAATTGGGTTGGTTAAACAATTTTATAAGCTTTCCAGAACAATTGAGTTTGATTTATTTGGATTCCTAAATCTCAAGTTATTGATTTTTAAAGTTGATACCAGTACTGATAATTCCAGAGAAACTAAATTAAGAAAATCCACTGTTGTGGATAATGTCGAAAAATCTGACTAGTGGGGCCCTTCTGTCAGTGACTCAGGGCACGCAGGGAAATTAATAAAATGCTGACGGGTGGGGCCAGCCCGTCAGCCGCTCATCTAAATGAAGCGTTACGCGACCGTTGGATCTAGATCCAACGGCGCACGTTCAAAGGCCACGGCGGCGACCATAAAATGGCGGCGCCGCCGCGCCGGCGGCACGGTGGTGGATGGTTCCTCACCTAGAGGGCTCGGGAGGACTTGGTGATGATGCGAGACGACGGCGGAGGCTCGGGCGAACGTCCTGGCTGAGTCCTACTTGCTGGGACGGGCTGGTTCGTCGACGGCGAGGTGCTCGGCTTCCACGGCGACTTCCCGAACTCCGGCGAGCGTCTGTCGTCGATTCTGTGCATGATCCAGAGGGAAAAAGAGGTGGGTGAGCGCGGTGTGCAAAGGGGGAGAGAGTACGGGCCAGAGGGAAAGGAATGGGAGGCCAGCACGGCGAGGCCGTGGTCGTCGCCTACCTCGGGCTGTCGAGCACGGGCACGAGCAGCAGCAAGCTCGTGGCCGAGGCTCCGCCCTCCTGGCGGTGCACGGGCGAGTGGAGGGTGTGGTGGAGAAGGGGAGAGACAGTGGGGCGTGGGGAAAAGCGAGGTGCGGGCTCGAGTTTAAATAGGCGCGGCGGCGGTGCACGGTGGTCGTGGTCCAGCGGCGTCCAGAGGGCGGGAGAGGTCACCGCGCGGTGTCTGGGGGGTCCGGGCGTTGGCTAGGGTTCGCGGTCGCGGATCGCGTGTCGAGGTGCCGCGGGCTGGGCCAATTTTGGCCGGCGCCGTCCGTTCATCCTCGGCGGAGAAGCGGGGGACAGCGGCGTTAAGGCGAGGGGAGAGGGTCTCCTCTGCCCGCAGAGGGTGCAGAGGCTCGGGGGCGAGGGTGGACGCGGGCAAGGGGGCCCTGGGGGGCCGGGGAACGGCGAAGAGCGAGCTGCGGCCGTGGCGACACGCACGGCGACAGTGAGCTAGGGGAGGTAGGAGACGATGACGGTTTTGCAAAAACCCCCTGGCTCCTGTGCTCTGCTTCTTTTCTTCTTCTTCTTTCTCTTATTTACGGTTTAGTCCTTCTGTTTAAAACCAGAAGCACTTCTTGATTTAATTTGAGGCACTAAATCAATTTATAAAAATTTGGCAAAATTTGTGGGGCCTTCCCATAATGTACAGAAGCTCCACAAAAATTGGCATAAAATAATAAAATGTTTTGAAACATTTTCTTTTATAGTGTTTTAAATAAGGCATTTTAATTTATTTTTACTTTGTTTACTTTTGAATTTTAAAAGCTAGTTTGAAAATATTATTTGAGAGAGATAAGTAGTAAGGATGAAATGGGAGGGTTTGCAATACCACTCCACTAAATTTTGTTGGAAACAAAATGGATCCTCACTTGGAGAATTTTATGTGACACTTGTCACTTTATTTTCTTGCTTTTCTTTTTATTTTAATTCTCTTCTTTTCTTCTTGTTTTTAAATAGAGCAAACAACACACAAACAAGAGGAATTAGCAACACAAGCAAGAACATGAGATCAACACACATAATTTAACAAAAGTTTTTGTTGGCTCCCATTTTTGGAATTAATACTACTTGTTAATAATTTTGGGATGTTACAGGAAGCATCATTAATATCTTGTACTACGATACTTTCCAGCGTCTAGGACTCAAGGATTCCAGCCTG
The DNA here is from genome assembly GCA_947311845.1 of Poa pratensis. Taxonomy (NCBI): domain Eukaryota; kingdom Viridiplantae; phylum Streptophyta; class Magnoliopsida; order Poales; family Poaceae; genus Poa; species Poa pratensis. The sequence goes on along the minus strand of CAMZMU010000027.1, from coordinate 69,680,910 downwards.
CAGCCCACATCAACAGTATTTCACGGCATTGTCCCAGGAAGATCCGCACGACTAGTGGGAAAATAACCCTAGGGGTAACTTTTGGAACAGAAGAGAACTTTAGAAGTGAATTCCTAAACTTCGAAGTAGTAAAATTCCAAAGCCCATATCACGCCTTGTTTGGAAGAACGGCCTTTGCTAAGTTTATGGCCAGGCCATGCTACGTGTACCTACAGCTGAAGATACCAGGACCAAAAGGGGACATCACAGTGTACGGAGATAGAGAAAAAGCAATAGAATGTGAGAAAGGAGATGCGGCTTTCGCAGAATCCGCCTGTGCCGCGGAAGAACTAAAAGGTTATAAGTCGCAGGTGGACCCAAACGATATGAGTGTGGTTACCACGCCATCTGCCGAGCCACCAATGAAATTCAAAGCGGTCCAGGACACTAAGCAGATAAATCTTGTTCCTGGCGACTCATCCAAGCAAACTAGCATTGGAGCGCACATGGAAGAAGAGCAGGAGAAGGCCCTTGTCGCTTTTATCTAGGAAAATAAAGACATCTTCGCATAGAAGCCATCAGATATGCCAGGGGTACCAAGAGAATTAGCAGAACATAGCCTCAAAGTGAACCCTGCGGCTAAACCAGTGAAGCAGCCACTACGACGTTTTCATGATGATAGGAGAAAGACAATAGGAGAGGAAATAGCTCGCTTGCTGGCTGCAGGATTCATCATAGAGGTATACCATCCGGAGTGGGTGGCCAATCCAGTATTGGTTATGAAAAAGAACGGTATGTGGCGAATGTGCGTTGATTACACCAGTCTTAACAAAGCTTGTCCAAAGGATCCATTTGCTTTGCTAAGAATCGACCAAGTAATTGATTCAACTGCTGGGTGCGAGCTGTTATGCTTTTTGGATGCCTATTCAGGCTACCATTAAATCAAGATGAAGGAAGAGGACCAAGAAAAAACGTCCTTCACCACACCCTTCGGAGCTTTTTGTTACGTCAGCATGCCCTTTGGGTTGAAGAACGCAGGTGCGACTTACCAAAGATGCATTCAGAATTGCCTACATGAGCAAATAGGTCGCAACGTTCATGCCTACGTGGATGATATTGTGATTAAATCGCAAGTTAGCCAGGATCTTATTGGTGATCTAGCAGAGACATTCACAAATCTCAGAAAGTACAACATGAAGCTCAACCCCACAAAGTGCGTTTTCGGAGTACCAGCTGTCGGGGGAATAATTATCCCGCGATTTATTCAAGCAAAGCGTGACTTATTCACAGTCGCACCACTATTGGGCTTGCACAAATATGGGCCGACTCAAGATCATGAGGAAGGATCCAGAAGCTCGAAGATAACTTGACTTGGAAGACAAGACATATGATTAGTCTCCAAGTAGGACTCCGGCTCATACTTTCCTTCGGAGAGAAGTTTCCTTGTAACCTTACAAGCCACCGTCTTTATAAGGTGGACTTCAAGGACCTAGAACAACAAGCTCCAAACCCTAGCTCTCATACATCCCGAGAGAGGCGACTCAACACATCGATCGCCAACCCCTTGTAACACCATATTCATATCAATACCAATCTAGGATAGGCAGGAAGTAGGTCTTTACCTCACATTGAGGGGCCGAACCTGGGTAAAAAACATTGTCTTCTCGTGCCCTGCGATCTTTAGCTCGGAGACGCTTGATCGCTTAATCCTCAACTCTACGAAGTCATCTCCATGACATCTGCGTGACAATCTCACGACAGTTGGCGCCCACCGTGGGGCCTGCGGTCAAGAGCGTCATGTTCCGCGCTGGATCTGTGCCAGAGACGGAGGATCTCGTCGTCGATTCAAGCTCGGCGACTTCAACGTCGCGCCGGTCTAAACGATTTGGCGGACAGCAGCAACACCCGTATGGCGGATATCACCGGCGGCGGCTCGAAACTCATCTCGACGATCACTTCGGTGGAAAGACGCGCAATCGAGTTTCCTAACAGCTGTCGAAAGGGCATCGGATTCCAACGGTTAGATCTCCGTGGCCGACTCAAACACTGAATCCCTGTCGAAAGCTGACGGAACTCCGCGCGATTTTGGGAAAATAATTATCGAGGTCGGCTCAGACATCAAATTGAAGATCCCTCCGGTGAAACTCGGCGGAACACAATCCCAAAGACCTCCAAGAAATTTGAGGCAATTCTAACGGTTAGATCTCCGTCGGCGACTTAAGCACCACAGCAAGTTTTGTGTTCATGCGAGTTCGCGAATCAAAAAAAGGAAAGCATCAAATCGGCACGACATAGTTTCAGTCCGAATCAAACTCAATGAGGAGTCCAAGGATGGCAGCGGCAGCCGTACTTTTCAACAATCAAGAGTCAAGATACCCATGATTAAGATCCAGTTGACACGCACGTGCAAATTCATGGGAGGAAAAAGGAAAAGACAAGAAAGGCATTGCTCACAAATCAGACGAGTTGTGTCCGACTTGAAGTATTACTTGATCTTGTACGAGGATGGAGGAAGCAAATTGAGATTGGATTACCATTACTCATGGTCGTCACGTAAAGAAAAAAGAAAAGAAGATCATCAGGCTAGTCGCACGCATGCATGGAATTTGCGGCTGCAGAACTAATGCGTGCATGGATTCTCCGGCCAGGCTGCTAATCACATGCTAATCCTTGGTGCTACTCACGTGGACCAAGGAATCCATATACAGCACGATTTACAACTCTGGATAAATGTCGTCATTAGATTCCTCCAAGAAATCAAGTGCAAGCTGGTCAAACGGAAGAAAAAGTAAGTAGAGAACGGAAAAGGAAAAAAGGGCATAGAGTGCATGGTCAGCTCGAGGCATCAGAAGGCGACTCCAACAACCAGTGCGACTCCAACGATTATTTTTGCTGGCCTGTGCAACATAACACACGACTCAATAGGGGAGCGCGGCTTATCGGATTGCATAGCAGCTAGTACACTTTTCTTTTGAGTCGCACACAACGGACAAGAGCAAATCGTTTGTCAAGACCATGGAATATTTAACTCGCACACGGATCGAGGAAAGTAACAAGTGAAGAAATTTGGACTCGCTAGCTACATGGCACTGCAATCACGCAGATAAAAAGGAGCTAGGGATGATACGTAAGCTGCTAGGCCATTGAATGAACCAGCACCACATGAAAAAAGAAGGGGTCTTGGAAGATGCGCTCAGTTCTAGTCATCAAAAAATCAGCGACTCATTACTGGCAACCTTCCCTCCGCCACATTTTATATCTTCAACCAGGTGCTATTCTTCTCACCCACATACACATTTTATATCGCGAAAGGATTCTCCTTTCGTTTGCCTACTTTGTGTGTACAGGTTTTCACACAAGTCCTGACCTCATCTATGCGACTTTGCCGATGATCATTTACCGTCGTTCGCGACTTATACTGCGTCATCAACGACGTGAGAATAAAAACAAGATAAGTCGTTTTTATGCTCAACTTATGCAGCCTTTTACTTTTACCAATAAGATTAAGTTCATGTTCGAGTTTATCTCGGGGACTGCATTTCTGGGTTATTATGTCTTTTATTAAATGTCTTTGCGACTCATATTATATTATGTCGTAGACTTTAAATTCATATCAGATTTTGTAGATTTAATTACATCTACTTCTCAATACATTCGTCAAATTAGAGTTCTTTATAACTCGCATTGCAAAGTCTAGCTATTTACATCTTGCATTGAATATCAAGATCACCACTACATGTTCAAGCATTGATATTTGGCGATTCATTTGTCATTTTATGACTTATCATTATATCAATTTATGACTGATCGTTATATAATTTCATGATTTATCATCATATCATTTTATTAATCATCATCGACTTATTGTCATATCAATTTATGAGTCGCATAGCGATTTACCCCCACATCATTTTATGAGTCGCAAACAGCTCATCATTACATCAGTTTATGAGTTATTAATGAATCATTATCTTATCAAATATTTGAGTTACAGGCGACTCGCAGTACCACATCTACAGCTAATCAGAGCTGGTTATCATCAAAGCTAATTAGAGATCGTCACGGCTTTTGCAGTCGTTAAATGCAATAATCCTGGTTATTCTCGCCTTAAGTCAGAAGTATCTTTGCACTATGCGACCAAAGTACTGGGATGCGGTGTCAATCGAGTGTGATCGCCTATCATGGCCGCCAGCGACCCTGAACACGCATTTTTTACCTGGGAAATACTGAGCCGCGCGAAGATCTACTTAACGGTAATAGAGATAATTCAGAAGGACTAAAATACCCGCGTGTAGCGTCAATCGAGTCTGATGCCTATCATGGCTGCCTATCATGGCCGTTCTCGTCCCTGAACACACATTAGATTTGGGAAATACTGAGTCAAGTACCATATGCTATCATGCATCGTACAATATGCTATCATGCATCTTACCGGTTGCTATCATGCAGCTAGTTGCTATTATGCAACTATTTGCTATCATGCAAAATACAATTTGCTATCATACATAATATCATTTATTATCATGCAACTTATCATTTGCATCATGCAAAATATCATTTATTATCATGCAACATATCATTTGCTATCATGCAGATTATACTATGCTATCATGTAGGGTACCATATGCTATTATGCGGAGTACTAACTGTTTATCATAATTATTAGCAGCCGCCAAGGCTAACATATTATCATCAAGTTATCATCATTACTTCCTTGGAGGCTTTTGCCTTTTGATTTAACAAGAACCTATAACTCGGCCATACGAGTTTGAATTGGCATGGCCAAAAAATTTATGATTGAGATAATTATCTCCTGATATCGGCTGATGAAGCCACCATTATTTATTTATTTTCAGCCACATCAAAGTGGAATTTATATCATTATTATCTTGCGGCAACAATATTTGTCACTCTGTTGCAGGATCAAATTGCAATGATATGTCCTCAAGCAGGATAATGAAAGCATGCCTGCTTAATTCTCGGGGGCTAGGACAATTAAGTTTTTGTCTAACTTGAGATATTTTTGAGTCCCGAGCAGCATGATCAAGCATGCAACCCGGCCCTCGGGGGCTACACATCCACCATATCTGGCGGTCTTTATTATACTTATATACCATGATTATATGCAGATTTCATTTTTTGCAGCACATGAGAATATATATATTTGTTTGCGAGTCAAATAAGCGACTCGGAAATCTTCAAATACAGGTTGTGGCTATGTGCCCTTGAGCCGCCATGTTTCAACATGCGTTCAGATGGCTCGTCATGATAACATGACAGATTATTATTCTAATGATTGACCAGCTTATTTATGCTTATGGTCTTTTTATGCTTTGATGTCTATGACTCAGCACCTTATACACATTTGGTTGATATATCTTGTCACTCATAAGTTATTATTCTAATGATTTCAGCTCAGTCTTACACCCAACAGAAAAAGGTGGTTTTCACCAAGTGCTTCGCGGAAAACTCACCGCGATTCTGCAGCTTCAATGCAACCAAGACAGAAGTGCTCAATTGGCAACATAGTGGCTAAATAAGCCGCAAAGATAGCGACTCGTAGCTTCTACATCAGCGGCTCAATAAGCCGCTACACCGGCGACCCAACATCAGTGAGTCGCCAAACTCAACATTGACAAGTCAAGAAGCTCTACATATGCAAGCTGACAATATCATCATCAAGACAAATCTTCCACCTGACTCTACGAATCAGCCGAAAGCTTGGGGGCTAATGTCGGGGGAATAATTATCCCGCGATTTATTCAAGCAAAGCGCGACTTATTCACAGTCGCACCACTATTGGGCTTGCACAAATATGGGCCGACTCAAGATCATGAGCAAGGATCCAGAAGCTCGAAGATAACTTGACTTGGAAGACAAGACATATGATTAGTCTCCAAGTAGGACTCTGGCTCATACTTTCCTTGGAGAGAAGTTTCCTTGTAACCTTGCGAGCCACCGTCTTTATAAGGTGGACTCCAAGGACCTAGAACAACAAGCTCCAAACCCTAGCTCTCATACATCCCGAGAGAGGCGACTCAACACATCGATCGCCAACCCTTGTAACACCATATTCATATCAATACCAATCTAGGATAGGCAGGAAGTAGGTCTTTACCTCACATTGAGGGGACGAACCTGGGTAAAAAAACATTGTCTTCTCGTGCCCTGCGATCTTTAGCTCGGAGACGCTTGATCGCTTAATCCCCAACTCTACGAAGTCATCTCCATGACATCTGCGTGACAATCCCACGACACCAGCAGGGAAGCTATTGGGATTCATAGTATCAGAAAGAGGCATTGAGGCCAATCCTGACAAGATAAAGGCCGTGATGGATCTCCAAAAGCCAGAAAAGATAAAAGATGTACAGCGGCTTACTGGTTGCGTAGCAGCTTTGAGTCGCTTCATATCAAGATTGGGAGAAAAAGCACTACCTTTGTACAGACTGTTAAAAAAATCAGACACCTTCGTTTGGGACGCAGAGGCCGACGAAGCTTTGACAGCCTTGAAACATCAATTGACGAATGCTCCAGTTCTGGCGGCTCCAAAAGATAAAGAGCCAATGCTACTGTACATAGCGGCAAATTCCCGCGCTGTGAGTGCTGTCATAGTTGTGGAGAGACAAGAAACGGGAAAGGAATACCCTGTCCAAAGGCCAGTATACTACGTGAGCGAAGTCCTCACAGCTTCAAAACAGCGTTACCCACAATGGCAGAAGTTGGTATTTGGAGTGTTCATGGCGAGTCGCAAGCTGAAGCACTACTTCCAAGAGCATCCAATAACTGTGGTGAGTTCAGCACCATTGGCAGATATCATTCGTAATCGAGAAGCTACTGGAAGAGTCGCTAAGTGGGCGATCGAGTTGGGACCACATCACATCAGTTACGAGCCGCGCACATCAATTAAGTCGCAAGCCCTTGCAGATTTTATTAACGATTGGACAGAAATCCAAGTTGCTCCTAGCATGGCAGAAACCAAATACTGGACCATGCATTTTGATGGGTCAAGACAGTTGCAAGGCTCGGGGGCTGGAGTTGTTCTGACATCTCCCAAGGGAGACAAGCTGCGGTATGTGTTACAGATACACTTCAACTGCACAAATAACGTGGCGGAGTACGAGGCACTGCTTCATGGTCTACGTATAGCAAAGGAGATGAACATCAGTCGTATACGCTGTTTTGGCGATTCAGACTTGGTGGCACAGCAGGTCTCCGGAACGTGGGACAGCAAGGATGCGAACATGGCTGCATATAGGAGAGAGGTGGACAGAATTGCTGGACATTTCACTGGATACCAAGTTGAACATATTGATCGGAGACAAAATGAAGCTGCGGATGCCCTGTCTCGGCTTGGATCCAATAGACAGTCAGTCCCACCCAATGTTTTCCTGGATGAACTGCACAATCCATCAGTCAAACCTCCAGCAGAGATTGACATTGCAGAGCCAGAGGATGATTCAACTTTAGTCGCAGCCCTGCATGAACAGCCAGGATGGACAGAGCCATACATGGCATATTTAAGTCGCGGAGTGCTGCCGGACGATGAAATTGAGGCGCGCAAAATCATACGACGATCAAAGGCCTATACAATCATCAACAATGAATTATACAAGCGCAGCGTATCAGGAGCATTCCAAAGATGTGTCTCACCAGAAGAGGGACGAAAAATCTTGCACGAAATTCATTCAGGCGATTGTGGCCATCATGCTTCGTCAAGATCTTTGGTGGCAAAGGCGTTCCGACATGGATTCTTCTGGTTAACAGCATTAGCAGACGCAGAGCAAATTGTCAGAGTGTGCGATGGATGTCAAAGATACGCTAGGCAAGATCATATGCCAGCCCAAGCACTTCGCACAATACCCATCACATGGCCTTTTGCCGTATGGGGTTTTGACATGGTAGGGCCTTTCAGACGGTCTTCAAACGGAAAAACTCACCTCTTAGTCATGGTGGACAAATTCACAAAGTGGATAGAAGCAGAACCTGTGGGAGATTGCGAGGCTGAAACAGCAGTCAAGTTCTTGAAGAAGGTCATATTCCGCTTCGGTTACCCCCATAGTATCATTACAGACAATGGGAGCAACACCTCTGAAGGGGCTACACAGATATTTTGCGCAGACAATGGGATAAGATTGGACCTCACGTCAGTAGCACACCCGCAGAGCAATGGACAAGCTGAGCGAGCTAACCAGGAAATTCTCCATGGAATTAAGCCGCGCCTTATTGAAAAGGTCGAAGCATCTCCAGGATGTTGGGTGGAAGAACTGCCAGCAGTACTGTGGAGCTTGAGAACAACCCCTAACAGATCCACAGGATTTACACCATATTTCATGGTCTATGGAGCAGAAGCAGTCATGCCCAGCGATATCATACATGATTCACCAAGAGTTGCGGCTTACATCGAGACAGATAATGAGATAGCTCGGCAAGACTCGGTGGACACATTAGAAGAGGTTAGAGACTTGGCAGCATCAAGGTCAGCAGTATATCAACAAGACTTGCGACGCTATCATGCCAGACGCATCAAAACCCGCACCTTTCAAGAAGGCGACCTAGTACTGCGACTTAAACAAGATCACAAGGGAATGCATAAGCTGTCCTCTCCATGGGAAGGACCCTACATCATCAGCAAGAAGCTAAACAATGGGTCGTACTACCTGCTGGATGTAAGGGAAGAAAGCAGCGAACGCCATGATTTCGAGGATCGTCTCGAGGCACCTCGCCCTTGGAACGTCGCACACCTGCGACCGTACTATACATAAGAAAAGGCTAATCAGAGCCAAGCATCATCCTTTCCAGCTTTATAGCTGAGTATCATCACAGCCACTCAGGGCTAGAACTTCAACTTTGGTCGCCACCTAGGCGCGACCTATGCAACATCTGATCGCCACCCAGGCGCGATCGACCCTTGTATCAGAAACCGGCTGCCACCTAGGCGCGGCCGTAAACTTTGTATCATCTCTGGTCGCCACCTAGGCGCGACCGACCCCATGTATCACCATGGATCGCCACCTACGCGCGATCCAACCCTATGTATAACACTCGGTTGCCACCTAGGCGCGACCTTATGTGTCATCATAATCAAAGCTTATCATAGCTTAGCCTATCATGGCAATATCATTATGTTTCTTGGGGTCTTTGTTACCCTGAAACAGCCGATTTATTGGCAATTATCAAATTTACCTTAAGTTGGATTGCTACTCGCATTATGTGGCCAAAGTACTGGGGTGTGGCGTCAATCGAGCTTGATTGCCTATCATGGCCGCTCTCGACCCTGAACACACATATTCCTAGGAAATACTGAGTCGCGCGAGTGCCCACTTAAGGATTCAGATGGCCTAACTAGAGGTCGATGTACTGCTTATAGTACGGCAACACCAATTACAATTACTTGTAACTTAACAATTGTTTTATTCATGATATCAAGTTACAGGTGATGACCTTCAGAGTTCTCTGAGAAGAATTGAGATGATTACCACATAACATCCTCTCAATCCTTGGGGGCTACATCATATTATCATCAAAAATTTGAAGATAGATCGTCATCAAGTTCTGAAGCTATCAGGATACTCTAACAAAGAAGCTCACGAAGTCAGATGATCTTCCAGGTGCGAGTCAAGGCCAAACTTGCACAATTATAAGCCGCGAAACAAGGAAAAGCGCGGCCTAAGCATTCAAGATCAAGAAATACTATGAAGTTCAGGCCACGCTTGGGGGCTAATGTCGGGGGAATACTTTCTGGATTAACCCGCGGCCCAGTGCGACTTAACTTACTCGCACGGACGAAGGCCCACTTGGGAACAAGCCCAATATTGAACCGCCATAAGGGGAAAGATCTAGAAGACATATCCCGGAGGACGTGAAGACCAAGTAGTCTCCGAGTAGGCCTCTGTGGATGTATTCCTTATGGGGAAGTTTCCTTTTGTAACCTAGCGAGCCTCTGTGTATATAAAGAGGACTCGCAGGACTTAGAGCGGGTCAAGCTATCAAGCCCCAAACCCTAGCTCATACGGCGAGTACCAGATCGGATCGCCTCCATTGTAACACCTCGATTATCATATCAATACCAATCTAGGGTAGGCAGGAAGTAGGTCTTTTACCTCACATTGAGGGGGCCGAACCTGGGTAAATCTGTGTTGATCTTTGTTCCTGCGATCCCAAGCTCGGAGATGCTTGACTCGCATAATCCCACACCTACGAAGTCATCTATGACACCTGACGTGACAAACCCACGACACCGTCACCGCAACCTCGGCGACCCACGGCTACCCCGACTCCATGTCCTGCTTCTGCTACAGCTCAACAAGGTGAGCTCTCTTCTGTGACCGGCCGTGTGCCGATGAAATGTGATGATCGTGTTTCTGTAGCTTTATAGGTGCGGTGTGCCTCGATTTGGATGATTTAATCATCCACTGGCATGTGTGGCTGTTGATGCTATAACTTTGACTGAACTGAATATGTCTACTGTTGTTAACTGAATTCAATTACATTCTATTAGATCTGATTTAGAGCATGTGTAGGTGATGTGTAGAAGTGTGCTAAATGTTGTGCTGCAGCAATATTACTTGCATACATAATCTGGTGTGCAAGTTAAATAAGAACAGATGCACTTAATGCTTATATTTTCTCTTTTGAGGTGTATAAAGTTCCTAGTTGTTGCTAGTGAGAAACATACCATGTACAAACATGATTTATTTAGGTGAGTGTATTTGTGAGGTGAAAAGTGATTCAGTAATGGTTATCTATACATGATTTGCTTGCTGTTTTAGGTGATATAAATGTTTTCCTTCTTGTCTTCAAGCTGTGGTTAGTTAGGGAATTATACAAATGCATTGTGCTTGCATACTTGGATGATTTAATGGTATCTGGACAGCTTTGAATAGCTATCCAGTAACATGTAACTGTGATTTAAAATAGAGGATGTCCAGATCATGTGTAAGCATGAGCTAATGGTGTTTGTGAAGCATAAGTGGTATGCTCCCCTTCCTGGACATGATCTAGCTAAGGAAATTGATAAGATCAGATGTTTTCCTTGATCTCTTGGCTGCTGCAAGAGAACAATACATCCTGTAGATACATGATCTTGCTATGTGGTTGTGTTAGTTGGGTGCAAGTGTGGATATCCAGTCTGAAATCAGACTTGTGACTAGATGGATAGGTTGACAGGAACATCTCTGCTGCCTCCTCCCCTCTCTTTCCCTCTCTCAACTAGAGATATGAACATATGCTGCACACGATTTGGTTCTAGGTATCAACCTGCTGCTGAAGAGAAGCTTGGTCTTCTGGACCTTCTTCTTGTGGCTGGCCTGCTCCTCCTCTTGTGGATTCTCTGCTCCTCCTCTTGTGGATAGCCTGCTCCTCCTCGCTGCTTGACCTATTTCCTAGTGGCTCTAAAGATTGGGCAAGATCTGGTCGTGTTCTAGGTGTTCTTGAGCTATTCTAGCTGATCTGAAAGAATGATCTAGTTGCTGGTTGGAAATCATGATGTGAGCAATAATTGGTGCGGTTGGTTGTTTCTTGAAAATGTCTTTGTGAGCAAATGAATTTGCTAGGATGTCTACTGTGGTGTTTATAAACTGCTGGCTGTTTGTTGTGGTGTTGACACACAACTAGATGACTCTTGTTTTGCAATGGTGAGTAAGGTACTTGGGTGTCAAGCCCTTATGCATAGGCATTTCTTGAGGTTCAAGTTATGTTAGATATTTTGCTTGTGGATAACTCTCCTATGTGGCATTCTTATCCGTAGCAAGCTTTTCATTTCTTGGGGTTGAAGTTAAGTTAGATATTTTCCTTATGGATAGATATGGCTAGTCATTGGTCTTATCCTCATGTAGGATTTATTCTTGAGCAAGACAACTGGCTTTAGTCACTAGATGGGCTTGTTTGGCTTCTCTCTAATGTGGGCTTTGCAAATATATGGATGGTGCTCATGTGGCTTTATAATTTCAGATTTGTGGGCTTTAAGACCATTTATGGGTGGTGATGATCAAGTGGCTTGCCAATTCGACAATGATGCTTTACTATTTAATTTCTTCCTTGATAAATGATATCATTGGAGAAATATTTTTATGTGGGCTTTCTTGATTAGGAACTTGACTAGATTAGAGGAAAACAATTGTGTTGCCTTATTTGCTAAAGATAGTTGGATCAATACTAATAGCCTTTGCCCCAAGTTGCCTTTGTTGTTTGATCAAATGGATCAATGTTGCCTTCTTGTCCTTGTTGCCTATTTGCCTCTAATTGATCCAAAAATGATCCATGATCCATTGTTGCCATAGATAAAAATCCCTCTAGTCACCACTTGGGTATTAGGACAAGTTCCTAATATCCAGTAGTCGAGTTCCAACACAAAGTTGCCTCACCCTTGTGGTGAAGGCATACATTTTTATTATAAGAAACCTTTCTTTTGTTCTTATTTTTATTTAGATGATATTCAATTTCTTTATGAATGCAAAGAGGAATTTGTTAACAAGGTCATGACTCTTGTTTCCAAACTACTTTTGCATAACACAAAACTTTTGAATTTCACACGGTTTCTAGAGAAGTTAATAAGAACATATACTTGATATGTGAATCCTTCTCCAAATCCATTTGGTGGCATTTCTTTCTTTCTCTCTTGTCCTCTTTGTCTTGCAGGAATATATTTGAGAAGATTGAGAGATAAGAAGATCAAGATGACCAAGATAATGATGAGAAGATCAAGATTTAGCTTTAAGATCCTTTTTATTCATTTGTAATGATCTTTTCATTTGGATGAGATATGTACATATTCTATAAATGATGTAATATGAGTTACCCTTTCAATTTCATTTCCGAGAATTTGTGAAGTAACACATTTGTGATTTATGTATCTATTTGTACTTGGACATTTGGACTTTGAAGTTTGTAATTGAGATGAGTGTAATGAGGAGATGATAATATGTGTAAAAGATGATGATTTGAGATGAGGTATTGTGGGAATGAGATGAGATCTTGGTTCTTATGTGATGATATGTGCTTGAATGATGTATTGTGATGATAAGAGATATATAATGATGTTTTATGATGAAATGTTCAATTGATTTGATTATAACTTGTCATTTTATCCAATTGTGTTCAAATGTGACGAGAATTAGGAAAGGCCATGTCCAATTCTCGCGTGACTCGACAGATGCTCCTAATTTCTATAAAGATCATGTCGAAGTTCCTAGCACTCAACATGATGATCTAAACCCTAATTCATTGAGTCGAGAGAAACATCGATCACTTTGCATTGTTTGATTTAACGTGCCAAAATTTCCCGTATTTTCAGATGCATGCTATGCAAATGCACAAATCATATTTCTACCCTTCCGACTCTCTAAACTATGGGGTATTACACACTGTTTAGGTGAGACTGAAAGTATATATTTAGATAACAAGAATGTGTACCCGGGGCATCGTCAATTTCTTCCAAACAAGCATCCCTCAAGAAAGAAAGGCAAGCATTTCAAAGGTGAGGCAGATCCCCGGATGAAGCCTACCCGCCCTACTGGGGATGTTATATATGATATGGTCAAGAATTTAAAAGTAATGTTTGGAAAAGGTCTTGCCGAATGACGCTGACGGATACATACCCATGTGGAAGAAGAAATACGTATTTTGGGAGCTACCCTATTGGAAAATCCTAGAGGTTCACTCTGCAATCGACGTGATGCACGTGACAAAAAATCTTTGCGTGAACCTGCTATACTTCTTGGGCATGTATGGGAAGACGAAAGATACACCGGAATCACGGCAGGACCATCAACGTATGCACGAATGAGATGACCACCTAAATCCAGAGAAGTATCAAGGTCCTGCTAGCTACGCTCTTACCAAAGAAGAGAAGGAGATCTTTTTTGAAGTCCTGAGCAGTATCAAGGTCCCGTTTGTCTTCTCGTCAAATATAAAGAGAATAATAAACATGACAGAGAAAAAGTTCCAAAACCTAAAGTCTCATGACTGCCACGTGATTATGACACAATTACTTCCGGTTGCATTGAGGGGGCTTCTACCGGAAAATGTTCGAGTACCCATTGTGAAGCTATGTGCATTCCTCAATGCAATTTCTCAGAAGGTGATCAATCCAGAAACTCTACCAAGTTTAAAGAAGGATGTGGTCCAATGTCTTGTCAGCTTCGAGTTGGTGTTCCCACCATCCTTCTTCAATATTATGACGCACCTCATAGTTCACCTAGTCGAAGAGATTTCCGTTCTCGGTCCTGTATTTCTACACAACATGTTCCCCTTTAAGAGGTTCATGGGAGTCTTAAAGAAATACGTTCAAAACCATGATAGGCCAGAAGGAAGCATCTCCAAGGGCTATGGAACAGAGGAGGTCATTGAGTTTTGTGTTGACTTTATTCCTGACCTTAATCCGATCGGTGTTCCCCAATCGCGCCATGAGGGGAGACTGCGTGGAAAAGGCACACTAGGAAAGAAAGCAATAATATGTATGGACGGGCATTCTTTCACTCAAGCACAACACGGTTCTACATAATTCTAGCTTGGTGACTCCGTGTATCGAGGAACACAAAAATATTTTACGCTCCAAATACCCGGAGCAGCCTGAAGATTGGATTGATGGAGAACACGTGAAGACTTTCGGCGGTTGGTTGCAAACACGTCTCATTAATGACACCGCTGTTGGAGAACAGCTATACTTGTTGGCCAAGTCACCATCTTCCACTATATTGACTTTTCAAGGTTACGAGATAAATGAGAATACATTTTACATGGCCGACCAAGATAAAAAGAGCACCAGCCAAAACAGTGGTGTTCGCCTTGATGCAACAAACAACAATGGGTAAAAAGACACATATTATGGTTACATAGAGCAGATATGGGAACTTGACTATGGACCTTCTTTTAAGGTCCCTTTGTTCTGGTGCAAATGGTTCAACCTAAAAGGCGGGGTACAGGTAGATCCGCAGTACGGAATGACTACATGGATCTCAAGAATCTTGGGTACGACACCGAACCATTCGTCCTAGCCAGTGAAGTGGCTCAAGTTTTCTATGTGAAGGACATGTCTACCAAATCGAAGAAAAGAAAAGATAAGCAAGCGAATACATGTCTACCATACGATGAGCCGAAGCGCCACATAGTTATTTCAGGGAAAAGAAACATCGTGGGAGTGGAGGACAAGACAGACAGGTCAGAAGATTACAATAAGTTTCATGAAATTCCACCCTTCACGGTGAAAACTGACCCAAGCATCGTGTCAAATGATGAAGATTGTCCATGGTTATGGCGCAATCAGATGAAAGGGACACACACGAAGAAAAAGTATATACCACAACACTAGAGACGGATGTTGGTGGTCATGTGTAATAATGTATTACACATTTTATTTAACTATGTTCTGAAAACGGTGGCTCAAAAAAGTTGGAACAAAACATACGGTTTCCCCTGCATACAGCCCGACGGTGGCTCGTGAGTGCCCGCATATCAAATGCACCGTCGGACGTATGCAGGGAATCCGAATGCTTTGTATACCAAATGAACTACAATATGAGTACACACTGAGTGCCGAACATGTCCGGGAGGTGGGCTATATATAGGGTCGTGTGGCTTACGAAGTGGTCGTGATAGTACTGATCCAACAGCTCACAAGCCCTCAAAAGAAACACACCCCTCATCCAACGGCTCACAAGCGCTTGAAAGAAACACACGATTGTGTGCTTCTTTAGTCCCGGTTGGCGGTCACGACTCGTGTCAGTCACGTGTCCTCCCCCAGCGCTGCCTAGCCACGTGTCCTCCCCTAGCGCTGCCCTGGCCAAGTGTGCATCGTCTCCACGAGATGGATCCACCACGCCTGTCATGGGTTAATCTCGGCAAATGTCATTGCAGAGTGGGATTGCGCGAGTCAAGCGTCTCCGAGATTAAGATCACAGGGCAGATGTCACAATTATAGTACAACATTTTATTTACCTGTGTAAATCAAATAGATATAAAAGAAAAAAGAACTAAAGATATTTGATTTTTACAAAAAATACAATTATATCAAATATAGGTATGAGTTTTACAAATAAAAAGGAAATCAAAGATATTTTATAATTTTTATTAAAATGGACAATTAAAAAATGTAAATCAAATAGCTATAGAAGAAAAATAAAAAAGAAACAGAAACTACAAAAAGGTAAATCAGAAAAAGAAGAAGGAAAAGCCCATTAGTCTCGGTTCGTGTCTAGAACCGTGACTAATGTGGGCTTCGCACGCGAAATTCAGCGGGCGGCCCAAATTTTGAGCTTTAGTCCCGGTTCAATACACGAACCGAGACTAAAGTATCTTTAGTCTCGGGTCGAGCCACGAGCCGGGACTAAAGCTCAGTTTCGCTGCAGTTAGTGCGGTTCGCGACCAAATCGAAGCCAAAATCCCCTCTTTTTCCGCTCGCTCCCCTTCTGCCCCCGCCGCCCCCGCTCACCGCCGGCAGCCCTGCCTCGACGCCGGCCAGCCCACCTTGTCCCCTCTACGCCCACCGGCGCCCCAGCCCACCTGGCTCCCTCCGCCCCTCGATTCCCCTCCCCCCAAACCCTAGGTGCTGCCGCCGCCGCCGGCTTGAACTCCATCGTAGAACCGCCACGCTCTGGGGACGGAGGACCTCGTCCGCTGCAGATCAAGACAAGGATTTCTTGCTGCCGTCGCCGGCCTTCTCCCCTAGTTGCTGGTGGCAGTCGCACGAGATGCACATCTTCCCTTGCTCTGCATCAGGTACCCACCACCGTCCTGCCCCTCGCCTGCTCTTGCTCTCTGTTGGATTACTAGTGCTCTTGCTCACCGTGGAGTCAAGGAGGAAGAAACGAGCGGCCGATGTATTTTGATCTTGCGTGCATGCCATGAGGTTGCAGGTTCTGCTCCTGCACACGCACAAGGGAGCCATCGATGTGCTTTGTTCTTTGTTTTTTATGGTTCGATATCAAGTGGAGTTCTTGAGTACTGCTTGTGCAAGCACTGTCATTTGTTCTTATTGTTGTAGTGTTCTTTAGCATGAACTGAACTTGCTGTACTGAATTTCACTTGGAGTAGCAAATGCTTGCAGTGGTATTGCACACTAAATATCGGTGCTCTCTGATTGTGCTCTTGCAGTGGAGTAGTGTAGTGCATGACAAGCATTTGGTTCAGTTTTAGAGAACATGATAGCTACTTAAACAATTTTTGTTTGCTTGCACTTGAGTACTCCAGCAAATATATCTTCCTATTCCTGAATTTTACTTGACATTTCTTTTCTGAAATCTGTTGTGTCAAGGAGTGCAAGCTTGCTGAATGATGTCCTGAATGAATTTGCTTCCTTTTACTGAATAGTGTCCCATGCATTCTTTTATTTCCGAGTTTATATGATTTGTCATAGTTACTTGTCCAACTTTCCCTAAATAAATGCTCATAAAGAAAACTTCAACCAAAAACTAATACTTGTGCGTACAAAGGAAAGTGCTCATTAATTATATATTCAAGTGCTAATGTTTTTACCTTTTTTACATATCCGTTTTGTAGTTAAGCTATGAACCCCTATGACAGAGACGACGGTGAAGAACATCTATATCATATAATTCATGGAGAAGATGCCGGCCGTGGAGAAGATGCCGGCCGTGGAGAAGATGTCGACCGTGGGGAAGCTGAAGAAGATTTCGGCTCACAATTCTTGAACGACTACGGTGATGGAGTTGAGCAAGAACAAAGAGACCAAGGGCCCTCCGGATCACTAGATGGAGAACAAGCTGTAATAAATTCCGGTGTGGTATATATATTAAGACTTTATTGATCACGTGATGGAGTTGATTTCTGTTCCACTTATTAACGAATCTTTTTTCTTTTAGCCCTCGGGATCGAGCCAATCATCTAAAAGGCCACGAGGCCTGAGCAGAAAGTTGGGCGATCATATAAGTTTAGTGATCGAGAAAGTTGGTGTAGATGGCGAACCGCTTCAGCCCAAAGAGAACATACCAAAATTTATAAATCAATGTGGAGTTATTGTTAGAGACAATATCGTGATCAGCACTCGAGAATGGCATAAGCCAAAGGACGACGATGGATCAGTTAGTTATGTCGACGATAGATCCAAAGATGATCTTTTTGATAAGCTCATGACATCTTTCAATCTACCGTCACTTCCGTCCGATATTGAGGAGAAGAAAATGAAGGAGAAAGTCAAGGAGTGGGCTCTTAAGAAGATGGCCACACCATTCCAGACCTTCAAGAAAAATATATGGAATACTTATAAGAAGAATAAAAAAGCCCCAAGTTTCACCGGAACACTAGAGAAGCACAATTATCACTGGGCCGCATTTAAGGCATACAAGGAATCGTCTGAAGCTCTGGAAAGTTCGGCAAAAAATAAGATAAATGCTTCGAAGAAGGAATATCACCATATTCTGGGGCCAGGTGGCTACGTGACTGCCGCGCCTAAGTGGGAAAAAAGAGACGCCGACCTGATTGCTAAAGGGATCATTCCAGAAACGAAGGATTTTTCCGAGAGGTCCAAGCGCTGGTTGTACGGGCATGGGTCAATGTTGGACCCAGAAACAGGGAAGCTTGTTGCAAGGGAAAAAATAAGAAACAAATTGAGGATGTCACCAAAGAGCTTGTTAAAGCAATAGGAAAAGTTCGAGATGGAACTTTAAAGCCAGACAGAGAGAACGATGAGCTGTCATTCACCCTCAAGAATCCTGAAAAAAAGGATGAACACGAGGCTATGGCCCGGTTATCCATGGAAGAAAGGGTTTCCGGAGTGCATTGGCAGTTATAGAAGCCGTGAGAGGAAAAATAAGGTGGAAGCAGACCGGATCCAACGGATAGAATCACAACTAGAGGAATTGCAACGCATTGTCATTAGGCAGCAGGAGCACCAGGAGGAACCCTGAACTTCTCCCAGTATTGTCCCCCCATCACGTGGGAAAAGCAGCGTGGGTTCCACGGCGTTCCTGGATGATGAACCACAGGCTCACTGCCCCGTGGATGATATCACGGAGAAGACACCATGTGATCTACATCAGTCAATGAAGAACATATCCTTCAAGGTGGCGGTCGGCTATGCTTTACCTAACCAGCCTGGAGCAAGCTTCCATCGCAGTGAGATTCCAGGTGGCTTTGCTCGTGTTGGGGTGGATGAAGTTCTGCCGGGATTTCAGACACTTGAGCTTGACAAAGCTGGAGGTGACGGGGAGACGAAACTGGGAGAAGTCAAGGGTGGTATAATTCTATGGAAAAAGGAATACATCGTGTTTGCGGACTCCACCCCTCCACGGACTCCTGCTTGTACCAATCAGCAAAGTCCACCCCTCCCCGAGAGGGACCCAAGCACGATCCATCTCAATCTCTGGTGTATCAACCGTCTTGACGGACTCCTCCTCGTAGCAAACAACCTCAGGAGAGACCACCCCTCCCCGAGATGGAGCCCATTAAGTGGACGAAGCGGAAGCCCATCCGTTCGCCTGTTAAGAGGGCACGGAAAAAGAAGGCAAAAGAGAGGACTCCTGAGAAGTTACCTTATGGAAGGACTGTCGAGGAAAACACCACGTGGGTGGCTGCCGATACCAAAAGAGAACTTGCACCGAAAATGCCCGAGCCAAGCTTTACATCCAAGATACCTGTGGACAACATTGAGCGCTGCATTCAGAACTTATATAACCCAGAACCAAAGCCGCCAACAGACTATGAGCGCTTGATGCATGTAAAATGCATACATGAACTTTGCATTATATTACTTATATTTCAATCATATTTGCATCATATAAGGGTTATATCATTGTTTTATATTGATTTTTGGGAATATTTCATAGTTTCCCTATTTTTCTGGAATTAACCCTGCACAGGCAGAAAACCCTATTTTCTATGTTTTGATGTTTCAGGAACCCAAACGACGTCCAAATGACCTAATAATTTACGAGGATCAGTTTTTGAAAGGAACAAAGCGTGGGAGCGAAGGAAGCGAACAAACGGAGGCCCGATGGCCACAAGAGGGTGGCCCACGCGGCCAGATTCTTTGGCCGCGTGGGACCCACCATCTGGGGCCTTGGAGCTCCGTTGTTGTTGATCTTTTTTCCCGAGCCTCCGTCTTGACCTAAAAATGACTATAAAAATAGTCCCCGACGCGCTTCGGAAAGGAGCGTCACGGAAACACAAAACCACGAAACAGAAGACCTGGAGCTGCAGATTGGAGGGGGAAAACTCCGGCGGGGCGCTGCCGGGTGGTCTCCATCTTCTCCAACATCTCCACCTTCATGACCATGATGAAGGGGGAGTAGTCCACCCCCTAGACTTTGGGTTTGTGGTCGTAACTTGATCTAATCTCTCTATGTATGATCATTGTTGAAGTCCATATGATGTGCCTTGCATAAGTATGGATCTATCTATCTAATTCCTCTGGTGGATATTGTGGTATGAGATGATATTTGTTATGCATTTACCGTTGTGTTGGAGCTTTTATGACTTGTCATACTTTGGAGATATTCTATGATGCATGTGATGGTTTGATTTATGCATAATGCCTTGTTTATCCATGTCATGAGGTGATTGACACCACCAAGTGTAGATAGATGAGAGAGATGTGGTCATGCACACGAAATATGAATCATTGCACTAGTGTTTAGAATATTCTCCATTAAGAAGTATGATGTATGTAGGTACGGGATGTCCGGGATGGCCGATGTGACAACGGCATATGTATTGAGTGACACAATACCGTCCAACATCCTTTATCTGGGGCTAAAAAGGAAGAAGTATGATGTGGGAGTGACAACAAACCATGCTAGCCTTACGAGGGTGACCCTAGCAACACAAATGATTGCTTTCTTTCAACTATGTGTCTTAGGATATGTAGCCGTCATAGAAGTTACCATTAAAGCATAACAATTGTGTGTACTTTTTTATCTATAACATGATAATCACCATAGATGGGAGAGAGAGGATTAAGTGAACCCATGAACCCACGTCTATTGTTCCTATAAGAGAAAACCTTTGTCTTGTCCTCTTGCATTGAAGAGGATTGGGACACTTTTACATTCTTGTTTTGTTACATTAAACTTCCATCCATTAAATCAACCATCTTGTTCTTTAAACTTGTTTAGTGCATAATCAACTAAAACTTTTGACACTTTAGTTGTAGGGAATAGATAACTTTTCCTTCTTACTCCTGCGGATCGATACCTTACTTCCACATTGAGAGGTGCTACAGTGATCCCCTACTCTTGGGGGTTATCAGCGCTCTATTGACAAGTCATATAGCTCACTGGGGTCAAAGAGTAAATGCGGGAAAAAAGTTGCCCAGCTCGGAGAACAGGAAGTACAATCAGTCCCCCCGCTCAAGGTGTTTACCGACAAGCAGAACTACAATACTGGTCACAATGTTGCTCCTCAAGTCATAGGCGACTCAGGTCACCCCATTGTTGAGATGGCATATAAATATGTTTACGGGAAGCCTTTGGTCAGAGATGAGGAGGCCGAGGGTCTAACAACACAATTGCGAATATTGCATGACTGGTAAAGCAAGCCGCAAAGGAAGGAAAAATTTATATCAGGGCGCGAGTTAAGGAAGAGCACTACTTCCAAGAATACGGTGTGCATATTGATTTTCCCGGGCCTTTTCAGTTATACAATCTCCGGGAACTCAAAAAATCTCTCGTCAGTTGCTTTGTCTGTAAGTGATTTATTTCTGTAACTTATGTCTTTAGCTCAGCTCGTTCATTGCCAGCAATTATCCTCACGATATTCTTTTGTGCGCTATTATGCAGAATGAAGATTCTCGAATGCAAAAAGGAATCAATCTGGGATATTGGGTTCATTGACCCAGATAAAGTTCATGAAGTCACCGTACAAAAGCACCTCGAGGACACAGAGGCACTTTTGCTACTGTTTTTTAAGCGACAACATACCAAAAAGGAAATACTTTTTCCTTACAACTTCAAGTGAGTGTTATTGTCTTGTACACATTCTTTTTTGCCCCCAGATGTTAAGTGTAATTGATGAGTTATGCATGATAAACGTGCGCAGGTTCCACTTTATTCTGCTAGTCATTAAATTGACATCGGGGAAGTTGAAGTCCTGGACTCATTAAGGAAAAAGCCTATAGAATTTGCGAGCCTGTATTATATGATCCAGAGGTAATTTCAATCTCAATATATCGGTCTCTTTCGTTCATTTTCTGATATCAAGTAATCTTTAATTATTTTATTCATTTTGTTTATCGGGCAGGGTTTGGAAACGGTTCATCAAGGAAGAACCCGGTGTATGGAAAGAGAAGCTAGATTTTTGTCTGAACAAGGTAAGTAGTACTACCTAGGTCCGCGCATCTCTTTAATTCTAGTTTCAGTACCATTGGCATGCTTGATTATTTTTTGATTGAATTTTATTCTAGTATAGTGGTGCCTCGTATAGCCAGCGGGGTCTAATTTATGTGCATACTACGTTTGCGAGAACATTCACATGAAGACCAGTGAGAGAATCAATAATCAAAGAAATAAAGAAGTATGTAAACATTTTCCACAATTTTATTTTGTTACCATCAATTGTGTGTTGTGTTTCACTCGTAATTGTTTTGATCTGCTTCTTAAGAGGAACGCGCTCGTACCACAGGTCCGCCTAAAAGCAATTGCGGAGGAATTGGCGGGATTTCTCCTTAGGGAGGTCATACCTGAAACAGGACAATACCACTATACGGAAGAATAATATGCCTCCATGTACTAGCTAGTGATCTCCATATGAAATTAAGTAGATATATGTACCAAATTGTATGTGTTATGTATATGCACCAACGTACGTACGTGATCTTCATGTACTACTTTATGGGTACGAAAATTTGTTTTTGGCGCATCGACGTGATCTCCGCAAACCCCTTCTAAACACAAAATCAGAAACCTTAAACCCCTCCTAAGCCACCCTGAAAAATAATCGAAAATAAAACAAAATTGCACAAACATTTGGTCCCGGTTCATGTTACGAACAACACGAACCGGGACTAAAGATCCCCAGACACGCGCGCTCTGCACAACCACATGGGAGGGACTTTAATCCCGGTTCGTAACAAACCGAGACTGGCCAACTGGGACTAAAGGCCCTTACGAACCGGGACTAAAGCCCTCTTTTCCACTAGTGTTCGCTGCATCTATGTATATATACAAGCATTATGAAAAACTGATATCCCTTTCTCTACACCCTCTGCTCAAGAAGTCGCACACATCCACACATCCCATATTCAATCTGCAAAGAGACAAGTTGATCAATAATGGTTTAAACAGAAACCAACAATTTGCAAGACACGGATAAAGTACATAGAGATTCCGTGATCTTTTTAGTCGATCTCATGAACCATCTCATGAAAACAATGCAAGACCACTCTTAAAAAAATTAAACCACTATTAAAAAAAACCCAAGTTCACTTGCCTGAGCTCACTTGGTCAAGTGATGCTGAAGAAGAAACCCCTTTTCCAATAGTAAAGGGATAATAAACTACACAAATAGAAACAAATGCGTTAAGAAAAATGTTATGTATTCACCAAAGTAGTGTCTAGTCTATCATATACTTGAAGCAGGAAAATATCCACAGATTGTGTATTGTACCAATAAGACTCTAAGTACTCTAAAATCATATTGCATGATACACATAAGATTCAAATTTGTATAAAAAAAGGAGTGAATACACATAGATGGTTAATTTAAATAGCACACTATCCGGAAGGACAAAAAAAAGGTTGAAGGGAGATGCATACCCCTTTGAATGTCTTCTTTTTCTTCAGATAAATCTACAACCAATGTCTTGTTGTTTCTGAGACCTTTGCGCGGATGAAATACCTTGACCTGATAGAGTCAAACACAATAGAGTTCTTAGCACAGAAAGTTTACCAATCATGTTTTCTTACAAAAGAATGAATTGGCACCTAATACATAACAAATACCAGAATATCCACTTTGGATTTATGGTCATTTCCTCTCTCTAAATGGTTCTCGCATGTGCTTAGCAACATGTTCTCAAACTGATAATAACAAGAAAAGTTAGTATAAAACAACAGTGCAACATGAATAGGACTAATTCTTGCATTCAACCTAATATAATAAATTGATAGTACACAAACCTCCAATGTATTACAAATGCCTTCTCCATTGAAGCATTCAACAACATCACCGACTCGTATCCCAAGTTGTTCCGCATGACTTCCTTTAGATACCTAAAGTTTAATTGCAAATAACTACAATTAATATGCACACAAAATAGCTTCAAGAAAGATAACATAGTAGTCACTAACGAGAAAAACTAGACATCACACACCTCTTTCACAATTAGACCTTCATCAACATTACACTTCACCGATATCTTCTCAGCGAAGCAAGGTCTAGACGTCTGATGGAGAAAAGACGCAATCCAATGTGGGGTCGAGGGATGCATCTACGCAAAATAAGCATTTTACTTTGGTACTCCATCTATGTATGCAATGCCCACTTCATATTTCAAGGATAAATTTGGATAATAATTTGAACTTCCAACAATATGCTTTTGCTGACATATAAGTCATATTTTGTTAGTCAAAATATTAGTGAAAATTGGGCTTCGAGTACAAAGTGGCGTTGTATACAAAGACGGAAGGAGTAATATTAATTAAATGGCCCGGAGAGAATGTATTGACTATGTTTTACTTTAAAATATACATTATAATAAAACTGAGACTAATCAATCCTAAAGAAGTTTAGGAGACAAATGGTGTCCATCACTCTGTTACCCACAAAATAAATATTACAAAAAGTTTTGCAATTTTACTTCTAGTCATTCGCGCTCCTTGGCCCACCTCAAGGTCCATGTACGTGGACCACCCCTAACCTCACTTGTACACATTTTTAATTGCTAATAGTTTTTATAACTATATAAAATAAGGTGTACTATAAACATTAAGATAATGGAAGGCACATATATTTATTTCCATGAGTATTTAGTTGAAGGAAGAGATAGTTAGGATATAAATACAGTAAAAATACATATAGAATCCAAGAAATGTATCAGCATGATAAATGACAATGACATGAAAAATCATTTATAGTTAATATATTTACATCTGATAAAACCAAAATAAGCTATACAACAAGATTAGTTTTGTAATACGACAACGAAGTACGTACCGAAATTTCCTCCATAGACGCAAACACTTAAGTAATATAGAAGAAAGCATAGCAGATCCTTGTGAAGTGATTATTCCCACAACATTTCCATCAAAGTCAATGACCGGCCCTCCTTTGCTATACTACAATATTCATATATTTTTTTATAATTTGTTCATTAAAATATTTTAAAATAGAAATCAGGCAATACAAGTAAAATAGGAGAATGATGCATATAAATAAAAGGAAGTGTACCTCAAAATCTTCAAGTCCACCTAGAACATCCATGTATGATATCCATCATAGAACATTGGGTTCGGATTTCCACTCTACCATGCCCTATTCTTAGGTATGAATGTTCGTCTCTTCCTAGTTCAAAAATCTCTTGACCACATTG
Organism: Poa pratensis; assembly: GCA_947311845.1. Taxonomy (NCBI): domain Eukaryota; kingdom Viridiplantae; phylum Streptophyta; class Magnoliopsida; order Poales; family Poaceae; genus Poa; species Poa pratensis. Next base: position 69,655,454 of record CAMZMU010000027.1, on the reverse strand, counting down.
TACTTCGTCAATAAAAGAGGGTAGATGAACATGTTGGTCCATAGTAACCCTAAATAAAGCAAGATTATAATGCTTTTGGTAGTAGAGAAAGTGGGCCTCTACAGCTGTGTCATCCCGCAAATGAACAATAACCTGAAATAACAGTTGTAAGATGAAAGAGGAACTTTAGCAACCCAATGCCATAGGAGCTCTATTTTGTAGCATCCAGTTTTGCTCGGTGGTCCAAATACAAGTTTTTCACTAAAAATAATGATGAGTGGACTTCCTTCCTTATTTTGAATTCGTATTCGCACTCACAAATAAAATTCATCATAGATATACATATGAATTCCACAAACTCACAACACTAGTACAAATTTGCATGTTGTTTATTAAAATATCCGGTAGAATTTCACTACCCGCTTAATTAATATTGGACTATTGGCACCTCAATGAATGACGAGTGTTGCCAACGTAATTTGTCACATGTATTCAAACATATGCATCAAGTTTTTTCTTCCGTATTTTGGTTGTATTCTCTTTGTGTGGTAAACTATATTTTCTTATTTACTATAATAGTCACTACGGTTCAGATTTTGGTAGCGCCTGTCACCATGTCCATAAATTAACATCAATATTTGGAAGTACTACTTAAGTAACCGAGGTGCAATACTAGCCTGCCACCCAGCACGTCAAAAAAAAAAACCTGCCACCCAGCACCTACGTACTTTCACAAATACTAGTACGCATACATGAATAAACATATAGAGTTTCACACAAGTCATCCATATGTACTCCCTCCGTCCAAAAATAAGTGTCAAAAGTTTGTCCAAAAGTGAATGTATCTGTATATGAAACATGTCTAGATATATCCACTTTTAAACAAACTTAAGACACTTATTTTGGAACGGAGGGAGTATCTTTTAACACGGGCTGAATTGAAAAGGTGCCATTTATGATTCTTAGGTACTCACCTCAGCATCATGAGCATAAACTCTTTTGAGAATGGACGATGGGTGGTATTTAAAAACTAAATCCGCCGTCATCAAAACAATGACAGTTTTTTGCTCCTCATCCCAGTCGATCCAGAAACTAGAGCACCGCCGTTCTATTAGCTCGCCGCCTAACAACCCATGCATGTGAATATTAGTAAAAGAAAAAAACAGACATATATTTTCTGCTCTCCTAAATAAAGAGAGAGAGAATTTTTATTTCATACCCGCAGAAGATGAAACCCAACAACAAATTTAGCGGCGCCAAGCACCACCCTTCTTTCAGGCTCGCGGATTAGAAGAGGTTTTGGAACCTTGCCATGGCGATTGGAGGGTTTGTAGTCATCGAGCGTCGGCAGTTTCTTCTGGCGAGCTGCACGAAGATCATCACACGCAAGTTAACAAGTTTACGGGATAAATATAAAAAACCGGCGGGACCCGTGGTTCTTCCGAATAATAGGGCATTCTTTTCCTTTAGTGGGGCTTGGGCGGGTTGTGGTGTCTTGTGCGCCTGTGGTGGTTGCATGTAGCATGTAGGGCTGTAGGCCAGAGATAGTTTGGTGGCATAGGTTCTAGTTTTTTTCGTGGTCTAGTCTCTAGTGTTTGACCTATTCTTAGGCTTGTAGTAAATACTTTGTTTCTATCGATGGCTTAATTTGTGCTTTCTTCAAAGAAAAAACAACACATTGCCATATGCAAAATTCGGGAGAGGAACTTTATAATTAACATGATGAAGGTGAATTTATCAGTGATCAAGGTGGGGAGCAAACCTCTCTTCTCCTTGTATCTGGCTTCGACGTGTCTAAAAGCCTTCACGTAGGCGGGATCGTATTGAAACCTATACCCGTCGGACTCGACGGCGAGCGGAGCGGAGAGCTGGGCGCCGAGGAGACCACCTCGTCGTCTTCCTCCTCGGCGACATAATCATCATCCTTCATCTTCTCCTCCTCTTCGGAGACATCTTCCTCCTTCTTCTTGGCGTGGTCCGTCTCCTCCTCGTCCCCGCGGATCCACTCATCGACCCAGGACTTCTTCTCTTCCTCGGAACGATCCTTCGCTGCCCTGGTCCTTGGTCTTCTCCTCTTCTTGGATCGACCCAGGGTTGTTGTGGCGTATCCATGGTATCCTTATCTCGGAGTTGCTGGGTCGGTTGATGTTCCGGCGACTCCGGCCGCCGTCGTCTTGCCTCGATCCGTCCATCCTGAGGCCGATCTCTCTCGTCGCCCTCCGAAAGAAAAGAAGACAAAGGACGTAGAGGCTCGGAGCGTTAGTTGAATTCGGCCTGAAGTAAGGGACACACTTGTTTCTCACGGCCCAGGTGCAGCCCAGTTTGCAGTCTGCGCGCAGTATCCTTTTCAGCCTCAGATACCCCTAAAAAAACTTTTCAGCCTCAGATCCAAATATATGAGCAGAGCAATAATACCCTAGACATAAATTTGGTATAATTTCACCCTAAAAAAAAGATATCAGAGCTGATGTGGCATATGCTCAGATTTGTTCTGAATCCAGGAAACGCTGACTAGGACTTTGACCTGTGTTTGACCAAGCAGACAGCGACGGAGCCAGGATTTGAACATAGGGGGGCGAAGCGATGACGGTCGCAAGCAAACTATCGTATATGAAGATATCAAGTCCAAAAGAAAATGGTATATTAGTGTATGTTTGGAAAAAACATTAGATTAATATAAGTTATCTCAAACATTAACATGGATAATCAAGCAAAACCGAAAAAGTACAGCTTGTTATTTCAGATATTGCTCTACTAGTGACATTGTTGGATCTGGATTTTTTAGACCAGATTCTAGATCTAAATAACTAGCGTGAAAAGTAATCTATCATTTCATTTTCTTTGTTTCTAACTAAACATGGTATAGGAAAACTAAAATGCATCAGATAAGCAGAACGTACATGAAGTATCGTGTACCTTACAAATAATCATGTGGTGAATTTGAGGGACGGTGATGCCGATGCACGGCAAGGCAAGTAGGCAACGACGATCAGTAGTAGCGGCCGACGGCAAGTGAGCAACGACGACCAGCGCGACCACCGTATTTGCCGCTAGTCGTCTGTACAAGCCATTAGGGTAGAGTATACACGTAACCGTGTTTGCGATGGGAAACAGCACCATGGCGGCGATCTAGATCGATCATCTAACCGACGGAGGGCAGAGTATACAAGGGAACAAGACGTACTAAACATGGGCATCAGGCGGTTGGGCTTTTGCTATGTTGGGCTTCACTGCGTACGTAGTACTACATGGTCGGATTGCAGCTATATTTGGGCTTAATTAAGTACTGATTACTAATTATTAAGGTCCATTAGCTGGTATACTTAGCGTATATACTACTGGTACGTGACATAATATGTTGGGGGGGACGAACCATTGGGGGGGGGGGGGGGGGGGGGGGGGGGGGGGGGGCCTTCATTGCTACTCCAATGACGTGAAGTGTCCAACAAAGAAGAAAACGACCAGGCTACAACCATGTCAGCTCAGTCAAAACGTTCATCACAATAGCGCCTAAATATATGCCATGTGATCTCGAAATACCACCAACAGGGGTGATTCACTGGTATCGTACATTTTATTTCAGGCCCTGTTCGTTTAATCCATTGCCCAAGTGTGACCTCTTGCTAATTCGTGCAGCTCTCTTTCACTGTATAAAACGAGGCATGCAGCAAAATCACAATGCATTTGTAAAATAAGCAACGCAGGATATATTTATTAACATTGGCAATGCACACCCATTAAGCTAGTAGTACTAGAAATTCGGCCACGATATGCGTTAGATATTTAAGGATACTAAAATATACATGTGTGCATGTATATACACTATAAGGATCAGATATTTAAGGATACTAAAGTATACATGTGCGCTACAGTGTAATTCATGCAAGGATTACAAGTTAATCTATAAAGGCATGCAACTTCCCTTTATTGTCTTTCTCGGATTTAAATAGAATCGACCGAAATAATGATTCTTCCAAGGGCGTATACGAAAATGAATATAATCACAAATTCTGCAAGAAATAAGATTTATAATTAGTTTAGTTCTATTTATCAATGACAAAGTTAGAACCGTGTAAGAAATAACATCACGTCCATTCAATCAATTATAAAAATGTATAAAATATTAGTATAAATGCAATATATTTAAAGCAATGGATTTTAATTACAGCAAAGTATCATAAGGTTCGGAGAAGATTCAAGTAAATTCTGGATATCAATGTTAAGTTCGGTTCAAATAAGCAGAGGTTCAAATGATTTTTTCAAATATGTATTTGCTTATATTTTCCCCGTCGCATTCAAACAATATGAACTTTTGCTGAGTAACATTTTAGAAATCTAATTAGAAGAATAATATCATATATAGTACCATAGTACTGAATTAAAAATAAGTAATTTACATCAACAGATAGCAATTTACTTCCACATGTAAATCTCTGATAATTAGAAGAATGATATCCATTTCGTGTTTTCTCAAGATGCTCATCCACATGTAAATCTCTGATAATTGTTTGGAACACTCAAAAGCTGATTGGAAATTGCCCTTGCTAACAACTAAAAAATCCGCATCTTGGGTTCCCTCGACATGAAAAACTCTCTTACGAAAATTAATTGTAAGGCCCAATAGCTTCTCGAACACCGATAGTACTAAGTTTTTGGTTTTTAGCTTTTTGAACCCCGTGGTCCATAAAAAAATATCAGGTCGTCTGCATGTAAGGCCCGATAGATGCTCGAACACCGATAGTACTAAGGTTTGGGTTTTTATCTTTTTATTAAAGGCCATGGTACATAAAAAGAATCAAGTCGTCCGAATGTTGGTACTAAGTTTTGGGTTTTTATCTTTTTAAAGGCCATGGTACATAATAAGAACCAAGTCGTCCGAATGTTGAGGTACAGATAGTTTGTCATAGTTCATCCACTTGCTGTTGTTGGACTACCCACTCAATTTGACCATCTACCTTTCGCACGCTCAATCATGATGACCAATATATCAACAACTATATGAATAGTATGGCGTTAATGTGTCATCTTGTTTCCATTTTGTTGTCAAGTCTTTGTGAAGAAGGCACTCGCTTCGATTCTCATGTCAATCATGAACGAGCACAACGCCATGGTTTCTTGGCAACATTTTGACCATAACACAAGATCAGCCGCAAGCAAACGAAGGGGGCAGCAGGCAGAACACATGCTCAGGGGTTATAGACCATCTCGCGCTAGACACATATAAACACCTACAGATTACAGGCTTTAATTTACAACCAGGCAGCGACGAAGCCACACACAAACTGTGTAGTCACTTGACTACACAGTTTTTTAGTATACAAGCAGAAATCGTGCAAAAAATAATTAAAAAATCGTATAATTTTTTTTCTTTTTCCATATGTCTCCCACAGGGGAGCCAAATTCCATTATCAAAAGACAACATAACAGGAATTCTTATTACAAAACGAGCTAAAAGAAAGCGAGAAAAACCGACAAAGACATCTAAGCAGCCTCCAAGATTCAACCTAATCCAGGAGCGAAAGCCTGATCTAAGAGAACCTATCCAACCACCGAACTGCAAAAAGCCACAACAGGGCATCCACAAGCTCCACCTATTTTCAGAGCAAATCATGCTCCAACAGATTACAAGTTTTTCAGAGGCCAACCACACCCACGCACAAAGCATGACATCCTCAATTATGCATCAGAAGCTTCCTTTGTTTGCCCACCATTTCTTCTACGAAACCCAATTTCCCTTCCAGTTATGCATCAGAAGCTTCGTCTTCATCATTATTAGCAGCATCCTCAACTCTTGTACCGCACCACTCGCCCTTGACATCAGTGCATGCGCAGCCAAAGCCACCTGCTGCAGGCGATTCGCGCCTTCTTCAAGCATCTTCTTGTCCTCTTCTTTCTGTAATCCTGCCAGTGACGCATAAAGACACACATGTAACAAACCAACTCTACAGGGGAGGAAATGAGCTTTCCTTCAAAACATGCACGATTACGAAGTTTCCAAATAGCCCAACAGAGGGAGGCAACACAGATAACATGCAGATTAGTACGAGAAGGTAATCGTTTAGCAATCCACCAAAAGTGATGAGTAAAGCATGTAGGTCTAGTGAAATCGCCTAGAGCTGTACTCACAGAACTCCAAACAAAAACAACAGCTGGACAATAAAAGAAAAGGTGTGAGATGGTTTCATCCTCCGGGCAGAACCTACAAGTATAGTTTCCAACCCATTTTCTTTTCTTCATGTTATCTTTTGTAGCGATGGTATTATGCCAGATGAGCCATAACCAAATCTTGATTTTCAACGGAAGTTTCGCTTTCCAGAAATGCCTAAAAGATCTATCAGTGCCACTCGATGAGAGTTTCTTGTACATAGTTTTAACTGAGAACTTCCATTCTTAGTGAGTTTCCACCTGGGACGATGTTTTCCATCACCCAAGGCTACAGCTAACAGCGAGCTCTTAAGGCTGCAGCCTGCCCTTGAGCAACAGGATCAAGCCACCTTCGAAACGTCATAGTCCAATTCCTATCAGACATCTCACGAACCGTAAGATCTTGCTGCTCGCACACATCAAACAGCTGAGGGAGGCTCTCAGAAAGAGGAGAGACACCAAGCCACGCATCATGCCAAAAACTTGTTTCATTCCCACCAATAACTACCATCTTCCTACCCTGCAAGTAATATTTTTTCACCTTTTGTAAATCTTTCCAAATGGGCGAATCACTTTGCCAGAATCTCACAGCCCATATGCCTTTATTGATTCCATACTTAGCACGAACAATCTCCTGCCACAACCATCCTCACTCTCCAATTTCCACCACCACTTGCACAACAAGGCAATATTAAGCAGTTTTAAATTTTTTATGCCCAGGCCACCTTTCTCTCTGGGTCTGCAAATGAATTGCCATTTCACCATATGATATTTCTTCTTTTCTCCAACATTTGCCCAGAAGAACTTCCAAATGATCTTAGTTAAGTTCTCCAGATTAGTATCATGCAAGAGATACATGGACATCATGTAAATCGGAACCCCACTGAGGGAGGACTGAATCAAAACAAATCTGCCACCAAATGACGAAGAATTTCCAACCCACCCATCAAGTTTTTTCTTGAGTTTGTCACACACAGGATCCAAATCAGAGACATGCAATCTTGAGCCACTCACAGGGACTCCCAGATATTTTATAGGCCAACAGCCAAGCTAGCAACCAAACATCTCAGCATAAAACAGACCCTTCTCACCATCCTCAATTACCATCATCACTTCGCTTTTATGAAAGTTTATCTTCAGACGGACATGGTCTCAAACATTTAGAGAATAAGCTTCAAATGAACGCTTGATTGACATCATCTTGAATTAAAAGTATAGTATCGTAAGTGTACTGTAGGATTGCAACCCCTTAGCAATTAAATGTGGCACCAAACCGACAACTAAACCGGTACCTTGAGCTTGCCTCACCATTTTTGCCAAGTTTTCAACTGCCATATTAAAGAGGAAGGGAGAGAAAGGATCACCTTGTCTCACCCCTCTATGGCTCGCAAAATCTTTCCCTCTACTATTGTTGATTTTCACACAGAGATATGACTACATTGATATGACTACACAGGCTCCAATTGACTACACAACATTAAACTGCTGGCACCGCCACTGCAACCAGGACTGCACATTTCAATTTACAGTCGAGTTGGCGCAACAACATCCACTAGAACTCGATAGCAGGGATAAGTTAAACATGCCACAATTGCGTCGGCACTGTACGTGTACACCGGCCGTCATCATCAGCTCCCCGACATGGGCATGAACCGCCCTAGGGCGTCATCCTTGAGCCACCTCGTCGAGTGGTTCTAAGGGCATCTCCAGTCGTTGTGCCCCCCCCCCCCCCCAGGCCGAAAAAACGGCGCTATTTTGGCCGGCCTGGGGGGAACGGCGCTATTCTGGGTCCTGGGGGGTGGCGATTCCCAGCCGTAAACCCAGGCCACCCCCCCCCCACCCAGCCGGCGGTTTTGGGCATATTTCACATAAATAAAGGCCGACACATTTTCACATACAAATGCACACATAAAAATAGTTTAACATACAAATTCACAGACAAATAAATAGTTCAACAATGCAAGCAAATAGAACAAATCAAACTAGGCATTGGCATTGCCATCATTGGCATTGCCATTGCCCTTGTGCTCTCACAAGTGCTGCACCAGATCATTCTGTAGAGCTAGATGTGCTGCAGGGTCTCGAATCTCCTGGCGCATAGCGAGGAAGGTTGTCCATGATGCCGGCACCTGGTGATCAACATCTGCAAGAGGACCCTGTCTGTAGTATGGCTCACCAGTCTCAGCCACTGGATTATCCCGCTCACTCTCAATGATCATGTTGTGCGAGATCACACAACATTGCATCACCTCCCACATGTTGGACTTCGACCAAGTAATAACTGGGTACCGGACAACAGCGAATCGAGACTGCAGCGCACCAAATGCCCGCTCAACATCCTTCCTGCAAGCCTCCTGGCACTTGGAAAACCAAGCTTTCGTGCTTCCTGGCACAGGACTGGAGATGCTCTTCACAAATGTTGACCACTTCGGGTAGATGCCATCTGCAAGGTAGTAGCCCTTTGTGTACGGGTGCCCATTGATCTCGTAGTTCACAGGGGGAGCATGACCTTCAACAAGCTCGGCAAAGACATCCGAGCACTGCAAGACATTGATGTCGTTGTGAGTTACTGGCATACCAAAGAAGGAATGCCAAATCCATAGATCATATGTAGCCACGGCCTCAAGAATCACCGAGCACTCTCCTTTGTGGCCCTTGTACATCGCTGCCAATCAAATGGACAGTTCTTCCATGCCCAATGCATGCAGTCGATACTACCAAGCATCCCAGAAAAGCCTCTTACTTCATTGCAAGCTAGGATGCGAGCAGTGTCTTCCGCATTGGGTGATCGCAAGTAGGTTGGCCAAAACACTGCAACCACTGGCCAACAGAACTAGTTCAAGCACTCAATGACTGTGGACTCAGACATGCGCAGATAGTCATCGTGTGCATCAGCGGGAGCACCGTATGCAAGCAACCTCATGGCCATCGTGCACTTCTGAATTGAGGTAAAGCCTATCGTGTCGGTGCAGTCCTTCTTCAATTTGAAGTAGGTGTCGAACTCCCGGATGGCATGCATGATGTTCAGGAAGAGCTTGCGGTTCATCCTGAAACGGCGCCGAAACACATGCTCGTCCTGCAGGGGATCATCGGCGAAGTAGTCGGAGTAGAGGATGCAGTACCCCTCGTAGCGCTGCCTCGGCTTGCTGCGGCGACCGTTCACCGAGCCACCACGCCACGGCTGGGCATCGTTGGCGAGCAGGCCGGAGAGGCAGCTCAGGATCACCAAGTGTTCTTCATAGTCGACGGCGGCTGCTCTTCCTCATCAAACAGCTCGGCGAGCATCTCCTCGGCGTCGGAGTCCATGGCAGGGTCGAACGAAACGCCGAACACATAGCGGGCGGGGTGGACGCGTTTCGCCCGGAGAATCGCCCTGGAGGCTAGATCGCGGCGGAGGGGAGTGGGCGGCGCCGGCGGCGTGGAGGGGCTAGACGGTGGTCTTTCCTAGCTGCTTGTGTGCGGCGGCGAAAGGAGGGGTGGTGCCAGCGGCGACATGGCGACGACGAGGTGGGCAGAGAAAAAGGCGAGTCAGGGTGGGGAAAATCAATGTTCAAGATATCGCTTATCGTTTACTGCTCGGTTGGCCTCAGATTAGAGATTAATCATTTATTGGCCGATTAATCGACTTTATCGGTCGCCTATTTGTCGGCTAGTTTTTTTTGTATATGTCAACTTCCGGCACTAAAAATTCTGAAATATGCTTTGCAAATATTACATTTTAGTATTGGATATAAGTGCTACATTGATTCCTTTCTTTTGAATCAACAAAATGGGCAAAATTTGAGCTATTGTAAAGTTTTACAAAACTATCATCCGATAAATCGGCTGCCAGGCGATAAATCGCCGATAAGTGGCAAAAATCGGCTGTCAGACCCAAAAATCGGCCCTAGCGATAAACTCGGCTGATATGCTACAATCTTATCGGTCACCCCACGATTCACGATAAATTGGCCGATGCTTTTCCTTCCGCCCCCCCCCCCCCCCCCAGGCGGAACCCAATGGGCTGGGTTCCACGTGGGAGCGCCGGCGCTAGTTTCCGCCGAAACGGTGCTATTTGGGCTCCGGGGGGGTCGACTGGGAGAAAAAACGGCGCTATTTGGCCCAAACGGCGCTATTTGGCCTCCTGGGGGGACGCTGGGGGGGGGGGGGGAGAGACGACTGGAGATGCCCTAACATGTTCAGCTGTACCAATGCAGTGTGACCTCTTGCTAATGCATGCAGCTCTCTTTCATTGTAAAAAAGGAGGCATGCAGCAAAATCCCAATGCATTATAAGCGATCAAGGATATGTGCACTAGAAAACTCGGTCACGATATGCATTAGATATTTAAGGATACTAAAATATACATGTGCACATGTATATACACTAGAATTCATCAAGAACCACAAGTTAATCTAAGTCATGCAATTTTTCCTTAATTGTATTTCTCACATTTAAATAGAATCAACTCAAATAATGATTCTTCCAAGGGCATGTACCAAAAATTAATATAATCACAAATTTTGCAAGAAAATATGACATACAATTTGTGTAGTTTTATGTATCAATGACAAAGGTAAGAACTGTGTAATAAATAACATCACATCCATTTAATCAGTTATACAAATGTATAAAAATTAGTATAAATACAATATATTTTAAACGGTGGACTTCCAGTACAGCAAATGATCACCTGTCAATTTGAAGACCCAATTAAATTCTGAGCAAAGAGCAATGTTTTCGGTTCAAATAAGCAGCGGTTCAAATGAACTTTCACGGAAGTACTTATTTAAAATTTCTCCGTCTCATTACAAATCTAATTTAGATTTATTCAATCATTTAGCATCTTTAGCATAATAAACAAGGTGGAAAAAATATCTATCCAAACATATTTAGCACAATAAACAAGGTGGAAAATATCATCTAGTCTTATTTTTATATTTCTTTTAGCTCGTCCATATTTTATTTAGCGTGTAGATATTTACTTTTTGTTATTACCTTTCCAAAATAACTCAATCAGAAGTAATCCAATATACGAAGGATTTTTTTGGCAGCTAGAAGAATGTTATCATATATAGTACCATATTAATTGGTACTAAATTAATACTATAATAAATAACCTTCCATCGGCGGATAGCAATTTCCTTTGCATCCACTTTGTGTTTTCTCAAGATAGTGATGAAAACGGAACGGAATTTTTTGACTTTTCCAAGAAAAAACGGAAACGGAAATATGGAAATGGAAACAGAATTTCGCGGAATGGAAACGGAAACTTTTATGCAGAAACAGAAACATAACAGCATATTCCGGTGAAGCGACCATGCAAACGAAACTTTTCGTTTCGGTAACACGGAACTTTTCAGTTTTCCATGCGATGCATTCCAAATCCAGCAGGGATAGTAATTCTAGTGGAAACATTTAGGCACAATCCAAGATATGAATAAATAATATGCACACTATATTATATAATCATGATATCTCGTTATATGTTTATTTCATCTTAGAAACTTGACAAGTTGTTGGTTTGATTGAGCTTTCTTGTATTATTCTAGGGGTCTCTTGGTTCCGGTAAACATCTGTTTTATGTTCCGTGTCCGCACAGAATTCGGACCATATCTATTTTCGATAATATTTGTTTCCTTATTTGTTTCTGGGATTTCTGTTACCCGTTCTGTTTTCATCCCTATCTCAAGATGCTCATCCACGTGTAAGTCTACGATAATTGATTATAATACCAAAAAACTGATTGGAAATTGGTCTTGCAACCAACTAAAAAGTACGCATCTTGGGATTCCTAACATGAAAAAATCTCTTATGAAAATTAATTGTAAGGCCTAATAATTGCTCGAACGGATAGTACTCAATTAAAAGCCATAGTATTAAGTTTTGGGTTTTTAATTCTCAAAAAAAAAGAGAGTAAGTTTTGGGTTCTCTCCTACCTAAAAAAAGAATTGTGTTCCTTAGTCTGCCACTTCGTCGTCGCGTTTCGTCCAACCCCTTCGCATCTCCGCTTGCCTCCGCGCACACAAATGGGCCAAGCCCAACAAAACACAGTCGTTACCCCCGACCTCATCCGTTCGTGCTACAGAAAGAGCAGCGCCACTGCCCCTCCTCAAACCCTAGCGCCGCCCGCCCTTGATCGTCTCCTCCAGAGCCGGTGACCGGGAACCAATGAAGTCGTCATCTCCTCCCTCCACTTACCCACAACTTCTCCCCACCGCTTCTTGTTGAGCACATAGGATGACGAGACTGAACCTCGACAGTGACCGGCGGCGCGAGGATTGATCCATCCTATGAACTGCTCGTCTGTCTCTCTTCACGTGGCTCAAATGGCATTGCAGGCACGCTCCTGCGCAGCGGCGATCGAGGCCTCGGGGCTGCGTGTGCAAGCTGCGGAGTACCGAGCCTATGCGGCGCACCTGCAGGAGGCGGTGGAGCGGGTCTGCGTCGCGTGGGACGCGCTCCCTCCGTCGCAGCTGTCGCGAACCTCCTGGCCATCCGCGACGTTGGGTCTGACCTTACTCCAACGCTTGCTCTTCTTGGAGCGTGCTGTCTGATGAGCAGATTAAAATAGTAAAGCTTGCTGCACCTGACATAGTGTATTGGGAGAACGAATCATTATTTGTTTTTGTTGATTACGTGCATTGCTCACCACTTGCAGTTTTAGTTTCTTATCATAGACATTAACCAACTGGGTGGGATAAGAGATCAGTTACTTGTAGTAAGAGATGTCTACGTGTCCTATGAGATGAGGAAAGGGCTGGAAAGGAGAAATAGTAGGCCATCTCAGCAAGGCTAAGTAATTTAGGTATTAAAAGGTGTTGCAGTTTTACTAGAGTAGTTTGTTTGATTTAACCATGCTATAAGGTGGGAAATAAATGGGTGAAAATTTTACCAAGTAGGAGGTTTATAAGAGACAAACTCAAGACAACTTATGCCACACCTTTAACCCAACATGTGTGGATGAACTCCCATTTTCGCTAACTGGAGTAGCTTGATGTTTTCTGCCGCCACTCAAAAATAAATATCCTTCTACTTCATGTTGCCAACCAACATAGATGATAACTCATGCATTTGACTATTAAAGTGTTGTAGGTGTTTGGGCATTATATGAATTTATCTCTTGTGTTGCAATTTTCCGATGACTTCCAAGCATTGTTTCTGCAATTGTGACACCGTTTTTTCTGTATGCCATTAAAATTCCATGTGAGAACCGCATTTTTCAAGCTTTTAATTTGTTGGCGGTATTACAGCGTTCTTAAGGGAAAAGTGCTGGATCAAAGAAGGCTCAGAAAGTCTTGGGACCGGTGGCCATCTAGACAGAGCTTCAGTGGTTCTGCTTGATTCTTGCCACGGAAGCCGGCACCTGCTCTATCACTGACCAGACTGCTGCACTTGGACGTTGTTTGCGGTCGCCTGGACCATGCTAAAGGCTATTTTGTTCTGTCCATTGACGGTCATCTCCTTCTCCACTACGCCACGTCTCTATGTAAGTAATCCTTTAACTCCATTCTACCCGCAGAATTGGCCAGTCAACCAACCAATCAATCAACCATTGATTCACACCATGGTAATTTCCAGTCTCTCTGCTAAGCTGCTTGAACGAGGTGGTTAATTCCGTCGGTGATACTCTGTCTACTCTAATGCAACTATGCATTTCTGAATAAATATGGCAACAATAGGAGCTGACTCAGTCGTAGTATTAGTTCTTCATTCATTTTGGTCTGTTACATTTCAGTATTCCCGAGGTTCAGAAGGGCATCGAGTCCTATGTTTTACTGTACATGACGAATCAGGATGAATCTCCGTAGCCATGAGATGGATTTTAGCGGGCTTAATAATTCTCGTATCATATTTTATTTTAGGCGCATTGATAAAATTGCCATGATTAAAAGTACAATTCCCTGATTTTAATTGCAGCGAGCAGGTACAGTTTCCAATATTCTGCATTCTCTGCTTATTAAAAAAATATAAATACAAGTTACATTTCACTTTACACGAAGGCTGTTGCAGGTAACACACTGTTTATTCATACATGGTTAATTTTATTATTTGCCCCTTCCTAGAACATGTGTAGGATGAGATCATGAACCTCAAGAATTACATCAGCAACTTATGTGTGTTCTATTCTATTTTTCTTCATGGAGTTTAGATTTTTCTTCGACGCTGAATAACACAGGCGGAGCTTCATGGGGGCCAACATGGGCCATGCCCCCCCCCCCCCCCAACTTAATTAAAATTTGCATATTAGTACTATATATTTACCACTTTTGACCATATAAAACACGGCGACGTATCCGGTGAAAACCGCCGTTCCGTGAAAACCTGAAAACTACACCCGTCAGCCTCTGATGATGAATAAACGACACAGATTAGAAGTGGGATTCTAACCAGCCACTTAAACGCCGTTTAGCATATAACCCCCTGTATTGAAGCCACCATCGGGAAGTTCCTTCGATCTCTCGTTGTGAAGATGGAGCCGCCGGCCGTGAGCCCTAGCAGTCCGCCGCCGCCGGACATGATTGAAACCAACCATGCACCGCCGCAATCCCTTGACTCTCTTTCCGCTCCATCCATTCCCATGCCCTGGCCTCTCCTTTCGACCATGTGTCGCCGCCTGCCGTCGTGCTCGATGCCCTTGCCGCTCCGTCCCCTCACATGTCCCTGCTTTCTCGCAGCCCAGGATCGGTAAGCACAAAATCCTCTACTGATTACTTTCTTTCTCCATTCATGAAATCTGTAGGAACAATCTCGGTGTGTTAGTCTGAATCGGTTTGGTACAGTTTAAATGTCTTTGTATCATGTTACAGTCAATACGTAGCTGAGTTCAGTTGCCTTGTACGTCATAAACATGATGTGTGTGTGTCAGCATAGAGTACTACTACTACCAGATACTACTAGTAGCTAGCTGGTCAGTTCTTGTTTGAATGTTTTACTAGTCAATATAGGTTTAGGCGGGTGAGATCCAGTCAATTTGGTTTCCGAGTCAGATTTGTATGTAGCGCGTGTGCTGGCATGATTTTCATATCCACCTCTATGATGTTGCATTACTGATGGAGCCACAGTCTAAGTGTGATTTTGCTTTGTAAACCAACGATTGCAATGATGGAGGTCGGCATAAGATGGAAATACATCCTCCCCGATCAATTTGGATAGTTTCAGTACCAAAAGGAGAGCTGCTACTGCTCCATTTTGTGTGAGTATAATTATCAGCATAATTTCCATCAGATTTCTATATTAATAACTAACTTGTAAGTCCAATTGGTGTTGTAATTTTCAGGGTTTGTCGTGTACACCTCAATGTGAAGAGGAATTAAAGCGAGTTGTAGGTATGACATTCTAGAAGAAGCAAAATAAGTAAGGAGAGGGGAAGAAAAATGTTGGTGGACAAAAAAAAAGGTGCCTAGGACTTGCAAGAAGTCTAGGAAGGTCGGCTTTCATGCCAATCTGTAGGTTTTATTGAGGGTATTAGAAAACGTGTGATTAGTGAAAGCTCCAATTGATTACTTTGGTGCAGTCCAAGAAGTTCATGGTTCCAATTTTAAAGATGAATGATCTGTATTACCAATATCTGTATCTCTGAATTTTTAAGATCCTCGGAGAGTCGGAGCAGTCTAATTGCTACTCTGAACTACAGTCGGTCTAGTAATTTCGTTTGTAAGCTTCTTTTGTCGTTCTGTTTGTGCTCCAATCCGTCTTGTACCATAGAATGTCTTTGTGAGACTGGGTATTTATCTTCTTTTTGTCCTTCTGTTTGTACTCCAACCTGTCAGCAAACATGCCATGTACTACTCATCATGAAAAGAGCAATTCACAACCAACGAATCAAATAAATCAAATTCAAATTCCATATTTAATTTCATACACCCATGGATTACATCAGAAATCAGAATAGTTGCAAAGTGCCACCGTATTTCATACATGACGCAAAACGAAGCTAGCACATAAGCTACAGATGGAA
Organism: Poa pratensis; assembly: GCA_947311845.1. Lineage (NCBI taxonomy): Eukaryota > Viridiplantae > Streptophyta > Magnoliopsida > Poales > Poaceae > Poa > Poa pratensis. Next base: position 69,639,391 of record CAMZMU010000027.1, on the reverse strand, counting down.
TGCATCAGCAACGTTCTCTGCTACTGCTTCAGGTACAGGCGTACAGCACCAGTTCCACATTCAGTTAGGTACAGGTGGCCGTCAGGGTTGCGCCGAGGCTGCCGGCTCGCTATTCGGTGCAGAAGCGCAAGGGCATCGAGCATGGAGCGGATGGAGCGGCAAGGAAAACAGAGGCATGTGAGGGGATGGAGCGGCGAGGGCATCGAGCACGCCGGCCGGCGGCGAGACATTGTCGGAAAGGAAAGGCTGGGGCATGGGGGTAGATGGAGCGGCAAGAGAGTCAAGGGATTGCGGTGGTGCATGGTCAGTTTCCATCATATCCGGCGGCGGCGGGCTGCTAGGGCTCACGGCCGGTGGCTCCATCTTCACAACGAGAGATCGAAGGAACTTCCCGATCGTGGCTTCAATACAGGGGGTTATCTGCTAAACGGTGTTTAAGTGGCTGGTTACAATCCCACTTCTAATATGTGTCGTTTATTCACCATCAGAGGGCTGACGGGTGTAGTTTTCAGGTTTTCACCGAATGGTGGTTTTCACCGGATACGTCGCCATAAAACACAAAATACTTAAATCTGGCCCCCTCAGCTCTTATCTTATCTGTTTTGGCCCCTCCTAATATGTTGGTCAAGCTCCGCCACTGCTGAATAATATGCCCTTAAAATATTTCAACAATGCTGTGCAAACTCATTCCTGTTCTACTTTTTTAATTCTGAATCTGAGCTATAAAGGAGGAAAAGGGCGTGTCACTCCAGCCTACTAGCTGGAGAAGTACCTCAACTCGAACCCCCCAGGGGTTTTGGTGGAGGAACTGCTCTTTGATCTGAACAAAATGGTCATGAGGCCGTTCCGAGGCAACCTGGGCATGTACAGGGAGGTGCCACTGAAATCTGAAAAGCAATACTGTAGCCATGCGTCGGTTTCACCTGAGATCACTACATCTTCAGTTTTGGCCAGTAGCATTGGTGTGATCCTTCTGAACTTACTTCTGTAAAATCTTGTCTTTTAGACCTGTATAAGGTATTTGTGTTGTACACTACTTTTTCCTTTAAGATTGACGGGTGGTCATAGGTGGTTCAGTTTTTACTGTTTCTTAATATAATCCTTACATGTCCCAAATAACCTGGCCGTGCTGCTAATTTTTTCCTCTCTTTCTCTTCTCGTGGCGGCATAGCTCAATCGGCGGCTGAATGGGGCGACTGACCTGGGCTGGTGCTGGACGGTGACCTCCTCACCTGTTCGCCAGCAGGCGACCTTCTTGCTTGACGACCAACACGCAGCTGGAAGCAAGAAGCAGCGACTAGGCAGAGCATGTACTAGCGGCATCAGGGGCAAGGAGGAGCGGCAACAGCAAGCACATGCGAGCAGATGAAGTTGGGGGCGAGGTCCTAAGCTACTACGAGTGATTTGTAACAACTTTGGATTTATTTGTTTGCTTCTTGCTTCAGGAATATCAGATTATGCCACGGGCTCGAACTTTGAGATTGTTCGATATTATTTGCTAGAATTATATTTGTTGAAAACACTACATTGCTTCAGTAACTGTTTGTGCAAAACTACGTTTTTCTGTCGCATGGGCTCAAAATTGTATTGAACATTCAAATAAAATGCAAAAATTAATTGTTGAGATTTATACATATGATTCATATGATAGAGGTAACCTCACCATCTCCCTACCCGTTGTTTCTGCTTGGATTTGATATATCCACTTCACCTCCCAACTTCAGTGTCTCATTTAGCTGGCGGAGCCTAGGATTAATGAATCACACATGGTCAACAGAGTGGCAGGAACTTAATGCTTGTAGGGACGCAATTGGAGGTATTACTCGTTTACCCCGTAGCAACGCACCGGCATTATGCTAGTTCTCAAAAAAAAAGAGTAAGTTTTGGGTTTTCAGCTTTTTTAATTAAAAGCCATGGTCCATAGAAATATCAGGTCGTCTGCATGTAAGGCCCAGACCCGATTGCTGTTCTAACACCGATAGCAGTAAGTTCTGGGTTTTTAGCTTTTCAAAGGCCATGTTCCATAAAAAGAATCAGGTCGTCTGAATGTTGAGGTATATATAGTCCTTCATTCACTTGGTGTTGGACTACCCACTAAATTTGACCATCTACATTTCACGCCCTCAATCATGATAACCAATATATCAACGACTTTATGAAATAGTATGGCGTTAATCCACCATCTTGCTTCCATTCTGATGTCAAGTCTTGTGAAGAAGGCAACTCGCTTCCATTCTCATTGTTAATCTCGAACGAGCACAACGCCATGGTTTCATCGCAACATATTGACCATAACACATGATCGGCCGCAAGCGAAACGAAGGGGCAGCAAAGGTTCAGAGCTACAGACTACATCTCATGCTAGACACATATAAACACCTACATCAGACTTCAATTTACAACCAGAACATATTTCAATTTACAACCGAGTTGGCGCAACAGCATCCGCCAGAACTCGAGAACGGGGATAAGTTAAACAGGCGACGGCTGCTGTTGCACCGTACATGTACACCGGCCATCATCTTCAGCTCCTCGACACGGGCACGAACCGCCCGCGGGCGTCATCCTTGAGCCACCTCGTCGAGCGGGTCTGCTTCACGCGGTCCGAGAAGAGCCGGTGCCTGCATTGCAAGAAACGGCATTGGTCTATGGAGGATGGATTGTTCGAAACAAGCCTATGATCAAGGTTCCGTCGCAACAAACCTCTCGTACTCCAACTTCTGGATGACTATGCCGTTCAGCACGAGTTCCGCCTCGTAAACACTGGCACCTGTAGCAGGTTCATCGTGCATGTTAGCTGACGGTCCAGGTTCTTAAAATGCAGAGTAGAGTGAGATGTGATATTTACGTGCTTATAACCTTTTTCAAGGAGTGCCACACATGTTTCGTAATCCTCTTCGCATGAGATGACGAGTAGGTCATCTGGTGCTTCCCTTTCCTTGCTTATGGACCTTCCGATCCTCTCTAATGGCTGCACAGAGCACAAAAAGGAAGAACGTTGGTACAAATGCTTAATATTAAAGAAGAAAGTGGTATCGCAAGAAAAAGAAACATAAATTGTCTGGAGATGGGGGAACAGTAAATTCTTGAGATGAATGTAATGGGCACCTACAGTGGGGTTTCCTGGTCAATAACTCTAGTAGTAAAACAAGGAAAAAATTCAAGTTCAAACACACATGTAACGGAATTGATTTGTTATATGAAGTACTTGAAAGGAGAACTAACATATTTAGCTGGATCAGGTAACTACTGTAACTCTTCCCCTACTATGCATTTACTGTAGTATAGAGAATGATACAGTAAATGCACAAGCAAGTGTCACACCACAGTGATTATTCACAAAGGAGAAACGAAGTTTATTTTAAGCAGCAGGATGCATGGTCATGAGAAGTTAAATCCCAACGCAAATATGGAAGTCGAACCATGTTAACAATGTACTATTTGAACATGCGAAGATGGAAGTAACCTGTCCAGAAGAAGCGGAAACCAAGCTAGTCAGCACTTGTCGACTTGGCTTGACATTTTGTGTCACAAATACTCTTTTTCCCTGCAATTTTTTATGTATAAATATAATCAGAAATGTTCTGGACTGAGACAAAAAAAAAATTATGCAGTTTCACATTACCAGCAGCAGAGGATGCTTGGATGCTGAGGCCAGGGATATAGGCATGCTGAAGCCTATCTCCTTTTCCTTTTTGGCATCCCTAAGAATATACTTTTTGTCATTAACAAAGCAGCCGGCTTCTCCGCAACTTTCAAGCCACATCGATGTCACAATCAGTTTGCCGAGCGCTATTGCCTCTAGCATGTTCTTTGTGCGGAAAAAACCATCCACCACAAAATGCGTTGCATCCGAAACGGAAAATGCTTCGCGGACTCCTAAGCGCGCTAAGATCTACAACATAGAGCATTACAGATGTACCGACTCATATCACAAATGACTGATGACTAGATAGATAGAATGTAGCAACGCAGAAATAAATATGGTTACCTTCTTCTGACGCTTGATCACATCCTCATCCAAATGATGGCTGAATAGAACACTGACACCAGCCATATCTTTCCTCCTAGAATCTTTCCGTTGTCGACTTGATAGAGTATTTTCTCAGGATCTAAATCCAGCAGCTCTCTGGCAACAGAGGGTTTCGACAGGTTCCTACTTGAAGCTTTTGATGGATTTAGAGGACTGAAAGTTGGTGACAATTTATTCACCACTTTAGAAGGTGTTTTCAGGGGACTATTCTTCAGGGGACTATTCGGAACCGGAGAGTTAATTCTTGGTGACTTTCTTGCATCCCTAACACCTGATAATGGTGACTTTTGTCGCCGATCAGAGCTACTGAAACCACAAGTTTTGCTGTTAACTCTCGTAGAAGAATTAAGTATAGGAGAAACAGCTGATGATTGCGCGATAATGCTAGAGAGCATAGAAGCTGATCTGCAACTGGAGCGCTCCTTCCTTGCGTATGTCAGTAGCTCAGAACTCCTAATGAAAACCCGTCTTTTCTTGGGTGACCTTGCCACTTCTGGTTGTATTTCATGATCTGTGGCAGTTTGGGTGACTGCAGTAGCCTTTGCCTGTAGCATTGCTGTAGGTGTTCTTCTCTGTTTGGGGTGAGAGGAGGGTGCTCTGTCAGAAACATGAGTTGTTGGTTCATCTTGATCGGTTCAAAGTTCTGAACAACATCTGCGCTGGTACGCTCTATAGTATCATCTTCCTGAAGATTCTGAGCTATTCTGCTGAAGATTCTGAGCGTTATTTGCACATGTATCCTCCGCACTTTCTTTTCCAATATGATTGTTTCTTACTTCTCCGATCATGGAACTGTCACCTGTCAAATTAATGCCCTTCTTCAAGTGCTTATTAGAACATAACTCAGAATGCTCAGAGAGGATATTTCTACCAGTCTGCCTTGTGCGCGAGCAACAGGGTACTGGCATACTTATTTCCATCAACTATCTTCCCAACTTTATTCTTCTGCTGTACTGACTTTGCTTGCTTATGTTTCGTCTTTGCTGCATGATCTTCTGATTTTTCTTGCACTTGTGTTCCTCTATGTCTTTCTTTCTGCGGCTTTTGATTCAGCTCAGTTACTTTTATTCTTTTAGAACGTGTCATGACACCTTCCTGGATGCTGCTAGCTCTCTTTCGAGGACTTTTTGCTCCCTTAGATCCAACTCTCAGATCCCTGTTCACTGGAGGTTCATCTTCAGCTGTCAAGTTTTCAGCAGGTGAACTTTGTGCCAGTGCTTCTATAGCTTCGACAGCCATTTGAGTGTCCTGACCAACATCGTGCAAATTCACACTGACCTTTTCCTGCTGCCATTCGATAGGCTTGGCATTTGATATACCATCCAAGTCGCTCAAAAGGTTTTTCTTACTCCTTTTTCCAGAAGTCCGCTTACTCTTCACCTCACTTTTCAGTACTCTCGAATCAGATGAAGGTAAAGTTTCAATCTTCCCAGGAACATTGGAATCTGTTCTTCTTTTGCATCCCCTTGTTTTATTGTCAGCAGGTGCAATTTTCATGGAGCACTTCTTTGGCCTCGGAACTTTTGATTTCTGTCTACCGGTTGATTGGTGCAACAAGATATCTTTGTTTCTACTGAAAAAATCACCTCCACCATCATCCTCCTGACTATCCACCCAAGCAAATGTTTCTGGCTTCCCGCTGGAACTTCTAAAGCGGTCAACCTTCTCAGCCAATCGTAAAGTTCCCATCTTTATTGAAACAGGTGGTTTTGCCTTTACTAATTTCTTTGGTGTCGGTTCTTGAGATGATAAGCCGCCATTAAAGATCAGCCCCTCCACAACTTCCAAAGCATTCGCTTGAGACAGATCACCCGGCTCCTGTGAGTTAAGATAGCTTAGTCCAGAAAAACGCCTGCTCTTGCTCGCACTCTCTTCGATTGTTGTTTCAGCAAAAAGCTTCTTTGCTGTCGAGCACCTGCTTTTGCTTTTACTCCCATCTTTGTCATGGCTCTGTACATAACCATAAGATCCGTCATCAATTCCACGATCTGAGCGATCACCTAAGGAGGTACTAAACGAGGTAGTGTTTTCTACAATTTCGGTCAGTGGAAATGTTGCATTGGTCATAGCTTGCCTGTTCCCTTGTTCCAAACTTTTTATAGTAGATGCTTCAGGAGCTGTGGGAAGATCATGTTCGTCACAGGCGAGCACATTAAAAAAAAAAAGGCTTCAGAATATGCTGAACTTATAGTCGAGAAACAACAATCAAAGCATTAAAAAATGTTCTCATGTTCTACTTCACGAAATATATTTGACGAATGACGACCAAGGGAATATCTTGAGTTTCAAATTGCACAACATCAAGATATCTGTATTGAACTCCAAACACCAGAATGCACTAACAATTTACAAGCCTCGATTCAAAATGTAAGGAACAACCTGAATTAAGCATGCTTTCCCCAGAACATGACATACATAACAAGGGCCTATAGTGCCTATTTTGCAGTATGGAGTATCTCTTGATTAAAAGCTAGAGAAAACCATATTCAAGTAACCACAGGGAAGATCAAAGTACCACATAATTTTGCGCCCAAGAATAGTCATGTGTACTCATGACATGGTGTGTCTAATTGCTGACACTTGCATTGCCCTAGGAGTAGCTAGAGCTATTAGACCACCAACATGTAAAGGTTAAACGAATGAAAGGGTGCAATTCTTTATGATGTGAAGTTAAGAACATTTTTATTAATGACAATATCTCATATTACTTGTCTTGCAGCAAGCCAGCAACAAAGGAAAAGCATGGGTATAGCTGCGACAGCCTAACTGCCTAAAGCTTAATCACCTCTTTGCCAGGAAATAAAATGTACCGGAAAAAGAAACAGTCTAAGGAGACTAAATTATCTAACTGAGTAGCAAGCACAATGTGCAACCAAATGAATTTATCTTGTCCTACACGCTTAGAAAAACATGAAGTACTGAAATTTTCCAGGAAAAGATACAATGTAGGGCTACGTGACCGGAAAGTAATAGTTTTTCAGTGATAACTAACCTGCGCCTCCCTCTTCATCCGTGGAAGCATCAGAATCTCCCACATTATCAGTGTCATCATCCTGCTGTGCCTCATCGTCACTCTGCACCTGAGTGCCGTCGCTCCCCTCATCGTCGCCATCATCGCCTACATCTTCCTCAGAGTCTTCGACCACCTGGGTCATCCCCCAATCAATGGCACCCTTTTCCTCGTCGCCGATGTCATCTACTCTCTCCTCTTTCTCGCATTCCTCAACCAGATGGGTCTCCAGGCAGTCGCCGCCCCCTCCACCCTCTTCAACCAGTTGGGTCCTAGTCCAGTCACCGGCTTCATCCTCTGTGGTGCCACCACCACCATCTCCCTCTTCCTCCTCTGAATCCTCGACCAGCTGCGTCTCATCAGCCACCCCCACCCCCACCCCCACCTCGAATTCGTCCTCAACCGCCTGGGTCTCGTCGTCGTCCAGCGCCTGCGTCTCGCCGTACATCACGCCGCCGCCACCGTCGTCGTCCCCGCCCTCGCTCCGCGTCGTGTCGCCGGAGCTAGACGGAGACCCTAATCGCAAACCCGTGTGAGCACATTTGCACCAAACCGCTCCTCAAGGAACAAATCAAGAGAATGAACAGCCAACCGGCGGCAGGACTCACCCAGCGGCGGCGTCCCTCCGTCGTCCACGACCTCGGTCTCCCCGCCGGCGGCCATCGGGGCACAGGCAACCTGCACACACACACGCACACACACACGCACACGCACAGGACTCAGCAATCAGCACCAGCCCCCATCGGATTAGTGAAACCGCCCGAAGGACAAGAACAGAGGATATAAACAACCGGTAAACACGCATTTGGGGAACCAATCGGAGGAAGAAGGGAGAAACAACCGCCAGCCGTACCTAGGGTTCAGTTCGCCGGGGCGGAGATCCGCGGGGCCGGGCTCCACGAGTGGCGGCGGCGACACCGCGATGGTAGGGAGGAGGAAGAGGAACAGGGGATCCGGCGATAAAAATGCGACACCGCGATGGTGGGGACGGATTGGGCCTTTTGTTTGGGCTTATTTTGGTTTTTTGGATTTGGCTTTAAGCCAGAAAAGCATCTAAATAGGTGCTTTTTTGGCTTTTGGATTTTGGAAGCCAAAAAACAATGATCCAAATTTTTTGGCTTCCAAAATCTAAAAGCCAAAAAAGCACTTATTTAGGTGCTTTTCTGGCTTAAAGCCAAAGTCAGAAAGCCAAAATAAGCCCAAACAAAAGTGCCTTCTGGGCCGGAGTCGAGAGCGGCGGGGGTTTAGGTTTTTTTTTTTGGAAAGCCGGGAAAACGGGGAATTCGATTGTTTGCCCTCCTTTTACTTCGAGATTTGATGATTTGCCCTCAATTACTTTTTTTTTGAAAGGATCCACACTGCGTATTCAACAAAGAATACAAAAGAAAAACAGAAGAACGCAGAAGAACAAGCCGGCGAAATCCAGCACAACAGCAGCGCCAGAAGAACCTGGGAGGCCAACCGCTGAACCTCCGCAACGCCTGACGTCGATCTCCATCGCCGAACATCGCCGGAGAGGACACCAGGCCGCCGCCATCCTCGGGAAAGGGAGCACCCCACTCATGTAGAAGACCGCAGAAGCCCCCCGCCGCAAGCGACGGAACCGAAGCTCGATGAACGCGCACGACCATGGCGCCTCCTCCCCACAACCACCCCTCTTCCAACCAGCCCTGCACTGGACACGAATCCGGCTTGCCGGAACCACCGCCGAAAGCACGCCTTGACCACACCTCCACCCTCGCCACCACGGCCGGCCGGAGGAAGAAGAAGCAAGGCGAAATTGAAATAGAGCACGGCGTCAGAGGCACTCCTCCCCTTGCCACCAAAAGCCAGCGGAGAACTCCGAGATCCAAGAAAAGCTCGAACTCCTGTACAGGCGAAGGAAGCTGCCGGCGCTAGGCACCAGCTCTCCACCGCACCACCCTCAGCACCCCCAGAGCATGGCCAGGAGCAACCATCCTCTGACGAAGACAGGGTCGAGGGACCAAAAAGCCCACCGGTAGCCTTCACCTCCGCCACGAAGACCACCCTCAGGGCACGCAACACCGGGAGCCCGCCGACTTCACCCAAAAGAGCGCCGCCGAGGAGGGGATCGAGCTTCAGGACCTTTATTCCAAGAAGGTGCCGCCACCACCTCGCCAGCGCCACCTGGAACCACTACCCTACTATCTACACACCTCAGGCACAGATCCGGGGCCCCCCCACTCTCCAGCCACCGCAGTGGCAGCCGGAGAGAGAGGGGGCCGACAGATCGGCCGTCGGCGGAGCGAGGAACCGGGGAGAACTCCCTTTTCGCCTCTCCTGTTACTGTAGCACGGGAAAGGGGAAAGGGTGAAAGTCCAAATTTGATCCCTGAACTCTTGACGAAGTTTAATTTGCATCCTAAAGCTATTGTTTGGTTTAAAACAAACCTCGAACTATTGAAAAAGTTCACATCATGTTTGACAAAAGAATACTGAGCCTGGACTACCCCATCCCGTCATCTTCTCAAAACTGGTTGGCTAGTTACGTCTTTCAAAATGAAGGAGAGACCATGGTGGCATGAATCAAACACAAGATTTCTTAACATGATGTAATCCCGCCAACAAGCTTAATGGCATCGATTTGCATAAGTAGGGGAGATTCGAAGGAGGTAGTGGTGCAGGCAACCAGGGTTCTTGACGGGTCAAACGAGGTCTAGGGGAGCTGAGGAATCAAACGGCAACATCTATCGACGATAACAAAGTGGTGCTCATGTGGGAATGTATGGGGATTTAGGGCGTGTTTGGTAGCTCGGCTACACTCAGAAAATCTCCCCCGCCCAAATTTTGGTTGTTTTTTAGTCCGGTTTGTCTCTGGGCCATGCCCACCTCCCCACGAAAACTTCTTTCAGCCCTGCTAAGGAGAGAAGTTCATATAGAGCTTCACAAGTCAGTCCTGCCGAGCTCATACCCAAAAATCCCCACGCGTGGGTCCCACCGGAGCGTAGCGCCGCGAGCCTCTCCGCCCCATGTGTCATTTCCCCCGCTTCTGTCTCCCAGCGTTCTCGGCAGAAAATCGCTGGACCAACGCTGACCCGCACCAATGCTCAGCGCCACCCAACCCACCCCAACCCCGTCGCCCAATGTCGCGCACCGCCCAGCTCCGAGCACGGCCGCCTATCGCGTCGAGCGGAGGAGCACCAAGCTTCGAGCGGAGGAGCACCAGCGCCAGCCCGCTCCGACGCCCAGTGCCGCCACGGAGGTGCACCAAGCACCGCCTCCTTGCAACGCCATGGAGGAGCAGCTCGCGCCGCCGATTTGGAATTTCCCGTGCGCCAGCCACGATGAGGGGATCTGAGGACCCGATTACATTTTTATTTATGTTCAAGAACCTTTGTATTAGCTTTGAGACCTATTTGTAATTTCATATTTATGCAGCATGTCGCAACTCATACGAGCAATACCAAACGACATCTCTCTTCAGCATGCCTCAATTCATACGAGCTACCAAACACCCAACATAATCTCAACACTACTTGTATATGTCCAGCTTGTACGAAGTGAGAAAGGCACGCTAGGGTAAGCCGGGCTACCAAACACACCCTTAGCGTCCGTATGAGATTTTTACTCAGTGGAACGGACAAATCTAGATTAAGTTCACGTTCACTGAAGTGTGTACCTATTTTTGTGTGTCGCAGTTGTCCACGTAACATTTTTTTCGAGTTAGATGGGTTATCTTTTTTTGGAAAGCCGGGAAAACTGCCGAGATGATAGAAATGCTCGGAACCGTCAGATGGGAACCCAACGGCTAGATCGAGATCGCGGCCTCGGGCGGGAATTGAGGCAGAGTTCAGGGGCTTACTCGCAAAAGCCGAACCCTTCCCTTCCCCCAAACAGAGAAGGGTTTCTGGCTTTCTGCCATTGCCGCCGCCGCCGGAGACGCACCGCCACAGCCGCCGTCTCCGCCTCTGGTGACTGGACGCCGGCGAGGTAAGTCCAACACGCACGCACGCATACTCCTCCTCCTCTCCCTCCCGCCCACGCGTAATCTTTCGTGGTTGTTCCACCAGCTCTGGTTGGGCGGCGAGCGAGGAGGGCAGCAGCGCGGAACCAGAATGGGAGGAGAAACCATGGCGGGTAAGTGAATTTATTCCCGGCGTCACTTGGCTCTACTCCGCGGCGAGGCCCAGCGTCTTCCTGCGGGCGGTGAACTGACAGCCGCTACCTATCTGTTTTGTCTGTTGGTCTTTTTTGTTCTCAGGGAAGGAAGAGCCCAAGTCCCGCAAGGAGAACCGGAAGGAGGCGTGGTCCGAGAAGCACCAGCAGCGGTTCCTCTCCTGGGTGCAGCACCAGGTGAGTGAGCTCACCAAAACCATTATAGAGGAGAAGATACAGTACAATTGTTGTCTCAGTAGTAGCATTGTTTTAGTGTTTCAGTTCTGAATATTAGATGTTTCTTGGATTAGGGTGGCAAGAACAAGAAGCTGGTGGCGGCGCCGTCCATGGAACCAAGTCCGGTGGAGAAGAAACCGAAGAGGGAGCCTAAGAAGAGGAGGAGGAAGGAGCCTGAGGATAGCCACACAAAGTCCAAGCCCAAGTCGAAGTTCCAGGAGTATCTTAAAATGGAGATGGGCGGCGCTGCGGGTAGGGAGGAGGATCTGGAGACCGAGAGGAAGCTTGCGAAGAAGCTCAAGGTGAAGAAGGGAAAGCTGGGAGGTCCGGATGACGGCATGGACGATCTCTTCGGAGACCTCGGGTTCGGTGGTGACTATGGTTCGGATGGTGAAGGGAATGGGTTTGATCTGGGGATGATGGATGACAGTACGCCGGAAAAGAAGAAACGAAGAAGGAAAAGTAAGAGAGCGAAGGATGATGATGTGGAGGAGGGCGATGGGGATGTGGCGGATGACGGTAAGGTGGACAGGAAGAAACGGAAGAAGAAGAGTAAGAAGAAAGTGAAGGGTGATGCCGTGGAGGAACCGGGTGGTGGTGTTGTGGAGATGGCAGAAGGAAGCGATGTATCGGTTCATGAATCTGAGGGTGAAGAGATTGATGAGGTTGATGAGTCTGAGGGTGAAGAGATTGATGAGGTTGAGACACCCTCGGCGTCAAAGGCAAAGTATGTTCCTCCTAGTCTCCGTTCAGTTTCTAGTTCAGAAGCAGAAGAACTCTCTGTCATACGCCGGAGAGTGAGAGGTGTGACCTCTGAATCTATCTTTTTTTTTTGCTTCTGTGCAACACATTTCTGATTTCGTTTGGGAGCATATTTCTCATAGATGGCTTCACTTTTTCTATACATCAGGACTTCTGAACAGGCTTTCGGAGTCCAATGTGGAGTCTATTACTCAGGAAATCGCTGCACTTTTTCGCGTATGGTCTTATGTTATTTCTTTTTCGTTCTTATGATACTATGCTGCCAAACTTCTTGTAGGTATTTTATTTTCGCTTGATTAATTCACAGTACTTCTGGTTCTGTTGCTATTTATCTATTCACAGTCAGTTCCCCGAGGTGTTGGCTGTCAATTAATTGGTGATGAAGTTTTGGCAAGTTGTTCCCGGGGACCTCGTGGCAACGAACAGTTACGTTTCTTCCATATAAGTCACATATCTGGCTATTATCTTACTCTGGAATCGTATGATGTTTTTTATTTTCTATTCTCACAACTTAGAATTTCCAATATTTCTTGAAGATGTAACAAACTGGTTCCAAGTAATTATTTTAGAATGTGTTTGGGGGACCAACCTTATGACACATGTAGGCAAGTTGATGCACTTGAAAATTTTGATATCTTGACATTTTAATTTTGGACAACCTTCACTTTTATTTAAAGCATGAATCTATCCTGGAATGATACGTGCTTACTTTCATTAGATATTTTTTTCACCTCATGACTTCACTGATATTTGTTATGCTCGCCATAGACTTTAGTTCTTGAAAATGAAAGGATAGTTGTTTTATACATATGAAGGTTATTTTTGCCCAAGAACTTCTCTTGTGGTCCATGCCTTTTGACAATCTCTAGGATTTTAATTTGGTAATGACACTTATTGACATCTTTGAAACCTGTCAAAATTTTCCTAACTTGTCAGGCAAATCAGAATTGTTGCCTCCTTGTTTAGACAAACCTAATGCTTCTTTTTGTTATGGCCCTCTACTTTAAGATAGGAGGTTGGTGGACTTACAGATTGCTCTTACTACCAAACTAATGGAATATGTTATTTCGTGGTTGCAGTTATGCTGCTGTATTTGCAGCCTTTGTTGCTGGCATGACGTGCTTGGTTGGTATGGTATTCTGATTACGATAGAAAAGGCCTGTTACATGTCCCTTTCTACCTAAGTATATTTTTATCTCTTTTGCCTTGCTATGTACCTGCTTTGTTTCAGGATACTTGAATAATGTTTATCTTATATATATTTCCCCCCTTTTGTGACAGGATGAGTACTCAAAAGACGATGGGCTATCTCTGAGAAATATTACCTTACTTCTATCTTATTTGTGCATATTTGATGTCATTGCAAGGTCTGTCGTTTGAATGGAACCTATAGCATGCTATTTTTTGTATATAGAAACATGGCACGGTAAGTTCTAATTGATCTTGTCTATTATTGCAGTGATCTTGTGTATGATCTTCTCTCAGTGCTGAGCAAGCGCTTGACAGAGCTGGATGTTTCGACAGTATTAACCATCCTACAGTGTATGTAACATTTATAAGGATTTATAATGTCTTCTCCCGCCCTCTAATAATAGACAACTCACTGAACCATCATAACTGTTACTCTGAGAACACCACCCCATGTTTTTCTGTTTCTGAGTGAACCTCGGGATATCTGTATGGACAGGCTGTGGAATGAAGCTGAGGGGAGATGACCCAGGTGCAATGAAAGATTTCATACTCAGTATTCAGAACTCTGTAAGTCAGCTGAAATTGTGCTTAGGTGGCCAAGATGGAAAAGCAGATATTCGCAGTAAAAGAGTGAGTTGCCTTGATTTATGCACCGCTTATTTCAGAAGTAATCCATGTCAGAGTAGTTTGAGTTGAGTATCTGGTTTAACTTGCCATGTAGGTGGAATTTATGCTCGAGACAATATGTGACATTAAGAACAACAAAAAAAGGCCGAAAGAGGATCCTTCTCATCATACCCGTATGAAGAAATGGCTTCAAAAGGTTTGTACCAGAACATCATCTCCAGACACCTGAACAGAAGACTTTTCATGTTCATTTAATTACTTTATTCCCTTGTTACATGCCTGCAGCTGAAGTCGGACGATATCCTCTTGCGTGGGCTAAAATGGAGTAAGCTCTTGGACCTTGAAAAGAAAGGGCAGTGGTGGTTGTCCGGGGATGTTTCATCCAAACCAGGAAATATTGAAGATGTTGCGGCAGTTATCAGCAAGGAGGTCGTAGAGGCACAAAAGCTGGTTCAGCTTGCAGCCGCCCAGCGGATGAACACTGATATACGAAGAGCAATCTTTTGCATCATAATGAGCGCTGAAGACTATGTAGATGCTTTTGACAAGATCCTGAGGCTGGACCTATCCGGGAAGCAGGTCTGCTTTTTTTTCTGCAAGATGCTGTTTTCTTTGTGTACATGCTTCAATGTCACTTTAACTTATCTTTTTTCTCAATTGCTGTGCAGGATCGGGAAATTATGAGTCATTGTTGACTGCTGTCTGCAAGAGAAGACTTTCAATAAATATTACGCTGTCCTCGCCTCCAAGCTATGCAGCCATGATAAAAATCACAAGTTCAGTTTGCAGGTACGACATTTTACTATTACCATTTTCCATATGTACATGAAATAATTTTCTTAACATAGGAATTTCATAGATGAAACATGTATGCATTAAGATAATTTGATATCCTAGAGTTTGGTAAATTTAACATTTGTGTTTTCCTGTTTTATTATGATGTCATTGCAGTACTGCATATGGGATCGTTATAAGGAGCTAGATACGATGGAGTTGAATCGATCCATGAACCTTGCAAAACTAGCTGCAGAGATGCTAGCAAATTTCTCCTTGTCACTCGCGACCCTGAAGGTTGTCAACCTGGCGAACCCAGTGGAGATGACCCCCAAAAAGACCATGCATTTCCGAATGCTGTTCGAGACCTTGATACAGAAAGAAGACTCGCTTGTGTGGAACGTGTTTACCCGTATCGTTGGGGCTCCAGAGCTCGAGATCTTGAGAGATGGAATTGTGATGTTCGTCAAACAGAATGTGATTGCAAAGGACACAGAGAAGGAGTTGTCTGGGAAGTTCAAGATCGCAAAGAAGGCACTCGATAATTCTGCTGGTGTTTCGATGTAATAGGTCTGTCATTTCAAGGCGGTGTATTCATGTCTCGGTTATGCGACACTAGTGTCTCAGTTTTTGTAAGTTGCATCATGCTATAAGAATGGTTTCCTCAAACTGATGATGTAACTTTTTAGCGTCTTCCAGAAATTTTATGATGACGAAAATACAAATTTTTGAGATGCAGTTTTCTTGGCCAGCATATTCTCTGCCGTGTATACATGAAGTTAAATCTACCATTAACATTTTCAGGCAAACCTGGTGATGAGTAACTTATGAGCTCACCAATGAATGCCATAGGACGGCACTTTCTAATAAAACAGGTTTTAACTTGCAAATGGTGACTGGTTATATTTTGACAAACTGATGTGGACAAAGCCTAAGTTCTAGGGAGAAGTCTCATTGCTATCATCTTCATCAGTTTCGAGCCCTGCCCATCGGATCATCGCGAAGAGGAACTCCTTCAGGTTCACCTTGCCGTTCCTGTCCAGGTCCATGTCCTCTGCAAGAAGGTACATGAACACATTACTTAGGGTCTGCTTGAATTTCACATGAATCTGTTTATTTGCATGAGAAACAAGCAGTACTGACTGAATAGCTGCGTGTTATGTGGCTGGGTGTCCTCTCCTGATGAGATGCCTCGTTCATCCTCTGGGTGACGTCTTTCCTCCTCATCTTGCCGTCCCCTTCCTTGTTGAAGAAGAGGAAGGCGTCGATGAGTTCGTCGAAGACGTAGTTGAGCTTCGCTGACTCAAACTCAGAAACCTGACATCAAATTCCCGCTGAAACAGATTCAGTAAATAGTGAAGAAAAATCTCTAGGGATAGGAGAATCTAATCGTTACCTGTCTTGTTACAATTGGGCCGAAGAGCAGGTACATGAGGCATAGGAGGACGGCAAACTCCTGGAACTGGATGCCCTTCCTGTTGTCTATATCGCAGTAGCGATGAACGTCGTCGACCTCCTTCTCCGACATCTGAACCTGGAGCTTCCTCAGGCAGCACCTCAGCTCCTCATTGTCGATCGTCCCGTTCGAATCCCCGTCTGCTCTTCCAGTCAATGGAAAATCACACACTCGAATTCAATCCTAAATTTAGCCTGATCCATGCTAAAAGTACTTTACCGTAGTGGTCGAAGACATCTCTGATGTCCCTGAGGCCATCCTTGAAGCGAGGGAGGCGCATGGTGATGCTGTTCACCGACTTGAATGTCTTCTTCCTGGTCTGTGCCCTCTCCCGGAGCGCCTCCACCACCTTGTTGTCGAGGTCCCTCTCCACCCTACGGTGCTTCATCGGAGCGGCGAGCTTCGATGCCGCGCCACCCATATCCCTGCAACTCCAAAGATCAAACCAACCTGAAACAAGTTTGCGAGTCACAATTGAAGACGATGGATGTGTATTGGTCGATCATCATATACCTGCAGTGTAGAAAGGTGATTCCGTGTTGCTTGCGAGGCGAAAGCGCGTGTGAATTTGTTGATGTGAGCGGAAGAATCCGTTTGGTTTCAGCGATCTCCATCAGCCTGGGAGGGACATCAGATGAGGTAGAATCTGATGCCCCAAAAATAGAAGTGGACACCGCAGCCTCCCAGCATGTGTATACCTGGACATGCTCCCACTACATACTGCATCAACCTGATAGTGAATGAGGACGCGCAGTGGCGCGTTGGTTGGGCGTGGCAGTGGCCATCCCACCCGCCCGAGCTCGACTCCCAGCGGGAGCGAGTTTCGGGTGCCTCACCTGCGCGGCACTGTTCACGTGAACAGTGTCTGCTTTTGGGCCAATTCCACCGTGGTTCAGTCAAAGGTATTGTGGTGTGCCCACCACCGCAGGGGTTTCCAGTAGGTCTGGGATCAGAAGCTTAGTATAGTCTGGTTAGGTCTAGCTTGCGTACAGGTGGCGTGCGTGTGGTGTTGAGTGTGTGGTGTGAGTTGTGCGTGAGTTCAGATACTACAGCTGTACTGTAAAAGACCAGGAATTCTCAAAAAAAAAAAAACCGATAGTGAACCAGGTCCCCTAGAGGTCGTATGAAAAATAAATAATGAAAATTTGGCTCTTTCATCTCCAGGTCGTTTTTTTAAAGATTTATTCCGTTTGTGCTAACAACAATCAATGCTATTTTCTATTTGACGAACATGGAAAGATCAGATCGTCTGACTTATTTCAATACAAGAACATACTGGTGTGCGAGCCACCTACACTACAAGTACAGTATGTTCAGTAAGAAAAAGCATGGAACTAACATAAATATATCCTTTGTAATAAAGCAGGAGTAAGGCAAACATATAAATCCAGTATTAACACAGCTACAGAACAAGCAAAATATGTCGATATTGGATGGTATGGAGAGCTGTGCATTTTCACTATAGCACACCCAGCTTCACAGAAACAGTATTCGAAGATTGTGAACCTGCAGTGCACCCTTGTTGCCAACTCTCTGAAAATCCGCCAGTACCATGCTGCAGATAAGTGCAGATGATGTGAAATAATGTAAAACCTTGTTTAAATCGTGAAACGAAATGGTTACCTCGTTGGATTCATCTTGAAGTTCTGAGACGCTTAATTAATGCGGTTGGAATTTGCAAGCCAGCTAACAATTTCCACAACATATGGTCTCTTTGCCCCTGGTGAATATTCATCCCTAACCCCATGAATCTCAATCATCGTCCAAAAACCACTGCATAATGAATAATGTCAGTACTATTATTAGCTTGGATTCTAGTTCATATCAATCAGGAGCATTATACATAAGAAAAAATGCTTAGTTCAGATCAACAAAAAGTGTTATTACAAGGGAAAGTAATGAAAAGCTAGACATTTCGTCACTAAAGAACCATGGAAGAAATCCAAACGTGAATTAACTATATACTGACATAACGGAAAGAAGAAAAGAGTAGGCATTGCAAAACAAGATTAATATGGCAGATAGTGTGGACGCATACCTTGTCTTTTATGTGAGCGAGCTTCTTCGCGTTTTCCTCTAATTCACACCACTCCTTTAGTGCTGCGTAGTGAGCGATTGACAGTTCTTGGAGGTTGGTGAGTTGTTGTATTTTTAGAAAAGGGGAAGCCCTAGCCTCTGCATCGAAATAATGCATGCGGCTTTTATTCATTTATTAAGAATCATTCATTACAAAAGTTCAAGGATCACACAAAGTCGAAACATGAATGAGCCAACTAAACAGAAAAGAAGAACATGAATGACGCTGCATCAACATGTTATCCTAAAATCAGAACGCCAGCTGAACTGGGTGTACAAGTCCCGTGCAACCATATCCAGTCGGTTGCACCCAGAAACCATCGCGGGACGCTTCTCCGTTGATTGTAGGTAAGACCACATACGGATCCAATGCGTAGCCATTGGTATAACCTGCATAAATGAACAAGATTTTGCACTGTTAAAAATATAATCATTTCTTATGTTCCATATGGCCCAAAGTAAAGCGCATACTCCAACTCGGATCGGTACTTTATCCTGCTTGGAGACACCCCGCAACCAATTCCCAAACAAGTGTGAAATATTACTAGGAGGTGTTAAGTTTAAGGCCATATGAACAATACGCCAAACCATTTTGGCAAAAGGACATGTTATAAATAAATGCTCTATTGTTTCATCTTGGTCACAAAAACAGCATTTTTTACAACCATTCCAGTTACGTTTCACTAGGTTCTCCTTGGTGAGAAGTACTTTCCTGTGAAGAAACCACATAAAAATCTTAATTTTTAGTGGCACTTTCATTTTCCAAATGTATTTTCTTAGATATCGTGTATGGCCATTCATTAAATCTAGATAAAGAGATTTGACAGTAAACTTTCTAGATTTAGTCAAATTCCATTTAAAAGTATCAGGCTGAGTGGAAAGCTGAACATCCATCAGTCGATTAACTAAATGAAGCCATGAAATCAATCTATCCCCGGTTAAAGCCCTCCTAAAACCTATGTTTAGTGGTGGCGCTTGTGACAATGCATTAGCTACTGAAACTTGTTTTCGTTGAGCTATATTGTACAAGGATGGATATTGTTCAGCTAAAGGACTGGTTCCTAACCAAACATCCTCCCAAAACCGGGCACTCTCTCCATTACCAATATTGAAAGAGCCTCTCTTGAAAAAATCCTCTTTAACTTTCATAAGACCCTTCCAAAAAGGAGAGTCAAAAGGTTTTGCCGTAACTTGTGACAAAGACTTTGAATGTAGGTACTTGTTTTGGATTAACTCATGCCACACCCCATTCTCGTTTAAAATTTTGAAAAGCCATTTGCATAGAAGACTTTTGTTCTTTAACTCCAGAACTTCTACCCCGAGGCCACCCTGATCCTTTGGTCTACAAATAATGTTCCATTTAGTAAGTCTATACTTACGTTTATGTCCATCACTTTGCCAAAAAAATCTTGAACGAAAAAAGTCCAATCTTTTCCGTACCCCTTTTGGTATTTCAAAGAAAGAGAGCATGAACATGGGTAAGCTCGTTAAGACCGAATTGATTAGGATGAGGCGGTCTCCATAAGAAAGAAGTTTGCCTGCCCAACTAGCGAGCTTCCTCTCAAAACGGTCCTCTACCAGTTTCCACTCGCCATTTTTTAGCTTTCTAAAGTGTATCGGAATACCCAAATATCTGAACGGGTATGATCCCGAGGCACAAGCAAAGAGATTTCGATACTGATCTTCTACCTCTTTTGCTTGCCCAAAACAAAACAGCTCACTCTTATGAAAATTTATTTTTAAACCTGAAAGTTGCTCGAAAATGCATAGTATAAGTTTCATATTCAGAGCTTTCTCCAAGTCATGCTCCATAAAGATAATTGTATCATCGGCATACTGGAGGATTGAGACCCCTCCCTCTACTAAATGAGGTATGAGTCCAGCCACTTGACCATCCTCTTTCGCTCTCGCAATCATAATAGCTAACATGTCCGCTATAATATTGAAGAGTATAGGGGATAATGGATCCCCTTGTCTCAACCCTTTCTTAGTCTGGAAATATCTACCTAAGTCCTCATTGACTTTTATACCAACACTCCCACGGCTAACAAATTGTTCTATCCAATGGCACCATTTTGGATCAAAACCTTTCATCCGTAAAACTTGTTGTAAAAAAGGCCATTGAACTTTATCATAAGCCTTTTCAAAATCTATTTTTAAGAGGACACCATTCATTTTCTTCCTATGAAGCTCATGTATGGTCTCGTGAAGGATCAGCACCCCCTCTAGGATGTGCCTTCCCGGCATGAAAGCCGTCTGTGTGGGACTTACTACCTTTTGAGCTACCTCTGTAACCCGGTTAGTCCCGACTTTGGTAAAAATTTTGAAGCTTACATTAAGCAAACAAATAGGACGGTATTGTTGAATCTGAATGGCATTTTCTTTTTTTGGAAGCAAAACTATGTTTCCGTAGTTTAAATGAAACAGTGCTAAATCCCCTTGTTGGAATTTCGCAAACAGTTTCATTAAATCAGATTTGATAAGCTCCCAAAAAGTTTGGTAGAACTCAGCAGGAAAACCGTCTGGTCCTGGAGCTTTATTCTTTTTCATTTGCATTATTGCTTCGTACACCTCCTTCTCTGTGAAGTCGGCTGTAAGGATAGTGTTTTCTTCAGCTGAAATCTGAGGAATATCTTGTGTGTTTGTCTCTACTAAAGAGAAAAAGTTTTCAGCCGGAGACCCAAAGAGCCCCCTATAATATGCCGTGATGTAATTTTTAATGTTTTCATGACCCACTATAATTCCTTCATCTTGTTCGAGCTGGAAAATCTTTTTACGTCTATGTTTCCCATTCGCGATGAGGTGGAAATACTTTGTATTGTTTCCGCCTTCCTGAACATGCTTTACTTTAGCTCTTTGCGCCCACTTCGATTCCTCATCTCTTCTAAGCTTTGCTACTTTATCGTTGGCATCTCTCATAGCTTCCCTTTCGGATGCATTTAGAGGTGCATTTTCTGCTTTTAAATCCAAAGTGTCTATAATATTAAGGAGTCTAATCTTCTCATTTTTATAAACACTGCTCATGTTCCTAGCCCACCCTCGTAGAAAAGCGCGTAGATGGCGGATCTTATTCTGCCAAACTACCATTGGTGTATCTCCATGATTAACTGCAGCCCATTCTCTAGCTACCAACTCCAAAAAACCCTCTTGACGTAACCAAGACAACTCGAAAGAAAAATAGGCCTTATTTCCTAGGTGAGCTTGTTCACCTGAGTCAATAAGCAACGGAGTATGATCTGAAACTTCTCTAGTGAGGGCTCTTACCGTGACTAGAGGAAATTTCTGTTCCCAAGGTACACTCACTAGGACTCTATCCAGTTTTTCGTAGGTAGGGTTCTCCCTGCGATTAGCCCATGTATATTGTCTACCAGAGAGATCTATTTCCCTTAGGTCTAGACTCTCGATGATCGCGTTAAAAATAAAAGGCCAGCGAGCATTAAAATTATCATTATTCTTCTCGTCCTGTCGACGAATAATATTAAAGTCTCCACCTACTAGGAGTGGCCTTTGTTCATTTTCACATATGCGTACTAGCTCAGCCAAGAATTCCCCCTTTTGGGCATCTTGAGCTGCACCATACACCACTACTAAAGTCCATTCAAAGTTATCACTTTTTGAAACGATATGGAATTTAACACAGCGGTCTCCCGGAAAAACCCCCTTAACCTGAAGAGAATGAGAATTGAATCCCACTAATATGCCCCCTGACCGACCTTGAGGAGGTAGGCAAAACCAACAAAACTCAAGTCCACCCGATAAATTCTTTAAAAAAGGTGTTGAAAAATTATCCCTACCAGTTTCGATCACTGCGAAAAAGTCTAGCTTATTCTCTTTTATGGTATCACTCACTACTGAGTGTTTAGCAGTGTCTCTGAATCCATCACTATTCCAAAAACAACCTTTCATTTCTTTTTAGCATTCAGCTGTAGCCTAATGCTACGACGAACCTTAGAATTATCCATCTTCTTCTTGTTGTAAGTTCTTTTTAACTTAATAATAGGCATGTCTAGGTCCTCATGACCTGCCGAGCCTTTTTGCTCTTCTGCCTCTAAATCAGTACTAAGCATATTTGCCTTGTCTAGAATATTTGTACCGAGAGTCTGCTCCCCTTGTTTTAGCTTATCCTCATTTATTTTTAAAAATGTTAGAGTGCGTTGTAAATCTAATTCCTTAATGATTGTGACCGAGTTACTAATTTGGCTTGGAGAGACTCCTAATGAAACCCCAAGTTTAGCAGCCCTATCCGTAATAATTTCATCTGAAATAGAAGCAATTGAAAATTTTGTAATGCTTGAAGTACCTGCATCGTTGTTCACTTCTTTGTCCATGGCCCGCTGCTGGGCACGCTCCAATTGGGTATCATCCGCGTTCGGCTGGGCTCGAATGCGTGCACTGTAGCGCACATTGTTCGCCTGCTTCTCCGAAATACCACCGAAGGCCATCACCTCTGCTTGAGAAAACCTGCCCCCCAAGAACACACCGGTTCCACCGGTAGGCACAGGTGAGTGATCGCGACGCGCAGTCCCTCCTGGAGTACGCGGCGAAGCAGGAGATGATGTCATGTACCGCTCTCGGCGTGGCCTCCCTCCTGGAGTACATGGCGAGACAGGACTGGCTGAGTCCCTGGTCGGCGAGTTCATCACATCCATGAACTGATCATGGACCGGTGCACATACAGTAGAAGCAGACTGCGGCGTCGACAATAGAGAGTCTGCACCGGGAGACCTCGGTTTTGCAGGAGGAGTGACAGCATACCCGTTCACCCTCGAGAACATTTGCGACACGACCGAAGCAAACTCTTTCATCGGCGAGGAGGCTACTGCAGCCGGAGAGGTCGCCTCCGGGTTTTCAGCCAGGGCGGAGAAAACTTGATTTTTCTCTAACCCTGCGACCTGTTCCTCAGCCACGATGACTTCCGCAGTAGCAAAATCGTTGACAGCTGCAGTAGCAGAAGCTGTAGTTTCTGCCTTGGCAGTATTCCCTCCAACAGAACCTGAAGTAGTACCATCATTCAAGAATTTTAGTTGAGGAGCAGACATGGCCAACGGGGATGGTAAACTGTCCTCGTCATCCTCTACTCTGTCACCCCACAATTTTCGTGGTTTGACTAACTTGAGGCATTTTTCTGATTTAGTGAAACGCTCAAAGTCCACTGTACCGAATTGGATAGTTAGCTGTTTTCCCACTTGATCTTTTGTCCCCTTGACACTAGTGTTTGTCTCAGATTTATTCCCCTGTTTAGTCTCACTTCTACCTGAACCAAGATCATCCGAAGGCTTCTCCTTTTGAGCATCATCTTCGGCTTCTTTGTCAGCATCACTCATATGCGCATCTTCCTTAGTGTCCTTTGAATTTTCCTTTCCTCCTTCAACTTCAAAGGTGATGCCATACCCAACACCATCATAGGTGTGATCTGTCCCCTCTGGTACATGCGGTATGCTAGTCATCTGCACATACATCCGCACCACCCCATGCTTTCTTGTATACACCATATCAATTTCTTTTGCCTTCCCAATCAGAGAACCCACCGCAAACAGCGCCAAATAATCACATCTTAATTTATATGGGCAACCACGAACTAAGACCCACGCTTCATCAAAATGAAACTCATCAACTGGAGCTGCATACCAGTCTTCGAAGAGAAGGAAACGTGCTGAGTTTTCAATTGGGATACTCTTAATTCTTGTCAGTCTAGTGAGATCCGCCTTTGAGGGGAAAATAGCCTTGAACGAATTGTTTTCAGCTGGCGTAATATCCCACTGATGATCACCGGGCACTATCCACTCAAGCTCCTGTATAACCGCTTGGACCGTCATGGATCCACCATCCACAGTAATGCGTCCAACCTTACCACTGTCATGTTTAAATTTCAACTCGTCGGACACCTCGACCTCATGGAACCTGAGCTCACTCCGGCACAGCCCATATGTAACAGCTCTTGGTTTGGGCATCGATAGAAGAGGGCAGTCCTTCGCCTCATGCGTGGCCCTAGAACAGTAGATGCATAACTCCGCCTTACATTCAGTAGCAAAGTGTCCCGTAAATTCACAACGGTAACACAACGTTTTATCAGCCTTCTTTGCTCCCTTCAAGACTCCCTCCCCCTCAGCTTTCGAGGTTGGTATCTCCACTTGCGGTGCCCTCCGGCAAAGAACAGATTCCATCACATCCACTGATCACAAGTTTCTGGAGGGAGGTGGGCAGGACACATGCCCTTTCTTGGTTAGGAGTGAGCTTCGTCTCGTTCTCCTCTGATTCACACCACCACTTTAGTTCACTGCAATAATGGATTTCGAGTTCCTGGAGGTTGGTGAGTTGTTGTATGCCCTCCGGCAAAGACCTGATGCCACACAGCCCCCCATTTCAAGTTTTCTGAGAGAGGATAGTCCTTCTAACCAATGTGAAAGCAATGTGTTGCTTCTGCAACTATACATTTGTAATGATTGCAGCTTTGTGAGTAGCCTCATGCTCTTGTGCAACTCCTTTAGCCTACTGCATCCTGATATTCGCAGATCAAGAAGAGATGTGAGCTTACCCAACCATTTTGGCAGCTCTTCCTGGTCTTGATTTAGTTCTAGTGACTCAATAGAGGAGAGATGTCGGATGATCTCCCGTGAGCCAGTCAGATCACGGCAACCAGTAATAGATAGACGAGTGAGGCCAGTGAGGTATTGAAGCAACCTCCACTGATGCATAGGCACCTCACAGTGTTCAACAATCAGAGTAGTATCTACTGGATAAGAAGAGGTGGTGGAAGCACCTGTGTACTCTCCCCATGATGATAGCACACTATCACTGTTTGATATCTTCAACAATTTAGCTCTCGGCGGAAGTGGTTTAATCCTCAATTTGGGGCAATCATGTATTTCCAGTCTCTCAATCACGTGCTCCTCACCACTGTAGTATGACGTGTCCCATTCTTCTAGACTTTCCATATCTTTGAGATCCAAATATTTTAGGTTTGGAAGTTGGTCCATTGATGGTAGGCTATAACACTTGGGCAAACCGCACATCTCCACTGTGACAAGTTTAGGGAGATAATGTGTAATATCCATTAGCCAGGCTGGAAAGCTGCCACTTGTATAACCTCGTATCACCAGCTTCTCTAAACTGCTTGGTGGCACTAGTTTTTCCAGCAACATTTTGTCGTCCACAAACCTCTTAGAATCTCTAGTCCATTGCAATTTCAATTCATTGAGTCTGTGCTTTTTCATCATTTCTATCCTTTGCGCCTCTTCTAAAGACTTGACATTTTCAAGCCTAGTTATCTCTAGCACATCAGGATTTGTGTGTTGCAGGCGGAGAAGATTGCTGCTAGACTCACCATCGCCAGGATGCACCACAAAGTGTGGGAATGATATAGCCCTGCTATACAACTGAGGTAGTTGGGACAAATAGTCGCAGCCAGTTAGGTATAGAAACTTCAGACTATCAATCGTGCCAATACTTGCAGGTATCATCTTAAGATATCTGCAGTGTGAGAGGTCCAGTGTATGCAGCTTTCTCAAGTTACAAAGACTTTGAGGTATATTGAAAATATGCTCATTTGAAGACAGGTCCAAATGCTCTAGATTGGAAAGGGTACTGATACAGTACATGAAACCATCAACTTGACCTTTTGATGAGCTATCATTTTCATAGCCAAAGATAAAATGCACGCAGGAAGATAAGTTTAAATAGCGAAGATTGGTGAGACTGCAAATGACTTCTGGTAGCCCTCTGAGTTGCCTGGGTCGTTGTCCTCTGAGCATCAAAAAATGAAGATGTGGTATTGATAAATTCAAATACTGGAGTTTGGTAAGGCCACTCAAAGATTCTGGGACATTATTAACCCTCGGACAGTTTGATAAATCAAGGTGCATCAAATTTTTTAGATTCACAAATAACCCCGGCAATCCTCTCAAATGCTGAAAACCCGATAAGTTTAAATACTTGAGTTTAACGAAGGTTCCCAAAGCTTCAGGGAGCTTCTCGATCGAAGAACACTCACAAGATAAGTTCAGATACTCAAGATTGGTGAGGACACCCAAAACATCTGCTTCTTGGGAAAATTCAAGATATGAGCTGAATGACAAGTTCAAATATTGCAGTTGGGATAGGCCACCCAAAGCTCCTGGTAGCTTCCCAATATTTGGGCAGTATGATAAGTTCAAATATTGCAGCTCTGTGAGGCTCCCAAAGAACTTTGATACATCTCCAACACGAGAGCAGTTTGACAAATCCAAATGCACCAATTTTGTTAGCTTCCCAAACGATTCTGGCAGTTTTTCAATTCCTGAACAACTTGACAAATCAATATAACAAAGACCTTCAATATCTCCAATCGACTCTGGTAGTGCCGAGATTGCAGAAGATCCATGAAGGTTGAGATAAGTTAACTTTGAGAGCCTGGTGATACTATCCGGTATTAGTGTATCTTGGATTCCTGGAGCATTCAGATACCTTAGCTGCTTGAGCATACCAATAGAATCTGGCAACTTATGTATGGAGCACTCGCTCAAGTCCAAGACGCGCAGGGACTTGGCAGATGAAAATGCAGCACCATCAAGTTCAATTTCCCCACAGTCCATAAAACGGAGTGCCCTTATATTGGACGACTCCAATGTCTTGCTACAATCGTTGAGCAATGCATAGTGGCAGCAGGTTCCCCAGTGTTCCTATCTTTGCCAGCGACAAGGATTTCGTCGACCATGACTGATCTTGCTAGATCATGAACCAGGTCGTGCATGGTCAACAATGTAAAATCCTCATGATACACTTCAACAGTCTGCAACAAAAGCATTTCGCTTTGTCAGCTATTTGATATTCAAATCATTTTCCGTATTAACAAATTCCATGTATAATAGACCAACAACATCATAGTAGTGATTTAAATTGGTGACAAATGGGATAAGTGGTCCTCATTTATGCCTTAGACTTATGGATATTTTACTTTGTCGGATACTCCCGATATGTTTAAATGGAAACTCACAGACAATGGCATCTTTACTGTTAAATCCATGTATGAGGACTTGATGAATGGTCATACAAGATACTTAAGCACATACCTATGGAAATTAAAATTACCCCTAAAAATAAAAGTCTTCATGTGGTTCCTTCTTGCTCACAAAAGATAACCTAGCTAAGAGAAATTGACAGGGATGTACTAAATGTTCTTTTTGTGGAGGCGAGGAGATGGTAGAGCATTTGTTTATCTCATGCCATTTGCTAAACTGATTTGGCGTGTTCTCTATTTTTCATATAATATCCCTCCATCATCCAATGTTACTAATTTATTTCGGAATTGGTCGAATGGGGTATATGAAAAGACCAAGGCTAGAATTTGTATTGTAGTTTCAGCTCTCTGTTGGTCTATCTGTAATTGTCGGAACAACCTCGTTTTTAACAGGACAAGAAACTTTCATGTTTTACAGGTTATCAATATGGCGATGCACTGGGTCCAGCTACGGGCATTCATTTTTTCCTTCGGACCAACGAGAACTTATGGCTACATGTTATACCCGAATCCTGATGGTCGCACAGGATATCTTCGACCGGGCTACGTGACAACATATTATTCGACTTCAGTAGTTGCTTTATACTATTTTTATTTCGCTGGTTGATCATGTCTCAACCTTATATGATCTTGAGCTGCAAACGCTTTGATACTCCTAAACTTTGGAAAATATGTGTGCATCACTTGATTCAGAGGCTGGGGTTATCCCCATTTCGAAAAAGTAGTGATTTAAAGCATTACATAGAAGCATTTGAAACAAAGTGTCTTTGTTTATATGTAAGATGTTATTCCCTTCAGTTTAAAAAATGCTCCACGTGAGTAGATGAAATGCGTAAAACACTTTTTTTGAGAGCATGTTTCATAATCACTCAAACTGCTCTCGTTGGTCGCGCAAGGGAAGTCTCAAATAATCCTTTTGAAGCTCCTTGTTCCTTGATATGGTTTAGGCGTTTCAGTAAAGTGCCTCAAATGTGGAGGCACTATTAAGAAATGTCCCGATTTACATAGTTGTATACTATTCTTAGCACTTCCCATAACGCCTTGCAAACAATTTCGAGGCATTTTCTGGACCTTTTGGGAGGCTATAAAATGCCTTGGATTTCATGTGCGTCCGGTAGTAACTCAGTTTCTCAACGACATAGGTCCTCTGAACCCACATGATATTACACATGGAATAAAATTTAGTGAGTTTAGTCTGACCTTTCATGTTCCGGTAGAACTTTACTTTGCCGCTAGCCACCACTTCTACAATATTCCAATTTCTAGGGACATGCTATCGTTGTACTCATATGTGAATAATTTAAGGGTTCCTTTGTTTGTCTCGACAACAAAAAACTATTTAGAATGTAATCCAAAAGAAAGAAAATTATAAGCCACAATCTTTTTATATCTACATTAATATTTAAATATGAATGTAGTGTCAGCACTACACGTATGAACTATAAGAGTTTCCTTAGTATAGTTCAAGGTAAATAAAATAAAATTGTTCAACTGTAAAAGGTATACTCAGACTCACCGTCGGTGACTTTGAATCTTGAAGGAAGGATAACCCCAAAAGTTGCCTAATGTATCTCTCGCCAAGCTGCCAAAAGGAGAAAACATTTTCTGGCTGGATGAAACCAAGAGAAACCCATTGGTGAATTAGGTCATCTTTCACTATCTTGTGACCTTTTGGAAATATTGCCCAATAGGCAAAACATAGTTTCAGATACGGAGGCATAACACTATAGCTTAGCCTCAAGGATGCAAGCTGTGTCGAAAGTGTATCTTCCAAAGTAGATATATTCCATATATCACTGTTTCTCACGGACACCCATTCCGTAGATGTCATGCAATGCAACATGTGTCCAAGCGATTGAGCTGCTAAAACCACACCTCCACACTTCATTGCAATGTCATCCCTATCTGCTCCAACTGTTCTTTGTCACCTCTCGATTCAAAGGCACTCTTTTGCTTTATTATAGACCAACACATTTCATCCGTCAATGGTTTTAATTGATGTGGTTGAATGGCAGAGATTTTCAGTGCAATACCCTCTGCACGTGTGGTCACTAATACAACCACCTTGCTTCTTTCCCCAACCTTTAGCATAGCTTTGAGATTGTCCAAATGAGATTCCTTGTCCTCCCATAGGTCATCCAAAACAATAAGAATCTTCTTATCAGCAAGCACCTTTGAAAGAGAATTATGTATCGTTTGCATTTCAGTTTGGTGACTCTCATTATCTGATAGTTGTGATATTATAGAATTGCCAATTTTCTTCAAATCAAATGTTTGTGACACATAAACCATACCTGAGAGTACTCTTTGAATTGGGAACTATTATAAACCATTTTTGCCAAGGTTGTCTTGCCAAGACCTCCAATGCCATATATGGGAAGGATCGTCATCTCTTTTGTCAAGCTCTCAGCTAAAGAACACAAGATTTTTTCTTTCTCTTCGGCCCTCCCAACAATCAGCTGTGTTTCCATGACCGATGAAGTTTCCTGTATATCAATATTTTTTGGCTCATTGGTATAACCGCTTGAACAAAATTGTATTTCTGGTGTTGATCTGTGATCACCTCCAGATAATTTCTACTTTTCTCCATCTTATTTGCTGTTGTAATCTTGGGACCAATTGTGAGACAAGGGGTCACGATTGTCAAATATCTTTTCAGAGAGAACTGCAAGATATTTTGGTTCAGTTGTTAGTAGAATGCAGAATGCAAGGCAATATTTAGACTGATACAAAAAATTGATGGGGTAAATAATTAAGAGGGTGTATCTCTTATTTTTATTAGATTAAATGTTATTACTTACTTTTTGCAACATAAATAATCAAACAGTTAAATTGTTGATAATGTTTCCTGGTTTTTATGTCTTTCCCGAATGCTAAGGAGCAGAATCGAATAACGTCTTCAAAAAAGTATAGTAGCAAATAATTTTGGTATGCTTAATGCCAAGATGTACAGTACACCATACACTTATTACATGTATATTTAGGTTACATAGTTAGACAGTGAATTAATTGAACTTCAAGGTTGATACGTAGGTGTTGGAATTTTAATATTAATATAACTACATCCAGATTTATGCCAAGAAATGAAGGATTTTATTTAGTTCAATCATACATTGATTTGTGTTGTTTTTCTCTTTATTTCTCTCAAATTCCACGGTACATAACTAAGATGATTGTTCAGTCATACATTGATGGCAAGTGCATTAAACATGAAAATATTGCTTTTCATGAGTTTAAAATTTCGGTTCCGTTGGCTAGTTGTAACATCCCAATATTTTGGAATGTTTAAAAATCACTAAAAAAATTAAACTTTTATTTTTATTAAAAAGAAAACATTAAAATTATAATAGAAACCAAATATAGAAGACATTTGGCATCTTCAAAAAGTTTAATAGTTTAAATATCCAAATAATCTTTAATTTCAAAATTTGAGTTTAGTTTAAAGGTATTTCAAAGAAACCTTCAACTCATTTTTTTTAATATTTAACTTTTTGCTAACTTTTAAACCCTAAAATCTTATTTGCAAAGTGCTTAAGTTATTTAAAGTTTTCCTATTTCTAATATGTTTTGGTTAAACTATATGTTTTAAAATTAGGAGTTTGCTAAAACCTAAAACAATATCTATAAAGTGTTTTAAATTATGTAAAGCTTGCTCTATTTTAAAAATTGGTTTGGATTTAATTATATTTATTTGAAAAGTAAGTTTAAAATAGCTATCTTTCAATAATTACATTTGTGGTGTTTTATTTGATTATAATAAGCCACAAATGATTTTTATTCAAAACCCTATTTTAAAATTGACATAAAGTGCCAATTAAGCAATTATGCAATATTTTTAAATTTGTATTTTGAAATGTATGGGAAAAGTGTGTTTCAATATTTTAAATGATAAAGATTATTTTTACAAATTTGTTTGAAACCATTTGGATGTTTATTTCAAAATATACAAAAGTTTTCAGAAAACAGAAAAAGAAAAGATACAAAAAAAGTGGAGAAGAGCCAACTGGGCCGAAGCCCAGCAGCTACCTACCACGCGCGCGACCCAACCCAGCCCAACAGCAACCCCGGCCCCTCTCTCTCTCTTACTCTCACTGACGTGCGGGCCCCACCCGTTAGGGCCACGTCACCGTCTTCAACCTCGCCCCAAATCGCGCGCTCGACATGGCAGGAGACAACGGCGTTTCTCCCATCAATTCGTGCCATTAAGGCCGAGATCGACGCGGCCGTCCCCTCCTACTTATAGCCCACACTCTCCTCTCTCATTTGCCCCAAAATTCCCAACCCGAGAGGCCACAGGCTGCTCGGAATCAAGCTCGCCGTCCGCCACTGCCGCCGGCGAAGTTCTTCAACTCCGGTCGCCCTCGTCGACCCCAAGCCCTCTCCCCACTCCCTTTCTTTTTCTTTTCGTCCTGCGCATCTCTCTGGCACGGTTTGGTATTTTCTTGTACACCAGATCCTCGTGTCCGTCCTCGGCCGATGACCACCGCCACGGGAGCCAACTCCATCGAGGAACTGGAGAAGCTCCGGAGCACCGCGACGTCGCCTACCTCGCCATCGACTCCGCCATGACGTCCTGCACCCCTGGGTAACGAAAGCCCCATCCCGCTCCTCCTATTTTCGCCGGAACACGGCATGCCGAGCCATCACCACCGTCGGCCGATGCGCTCCGGTGACCTAGCGCCGCTCGCGTTTGGTCCTTTAGATCTGGACCGTCAGATCTCGATCTGACGGCCGCGTTTTTAATTTTTTTTACCGAATCGGTACGGTTAAATCTCGTCCGTCCATCATTACTTAAACTTGCGGCTCCCATAGCGATCCGCAGCGAAGAGGTACCAGCCAATCACAGCACGCCACATCACCCCGTCTTCTCTGGATTTATTTTCGAATATAAATTAATTGGCCGTTGTGCAGAAAAGCCCCTGCATATTCAAACCATTAGAACTTTTTATTGGTTTGGTCAAATTTAACAAATTTATATTTTGAAAAGCTCTAGACTTGTAGAATATTTTAGCACTGTTAGTTTTCAGTTTTACGTTAGTTTAAATTATTCTAATTTCAAATGAGTGATTTGAGTAATTTTGGCTTATCTTTAAATCTATAAGTCCAAAAATTTCATATAAAATAGTTTTAGAAACCTTAAAATATGTGAAATTGAATTCCTCTGTTATAAAATATTTTTGAGCAATTACAATTATTTAAAAACCAGAGGCTTAATTTGAGTATTTTTGGTATAGTTTAAATTCTAAAATTTCTTTTAATATGTTTCTTCTTGAAAAATGTCACAAATACTTGCCCCTGACCAGAGAGACCAAAACCCATATTTGTTAATTTATTTTTCAACTTAAATAATTAAGTTTGTGTTAAAAGCCTTTTTAAAATGTTGTTTTGCAAACCTTTGTCATAAAATGTGTTAAACCTTTGACCAAAATTCTTGTTTGCTGAATTTTGACTCTAGACTATCCCTTGACCAAAAATGGCAAACACTAAACCCAATCACATTAATTCTTTTTGCATATTGAATTATGCGACAATCCTTGACCATATTTTTGTGAAGACTTTGTTATTGTATGCAATGAATGTTTGTTGTGTTATTTTTATGTATAGATTGAACGGAGTGCAACATTCCTTGTTGAAAAGAGTTTGTGAACAACGATAACTTTCAAAGGCAAGTGGCACATCCATAAAAATTCCTACTATTTTGTATATGCATGACTTAGTGTATTTTTCCTTAAGCATGTGTAGGTGTTATTAGTATTGCTATGCTAAAACTGTTTAGAGTAGCACCCCTATTCTAGTTGGTCTAGAATCCTATTATAACTTAGTAGAAATATTGATGCTATGCAAAAAGTTACTTTTATGAAAAGCTAATTTCTACTAAGTAAATGAAACAACTGGGTGGATTTGATTTTGCTATGATTGTTTATTGTTGAGTGGCTTCTCAGGGCCATTTCTATGGTTTTACCTGAGGTAGTGAACTTGTGGATGGCCACCCAGGAACAAAGGGATTTGAAGTTACTCCAAGTGAAGATTGCTTCCAGTGCAACCACTTGGTATTATGGCTCTGCCTCGACTAAGTAAGTTCTAGGAACCTGATTCCGGTAGTTCTCAGCGGATGAATGTCTTGTATGGGTCTGCCCAGAGGAACATGGGACGGTTTCCGAAAGGTCTCCACTCAATCTTCTCCTTTCCTTTTCACTACATGAGGGTCAAGGACATAATGGGTTGATTGAGTCTTGTGGTGAAAGTGCACAACCTTTTGAGAGTGTCAAAACTAAGTACTTAGCCGTGTCCCTGGTTACGGACAATTCTGAGCAGCTGATCAAGGACGTCAACGGAGAATCCCAACATTCCAACTTCTCAAGTAAAATTTTGATGGGTTAACAAGGGTAGAAAGGACACCCAGTGTATGAGGACTTGTCCCTCAAAGACACCGGATATGGTGAGATTGTCTCACTGGAGAAAGAAAATGATTTCAAAGTGTAGGAAAAAGTTGGCTTTATGCAAAATAGCCTTTGAACTCCACCAGCCAAATATGCATATAGGTTATTAGAGTTATTCCACTATGAGTCCACAGAGTTTCACTTGCCAGTTCCATATGGTTCTGACCCACCGTGTTGCAACATTTTTCCTGTTGCAGGTAGTTTAGATGATGAGTGAGGTTTCGTTTAAGGGTTTCGAGTCTACAACTAGCATGTTCGCCTGTGGCACATGAAGATGATGGGGACTCCATGAAGAATAATGTTTTCCGCTACTTTACTCTTTCAAAGCTAGCTTCGTGCTATGTAATTTGTAACGAATATTTTTCCTAAGTACTGGATCCGCGTGTAATAATTGATATTTTATTGTGGTATTCATCTTAAACTATGTGTGTGCAAATGAATCGATCCAGGGATTTGCACTATACACATGGACTTGCCAATTTTTATGTGTAGGTCCGCTACACTAGTGCATGAAACATTACATGGTATTAGAGTCCAGGGTTTCGAGTTTAAGTCCTAGTTTAACCATTCCATTTCCGGGTGAGGGGTTGTTGAAGTGCATACATGGATTGCACTAGTCCTTTCCATCAGTTCCATAATACATTGATGGCTAGTGCATAAAACGTGAAAAGTTGTTGCTTGCCCCTTTGCATCTGTTTTGTGTGTGCGCGGGGGGGGGGGGGGGGGGGGGGGGGGGGGGGGGGGGGGGAGGGCTTCGTCCGGCGACGAATATCTTGTTGGTGTGTGGGGGGTGGGGGTTCGAGGGGATGCCCGGGGCGGTGGCGAGCCATCAGAGGCCACAATTTGAGAGGGTGGGTGGTGAGGCGGCCGTAGGCGACGGTGGCATGCGGTTTGCTTGCCTTTTCTCTCCTCCTGCTACATATGCTGGCCTCTTTGAGTCACACCTTAAAGGGGGTGTTGAAGTGTATATGTGTATTGTCTAGCAGTTTCCATCAGTTCAGACTTTTTATCGCGTTGGCTAGTGCGTACATGACATGGTATCAGAGCCTAGGGCCTCGAATTCGAGTCCTGCTTTTTGTTATTTATTTGAAAAATATTGTTTCTCCCTTTGCGTCCACGAATAGGCGTCTTCTGTCATATGGGAGATTGTTTTCCTTCTGTGCACATGTTGACTTTCCACGTCAGACGTGAGAGGAAGTGTATATGTGGGTTGCACTAGCTCATTCCATTAGTTCGGATTGGTTGCGTTGGCTAGTTCATTAAACATGACATAGTATCAAAGCCTAAGATCTCGACTTTGAGTCCCACCTTTCAAAATTTATCCAAATATTTTTGTATCAAAGCCTAAGATCTTGCTTTCAGCCTGGACACGGCGTTTTGGCTTAGGAGTATCTAGTCTCATTATGAAAAGAAAACTTTAAAAAATATTTAGTCAAAAAATTCTGAAATAAAATTTCAGTTGTACCTCTAAACATTTTATGTTGCCACATAAAGTTTCACGAAAAACTAATGTTTTTTGCGTTCTGTATAAAAAGACAAATTCGGTACTAAAAATAACTTTTTACTGGACATTATTTGGTCTTTTTTACACAGAGAACATAAAATGTCTTTTTTTGACAAAAATTGGTTTGCCTACATAAAATGTCTGTCTGTTCATCTGATTTTTTTCCGTTATTTTTGGACATTGTGAAATATGTTTTTTTAATAGAAACATCTAATCCTACAAGCTAAAATGGATTTCCGCTTTCAGCCCAAGATATTGTGTTATCTCCACCTCACCAAAGCTTTGGGTGAAAATGCTCTACTGTTTCGGTATCGGCGGCGCGTGGCGTTGTTACCCTCTTGGGAGAGTCGTCGTGGAGCTCCGGTTCCTTTCTGTCCCATCGTGCTGTCATCGGCGGACATGGTCGGATCCTATCTCGCTGCACTTTGGCCTGTCCGTGGGGAGTAATTGGCGGCTTCCTATCCTTTACACTTAAGTTTGTTTTCTCCGGACTCGATATTCGTTATCAGGATCGACGCTCATGGCCCGGAGCGGTGTGAGAGGTCATGCCGCTCTCTCCGACGATAGTTTGTTGGTCTGGGGTAACGTTCTACAGCGGTTTCATAAGGGAGCGTGGTTATACCTCTAATTTGTTGTTTTCAGTGTGTCGTGGAGGGTGCGGTTCCTTCTATATCTTTCTTTTATTTTTGATATGCTTTATAACTGCGCATTCTCATCATTTTGTATTTATAATTCTAAAACGGGACGAAATCATGTTTCTCCCTTTGCGTCCACGAATAGGCCTCTTCTGTCATATGGGAGATTGTTTTCCTTCTGTGCACATGTTGACTTTCCACGTCAGACGTGAGAGGAAGTGTATATGTGGGTTGCACTAGCTCATTCCATTAGTTCCGATTGGTTGCGTTGGCTAGTTCATTAAACATGACATAGTATCAAAGCCTAAGATCTCGACTTTGAGTCCCACCTTTCAAAATTTATCCAAATATTTTTGTATCAAAGCCTAAGATCTTGCTTTCAGCCTGGACACGGCGTTTTGGCTTAGGAGTATCTAGTCTCATTATGAAAAGAAAACTTTAAAAAATATTTAGTCAAAAAATTCTGAAATAAAATTTCAGTTGTACCTCTAAATATTTTATGTTGCCACATAAAGTTTCACGAAAAACTAATGTTTTTTTGCGTTCTGTATAAAAAGACAAATTTGGTACTAAAAATAACTTTTTACTGGACATTATTTGGTCTTTTTTACACAGAGAACATAAAATGTCTTTTTTTGACAAAAATTGGTTTGCCTACATAAAATGTCTGTCTGTTCATCTGATTTTTTTTCCGGAATTTTGGACATTGTGAAATATGTTTTTTTAATAGAAACATCTAATCCTACAAGCTAAAATGGATTTCCGCTTTCAGCCTAAGATATTGTGTTATCTCCACCTCACCAAAGCTCTGGGTGAAAATGCTCTACTGTTTGGGAGAGTCGTCGTGGAGCTCCGGTTCCTTTCTGTCCCATCGTGCTGTCATCGGCGGACATGGTCGGATCCTATCTCGCTGCACTTTGGCCTGTCCGTGGGAGTAATTGGCGGCTTCCTATCCTTTACACTTAAGTTTATTTTCTCTGGACTCGATATTCGTTATCAGGATCGACGCTCATGGCCCGGAGCGGTGTGAGAGGTCATGCCGCTCTCTCCGACGATAGTTTGTGGGTCCGGGGTAACGTTCTACAGCGGTTTCATAAGGGAGCGTGGTTATACCTCTAATTTGTTGTTTTCAGTGTGTCGTGGAGGGTGCGGCTCCTTCTATATCTTTCTTTTATTTTTGATATGCTTTATAACTGCGCATTCTCATCATTTGTATTTATAATTCTAAAACGGGACGAAATCATGTTTCAAGGAGTTAGACCCCATTTCTAAAAAAAGGAGGAGTTAGACGGCAAGGATAGGACGATCCAAGATGGTGATATTAATTTAAATCGGACGGCTCCGTGGTGGCTGATTCCCCTGTTTTGAGCCTGTAGCGCATAGCATGCAGCACGCAGGAAGTAAAAGGTTGGTTTC
The DNA here is from genome assembly GCA_947311845.1 of Poa pratensis. Lineage (NCBI taxonomy): Eukaryota > Viridiplantae > Streptophyta > Magnoliopsida > Poales > Poaceae > Poa > Poa pratensis. The sequence goes on along the minus strand of CAMZMU010000027.1, from coordinate 69,602,120 downwards.
ATGATGGTAGCGCGCACACACGTACCTTAGGGCATCTCTAACCGATCCTCTAAAATCGGTTAGAGGAGTAAAAATAGGCAGCGGCCGCACCTAACCGATCTCCAAAACGGTTAGAGGAGGGAATTTTTACTCATCGGAGGAGTAAAAGTGGCGGCCGACTCCTAAATATACTCCTCCGAAACCAAATCCGAGAAAACCTCCCGCCGCTCCGCCTCGTCTTCCCGCCCTCCGCCGTTCTTTCCCGCCCGCCTCCCCGCCGGCGCCGATGTTGCCGACTCCGCCCGGGATCGACGCGCAGCTCTCCGGCGCACCTTCTCCGCCCATCCTTGGCTCCGGAGACGACCCGACGCCGCCGCAATCGGAGATTTCCGCCGCGTCCGCGGCCAGAAAGAGGTTGGGGGCAAACAACGTGGTCCGGCGGGCCGCCACGGCCGTCAAGGCCTCGGTAAGGCTGGCAGTAAGCGCGTGGAGGCTCCCTGAGATGGCGGCGCGTCCTCCCCTTGCTCCTATGGTTGGCCGGCGGCCAAAGTCGCGCTCGGGGAGGCGGCGGCGGAGAAGAAGAGGAAGAAGGCCGAGGCGGCGCTTCCGAAGGCTGCAGCAGCCTCTTCGACGCGCAAGGCATCGACGGCGAACCCTCCCCGAGGCCGGCCACCGCGGGCGGCCGTCATCAACGTCGACGCGCGCGAGGTGCTCGATGCATCGTCGGCAAGGTAAATTTTTTCTTTTTCTCCTCTCCTCTCATCGGTTGGCCATTTGTACACACACGGTGACATGGTGATGTTGTTTTGATCATAGTCCGGTGGAGGAGGAGGTGGCCACCTTCATGAGCCAATTGGAGGATAGCCACGCCGCCGGGATCGACGACATCAACTTCGACGATCATGAGGTTGAGCCCACCACCGAGCAAGGAGAGGTGGAGGAAGAAGAGGTGGAGGAAGTCGAGGTGGAGGAGACACAAGCAAGTGCAAAGAAGAGCCGAGCCTCCAACTATAGCGAGAAGGAGGATGTCGTATTGTGCTATGCGTGGATGAATGTGTCTCTCGATGCATCGGTTGGCACCGACCAATCGAAGGAGAAGTTTTGGGCTCGCATCGAGGACTACTACAACAACACCGTGGAGGTGTCGATCACTCGCACACAAGGCTCTCTCGGCCACCGGTGGGGAGCCACTAGTACAGAACGACACATCGGAAACGGGCCAAAAACCCTTCGACAATGGAGAAAGGGTCCGTGTCCCCGACCCTGTCACTGATGTGAAGGCCTTCATCGGTAACGGAGGCAAAACACCGTTTCCGATGAGGTCCCCATTTGGCAACGGTTGTGCGCAACCTCCGTTGCTTTAGTTTTCCAACATCAGATACGGAGTTTTCCATCTACCCGTTTGCACTGAGCTTTTCTCATATTTCGGTTATATGCCATAATACATGAAAGGTTGATTGCACAATGCAGTAAAACGTTATTCAATTCATAACATAGAACAAATGTCATCATTACATTGGTATACAATAATATCACCGTTTTTACAATTTGACTACAATCATATCTATCACACATTGGCATAATGTAATATCACCTATTACACTTTGACTACAATCATGAACTCTAAACCTATAAGCAACTAACCTAACAAGATGGAAGGCTGGCTTAATTAAGCCAGCGTTCCATCTTTGACTTGGAGCTCACCTTCTATGAGCTCTCGGTCGTCGCTGTACCCACTCCGAGACCAGTATCCACGAAATTTCCTTGTCTTAAGGTTTTTGGTTCTCGGAATGGTACATTGGTACTTTTATGCAGTGTTGCCGAAATAAACTCATGCGTGAAAGAAAAAAAGATTAGCGAAATGTACAAAATACATCTGGATAAAAAAATCCGGTGGCTATTTTCCAGCAAGTGCTTTGTTCGGTTGCCATTTTCGAGAAACTGCTAAGATCGACGACAAATATCCAGGAACTGCTCTGTTCGGTGGCAGACAGTTCGCATTCCTTCCTTCTCTTCTTCCTCGTTCCACCCCAATCCCCCACCGCCATGGACGACCGCAACAGAACAACAAAGACAACTACCGTCCGTACCCACGGCACCGTTCTGGAGGTGGTGTACACGAACGAGTATACCATGGAGCGGATCCTCGACAAGTACGAGGAATGGCTAGCAGAGGAGAAGCATCGGTTCATCGGCCTTGACATCGAGTACACCCATAATCGTCGGGACATGGCTTTCCTGCAACTCGCCATGCGCCAGCATGTCCTCGTGTTCCACTGGTGCAAGTCCAAGAAGAATTGTCTAGAGTTGGGCAAATTATTTGAACGCAAGAATATCACCTTCGCAAGCGTGGACATCACCAACGACAGCAAGGTGCTTTCTTCTGCCGGCTTCCACATTCCACCGGAGTACTACATGGACATCCAACTCGTATACAAAATCAAGGGTGGAGACGAGAGGGACGGAATGGGTGATCTAGCGGCAGACCTCATCGACAAATCATACGCCAACATGATGAAGGAATTCCCATCCAACCAGCCAATATTTGGGAGTCGATGCCGCTGCACAAAGTTAACCTCGATTACGCAGCAATAGATGGGTACGTGACCTACAAGTTGTATCGCACGATCCTAACCTTGAAGGACAAGCTACGTCCAACATGGCAGGAAATGCTCTGCCCTAGGTGCAAGAATGCCCTAGGTGAATTGCAATAGGCTTTGGATGTCGGTGTTTAACTAGTTTGTATAGATGGTGCTTTAACAATAAGTGTTTGTAATTATCAGAACATGTATGTATGAATTTGGACTAGGCATTGGATGTCTATGTTTATATACTTGTAATAATATGTACACATGTTTGTGAGTGAATTTGTTTATGTGATGAAATGCTCATACGTAGAACCTAGTTCATCGGCATCACAGCCGATCACAGAAAGATTTATACCTTTCACCCGGTGGGGGAGGAGGTGCATGCCTCTGCCAGATGCGCTGCGATGCTACCAGCGCGCTGCGACGCAATCACCTCCTCCTCCTTCTCCTTCGTCGACATCCACCTCCTCCTCCTTCTCCAGATCAAACACCACCTACAGATCGGCCACTTCCTCCTCCAGATCGGCCACTTCCTCCTCCAGATGGGTTTCTGCTGATAGATCCGCCGGATGTGCTGCACCACCACCTCATGAATGACCTCCTCCACATCGGCCTGGCTCAGAAGATGCCGGGCATCACCGGAGGAGGAGGGCGTCAGATGGTGGCGCTGCCGCATCATTAGCGGACAGTGTGCGAAGAGAGTGAGGAGAGCAAAAAGCTATAGTGTGCGGCGGCTAGGGTTGAAAGATAGACAGTGAGGGAGTGAGAATGAGATTGATGGCTTGCTCTGTCGGCAGTACATTTATAAGCGCCCAATTGGCAACGGATAATTTATATAACCGTTTCCATTGGATACAAGTTCACAACTACTATGTGCTATTGATTTCCGGAGCTGCATACGAACCTAATACATTCTACTGATTTTAAAAGTTCATACGAACCTAATACATTGTACTGATTTGCATAGCTGCATACGAATCTAGAACATTCTACTGATTTTCATTGCTGCAAACAAGTTCACACCTAACAGCAGCACACAAACACACAAAATCATTCTAGCAATGCTCACAAGAACATTTAACTGAGCTATTTCTGTTCCTTTATGCCGCTCCTTGCGCACAGCAACAACATGGTCAGATTTAGTCGGAGTGTTTGTTGGGCTCCATGCCAAACCAGCTAGAGCTGCTGCAGTGTGCGGCTTCATCTCCATGTTCGCCTTCTTGACTATCAAGGCTACATTTTCCAGCTCTGCAGCAACCACTTCGACGCCATTAGCAAGCAGCATCTCAACATAATCTTCAATCCAAAAATAATAATCACAGCTCCCAGAATACTCTTCGCCCCTCCCCTGCCAAATGGTAAATCGAATCCAGAGGCAAATCGGCATCACACATAGAATAGACTCAATCAAAACTGGTCGAAGCGTCGAACTAACCCTGTGATTTGGACACTTTAAGTAGATCTGGCCTGGGTTCAGATCTGAACGCGACACTCGACGAATCGCGTTCCGACAGCGGCAGCAAACGCACTTCACAAGCGGTAGATCTGACCCGGCCCCGGCGGCGCAGGAGGAGGACGCATTCGATCTCCCCGACAAGCTCATGCTCTTGGCCATGGAGGACACGAGTGCGGAGTAAAAACAAGCTGGAGCAGAGGAACAAGGGCGAATCGACAGTCTTTTATAATATCAAAGATAGTGCTAGAAAAGGAATTTTATATATGCAACCTCGCCAACGGTTGTATACAAATCTCCGATGCCATTGAAGAACATATCGCACACGGAGTAAAAATAAACTCCGTTACCAACATATCGACAACAGTTAATAATTCGCGACCGTTGCATATGAAGGCGGGACGTGGGCCAGCTTGCCTGGCGGGGCGGGTTTTCTCACGCGGAAAGCGCGATTCTCCGTCGCCTAACCTGTGCCGTTTCCATAGAGGGGTATCCGATGTGTCGTTCTGTACTATTGAGCCATTCTTGAGTGTTGCAACGGTGGTCCGGTTGTGTTGAGCAAGTGACCACCAACCCGCCAAGTGGAGTGCCCGTGACGAAGCATGGGCCACTCATCCAAGACCTCTACAAGATACGCAACAAGAAGAATGGAGGCAAAGCTTTCACCTTGCACCATTGCTACAATGAGCTTGTTGGCAATGAGAAGTGGGTGCGGAGGAATTGGGAGACCACTCCGAAAAGATCAAGGGTTAGCATCTCCATCGATGCCAATGATGAGGAAGACGAAGACCCGCACAAGAGGCCCGAGGGCAAAAGCTAGCAAAGGAGAGGAAACGGAGGGGTGCCCAAGTTGGAGGCTACAAGGAAGAACTATGTGCCATGGTTGAGACCAAGAAAGCCTTGGCGGCGAGAGGAGGGATGAGAAGGCGGCAAGGTGGGCCGACCTCAAGGCAATGGAGGAGGAGAAGTGGAAGAAGAAGATGGAGGCCGAGGAGAGGAGGGCCCTTGCCGAGGAGAGGAGGGTGGCAATTGAGGAGGAGAGGATAGCAAAGGAGAAGGAGATGGATGAGCGTGCTATCATGTTCATGGACCCTAGCAACATGGATGTGACGGCTAGGAAGTATTGGGAGCTCACTCGAGCAAAGATCCTTCAAAGATCTTTTGGTGGAGATGCTCATGGCCAAGGAGGTGATGGTGGCCGAGGAGGAGGAGGTGCTGGTGGTGATGGTCATGGTGAGGTAGAGTAATTTATAAAGCTCTCCGATGGTGCTCCACAACATATGAAGTGATATGTTGGTGGTCTTTGGATCAAACAAGGTCGATGGCTTCTTTTTGTTGACCTTGATCGATGGTGGTGGTAGAGTCTACTTTTGAATGAACTCTATGCATGTTTTATTTCGATGACCTCAAATTCGATGAACTATGTTTATGTGACCCGCAAAAGTGATGGATTGCGTGTGTTTTAATTGTTCGTATGTTTATATTGTTTGTCTGAACTATATGTGAGATGTGTGGATGCATATGTGGAGTGGTGGAAAGAAATGGGGCAAAAAAAAGTTTACTCCTCTATTTAGGGGTTCGGTTCCACGCCGCCAATCTTTAGAGGAGTAAATTTACTCCTCTAAGTTTTAGGAGTCGGTTTACTCCTCTAACCGATTGGGGATCAGTTAGAGATGCCCTTAGGTGCAGTCGGCTTGGTGATGGCTTCTGTGTCGGCTTCATACTCATCGATCGTGTCGGCGATGACATACATGGCGTCCTTGAGACGCTTCAGCCAGAGACGCGTCGGTTTATCGGTGATGGACCGCCTCTCGGCGTCATCGAGAAGGGCTTCCATGGACTCTAGCGTCATCTTCATCTTCTCCAGATCCTTGGTGAAGTCCAGCTGCAGCTTGATCCGGCCACCAATGGCAGAACTGATCTAGTCGCTCACCACCTTGAGGACGGCGGCGGCAAGCAAGCCGCCAGGCTCCACCATGGCTCCTCCACCTCCCGAGCTCTCCTCCGAATTGAACGAGCTAAAGGTAGGGAGATCGTATGACGCTTGTGGGCTGTGGCCTGCGTGTTCAGATTTGTTCGCTCTTCCGAGACGAGTGGTAGCTAGACGCTGTGTGCCCAATGCGTAGATGAGTGTTGTGTGCCCACTACAGCTTTGCCTGTACCTCTCGAGATGGCTTTGCCCAGCAGTTGCGTCGAGTCAAGTCTTTGCCCTCGTCTATTTCTGATCTCGACGCATCGCTCCCTTGCTGCTGGCCTGTTTGGCGTAAATTGCCGACGAAACATAATGAAAGCAGCGGGAATCCTATGCATGCATGGTACAGATTCGAGCAATCCTGAGACTCGGACCAACGCCTTTTGCGAACGAGAAGGATTTATGTGTTTCGCTTCAGTCGGGTGGATCACGATTCACAACACAATTTCAGAAAACAATGAAGAGGAATAATTCGTTCAGAAGCAGAATAACACAATGTAAAAGCGCATCGGTGTTATTCATGTGGCCGTAGCTCTGAACGCCATGGACATCCTTTCTGGAGATCTGAACCTGGAGCTTGCTCAGGACTGTACCATAGTATTGTGGAAGACGTCCTTGAAACGGGGAAGTGGGATTTTTGCCCTCGGCCTCTCCCTCCACTCACCGGTGCTTCAACAGAGCAGCTCCTCATCTCTGCACAGAAGATCATGCATGTGCACGTAAACAACAACATTGTATCACGAACTTGCTCTCTATCAGCCTGCGAAACAGCACAACAGCTGGTGGTTCCCCTCCCCTGCATAGTGCAGAAAAGAAGAGGTACAGACACACAAAATATTCAGTTTCATGTTTTTTAGAAAAGGAGGGTGCGAGTCCCCGGCCTCTGCATCGAGTGATGCACACAGCTATTCGCACTTATTAATTCCAACCAGATTTACAAAGTACAATATTGAAGAACAAACTGAAGTCAAAACCTCGACAACAAAGGTCGCTACCACTATGATGGGGGTGACTAACACCAACTCACATCATCTAAAAATCTTCAGCTAAACACTCAACGCACACCGATGTGCACGCTTTAGTCACTGCCGCCGTCTTCCACGAACCCGTCTTCAGAAAGGATCAACACCATGACCTTGCAAAATCAGGTCTGCCGTCAGCATCGCCACAATGCCAGACAGCGCCACCAAGTGCGAGTCCATCAACCCGAAATCGAGACCCCGCAACGCCACGCCACCGAGCCTCACCGACGTCGACGTGGTAGATGAAACACCGCTCCGCCAGCTGACCCCCTCCAGGTGGTTCGTGTTCCAAAACGATGCCCTCAAGAGGGTGAACGACACCGAAGGTGACGCCATCGCCTGATCTGGATAACTAGATCTGGGGTTTCCCCCGGAACAACACGAGTGAAGTGAGGAGAGCAGCAAGGACGATGCCTTCAACAAGGAAACGAAGTCAAGCGACATCGTCATCGTCCGCCAAGACCGAGGTCGAGGTTTGGCTTTCACCGGCTGTCACGTCACCCCGAAACTCGTCATCGAAAGGGAGGTGGGTGATTTGCAGCGGCAACTCCTTCAACAAGGTGGCGGCACCCACGGGCGCCGCAGTCGCCGGCCAAAGCGCGGCTTTCACCGGCCGCCATCCTCGCCTCCAAGATCGGTGGGATCTGAAGAACGAGGTCACCACGCCAAGCCCCCGATCTGCCTGGAGATCCGCCAAATCGTGCAGATCGGCTCCGCACTAGCCTCCCAGCCGCGCCGCCAACGGCCGAGACCATGAGACGACGGATCTAGATGGGATCCAGACCCACGGCCAGCCACCCGCTCGATCCGCCGAAGACGGATCAAAGGCAGCAGCGGCCGCCGCCTGATCGATGCCGCTGTCCGACCAGCGCGCCCGAAGACCTCCGTCGAAGCCGCCCCAGCCGCCGCGTCGGAATCGTCGTCACACCTCCACCCCCAGCGCCTTAGGCACCAAGGGTCCGCCGCAACCGCGGCCTATGCCGGCGGCAGCGGCGGAGGGGTATCTGGGAGTGGAGGGGAGGTTGGGCGGCGGGGAGAGGTGCCCCCGGCGGCACCCTGGGGTGCGCCGCGGGAGGGGTGGGAGGACCGGGATTGCTAACCAAAAACTGTGTTCCCATGATTCATTCAGTTTCATGTACATGCTTTTAGCTACTGTGAGACCCTTTCCCATGATTGCCCGGCGAATTCACCAGAGATTCTGCATCACCACATGAACAAATGATCACGCGTTGTGATTCAACACATACAACAACAATCCACAACCCAACATAGCAATTACAGAGATGCTCGAATCACCAGCTGTGCATCATCAAAATTTGTTTTGGAGACGTAGCGTGGAGCATATATATAAGTGCAAACTCATTCGTGCTTACATAATTAACATGCTAAATTTTATTCGTTGCACAAAATAATGAGCTCTTCAGGGATTCTCCCACCACACTGAAGGTTGTCAACCTGACAAGGCTCGTGGAGATGACCCAACAATTTTGTACAGAAAGAAGACACGCCTGTGTGGAATCGTCAGACAGTATTTGCTATGTTGGATTTTTTGTTGTTGTTGTTGTTGTTGTTGTTGTTGTTGTCGTCGTCGTCGTCGTCGTCGTTGTTGTTGTTGTTGTTGTTGTTGTTGTTGTTGTTGTTGTTGTTGTTGTTGTTGTTGTTGCTGCTGCTGCTGTTGCTGATGTTGTTGTTGTTGTTGTTGCTGCTGTTATTGTTGCTGTTTTGCCTGGTTTCTTCCGCTAATAAACCGGATATACTCTTCTTATTTAATAGAGTGAATTCCACTTTTTACCCTATAGTTGTGTATTTGTGACAGTTATTACCCCATTTAGTGAAACAAAATCACAAATACACCATTATATGGAATTTTTAACATTGTTTTACCCAATTTTAACATTTCGCATGCTTTGCTAGAATAGGCCGGAATGCTAGATCAAGGTGGTGCCACAAAATATGTAAAGATCGAAGGGCATGATCGACAATCATGTCTAGTCTTCACTTCACCCTATGTTCAATTTCCCATCGTTGTCCTCATATTTTTTAGCCTCATTGACATCTTGCCCAACAGATATGTTCCACAAAAGAGGATGCAAAGTTCCAAAAATGGGTAATATAGATGATATTTCACTAGATGGGGTAATTAGTGTCACAAATGCATAACTAGAGGGTAAAAGTGGAATTCACTCTATTTAATATATGGGGCAAAACTTTTGCCCCGCAGTTTCAAAATAAATTACCTAACTTGTATAGGGCAAAATTCAGATGGTGCGGGCAGTTAGGTAGTCTACTTCGTGTCTTCGTGAGGTTGTTGGGCTTGGTCCATGCGGCAATAAGGCATGCCGCATGCATTCTACTCTAATGGGCGTAAATTAGAGTTACTATATTAGCAAAAGTCCTACTGGACTAGTATTGCCCCCATCATACTTACTTGGGGGTGGCCGATGGTTGGCAAGGGTCAGGCCCCAGCTCCCCCCACCCCCTTTCTATATCGCAGTTGCGACGAACGTGGTCAACCTCCTTCTCCGACATTTGAACCTGATCATGCTAAATTTAGCCTGATACATTCTAAAAGTACTTTACTGTAGTGGTCGAAGATGTCCCTAAGGCCATCCTTGAAGCGACGAAGGCGCATGATGATGCTCACCAACTTGAATGTCTTTTCCTGGTCCTCGCCCTCTCCCGGAGTGCCACCACCACCTTACTGTCGGGACGGTGAGCTTTGATGTCGCGCCTCCATTTCCCCGCAACTCCAAAGATCAATCCAAACCGAAACAAGTTTGTGGGGCGTAATCGCATTGGTCGATCATCACCTGTAGGCTGCAGCATAGACAGATGATTTCCTTGCTGCTTACATACGATGCTAAAGCGAATGTGAATATGTTGATGTGAGCAGAAGAATCCATTTGGTTTTGAGCAATCTCCATCGGCCTAGGAGGGTTTATTTTTTTTTCCTTGAATAAACTCGCGTTTAAAATTTCTTCTAGGACAAAAATTGCTATTTTGGAGATATTTAGAATTTTACACACCCAACTATGTTCAGAAACATTTACGAAAAATCACGAGTTAGCTTTTATTAAAAAAGAGATGGGTCAAAGAATTGGGTAGGAGGCCCAACAGCGCAGCTAGAAGGCATGTCAGCGCGCTGGCCTACCGTAGGTGCACCAAACACCCTTCTGGTGCCCACAGTTGGCTTCATGCAGGGGGAAGTTCTCCCTTTTGCTCCATCTTCTTCCCAAATTCAACCATATATTTAATTTGAGCTTTATCGTAATCAATAAATTAGAGGGACCTAAAATATTTATTGTGTTTATTTCCGATGGTCTGTACATGATACAACAGTGGCATGATTTCTAGTAGATCATCACCGGTGTTGATGATAACTCTATCGCAGCCAATAATCTATGTGTGTACATGTCTTAGTTGACGGACGTTCATACCACCACGGTCAATGATGTCTCGGATGTATTGTTGGATGGGAAAAGGCATATCGGTAGATTAGCGCATATGACTTACATACCAAGGATAGTCATTGACAACTCACACCGGGAGAGCAAATTTTCGTTACTTACAAGCCATACTTTGAGGACGTGATAAAAGACAATATATGTTACAACAAAAGGATAAATCCACACATTATTTCAAATGCATAACAACAACAACAACAATTACTTATAACCCATACTTTGAGTACGTGATAAAAAACAATATAGGTTACAACAAGAGTAGAAATCCACACATTATTTCAAATGCATAACAACAACAATATAAAAACAACTTCAATTTGATATAGTTTGTTTCTTCTACCCATGTCGGGCATTGCAATCCTTCGTGCATGCTTTATCAAATTACATGGCAACACCATTTTCATTAACCTGTATAAAATAAACGAGGAGTAACATTAGATTAATTGCCACCCCCTCTATTTTAAAATAGCTTATTTCATACACATAATTAAATATATGAAACATTATATATTTGATATGAATATTCAAATTAACATTTTTATGATATACAAGTAAAGAATACAAAAAATGTAAACATATATAAAGTATTTGTCGATGATATTTTATTTTTGTAATATTTAATTGTGTGCATCATCATTGTCCTTAGTAGCTCATGATATGGCATTGGTATTGAGGTCGGGTGTAACTGCCAAAATCTGGACATTCTTATATTCTGTTTTGAAAAAATGTGAATAAGTTTGACCACACTTGTTTTAATATGTATATTCTATGAAACCTAAATAAATTATGCTAATAATGAAATATATGCAATTTATTTTCAGTTTATCTATATTATTACATTTAAGATAACAAGAAGACGACATTATGAAAGCTAGTAAAGCTGAAGAAGTTTTGGCTTCCTATGATTTATAAAATATTTAGATTAGGAATCATGTACATGGTGGTTTCTCTTCACAAGAAACCTTTATATTGTTGTATTACATACTATAAATCATTTATATACCATAATTATTATATTAATATTATATAAACTTAGCTACTCGCGTTGATGAATTTAACAGAGACAAGGAATAATCACACTTATATATAGGAAAAAATTAGCACACCACACATAAATGTGTGAGAGGTATATAATTTAATCATAATTATGCACATATTCCTTCTCATATGTTCTACTTACCGTTGTTGGGGTGTAGAATGCAAGTATATCAATTTGTCTATAATTCTCGACGGCTGAGCCTTTCAGTACTTTGTACTTGATGGCCCATGTGCCGATGTCAGTTCGCCAGTCCCACCAACAATTGCCCACTGACCCTCAGAATCGGTGATCCTGATACTTGTAATGTTGACCCATTGAACCTGATTTACATGTGTATACAAATATCATGTATGTATCACAAAAAAAGTTGGACACGTATGTAGCTCAAATATCTATATGTACATACACTAATAGTTTTTTGAACAACTCTAAACTCTTATAAATATTAAGTGTTTGGAAAGAAGAATACATACCTAGGACCCTCAAACACTATGCTTGAAGAGGTGTACCAGGAAGCACCAGCTTGGCCAGTCTGCACATGCAGGTGTTGGAAATAGGCTTGTGTGTTTAGTCGACAAGTTCCTTCGAGTGCGAGGAGTCGACAAGTGTTCACGTCAGGAGGACTCGAGTAGGTAGCCCAGTCGGAGGTTGTTCTGACTGGAGGTAGTTTCCGGGTACGTGGAGTCGAACTCTCGACTCCTACCCGAGGAAGTGTCGAGTGACGGAGTTGGCCTGTCGACTCCGGCTCGTGGACACGTCAGCGCGGGTGTTGGCGGTCTGGAATCTGCTAGGAGGTTCTAGAAGCACAGGTGTCCTGGACACCTGTGTGGCCCGCGCGTAGTGGTGTGACACCTGTCCTGTGTGGATAGGTTCGCCACGCTGGCTGGAAATATCTAGCCAGATATTTGTAGGAATAGTGTTTACCCTATAAATACCCCATGAATAGAAAAAGGGAAAATTGAGGCAAACCATTTCTTTGGCACACTCTCTCTCTCTCTCTCTCTCTCTCGAGCAAGAAGGTCTCACGGGCAACAGTTGGTATCAGAGCCTGAGTTCTTGAGAGATCTCACCGGAGATGGGCGAAGGAAAGGCGCTCATGCCGGCGGAGGTGAAGGAGGCCGCGAGCACGCTGGCAGTCCAGCGTGTTGTGCGGGAGGCCGGTAGTTCGTGGCCGCTGCTCACGCGGTCAAACTACGCGGACTGGGCGCTGCTCATGCAAGTGAAGCTTGAGGCTCGCCGTGTTTGGTCCGCCGTGCACGATGGCACGGAGGAGCGCGAGACGGACCGGGCAGCACTGGAGTACGTGCTGCTCGCCGTTCCGCCGGAGATGATCTCCACACTGGCGTCGAAGAAGACGGCCAAGGAGGCGTGGGAGGCGATCAAGACGATGCGGGTCGGAGATACCCGTGTCCGGGAGGCGAAGGCGACTGCGCTCAAGAAGCAGTACGAGGCCATCAAGTTCGGCGACGGCGAGAACATCGACGACTTCGCCATGCGGATGTCGTCACTCGTGTCGCAGCTTGGGGTGCTCGGCGTCACCATCACCGAGCCAGACACAATCCGTAAGTTTCTCTCGGTCGTTCCCACGAGGTTATCGCAGATGGCATGCTCAATCGAGACTCTGCTCGACCTCGACAAGCTCCCCATGGAGGAGCTCATCGGCCGCCTCAAAACGGCTGAGGAGCGACATGAGGCGGAGAAGCCGGAGGCCAAGCAGGCTGGGAAACTACTCCTCACGGAGGAGGAGTGGTTCTCTCGGATGCGCCTGCAGGATGGAGGTGGATCCTCCAGCCATACCGGACGCGGCGGCGGCAAGCCGCGCGGTCGCGGTAGAGGCAACTCAGCTCGTGGAGCTGGGAACCCTGGCACGTCGAAAGACACGTGCAGGTACTGCGGAGTCGCCGGCCATTGGGTGCGGGACTGCCGCAAGAAGAAGCGCGAGGAAGCACACCTCGTGCGCGCAGAGGGTGCGGAAGCACACCTCGTCCGTGGCGGAGACGATGAGGATGACAGCGCACTCCTGATGATGGAGACCTGCACCATCGCGACTGCCCCACAGCTCCCTGCTTCGACTCGCCAGGCGGAGTCGAGCACCTCGGAGGCGGCACCCTTGTCTCGACCGGTGGCAGAGTCAGCGACTCGACCGGTGGCAGAGTCGGAGGGATCGTCGACTCCTCCGAAGGAACTCGCGCCGATCCAGTGGATCGCGGAGTGGGACATGTCGACTCGGGAGGAGTCGACAGCATCGTCGAGTCAGGAGGACTCGGCAGGATCGTCGAGTGGCAAGCACTCGACTGCCCCAGCTCGGGAGGAGCTGGGCTCGTCGACTCGGGAGGAGTCGACAACCTCGTCGAGTGGAGAGCACTCGACTGCGTTGGCTCAGGAGGAGCTGACCATGGCAACTCGGGAGGAGTTGGCCACCCGGCTCCAGCAGCCGGGAGCGTCGGGTCGCAAGGACTCGACAACCTCGTCGGGTGGAGAGCACCCGACATCCTCGTCGAGTGGAGAGCACTCGACTGCGCCAGCTCGCAAGGAGCTGGCTGATCCGACTCGCAAGGAGCCGGTCCTCCTCATGCTAGAGGAGAAGGCGCAGGTGAACCTGGTGCAAGAGGGGGACGCCAAGAAGGGCGTCTGGTACCTCGACTCGGGCGCCACCAATCACATGACTGGTGACCGCGCCGCGTTCGCGGAACTCGACACAAGCATCATTGGAACTGTAAAGTTCGGTGATGGCTCGCGAGTCGAAATCTACGGGCAAGGGACGGTGCTCTTCGTCTGCAAGTCAGGCGAGCATCGGGCCGTCACCGGGGTGTACTACATACCCCGGCTGAACACGCAGATCATCAGCCTGGGCCAGTTCGACGAGAACGGCTGCCAGGTGCTGATCGAGGATGGGATCCTTCGAGTGCGTGATAGGGAGCGGCAGCTCCTGATCAAGGTCAGGCGAGAGCCGAACCGGATGTACAAGCTGCACGCGCGAGTCGCGCAGCCAGTGTGCCTAGTCGTGGGCACTGGCGACGACCCGGCGTGGACTTGGCATGCGCGGTTCGGGCACCTCAACTTCGACAGCTTGCGCCGACTGGCGAAGGGCGAGATGGTGCGTGGACTCCCTCTGGTGGAGCACGTGAACCAGCTCTGCGACGCCTGCCTAGCAGGGAAGCAGAGGCGAGCCCCATTCGCAAAGCAAGCGAAGTTCCGGGCGAAGGAGCGACTCGAGTTGGTCCATGGCGACCTCTGCGGGCCGATCACCCCGGCCACACCGAGTGGGAAGAGGTACTTCCTCCTACTGGTGGACGACCTGTCGCGGTACATGTGGCTCGCCCTTCTCTCGACGAAGGACGAGGCCGCAGCCGCCATCATTCGACTCCAGGCGGGAGCCGAAGCAGAAACAGGCTGCAAGCTGCGCACGCTGCGCACGGATCGCGGAGGCGAGTTCACCTCCGGGTCCTTCACAGCATACTGCGCTGAGCTCGGGATGGAGCGTCACCTGACGGCTCCGTACTCCCCGCAGCAGAATGGCGTCGTGGAGCGACGCAACCAGACGATTGTGGGCATGGCCCGCAGTCTGCTGAAGGCCAAGAAGGTACCCGGAGAATTCTGGGGTGAGGCAGTGACGACGGCCGTGTTCATCTTGAACAGGTCGCCAACCAAGAGCGTGGACGGCATGACGCCGTTCGAGTCCTGGCATGGCCGCAAGCCGAATGTGAGCTTCATGCGCACGTTCGGGTGCGTGATGCATGTCAGAGAGACGCGCCCCGGGCTGAAGAAGCTCGACGACCGGAGCAGGCCGATGATCTTCGTCGGGTACCAACCTGGGACGAAGGGTTATCGGGCCTATGACCCGGTGACTAACCGCGTGACCATCACGCGAGATGCCGTGTTCGACGAGAACGCGAGCTGGGACTGGAGTTCGCCGGACACTCCGGTGAACACTTCGGAGTCGACACCTTCGCAGTCGAGCACATGGTGTTCGAGCCGCAACCAACTTCGAGTGACGGGAGTGCGGGTCCAGCACCCGACTCGCCGACTCCAGACTCGCCAACTCCTGGAGTGGGGAGCCGCAACCGCCATCATTCGACTCCGGCTGTCTCAGGCGTCGAGTTCGTCACGCCACCCTCAAGGTACTCAGGTATGCTTGATGGAAAAGACGACATGAGCTTCGACCACCGGTTCCGCACTCTGCAGAACGTGCTCGAAGTGGGTTCGGCCCTTGAGCCGGACGAGGAGCTCCACTATCTCGCCTCCGAAGAGCCAGGCTCGTTCGACGAGGCGAAGGTGCATGCCAGCTGGAGGCAGGCGATGCAAGAGGAGCTGGAGGCCATCGAGTCCAATTCGACTTGGAGGCTGGCCACCTTACCACCAGGTCACCGCGCGATCGGCCTGAAGTGGGTGTACAAGGTGAAGAAGGATGCGCATGGCGCAGTCCTTAAGCACAAGGCTCGCCTGGTGGCGAAGGGCTACGTGCAGCGGCACGGGGTCGACTACGACGAGGTTTTCGCACCCGTGGCCCGTCTCGAGTCCGTCAGGCTACTGCTAGCCGTAGGCGAGTGCGGGGTGGGACGTCCACCACATGGACGTCAAGTCAGCCTTCCTCAACGGCGAGTTGGAGGAAGAGGTGTATGTGCAGCAGCCAACCGGCTTCGCTGCAAAGGGGAAGGAGCACCTGTGCTTCGACTCAGCAAGGCGCTCTACGGCCTCAAGCAGGCGCCAAGGGCATGGAACACCAAGCTCGATGCATGCCTCGTCAAGCTCGACTTCGCAAGATGCGAGTCGGAGCATGGCATGTACGCACGAGGAGCGACTCCGAACCGGCTCTTAGTCGGTGTCTACGTCGACGACTTGGTGATCACAGGCTCGGATTCCAGCGACATCGACAGATTCAAGCTGGAGATGCAGGGCCTATTCCAGATGTCCGATCTCGGGTTGCTAAGCTACTACCTTGGCATCGAGGTTCGACAAGGACCCAGCGGGATCGATATCTCGCAGGGTGCCTATGCCCTGAAGCTGCTCGAGAAGGCGGGGATGGGCGGCTGCAACCCCGTCCACGTACCCATGGAGCCGCGCTTCAAGCTGTCCAAGTGCAGCACGGCACCCGCGATAGATGCGACCGCGTATCGCAGCATCGTCGGGAGCCTCAGGTACTTGGTGCACACGAGGCCGGACCTGACCTTCGCAGTCGGGTTCGTATCAAGGTTCATGGAGGCTCCAACTCTGGAGCACCTCGCGGCCGTGAGGCACATCCTACGCTACATCGCCGGGTCTCAGCGACTCGGGTGTAGGTATGGGAGGAGTAAAGGTGCACCGCGCCTGGTCGGCTACAGCGACAGCGACCTGGCAGGCGACGTCGACTCACGCAAGAGTACGTCGGGCACCCTGTACTTCCTCGGGTGCAGCCCAGTGACCTGGCAGTCACTCAAGCAGAAGGTCGTGGCTCTGTCGAGCTGCGAGTCGGAGTATGTGGCGGCTACCACAGCTGCTTGCCAGGGGATCTGGCTGGCTCGGTTGCTGTCCGAGTTCAGCGACGGCGAAGCTGAGCACGTGGTGCTCAAGGTCGACAACAAGTCGGCTATCGCGCTCGCCAAGAATCCCGTCTTCCACGAGCGATCAAAGCACATCGACTTGAAGTATCACTTCATTCGAGACTGCGTGGAGGCAAAGAAAGTCGAGCTGGAGTTCGTGCCCACCGAACACCAACTCGCAGACATGCTGACCAAGCCACTTGGTCGAGTCCGCCTGGCGGAGCTGCGGACAAGGATAGGCATGGTGGAGGTGTCTCCGGAACTCAAGCCTAGGGAGTGATTGTTGGAAATAGGCTTGTGTGTTCAGTCGACAAGTTCCTTCGAGTGCGAGGAGTCGACAAGTGTTCGAGTCAGGAGGACTCGAGTAGGTAGCCCAGTCGGAGGTTGTTCTGACTGGAGGTAGTTTCCGGGTACGTGGAGTCGAACTCTCGACTCCTACCCGAGGAAGTGTCGAGTGACGGAGTTGGCCTGTCGACTCCGGCTCGTGGACACGTCAGCGCGGGTGTTGGCGGTCTGGAATCTGCTAGGAGGTTCTAGAAGCACAGATGTCCTGGACACCTGTGTGGCCCGCGCGTAGTGGTGTGACACCTGTCCTTGTGTGGATAGGTTCGCCACGCTGGCTGGAAATATCTAGCCAGATATTTGTAGGAATAGTGTTTACCCTACAAATACCCTATGAATAGAAAAAGGGAAAATTGAGGCAAACCATTTCTTTGGCACACACTCCCCTCTCTCTCTCGAGCAAAAAGGTCTCACGGGCAACAGCAGGCTCCTCACACGAGCAAGGACATTGGCGTTGGGCTCGGGTGCAGCAAGCACAGCCCAGTTGTTCACCGCCATCGCGCCGAACCCAGCTGGTAGGATCGTCGAGTTCAAAACTATCACTTGGTTATGATCTGAACCAGTGCTAACTTGGCGCATGAACCAAGTCTCATTTATCCTAGCTTCACAATAAGTGGAACATGAGAATGAAGGACTGGCCATGGCTAGGATGAAACAAGAGATGAGCAGCAGGGACACAGCAATTTGAGGAGTACTTTCCATGGCTTTGGGAGGAAGTTAGAGGGGATAATGGTCTATACTTAAATACTGGCTCTACTTTCTGTGGATATTGTGAGAGATATGTGAAGAGATGGGGTTCCATTTATAGCCATCTCGATGGTGTAGTGTCCGTCTGTAACCGTTAAATATGCTTGACAACAGTTGAGGGTGCTTTATCATTTTCTTCTCGGTTACGGCGCATCTCAGGACAGATGACCTTTCGAGGAACGATAGTATCCTCTAATTTTTTCCTGTCTGATGCATTATCTCATATATATAAAGTGAGCAGGACCTGCCCTTTTTGTTTTTTCCAATAACTAGCATGGTGGCCCTCGCAAATGCGAGGGCAGCATTTATACTTGGTTTAAAGTGTTCAAAAAATAGGAATAATACGGACATTGATATCATATAATTTTCCATAATGTGACAATAAAAGTTGTTCTAAAATCATTGCAAACTTTTGGTAAGCAAAATATCAGGTATATATGCGAGTAACAAATTCGGTAATCTGAAATATCTTGGCAAAAATTATCATGCCAGATGTTGAAACACCCATGCCAGTGATGTTGCATCTGTAAACTGAACTATATAGTTCTTACATGTGAGGTTAGTTATCTTTGATTAAAAAAATGTTGAATTAATACAATCGTTCTATCCTACTTGATAGGTAGGTCACATTAAATAGTTAGAATTATCGTGCTCTCGTGTTTCTTCCTCTCATTTACTCACTCCATGTCACAATGTGCAACATTTTAGAAACATGGCGTGGTAAAAGTTGGTCTTTTTTATGAATTGACATATAAAGATAAATTACCTTTTTCTATTCACCTCGGTCAAATGCATTTTATGTGCATGATGTCTACATGGCTTTGATAGCATAGTTCAAAACTCTTAATCCAATTGAAATGGCATTACTCTTATGTTGATTTCGTTACATGAGAGAAAGACACATATAATACTTAAAATATGTTGACCATAGAAAGCAAGCATATCAGTCAAAATAATTCAAAAGAATAAGTGTACGCTTTTCATGTCCTCACATTGAATATGAAACATACGAATTGTGATTACGTAGTTACTTGGTCCTACCAAAAATATTTTGTATAGTGTGAGGGATGCTTCTGTCTATAGTGGGTCGACTAATGTTGTATCTTCAACAATTTTGAAGCTTTGACTCTTTGTATCTCATTGTATCATTAACCTGGTATTTTTTCTAGCGTGAAGGACGTTCCCATTGCTAATGCGACTAATGTTGTTACTTCATTAATTTTAATATTTTACGACTCGGAACTCCCGCATTTGTTTTGCGAGTGTTATTCTGATGGCATTTAAACATTTTTTTCATGACTTCATTAATGTATGTGGTGCGACTAATGTGTTGACTTCATTAAATTTATAATTTCACGACTCCAAACTTGGGAATTCTCGGTATTCAGTCATAGAAACAATGTATTCTCTTGGTTTGTAGTTAACCTGCGTTTTGATTTGATATTTAGTCAAATCAAACTTTATAAAGTTGGACCAAATATATATAAATATATACATCTAAAATATATAATTATTTTTTATTGGAAACATCGTAAAAAGATTTTCATATTAATTTTTTTGGTATTAAAAGTGGATACTTATTGTCACATCTTTGGTTAATTTATACAAAATTTGATTTGAACCAAACTCACTAACGCAAGTGCGTACATATCAGTTTGATTATTTGTAAGCTATCAGCTCCTATCCTTTGGCACCACGTTTTTTTTTTTTTTTGCTTCTAGCTATCACGTTTCAGCCAACTTATGAAGCTACTATTGTACATGTCCGGTTTTTAAAAATGGAGACGCCAGTATTTATCTAGCGGAAGTACGCGTTTAAAACAAACTAAGAGAGTCCTTTGCCACCATGTTTGAGGTTGATTTGTTTTTCTTTCAGCTATCATGCACGTAAAAAAAATGGTACGCAGGTTACTTCCTTTTTTGTGCCCTACGCAATTTGCTGAGGCGTGACCTTCTCAACAACATAAGTCGTGTGAAACATATTAGCCTGATGATGTTTAATTGAATGGAAGTATTGAGTCGCAAAAAAAAAAACATTATACGTCCGGCCGGAAGCGGACCTGTGCCCTGCCAAACGTTCCCAAGTACGATGCATGATCCTTGCAAAAAAAAAGTGCGATACATGATATATAGCCCGTTGGTGCCGTGTACACGTGAGATGACTTTTTTTTATGGAACGTGACGTGATTTGGTTGTACTGTTAAAGACGACTTGTTTGTACCAATTAATGTTGTACGTAACTTCTCTGTCTTTTAATCTCATCCATCGCAACAAAAATCAACGGAGTATATATTTATAACCTATGTGGCTTAACGTGGTGGCTCAAAAAACTAACTCATTTTGCTTTTAGTATATAATAGATGAAGATGCAAAACAACGCCACCTTGCTAGATGTGCATATCCTCGGACCAACTTGTCATTTTTTTGTAATTATTTTCACATCAAGCATCTCATGGAAGGATAGTACCAACTTGAAAGATATACTCCATCTCATGGAAAGAGTAGTACATTTTGCACATGTAGCTGGTAAGCCAAGACGAGGGATGTACTCTATTTCAGCTTTGCGTTGTCCGTTCCTCAAAAAATATGATACTGACAGTCATGGTATCAGTGTACTGTGGACAAGTTTTGCATATAATAGACCTCTTTATACCAACAGTGCACGGTGATTAGTTTGGTGAGGACGTTGAGTTGAACCAGTAACCTCGACGTCCTCACCAAACTGACCGAATCATGCTTGTAGCTTATGCAACATGATCGTTGCATAGAATAGAAATGTGAAATGGAGGGCATCAACTCTGAAAAGGCTACAAGAGACCACCAAACAAATCGGTGAAGAAGTAAATGTCCTCCAAAACTCATGAGAAATTTTTCATAGCTTATTTATTATTGTGTTACAATGCTCCCTGTAAAGTTTCAGATTGACCTCCAGAAACCAACCTCTACCTCAGATTGATCACCACTCCACTACGAGTCCGAACAAATGACACCGTGATTCCTACTCGACAGATCTGTCCTTGGATTGAATCCCCTATGTACGCCATGGTCATATATTGTTCTCACCTTAGTGATCATCACCTCACTGTCTGCTGTATTAGAGTTTCTCACCGCCTCTTCCCGAAAATGAGTTTACAACCATATGGATTTGATAACTGTCTCCAATAGTCCGAGTGTCCTCGAGCTGCTCCATGTCATCACCCCTGCTCCGACAACCACTGCTATCGTCAAGGATGTTCTAAGATCTCGACAACGATTTTACTGTTGGTCTTACGACCGTGATGAAGTTTTAGAGACAATAGAAATGAGGGGTAAGAGCCTAAGGGGATATCGTTGGGGGACAGTACCAAAACAGTTTACCCAGGTTCAGATCCCCGAGATGAATGATGACCATATTTTATAATCATCGTTTCGGGAGTTCAACCTGGATATTATAAATAATACATTATTTATCACAGTAATATTCTACTATGCCCTCTGTTCAAATCATAAGACGTTTAAGACATTTCAATATAGGCTAGATACAAATTGAAATGACCGAATCTACACCCAAAAAGAGTCTAGATACATCTGAATATAAGAAATGCTAAAACATCTTATAATTCGAAACGGAGGTAGTAGTTATTATTTTCAAGATGTGCAAATCATGCTTTTTTGCATATTTGTTGACGTGGAAAAGAGGCATATAGTATGTACTTCAACTCTTATACTTCTTGTTTTGCCGATGTTGTGAGATACACAAAGATAAATCTTGAGTTTCATGGACATCAAGAAGTGTCCGTCTGTAACAGTAAAATATGTTTGCTGACGAGGAAAGATGGTAGATCGGGTACGAAATATTCCATGTGATGTATGATTTTGTAGAAGAAGCAGGACAGTAGAAAGATGAACATGACTACATGAGTGCATGATCCATTGATCCTCATACCCATATACATATCCAGAGCATATCTTACTGTTTTTCCTCCGCAGGCATATCGACAGAAGATACATTTGCGCCACATGCAAATTGGAACCTAGCCTTTTTGTCTTGTAGAAAATATCGATGAACGTGAGTGCACGGCCTCATATTCCTCGGTTGATATTCCGAGTCCTGCAATGACATTTGTCATTATTTATTGCCTCTCATGTTAAGGATATGTTATGTTAATTAAGGTGCCCCTGTCATGTTTATATCCTTGGAAAGGACAAAGATGCTAGGTTTGCTAGTGTTGCCATAATATTCGTTCCTGAATAGCATCTAAGACTACAGTTCTTGATTATTCTATATTATATATGAGTTCACGCATCTCACGGAAAATTTAATTTGTTGCTATCTTTCCTCGAAAGGCTGTCTGGCCATAAGTACACCATAACCGAGAACAAAATGACAAACCCACTCGAAAGTCGTCAATCATATTTAACGGTTATGGACAGACAATAGAGCATCCAGATGCCTACGATTGGAACCCTTGGATTCACCCTATCGCTCGCAACTTATTAGCAAGAGGGCTTCTTATAGCATGGCTAATAACGTAGCCGGCTGCTGGCTCCATAGCCAGAGCCACGTCAGCTACAGCTATGCCTGGCCATCTCCAGCCCGGCCCGTCCAGCCTGGCCCGGCCCGAAAATACAGGACCTGGCCACTAGGCCAGGTCTGCGCCTAGAAATTCGGCCCGACGGACGTGACGGGACGGGTCTGGGCTTTGGATATTGGTGTTTTCAGGAAGAAGCTCGGCCCGAGGCCTGAGGCCCGACGGGATTTTGCACTCATGGGTCGGGCCTGGGCCTGTAATGTAGGCCCGATGGATGAGTCGTGCCGGGCCTGGGCTTTTCCCCGCGGGCTTTTTAGGCCCAGCCTGGCCCGGCCCATGGCCAGGTATCTACAGCCATATAAAAGGCTAGCTATTAGGATGGCTGTTGGGTTGTTTCAATTGTTTACTGCTTAAATGTATATATATCACCTGTTGTGATCCACTGTGACATGCATCTTTGGAGTCATTCAAACAACATACAAATATATCATCCACGCTAGCAACACAAAGATAGGCAAACTGATCAATAAGAGCGCCAAGAACAGGCGGGAAATAATAAGATTCCACTGACACTTAAACATTACACGAGTCCATAACAAAGTATTGACCAAACATGACATCGACACATTAGAAGAAACAAGACGATAGTTTGGATCTCGACGCCAACAAGCAACAAACTAACCAGCTAACAAAATACTAAATACGATCGCCGGCAAACAAGACATTTTTTATCTTGATGACGATAAAGGCAGAAGGCAATAGTTGGAGCTCTAGCAAAAATAACCAGCTAACCATTTGCATCAGCAACACAATCTTCAGGCACTGTATTGAAAAGGTAAACAGAGACATGGGTTCACTATTGTGAATTACTCTTTAAAGAACAGGAGACTCAAGTATACACACCTTTAAGTAGAACCTCTACTGATCACCTCATCGTAGCAAAATCCTGAAATATAATTAAATGTCAGATATCATGTTGATCCTCAATGTTACATGGAGAAAAACAATAAGATGCAAATATCAGTATCCCACCATGACTAATTATGACGGCTATTATGAAACTTATGCCAAATATGCTCGACCAGATCACTTTTAAGTTGTGTATGTTGTGAACGAGCACGAATAGTAGATTTTCTACGCATCACATCAGCGAAACACAGATTACCACCAACATTTACTTCAGGAGGTAAAGCAAATGAAGCCCCTGTATCCACATTCAAATCAATATGAATTTTGTCCTGCTCTCTCTCATCTTCAACTATCATGTTGTGGAGAATCACACAAGCTCGCATGTTCCTTCCAACACTCTTTATTTGCCATAGTCGTGCAGGACGACGAACAATGGTAAACTGTGACAGCAATACCCCAAAATCACGCTCAACATCCTTCCTTGCCCCTTCTTGGTGCTTGGCAAACAATTTATGCTTCTCTGTTTGGGGAAGTGGTATAGTCTTCATGAAGGCAGCCCATTCTGGGTATATGCCATCAGCAAGGTAGTAACATGTGCTATACTCATTTCCATTGACTGAAAATTGAGCTTGAGGGGCTTCTCCTTTCAATGCATAAAAAAATAGTGGGTACTCGTTGAGCACATTAAGGTCGTTGTTTGACCCAGCAATTCCAAAAAAGGCATGCCAAATACGAAGATCCTGGGAAGCAACAACTTCTAGGATCATGGTTGGCACTCCATAATCACCACAGGTGAATTGCCCCCTCCATGCTAATGGACACATCTCCCATCGCCAGTGCATGCAATCAATACTACCTAGCATTCTAGGAAAACCACGAGACTCGTTAACCTGAAGTAAGTGCTCAACATTCTCTCGTGTGGGGCGTCGCAAGTACTCCCCACTAAACACCTCAATCACCCCACGTGCAAACTTGTCCAAGCACTCTAATGCGGTGCACTTGCCAATCTTCAAGTACTCATCCAGGGCATCTGTAGGGGTGTGATGTCTACGCACGCTTCTATTCTTGTAGACAGTGTTGGTCCTCCAAGTGCAGAGGTTTGTAGAACAGCAGCAAGTTTCCCTTAATTGAATAACCCAAGGTTTATCGAACTCAGGGAGGTAGAGGTCAAAGATATCCCTCTCAAACAACCCTGCAATTAAGATACAAGAAGTCTCTTGTGTCCCCAACACACCTAATACACTTGTCAGATGTATAGGTGCACTAGTTCGGCGAAGAGATAGTGAATTGCAAGTAATATGGATGATTATAAGTGATAGTTGTAATCTGAAATAAAAATGGCAGCAAGCAAACATGAGACAAAATGAGAGCAAACGGTGTTTCAATGCTTGGAAATAAGGCCTAGAGATCATACTTTCACTAGTGGACACTCTCAACAATAATAATACAATTGAATACATAGATATTTCCTCTTCACTATGCTACTCTGAATTATTCTCCTGTTGGACAACGAACACCAATTCATTGTGTAGGGCTACAAAAGCACACCTTAAAGTTGCATTCCACATCTAGGGAACCCCAATGTCACTAAGAGCGTCCCAAAATAGTACTAGACAAACACCACAATTTCATAGAGACATCCAACACAAAGAATAATTCATGGTAAGTATTTCTGTAATCTTTAGCCTAAGAGCCACACACGGTGCGCACACTGTCAACTTCGCACCATGGGACAAAGGTGACTCCGGAGTTTACATTAATAAAACCTCTCAAGTAGTATAATTCATAAGATAACGAAGAGTAACATCCATGAATCCAACTAGATTACAAAGCTCATGATCGCATAAAGATCACACCATGGGAGAGAGAGATAAACCACATAGCTACCGGTAGAGCCCTTAGCCCCGATAAAGAACTACTCCTTCCTCGTCATGGGAGGCAGCAACGGCGATGAAGATGGCGGTGGTGTTGACGGAGACTCCGGAGGGGGAATGGAGGAGCCTTCCAGGGGTGATCCCAGCGGCGTTTCCCCCCTCCGATCTTCTCCGGCGGCAGCCTTCTGTCTTCTGTTTCGTCGTTTTGTATTTATCCGCCGCCTCCTTGCGAAACTCCTCGGGGGACTGTTTTTATATACGTTTTTAGGTCAAGACGAAGCCACGGAGACGAAAACGGATGGCATCGGAGCCACGAGGAATAAAAGAGGTGGTCCCACAAGGCTAGGTACAGGGGCCACGTGGGACCATCTATTTTCTTCCTCGGACTTCCTTTTTCGTGGATCCTTGGCTCGTACGTCTTCTTATTTCCAAATATTGGGCCCCGTAAAATATTAGGTCATTTGGACGTCGTTTGGTCCCTGAAAGTCAAAAACATGGAAAAAGGAGTTTTCTGGTTCTGCAGGGTTAATTCCAAATAAATGGGGAAACTGTGAATTATCCCCTAAAATCATTATAAAACATAAATATAACCCATATATGATGCAAATAAGTTGGAATATCCAGTAATAAAATGTAAAGTTCATGTATGCATTTTACATGCATCAGGGTGCCATAAGCTAGCATGCGCATAGCTGCTGTACACTTCTGCAATGGTGAGAGCCCTATTCGACCAGAACAACCTACCCTATAAGTGAAATAGGGAGACCACCGACCAAGGGCGTTCACAATGCTGAGGAAGAGGTCTTTGTTCATACGAAATCTAGTACGAAACATACTCTCGGTGTACAATGGTTCTTCAGCGAAGTAATCCTCCACCAAACGCTGATGAGCACCTCCATGATCCCTCTGGATTCTCTTCCTTTTTCTCCGATGAGATAAGCCAGGTGTGAGCTTAGCCTTGATCTTCATGGAAAGGATGACCGGTGACGGGACGGATTGATTCGTTGGCGACCGGATGGGCTGTGCCGCAGGCCATGGGAACTCGGGAGGCGCAGGTGCAGTTGTCCTCTTGGACTGGCTAGCCATCTCACAGCGGGCGTCGCCACCGGCGAGCTTGATGTCTAGGGTTGATTTAGGGATGATTTTCGTGGTATGCAAGTGGATTTACCCTGGGAAGGCTTGATTTGGAGGGGAGGCAGGGGATTTGGCGCGGAATAGCTCAATTTGGCGCGGGACGAGCTCGATTTTGGCGCGAGATAGCTGGGCGCACGGGATCGAGGGGGGAAATTAAGCTCCGGCCTAGAGCTGGGTACGGGATGCAAGCGGGCTATTGTTTCTCGTAGCGTACGCTACAGCCGGGCGACAGATGAAGCGCTCGCTTCGCCTCTTTCCTCGTTTCTCTCCTCCACATAGGATTTTAATGACATGCCAATTGCTATAGCTTGCTGATAGCATCTCCAGTCATAACCCTCATATCCGGCCTCCAAACTATCCGTGGACGCGTCCGGACGCGTCCGCGAATAGTGACCGGACAGTCCCTAAAAGTGGTCTCATCAACCATGTACTCAAACTCTCCCCAAATTGTGGGGCCACTTGCATGTGATTGGTGGAGAAGTAGAAAGAAAGGAAAAAAGAAAGAGAAAAGTAGTACATAAAGTTGTCCGTGTCCTACGTGGCGGCTGTCCGGGCGTGTCCGGCAGCCCCCAGAGCCTCCTCACATATGGGGTGAGTTTGGGGGCTGCCGGACAGCCTGGACGTATGGGGAGAGTTTGGGGACCATGGTTGGGTGCACAATTTTATTCTTTCTCATGTCCGGACGCCCCTCCGGACACCCCTCCAGACCTTTGGGGAGGATTTGGCAACCGTGACTGGAGATGCTCTGACTGGGTCTTATTAGACTTGCTCTTATCTCCATCACCAGTTGCACTTTAACCTTTAGGCCCTGTTTGTTTCTAGTGTTTAGTGGGGATAATACCGGCCTAATCCCGAATCCCCAAAATCTAAAAAAATCCATTTATTTCTCGTGGATTAGGGCCGGTATTTTTCCAGCCTTTTCCCCACATCTCCAAACCGGCCCTATCCCGGCCCAAAACACCCGAACCCCAAAACGCGAGGTAGGGCTCGCGTTTTATCCAATCCCGAGCTGAGCGAGAGGAAGAGGAGGCGGCGGTGCGATGGCCGGAGAGAGGGGCGGCGCGATGGCAGGAGAGAGGGGCGACGGACGGAGAGAAGGACGGGGCGGAGAGAGGCGTCGACCTCTTCGCTGTTCTTGGACGCTCCGGTATGTATCCTCGTCCACTAGTGGAAACATGAGCTTTGGTGGAGAGGGGTGTTGGGCTCTAGTCCCGGGCGTGGTTCGAACCCGGACTAGAGGAGGGAACTAGTACCGGGCCGGCTGCTCCGACGCTGCGCAGGTCGGGTCCCGGGTTGTAGGGCACCTCTAGTTCCGGGCCGTGATACCACCCGGGACCGAGGCAGTCAGCGGCAGGGTGGAGACAGGAGGGTGGACCTTTCGTCCCGGGCCGTGGTACAGCCCGGGACTAGAGGTCCCGCTATATCATCTCCCACCCCGGGCCAGCCACCATTTTTGAACTCTCAAGCTCATCTTCATTGTTTCCTCTCTCAAGCTCAAGTGTAGCCCCATTTTTTTCCAAGATTTGTCAAGATAGACGGCACCCATCTCTCCAAGGGTTAGCAACACTTGATCCTTTCACCCGGCGGCCGAATTTTAGCCATTTCCATACAAGTTTAGCTCATTTCATTTTTATAGTGCTACCTAGGTGTTTGATGAAATGCCTAAGCTAGGTAGTTCATTTTTTTATGTATTTTGAGCTCAAATTAATTTATTATTTGTGGATTTTAGTGTCGTCTCGGTCCTCACCGCCGTCGATAGCCCCCGCCATCCCGTGACCGGCACCACCTCGGTGAGCCTCTTCTTTTATCTGTTATTTTACAAAATTACTTGTATGATTTGAATGCATAATTATTTTTCTTGTATAATTTTCTTATGTTTTTTATGTATAGTGTCATGGTTTTGATATCCGTCCCCGTCGCCCTCGTCCGGTCTATGATTCGGATGTGGTATATTTTTATCACTATTTATTTTGTTTCGTGTTTATAACAATCATGCCGACCAAATTGACATAGATATATTTTTATTTAGGAGGTAGTTGAACCGGAAATTCCAGCCGACCCTATTGTAGAGTTTTTTAAAAAGAAAACAACGATTTGAAAGCAAAATTGAAGATAAGTGAAGATCTTCGTCTCCAATGCCTAGAAGAGAAGATGGTATTGGACTTGAAGATTGCCGACATCGTTGATGCTCACGGGGTCGAGCTTACCGACGTCGTCGCTGTTCACGAGATGAAGATGGATGCAATGCGCTTGAAGCTTAGAAAGATTAGAAAATATGTCATTAGTCAAGAGGCTTGGTATCATTATGCTGTTGGTTCAATAGTTACCTTAGTTGCGATTCTGATCGCATTTGTTGTTGGATTTAAATTCTTTAGATAGTTGTATTCTAGTTTCAATTAATTTATGTTTTATGAGAACTATGTATTACATTTGGTCACTACTATACTTTGGTTTTAATGTGATGAACTTGTATTAATGAATATGATATGTTTCCTATTATGTTGGTTTATCGTAATGGGTTTTAGCGGTGATTTGCAGATGAGTCATCCGTGGATGTACGCTGACCGACGCTCTAAAGAGTACATGGATGGCGTGCAATCTTTTCTCAATGTGGCTAAGGATAACAAGGGGCCGAATGGTTTTATGTGTTGTCCATGCAAGAAATGTCGGAATGAGAAGGATTACCCTAACACAGACAGAATTCACCTCCACCTGATAACTTCTGGTTTCATGCCCGGCTATAATTGTTGGACCAAGCACGGAGAAAAAGGGGTTATGATGGAAGATAACGAAGAAGAAGAGAACGATGACAACTACATGTACCCTGAATATGTTGGTAACCCAACAGGGGAAGCTGATGATGAAGAGGTACCAGATGATCCCATCATACATGATGATTTACGTGGGGTCATCGTTGATGCACATACCCTAGCAGAAACTACACTTGAGAAGTTGAAGTTGGAGCGCATGTTAGAGGATCACAAAACAAAGTTGTACCCAACTTGCGAAGATGGCAACACAAAGCTCGGTACCACACTGGAATTATTGCAATGGAAGGCAGCGAATGGTTTATCTGACAAGGGATTTGGGAGTTTACTGAAAATAGTGAAGGACAAGCTGCCGGCTGGTAACGAATTGCCCGAGAGTGCGTATGAAGCAAAGAAGATTATCTGCCCTCTAGGATTAGATGTGCAGAAGATACATGCATGCATTAATGACTGCATCCTCTACCGCGGTGAGAAGTATGAGAATTTGAATGAATGCCCGGTATGCGGTGCATTGCGGTATAAGATCAGAGCAGATGACCCTGGCGATGTTGAGGGCCTGCCCGCCAGGAAGAAGGTTCCTGCCAAGGTGATGTGGTACGCTCCTATAATACCACGGTTGAAACGTTTGTTCAGAAACAAAGAGCATGCCAAGTTGTTGCGATGGCACAAAGAAGACCGCAAGAGCGACGAGATGTTGAGACACCCGGCTGATGGGTCGCAGTGGAGAAAAATCGATACAGAGTACAAGGAATTTGCACGTGACCCAAGGAACTTAAGGTTTGGTCTTAGCACGGATGGCTTTAATCCTTTTGGGGAGCAGAGCAGCAGTCATAGCACCTGGCCTGTGACTCTATGTATCTATAACCTTCCTCCTTGGTTGTGCATGAAGCGGAAGTTCATTATGATGCCAGTGCTCATCCAAGGCCCGAAGCAACCCGGTAACAACATTGATGTCTACCTGAGGCCATTAGTTGATGAACTTTTACAGTTGTGGCGTGATGAAGGGGTACCTGTGTGGGATGAGTACAAACAAGCGGAATTTAACCTACGAGGGTTGTTGTTTGTAACCATCAATGATTGGCCTGCTCTTAGTAACATTTCAGGACAGTCGAACAAGGGATACAATGCATGCACACACTGTTTAGATAGCACTGAAAGTATATATGTAGGTAACAAGAATGTGTACCCGGGTCATCGTCGATTTCTTACAACTCAGCATCCCCTAAGAAAGAAAAGCAAGCAGCAGCATTTCAAAGGTGAGGAAGATCGCCGGCCGAAGCCACCCCTCCAAAGTGGTGAAGATATATATGATGCGGTCAAGGATTTAGATGTAATCTTTGGAAAGGGTCCTGGCGGACAGTCTGTTCCGAAGGACGCTAACAACCACGTTCCCCTGTGGAAGAAGAAGTCTATATTTTGGGAACTACCCTATTGGAAAATCCTAAAGGTCCGCTCTGCAATCGACGTGATGCACGTGACGAAGAATGTTTGCGTGAACCTGCTAGGCTTCTTGGGCGTGTATGGGAAGGCAAAAGATACTCCGGAAGCACGAGAGGACCAGCAACTTTTGAAAGACCCAAAGAACCTGCATCCAATGAGGACGGATAAAGGACGTCTACGTCCTGCTAGCTACGTTCTTACCAAAGAAGAGAAGGAGATATTTTTTGAAGTCCTGAGCAGTATGAAGGTCCCGTCTGGCTTCTCGTCGAATATAAAGGGAATAATAAATATGGCAGAGAAAAAGTTCCAGAACCTAAAGTCTCATGACTGCCACGTGCTGATGACTCAACTGCTTCCGGTTGCATTGCGGGGGCTTCTACCGGAAAATGTTCGAGTATCCATTGTTCAGCTATGTGCGTTCCTCAATGCAATTTCGCAGAAGTCAATCAGCCCAACCACTCTATTAAGGTTACAGAAGGATGTGGCTCAATGTCTCGTTAGTTTTGAGTTGGTGTTCCCACCATCCTTCTTCACTATTATGACACATCTCCTAGTACACCTGGTCGACGAGATTCACATTCTGGGTCCTGTATTTCTACACAATATGTTCCCCTTTGAGAGGTTCATGGGAGTGTTGAAGAAGTATGTTCATAACCGTGCTAGGCCAGAAGGAAGCATCTCCAAAGGGTATGGAACAGAGGAGGTCATTGAGTTTTGTGTTGACTTTATTCCCGGCATTAAGTCGATTGGTCTTCCTGAATCGCGACATGAGGGGAGACTAAGTGGAGAAGGCACTCTAGGAAAGAAATCATACATATGCAGGGACGGGTATTCTTTCACAAAAGCACACTACACAGTTCTGCATAATTCCACTTTGGTGGCTCCGTATATCCAGATGCACAAGGATATTGTACGCTCTAACAACCCGGGGATGGATGACTCCGCCATTGCAAAGGAACACATGGAGAATTTTGGCGGTTGGTTGGAAACGCATCTGAACAACAACAACACAGTCTCAGATGAGCTGTTCTTGTTGTCTAAGGGGCCATCTTCGACTATTTGGACTTTCCAAGGGTATGAGATAAACGGGAATACATTTTACACGAACGCCCAAGATAAAAAGAGCACCAACCAAAATAGTGGTGTCCGCTTTGATGATAAGAGCACGAATGAGGCCACGGTCACATATTATGGTTGCATAGAGCAGATATGGGAACTTGACTATGGACCTTCTTTGAAGGTCCCTTTGTTCTGGTGCAAATGGTTCAACCTGAGAGGCGGCGGGGTAAAGGAAGACCCATTGTACGGAATGACTACAGTGGATCTCACGAATGTTGCGTACGACAACGAACCATTCGTTCTAGCCAAGGATGTGGCTCAGGTTTTCTATGTGAAGGACATGTCTACCAAGCCAAAAAAAAAAAAGATAAGGAAGTGAATACATCAGCCGATGAGCCAAAGCGCCACATAGTTCTTTCAGGGAAAAGAACCATCGTGGGAGTGGAGGACAAGACAGACATGTCAGAAGATTACGACAAGTTTCATGAAATTCCGCCCTTCAAAGTGACCACTGACCCAAGTCTCAAGTTATATGCAGACCCTTGTCCATGGTTACGGAGCGATCAGAAGAAAGGGTCTCACAAAAAGAAAAAGCGAAGACTAAATAGGGATGTTGTTCATGATGTGTAATAATTTATTAAACTTTTATATAATTTATAGTATGGAGGACAAGACAGACATGTCAATGAAATCAAGCGTATGGCGGTGGCGGAATGTAGTACTTAATTTATAAATTTTTGATGTAGCATCAAACTTTGTGATGTGAAATGATCCACTGCGCATGTAGTACTTGATTTATAAATTTTTGAATTGATTTTAAATTAAGCGTATGTAGTACTTAATTTAAAACCAAGCGCATGTGATACTTCATTTTAAACCAAAACAGAAAACAGGAAAATGAAAGCAATTTTTACTTAATTTAGACAAGTAAATCAAAAGATATAAAAAAAGTAAGAAACCAGAAAATTAAAAAAAATTAACCTCTAGTACCGGGCCGTGCGACCACCCGGTACTACAGGTCCACTGGGCTTGGCGCGCAAATTTTCGCGGCCCTGAGGGACCTCTAGTACCGGGTGGTAACACGGCCCGGTACTAGAGGGTCTCTAGTACCGGGTGGAGCCACGGCCCGGTACTAGAGGCCTTTTTGGCGCTACTTCTAGTGGCTCGGGCCGAAAATTTGCCCAAGTCCAGCAAATCGACGCTCCGCCTCCGGGCTCCAGACGACGCCGCCCCCTGCGCCGCCAGGCTGCCGGATTTCGTCCCCGCGCCGCTGCCGCCCTCACCGTGGGTCGCCGTCCTGCTCCTGCTCCGGGCGCGGCCGTCCCCGCTCTTCCCCGAGCAAGATCGTCGTCCCCGAGCAAGCAAAGCTCGCCCCCGACCCACGGTGAGCTCGTCCCCCCGACCAACTACTCTCTCCCTCTCTCAGATCTAGCGCGCGGCGGCGGCGGACCCTAACCACGGGGCCGGCGCCGGAGTTGGCAAACAAGAACAGATTTTTTAGGGCCTAAGGCCGATTTCATTATAAACGTGTTTTGACTTTGGTGGCTTGCTATATTAATCAATGTTGCTTACTTGCTTATCACCTTATGTTCTTACAGGGCAGCAAGGGAGAAGCGGAGCGGCCCAGGAGGGGGCATTAGCCACAGAATCTGGCGCGACCCATCCATTCTGGATCTGGCCGTGTCGCTGGTACGCTAGCCACAGCCTCCTGCACCTGGCGCGTGGTTGATGACCTGGCCGGCACACGGCTTCGACTACTTCCGCCCTTGCTGCTGCGTAATGACCGCGAATTCACCCTGCTGCAACCTTTGGTGTGGTGTCCTTCTACTGCAACCTTTGGTGTGGTGTCCTTCTATGCCTCCGTGGTTTAGGTATTTTCTCTGTTTCCCCTTCTTTTTCCTCTACATCAGCCATCGAGCCGTGACTGTGCTCTGTACTGCCATGGCCTGGATGAGCTACATTTTAGTTATGGCAACGGTGATCATCTGGCGATCTAGCTTCTAGGTTCTGTTGCTACGAAATTGACATCTAGGCCTGATCTATGAGGTGTACGCATTCATTGAAACACGTTTCCATATATTTCCTGTGACTGTTGCATTGAGAAAGTTAGTTTGAGTATTATTATCTATATTTTATTTAATCTTTTGGGCTTAGTGATCAAGTTATAGATGAATTAGTTAATGCTGAGATACTCTCTTACTAACTTGGCGCGTTCCAAAACGTTCCAGTGTGTTTACTGGTCTTGGTCACTATGACTTTGGTGTATTACAGTTCTTCCTCAGTGGGGAGATGATGAAAGCGGCAGTTGGTTTTTATCACTGTTATTCCTATGAATTACTCCTACTTTAATCGAAGTCCAGGGATCTGTATGCATATGTGCTGCTCTTCTTTGAGACAATAAAACATTTCTGTTTTTGCTTCTATAAGGAACATCATTAACGATGATTTGGAAATCTGGTGCTACGCAAGATTAATATGTTGAACCTGTTTCGTTCTACAAAATGCTGCCACAATGATGAAATTTAGATAACCAGGCATGGTTACTTGGCTTTGTATCTTGGACATTGGTTACTCGTTTTATATATGATGCAAGTAACACCTATAACTTTTAGATTCTGTTATTTATCCCCTTTATTTTAGACTTTGGGGGCTTGTTATATTGATCGATGCTTATGTCCATCCATCCTTTGCAGGACAGCAGGTAAGAAGTGGAGCTGTAGCTGTCCAGGAGGGCGCCATGGCAGCCGGATCTGCTGTGACCCGACCGTTCTGGCTCTGTCGGTCTTGCTGATATGCTGGCTGCGGCCTCCTTGCCTCGCGTACGGTGGATGAGGCTGATACTCGGCGAGTTCACCACACGGCAACCGAGAGTGTGGCGGCATTCTTCTACGCCTCCTTGGTTTAGGTAGTTCTCTGGTTCCTCTTCTTTTTCCTCTTTGTCCTTTGTGATACCTCGGAGCCATGTTCGTGCTGTCTTCTGGGTCATCGAGTCGATGAACAATATTTGAGATAAGGCGATGGTGGTCGATCTGGCCATCTAGCTTCTAAGTTTTGTTGCTCTGAAATTGACATCTAGGCCTGGTTGATCTTTTTAAGCCAACTGTTCTTGCCTGTTCAATTGCAATTGTGCTAAATATAGTGAAAAGTGAACATGTCTTGCAATCCTCAGAATAATTGTTTTAGAGCATCCGGTATATATCCACTTGCATGACATGGTGGCTTGTGCAATCCATGGTGATAAAACCTTTTGTACTAAAATACCAGTTGGTACTTTTAACAATTTCCTTGATGTCCTAAACTCACTTAATTTGTATAACTGGCAGCTCCTAGAAGCCCAAGTGGTAGTGCTGATGTGCTGGCTGCGGCCTCATGCGCCTCAGCTTGGATTACGTGCAATGTTACGCTGTGGTGTGATGGCGTCGGTTGCATTGCAGAGCGGTGGCCTGCTTTGACTCCCTGGGTTTAGGTGAGTACAGCTTCTCCCCTTGTCTCCTTGACATTCTGTGATACCATGGCCATCAAGCCACGGTTATTTCAGTGCTCAGCCCATGGAGCCGGTGATCTACTTATATTGGATTATAAAAAGTTTGATTAAATAGTATGCCTAGGTTGGCTGGGTCACTGAATCTGGTATGTTGTGGTGTCTGACACTGTTTATGCTTATTATGGAAGCTAGTGGTTTTAGTCGTTACAAAGGGATATAATGCCTAGCTTGTGTTTAGTAATGGACCTGCTCAAGTTGAGTCTGTCATACTCTAGGTGTATGTGATTTGTGGTTATTTTTGGTAAAACTGAGAGGTGATACCTAGCAGTTAAGTTACTCGGTAGTGTGCAACTAGAAGTAGTCTGGACGTCTGGTTATGTTGCCATTTGCAGATTTGGTGGTGATGATGCTTCTGTGGGAAGCATAGCTGGTTTTTGCATGCACAGTGATTGTAGGTGTCGAGTAGTTTCCATCGGTGCTGAATTTGTTTTGCTGCACTGTTGAAAAACAGTGCGTTTCCTTTTTTGTGATTCTGGTGATATGTTATTCTGTTTATGCCAATATTCGAGACGTGTATGTGATGGGCATGTCCAATTCAGCTTAATTTCAGTATTGGTCATGAACATGTTAATGATGCCTTTTTTGGGGGTTGTGATCTGCAGGTTACGTTCCGGCGCCGGTGCTATTATGTAGTAGAAGTGCTGCATTCTGGTTAAAATTGTGTCGAGTCAGAAGTGTATCGTCCAAATTCACAACTTGTTGTAGTAGCAGTGTAATTTGTTTCCTTTGCCCATGTTAATTGCATTTGACTTTGATTGAGCAGTAGCGAGTCTGAGTTGTACTCTATATTTAGATGTAGCAAGTGATTCAATAGCTTGATGTGTGACCCAAAAGAGACGGAAAGTTCATTGTTGGTAGATAGTATGCATGTTGTCTTTGGTCTCCAGAATTTTCATTTTCGGTTCCTCATGTGCAAGCTAGCTATCTGCTTATATATGATGGTTGGTTCAGCTCTTTTGGCTACTGCCCGGCTATAAGACGCTCGCTCACTGATGGATGTGACGATCTCACGTAGTAGCTGAATGTATTATACGTATGGGATGCTCGGAGCCCCAACAGGGAGCATGCTGGCGTTCTGATTTTGTATGTAAGCTCTCATGTTTATTG
The DNA here is from genome assembly GCA_947311845.1 of Poa pratensis. Classification (NCBI taxonomy): domain Eukaryota; kingdom Viridiplantae; phylum Streptophyta; class Magnoliopsida; order Poales; family Poaceae; genus Poa; species Poa pratensis. The sequence goes on along the minus strand of CAMZMU010000027.1, from coordinate 69,565,650 downwards.
ATTGACTGAGTTCACTGACATGGTTCTGGTTTTGTATGTAAGCCTCCTAGTTATGTTTGTGAAACATGTTGACTGGGTGGCAAATGTCATCATCATGTTTTTGTATGTTAGCCTCCTAATTATCGTTTTATGATAAGTTTTTCTTTTTCTTTTTTCAAGGATATCTTTTTAAGGTTTTTTCTTTTGGCTCCTAAGGGTTTACGCTGTGACATCCACGGGAATCACAACAAACCACGGGAATCACAACTAACCAAGTGGAATTGTAGGCAACAACCGGCCGACCTGTAGAAATCAAGGATGATTTTACAAAACGGAAACTAATCACGCAATCGTGGGTAAGCAATTAAAGGATGATTTCATGAAATGGAAACAAATCACACGATTGCAGGTAACAGAATAACTGAGAATCCCGGAAAGTGATTAAAGGATGATTTCATGAAATGGAAACTAATCACGCAATTGCGGGTAACAGAATAAGTGAGAATTCCGGAAAGTGATTAGAGGATGATTTAACGAAACAGAAACTAATCACGCGATTCTGGCTAACAGAACAAATGAGAATTTCGGAAAGTGATTATAAAGGATGATTGCACGAAACGGAATTTCAGAAATTGACGACGGTCCTATTTGTTTTTAAAAGGAAAGCCACTCATCCGGGCCAACAAATCACGCCCCTCCCCGGTCTCTCTCTTTTGCTCAAACTTTCTTCCCCCTAGCAAGCACGGACCGCAAAATCATAGCCATCCGGGGCAAGCATTTTCCTAGCCAATCACAGCAGTCAACAATTTCACATAATCAATGTGATCCCTAACCAATCTGATCATTATCTCTTATTTACGATCTGGCTGGCCTGTAGATGCGGCAATGTAAGGATCACTACGGAAACTAATCACGGTATTGTGGGTAACAGGATAATTGAGAATCCCGGTAAGTAATTAATGGTGACTTTTGCTAAACGAAATTATAGCAAACCAGTCAATCCGGACCCCTTATTCCATTCTAACGGAAGCAGGCTCGCATCATCAGGGTCAGAACTTGAATACACGAGCGAAAAATTTGATCCTCCTCCCGCCCATCTTTCTTTTGCTTGAAATAATTCGTTCAAACTTTGTTCCCTCCAGAACACGAGTGAACCGGGCTCTATAAATACAAGAGCGCCGTCAAAGAGCCGCGTGCGGTTGCGCGTGTGACTTGGCGACTTGGCCGCGAGGCGGAGAGCCGTGGTGCTGCGACGTCGCCGTGGTGGTTCCGATTTCCGGCCGGCAGTGAGAGGACTGCTTGCATCCAACAACACCAGGTAACCGATCGATCTACTATTTCCGGCCGGCCGGCAGCTAGCGAGTCGATGAATCCATGGATTTTATCAGGTATGCGACAGATCCATGTAAATTTGGATGATTCTAGCTATTCTTTCCCATCCGGAAATGAATCGTCTTTGCAGATTTGTTTGTTTGATCAGTATCTGCGTGTGGATCTAGGTGTGCGTGTGTACCTCGGCGAGGGCGAGCGCACGCAGCGCTAGTGCTAGCATGCAGTACGTACGTAGAGTAATGCTACGTAGATCGAGCGGTGGTTCGATCGGGCGGGATGCTACTACAGCATAAAATCTGACCAATAATGCTACACCTACGAACAACTCCTACGTAAAACTCCTACGTACTGACGTGTCGTCTGACGTGGCCACGATTTGCTCCCGCGAGAAGGGAAAAACGGAGTTGTCCCTGTGATTACGGAAGAAAAACAGAAAGGATCCGCGGCTTTGTTTCCTGCCGATCCGCCGCTTTGCTTCCTCTGTTTCTGATCGATCTCCAAGGTCGCGCTGCATCGCGCCGCCGAGAAGGACGTTGCCGCGGCGCCGCCAAGAAGGACGTTGCGGCCGAGCTGTACGCCTGCCTCCTATTCTTGTCTGATACTTCCTACAAGTTCTTTATACATTAGCATACAGTTTGATCTGAATTAGGAGGTAAACCTAGTAGCTTCAAGTTCTTTGTACGTCAGCATACAGTTTGATCTGAATTAAGAGGTAAACCTAGTAGCTTCAAGTTCTTTGTACGTCAGCATACTTCAAGTTCTTTTATTACTACTTGCTTAATTTCACAGATGCCTAATGTGATGATTTGTAGGGATGGACAATCAAAATACTAGTGTTGAAGATCCAAGTGACATGCATATTTCAAGCCACGAGGATGGCTTTGAGCAACAGAATGAAGGAAACGTGGACCTTGAGAAAGGAGAAGGTGAATCTCAAGCACAGGCCTTACTTCAAAATCCTGAGATGGGCATGACCTTTGATAGTGAGCAAGATGTGCGAGAATACTATCAAGAATATGCTAAATCTAAAGGGTTTGGTATCACCAGAAGAAGCTCACGTGTTGATGATAATGGAGAATTGAAATACCTTACGCTTTGTTGTTCTCGCTATGGTAAGACTCAGTCCAACTCAAAAAATTTGTTGAAGCCAAATCCATCAGCTGGGTTAGAATGCAAAGCTAAAATTAATGTTACTCGTCATCCTGGTGGAAAGTTTCAACTTTCAAAGGTGTGTTTGGATCACAATCATTCATTAAGTCCACTCAAATCTCGGTTATTTAGATGCAACAAAAAGATGGACTTTCATGTTAAGCGGAGGCTTTTATTGAATGACCGGGCTGGAATACAAGTAAACAAGAATTTCAATTCTCTTGTTGTGGAAGCAGATGGTCATGAGAACCTAACTTTTCGGGAGAAAGATTGTCGCAATTTTCTAGAGAAGGAAAGAAGGTTGAAACTTGTAAGTGGTGATGCTCAAGCTGTCCGTGACTATTTTGTGAAAATGCAATCCGAGAATCCAAACTTTTTTAGTGTTATGGATGTTGATGATGAATCTCGGCTGAAGAATGTTTTTTGGGCTGATGCAAGAAGTAGGGCAGTGTATGAATCTTTTAACGATGTTATAACTTTTGACACAACATATTTGACGAACAAATATGATATGCCTTTTGCTTTATTTGTCGGAGTCAATCATCATGGCCAGTCGGTGTTGCTAGGATGTGCTTTGTTATCAAATGAAGATACTCCAACATTTGTTTGGTTATTTCAAGCATGGCTTAAATGTATGTCAAATCGTCAACCAAAAGCTATTATAACTGATCAAGCAAAAGCAATTCAGAATGCAGTGGAGCTGGTTTTTTTAGAATCTCGATATAGATGGTGCTTGTGGCATATAATGAAAAAGTTACCCGAGAAGCTAGGTGGATATGAGGAATATGATTACATCAAGGTTGCTATTGGGAAAGCAGTTTATGACTCATTAACAATTGCAGAGTTTGAAGTTGCTTGGATGCTTATGGTGCAGAGGTATAATCTTGGTGATAATGAATGGCTTAAAGGGCTTTATGACCATCGTCACCGTTGGGTTCCAGCATTTGTGAAAGACGCCTTTTGGGCAGGTATGTCTACTACACAACGCAGCGAGAGTATGAATGCCTTTTTTGATGGTTATGTCAATGCAAAAACAACACTGAAGCATTTTGTTGGCCAGTTTGAGAATGCTCTTCGTGATAAAGTTGAGAAGGAGAATCTTGCTGATTTTAATTCTTTCAATTCCACCATACCTTGTGTCACACACTTTGACATAGAGAAGCAATTTCAGTCAGCCTATACAAATTCGAAGTTCAAAGAATTTCAAGAAGAGTTAACACACACGATGTATTGTGACCGGAAGTTCATTCAGAAAGAAGGGGCAATAGAAATTTATGAGATAACCGAGGATGTGCTTATTGATCCAGAAACTGGATGGCGGAAAGATATTGTCTATCATGTATATTTTAATAATGAAGAGTTTGAAGTTAAGTGTTCATGTCGCCGGTTTGAATTCAGAGGTATTCTCTGTAGGCATGTATTAAGTGTGCTCACACACAAGAAGATAAAGGTGGTTCCTTCACAATACATCCTTGACCGGTGGACAAAAAATGTGAAAAGAAAGCATAACTTCATCAGGTGTACGTATGGTGGCATGGAAGACACTCCTATGGCAAAACGTTTTGATATGTTGTGCAATAGCTTCCACCCAATTGCAGAGATAGGCGCCATGTCTGATGATTCATGCAATGCTTTGAATGAAGAGCTTCGTAACCTGAAAATTAAGTTTTCTAGTAAGTCAAGTTCTGATAATAATGAGGAACATATTGGTACAGAGGAAGGTGCACTTTCTAGTGAGAATACAACATGCAAAACTATATTGAGCCCAATAGCTGTTAGATGTGCTGGCCGTCCTCCTTCATTGCGAAAAGAATCAAAGGTTGAAAAACTTATTCGTGAAGCAAAAGAAAAGAAGAAAAAAACTGAACAAAGAGAGAAGAAGAAAGCCGCACAAGAGGAAAAGAGAAAAACTTTCCAAAAGGTAAATCTGCCTATATAACTTTGAGTTCAAAATCACTAATTTTCAGCATCACTTATTGTTGTATTTTAGGTTCGCTCCACAAATTCGAGGAAAAAAGGGTCCAATACAAAAAGGAAGTCGCCGGAGGATGACACTCCACCACAAGACGTGAGGAAATTTTGCCTGTCAACTGTTCAATAATCTTGTACTTGTATGTTTAGTTAAAGTGAATTCTGCCTTTTAAAACAGATTCAACTTTGGATCACCAAACGTGTAATAGCTTTGGGCAGGTATCTTTCTCTCCCAACTTTTAATTTCTAATAATTACTTGAACATCCATATCATTCGATGCCTTCATGTGGAGCAGGAATCGTTTGACTTTGATATTGGTACTAGCAACATTAATCCAACAATAACCGCTACAGTTCCATATGGAATATTCCAGGTATTTAGTTTTTCATCTCTTTATTTGTAATATAATTACTTCAACGTTCAATTAATTTCATGTCTTTGTTTCAAGCAGGAACCTTTTGACTTTGGCATTGCCAGTGGCAGCATAAATCCAACGACCACAATTCCAGTACCATCAGGAGCTTCATCAACAATGGTTATGCCACCAGTTTTAGGAGAATACACAAGCTTATTGTTTGAAGTTCAGCAAAGCTCTGCTGCAGCGTCAAGTTCTACAGAGATTCAATTTGATGGAGCTGGAATGCTGAATAATAGGATGAATCATAGTTAGACCATGCAGCCTTTTTTGCACTTACAAGTTTGTAAAATTAAGTGGTAGTCACCATAGTACATTAAGAGGAGACTATTTATATATTTTGTTTACACTGATTCATCACTAGTTGCATATCATTCCTGGAACTTCTGTGTGATTGTTTATTGTGTAATAGGAATAGTAATGAAGCTATGAGTACATCCCAGAATTAAGTGGCCTTTTCAATCTTGTTTGCCATTCTGAACATGTAACAGTTGCACCAACAAAACAGTAATGAAATTTCCATCACAAGGGTTCATTTTATTCATGGTCACCACGAGTCGTAAGGGCAAGCTTTACAATTTTTGTACAACTGAAGGACAACTACATGACTGACTCTCTCATACATCCAGCACAACCTCGCATGTATTTCCTACGAGATACTTCTGAAATTCAGCTTCTGCATAGCTATCTGAACATCAGTATGCGATGCATCAATCATGAAACATCTGAATTTTTACGTGCTTGTCGTCCCAGCTGAACTCGTTCACAGGGTTGCTGGAGCCCTGGCTGTCATGCTGTAAGTTGAGTGCTTGATTGGAGATAGGCCGCCCTGAGCGCCGCTGCAGCCTCGCCGGCGACCACTGATCGGGTGAGTCAGCGGTGGTCTTGTATGTAGTCCGGGGCGTGTCCATGGCTTCCGGCCGCTCCACACAGTGGTGGTCATCTTGATCTGACCACACCAATTCCCGCGAGGGAGATATCACTGCCATTGCCGACGAGGAGAAGGTCGCCTCGCCCCTCAGCGGGCGGGGGACGTGGCCATTCGGGCCGCATCTGAGGACCTTGCCGCCACCCCGTCTTGACGGACATCGCCACTGACACCGCCGATCTGTATGGCCTCCGTCCGCCGGTAGCCTGAGAGAGAGGAAGGGATGGGGAATTGGGGATCGGGAGTTTTTTCTATTTTGCAAGGGCCAGTTCCGTTTTTCCCTGAGCACTTATTCTCGCGGGAGCAAATCGTGGCCACGTCAGACGACACGTCAGTACGTAGGAGTTTTACGTAGGAGTAGGAGTTGTTCGTAGGTGTAGCATTATCCAAATCTGACCAAGACAGCACCTATAAAATCTGACCAAGACAGCAAAAGGCTTGAATGTAGCTTATTATGAATCTGAGAATATTTGTAGAATATTCAGGAATTTCAATGCCATAGCTAGAATAAAAATAGAAGCACACATTCAAGAAACAATGTTCTAGGGAGAATGCATTTTAAGTTCCATACAACTCATCATAAGAATGTTGGATCTCTGAATCAATGATGCGCCAAAGGAGTACACTTGCACAGTCCAAAACATACCGAATCTTCAGAATATTAGCTTACATGCAACTCACATCATGTATGCCAACAGTCAGTGGGAACTATGCACGACAAAGGTGAGAGAGGTTGAACCTAGAGAGGGAGGGGACGCACCGTCACAGAGTTGTGCCTCATGACTCCACGGCCTGCTCCATGCCACCCATCATCATCAAAACTATGGTTCCTACATCAAATTGAAGAATGAGATACCCAAAACATAAAGTTAGAAAACGAAGAAAAATGGAATGCAAGACTTCTTGGGGACGTAAATTGAGCACGAATTTTTTTATAACTACATATCCATGGTGTGAATCTTTAAATCTCCTTATTTCCTTCCATTACCATAATAGAATATTTGAATTTTGCTGGACAAGGTAAACTGTAGGCCATTAAACTTTGCATTTCTCCTAGAGCACTATTGACAAGAGCAAGTTATAGATACTACAGATACAAAAATATATTTCTAACTTTATTTCATCAACATCATGTAAGCTAGCTACCATGCTCCCAGCTGTGAAATATACTAAACATGCTACTGTAGGCATATAAAATTAAAGCATAGACAAGGCACAAGGGGTAAAACTGTACCTGGACGGTCTTATCCTGATGCTTCCGAATTGGAAGGCAACAAACCTACAAAAGTGATACACCTATGCATTAGAGTGTGCTCTAAATTGATGAATTCGAAATTATCAATTAATTAAACATATAAACTTGTCAACATACACTCATACAGCCACACAATATTCAGCCACATGTAGATAAATGACCAATATGGTAAGTGACAGCCACATATATCAAGATAAATCAAATGATGACATAAATCAAATGCAGATACATGGGACGTTTTCAATATGATTTTTGTCCGGCTCCTCAGATCAAATCATCTACATGGCTGACAGAGAAAAATATTCGATTGAGCATCATATAGTTATCTGACAAAGCAAACTAGAAACATTAGCAAACTGGTATCAGACTAGAAGTAGCGAAGCAGGGACAGACTAGGAGCAGTACTGCATCGCTAGTTCAATACTGAAGAACCAGGAACAAACTAGTAGTACTGAACTACTGCATCGCTACTCATAACTCATGCAGAACTACTGCATCGCCACTGAAGAACTACTCCGTCACAACTGAATAAGTAGCTTGCATGATGAACTACTCCATCGCTAGTGAAGGACTCGGAAACTGCCTCGCTACTGAAGAACTCAGAAATTGCATCCCTCACTACTGAAAATCACTAACCTCGCACTGCAGATGGAGGTGGCTGGGACATACGAGCGTCGTCGTCGGCTGCGTCGACGCGGTCGCCTTCCTTGCCCTGCGTCGACGCAGCCGACCACAGCACCCCTCGCCGTGGGTCAAAGGACCAGCGTCGTCCCAAACTCCTTGCGCCCCTCGCTAGTCGCCTTCCTCTCCCTGGGTCGATGCATCTGGTCACAACGCCCCTCGCTGTGGGTCGAAGCAGCAGGCGTCGCCCAAGGCTTGCAGCGCCCTCGCCCGTCGATGACCCCGTAGCCCGTCCACAGCACCCGTTACAGGAACAACCTAGTCACGCGTACTTCAGCTCGTACGCCGAGCGAAGGAAAGGAGGAGATTCCTGTGTTATGGGAGACGAGGCGGCGGTGGAGGAACATGCCGGCGGCCGACGGCGGAGGGGACAAAGCCGGGATCTTGGGCGGCTAGGGTTTGTGGTGGGTCTGCGATTTGGCGGTTCCGCGCCATGGAATAGGTAGAGGATGAGGAAGGGGTGCTGGGGCAGTGGTCTGCAGCGCGGGGACTCGCCGGAATTAGCCGGGATCTGCCGCCGACGGAGCGAGTGCAAAGGGGATCGGGGGAAAGGGAGGTGGAGTTGGTGGGAGCTGGGAGGGAGGAGAACGAGAGAGCTGGTATGCGCGAGGGTGTGTGGACGTGGGGTACGCGGGCTGACCTAGGGAAAATTTTCATCTCACGCGCGGCCCAAAATTCGTCTCCCGCTGGATCCAATATCGAAATCATGAGGCGCCAAGCAAAAATGCAGCGCGGGGAAAAGAGAGAAGTCCAATTTACAACCTTGAACTTGTCCCAAAGTTCAACTTCCAACCCTTATTTCTTACTCCCTCCGTTCCTAAATATAAGATGTTTTAATTTTTATCCACATTCACATGCACACAAGTGTATCTAGACATATTACATGTGTATGTTCACTCACTTTAATATGCATGTAGACAACATGTATAAACCTAAAACATCTTACATTGTGGAACGGAGGGAGTATTTGGTTCAACTTTCACCCCTAAAATATGAAAACCATTCGGAATACACACCCCTTTCACTATTTGACAAGTTCGACCTAGTTTTTGATTGTCACGTCAGCTGGTTTTTTCTATATGCCAATTCAACTGTGCGTAGCTCCTTGTACATCCATGCAGAAGAAAATATCTCCATGTCCCTTGCGAAAAACCTATCCAGGTGTAGCGCCGTCAGCCCGCTGTCTCAGCTCAGGCATCCGGCGGCTCGCTGCCCCTGCCCAAGACGCGAGAAAATAGTTTGCTCTGATTTTTTTTCAAAAATCATTTTAAGGTACACAAGTAGTGATTCTATCATAGAACCATCGATAGGTTTTAAAAAATCAACCTATTTCAATGAACAGCCATGGTTGCCATTTTGACCATATTTTTGAAAAAATCAAAGAAAGAGAAAAAAATAGTCAAAAAAAGAAATCCTTTGACATGAAGTCCTTTGATGTGTACTAGTTGCTAGGGAAAATGATAAACTTGAGTTTTTTACAAACTTTCCAAAAAAATACTTCACAAAAAGGTCTATCATCTATAAACATTTATAGGTTTCAACCCAAATGACCAAGTTATGACAATTCTCGCGCCATAGTTTGTGATAAAGTATCCATATTTGGCACATAGGTGTATATAGGTATGAGAACAATGGTGCCAAACTGAGTTTTCAAATAAAAGATAGAAATATTATTTTCTATTTTTTGAGTGCCAAAAATGACTTTTTTTGTGAAGCAAGTGCAAAATATATGGTGCAAAATGGCACCCAGCAATTATTCACACAATGTAGTCCGTATTTTATGGATAATACCCAAGTATTAGGAATTTTCTCACTTCCTAACTAATTATGCCTATTTTATGCTGATTTTCCGAAAGTAATTTACATTTGAACTACAACCATGTGATAGTTTGCTCTGATTTTTTTTTTCAAAAATCATTTAAGGTACACAAGTAGTGATTATATCACAGAACCGTCGATAGGTTTGAAAAAATCGACCTATTTCAATGAACAACCATGGTTGCCATTTTGACCATATTTTCCAAAAAATCAAAGAAAGAGAAAAAAATAGTCAAAAAATGAAATCCTTTGGCATGAAGTCATTTTATGTGTACTAGTTGCTAGGGAAAATGATAAACTTGATTTTTACAAACTTTTCAAAAAAATACTTCACAAAAAGGTCTATCATCTATAAACATGTATAGGTTTCAACCCAAATGACCAATTTATGACAATTCTCACGCCATAATTTGTGATAAAGTACCCATGTTTGGCACATAGGTGTATATAGGTATGGGAAACAATGGTGCCAAACTGAATTTTCAAATAAAAGATTGAAATAACATTTTCTATTTTCTCAGTGGCAAAAATGACTTTTTTTTATGAAGCAAGTGCAAAAAATATAGTGCAAAATGGCACCCAGCGATTATTCGCACAATGTAGTCCATATTTTATGAATAATACCCAAGTATTACGAATTTTCTCGCTTCCTAACCAATTACGCCTATTTAAATGACTTTATGCCGATTTTCCGAAAGTAATTCACATTTGAACTACAACCATGTGATAGTTTACTCTGATTTGTTTTCAAAAATCATTTAAGGTACACAAGTAGTAATTATATCACAGAACCATCGATAGGTTTTAAGAAATCGACCTATTTCAATGAACCGCCATGGTTGCCATTTTGACCATATTTTCGAAAAAATCAAAGAAAGAGAAAAAATAGGCAAAAAAAGAAATCCTTTGGCATGAAGTCCTTTTATGTGTACTAGTTGCTAGGGAAAATGATAAACTTGAGTTTTTACAAACTTTCCAAAAAAATACTTCACAAAAAGGTTTATCATCTATAAACATGTATATGTTTCAATCCAAATGACCAAGTTATGGCAATTCTTGCGCCATAGTTTGTGATAAAGTACCCATATTTAGCACATAAGTGTATATAGGTATGGGAAACAATGGTGCCAAACTGAGTTTTCAAATAAAAGATAGAAATATCATTTTCTATTTTCTGAGTGCTAAAAATGACTTTTTTTGTGAAGCAAATGCAAAAAATATGGTGCAAAATGGCACCCAGCAATTATTCACACAATGTAGTCCATATTTTATGGAGAATACCCAAGTATTAGGAATTTTCTCACTTTCTAACTAATTACGCCTATTTAAATGACATTATGTCGATTTTCCGAAAGTAATTCACATTTGAACTACAACCATGTGATAGTTTGCTCTGATTTTTTTCAAAAATTATTTTAAGGTACACAAGTAGTGATTATATCACAGAACCACCGATAGGTTTTTAAAAATCGACCTATTTCAATGAACAACCATGGTTGCTATTTTGACCATATTTTCGAAAAAATCAAAGCAAGAGAAAAAATAGTAAAAAAAAATCTTTTAGTATGTAGTCATTTTATGTGTACTAGTTGCTAGGGAAAATGATAAATTTGAGTTTTTACAAATTTTCCAAACAATACTTCACAAAAAGATCTATCATCTTAAAAAATCGGTGAGTTTGTATGCCGGCTCTTTTGCCGTAGGCATACAAACTCACATATTTTTATGCGGACAGGAAAAAAAGTTGTATGCCGACGGCCTAACTAAGGTAGCCGTCGGTATATAGTGTGGCGCCGTCAGCTTGGTAATGGCTGCAGCCTTGTTTGCCGACGGCCAGTCATATGACTACGACATTTTCGAAAAGCCGTAGGCATACAAAATAGTTGCCGACGACCATACATATGCCGGCGGCTATTTAGAAAAGCCGTAGGCATGCAAAGTATATGCCGACGGCGAAACATATGCCGACGGCTTTTGTAAAGCCGTAGGCATACAACCGTGGAATATAACCGTGTATGCCGACGGTCCTAACAAAATGCCATCGACATACATTTAGCCGTAGACAACTATCTGATTTCCTGTAGTGATAGCAACATGCCTAGCAAGTCCACACTGAGCGATCGAGGTCTTAAAATAGTTTTTGGTTACTCCAACTCAAATCTGACCTGCTGCCTATGCTGTGTCACTCGCAAGATATTTTTTCTTCAGTGTGCTTAACTTCCACTGACATAGGTGCTGCAGTAACGGCTTAACATCGATGGTTCCAGCTTCGCATTTGGCAACGACGAAACAAGCAGAGCAGCTAGCTACCTCGCCATGGCGTCTTCTACCATGGCCTAGGCCGTGCACGTGCTGCGTGGGAGGTGGTTCATGGCGTACGGCTCGTTCCTCATCATGTCCGCGGCGGGGGCGACCTACATCTTCGCGGTCTACTCCAAGGACATCAAGGCCACGTTCGGCTACTCCCAGGAGCAGCTCAACACCGTCAGCTTCTTCAAGGACGTCGGCGCCAACGTTGGCATCCACGCCGGCCTCATCGCTGAGGTCTCCCCGCCCTCGCTCGTCCTCGCCATCGGCGCCGCCATGAACCTGGGGGGATACCTCATGCTCTACCTCTCTGTCGCCGGCGTCGTCCGCGCCAGGCCGCCGCTCTGGCTCGTCTGCCTCTACATCGCAGTTGGTGCCAACTCACAGGCCTTCGCCAACACCGGCGCGCTCGTCACCTGCGTCAAGAACTTCCCTGAGAGCCGCGGCGTCATGCTCGGCTTGCTCAAGGGCTTCGTCGGCCTTAGCGGCGCCATCTTCACCCAGATATACCCCGCCTTTTACGGAGGTAGCGGCGGCGACACCAGGCCGCTCATACTGCTCGTCGGCTGGCTCCCGGCAGCCGTCTCCGTGGCGTTCCTCGGCACAATACGGATCATACGCTCGCCGCGCTCGCCGGCTGCTGCTCGCCGCGAGTACCCCGTGTTCCTCGGCTTTCTGTACGTGTCGCTCGCGCTTGCCGCCTACGTCATGGTCATCATCATCTTGCAGAAGAGGTTTAAGTTCACCCAGGCCGAGTACGGCGTCAGTGCCGCTGTCGTGCTCGCAATGCTGCTCCTCCCCTTCGTCGTCGTTCTGCGCGAGGAGGCCGCACTGTTCAAGAGCACTCCGGAAGCGCAGCCAGTGGAGACACTGACACAAGCACCAGCGGCAAGTGCCGAGAGGACAGCAGCTACAACGACGGCGAGGGTGGCGCGCGCTGATGCCGCCGCCGCGCGGCGAGGACTACACGATCCTTCAGGCGCTGGCGGGCCTGGACATGCTGCTGCTGTTCACGGCGATGGTGTTTGGCGTGGGCGGCACGCTCACGGCCATAGACAACTTGGGCCAGATCGGCGAGTCACTAGGCTACGGGCAGCGTACCATCGCCACCTTCGTCTCCCTCGTCAGCATCTGGAACTACCTCGGCCGCGTCGTCGCCGGCTTCGCCTCGGAGGCGCTCCTCGAGCGGTACCGCCTCCCGCGCCCGCTGATCCTGGCTGTCGTCCTCCTGCTGGCCGTCCCCGGCCACCTCCTCATATCGTTCGGCGCACCAGGCTCCCTATACGCAGCGTCGGTGATCATCGGGTTCTGCTTCGGCGCGGCGCAGCCGCTGATTCTGGCGAGCGTGTCGGAGCTGTTCGGGCTCAGGTACTACTCCACGCTCTACAACCTGTGCGGCACGGCGAGCCCCGTGGGGTCCTACATCCTCAACGTGCGCGTCGCCGGCCGGATGTACGACCGCGAGGCAGCGCGGCAGGGTGTCGCCGGACACGCCGTGGCTTCGGCGGCCGGGAAGAGGCTCGTGACTTGCATCGGCGTCCGGTGCTACAAGGAATCGTTCTTGGTCATAACGGCGGTGACCGTGGCCGCCGCTGCGGTGACGCTGGTGCTGGCGTGGAGGACTCGAGGATTCTACGCGGGAGATGTTTACGTTAGGTTTAAGGAGGACGAGGTGGTGGTTCTTCCACCGAGCAGGAACGGCCTTGCCGCGTCGCAAATGACAAGTTAGACATGAAATTAGAGAGCGTAATTAACTCTGTAACACAGCGCCCGCAGGTGCTGGGTCCTCTAAGTTTTGTCATTTTATTTTGAACCAATTTAATATATATATATTCAGATAAAGGATAACTTTTGCCGGAGAAGGGAGGCCCGTCCAGTGGCGGCGCCAGGTTATAGAAGCTGGGCATTCATTGCAAAAAAAAAAGCTCTCCATGCACTATATGAACAGCACTACAGCGATCTAATCCTTTTGACAGCGGACCTAACCCTACCAAAACAGTACCAGAAGTCCAACTGCTCCAAAAGCGACGCCTCTAAGAAGGGAACAATGCACAAACACCGTCGTCGCCCTTATCATAAATCATAAGTTTTCACCCTGAATAAGGTCCGCACTAACAAAAGTAATGTCTTCAACAACACCATCGCCAGACACAACCAATTAAGGCCAGGCCTTGGGTTTTCACCCTGAAAGTTTAGACTCTGAACTTCTCCTGTATTGTCACCCCACTTGCCGTTGCCGCTGCTTCAAGTTTCGAATCACCAAGCCAATCCCTCATCGCCAGCAGAACTCGAACCACCATTAATATCCTCAAATCTCGGCTTCCATGCCATTCTCCGCACACTGACTTCACCATGTAACAAAAGACATATCCATGATGGCAACCGACTGCAGAGCTTCGCGACGCTCCCTCTGAAACCGAACGGCCAGAAAAAACATGGTTGCGCGCGACCGAATCCCACCCGATCCGATAATCTCCAAGCTTGAGTTGCCCAATGGAGTACGCCGGGGAGCCTTCCGAAACTCGACACTCCAGCCAGATCAATGAAGACAGGCATCAGGTAGATCTTCGTCTTGCCGTGAGAGAAATTCGAGGACAGCCACCTTTATTCAAACCAAGCCGGCAACCCCCACGCCACTGGCCGCAACCTGCAAGATCTGCCGCTTCGGAAGGCAACGACAGAGCAGGGTCGACCCTCTCCCGGATCCGGCCCAACCACGCTGCAAGGAGGAACTGGGACGCCACGGGGGAGACCCGGACCGAAATCTAGGGTTTTGACCCACCAGGCCCAGCCCCATCTCCCCCACCGGCCATGGCGCCGCCGGGAAGGGCCTCCGCCTCCACCCTGTCCAGGGGCGCCACCCTGGCCGCTGCTCAAAGGCCCGGCGACCTCGCCGCCCCAGCAGCTCCGCTGCCTGCCTCCGGAGCCCATCCCTAGACCACCGTTCGGTGGCTGGGCCAGCCGCCGCCGCGGCGAGGGCCGGCGGCAACGGCGGCTCGAGAGACCGGCAGGGGAGGGCCTCTGGCGGCACTAGATGGCGAGCCCCCAGCGGTGCCCTACAGCAGGTCGGAGCAGATCAATTGCATTCAGGAGATTAGAAATTACATCTAGAAAAACTACATCTAGGAAATTGAAGGGGGCTAGGCCGTGGGGATAAATGCTGAAGCCTACCTGGCCGCATGGGTGAAGATGGTGGGAGGGGCAGCTGAGCAAACCTTTGCCGTCGCCTGTCGCCTGCTCCGCTTGGGTCGCTGCAATCTCTAGCTAGGGATCGGGCTGCCGCCTTGTGGGCATGTGTGAGTATTGGGCGTCTGGTGAGCAAGCAGAACGAGAACGAGAAGCACAGTTCGTGCACTTGTGGGCTGGGCTGTAAGGGCCGACTTGTATACATTTATTTTTTTCTCCAAATCTTGGGTATTCACTGGAATACAGGTGCATACACCCAGCGCCGCCACTGGGCCCGTCCCGGATGTGTGGGCCGAGCAAAGCAGCTAAGTGGCAAGTGGTTTTGTATGGATCATTACCGATCTATCTTATCACCACTATATACATCTTGTAAGATGGCGCACGGGATAAGTCGCAAATTGTAAATCTCTGACGTTATAATCTCTTTGGAACTAGTGAAATTTTGCTGGCCGACATCTGTGATTTTTTCCCTTCTGCTTAGAGGATCTTCCATGTTAAATCTTATGTCCCATGTGTTGATCTTGTTATTGTTGATCGTTTATTATGTGTCATTTATAACAATAGTAATATTGTTTTTTAACCACACAAGAATTCTTGTTTTTCAAAGGAAACAATCGGCTAAACATCAATCCAAGTGATTGCATCATAGATCAATGATTGTTATACAATAATCAGCCACTGCATATAATATTGTGAATTATGCAATGATGGACCTACGTTCACCCCGGTTAGAGTTGTCATCATACGGTTTCACCCAGAAATTATAAGTTCCCGTTGGTTCAAAGGGAAGAGACAAGACTGTAGGTGAATCCGGTGCGCAATCATGTTGATAACTTGAAAAGGTGGAAAACTCTTGTCATGTTAAACACAATTTAAAAAAAATACAAGTCGACCAACATAAAACTGGAACTCTTATTCGAATTCTATACTAGCTTTTCCTTTTTCATTCCATTCAACCAATACTAACATATTTGTGATTTTGGTTTGTGGAGGTAAATTATAAGTAATTTAAACGATTCCCCACAGAAGCCGTGCAAAAGAATATGAGATGAATAAATGTTGAATACTCACCTTGGAGTCACGGAAACATCATTTTTTACACCCATTCAAATTTCACTTCGCTAGGTTATATTTAGTAAGTAAGACTCCCTTAAAAAACATAATATTTACTGAGATCTTGATTTTTGATAAATAACTAGGTAGAAAGCTAGGATGGCCATTCATAAGGTCTCCATACATGTATTTCATCGAAAAGAACACGAATTCGTAAACTTCCGAAGAAACATATCACGCTCATCGGAAAATTGCAGCAGCATCAATCTTTAGCATAAGCGTAACCATGCATTCCACTTATACCAGTTAAAGTCTTTATGAATCCAATATTCAGAGAAATGTTTTTAGCAATCTAGCTATCCACGTCTCTCCGGAAGTAGTGGTATTGGCCCTAAGAGGACAAGTCATGTCGTGCGCAAATGGAGACGTGCCGAACCGGCACTCATCACATCATTATGCCCTAGGCACAAATCTATCTATACGACATGCCTCCGATACACATGCACGGGTGTATCAGCACTAAACATGGCACTCACATGACGGGAGCTGCTCAATATTGTGTCACTCCTTCTCGCACCCTCGGTTGACAGGCCGCGCGTCTAGCTACATGGCGATTGCAGACGAGGAGGTTGGCCATGGCGGTTCAGCTAGAACGGGAAACATTGGAGCCAGCGAGCTCACCGCCGGAAGCGTTCTCTTCCCCATAGCCCGTGGGGGCTTAATTTGTGGCATTGGAGGATTGGAAAACTATTTCGTTGCCCTCCGATCATTATCGGATGCTCCCGAACTCCATCGGAAATGCTCCGGAACACTTCCGGTGTTCTCTATTTTCTCTTCTGCGTCCGATCTAAATAAACGTCACTCCCCTTAAGTGTGTCACCCTAGCAGTTCGAGAATACTCCAGATATGATCGAGACCCGTTCTCTGATCAATGACTATCAGGGAGACCTGGATGGCTATGATAATCCCTGTGCATCACAAATAACTTTGTCGTTCGAACCTTAGACGTCAAGTCTTAAACCTTTGGCCTGACGATACTTAGTTTGTCCGAGACTCGATCTCAGGAATCGCGATACCTAGCTCGATCTCGTTGCCGACAATACTATTCTTTACTCGTCCGTGATGTTACGTCCTCGTGACCTAGTCACATACTTGCAAGCTCATTGACGTAATCTCACCGAGTGGGATCAGAGTATCTATCCTGCTATGTGGATTGGCAAATCCTGCTC
Organism: Poa pratensis; assembly: GCA_947311845.1. Classification (NCBI taxonomy): domain Eukaryota; kingdom Viridiplantae; phylum Streptophyta; class Magnoliopsida; order Poales; family Poaceae; genus Poa; species Poa pratensis. The sequence continues at coordinate 69,548,346 of CAMZMU010000027.1, read as the reverse complement.
TTCATCCCTCGTCTTAACATACTCCCTTCCGATACCCGAGAGGAACACCGTTATTGTCACACTATTAAGATATGACGTTTTATGCAATCAAAGTATTTTTCAGAAATAGTAATTAGAGTTGATCTCACGGTCGAAGGCGTAATGACTACGTCCTACAAATATTAGGTGTGTCCATCACATCATTCTCCCAATGACATGACTCCATTGTCAACTGACATAAATGTCAGATGATCGGGAAACCTCGATCATCAATTGCACAATGGACTAGCTAAGTAGAGGCTATTAGGGACCTGGTTGTTTACGTACCACACGTGTATTAATGTTTCCGCTTAATACAGTTATATCATGGTATAAAACATATTACGAACATTTGAAATATGACAAATAAAATATCTTTATTAATTATCTCTAGGGCATATCTCCAACAGTCTCCCACTTGCACTAGAGTACCAATTAATCTAGTTAACAACTTGGTAAAAGCTTAACACCTATAACAACTTGGTGCATGCTTGTCTCGTGCTTCTATGTCACCTAGTTTGACATCATCCTGTATCTTACGATAACGGTGAAATATATCTTTGTCGATGGAGTGAGACTCAAAACTTCGCGTAGCATGGGCCTTAAAAGTCTAAGAGATCTATTAAGGGAACCACGCATGCTCGGTAAAACCACTCAGTCCAATAATACTTGCTACTTCTGAAGTAGCCATATATTCCTATACATATGTAAATTATGCGACAGTACATTCATATGCAACTTCGCAAGCTAACCATGTCTTTCTTCAAAAGAAATGACTTCTCCTGTATGAGATTTCTAGTCGTATGGGTCAGTGTCATAACTTGCATCATCGTAACCTTTTACGGCAAGTTGTCTTTTTCACTCTTACCCTATACCAGAAAACATATCTTCAGTTCTCTTTAGCACTAGTAGGAAAAGGGTTATAGGTAGGTTGACATTCTGTGGCGCACCCTTAACTGGTGCGCCACAGAATTATTTTTTGTGGTGCACGGTGCCTGGTGCGCCACAGAAAGTTATATTTCTGTGACACACTAAACCACATGCGCCACAGAAATTAGACATTCTGTGGCGCACCGAGGTCCGTGCGCCACAGAAATATCACCAAACCTGGTGCGCCACAGAAAGTCACATTTCTGTGGCGCACATGGCCAGGTGCGCCACAGAAAACAATTCTGGGGGGTGGATGAAATTTGGAAAAAACAATTCTGTGGCGCACCAGGCTTGGTGCGCCACAGAATTATTTTCTTCAGATCAATAAATAAAATCCTTTGACATGTAGTTAGGTATGAGTGTCTAGTAGGTATAGAAATTTTGAAATATGAATTTTGACCTTCTCTGCAACAAATAGGAAAAAAAACTTGTAACGGCCATAACTTTTGCATACGACGTCGAAATAACGCAAATAATATGTCAAAAAAATCGTGAGAAAAATCCGAGTTCGAATCCACCCGGGTTTACCCGGTCAGCAATTCACAGAATCCTCAAATTCCAAAAGAAAAAAAAGTTATTTCAAACAGACGATTTTTCGCAGCAAAATCAAAAAAAAAAGAAAAAAAGAAGAAAAAAAATCTGTGGCGCACCATGCTTGGTTGCGCCACAGAATTGTTGGCGGGATTCGAAATTTGAATCCCGCCGGCCGAACCCCTTCTTCTCCCTCTCTTTTCCCCTTTTCTCCTCCACTTCTCCTCTCCTTCTCCTCCACTTCTCCTCTCCCCTTTTCCTCCATCCTCCTTCTCCTCCACTTCTCCCTCTCTTTTCCCCTTTTCACCTCCACTTCTCCTCTCCCCTTTTCCTCCATCCTCCTTCTCCTCCACTTCTCCTCTTCTCTTTTCCTCCATCCTCCACTCCTTCTCCTCCACTTCTCCTCTCCTTCTCCTCCTCCGCCACCCCGACGACCTTCTCCGCCTCCGGCGACCTCCTCCACCACCTCCGGTGACCTTCGGTGACCTCCTCCACCACCTCCGGCGACCTCCGGTGACCTTCGGCGACCTCCTCCACCACCTTCGGCGACCTTCAACTCCGACGACCTCCTCCACCACCTCCAGCGACCTCTCCCTCCACCCGGCGACATCCTACTCCAACTCCGGCGAACTCCGGCGACCTACGGTGACCACCATCCTCCACCAACCTCCGGCGACCTCCGGCGACCACCATCCTCCACCAACCTCCGGCGACCACCATCCTCCACCACCCAACGACCTCCGACGAAACGAAACGAAATTCCGGCGGCCAGATCTAGATCTGGCCAGATCCAGATCTAGATCTGGCCGCCCTTTTTTTAAAATTCAAAAAAACCTCTGTGGCGCACGGTGGTGGGGGTGCGCCACAGAAATATTTCTGTGGCGCACGGAGTGCGTGCGCCACAGAAATAATAAATTTTAGTGGCGAGAATTCTGTGGCGCACCTAGCAAATTTGCTGGGTGTGCCACAGAATCCCTTTTTGGTGCGCCACTGTTAAGGCTTTTCCTACTAGTTTAGACACTAAGTATATACTTAACATTTGTTCATTGATAAATACAGGGATAACTTTAGAACCCGTTCTTCAACCAAGAACTTGGGTCACATCAAGTCGAGCTTTCAGTATGATAGAATCTATGACTAAGACATAGAGCATGTCGGACACCCTTTTCTTTCAATAGCTATTGCTGAAACGCCAAGATAATATTTTACCTAGTCATACAAGGAAGAACGTTTTCTTCGCTTGTCCTATTCTGAAACACTTCAGAATCTTAACCTAGAAAAATATACCGACCTAATGTTATTAAGCCCCTTATGATCTATTCGAATTATAGATTTAAAGCATAATACTCTTAACTTCATTCATAGAAAATTTAATCACGTAATAATCATTTATACTTTACTAGAGGATCTGTATCATTCTCAATATGTCATTACATATAAAATCAGGAATGACACTAGCTCCCACTCAAATATGTCTTCCGCATATAAGACCAGGGAATTTCTTTTAGCTCCCACTCAAATATGCCATTCACATATAAGATCAAGAAAAACTACTTAGCTCCCACTCACTTCTTTGTAAATGCAGGTTTCTTCAACTACTTTGGGCAACTCCAAAATCCTTTGATCACATTATCAGAGTGAAGATTCCAGCTCCGATATGCTTGCTTCGGCCCATGAATGGTCAGCCGAAGTTTGCATACGTGTCCAGCATCCTTAGGATCAACAAAACCTACTTGTTGTACCGATTACAACTCTTCCTTAATGTTGCCATTAGGGAACATGGTTTCTTTATCCATCCATCAATTTCTTAATTGAAAATAATTGCTAGAACAATCCTAAACAGACTTAGGCATCGCCACTTGAGACAAAATCTCGTTGTGGTCAACTTTTGAATTTGTCAAAACTATTTTACGACAAATCGATCCTTATAGACGGTTGCCTTTCCGTCAGTGTCTATTTTGTCATAAAATTCCATTTACTCTGAACGTCCTGGAGCCCATCAAGAAGACTTACCCAAGTCATTACTTGGTAATCGTACATGGATTTTATCTCGGATTATATTTGGCATATAGCCAATTTTCGGACTTAGGTTCACCATCACTTCTTCGTAGTTCGTAGGTTTGTCATGTTCCATTAGCATAACGTTCATAACAAGATTGTCGTACCACACAGTGCGGAACACATTCTCATACGCCTACGACCTTAGTATGAGCACAGAGCATCATGATCATTTATCATCAGCTTCCTTCCAGTTGCGGAGGACGGTACCAGAACGGTTTCCGTAGCGCTACTCTGATGTCTGGAGAGAAACTTCATTAACTTCGTCTTGCTCTACTCTCTTTCCCACTTATACCCTTGGACAAGAAACTATTTCTTGATCAAGGTATGTTCCGGCAGCAAATTTGTCTTTGTCGTGAGAAATGCATCCAACTGACTACAAAGAAGAATTTATCCGTTTTAGGTTTGATCACATCAAAATAGTAAAATATCAAAACGACAATCTAGGCTAAAAACCATGCCATCACTCATATGGTATTGTCTCCACGGATTTAGATGGTTTCTCTTCTATCTAACGTGAATGTTTTGTTTCTACCATATGGCTCCAATGATCACAATACACTAGTAGGAAAAGGCCTACCGCTGGCGGACGAAAATGGCCTACCGCTGCCGGGCGGGCGCCCGCTAGTGGTCATTACGCCAGTGGTAACGATTTACCGCTGGCGGGCGGCCGTCCGCCAGCGGTAAGGCTCGTTAACACTGGCGGGCAGAACTTAGGCCCGCCAGCACGAGGTTTGGCAGCGCTGGCGTGCAGCCTCGGCCGCCAGCGGTATAATTTTTTGAATTTCTTTTTTTCTGAAAATCGTATTCCAGCCGTATCTACAGTTCAGTAAATTCAAATACAGGCGTCAAACAAACAACAGAAATATAGACGACCACATACAAATGATCAAAGTGCTATACATAGATACCGTAATTAGTTCATCACACATATATGCATCACAAATTAACCTAACAAGACATAGTACTTAATTAAGCTAAAGTTCGATAAGGTAAACAACATGCATTAGTTGATCCGTTAACCTAACTTGAAATTTAACCTAAAACTACTCATCGAGATGACCCCAACATGAACTGATGTCGGATGAGTCATCCGACCCATCGAGATCATCCCAGAAGCTCGAGTCCATGCTCGATGACAAATCGTCGCCGGTCTTCTTGCACGGCGGCGCTGCACTGGAGGGTCCGGCGACGTCGGAGCTCGCCTGCCTCTTCTTGTTCCTCGAGGCGTAGAAGTCCAGCTCGGCCTGCACCAGATCGGGGCGGTTCTGGCGCAGCGTGTCCATCTGCCACTCGTCGATCTCGGCAATGCGGCGAGCTCTCCCCTCGCGGCGGTTACGCCTCACCTCGTCTACGTCGACGATCTCCATGGGCGGCGCGAGGAACTCAGCCTCCGCCCGGTTCGGAACGTCGGGGAAGTTGAGCTCGGAACGCGGCCGTCCAAACCTCCAGGCTGCCGCGTCGAAAGTCCCATGTACCAACGGTGGCCATTCACGGTGATCTCCACGGACCAGCGGCCAGATGGGCGGCCATGGACGCCAATGAACCCGCTCATAGAGCGGCGGCGCGGCGGCATTCTCTGCATACAAGGTAAAAAAAATGTTAAACAACAAATTACAGTACATAAATTGTAATGGGATGAAACATAATAACATTTTAATCATCGACAACCTAATAAGAATACAAAACAGAACAACATTTTGGCCAAAGTCATGCCAAAATTCACGAGGAATTTTGGCATGACTTTGGCTAAAAATATGACATATGAGTACCCGAATTTGCCGGAATGAAAGTTAATCAACATTCCGACAATCTCGAGGGTCTCTAAAGGTACCTGCAAACATTTGATTCCACAAAGTTGACTTCGGTGGTTCCACGTCCATCTATAATAGCTCCGCTACTGAAAGTCGATCTATAACTAGATATACTGGTACCCAATGGCGACAGCAAGTTGATTATAGTATAACACTCAGAAGATGAAAGTTGATTATACAAAGTCTTACGTTGAACCAGCAAGAGTCGTTGTACTTCTAGTATTGTACAGCGGTACTTAATCATCTCTAACATATTTTGGATAAACTCATCCCGCAATCTTAATTTCAGGTGACCCCGAAAACTAGTTTGTAGCATGGCGTAGCCTCAGATAGAACAGATGCACGAAATTCATACTCAAAATTTAAATAAACGCTTCAGAAGGGAGAGGAGGGAGACGGGCAGCACCTCGGGACGGCGTGGCTGCGGAGACGGCGCGGGCGGAGACGGCGCGTGGACGGCGCGGGCGGAGATGGCGCATGGATGACACGGGCGGAGACGGCGCGGGCACGTGGACGGCGCGGGCGCGTGGACGGTGCGATGGCGGTGGCGAGACGTGCGGGGGAGCGGCCGCGTGCGAGGAACGGCGGCGTCGGTGGTCCGTAGGCAGGAAGGGGGTGGCGTGGCTGTGGAGATGGCACGGGCGTGGACGGCGCGGGCGGAGACGGCGGGGGCACGTGGACGGCGCGACGGCGGCGGCGAGACGTGCGGGGGAGCGGCCGCGCGCGAGGAACGGCGGCGTCGGTGGTCCGGAGCGGTCGGTGGTCCGGAGGCAGGGAGGGGGCGGCGTGGTTGGTGGGGGGCAACGGGGTGGATCGATGGGGATGGGTGGGGGGCGAATGGATAGGGTTAGGTGGGTGGGGGGGGGCAGCGGCGGGTGGATAGGGATGGTGCGCGGTGGGCCCGCGCGACTAGGAGAGGGTTACCGCTGGCGGACAGCGTCTGCCGTCCGCCAGCGGTAACTTCTAGGGGTTTTTTCCTTTATATAAAGGGCCAGGGGCAGACGCCAGATTTGCTATCAGTACCGCATCACCACCGCGCCGCCGCCGCCCTTGTCCGCGCCTCTCGACGACCTCTCCGCGCCCGTGGCCTCCGCCGGCGCCACTCCATGCCTCCGTGGACCTCCCTAGTTCGTCCCCATGCCAGTGTACGCTACCCCTTTCTCCCTGATCCCCTCCTCCCCTCCGTATATAGGTTGCATGTACCTTAGGTGTTTGATCAAATTCCCCACTATTGTTTTTAGATCTCGGGCATATACGTCGGCGATGGCCACGGCCGGATACCCGTTGGACAATAACAGCTCTGTGCAGGATTGGGCTCCGCCGGGCTGGCACTGGGAGTGATCTTCCGGAACGCGTAGATTGGTGAGAAATCCGGGCGAAGTCGCCGACCCGGATCTTGTTTGGTGGAGGTCGCGTGGGCCAGGGAGCTTCCAGAGGGAGCCAGCCCCCGAGGAGGCGGTACGTCGCCGTATAAGGGAGGAGGATGCGCACGTCCGTTGCTACATGCATCTGTTAGATACGAGGTATACTAATACATGGCACGCAATGCAAGGGATTCCTTATGGCCTAGTACGAGGCAGAAGTTAGTTAAATAAAAATGGCATGAGGACGATCGATCCAGCTGTAACCGGAGATTAAATAAAGATGTAACCGTGATACTTTTTGCATATTAATTTGATCTATGTTGCTTTTTGCATAGAGTCTTTTTATGTGTACTAGTTGCTATGTGAACTGATAAACTTTATTTTTGACGAAAGTTTCACAAACATTCTTCACAAAAAACACTATCATGTAGAAACATCTACAAGTTTCAGTTCGATCAAAATGACCAAGTTATGTCAATTCTCAACGCATAGTTTGTGATAAAGTGCTCGTATTCGACACATAGATCTGTCTTGATATAGGAATCAATGGTTCCTAAGGAAATTTATAGATTGTTTTCATAAATATAATTTTCCTACTTATTTGTATTACAGGCTAACTTAGCGCTAGTGGACGCTCTAGTGTGCCCGCCAGCGGTACGAAACCGATCGCTGGCCTACGGTGCACTCTGCCCGCCAGCGGTACTGTCTCCATTTTTTCCCCGGATGAGCTCATCCGCTGCCACTACCGCTGGCGGGCATTGTCTTGCGTCCGCCAGTGGTACGTTAAGTACCTCTGGCGGGCATGTGTTGTGCCCGCCAGCGGTAGTTTGCGCCGCCTCCTCCCAGATTTCTACTTCTATCGCTGGCGGGCGTTCATAGTGTCCGCCAGCGATACGTCCAGAACCAGTGGCGCACACGAAAACCCGCCCGCCCGCGGTCGTAGCGCTGGCGTACGAAACTGTTGTCCGCCAGCGGTACGCTGGTGGCTATAAGCCTTTTCCTACTAGTGATAACTCGATAAGAGATTTTATTACCACACACTATCCAATAGAGTGTGATTACGACGTCCTAACACACCATGACATTGTGGTGTTCCATGCGGCGTAATTTGTGGAACTTTTCACAAGTCTTCCATAGATATGCCAAACTTATAACTTAAATCCTTGTTTCCTCGATCTGTATCACAGGAATTTGATTTTCTCGTTAAGTTTATTCTCCTACTTCATACTGAACTTGTTTAATCTTATCAAACTTATCAGACCAGCATTTCTTTAAGTGGATATCCATATATCTACTCAAATCATTGGTGAAGTCTACAAAATAATGATTTTCACTACACGTTAAAATACTTCATTGATCCACACACATCATTATGTATGATTATCAATAAGTTAAATACCCGTTTCCAGAAAAAGGTGTCTTAGTTATTTTACAAGTGTCAAAAGATCAAATCTTAGGACTCGGAGTTCCATCTGTATGGAGCTTCATCATGCATATAACATTGACATCACTTAAAAAGTTAGTGACACATGAATGTGGTGTCATTATTAAGTATGTATCCTTTGGCATTAATGTTCTAAATGTTGGAGCTTCTACCATCTAAATTTAAATCGGCGTATGATCATTACTTCATAAATATAGGACAACAATTTTGTCACTAACATATATGAATAATCGTCTCGCTAGAGGAGACACACTTATCACGATCATACTAACAAGCGATCACAAAAGAATTTATTCAAATGGTAGATGTAGAGGGACAGTGTCTACGGCCATCACAACGTATTGTCTGCCATCATCACCACACATTGTCTTCTCATCCTTCCAAGCTACTCAAGCAGAAAATCTGGTTTTCATAAAACATGACCAGTATCAAAACTTAGTCACTGCTGCGAGTACTTTGTTTAGGTAAAACATTCATAACTCGTATATCATATATACACCATCATCATTGATGACTTCCCGGCGATCTGTTTCATCTTCTTGATTATTCAACGCAATCAAGAATTCATGAAGGTGAACGATTCGCCTTGCATGATATAGTCTATGACAAAACATTTGCATCTGGCAACGTTGTTTGTCATCGAGTGATCGAGCTGAGCGAGGCGTCCCAACGTCATCAAGTATGACCAATGTCATCGAGTATGACCAATGTCATCGAGTATGACTGCCACGTGCTCCTTTAATGCGAGCGTTCTATTCCATCTGGGTCGAGAAGAAAAACAGTCAAAGTACTGATAAACTTCATCAACCCAACTTGCGGTGTATTTCGAGTTTAGCGATTATCTCATATGTTCACGATCTGACAACTCGCACCCACAGTTAATTCTCCATGGTAGAGATCATAGCATACAATGGACTATGATGGAATTATCCGCACAAAACTTGATAATATAAATTATCCTTTTGTTAGCGGAATCTCTGGGTTTATCTCCTAACGGGTATTGTATCACATATAGCTAATGGTTTAAACATGGAGTATCCTCAAGCTAAGGTATAAAACTATGAAGTTTGGACCCAACCTTTTAAGTTTCTCAATCGCAGGAATGCGCCTAACTTTTAAAGAGGGCTATTACATTGGTTAATATCTACAAAAGGTTTTGCAAAACATAAAGACTTTGTTCATAATAAAATATGGGTTCAAGTTTTAATAAAATAAAACTACTAGAACTCCCACTCGAAACGAACATCCTCAAATCGTTTTAGTGATTACATGACCCCCATCCATCATGCTACCCTCATCGTCAGAGCCGGCAACACAACATCAAAGGTAGACATCGATATGTCAATCACAACAACTCTGTGACTCATGCTTAACCTTTCGGTCACCGTGTTCTGAGGCCATGTCTGTACATGATAGGCTCGCCATAATAACCTATAGCGTATTGCTTGTGCAACGTGGCTTACACCCATGTTATGCGAACGCAACGTTTGACACCCGATCGTCACGGCCTGCCTCGTATCGGAGAACTTTCGGTGGTGCACGCTAAAGGGAGAACACTATATAGTATTTTAGGAGGGATCATCTTATATTACTACCGCCGTGTAACTAATATATAACCATATAAATATATACACAATATAAGATGCACACAATAACATCAAATGTAATGCGATATGATATGGTCCTTGCGCCAATTGTCTCCTTTGCGCCGACAGTTTATAAACAATTCATAAAACTTACCATGCCCATATCACATTGCCCCTGCAAAATAAAGTTAGACGCTTTCTACTTTATCTTTTGCATATTTTACGTGGCTTGGGGCTTTCGTAAATAGAACCGTTTCTTACCTACGAACCTATAACCACAACAACGATCAAATAGTCGCTATTTCATATACCTTGCGGGCCCTCCATTGAAAATGCAAAGCCAACTAAAGAGAGAGACAGACACCCGCCAGCCACATATATGGTACAAGCCGTATGTCAGTTGTGGAACCAGTCTCGCGTAAGCGTTCGTGTAAAGTCGTTCCGGGCCGCTTCATCAACTCAATGCTGCCGGCAATAGCAAGTGCACGGTAGAGGATAGCAACTAAAAGAACGATGCCCCCATGTAAACATGGGTTCTAAAACCGTACTGCTATATCTACGCATAGATCGGCTCTGATACCACTGTTGGGAATCGTAGGCAGAAAACAAAAAAATTCCTAACAACGATAACCTTATACTAGTCAGGATCTATACTATGCAGATATACTATAACGGAGGAGATCGATATACGTACCCTCGTAGACCGATAGCGGGGATTACGCTCCCGCAACAAGCGTTGTCGAAGTAGACGATGTAGCCGACCTCGAGGTCGCGAAGATCTTGGCACGACGAAGACGGCGATGACGGTGGTGGCACCGACCTCATGGTGGTGGAGGCAAACTCCTCCAAGCGCCCCAAGCGTGGCGCCTCACAGGGCCTCACACACATACGGTGAAGATGACGACCTCCGGGCTCTGATCCAGCCGAGCAGCGGAAGTAGAAGACTTGGACCAGAGAGAACCAGCAGCACGGCGGTGTGCGTATGGTGGAGAAAACCTCAACCCGTGCGTAGCCCCAATTGCGGAGCCACGTGAGAGAGAGAATTGTGTTTTCAATGGCAAAGGGGCACCTCTATATATAGGTGGAGGGAGGCTGCCATGCTTGGTGGCTTGGCGGTGTGGGACTATTCCCACACCAGCCGCACCACCACCTGATGCGCCGGGGCTGCCATCCCAATCCGCACCATGGGGGGAAGTTCCCCCCTCATGGGCCTTCTTCCCATGGGAAGGCCCATTTAGAGATGGGGCTGCCAATAAATCCAAAAATAAATAAAAATATATTTAACTATTAATTACATTAATTAATATTAAATACATATTATCTAATTTATTTCGGCTACGAAAACTATTTCGTTGCCCTCCGATCATTATCGGATGCTCCCGAACTCCATCGGAAATGCTCCGGAACACATCCAGTGTTCTCTATTTTTTCTTCCGCGTCCAATCTAAATAAACGTCACTCCCCTTAAGTGTGTCACCCTAGCGGTTCGAGAATACTCCAGACATGATCGAGACCCGTTCTCCGATCAATGACTATCAGGGAGACCTGGATGGCTATGATAGTCCCTGTTCATCACGAATAACTTTGTCGTTCGAACCTTAGACGTCAAGTCTTAAACCTTTTGCCTGGCGATACTTAGTTTTTCCGAGACTCGATCTCAAGCATCACAATACCTAGCTCGGTCTCGTTACCGACAATACTATTGTTTACTCGTCCGTGATGTTACGTCCTCGTGACCTAGTCACATGCTTGCAAGCTCATTGACGTAATCTCAACGAGTGGGCCCAGAGTATCTATCCTGCTATGTGGATTGTCAAATCCCGCTCTTGATCCCTCGTCTTAACATACTCCCTTCCGATACCCGAGAGAGGAACACCGTTATTTTCAGACTATTAAAATATGACGTTTGATGCAATCAAAGTATCTTCCAGAAATAGTAATTAGAGTTGATCTCACAGTCGAAGGCGTAATGACTACGTCCTACAAATATTGGGTGTGTCCATCACATCATTCTCTCAATGACATGACTCCATTATCAACTGACATAAATGTCACATGATCGGGAAATCTCGATCATCAATTGCACAATGGACTAGCTAAGTAGAGGCTACTAGGGACCTGGTTGTTTACGTACCACACGTGTATTAATGTTTCCGCTTAATACAGTTATAGCATGGTATAAAACATATTACGAACATTTGAGATATGACAAATAAAATATCTATATTAATTGTCTCTAGGGCATATCTCCAACAGTCTCCCACTTGCACTAGAGTACCAATAAACCTAGTTTACAACTTGGTAAAAGCTTAACACCTATAGCAACTCGGTGCATGCTTGTCTCGTGCTTCTATGTCACCTAGTTTGACATCCACCCGTATCTTACGATAACGGTGAAATTTATCTTTGTCGATGGAGTGAGACTCGAAACTTCGCGTAGCATGGGCCTTAAAAGTCTAAGAGATCTATTAAGGGGAACCACGCATGCTCGGGAAAACGACTCAGTTCAATCATACTTGCTACTTCTGAAGTAGCCATATATTTCTCTACCTATGTAGATTATGCGACAGTGCATTCATATGCAACTTCGCAAGCTAACCATGTCTTTCTTCAAAACAAAGGACTTCTCCTGTATGAGATTTCAAGTCGTATGGGTAAGTGTCATAACTTGCATCATCGTAACCTTTTACGGCAAGTTGTCTTTTTCACTCTTACCCTATACCAGAAAACATATCTTCAGTTCTCTTTAGACACTGAAGTATATACTTAACATTTGTTCATTGATCCATACAGGGATCACTCTAGAACCCGTTCTTCAACCAAGAACTTGGGTCACATCAAGTCGAGCTTTCAGTATGATATAATCTATGACTAAGGCATAGAGGATGTCGGACACCCTTTTCTTTCAATAGCTATTGCTGAAACGCCAAGATAGTATTTTACCTAGTCATACAAGGAAGAACGTTTTCTTCGCTTGTCCTATTCTGAAACACTTCAGAATCTTAACCTAGGAAAATATACCGACCTAATGTTATTAAGCCCCTTATGATCTATTCGAATTATAGATTTAAAGCCTAATACTATTAACTTCTTTCATAGAAAATTTAATCACGTAAATAATCATTTATACTTTACTAGAGGATCTGTATCATTCTCAATATGTCATTACATATAAAATCAGGAATGAAGTTGGTTTCAATCATCCGGTTGTTGTTGCTCTCTTTCAGTGGCTTCAAGCCTTTATCTCCGCCTCCTCGTGATACTCTCCCACTTCTTCATATGTATACACAAAAGGCAAATAGAAATGTTAGCTAGGCAACTAAATTGTTCACATGTCGTGCAGAAATAAACAAAATAGAGAAATAAACTAAGCCAACTCGAAAGAATGCCTCTTATAATAGATTGGACACACAAATTCAGGGATGGTGTGAGTGAGCCAGTATGATGCAGAAGATATGTTTTCTTGCATATTACAGGTCTCACTGATGACTCCCAAGTGCAGGAGATCAATTGTAGTACCTTTCAAATAGAAAAGGTTGTGGAACCCACGAGGAGCTGAAGGTATTGGTTAGTAAGATTGATAAACAAAGCAATGAAAGATGCAAGTGTTTTTGGTGTTTTCGGTTGTATAATTCCAATGCAGCAAGTAACAGTAGCAAGTGAAAGCTCTCAAAGAGAGAAAGCCCAATCCTCTTATGTGACAAGAGGACAAGCTCAAGTGATGTGTGACTTATATGTGGAAAACGTTCCCGAGGGCGGCATGGATAATGCTAGGCATAGAGATTTATTAAACAACACGTTGAATATCTTGTCAAGTTTTAATCTTTTTGAACGGAGCCATAATTCGGTATAGCTAAATAAATAGTCTACAACCCCTTATGATGGATCATGTGGCCAAGTAAATGACTGCACAAGAGTTATTACCGCTAGATCCGCCCTTTGCGGAGCTGGGAGGTTTCTTTGCAAGAGATTTTGCAGCTTTGGGCCCTCCTGCCATCTTCTTCTCCTTCACCATGGTTGGAGATCAACGAGGTGCCTAAGCGGTAACAATGGCGAAGAACGATGAACATGATAAGAACCCTAGCTCAGATGCAAATGTAGATAGAGGAGTGCAGATTGAATCTAGACAAAATGAGGAGCGGAATCGGGTGCACAGCACGAGTAAAAACAAAGATTGGAGTTACCTTGGAGATTAGTTGAAGTTGGAGAGATCGATTCGAGATCGGATCTGCGGCTGCTACAGTGCTTGCGTGAAGTTGGAGATGAGTTTGAGAATGGGGAAAATGACTGCGCGAGGTCGAGGCCAGATATTTATAACCGCGGTGAAAACCCTAGGGGTAACATGGTAAAAATGAGTGGATAAGATAAGCATCTTCTCCGGGAAGTCAGCGACAATCAGACAGGACAAAAAGGATATTCCAACTCATTTATGGTGTCTCCGTGAGATGGCTGAGTAGAAATTTTCGCCAAGTGCTGGGTGTGAAACCCGGAGATACACGGTGTAGAATGAGAAAGCCGGGTCATGAGATAACCCGCCAAGAAGAGCTGGCTTAACAAGACAGAGGGAAATGAAACTTGATATCTTGTACATATTTATTATCTTTGTATTTCAGGTGATTAACCAGGCAAGCCAGAACACCAGCATTGATCAAGAAACAAACAACGCAAGATAGAAGCAAAGCGTGGCGACCTGGTTACCTGGTTAACCTGGGGGCTACTGATGGAGGGATAATAACCCGGTAGGCCCATGACGAGGAAAACATGACCCGCCAGGCAGGAGGCCCGGCGAGGCCAGCTAACCCTCAGCATAGGCCGGGTTACGGTGCTGGGCTGGTATCTTGGTGATGACCTTCATGAAGAATATTCCAGAAGGTCCGGAGGCGGTTCAAGAGACGGTTCTATGCTTGGAATACACGAAGGATAAAGGGGTAGTAGTAGGACTCAGAGTTCGGGTAGAACCCGGCCTATATTGTACGCGACCAGGAGGCCCGGTATCTATATAAACCGGCCCCTGCCCCTTAGACAGAGAAGACTTTTTCGTAATCCCAAGCTTTAGGCGAGACATACAATCCTTGTAACCTAGATCGAGATCCGGCTCTGTTGTAGTAGCCGGGTTATCGAGACAGAGATCGAGATTAATAATAAGATAGCAGGAAGTAGGTCTTTATCTCCAATGGAGAGGCCGAACCTGGGTAAACCTTTGTCCCCTGCCGTGCTAAACAAACACCCAGACACCAGAGTCGCCTTGCCCAAAAGTTTAAGCTACCCTCAAGTAGCATCTGCCGTGTTTTCTACCCCACGACAATAGCAATGGGAAGGAAAACACAATCATCAGCAAAACATTTCAAAAAGTTTTTGTTGGTTCTGAATTTTGGGGTCTGGTAAAACTAAGTTTTTCTTGGTTCCAAAATTTGGGATGTTACAGATCCTTCCCACCTTAAAAATAAATCTCGTCCTCGAGATTTGCCTGGGGGTACAGGGGAGTACGAGGGCACGGGTTTTGGGGAGATGCAGGGGTTCTTTTATACCAAAATAACCGTGCCACCAATAATTGCCTCGAGGACACAGTGGGGATTGGATTATCCAGAGGGATTTCTTTTGCAAAGGATACTGGGAAAGCGAGGGATACGATTTAGAATTAAAGGATAGAAGAACACGGGGTTCAACCGCTTACTCACTGACGTGTGGGTCCGAGGTCCACCTGGCAGTCTCTCCTTCCCTTTCTTCTCTTCTTCCTCCTTGCTCACCCTGTCTTCGCACTCGCCCAGCTCTTAGTGCGCGAAGCACTCCGCTGCGGCACTGCTGCGCGTGCGGTCCGTCGATGCAGCGGCAGACACGGCTTTAGGACACGACGCCTAGATGGTTTCGCGCCATTAAGGCGAGTACTGCTCGGGATTCCTCTTCTTTCCCTCGCAAAGCGGTGTCGAGGAGCGGCATCCGAGCTCCGGCTATAAATAGGAAATTTCCGAGGCTTTTCTCCTCGTCATCTCCACCATGAGTTTTATTCACGCCTTTTTCAAAGCCTACTACGAGATGTTGGAGAGAGCGGGCTTCATCGAGCATGTCATCATTGTCGTGCTCTTTGGGATCTCGTCGTCGGTGGTGACCGCACTGCTGCTTGCGGCGGTGGTCGTCTTGATCCTTGGCTTCTACAGTTGGTGGTCTGACGCGGGTGGTGATGCTGTGGCAGTGGTGCCAGCTGCGCCGGAGGAGCACGCGGCGGCGGTGGAGCAGGCTGTGGTGGAGGAACCAGTTGCAGTGCCGGTGGATGAGGTGGCAGATCTTCCCGCTGGAGGTGAGCCGGCTGCTCGAGTCGTTTATCGCCGTCGCGCGACTCGCGACTCGGCTTCGGGTGAGCCAGGCTCCTCCTCCGGGGGCGTTATGGAGCTCGAGAGGGAGTAGGAATCTCTGGGGTGCCGTTGCATCCGTGCTGAGTACTGGCAGTGTTCTTCGTAGGAGTAGAATTTGTATCCTCTGTTTTTTTTGAAATTTCTCGCTTCTGTACTGAACTTAGTTGAGGTATCCACTTTGCCTCCTTGGATGAAATTTTAAATGAGACTCGTATCTCTGAATTTTCCTCAGTCATAATAGATCTGATCTTGCAGCACAGATAGGATGCAGAGGTACTAGAATAATCTTGCTTTAGTGAGAAAATAGATTTTTTTTAGGGAAATAACACTGCATTATATGGTCTCAACCATTTGCAGTGGTAGCATAACATTTCAACCATATAGGTTGAACACAACAACTAAAAACACCCTACAAGAAATCCTTCTGTGTTTCAGCGAGCATTGACACTCAGCAAGCATTTTAAGGCTTGTGAGGGTTACATCTCGTGGAGGGCTCGGGCCCTTTCTTTAACATGCAGAGTGCACAAGGTTCATATTGGGTGAGGAACCTTGTGACGGAGGCATGTAGGAGACCACACACAAAATAATTTGCATACTACAAAATAATCCCATTCAAAGTTTGCATTAATTCACAGGGGGGGTATATGCGTCTGGGGTCACATATACGGTTCCTGGTTTAAGTGATCTGTTGTTTCTTTTTAAAACCTTTAACTGAAGAAAGAGCATGACATTCCATCAGGTGTCAACCAAGTGGTTAACAAGATGATAAGAACACCAAGTTTTTATTTCGGGCTGATTTGACATCAGCCGGGGAACAGACAACAACCTTGCATTACAAGAAACACGAGAAAAACAAACAACAAACAAACATCCTCCTGCTTCTCACCTACCAACATACAAACGTCACTCAGGCTAACTAAACAGGGGTTCTACTCCGCTTGACGGCCTCTGGTTGTCGGTGGAGCGTGGCCGAGACAAAGAGTGGTGTCCACATCTCCATCTTCCACGGGGTGGGGAACTACAGGCACGCCTTCGAGGATTACACCTTGCTCTTGGGGTTGCTGCTGAACTCGGGCTAGAACTTGCGCTACAGATGCATCAAGGCTGCGGTCCAGCAATTCATCTGGGAACGGTTGTCCTGTCTCCTGAGCTTGCCCACGATTGAAAGTGGGTGGGTTCCTTGCTTGACTCAGTTCCAGGTGGGCACGACCAAGGTGGCGCCTTGTTTTCATGAGTTCCGCCATCAGGGAATGGAGGAATCTTGTCATTGCGGCTCCATAGGTGACCAGGGTGATTACGGCAGGGTCGACTTCCCTTCCGATGGGAATTTGAGCAGGCTGCTCTCCATGCGGGGGAGTGACTGGAAGAAGGTGGAAAGCTCGACTCTGCGCCATTGCCGGTTCTGAGTACCGGAGACGGACAAGGCCTTCCCAGGCTGCTACCTGGAGGGCTTGATCTAGGGTAGGCATGCTCCTACCATGGATCAAGTAGGCCTGACTTGTGCCCAACGGACACGAGCCGATTTGCACGTCGACTTGAAATTCACTCCCGGCAAGCGAGAGGGAGTTCTCGAACACCACATATCGAGGGCGGGCAGGCCGACCAAGAATATGGCAGACGGCCTTCCAAAGCATCAGTGGAAATCCGCCATGCTCCTCGGCAGTGGTTTCCAGAATGACCCTGGGGTTTGCCATTGGGTTATTTTGGCTCTGGGTAAAGGATAAGAACGCGGGATTCCTGCCTCAAGAGAGTTGGGTTGCTACGGACGGTGAGTGAGGGTGGGGATAGATGGCAGATGGAACGGGGTCTTATATAAGCTAGGTTGTGTCGGCTCTTTTCTGTGGAAGAACCCGGCGAGCGTCTCTCCTGCAGTGAGACAAGTTCTACTGCACCTTACTGTGGACCGACACCAGCCCATGCCGGTTAGGCGGGGATGGGTCAATCCATCGGGCTCACTGTAGGGGAAAATCACAAACAAACAATAAACACACAAGGTACATTTTGTACCAATGGACGCCTAATACTCGTGGTAGTCGGGTAGTATAACTAAAGTTCCTATCATATGTTTTTCCTAGGGGTCGTGGGTAAACAGGGTTGGTGAAGTCTTCACTTTGTCGCCTTAGGCTTCAGCAGGAAAAATTGAGATTGTCGAGGTAGTAACTGAGTGGAATTGTTGACGTTGAGTTGAGGTCTTCGGAGGTCTCTTGCTTTGTTGATATCGACGATCCTGGTATTTGCAGATCGATCACCCTGATGTTGAATGTTGAATATTCAAGATGGATGTTTCTTCTTGTAGGTGCTAGCTAATTAGGTCTCCTATTGGGTTCATCGTCAAGTATTTTGAACAGGTACAAGAGAGTAGAAAAATTCTTGGAAAATCTTAAAATAGAGGGGTAAGACTCGGAAATATTTGAGAAGATGAGAAGAGTGGAAGTCATTTTTGGACTTCCCTAGATAAAGATATATTTTTGGTATTAATATATTCTTAACAAAATATTTTCTTTCCTAACTAACGTCCATGCTAACTAAGGTCTGTTACAGTCAGGATGGCTCTGATACCAAGTCTGTGAGGACCCCGGATTAGCTATCCGAGATACTCGTTATGTTTCCTGCAACAATCCCATGATCAGTCTGTTGTTGCACATAACTTGAATTGGCATCACAGGTCATCCATAAATACCGAATAAATATACTTACGTGATTGAAGTCATAAGCTTCAACAGGTACTTGCAGCGGAAATCACCAAACAACGTGGAGCCCAAGTCATTCGCCTTAACCCTACAGGCAGCTGACTGGGAAGCGCCCTAGTTCGCAAAGACGCCAGTGAACCCTTCTTCTTGGACTGCTCTTCTTCTAAAATCTGGCTAAGACAATAGCCAGGGACGAAACCAATATGAGTACATTTGATTGTACTCGCAAACTACCCCAACTTGAGCATGCACTACTTTTGATGATCTTTCATAAAACCTTTATTTTTAGAAAAACGTCTCTATACCTTTATTGAAAAAGGGAAGAGTAGATCTTTAGTCTTGTTGAAGTCAAAACATTTTGGAAAGTAGTTTTCTCGCTATCTTTGTTGAAGAAGGTAAGAAGTCTTTTTAAACCTTTTTCTAAAAAAATAAACCTTTGTTTGAAAAGGCAAGAAATCTCTTTTAAAACTTTTTCCTCGAAAATCACCATCTTGTCCATAGCCCCATCCTGGTCACTTATTTTCCAGCAACCTCATACCACCCCTCGGTATAGTTGCATAAAGCATCTCCATTTTCTTTTCAAATCTTTAACTTTGTAAAACTTGCACATGGCCTTAGGACAGCCTCCCAACTGTCCATATCCGAGGACTCGGCTATTCGAATAGTTTTACACTCTGCAGAGGTAGCACGCTTTTCCCACACCCATCCGGTCACTCATCGTGTCAGCCACGTCCCGCCATACCAGGGGTATGCGAAGTTGAGTTCCCGGCCATAGCCTGTCCTTTGCTCCTGCTAGTATAGGACCCTGCCTCTACGACACTTTCCATCGACACTTAAATCCTCAGAAACTAAGTGTGAGGACTCGTAGTTCTGCCCGGCGGACCCAAGGGAGCCCTTCAATCCTCTTTCTCCCCTACACTCATACCGGCCTCCGGTAGACTGCACTTAAGAGGACCCAGGTCAGGGGGTAGGTCCTCAGACCATCCCCTCATGGAACGAGGTTATCCTCGTTATTGAGGCATCCAGTACTAACACGAGCAAATTATATGACTACGCCCCGCCCCATATGGGGGTAAATGTGGTCGCACAGGGTATTGGTTGGTCGTCATAGTACTAGGACACAATGTGCATTTTTCAAAAACATCACCATACTCCACTTCTCCATTTCATCACCGACATCTCGGCATACCATAATTCATCCAAGGATTTTCAAAGGAGTTTTGAATAAACAATGTTTTTCCCATCCTATAGTTTATATAAACAAACTGATATTTTTACATAGAGTGGCAAAATAGTTTTTCATAAACCTTTGAAAAGGTTTTCACAATCATTTCCCATTTCCATAGCAAAATACTTTTGACCAAAACTTGGGTGGATCGTGATCTCACCAAAAGATTTTTACAAAAGGCTTTTGAGTAAAAACAAATACATTTAGAAATTGCACACTACTAACACCTCTATATCGGGTGTCTCAATAATGTACTTGTATTTTGTAAAAGGGTTTTCAAAATCACAACTTTAGTGGCAAACACCATAAATCACTTATGCTCAAAAGTAAAACATGTGAATCAAAATAGATGTATATAGATGCAAGCTCAGTGAAGTAGCTTGCCTTGCTCCACAAAGTGGTACTGGTCCTGATCTTCTGGTTCAATAAACTCTCCTTCCTTGATAACTCCGGCAACGTTCTCGTCTAAACGTTAAACAAGCAATACAAACAATCACTACACTAACTCAATCAACATCACAGCATTACAATCTTTAGATGCTATACAAAGCCACTGCATAAATCAAGCAACACCATTTGGTTTCAATTTAATTGAATTCACCAGTCTTTAGTTACTTCCTAAATTTGGCAGAACTGGTTGTACATTGTTTAATTCACCATTTATTCTAGGTTGGTCACAAAAATCCAAACTAAGCCTCTATGGATAGCTACTGATGTGTAGGAGACAACCCAATTGGATTGAGGTCATTTGGAGTTATCAAACTCCCTACACATTTGTTCTAAACCAGAAACTCACTAATCAAGTTTTAGCCACTAATTAATTTATGATGTTTAAAAAATTAAACCCTTTTAGGGGTAGCTAACCTTGGTTGAATGTGACCTAATAAAATTTGTTTCAGCTCAAATGGATCTACCATTAATTCACACTAATTGATTTAGTGCAGAAGGGTTTACTAAAGTTCAACCAAATGCTAAAGATTCTAAACTGTTCCAACAATTCTACCAAAATTTGGGGAGCTAAAGGATCCTAATACAAAGCTACCAAAACTGGTTTCAAGTCATTTGGACTAATATAACTCCAGAATCAAATGGTTTGGTGTTTCAAACCTTCTGGAGCATTTTTAATAATACATTTTTATTATTTATTTAAATGAGATGAGACCACTTTGGTGAGTTAAAGATTTTCATAAGCTTTCCAGAACATTTGAGTTTGATTTATTTGGATTCCTAAATATCGAGATATTGAATTTATAAACTAGGTCCAGTACTGAAATTCCAGAGAAAAAGAATTAGGAAATTCCTCTCCTCTGGATAATGTTGAAAATCCTGACATGTGGGGCCTACTAGTCAGTGACTCAGTGGATAATTCCCGCGTGTGGATAATGTTTAAACTTATGACAGGTGGGGCCAACCCTGTCAGCCTAACAGGAAATGAAACGGTATGTGGCCGTTGGATCTAGATCCAACGGCTCACAGAGCCCGCGATGATCAACACGTTACCCGCGGCGGCGCCGGAGCTCCGGCGACGGCGAGGGTGGCCAGGGGGTGTACCTGGGTGTCCTAGGGACGAGGCAGAGGATGGCGTTCGACGGCGGAGGGTACGGGAAGGCTCGGGGGCGAACTTGTGCGTGCTGGGGAAGGCTGCAACGGCGTCGGTGAAGTTCTCCTCCTCCGCGGCCGTGCGTCAACTCCGGCGGGTCCTCCTCGACTCGTCTGTGCACGAAACAAGAGGAAACTGCGGCGGGTGAGGGTGGTGATAATGGTGGTGAGGATGCAGGCCAGAGAGGAAAGAAAGAGGGAGTATCACGGCCGGGCCGTGATCGACCTCCACCTTCGGCTCCGGCGAAGCTCGAGGAAACTCAGAGGCAAATGGGGCTTCGAGGGAGGGGCTCCTCCCTCCTGGAGGTGCACGGGGTGTGTGGGGAGTGCGGGAGAGGGAAATGGCGGGGTGTGGAGGCACGGGTGCGGGGGTGGCTTTTTATTGCCGAACGTCGGCGTGCCGTGGACAGGGTGCACGAGAGGAGCTAGGGGGTGGGAGAGCACGTCATTTGCGGTGGTACTGTGCGGTTACGGAGTGGGGTTGCTCTGCTGGGGCTCAGAAGGAGAGAGTGGTCGCGTGTGGCTCGGGAGTGAGCTCGGGACGCACGGCATCCATGGCGGGTCAGCGGAGTGCGATGGATCGATGGCGTCGCTGCAGGGCTCCAGAGGTGGTGTGGGCGTGTCCGCGAAGTTGAGGGGTGACAGGAGCGCGTCGGTGATGAGTCACACGAGCTGGGGTGCCGTGGTGGTGAAGTTTGGCGTCGGCGTCCACGCGCGGCCAGAGCACGGTGAGCGGCGCACGGCTGCAGGGGTACGGCGCCACAGAGCGCATGGTTCGGTCTCCTCCTGCCTGATGAGTGTGGTGAGAGGTGAGGTGATGGAAGACGCAGAGAAGGGCCAGCTCGGCTGCTCTCCTCGACACGCATCCATCGCCGGCACGGTGCAGTGCGGTGGCGTGCTTCCTTCGACGGCCACGGGCCTAGTGACCAAGTGGCACGCCTCCTCCTTGCTCTGGTGACTGAGTGATGTGAGTGAGGGAGATTGGGTGAAACAATTCGATGAATTAAGCACTAAATTCCTCGATTTGATTTCGGTTTCGAAGAATTGGGGAAGATCTCGGCAGTGTCCACCATGTGTTCGTTGAAATGCTTCAACGAATTTTAAATTCAGTTTTCTACAATTTTATTTTATAATTGGTTTCCTGTATATTGTCCAAGATTTATGGTATGGTGGTGAAATTTATTTGATATGTGCAACATAGCACATTTTGTGATTTGAATTTACTAAAGAAAGAAATGAAATTTAAATTCAAGATTTTTAGAAATATTTTTGGAGAGGGAAAAGAATGTAAGAGCAAAGTGGGAGTGATCCTTATGTCACCCCACTGAATTTGGTTGGAAAGATAAAATCAATTTCTCATTTGGAGAATTTTGTGACATTTGTCACACATGGTTTTATGTGTTGATGTTACTCATGATTTTATGTGTTGATCTTTTTATTTTGATTTTCTTTTCTTTCTTCAGGTCCTTGTTTAGCAGACAAACAACACAAGCAATCAATTGGGCAGGAATTAACAACCAACACTAGACAACCATGTATAAGTTTTCAACCAAGTTTTAATCACTCAGATAAGTGGTGGGGTGGATCTAGTATCGTCCTGACAAGAATAAGGTGGGAAAAGCTCAACTTCATAATTTGATATTTTTCCAAAAGGGTTGCTAAAATATATGGGCAATATACTTCCCACCTTTATTGTTTTCAAAGAAATGAAAGTACGAGTTTAAAATAAGGGCTACCAATACAAGGGAAATATCAAGATATAGACCTCCATATTTTTGGAAACATATAATTTTGGAAAATACTTTTATTCTCTCAAGGAGTGGGTATTTTGGTTGTTGCTAAACAAAGCATCATTTGAGAATAAGTTGGTCCAAATAAGAGTGGAGGAGATATATGGAATATTTTGTTCTTGTCATGACATGATCACCAAGTTTAATATATAGTTATATTGGTTGGGTCTTGGATTTACTAGTCAAACAACTCAAACAACAAGTCACACTAGTTCAATCATAGCAATGGGAAGGAAAACACAATCATCAGCAAAACATTTCAAAAAGTTTTTGTTGGTTCTGAATTTTGGGGTCTGGTAAAACTAAGTTTTTCTTGGTTCCAAAATTTGGGATGTTACACTGACGTTGTCCAAAAAATTGAGGTAGTCAATTGGGTCTTCATTAACATTGTCCTCTATCGCGGGCTCAGCTGGTGGAGTGGCCTTTTCTTGGCTTGGCGTCGACCCGGAAGGGTCCAAACGAATTAGTGATTTTGGCCATAGCAGGGTCCAAATCAAGCATTGCTCTAGGCTTAACTCACTTTCGGCTTCGAGGGGTTGAGTTGGAGGATCCAAAAAACCACAACCCTGGAACACTCGAGCCAATGAAACCTTATAAAATTCATCAGAAATAGGCTGGTTGTGATGGATGCGGTTAAGTGGTGTCTCGACGGTTGCTTGTGGCACTTCCTTCAGCTCACCGTCCACAATTAGGAGCAAAGTGCATCTTGTATGGTCGGCCTGTTCACCGTTCACAAGTAAGGCGTTAGATAGGGTGCCATGCAAGAATGAAGTAATATATAACATGGTTAATTAAATTACCATGAGGGCGTTGAGCTCGTCTAATGGCGACGGACCGGGGACGGCCCCCGGCGAGCAAGAGATGGAAGGGCTGCTACGATCCGCGGTGTGATGTATGGATCTGTCAGGATTAGGGTTGGCGGGTGGCGTTTGTTCGTATCTGTCAGGATTAGGGTTGGCGGGTGGAACATTGATGGAGTTGTTGCTAGCTATTATGCTGTTTGGTAAGCTGAGATTAGGGTTGGCGGGTGGAACAGGCCTAGGTCCTTTTCCCCCCCTCAAGCCAACTCCCAAACGACTCATACATGGTGGCCTACATGGTCGGAAGGAGGGCAGTGATGGCCTTTGTCACTGCGCTGTCGATGGTGGCCTGCATGGAAACCGCCTTCCTATCATGCCGCTTATGTTCTCCTGGTTGATGTTGCCGAAGTCCCGCACAATGCATCCCAAGGCTAAGCCGTACCCTTTTGCATTTTTTTGCTGCGTAGGAATCCCATCTGAGTTCACCTCCTCAAATGCCAGTCGACCACTAGGGAGCCTGTTTGGGCGCCTTGGCTTACGTTCACGCTGGGATCCGCCAGCAGATGTAGTCGTGTTGCCACCTTCTTCGCCAGCAGATGTGGTCTCGTGGCCACCTTCTTCGCCAGCAGATGTGGTCTCGTGGCCACCTTCTTCGCCAGAAGATGTGGTCTCGTGGCCACCTCCGCCGCCAGCAGATGTGGTCTCGTGGCCACCTCCGCCATCACCAGATGTGGTCTCGTCATCGTCGGCATCCAGCTCGGCAGCGATTGACTTCCGAACCATTATCAAATAATTATCCTCCGGCTCCTTGTTGACTCCACCTCGAGAAGTCCTGGCCTCCATATTGTTAGCCATCTTCGCACACACAAAAAAACGTAGTTAGTAAAACAACACTATAAGAAAAAATTCACTTGGGTGGTGATGAAAAGTTTGCATATACCCATGAAACCATTTGAGACTTCAAATGACTTCAGTTACTCAATATGTCATAATTTTAGCAAGTCATGCCAAATTTCACGAAAAAATTCGGCATGACCTTTGCTAAAATTATGGCATATGGAGCACCCGAATTTGCCGGAATGGAAATTAATCAACATTCCAGCAATCTCAAGGGTCTCTAGGGTACCTGCAAACATTTCATACATAGCCACAAGACCGCAATCGCAGCCACCACCACAAGCACAACAAATTAATCACCATCACAAGACTGCGTTCACAGCCACCATCACCATTTTGAACTAAACAATCACCTAATAACTAATTTTGAACTTCACAAATTGGGCTAGACATTTTCACAAACACCTTGTGGGTGCTAGATATAGGAAGGGGAGGGTGTGGCCGAACCATGGGGCTGCGGGCTGAGCGGCGATGTAGGAGGAAATGGTGGTTCAGGGGCCGACGTAGGAGGTCACGGTGGTGTACGGGTCGACGCGGGGCGCTCGGGGACGTGCACGACGGCAGCGTACGTGGGCGCGCTCGGGGACGTGCACGGCGGCGGCGGCTTGGCGCTCGATGGTGGCGGCAGACAACGGAAGGAGGAGGTCCGGGGAACGGCCGGCGCGAGAGGGGGGTCATCGGCGGCGGAAAGGAGGGCGGTGGCGGCGTACGTGGGCGCGCTCGGGGACGTGCACGGCGGCGGTGGCTTGGCGCTCGATGTTGGCGGCAGACAACGGAAGGAGGAGGTCCGGGGAGCGGCTGGCGCGAGAGGGGGTCGTCGGCGGCCGAAAGGAGCGCGGTGGCGGCATGGGGAATGGGGCGGCGCGGGAAGTTGGGGAGAGAGATTGGGGCGGCGCGGGAGAAGGTTTGATTTGGGGATTTGGCCGCACGCGGTGAGAAGAGAGCATAAGGGTGGGCCCGGACATATAATTTTTGGGGCCACCTTACCGCTGGCGGACCGCAGCCTTGTCCGCCAGTGGTAAGGTTTTTTTTCTTCTGTTTTTCTATTTTTTTCCTTTATCTTTTCAAAAACATTTTTCATTTCCAAACACATTTGAAACACATGTGTGTATTTCAAAATAATTTTACAAATATCAGTTTTCTTTTTTTAAGTGGCAAAAAAATTTCGAGTAAAATTTGTTTCCCAGTCAATTGTTCCCACCATTTTGTTCCGCCCTTTTCCTCCCGCCCTTTTTTCCCGCTGGCCTATATATCTCCCGCCTATTTCTCCAGCCAATTCTTCTCATCTCGGCCTATAAAAACCCCTGCGCACAGAGGTCGGTAAGCATTCTAGTCCACTCACTCGAACATGTCGAGATTTCCTTCAGATGGTAGTTTCCCGGGAGGAATGTCGACACTACTTTTCAGATTTACGGCCGAGTTCAAGGTAGACAATAAGGAGATCCCATTCGAGGATATTGTTAGTCATTCACCTCATATCCGTGAGCTATCAGCGAAGCTAGTTAGGCATGGGTGGCCATGTAGGAATTGAAAGAAAATAGAAAAATAACTTCTGAGGCTGCATGCTAGGTGGCAGAAGAAGAAGGTAACATATAGGAGTGAAGCAGATATGTTGGATGCTCTTCGTAAACCGATTTTATGGGTCGATGAGAGCGAGGATGAAGATGATATCTTCATGCCGACTGAAGCGAGCAAGAAAGCTGCTGCAGCGGCGGCGGTGTCAAAGGGCAAGGGTGCGGCGTCATCGAAGGACAAGGGTGAAGCATCGTCGAAGAGGAAGAGTGCATGATGCGGGAGGTTGTGTCGATGGCAGATGACTTTTCTTTTTCAATTTATGTTGTGTTGTCGCTACTACCACTTTTCTTGTTGTCTGCGTAAGTTGCAATGTTTGTTTAATAATATGTCTCGCACAACTTAATTATTTTCGAACCAAATAACCAAGTTATGTATCGTAAAACTTGATTTTTGACAAAAGTTTCAGAAATATTCTTCACAAAAAGCACACACACATAAGAAAAGACACAACGGGAGCACACACACATCGTGTTTTTTGCAAAAATAATATGTATGAATTGATCAGAAGAATGATAGGAATCCATATATTTCGGTCATTACTTTTAGGTAACCGAATGGACCGAATTGACCGAATACATGAGAGAAGACACAACGGGAGCACACACATCACTATATAGCTAGTCTACTCATCAGCGACATTAAGACGATCGCCATTGGTATTATAGCCACGTAGACTATCCCACTTCCGCGCAATCTCGAAGCCGAGGCGAGCGTCAAGAGCGGCATACTCGACTTGATCGTAGCTCAATGGAACGTTCTCCCATCCGCAAATCCGGAGTTCTTCTTCGTCGTCGTCGTCCTTGCCCTTCTTCTTGTCCTTCTTGTTGTTGTTCTTCTTCTTCTCTAGTTTTTTCCCAATGATAGCATTGGAGAGAGCAACGAGACTCGGAAGGATTGCCGGTTGGGTTCCGCCTATCCCTCTGGAGGTCGACCGCGGACGGAATTTCAATTCCGTAGTAGCGCAGCATCCGCAAGTCATTGTGGATAGCCACGCCGTAGAACTTGATGGTCTTGTCACCTAAGAAATCAACGAGGACCTGCGGCACCCCATCAGCCTTGCAGATATGGAAGACAAGAGTCTCGGACGCCATCGAGAGTTGAAGGATGGCGGCGCGCTCCCTTTTCTCGTATGGAAGATCCCTTTGTCGACCCGGGAGAGGGTCGGTGAACTCGCAGTCGAGTCCAACGTACTTGATCGGTGCGGCGTCGAGAAAGAACTTCTTCACATCGTGGATCCACCTCTCCACGCGTGATGCACGGAGGGTGACCCATACCTTGAAGTGCATATCTTCTTTGGTCAAGTAGTACAACCGAGACGGAGGAACGCACGCGAGTCGTGGCTCCATTGGAATAGAAGAGAGGGCTCAAGAGAGAGAGAGAGCTTTTGCAAGGATTAGAGAGAGATTGTGTGTGCTTAAGGCCATGGGATTAGTGGCCTTTTATATAGGTTGGAGAGGGAGGCCGGCGGCCGGGCAGCAATCAAAATGGCGGCGGGCTGATCATCTTCCAATGCACAATTAAAATGGCGGGCTGACCATCTTCCAAAACATATGCACAACAATCAAAATGGTGGCTGCTGATCAACTTCCAATGCACAATCAAAACGGCAGCGGGCTGATCATCTTCCAATGCACAATTAAAATGGCCGGCGGGATGATCATCTTCCAAAGCACAATCAAAATGGTGGCTGCTGAACTTCCAAAGCGACGGTTACCCCTGGCGGACGGTGTGGGGTGCCCGCCAGCGGTATTGCACTTTCCGCTGGCGGATTATTTAGGCGCCCGCCAGCGGTAATTTCCTAGTTTTTGGGCTCAGCCGAGGCAACTACCGCTGGCGGGCACTATATAGCGTTCGCTAGTGGTACGTTTAGTATCTCTGGCGGGCACAGATTCTGCCCGCCAGCGGTAGTTTGTCCCACCTCCTCGCAAATTCCTGCTACTACCGCTGGCGGGCATAGTGGGCGTCCGCCAGCGGTACGTGCAAAACCAGTGGCGGGCTCCGAAACTAGCCCGCCAGCGGTAATAACGCTGGCGGATAGAAATGACGTCTGCCAGCGGTAGGCGGGTGGCTTTAAGCCTTTTCCTACTAGTGTTCCCGGCGATCTGTTTCATCTTCTTGATTATTCAACGCAATCAACAATTCATGAAGGTGAACAATTCCCCTTGCATGATATAGTCTATGACAAAACATTTGCATATGGCAACGTTGTTTGTCATCCAGTGATCGAGCTGAGCGAGGCGTCCCAACATCATCAAGTATGACCAATGTCATCGAATATGACCAATGTCATCAAGTATGACTGCCACGTGCTCCTTTAATGCGAGCGTTCTCTTCCATCTGGGTCGAGAAGAAAAACAGTCAAAGTACTGATAAACTTCATCAACCCAACTTGCGGTGTATTTCGAGTTTAGCGATCGTCTCATATGTTCGCGATCTGACAACTCACACCCACAGTTGATTCTCCATGGTAGATATCATAGCATACAATGGACAATGATGGAATTATCCGCACAAAACTTGATAATCCAAATTATCCTTTTGTTAGCGGAATCTCTGGGTTTATCTCCTAACGGGTATTGTATCACATAGAGCTAACGGTTTAAACAAGGAGTATCCTCAAGCTAAGGTATAAAACTATGAAGTTTGGACCCAACCTTTTAAGTTTTTCAATCGCAGGAATGCGCCTAATTTTTAAAGAGGGCTATTACATTGGTTAATATCTAAAAAAGTTTTGCAAAACATAAAGACTTTTTTCATAATAAAATATGGGTTCAAGTTTTAATAAAATAAAACTATTAGAACTCCCACTCAAAACGAACATCCTCAAATCGTTTTAGTGATTACACGACCCCCATCCGTCATGCTACCCCTCATCGTCAGAGCCGGCAACAAACCTTCAAAGGTAGACATCGATATGTCAATCACAACAACTCTGTGATTCATGCTTAACCTTTCGGTCACCGTGTTCCGAGGTCATGTCTGTACATGCTAGGCTGGCCATAATAACCTATAGCGTATTGCTTGTGCAACGTGGCTTACACCCACATTATGCGAACGTAGATACGTCTGACACCCGATCGTCATGGCCTGCCTCGTATCGGAGAACTTTCGGTGGTGCACGCTAAAGGGAGAACACTATATAGTATTTTAGGAGGGATCATCTTATATTACTACGTCGTGTAACTAATATATAACCATATATATATATATATATATACACAATATAAGATGCACACAATAACATCAAATGTAGTGCGATATGATATGGTCCTTGCGCCAATGGTCTCCTTTGCGCCGACAGTTTATAAACAATTCATAAAACTTACCATGACCATATCACATTGCTCCTGCAAAATAAAGTTAGAACGCTTTCTACTTTATCTTTTGCATATTTTACGTGGCTTGGGGCTTTCGTAAATAGAACCGTTTCTTACCTACGAATCTATAACCACAACAACGATCAAATAGTCGCTATTTCATATCCCTTGCGGGCCCTCCATTGAAAATTTAAAGCCAACTAAAGAGAGAGAGACTGACAGCCGCCAGCCACATATACGGTACAAGCCGTATGTCAGTTGTGGAACCAGTCTCGCGTAAGTGTACGCGTAAATTCGGACCGGGCCTCTTCATCAACTCAATGCTGCCGGCAATAGCAGGTGCACGCTAGAGGATAGCAACTAAAAGAACAATGCCCCCATGTAAACATGGGTTCTAAAACCGTACAGCTATATCTACGCATAGATCGGCTCTGATACCACTGTTGGGAATCGTAGGCAGAAAAAAAATTCCTAACAACGATAACCTTATACTAGCCAGGATCTATACTATGCAGATATACTATAACGGAGGAGATCGATATACGTACCCTCGTAGACCGATAGCGGGGATTATGCTTCCGCAACAAGCGTTGTCGAACTAGACGACGTAGCCGACCTCGAGGTCGCGAAGATCTTGGCACGACGAAGACGACGATGACGGTGGTGGCACAGACCTCATGGTGGTGGAGGCGAACTCCTCCAAGCGCCCCAATCGTGGCGCCTCATAGGGCTTCACACACATACGGTGAAGATGACGACCTCCGGGCTCCGAT
Organism: Poa pratensis; assembly: GCA_947311845.1. NCBI lineage: Eukaryota > Viridiplantae > Streptophyta > Magnoliopsida > Poales > Poaceae > Poa > Poa pratensis. Next base: position 69,517,582 of record CAMZMU010000027.1, on the reverse strand, counting down.
CCAGCCGAGCAGCGGAAGTAGAAGACGTGGACCGGAGAGAACCAGCAGCACAACGGTGTGCGTATGGTGGAGAAAATCTCAACCCGTGCGTAACCCCAATTGCAGAGCCACGTCTAAACCGGGAGAGAGAGAGAGAGAATTGTGTTTTCAATGGCAAGGGGGTACCTCTATATATAGGTGGAGGGAGGCTGCCATGCTTGGTGGCTTGACAGTGTGGGACTATTCCCACACCAGCCGCACCACCAGCTGATGCGCCGGCCCAAGTGGCCCACCTAGGGCTGCCATCCCAATCCGCACCATGGGGGGAAGTTCCCCCCTCATGGGCCTTCTTCCCATGGGAAGGCCCATTTAGAGATCGGCTGCCAAGGTGTTTGGCTCAACCGCCTGATAGGCGACCTGACGGGACGATTGACGAATTAGTTCAAGATTTTGGTCGAAAACAAATCCACGATCACTCTCAATAAGAATCCGGTTCATCACGATCAGAGCAAGCATATCAATATCAAGTTTCATAACATATGTCAGTGCACTAAACAAATCCACGATCGCTCTCAATAAGAATCCGGTTCATCACGATCAGAGCAAGCATATCAATATCAAGTTTCATAACATATGTCAATGCACTAATGAAGGAAAGCTCGACGTCGATCAAGTTAGAACAGACAACCACTTATCTGATATCTAAACCAAGGCGTTGGGATAGGTTCGGTTCGTGGAGATGAGGGAGAAGCTTGGTATCATCGTGGTGCAACAAGTTTATGGGGCTGAAGTGTTGCAACAAGTTTATGGGGTTCGTAGACAACCACTTTGTCACGTTGTTCCTCAGCTGAATAAGCAGACCTGTAGTCGTGTGAGTAGTGCATGTCTGGGTCACATCTGTTTACGTTGGCATTTGGCGTTAGGATAGCTAGCTGTGCAACGGCTATGTGGATTTTTGCGGTGTGATTTCTTTCTTGATTTGGAAAGTGAGACACAAGGTTTTGATTTCCTGCTATATTTGATGCATCGGGGATTTCCACCAGGCTGGGAAGGAAACCCTCGCATGCAACGGCTATGTGATTTGGCCAGGTGTTTCTTTCTTGTTTTGAAAGTGAGAGTGTGAGCCACGGTTTGGCGCGCCGCTGTCAGCAATCAATTGTTTCTACTACCATATTTGGTACCAATTAAACTTGACAGCAATGCGTGAAGAAGAACGCTGTGTGCCAAGTGCGGCAAAATATCACGTGTTCAAACAAATCCAGAATTCCAGACAACTATACATAAGCGCCCTACTGCCCTCTCTCAAAGGGTCTAAACACTTGCATCTCTTTCTTCCTCTCTCAGCGGGAGCTTCCGGCGGTCCACCTCGCTGTCCGTCGTACGTCCTGACTCCTGCCACAGTCCAGCGCGAGTCTCCGGTGAGTAGCGCCGTCCCCGGGAAACCTTATCTCGCTGTGGTGCAGTGATTTCATGCTGTCAATGATGTTTAATTTTTGACCTGTTGTTTTAATATTCCAGTGTCGAATCAGCAACAAGTTGAACTCGCCATCAGCGTGCGTATATTTCTCTAGGTATTTCACCGGTTTAATCTGATGTTTGTTGTTCCCCTTCTGATTTCATTAAGCATATATAGCATACTAATCCCTCGTTTTGGTGCCAAAATAGCAGCGCACCGTATTATTTCAACTGGATTGGTCGACCTAGGTGTATTCGGCTGTCCTCACTCCTCAGAAACTTCAGTAATATACCATGTGAGTTTCTCGTTCCTGCATCGAACTTTATTCGTTCTAATTGTGTGTTGTGTGACGATCCATATGCACATGATAACAGAAGCTGTGGCGGCCGGTGGATTGGATCATATATACATCCTTACGTTTCTTTCATCATTTTCTGAAAATTATACATAAAATGTTTTGATGCACGTTGATGGGGTGGCTCAACTTCCAAAGATGTAGTTTTTGCCAATGAGTTCTAGTTTATGCACGGTAACAGGTTTTGTTTTTTTCCTGGGGTTGTTTTATATATCAGGTCATCCTACGTATAGCAAATCTTTGTTAGCCAGGACGTAGCTAGGAATATATATTTTGTAAATCACTAAGATGGCCATATCTGGTGCGATGCTCCCTTTCTAAAAAAAACTAAGATGGCCATATTAATCAAGTCACTGTGTGCGACAAATGGTAACACAAAGACTCCATCTCTTATATCCGAGTCATCCTGCCTATAGCAAATCTTTGTTAGCGCAGACATAGCTAGGTAAATATATTTTGTAAATCACTAAGATGGCCATATTAATCGAGTCGCTTTGTGTGCGACAAATGGTAACACAAAGACTCCATCTCTTATTTATCATATCATTCTCAAAATTTTGTAGATGGCCGCTGTTTCAGCAGATCTCCTCGAAGATGGTTTCCCCAGGATCTTGTGGGAGTGCCTTCAACTCTGCGCTTTTGACAGGAAGCCTGTGTACACCATATGCGAGCATGACATGGGTGAGACCACGACGGAGTACGAGGCCAAGATAGTGGTGCTGGCAAGGCCAACTAGAGACGGACGCCCATACCGTTTCACTGGACCTAGGATGCCATCAGAGGCCATGGCTGTTCAGCTTGTCGCACGAGAGGCGATCCGCCTCTTGCGGGACACAATTCCTGAGATGCAGCAGCGAGCTAGCCAGTACCTTCCCTTCAAGGAAGGACCTCAGACTGAGAGTCAGATCGTAGATCCCATGGAAGAAGACGATCTAGCACTTACCCATCTGGCCTACTTCACCATTGCTGAGGACCGAGTGACCGATCAGCTCATAGAGGAGCTCGTCGAGGCTCGCCGAGACCTCCACCGCACCCAAGATCAACTACGCATTCAGGAGGAGCAGCATGCCTCGGAGGGAAGACACGTCCGAGCTTCTCGTGGGGGAGTTCCTGCTATTCGAGACGTCTACGTGGAGGGTGAGCAGCCGGAAAGAGCAACCAGGACTACAAGACGTCAGTACCGTCGCCTCTTTCGGAGATCTGCCCCGACTCACGAGGACCAGCCTCCGGCACAACGCCGTGGGATTGATCCAGCTCCGTCCTCGTCAGCAGTCCCTGATCATGAATCCGAGGAGGAGGAGGAGGAGAGGAGTAGGTGCCTGGAGTAAGAGGATGAAAATGAACACTACACCATCACCGTTCAGTTTGCATCCTAAACCCTCGTCATAAATCAGAGAGCTCGCCACATAGGGATAGTTGTGAGCTAGTTATCCTTTGAATAGTCGAACACTATATGGTTCATGTGAAACCACTCTATATTTTGTTAAGTTGAGTTGCCGGGTTGTTGTAATGGAACTACACATACACATAACCATCTCGGCATATATTGTTGTGATTCCATCATACTTTTTGAGTTAATAAGAATTCGGTTGCCCTTCCCCTCTTAGTTTTATCTTCTTGTGTGTAGGCTTTTACCATGATTGTTAACCAATCCGACGAACTTTCCATCCGAATCAATGACGGACCCTCCATCGTCCTTAGGCTATTGGAAAGTGGTTGTGAAAAATATCATAATCTATAATAACAAAATACTAGCAAACAAAGAGTTACACTTAAATTACATTTCGTACGTGATAGTGATTATATTCAGCATAAAAACATGAAACAATGTCTCTCGTACTTATTTTGATTCAAACATTCCTTCTAGCCATGGGTCATCCTTAAATCCACGCTTTCATCTCTTCAAGTGGGAGAACCTCTTTACCCTATTGCATCCGTCGTTAAGAGGGTGATTGAACTGGTTGGTCCACTCTTAACTTCATAAATTGCAAGACCATAGTGCTCCTATTATTAGACAAGGTGACTTTCTATACATGTGTCGTCCTCCAAGTGAAAAATAACCTGAAATGAAAGCCGCAAAAAATATGACACTACATCTTTGTAACTGGCGATACTACACTACCATTTGAGTTTAGCAACCGAGTTGTTAAGAACAATTCAATTTGGGATGAAACAAAAGAAAGAATACTACCTAATGAAGCAGATAAATAAACTACTAATGTCCAGAGTGTGAGACAGCGAGGGAAGCTCGGATGACGGTACTCAATCAGCACTTGAGCAGGCTCATGATGAATCCGAGGATGAAGAAGACCCTGAGGAGCAGGTGCTGGAAGTCAGAGGATGAAACTGAACACTACACCATCACTGTTCAGTTTGCATCCTAGACCCTTGCCATAAATCGGATTGCTCACCACATAGGCATAGTTGTGAGCTAGTTATCCTTTGAATAGTCGAACAATATATACGGTTCATGTGAAACCACTCTATATTTTGTTCAGTTGAGTTGCCTGGTTGTTGTAATGGAACTAGCATACAATCAAGCTATCGTCTCCTCTGCGGCTCTTGATGAACGAATGGAAATAACTGAATTATTTGAGGTTGGTTTGACATGTAATTTCAGTAAATTATGTTCTATATCGTTATTTTTTGTTTATCAGCGTCTTACTAGCTAGAAACAAATTCCAGCGACAAAAGAGCTGTGCCCGTCTTTTCAATTATTAGCGATTAGTACCAGGTATAGGAGGAATAATTTCATCAAGATAGCGAGGATTGTCCGGTCTAAAGAGGCCGGTACAAATGAGCGTAAAATCCACCCATCATTATAAGTATTAGGAGCTCTGCCGGCTGCCGCTATGTCTTGTTACAAGTCTATTGTCCCGAGCGTAAAATCCACCCATCATTATAAGTATTAGGAGCTCTGCCGGCTGCCGCTATGTCTTGTTAAAAGTCTATTGTCCCTAACGAGACGTGATACTCTATGGCGAACATAAAGCGCCTTGAGCGCATATGGTGGGTACCTGCCGTCACCCCAGTGCCGATGGAAGTGATATATGAGCACTCCCCACAACCGCATGGTCCAGTATGGGCCACTGGATCCCTGTCCTCACGCAGACGAGTCACGACACGCTTCCTCTTCCGATGTTCCCGTCTCTACCGGCTCGTCGGTCGAGTCGACGACACTGATCAGCAAGATCGGATTCGCTGCCGTCCCTAGATCTCAGGGATTTTGAGGGGTTCGATCGGAGGCAGGAGCTGGAGGAGCACATGTTTGTAGAAGAGTCCATCACGACATGGCGTCATGAGAGGACCATGGTGCATCGCGACATGACACTACCAGGCCTTGGGCTCTGGCCAACCATCTGTCACCACTCGCCAACGATAATGACACCCCAAGCGGCGCCGTTGACTATGTCGTGGACCATGACACATCTGCTCTTGTTTTATTGTATTTGACCAGGAAAACGCTTAATTAGTCAAATTAATTATTAGATATATTTATCGTATCTTATCTATATGTAAGGGCGGAAATGTTTAAAAGGAGCCCCTCAAATATTAAGCAATATGTATGATACTTTCGTGCGTACTGTGTGTCACTGAAATGTTTGATCAATATTTGTTCTGAATCCCTTTCTTAGTACATATTCGGTATTGCACTCGTAAGAAATGGAACCCCCAAAAAAAAAACTGATGTGCAAAGTGTTGAATATCGCACAAGGTTTCTTAAAATAAACGTGTGCATTGTCTCTTATCGCACATCATTTTTCTAAACTAATCGTGTGCAATACATGGACATTTGCATACTCTTCATGCAAAATTTCTTTAGCATAACCGTATGATATAGAAAAATATATAAGCATGGGTTATGGTAATCGATTATAACAAAAGAGAAATGTGGCTAGAACAAAGGAAAATTCCGCAGAAACATAAAGCAATACACTTGTTATTTCATTTGCAAAGAAGACAAAGTGATTTTATATTAAAAATATGTAATTTGTCCTTCTCATCTTTCTCCTCCATCGTCTTCTCCTCTTCATCCTCATTGTCGCTGCAATCAACCATGCTACTCACCAGTGTCGAATGTACGTGACACCGGGCTGATCAACCGGAACACTCCCCGCTCGAGCCGTCGTCCCTTCCGCACCACCGGCGTGCAGTGAGAAGCCGCGAAAAGCCGCCGGCCAGGGAAGGGATGAATGGGGAGTGCGCCCTTTTGCGGGAGGCAGTAGCGCGCTAGCTTATGTAGTGGTCTGGATAGTGTTTGGCTGTGTAATGTTTTGTTATCATGGACATAATGTTCTTCTTCAGCGTTTACGTAACCAACACATGAGAACATCAAATATGGCAGGAAACGCCGATAAACCAAGTACTGACCACGGCGCGCCAAACCAGGTCTCACTTCCAAAACAATAAAGAAACACCGCCACCGGAAAAACTGTTAGCCGTTGCACTCGAGTGTTCCAGAAGCGGAGAAGCCTAAGTGTTTCTCCCATGAGGTAGGGTTTGAACGTACGTGTGATGTTTTCCCACCCCTGTGGACTCAACGTTCATTTTGATGCACTTATGTCAGGTTAACTCAAAGGAATGGATTCTCGTTTGCTTTTACACAGTGGACACGCAATAGTATAAAATATTGTAGGAAACACAGATAAACACAGCCAAACCGTGACTAGCTCACTTCTAAAATAAGAAGAAAAAAGACGGCGCGATAAAACGTAGCCAAATATGACCGCGTCACGGCAAACCGTGTCTATCTTCCAAAACAAGAAAAAAACACCACACCAAATCATGTGGCGTTGCATGCGAGGGTTTCCTTCCCAGCAGCTTTTGGGTGAAGCCATCCCAAAAGCACCATCCCTCCCTCGTTAAATACCACGATGTACATATACCCAAGAAAAACAAAGAGGGCTAGAAGATTTCAACACTACCTAGAGAAAAAAAGAGAGAGAATGGATCGAAGCATCAAACCAAGAACCACCGAAGCCAACTGGTCTTTGCTTCCCAGCGACCCAGTCATGGAGATTGGCGGCCGCGTCCTCGCCACCGGCGACGTCGACTACTATGTTGGCATGCGCGCCGTCTTACACAGCTGGCGTGCCGCCATGGACGACCCCAAGGACAGTCCCACCGACCCCCGCTTCCTCCTCCGCGAGTGGGTCATGCTGGACGAGGAGCATGACCAGACAAGCACCTTGGGCTACCTCTTCCTCAACACTGTCACCGGCCGATTCCTCCGTGTAAAGCTGCCTGGCCTCGCCGACTACTACTTCGTCATCAGCACCGGTGGCCTCCTAGTCCTTGCGAGCATGAGGCCTCCAAACACGGTGAGCGTAGTCAACCCATTCACGGGTTCCTGCATCAAGTTCAGGGCGTCCGTGCCTGATTTAGACCTCCACACTACTACTGCCCATCTGCGGATGGCTGGCACTACTCCGACTCCGGTTCTAGAGCATCCAACAGGTGATACGGCGTACTCGGCCAGCCCAGATGACGAGCACTTCACCGTGGTGAAGTACAACCTACTCGACAAGGCACACAACACATGGGGCATCACGGACGACACGCTCGACGGTCCCTTGAGCAGCCTCATTGCGTCTAGGTCTTGGGAAATGTACCCTCGCTGCTACTTCCTCGAATCCGCTGGGGAGATGTTTCTTGTACTTGGTCGGAAACACCCAGACCGCGGCATGGAGGTCTTCAAGCTGAACTTTCAGCAAAAGGTGATCGAGCCAACGGGAAGCATCGGGAGCCGCGCTCTCTTCGTCGGTGATAGGTGCGTGTCCGTTGATGCTCATAAGCTCCTTTCCATTGACGGCAACACCATCTTCTACCGTGGTAGAGACCAGCATGGTGGACGGGATGGCATCTACAAGTTTGACCTCACAACCAAAAAGGAGGAGTTGATCACCACGGATGTTATTGAATTATTTGGATTTAGTGGCAAACCGGTAGCTCCCTCCATCATTCAGGTACTCGTGAACTACTGCACCAACATCCCATGCATGCTCCCACCTAGAGAATGAACGGCGTTATGGACAATGACAAGAAGTGCACATGGAAGGGTAACATATATGTTGTGCCCGGGGTAATACTGAGTCTGTCCTGGAGATATATGCATGGTTCCAATTTGTGAGTTGTTTGGTCGTTCGATTTGTGTCGGTTCGAATATTTTTATTCATGTGAGATGGTTGTTAAATAGCTCATTGGATTGAAAGATTAATCTACTTGATATCTGAACGGGATTCTTACCTACATGCATGATATGAAGTTTAAGAACGTGTGTTCTTGGCCGCGGATATAATTTCCCTTGTGTACACTTGATTTGATCTATTTAAAGCTAGATAGCAACTAAAAGAACGATGCCCCCATGTAAACATGTGTTCTAAAACCGTACAGCTATATCTACGCATAGATCGGCTCTGATACCACTGTTGGGAATCGTAGGCAGAATTTTTTTTCCTAACAACGATAACCTTATACTAGCCAGGATCTATACTATGCAGATATACTATAACGGAGGAGATCGATATACGTACCCTCATAGACCGATAGCGGGGATTAAGCTCCCGCAACAAGCGTTGTCGAAGTAGACGACGTAGCCAACCTCGAGGTCGCGAAGATCTTGGCACGACGAAGACGGTGATGACGGTGGTGGCACAGACCTCATGGTGGTGGAGGCGAACTCCTCCAAGCGCCCCAATCGTGGCGCCTCATAGGGCTTCACACACATACGGTGAAGATGACGACTTCTGGGCTCCGATCCAGCCGAGCAGCGGAAGTAGAAGACGTGGACCGGAGAGAAGCAGCAGCACGGCGGTGTGCGTATGGTGGAGAAAACCTCAACCCGTGCGTAGCCCCAATTGCAGAGCCACGTCTAAACCGGGAGAGAGAGAGAGAATTGTGTTTTCAATGGCAAGGGGGTACCTCTATATATAGGTGGAGGGAGGCTGCCATGCTTGGTGGCTTGACGGTGTGGGACTATTCCCACACCAGCCGCACCACCACCTGATGCGCCGGCCCAAGTGGCCCACCTAGGGCTGCCATCCCGCCAATCCGCACCATGGGGGGAAGTTCCCCCCTCATGGGCCTTCTTCCCATGGGAAGGCCCATTTAGAGATGGGGCTGCCAATAAATCTGAAAATAAATAAATAAAAATTTATTTAACTATTAATTACATTAATTAATATTAAATACATATTATCTAACTTATTTCGGCTCCGAAAACTATTTCGTTGCCCTCCTATCATTATCGGATGCTCCCGAACTCCATCGGAAATGCTCCGGAACACTTCTGTTGTTCCCTATTTTCTCTTCTGCGTCCAATCTAAATAAACGTCACTCCCTTAAGTGTGTCACCCTAGCGGTTCGAGAATACTCCAGACATGATTGAGACCCATTCTCCGATTAATGACTATCAGGGAGACCTGGATGGCTATGATAGTCCCTGTGCATCACGAATAACTTTGTCATTTGAATCTTAGACGTCAAGTTTTAAACCTTTTGTCTGACGATACTTAGTTTGTCCGAGACTCGATCTCAGGCATCGCGATACCTAGCTCGATCTCGTTACCGACAATAGTATTCTTTACTCGTCCGTGATGTTACGTCCTCGTGACATAGTCACATGCTTGCAAGCTCATTGACGTATTCTCACTGAGTGGCCCAGAGTATCTATCCTGCTATGTGGATTGGCAAATCCCGCTCTTGATCCCTCGTCTTAACATACTCCCTTCCGATACCCGAGAGGAACACCGTTATTGTCACACTATTAAGATATGACGTTTGATGCAATCAAAGTATCTTTCAGAATAGTAATTAGAGTTGATCTCACGGTCGAATGCGTAATGACTACGTCCAACAAATATTGGGTGTGTCCATCACATCATTCTCCCAATGGCATGACTCCGTTGTCAACTGACATAAATGTCACATAATCGGGAAACCTCGATCATCAATTGCACAATCGACTAGCTAAGTAGAGGCTACTAGGGACCTGGTTGTTTACGCACCACACGTGTATTAATGTTTCCGTTTAATACAGTTATAGCATGGTATAAAACATATTACGAACATTTGAGATATGACAAATAAAATATCTTTATTAATTTTCTCTAGGGCATATCTCTAACACGTCCATCGACCACAGCCTCTCCAGACTTTCTTCGGCCCTTGTTTGGCTCATCAGACAGTGGTCGAAAGGTCACACCATCTAGTGGCAGCGGACACTACCTGCCACGTTTTGCGCCGGAGTGAGTCGTTGTCATCAAGGTTTCTATACCATTCTCCACCTTGGTTTGCACCTTCTTTTCCCTATGACACACACCGCTTGCCATGTCATAGCCTCTAGCGGCATCCGTCCACCTACGAAAGTCGAGATTATTTCCCGGTCAAGAGACAGATAAGAGGAGCGCCGAAGGTGTTTGTTTGTCCTAGCTCCTCATCGAGCATGACCCACCGTTGGAGGAGCAGATAATGCGGTATGTCCGTGGCATTCTTGGCTATGGATGTTGTTACAAGAAGGTTGGGATACCGGAGTTGATCGGCTACAGCGACATCTACCTTGCCGGGACGTGAACAACCGCAAAAGTACAACCGGCATGGTCTTCTTCCTTGGCGACAAGACGGTCACCTAGACCTCGCAGAAACAGAAGATCGCAGCCATGTCTTCTTGCCGGGCGGAGTATGTTGGCAACATGCCATGGTGTTTTGCTCAACCGCATGATAGGCGACCTATCACGTGAGTGTGTTGAAGACATACATTGTGTGTGGATACCTCGTGCTAGCCATTACGAGGAGACCACCCTTGCTAGTGATGAAGTAGTATAGTCGACGAGGCCAGGGAGCTTTACATGGAAACGGCCAGTGGTGGTGTTGAGGAAGAGGCGGCTGAAGGTGTTTGTTTGGCATTACTCCTTGTCGAGCATGGACCGCCATCGGATCAGGAGCAGATAGTGAGGTATGTCTATGGCAAGAAGGTTGGGACACGGTAACTGATCGGCTACAACGGCATCTACCTTGTCGGAGACGTGAACGACCGCAAAAGTACTTCCGGTGTGGTCTTCTTCCTTGGCGGCAACACGGTCACCTGGATCTCGTAGAAACAAAAGATTGTAGCCATATCTTCTTGCGGGGGAGTACATCGCTACGGCGACGGCAATGTGCCAAGGTGTTTGGCTCAACCGCCTGATAGGCGACCTGACGGGACGATTGACGAATTAGTTCAAGATTTTGGTCGAAAACAAATCCACGATCGCTCTAAAAAAGAATCCGGTTCATCACGATCAGAGCAAGCATATCAATATCAAGTGTCATAACATATGTCAGTGCACTAAACAAATCCACGATCGCTCTCAATAAGAATCTGGTTCATCACGATCAGAGCAAGCATATCAATATCAAGTTTCATAACATATGTCAGTGCACTAATGAAGGAAAGCTCGACGTCGATCAAGTTAGAACAGACAACCACTTAGCTGATATCTAAACCAAGGCGTTGGGATAGGTTCGGTTCGTGGAGATGAGGGAGAAGCTTGGTATCATCGTGGTGCAACAAGTTTATGGGGCTGAAGTGTTGCAACAAGTTTATGGGGTTCGTAGACAACCACTTTGTCACGTTGTTCCTCAGCTGAATAAGCAGACCTGTAGTCGTGTGAGTAGTGCATGTCTGGGTCACATCTGTTTACGTTGGCATTTGGCGTTAGGATAGCTAGCTGTGCAACGGCTATGTGGATTTTTGCGGTGTGATTTCTTTCTTGATTTGGAAAGTGAGACACAAGGTTTTGATTTCCTGCTATATTTGATGCATCGGGGATTTCCACCAGGCTGGGAAGGGAACCCTCACATGCAACGGCTATGTGATTTGGCCAGGTGTTAATTTCTTTTTGTAGATGTGCCGCTGTTTCAGCCAGATGCTCCTCGAAGATGGTTTCCCCAGGATCTTGTGGCGGTCCAGTGCCTTCAACTCTGCGCTTTTGACAGGAATGCCTGTGTACACCATATGCGAGCATGACATGGGTGAGACACGACGGAGTACGAGGCCAAGATAGTGGTGCTGGCAAGGCCAACTAGAGACGGACGCCCATACCGTTTCACTGGACCTAGGATGCCATCAGAGGCCATGGCTGTTCAGCTTGTCGCACGAGAGGCGATCCGCCTCTTGCGGGACACAATTCCTGAGATGCAGCAGCGAGCTAGCCAGTACCTTCCCTTCAAGGAAGGACCTCAGACTGAGAGTCAGATCGTAGATCCCATGGAAGAAGACGATCTAGCACTTACCCATCTGGCCTACTTCACCATTGCTGAGGACCGAGTGACCGATCAGCTCATAGAGGAGCTCGTCGAGGCTCGCCGAGACCTCCACCGCACCCAAGATCAACTACGCATTCAGGAGGAGCAGCATGCCTCGGAGGGAAGACACGTCCGAGCTTCTCGTGGGGGAGTTCCTGCTATTCGAGACGTCTACGTGGAGGTGAGCAGCCGGAAAGAGCAACCAGGACTACAAGACGTCAGTACCGTCGCCTCTTTCGGAGATCTGCCCCGACTCACGAGGACCAGCCTCCGGCACAACGCCGTGGGATTGATCCAGCTCCGTCCTCGTCAGCAGTCCCTGATCATGAATCCGAGGAGGAGGACTCCGAGGAGTAGGTGCCTGGAGTAAGAGGATGAAAATGAACACTACACCATCACCGTTCAGTTTGCATCCTAAACCCTCGTCATAAATCAGAGAGCTCGCCACATAGGGATAGTTGTGAGCTAGTTATCCTTTGAATAGTCGAACACTATATGGTTCATGTGAAACCACTCTATATTTTGTTAAGTTGAGTTGCCGGGTTGTTGTAATGGAACTACACATACACATAACCATCTCGGCATATATTGTTGTGATTCCATCATACTTTTTGAGTTAATAAGAATTCGGTTGCCCTTCCCCTCTTAGTTTTATCTTCTTGTGTGTAGGCTTTTACCATGATTGTTAACCAATCCGACGAACTTTCCATCCGAATCAATGACGGACCCTCCATCGTCCTTAGGCTATTGGAAAGTGGTTGTGAAAAATATCATAATCTATAATAACAAAATACTAGCAAACAAAGAGTTACACTTAAATTACATTTCGTACGTGATAGTGATTATATTCAGCATAAAAACATGAAACAATGTCTCTCGTACTTATTTTGATTCAAACATTCCTTCTAGCCATGGGTCATCCTTAAATCCACGCTTTCATCTCTTCAAGTGGGAGAACCTCTTTACCCTATTGCATCCGTCGTTAAGAGGGTGATTGAACTGGTTGGTCCACTCTTAACTTCATAAATTGCAAGACCATAGTGCTCCTATTATTAGACAAGGTGACTTTCTATACATGTGTCGTCCTCCAAGTGAAAAATAACCTGAAATGAAAGCCGCAAAAAATATGACACTACATCTTTGTAACTGGCGATACTACACTACCATTTGAGTTTAGCAACCGAGTTGTTAAGAACAATTCAATTTGGGATGAAACAAAAGAAAGAATACTACCTAATGAAGCAGATAAATAAACTACTAATGTCCAGAGTGTGAGACAGCGAGGGAAGCTCGGATGACGGTACTCAATCAGCACTTGAGCAGGCTCATGATGAATCCGAGGATGAAGAAGACCCTGAGGAGCAGGTGCTGGAAGTCAGAGGATGAAACTGAACACTACACCATCACTGTTCAGTTTGCATCCTAGACCCTTGCCATAAATCGGATTGCTCACCACATAGGCATAGTTGTGAGCTAGTTATCCTTTGAATAGTCGAACAATATATACGGTTCATGTGAAACCACTCTATATTTTGTTCAGTTGAGTTGCCTGGTTGTTGTAATGGAACTAGCATACAATCAAGCTATCGTCTCCTCTGCGGCTCTTGATGAACGAATGGAAATAACTGAATTATTTGAGGTTGGTTTGACATGTAATTTCAGTAAATTATGTTCTATATCGTTATTTTTTGTTTATCAGCGTCTTACTAGCTAGAAACAAATTCCAGCGACAAAAGAGCTGTGCCCGTCTTTTCAATTATTAGCGATTAGTACCAGGTATAGGAGGAATAATTTCATCAAGATAGCGAGGATTGTCCGGTCTAAAGAGGCCGGTACAAATGAGCGTAAAATCCACCCATCATTATAAGTATTAGGAGCTCTGCCGGCTGCCGCTATGTCTTGTTACAAGTCTATTGTCCCGAGCGTAAAATCCACCCATCATTATAAGTATTAGGAGCTCTGCCGGCTGCCGCTATGTCTTGTTAAAAGTCTATTGTCCCTAACGAGACGTGATACTCTATGGCGAACATAAAGCGCCTTGAGCGCATATGGTGGGTACCTGCCGTCACCCCAGTGCCGATGGAAGTGATATATGAGCACTCCCCACAACCGCATGGTCCAGTATGGGCCACTGGATCCCTGTCCTCACGCAGACGAGTCACGACACGCTTCCTCTTCCGATGTTCCCGTCTCTACCGGCTCGTCGGTCGAGTCGACGACACTGATCAGCAAGATCGGATTCGCTGCCGTCCCTAGATCTCAGGGATTTTGAGGGGTTCGATCGGAGGCAGGAGCTGGAGGAGCACATGTTTGTAGAAGAGTCCATCACGACATGGCGTCATGAGAGGACCATGGTGCATCGCGACATGACACTACCAGGCCTTGGGCTCTGGCCAACCATCTGTCACCACTCGCCAACGATAATGACACCCCAAGCGGCGCCGTTGACTATGTCGTGGACCATGACACATCTGCTCTTGTTTTATTGTATTTGACCAGGAAAACGCTTAATTAGTCAAATTAATTATTAGATATATTTATCGTATCTTATCTATATGTAAGGGCGGAAATGTTTAAAAGGAGCCCCTCAAATATTAAGCAATATGTATGATACTTTCGTGCGTACTGTGTGTCACTGAAATGTTTGATCAATATTTGTTCTGAATCCCTTTCTTAGTACATATTCGGTATTGCACTCGTAAGAAATGGAACCCCCAAAAAAAAACTGATGTGCAAAGTGTTGAATATCGCACAAGGTTTCTTAAAATAAACGTGTGCATTGTCTCTTATCGCACATCATTTTTCTAAACTAATCGTGTGCAATACATGGACATTTGCATACTCTTCATGCAAAATTTCTTTAGCATAACCGTATGATATAGAAAAATATATAAGCATGGGTTATGGTAATCGATTATAACAAAAGAGAAATGTGGCTAGAACAAAGGAAAATTCCGCAGAAACATAAAGCAATACACTTGTTATTTCATTTGCAAAGAAGACAAAGTGATTTTATATTAAAAATATGTAATTTGTCCTTCTCATCTTTCTCCTCCATCGTCTTCTCCTCTTCATCCTCATTGTCGCTGCAATCAACCATGCTACTCACCAGTGTCGAATGTACGTGACACCGGGCTGATCAACCGGAACACTCCCCGCTCGAGCCGTCGTCCCTTCCGCACCACCGGCGTGCAGTGAGAAGCCGCGAAAAGCCGCCGGCCAGGGAAGGGATGAATGGGGAGTGCGCCCTTTTGCGGGAGGCAGTAGCGCGCTAGCTTATGTAGTGGTCTGGATAGTGTTTGGCTGTGTAATGTTTTGTTATCATGGACATAATGTTCTTCTTCAGCGTTTACGTAACCAACACATGAGAACATCAAATATGGCAGGAAACGCCGATAAACCAAGTACTGACCACGGCGCGCCAAACCAGGTCTCACTTCCAAAACAATAAAGAAACACCGCCACCGGAAAAACTGTTAGCCGTTGCACTCGAGTGTTCCAGAAGCGGAGAAGCCTAAGTGTTTCTCCCATGAGGTAGGGTTTGAACGTACGTGTGATGTTTTCCCACCCCTGTGGACTCAACGTTCATTTTGATGCACTTATGTCAGGTTAACTCAAAGGAATGGATTCTCGTTTGCTTTTACACAGTGGACACGCAATAGTATAAAATATTGTAGGAAACACAGATAAACACAGCCAAACCGTGACTAGCTCACTTCTAAAATAAGAAGAAAAAAGACGGCGCGATAAAACGTAGCCAAATATGACCGCGTCACGGCAAACCGTGTCTATCTTCCAAAACAAGAAAAAAACACCACACCAAATCATGTGGCCGTTGCATGCGAGGGTTTCCTTCCCAGCAGCTTTTGGGTGAAGCCATCCCAAAAGCACCATCCCTCCCTCGTTAAATACCACGATGTACATATACCCAAGAAAAACAAAGAGGGCTAGAAGATTTCAACACTACCTAGAGAAAAAAAGAGAGAGAATGGATCGAAGCATCAAACCAAGAACCACCGAAGCCAACTGGTCTTTGCTTCCCAGCGACCCAGTCATGGAGATTGGCGGCCGCGTCCTCGCCACCGGCGACGTCGACTACTATGTTGGCATGCGCGCCGTCTTACACAGCTGGCGTGCCGCCATGGACGACCCCAAGGACAGTCCCACCGACCCCCGCTTCCTCCTCCGCGAGTGGGTCATGCTGGACGAGGAGCATGACCAGACAAGCACCTTGGGCTACCTCTTCCTCAACACTGTCACCGGCCGATTCCTCCGTGTAAAGCTGCCTGGCCTCGCCGACTACTACTTCGTCATCAGCACCGGTGGCCTCCTAGTCCTTGCGAGCATGAGGCCTCCAAACACGGTGAGCGTAGTCAACCCATTCACGGGTTCCTGCATCAAGTTCAGGGCGTCCGTGCCTGATTTAGACCTCCACACTACTACTGCCCATCTGCGGATGGCTGGCACTACTCCGACTCCGGTTCTAGAGCATCCAACAGGTGATACGGCGTACTCGGCCAGCCCAGATGACGAGCACTTCACCGTGGTGAAGTACAACCTACTCGACAAGGCACACAACACATGGGGCATCACGGACGACACGCTCGACGGTCCCTTGAGCAGCCTCATTGCGTCTAGGTCTTGGGAAATGTACCCTCGCTGCTACTTCCTCGAATCCGCTGGGGAGATGTTTCTTGTACTTGGTCGGAAACACCCAGACCGCGGCATGGAGGTCTTCAAGCTGAACTTTCAGCAAAAGGTGATCGAGCCAACGGGAAGCATCGGGAGCTGCGCTCTCTTCGTCGGTGATAGGTGCGTGTCCGTTGATGCTCATAAGCTCCTTTCCATTGACGGCAACACCATCTTCTACCGTGGTAGAGACCAGCATGGTGGACGGGATGGCATCTACAAGTTTGACCTCACAACCAAAAAGGAGGAGTTGATCACCACGGATGTTATTGAATTATTTGGATTTAGTGGCAAACCGGTAGCTCCCTCCATCATTCAGGTACTCGTGAACTACTGCACCAACATCCCATGCATGCTCCCACCTAGAGAATGAACGGCGTTATGGACAATGACAAGAAGTGCACATGGAAGGGTAACATATATGTTGTGCCCGGGGTAATACTGAGTCTGTCCTGGAGATATATGCATGGTTCCAATTTGTGAGTTGTTTGGTCGTTCGATTTGTGTCGGTTCGAATATTTTTATTCATGTGAGATGGTTGTTAAATAGCTCATTGGATTGAAAGATTAATCTACTTGATATCTGAACGGGATTCTTACCTACATGCATGATATGAAGTTTAAGAACGTGTGTTCTTGGCCGCGGATATAATTTCCCTTGTGTACACTTGATTTGATCTATTTAAAGCTAGATAGCAACTAAAAGAACGATGCCCCCATGTAAACATGTGTTCTAAAACCGTACAGCTATATCTACGCATAGATCGGCTCTGATACCACTGTTGGGAATCGTAGGCAGAATTTTTTTTCCTAACAACGATAACCTTATACTAGCCAGGATCTATACTATGCAGATATACTATAACGGAGGAGATCGATATACGTACCCTCATAGACCGATAGCGGGGATTAAGCTCCCGCAACAAGCGTTGTCGAAGTAGACGACGTAGCCAACCTCGAGGTCGCGAAGATCTTGGCACGACGAAGACGGTGATGACGGTGGTGGCACAGACCTCATGGTGGTGGAGGCGAACTCCTCCAAGCGCCCCAATCGTGGCGCCTCATAGGGCTTCACACACATACGGTGAAGATGACGACTTCTGGGCTCCGATCCAGCCGAGCAGCGGAAGTAGAAGACGTGGACCGGAGAGAAGCAGCAGCACGGCGGTGTGCGTATGGTGGAGAAAACCTCAACCCGTGCGTAGCCCCAATTGCAGAGCCACGTCTAAACCGGGAGAGAGAGAGAATTGTGTTTTCAATGGCAAGGGGGTACCTCTATATATAGGTGGAGGGAGGCTGCCATGCTTGGTGGCTTGACGGTGTGGGACTATTCCCACACCAGCCGCACCACCACCTGATGCGCCGGCCCAAGTGGCCCACCTAGGGCTGCCATCCCGCCAATCCGCACCATGGGGGGAAGTTCCCCCCTCATGGGCCTTCTTCCCATGGGAAGGCCCATTTAGAGATGGGGCTGCCAATAAATCTGAAAATAAATAAATAAAAATTTATTTAACTATTAATTACATTAATTAATATTAAATACATATTATCTAACTTATTTCGGCTCCGAAAACTATTTCGTTGCCCTCCTATCATTATCGGATGCTCCCGAACTCCATCGGAAATGCTCCGGAACACTTCTGTTGTTCCCTATTTTCTCTTCTGCGTCCAATCTAAATAAACGTCACTCGCCTTAAGTGTGTCACCCTAGCGGTTCGAGAATACTCCAGACATGATTGAGACCCATTCTCCGATTAATGACTATCAGGGAGACCTGGATGGCTATGATAGTCCCTGTGCATCACGAATAACTTTGTCATTTGAATCTTAGACGTCAAGTTTTAAACCTTTTGTCTGACGATACTTAGTTTGTCCGAGACTCGATCTCAGGCATCGCGATACCTAGCTCGATCTCGTTACCGACAATAGTATTCTTTACTCGTCCGTGATGTTACGTCCTCGTGACATAGTCACATGCTTGCAAGCTCATTGACGTATTCTCACTGAGTGGACCCAGAGTATCTATCCTGCTATGTGGATTGGCAAATCCCGCTCTTGATCCCTCGTCTTAACATACTCCCTTCCGATACCCGAGAGGAACACCGTTATTGTCACACTATTAAGATATGACGTTTGATGCAATCAAAGTATCTTTCAGAATAGTAATTAGAGTTGATCTCACGGTCGAAGGCGTAATGACTACGTCCAACAAATATTGGGTGTGTCCATCACATCATTCTCCCAATGGCATGACTCCGTTGTCAACTGACATAAATGTCACATAATCGGGAAACCTCGATCATCAATTGCACAATCGACTAGCTAAGTAGAGGCTACTAGGGACCTGGTTGTTTACGCACCACACGTGTATTAATGTTTCCGTTTAATACAGTTATAGCATGGTATAAAACATATTACGAACATTTGAGATATGACAAATAAAATATCTTTATTAATTTTCTCTAGGGCATATCTCTAACACGTCCATCGACCACAGCCTCTCCAGACTTTCTTCGGCCCTTGTTTGGCTCATCAGACAGTGGTCGAAAGGTCACACCATCTAGTGGCAGCGGACACTACCTGCCACGTTTTGCGCCGGAGTGAGTCGTTGTCATCAAGGTTTCTATACCATTCTCCACCTTGGTTTGCACCTTCTTTTCCCTATGACACACACCGCTTGCCATGTCATAGCCTCTAGCGGCATCCGTCCACCTACGAAAGTCGAGATTATTTCCCGGTCAAGAGACAGATAAGAGGAGCGCCGAAGGTGTTTGTTTGTCCTAGCTCCTCATCGAGCATGACCCACCGTTGGAGGAGCAGATAATGCGGTATGTCCGTGGCATTCTTGGCTATGGATGTTGTTACAAGAAGGTTGGGATACCGGAGTTGATCGGCTACAGCGACATCTACCTTGCCGGGACGTGAACAACCGCAAAAGTACAACCGGCATGGTCTTCTTCCTTGGCGACAAGACGGTCACCTAGACCTCGCAGAAACAGAAGATCGCAGCCATGTCTTCTTGCCGGGCGGAGTATGTTGGCAACATGCCATGGTGTTTTGCTCAACCGCATGATAGGCGACCTATCACGTGAGTGTGTTGAAGACATACATTGTGTGTGGATACCTCGTGCTAGCCATTACGAGGAGACCACCCTTGCTAGTGATGAAGTAGTATAGTCGACGAGGCCAGGGAGCTTTACATGGAAAACGGCCAGTGGTGGTGTTGAGGAAGAGGCGGCTGAAGGTGTTTGTTTGGCATTACTCCTTGTCGAGCATGGACCGCCATCGGATCAGGAGCAGATAGTGAGGTATGTCTATGGCAAGAAGGTTGGGACACGGTAACTGATCGGCTACAACGGCATCTACCTTGTCGGAGACGTGAACGACCGCAAAAGTACTTCCGGTGTGGTCTTCTTCCTTGGCGGCAACACGGTCACCTGGATCTCGTAGAAACAAAAGATTGTAGCCATATCTTCTTGCGAGGGGGAGTACATCGCTACGGCGACGGCAATGTGCCAAGGTGTTTGGCTCAACCGCCTGATAGGCGACCTGACGGGACGATTGACGAATTAGTTCAAGATTTTGGTCGAAAACAAATCCACGATCGCTCTAAAAAAGAATCCGGTTCATCACGATCAGAGCAAGCATATCAATATCAAGTGTCATAACATATGTCAGTGCACTAAACAAATCCACGATCGCTCTCAATAAGAATCTGGTTCATCACGATCAGAGCAAGCATATCAATATCAAGTTTCATAACATATGTCAGTGCACTAATGAAGGAAAGCTCGACGTCGATCAAGTTAGAACAGACAACCACTTAGCTGATATCTAAACCAAGGCGTTGGGATAGGTTCGGTTCGTGGAGATGAGGGAGAAGCTTGGTATCATCGTGGTGCAACAAGTTTATGGGGCTGAAGTGTTGCAACAAGTTTATGGGGTTCGTAGACAACCACTTTGTCACGTTGTTCCTCAGCTGAATAAGCAGACCTGTAGTCGTGTGAGTAGTGCATGTCTGGGTCACATCTGTTTACGTTGGCATTTGGCGTTAGGATAGCTAGCTGTGCAACGGCTATGTGGATTTTTGCGGTGTGATTTCTTTCTTGATTTGGAAAGTGAGACACAAGGTTTTGATTTCCTGCTATATTTGATGCATCGGGGATTTCCACCAGGCTGGGAAGGGAACCCTCACATGCAACGGCTATGTGATTTGGCCAGGTGTTAATTTCTTTCTTGTTTTGAAAGTGAGAGTGTGAGCCACGGTTTGGCGCGCCGCTGTCAGCAATCAATTGTTTCTACTACCATATTTGGTACCAATTAAACTTGACAGCAATGCGTGAAGAAGAACGCTGTGTGCCAAGTGCGGCAAAATATCACGTGTTCAAACAAATCCAGAATTCCAGACAACTATACATAAGCGCCCTACTGCCCTCTCTCAAAGGGTCTAAACACTTGCATCTCTTTCTTCCTCTCTCGAGCGGGAGCTTCCGGCGGTCCACCTCGCTGTCCGTCGTACGTCCTGACTCCTGCCACAGTCCAGCGCGAGTCTCCGGTGAGTAGCGCCGTCCCCGGGAAACCTTATCTCGCTGTGGTGCAGTGATTTCATGCTGTCAATGATGTTTAATTTTTGACCTGTTGTTTTAATATTCCAGTGTCGAATCAGCAACAAGTTGAACTCGCCATCAGCGTGCGTATATTTCTCTAGGTATTTCACCGGTTTAATCTGATGTTTGTTGTTCCCCTTCTGATTTCATTAAGCATATATAGCATACTAATCCCTCGTTTTGGTGCCAAAATAGCAGCGCACCGTATTATTTCAACTGGATTGGTCGACCTAGGTGTATTCGGCTGTCCTCACTCCTCAGAAACTTCAGTAATATACCATGTGAGTTTCTCGTTCCTGCATCGAACTTTATTCGTTCTAATTGTTTGTTGTGTGACGATCCATATGCACATGGTAACAGAAGCTGTGGCGGCCGGTGGATTGGATCATATATACATCCTTACGTTTCTTTCATCATTTTCTGAAAATTATACATAAAATGTTTTGATGCACGTTGATGGGGTGGCTCAACTTCCAAAGATGTAGTTTTTGCCAATGAGTTCTAGTTTATGCACGGTAACAGGTTTTCGTTTTTTTCCTGGGGTTGTTTTATATATCAAAGTCATCCTTCGTATAGCAAATCTTTGTTAGCCAGGACGTAGCTAGGAATATATATTTTGTAAATCACTAAGATAGCCATATCTGGTGCGATGCTCCCATTTCTAAAAAAAACTAAGATGGCCATATTAATCAAGTCACTGTGTGCGACAAATGGTAACACAAAGACTCCATCTCTTATATCCGAGTCATCCTGCCTATAGCAAATCTTTGTTAGCGCAGACATAGCTAGGTAAATATATTTTGTAAATCACTAAGATAGCCATATTAATCGAGTCGCTTTGTGTGCGACAAATGGTAACACAAAGACTCCATCTCTTATTTATCATATCATTCTCAAAATTTTGTAGATGGCCGCTGTTTCAGCAGATCTCCTCGAAGATGGTTTCCCCAGGATCTTGTGGGAGTGCCTTCAACTCTGCGCTTTTGACAGGAACCTGTGTACACCATATGCGAGCATGACATGGGTGAGACCACGACGGAGTACGAGGCCAAGATAGTGGTGCTGGCAAGGCCAACTAGAGACGGACGCCCATACCGTTTCACTGGACCTAGGATGCCATCAGAGGCCATGGCTGTTCAGCTTGTCGCACGAGAGGCGATCCTCCTCTTGCGGGACACAATTCCTGAGATGCAGCAGCGAGCTAGCCAGTACCTTCCCTTCAAGGAAGGACCTCAGACTGAGAGTCAGATCGTAGATCCCATGGAAGAAGACGATCTAGCACTTACCCATCTGGCCTACTTCACCATTGCTGAGGACCGAGTGACCGATCAGCTCATAGAGGAGCTCGTCGAGGCTCGCCGAGACCTCCACCGCACCCAAGATCAACTACGCATTCAGGAGGAGCAGCATGCCTCGGAGGGAAGACACGTCCGAGCTTCTCGTGGGGGAGTTCCTGCTATTCGAGACGTCTACGTGGAGGGTGAGCAGCCGGAAAGAGCAACCAGGACTACAAGACGTCAGTACCGTCGCCTCTTTCGGAGATCTGCCCCGACTCACGAGGACCAGCCTCCGGCACAACGCCGTGGGATTGATCCAGCTCCGTCCTCGTCAGCAGTCCCTGATCATGAATCCGAGGAGGAGGACTCCGAGGAGTAGGTGCCTGGAGTAAGAGGATGAAAATGAACACTACACCATCACCGCTCAGTTTGCATCCTAAACCCTCGTCATAAATCAGAGAGCTCGCCACATAGGGATAGTTGTGAGCTAGTTATCCTTTGAATAGTCGAACACTATATGGTTCATGTGAAACCACTCTATATTTTGTTAAGTTGAGTTGCCGGGTTGTTGTAATGGAACTACACATACACATAACCATCTCGGCATATATTGTTGTGATTCCATCATACTTTTTGAGTTAATAAGAATTCGGTTGCCATGAAACTGAACACTACACCATCACTGTTCAGTTTGCATCCTAGACCCTTGCCATAAATCTGATTGCTCACCGCATAGGCATAGTTGTGAGCTAGTTATCCTTTGAATAGTCGAACAATATATACGGTTCATGTGAAACCACTCTATATTTTGTTCAGTTGAGTTGCCTAGTTGTTGTAATGGAACTAGCATACAATCAAGCTATCGTCTCCTCTGCGGCTCTTGATGAACGAATGGAAATAACTGAATTATTTGAGGTTGGTTTGACATGTAATTTCAGTAAATTATGTTCTATATCGTTATTTTTTGTTTATCAGCGTCTTACTAGCTAGAAACAAATTCCAGCGACAAAAGAGCTGTGCCCGTCTTTTCAATTATTAGCGATTAGTACCAGGTATAGGAGGAATAATTTCATCAAGATAGCGAGGATTGTCCGGTCTAAAGAGGCCGGTACAAATGAGCGTAAAATCCACCCATCATTATAAGTATTAGGAGCTCTGCCGGCTGCCGCTATGTCTTGTTACAAGTCTATTGTCCCGAGCGTAAAATCCACCCATCATTATAAGTATTAGGAGCTCTGCCGGCTGCCGCTATGTCTTGTTAAAAGTCTATTGTCCCTAACGAGACGTGATACTCTATGGCGAACATAAAGCGCCTTGAGCGCATATGGTGGGTACCTGCCGTCGCTCCAGTGCCGATGGAAGTGATATATGAGCACTCCCCACAACTGCATGGTCCAGTATGGGCCACTGGATCCCTGTCCTCACGCAGACGAGTCACGACACGCTTCCTCTTCCGATGTTCCCGTCTCTACCGGCTCGTCGGTCGAGTCGACGACACTGATCAGCAACATCGGATTCGCTGTCGTCCCTAGATCTCAGGGATTTTGAGGGGTTCGATCGGAGGCAGGAGCTGGAGGAGCACATGTTTGTAGAAGAGTCCATCACGACATGGCGTCATGAGAGGACCATGGTGCATCGCGACATGACACTACCAGGCCTTGGGCTCCGGCCAACCATCTGTCACCACTCGCCAACGATAATGACACCCCAAGCGGCGCCGTTGACTATGTCGTGGACCAGGACACATCTGCTCTTGTTTTATTGTATTTGACCAGGAAAACGCTTAATTAGTCAAATTAATTATTAGATATATATATCGTATCTTATCTATATGTAAGGGCGGAAATATTTAAAAGGAGCCCCTCAAATATTAAGCAATATGTATGATGCTTTCGTGCGTACTGTGTGTCACTGAAATGTTTGATCAATATTTGTTCTGAATCCCTTTCTTAGTACATATTCGGTATTGCACTCATAAGAAATGGAACCCCAAAAAAAAAACTGATGTGCAAAGTGTTGAATATCGCACAAGGTTTCTTAAAATAAACGTGTGCATTGTCTCTTATCGCACATCATTTTTCTAAACTAATCGTGTGCAATACATGGACATTTGCATACTCTTCATGCAAAATTTCTTTAGCATAACCGTATGATATAGAAAAATATATAAGCATGGGTTATGGTAATCGATTATAACAAAAGAGAAATGTGGCTAGAACAAAGGAAAATTCCGCAGAAACATAAAGCAATACACTTGTTATTTCATTTGCAAAGAAGACAAAGTGATTTTATATTAAAAATATGTAATTCCTCCTTCTCATCTTTCTCCTCCATCGTCTTCTCCTCTTCATCCTCATTGTCGCTGCAATCAGCCATGCTACTCACCAGTGTCGAATGTACGTGACACCGGGCTGATCCACCGGAACACTCCCCGCTCGAGCCGTCGTCCCTTCCGCACCACCGGCGTGCAGTGAGAAGCCGCGAAAAGCCGCCGGCCAGGGAAGGGATGAATGGGGAGTGCGCCCTTTTGCGGGAGGCAGTAGCGCGCTAGCTTATGTAGTGGTCTGGATAGTGTTTGGCTTTGTAATGTTTTGTTATCATGGACATAATGTTCTTCTTCAGCGTTTACGTAACCAACACGTGAGAACATCAAATATGGCAGGAAACGCCGATAAACCAAGTACTGACCACGGCGCGCCAAACCAGGTCTCACTTCCAAAATTTAAGACCCTCCCGACCCCGTGCGGCGCCGCCGGCCGCACCGGGCGGCTCCCCTCCCGCCCGGCCAGCCTTCCCCCACCTCGCGCCACTCCCTCCCGCCGCCGCCGCCGGCACCGTCACTGGGCATAGTCCCAGCGGCGCGGCGGCGGTGGGATCTCGTCCTCGCGTCTCCTCCTATGGCGGCGGTGGCTGGGGTGTTCGGGCGGCGGCGGCGGCCTGCCTACTGACCTCTGGCGGTGTTGGTGCTGTGGCGGCGGCCGGAGAACTCCGGTGATGGATCTGCGGGCGGCGGGGCGGCTAGAGACGTTACGATCTAGGGTTTCCCGGATCGGCGGCGTTTGCCCTCCTCGTCGTCAGCCGGGAGGTCACGCGGAGATCATCCGGGTTCTACTTCACATCACGAGGACGCCCGGGGTGGAGGCCTTGGGTACAGTGGTGGTGGGCATCTTCTCCGTCGAAGGTGCTCGGCTAGGCTAGATGTTTTGGATCTTGGATCCTACATCTAGTACCGGCGGCGAGTTCGGAGGCGCGGCTGCCGGTGAAAGCTGGCCTTTTGGCGGGCGATGGCGACGTCTCGACGTCGTTACCTTGGTGAAGGCATCGTCCTAGCAGTCCACGTCTTCTCGCTCGCAATGCTCCGGGGGAAACCCTAAGATCTACGTATCGGACGATGGCGGCGCTGTGATGTCGTGTTCCCTCTTGGGGGCATCGTCTGTGGAGCGGCGCCGGATGTCGATGTCGGTGTGTCTCGGCGGCGTGGCGCTGCGGGGTCTCGACTTTGGGTTGTTGGACTCGTGCATGGTGGCGCTGTCTGGCATCGTGGCGATGCCGACGGCAGACCGGTTTTGCAAGGTCATGGTGTTGATCCTTTCTGAAGATGGGTTCGTGGAAGACGGCGGCAGCGACTAAAGCGTACATGTCGGTGTGCGTTGAGTGTTTAGCTGAACTGGGTTTTAGATGATGTGCGTTGGTGTTAGTCACTCCCATCATAGTGGTAGCGACCCTTGTTGTCGACAGGTTGATTTCAGTTTTGTGCTCAACATTGTACTCTGTAACTCTGGTTGGAATTAATAAGTGCGTATGGCTGTGTGCATCACTCGATGCAGAGGCCGGGGAATCGCACCCTCCTTTTCTAAAAAAAACTTCCAAAACAATAAAGAAACACCGCCACCGGAAAAACTGTTAGCCGTTGCACTCGAGTGTTCCAGAAGCGGAGAAGCCTAAGTGTTTCTCCCATGAGGTAGGGTTTGAACGTACGTGTGATGTTTTCCCACCCCTGTGGACTCAACGTTCATTTTGATGCACTTATGTCAGGTTAACTCAAAGGAATGGATTCTCGTTTGCTTTTACACAGTGGACACGCAATAGTATAAAATATTGTAGGAAACACAGATAAACACAGCCAAACCGTGACTAGCTCACTTCTAAAATAAGAAGAAAAAAGACGGCGCGATAAAACGTAGCCAAATATGACCGCGTCACGGCAAACCGTGTCTATCTTCCAAAACAAGAAAAAAACACCACACCAAATCATGTGGCCGTTGCACGCGAGGGTTTCCTTCCCAGCAGCTTTTGGGTGAAGCCATCCCAAAAGCACCATCCCTCCCTCGTTAAATACCACGATGTACATATACCCAAGAAAAACAAAGAGGGCTAGAAGATTTCAACACTATCTAGAGAAAAAAAGAGAGAGAATGGATCGAAGCATCAAACCAAGAACCACCGAAGCCAACTGGTCTTTGCTTCCCAGCGACCCAGTCATGGAGATTGGCGGCCGCGTCCTCGCCACCGGCGACGTCGACTACTATGTTGGCATGCGCGCCGTCTTACACAGCTGGCGTGCCGCCATGGACGACCCCAAGGACAGTCCCACCGACCCCCGCTTCCTCCTCCGCGAGTGGGTCATGCTGGACGAGGAGCATGACCAGACAAGCACCTTGGGCTACCTCTTCCTCAACACTGTCACCGGCCGATTCCTCCGTGTAAAGCTGCCTGGCCTCGCCGACTACTACTTCGTCATCAGCACCGGTGGCCTCCTAGTCCTTGCGAGCATGAGGCCTCCAAACACGGTGAGCGTAGTCAACCCATTCACGGGTTCCTGCATCAAGTTCAGGGCGTCCGTGCCTGATTTAGACCTCCACACTACTACTGCCCATCTGCGGATGGCTGGCACTACTCCGACTCTGGTTCTAGAGCATCCATCAGGTGATACGGCGTACTCGGCCAGCCCAGATGACGAGCACTTCACCGTGGTGAAGTACAACCTACTCGACAAGGCACACAACACATGGGGCATCACGGACGACACGCTCGACGGTCCCTTGAGCAGCCTCATTGCGTCTAGGTCTTGGGAAATGTACCCTCGCTGCTACTTCCTCGAATCCGCTGGGGAGATGTTTCTTGTACTTGGTCGGAAACACCCAGACCGCGGCATGGAGGTCTTCAAGCTGAACTTTCAGCAAAAGGTGATCGAGCCAACGGGAAGCATCGGGAGCCGCGCTCTCTTCGTCGGTGATAGGTGCGTGTCCGTTGATGCTCATAAGCTCCTTTCCATTGACGGCAACACCATCTTCTACCGCGGTAGAGACCAGCATGGTGGACGGGATGGCATCTACAAGTTTGACCTCACAACCAAAAAGGAGGAGTTGATCACCACGGATGTTATTGAATTATTTGGATTTAGTGGCAAACCGGTAGCTCCCTCCATCATTCAGGTACTCGTGAACTACTGCACCAACATCCCATGCATGCTCCCACCTAGAGAATGAACGGCGTTATGGACAATGACAAGAAGTACACATGGAAGGGTAACATATATGTTGTGCCCGGGGTAATACTGAGTCTGTCCTGGAGATATATGCATGGTTCCAATTTGTGAGTTGTTTGGTCGTTCGATTTGTGTCGGTTCGAATATTTTTATTCATGTGAGATGGTTGTTAAAGAGTCATTTTACAGTACATCAGATAAATGTGGACCGTTTATTTTTGTAATCAAACGGCCCAGAACCGCAATACTACATCCGATATTGTAGTAGTATATTTAATCGTGAGGGGTACTTTCGACATTGCACTGTTTAAATCCCGCACCCAGGATAAAAAAGAAACAAAGGCTGGGGTTGGAATTTAATATAGTTCATCTTCAGCACCTATCTACAGTCGTCATTGTCGGCACCTAACGCCACCGCCGCCGGCCGTCGCCTGCACCCTGCTCATGCCCTAAGCAGCGTCCCAATCAAGAGATCTCAACGGCGGCCGTTGCGCCCCCGGACGAGCACCATCCAGCGCCGAGTGGCGTAGCACTCCTGCGCGTCCACGACCCTAGCGACAAATGGAGGGAGTCCCCGTGATCCTCCTTCAGTGGGATCCTCCTCTCCTGCCGGCCCTCTACCAATTTTGAGGCCAAGCTTGGAGACGTCATCCCCAGCCTCCTCCGCAACGTCGCCGCTGCCCTCTTCTGCCTTGTGGGGTCTGCCTCCCCCGCCCGCGCTTCGACATATTACGCTTCGGATCCCAACCCAGGATCCATCTGCGACGTCTTCCAGGTCCTCCCTTTCTCTGTTTTTTGTTTCTGCTCATACTGTCGCGAGATGCGCTCCCTGATGTTTGCCGGTAAATTCATGCAAATTGAGGGACTTGTACTAGCGTTTTGGGGAGGAAGAATGTCCTTGAATCAATCTTTGTAGGTTAATTTTTCTCTATGTTAGCCCTAAACGAGAATTTCTGAGTGGTTTCTCTTCGTCCTTAAAAAATTGTGGCCAGAAACTGTATTGAACTTAACAGAGCCAGTATTGCAATTAGGAAATTAGGAATTATAATTAGCGAGTGATGGAGTTGTACTTGTTAGATGTGTATAGGTTACTGTTCATGTTTACTGGTCATCACACATGTATAAGTAGTGGCCTTTGGCCCCTGAGAAGTTAGTTGCTAATTCCACAACATGGTATCAGAGCTGAGGTTCGGCTCACCTCCCGCACGCAGCAACTCAGTGCTCCACCGTCGCCGTTGCCGTCGCTAACTCCGGCCGGCCGCTGCCCTCTCTTCTTCCACTCGAAATCGAGCTCGCCGGCCTGCTTCTGCCGCCGCCCCGGCCTGCTTCTGCCGCCGCCCCGGCCTGCTGACCCGGCCGCCTCGTCGGCCTGCTGCTTCGGCCACCTCGTCGGCCTGCTTCCCAGGCCGCCCCGGCCTACTCACCTGGCCGCCTCGTCGGCCAGGTCGTCGCCGCCTTCGACCGGTCGTCGCTGGATCCGCGTCCGCCCGGCCGGCCGCGTGGCCGCCCGCCGCCGTCCCGGCTGTCTCCGTTCCGGCCTCCGTCATCTCATCCTCGAGCCTAGCTCTCGATCTGGTGAGCTTCGTGTCTCTCAGGCCTCTCGTTCGTATTGGGTTCAAGCACGATCTAGCGTGAGCATCGGGCTGTGGTGGGCTGAGATCTAGATTCTCTCTCCTGTTGACTTTCAAAAAAAAAACCGCGATGTCCTCTTCGGGCTATGTTGCAGTTCCTCGGTGCTCTGTGATATTTGATGGCACTAATTACGCCGAGTTTGTGGGCTTTATGCGTATCCACATGTGCGGCCTCCTGCTTTGGGGTGTTCTCTCTGGCGAGGTCTCTTGTCCGCTGTGCCCCGTTGCTCCTGTAGCTCCTACTCCACCGGTGCCCCCTGTTCTTGCTGCTGATGCCTCTGAGGCTGATCGGGCTACCGCGAAGGATGCCGATGATCTTGCAATTGAAGCCTATGATCAGCAGGTATCAGATTACTCGGAGTCCCTCTCCATTTATCGGGATGCTCTGTCTGTTTACTCTCAGTGGTGCAATGATGATGCGCGTGCTGCTGCTGTCCTCACTGCTAGTGTCCTGCCCCAGTTTGCTTCTGAGTTTATGGCATTGGGCACCACTGCTGCGATGTGGACTTATCTTTGTCAACGCTATCAGCCATCTGGTGATGCTCTTTACCTGTCTGTCGTGCGTCAGGAGCATGATCTTCAGCAGGGAGACTCTACTGTTGATGAGTTCTACACACAGTGCTCTGCCATCTGGCGTCAGCTTGACTCTCTGAGGACTGTTGTTTGTGGTACTTGTCGCTGCTGTCAGACAGTGAGGTCAGACTTGGAGTTCCAGCGTGTCCATGAGTTCTGTCTCGTCTCCGCCCTGAGTTTGAGCCTCGGCGTGCTCATTTGCTTGCCCGTGGTCGTGTTACTATATCAGAGGTGCTTGCTGAGGTCGAGCTGAGGAGACACGCCTCCGTTCTGCTGGTTTGCTTGCGGTTCCCACTGTGCTAGCTGCCCGAGCCTTGTGTCGTCTGCTCCACCGCTGCTACCCACTCCTTCAGGGGGTGGGCGGGCGTCCTCCTTCAGGGGGCGCCCTTTTCAGGAGCGGCCGGCCTCGCATCTTCTGTGGCTATTGTAAGAAGCCCGGTCACCCAGAGTCAGATTGCTTCAAGAAGCAGCGCGACCTGAGTCGCTCCTCTCCTGTGGCTCGTGTGCCCTCAGCGACTCCGTCACTCACTGACCAGGATATTGTGCGGCTCAAGCGTATACTGGCTTCATCAGGCTCTTCCTCGACGGGCACCGTTGCCTCGCTGACTGCTTCCACTACTGCTGCTCCGCCACCACCGCCTACACAGTCAGGTACGTCTCCGTGGGTTCTGGATTCTGGAGCTTCCTTTCACATGTCTTCTGATTCTTCCGCTCTGTCCTCTCTTCGACCTCTTGATTCTCCTCTCAATGTTCTCACTGCCGATGGCACACCTCTTCCTGTTGCTAGTCGTGGCACTCTCTCTACTCCGTCCTTCTCTGTTCCTAGTGTTTCTCATGTTCCCCGTCTTACCATGAATCTCTTTTCCGCTGCTCAACTTACTGATTCTGGCTGTCGTGTCATTCTTGATACCGACTCTTGCTCTGTTCAGGATCGTCGCACCCAGGTTCTAGTTGGAGCTGGCCCTCGGCGCCGTGAGGCTCAGGGCCTTTGGGAGGTTGACTGGCTTTGTGTTCCTTCCGCTGCCACCACACCCGCCAGCTCGCATGCTCTTGCTGCCTCCTCCTCTGCGTCCTTCCAACAGTGGCATCATCGACTTGGTCATATATGTGGCTCTCGCTTGTCCTCGCTAGTGCATCAAGGTGTCTTAGGGTCTGTCTCTGGCGATGTATCTTTACATTGTAATGGTTGTAGACTTGGCAAACAGACTCAATTACCTTATCCTACGAGTGAGTCAGTCTCTCAGCGTCCTTTCGACTTAGTTCATTCTGATGTATGGGGTCCTGCTCCCTTCGATTCGAAAGGTGGTCATCGCTACTATGTTCTATTTATTGATGACTTCTCTCGCTACACTTGGCTCTATTTTATGAAATCTCGCAGCGAGGTTCTCCCTATATACAAGCGATTTGCTGCCATGGTACACACCCAGTTTTCCACGCCCATTCGTGTCTTTCGTGCTGACTCGGCTGGTGAGTATATCTCCCAGATGTTGCGTGGTTTTCTTGCCGAACAGGGTACTCTCGCCCAGTTCTCTTGTCCTGGTGCTCACGCTCAGAATGGCGTTGCTGAGCGCAAGCATCGCCACCTTCTTGAGACGGCTCGTGCGATGATGATCGCCGCCTCTCTTCCACCCCACTTTTGGGCTGAGGCTGTCTCCGCATCCACCTATCTCATCAATATCCAGCCTTCGGCTGCTTTGCAGGGTGGTATTCCTATGGAGCGTCTCTCTGGTCGTTCTCCTGACTACTCCGCTCTTCGCATGTTTGGGTGCGTGTGCTATGTTCTCCTTGCTCCCCGCGAACGCACCAAATTGACCGCTCAGTCGGTGGAGTGTGTTTTTCTTGGCTACAGTGATGAGCACAAGGGCTATCGATGTTGGGATCCTGTTAGTCGTCGGCTACGTATTTCCCGTGATGTGACTTTTGATGAGTCTCGTTCGTACTATCCGCGTCCTACTGCCTCGACCTTTTCGGTTGAGGATATCTCCTTCCTTATACTTCCCGACATATCTCCCTCCGTGCCTCATGTTCCTCCTCCACCTCCACCTCCGCCAGTCCCACTGTTCCCGATACACCGCCGACACCATCCTCTTCTCCTCCCTCGCCACCTCCCTCTCCAGTGCATCTACCCTCTCTCCCTTTCCTCTCCACTACACTCGTCGGCCGCGTGTTGACGATGATCCCTCTGACATGCCTTCTACTTCCGGCGCGCCACCTTCCCCGTGTACACCGGTTCATAACCTTCGTTCTCGGACCTCATTACGGTCTCCTGATCGCTATTCTCCTTCCCAGTACAGTCTTTCTGCTGTTGCTGAGCCCACTTCCTACCGTGATGCCATGGCTCAGCTGAATGGCAGCTTGCGATGTCTGAGGAGATTGCTGCCCTTGAGCGCACTGGCACGTGGGATCTGGTTTCCCCTCCACCTGGTGTTCGTCCCATCACATGCAAGTGGGTCTATAAGATCAAGACTCGCTCCGATGGTTCTCTTGAGCGTTACAAAGCTCGTCTTGTGGCTCGTGGCTTTCAGCAGGAGCAGGGACGCGATTATGATGAGACGTTCGCTCCCGTAGCCCACATGACCACTGTCCGCACTCTTCTCGCTGTGGCTTCTGTTCGTAATTGGTCTGTGTCTCAGCTTGATGTCCAGAACGCCTTTCTCAATGGAGAGTTGCGTGAGGAGGTTTATATGCAGCCACCACCGGGGTACTCTGTTCCTGATGGTATGGTCTGCCGTCTTCGGCGCTCTCTATGGCCTTAAGCAAGCCCCTCGCGCCTGGTTTGAGCGTTTCGCCTCTGTGGTGACTGCCGCTGGTTTCTCGCCTAGCGACCATGACCCCGCGTTGTTTGTCCACACCTCACCTCGTGGTCGGACGCTCCTCCTCTTATATGTTGATGACATGATCATTACTGGCGACGACTCTGAGTATATTGCCTTTGTCAAGGCCCGCCTTCGTGAGCAGTTCCTGATGTCTGATCTTGGTCCACTTCGCTATTTTCTCGGGATTGAGGTTTCTTCGACTTCTGATGGCTTCTTCATCTCCCAAGAAAAATATATTCAGGATCTTCTTGCTCGCGCTGCTCTTGGTGATGACGCACTGCTGAGACTCCTATGGAGCTCAATATTCAGCTTCGTGCTACTGATGGTGATCCCCTCACAGACCCCACTCGCTATCGCCATCTTGTTGGGAGTCTTGTCTATCTAGCTGTCACTCGTCCAGATATTTCATATCCTGTCCACATTCTGAGTCAGTTCGTTTCAGCTCCCAGCTCTGTCCACTATAGTCACCTTCTCCGTGTTCTACGATATCTTCGTGGCACGATCTCTCGTCGCCTTTTCTTTCCTCGCTCCAGCTCTCTCCAGCTCCAGGCCTACTCTGATGCTACGTGGGCTAGTGATCCTTCTGATCGCCGCTCGCTGTCTGCCTATTGTGTTTTTCTTGGAGGATCTCTCATTGCCTGGAAGACGAAGAAACAGACTGCAGTTTCCCGCTCTAGTGCAGAGGCTGAGTTGCGAGCGATGGCTATG
Organism: Poa pratensis; assembly: GCA_947311845.1. Classification (NCBI taxonomy): domain Eukaryota; kingdom Viridiplantae; phylum Streptophyta; class Magnoliopsida; order Poales; family Poaceae; genus Poa; species Poa pratensis. Next base: position 69,483,721 of record CAMZMU010000027.1, on the reverse strand, counting down.
TTGACGGCTGAGGTGACCTGGTTGCGATGGTTACTAGAGGATTTTGGTGTTTCTGCTGCTGCACCGACTCCTCTCTTGTCAGACAGTACAGGTGCTATCAGCATTGCGCGTGACCCGTGAAGCATGAGCTCACCAAGCACATCGGTGCAGATGCCTCCTTTGTGTGCTGCTGTGCAGGACCAGCTTCTTGCTCTTCACTATGTGCCCTCTGAGTTACAGCTGGCGGATTTCTTCACGAAGGCACAGACTCGAGCGCAGCATGGGTTCTTTCTCTCCAAACTCAGTGTTGTTGAACCACCATGAGTTTGAGGGGGGTGTTAAATGTGTATAGGTTACTGTTCATGTTTACTGTTCATCACACATGTATAAGTAGTGGCCTTTGGCCCCCTGAGAAGTTAGTTGCTAATTCCACAACAGTACTGAAACATATATATGATCTTATGTTACTCAGTTAATCAGATACTTCTTTTGCAATGGTGCCTGCAGACGAATCATGGTAATGTCCTGTTGTGGCTGTTCCGTTTCTAACTGAAATAATATACTTGTATTGCAATTTTCACTGAAGACAATTCATGGTAACTCTAATAAAAATATGCAAATTAGTGTTCTATGTTCTCATACATTGGATTGAACCATCCTTTCCACTATTCCAGTTTTTGTGATTTAGTTGCATAAAATATGTTATCTCATACAGTCTTCCCATGACAGATGATATTGGCATTATTGCTTAGTCTTGGTAAAATTCAATATAGTGTGGTTGTTATCCTCAATCAGTGGTGAGTAATCATTGATTCGTGAACTTACCTCTCAAGTTCACCTAATGCATACTAGTTGTGATCAATGAGGTCTTTTGTACTCCTAACTTCTCTCTAAAGATCAAGCTGCAATGTAGCATTTCAGAATATCCTCTGTTGGTTAACTCTATAATTTTATTATGCTGGTACTCTCATATCATTCGTGGCTACAAAATCATGTATGTGTAGCGTGTCAGTTCTGAAAAAATCTCTCAGATAACATAGTAGTGTAACATTATTGTGGAAATTATCTAAATTATGTAACTTATGTTTTGTCTTCCGAGATTACTGTTAAACTTGTCCCAAAAACTATAACAGAATTAACGAGAAGATGTTCTGTTTGCAGGTTTAAGCTCTGAAACTAATCTTCACACATTCCTCGTCAGTGAAATTGACAAGAATGAGTTGGATAATATATAGAGAAGAAAAGAGGAACATGTGCTCAAGCTGTTGAAGGTGCACGTATGGAAGAGACTATCCTTGTTGTAGACAGAATGCTGATGGTATTGTCTGTACGATATTGTTGAATCGTTGATGTAATTTTAAGTGTGAACTTGTCCTGATTGGCGTGTGTCATTGTTCTGACCAATAATTACAAAAACTTTAGTTGTGCATATGTGTAGACACGTATCTGATTGATTGATTGCCATCCTGTCCAGACAATATGCGAACATTTCCTTGGCTCTATGCTCTACACTGAAGATTTATGGTTAATTAATCCTATCAAAAAGTGTGCGGTGGCTCGATCACGCTGAAAACTACAACGTCCTAGCAAGTGATTTTGTGATGGCATGAAGAAAACTGCTCCTACAACACATGTACAAGTCTAACTTTCATCTCACCCCACAGTGAGGACACTCGAACACTCAGGTAGAGAACTACTGATCAATCAATAACGCACTTCACATCCTCAGTTTAAGTATTCAAACAATAGACACCAAGTTAGAAACAACACAAGGAAGAAGAAAAAAGACCAAAGAGCCACGGAATTAATTAAGCATCATTTTCTGATGGAAAGGTGGGACGCGATGCAGCTAAGTTAGAATGGTCAGTAAGAATTACTGGTAAACCTCTCGAATCAATTCTTGGCATTACTCGAGCCGCTGCGGCTGGCTCGGACTGGTGCTCCGGCCGCAGGAGGGGTCTCCATCAACGCCGACACTGGGCTGATGGTGGTAATCCTGTAGCTGGTCTTGGTGGCGGGGAGGCTCCTGCTTGTTGTTGTGCATCCAGAGTCCAGACCTTGAGGACGGGAAGCTTGACGCCGATCTCATGACAGAAGCGCTGCACCATGGCCACGGCGTTCTCCAGCTTCTGCAGCCGCCACTTGACTCCTCGGAGAAGCCCAGCGTTCACGCCTTCTGCTCCGCCCTGAATTTGGTCCTCTTCCGGGCCGGCGCCAGCAGCGACGCCGCCTCGTCAGACTCCAAGTCCGAGATTTGTGCATGGTGCTCTTATCACCAGTCGCGCCGGCGAAGCGTGCGCGGCCACAGAGGAGAGCGGCCGGGGCTCATCGGGCCGATGAGGAGGCGGTGGTGCAGGTTCCACAAGCCGGCGGTGGAAGTTGCGGCGGCTACTGCAGAGTACCGGAGCGCGTCCAGCGAGCCATGCATCCTCCCCGGCGGGCATGAAGTCACAACATCGGTCCGTGGCACTGCCGCCCATGTCTGACGTATGGTTCATAAGGCACTCCGCTGGCTTCGGCTGCTACCCCGTCGTCGACCTTGCCACGCGACGGTTTGGGCCGGCGGCAATTTATCTAAATTAACTACAGATTAATTGTGATTAATAATGCACATTCTTCCTTCTGGCTAATTACCAAGTCGTCCTTGGGCCCAACTCTAGCCCAAACAATATTAGCAGTAGGATTTGCTTTGTACTACACACTAAATTGTGTAGTATGATGTACCATAAAATATCCCTTGTTAAAAAGCTCATTGGATGGAAAGATTAATCTACTTGATATCTGCCCGGGATTCTTACCTACATGCATGATATGAAGTTTAAGAACGTGTGTTCTTGGCCGCGGATATAATTTCCCTTGTGTACACTTGATTTGATCTATTTTAAGCTAGATAGCAGGAAGCAAGATTCTTACCTACATGATATGAAGTTTAAGAACGTGCGTTCTCGGACGCGGATATAATCTCCCTTGTGTACACTTTTTTGTTTGTTTGGTTTGAGGTAGCTTATCACGTGTACCACGCGATCTCCCTTGTGTACACTTGATTTGAGCTATTCTAAGCTATATAGCAGCTGTTAGAGTATAGGATTAGGACTCCTAAAGTCGGTTGTTCTAGGTTTCTTGAAAGGACTCATAGAAAGTTTGTAATACCTAGCATAAGTCGGTTTGTACCAATATATAAAGCCATGTACGCTGCACCAAATCAATCAATGAAACAATAGTTCTATTCAATCTTTTATGGTACTAGAGCGGTTCCCTCCGCAAACTAGGGTTTAGCCACCAAAAACTTCCGCCGTGCTGCCCGCGGGGAGATTCATCTCCGTCCGGGGCTGCGCAAGTAGATTAGATCTAGTCGTCGATATTTTCTCGCCGGCCACTTGACCGGCGTTTTTTTCTTCTTTTGCCGATCATAGATCGGATTGAGTCGCACACCGCCGCATGTCGTCCTCGTGCGCCTCTAATCCAACAACGTCGTCGACTCCTCTCCGGCAACTACTCGTCATCGACCGTGCCAAGGACGCCCTGCGCGGCGCGCCGGCGCCCCAATGAACGTCTTCTTGCATCGTTGCCGGCTGCAAACTCGGCATGTCGCCATCACGCCGGATCGTTTTCGACAACATCAACCGGGACAATCTCGTCCCCAAGTACGCGCCTCACCGTCAACACAAGGGCTACACCAACAACGCTCGTGGTCATCATCGCCGACAATTTTCTACATCAACAACGTCTCTGGCAACTACTACCTCTACATCGCCGGCAACTATCTACACCAACAAACTTCTACCTCGACAGCTCAAACGTCTTCAACAACCACCACGCCGTCTTCGTCCACCGCAACCGAGCCACCAGAGTTGCAGTCTATTTTATTTTACACAATTTTTTTTAAACTTACACGTGACAACAATGTCTTTATTGAATTTCATCCATATTTCTTTTTCATTAAGGACCAGGCAACAAGAAGAATCATGTTTAAGGGGCCATGTCGTGGTGGTCTCTACCCGCTAGTACCTCATCCTACCGGGTCCTCAAAGCAAGCTTTCATCACAATAAATCCATCATCCTCTACATGGCATCGCCGCTTAGGACATCCTTCCTCGTTCGTGGTGCAACAAGTTCTTAGGAAAAATCAGATTTCGTTCTCTCCAGAAATAAATCCCTACGTTTGTGATTCTTGTCAATTAGCCAAAAGTAAACAGTTGCCGTACCCTGTCTCTTCTAGTGTATCTACTGTTGCTCTGGAACAAGTGTTCTCTGATGTATGGGGTCCTGCACCTGCTTCTGTAGGAAAACATTTAAACTATGTAAGCTTCATTGATGATTTTAGTAAATTCACATGGATTTATTTTCTCAAGAACCGTTCTGATGTTTATCAAGTTTTCCTCAATTTCAAGCTCTTGTTGAGCGTAAATTTGATAGGAAAATCATCACCATGCAAACTGATTGGGGTGGCGAGTATGAAAAACTTAATGGGTTCTTCCAGAAAATTGGAATCACACACCATGTTTCCTGTCCCCATGCACACCAACAGAATGGTTCTGCTGAGCGCAAACATAGACATATTGTTGAGGTTGGTCTTGCCTTTCTTGCACATGCATACATGCCCTTAAAATTCTGGGATGAAGCTTTTCTCACAGACACCTTTCTTATCAATTTACTTCCTAGCAAGGTAATTGATTTTGAAACCCATGTAGAGCGTCTACTTCACAGCAAACCCAACTATGATTCCCTACGTATCTTTGGCTGTACTTGCTGGCCAAATCTTCGTCCATACAATAAAAGAAAACTTGCTTATCGCTCTACACGGTGTGTGTTCTTGGGCTATAGTCCTCGTCACAAGGGTGTAAAATGCCTAGATGTCTCCACTGGACGTGTTTATGTCTCTCGTGATGTTGTCTTTGATGAAAATGTGTTTCCCTTTGCCGAGCTCAATCCCAATGCTTGTAGGCGTCTTCGCAATGAAATCCTTCTTTTACCTACACATTTGTCATCTAATGCTAATGGGGATGTACAACTTAATGACCATGTGCCTTTACCCATTGTACCTATTGTTGCTAACAATGACCAGGATATTGTACAACATGATGCTGTGGATGACAGCAGCTCTGAAGATGAGCCAGAAAATTCAAATTTCAGTGAAAACAGTGAAGAAATTGAGTCAAATGAAGAAGCACCAGATTCTCCACAACATGACGAAACAGGCGCTGAACCTGAGGAAGATCCTGGCTCGGATCTAGCATCGTCTGATCCCGAGGATGATTGGGCAGCAGATTCTTCTGCTCCGTCTGCCTCGCCTGTCCGCATGCACGCGGAGGCCGCGCGCCAATCTCCGCTCTCCACGCCAGTGCGGTCCCCGACCGTGTCCCCGACCGCGTCTGTGGCTTCGCCTGCGGACGAGTCGCCGCCTGCCACGTCGCTCACGCCCCCTGGCTCTCCCCTGCGTCACATGTCTGGGCCTGGCCCGCAATCATCAGCGGATGATGAGCTCCAGTCGCCCTCCTCCACGTCGCCTACCGGCTCCAGCTTTTCAGCTGTTCCCTTCGACGGAAACTCCGGATCCTCTGCATCGAGGCCCCTTGCTGCCCCTGTTGTGCCTCCTGCACGCACTAGGCTCCAAAAAGGCATCACACAGCCCAAAGAATTCAAAGACGGTACGGTTCGATATGGCAAACAACCTAAAATTTACACTGATGATAGTATTCGGTATAGTATGCTTGCTTCTACAGGTGAACCTTGCTCCCTGTCTGAGGCTCTTGAGGATCCGAAATGGCGCAAAGCAATGGGGGAAGAATATGATGCTTTGCTTCGGAATAAAACATGGCATTTAGTTCCACCCAGCACAAACAAAAATTTGATTGACTGCAAATGGGTGTATCGTATCAAGAAAAAGGCAGATGGCACAATTCACAGGTATAAAGCTCGTCTAGTTGCAAAAGGTTTCAAACAAAAATATGGCATTGATTATGAAGATACTTTTAGTCCTGTTGTGAAAATAGCTACCATCAGAACTGTTCTGTCTATAGCAGTCTCTAGAGGATGGAAGTTGAGACAACTTGATGTGAAAAATGCTTTCTTACATGGTATTTTGGAAGAGGAAGTTTACATGAAACAACCACCAGGTTTTGAAGATCCCAACACTCCTCATCACATTTGTAAGCTTGATAAAACTCTTTATGGACTCAAGCAAGCACCTCGAGCATGGTATTCTCGACTCAGTTCTAAATTATCTGCTCTTGGTTTTATTCCTTCCAAAGAGGACACTTCCTTATTCCTTTACAAAAAGCTTGATGTCACAATATTTATGTTGATGATATAATTGTTACAAGCTCCTCAGATCATGCCATTCCTGCTTTGCTCAAGGATCTTAATGAAAATTTTGCTATCAAAGATCTTGGAGAGTTACACTTTTTCTTGGGTATTGAAGTAATGCAAATACAAAATGGGATATTGTTGACTCAGGAAAAGTATGCCTCAGAGTTGCTTGACAAGGTAAATATGAAACAATGCAATTCAGAAAATACACCATTGTCTTCAACCGATCCTCTTTCACTTAGTGAAGGGGACCCTCTCGGTCCTGAAGACAGCAAAAGATATCGTAGTATTGTTGGAGGATTACAATATCTTACTCTTACACGGCCAGATTTATCTTATTCAGTCAATAAGGTTTGTCAGTATTTGCATGCTCCTACTACTGCTCATTGGGCTTATGTCAAGAGAATATTGAGATATGTCAAGGGTACAACCAAGTTTGGTATTACATTTCAGCCATCCTCATCTATGCTTTTGAGTGCATTTTCTGATGCAGATTGGGCAGGTTGCCTGGATAACAGACGATCTACTGGAGGATTTGCAGTATTTGTAGGGTCAAATCTGGTTTCTTGGAGTGCCAGAAAACAAGCTACAGTTTCACGTTCTAGCACAGAAGCTGAATACAAAGCCTTAGCTAACGCCACAGCAGAGTTAATTTGGGTTGAAGCACTTCTAAAAGAACTTGGAGTTAAGTTAAAAGAAAGGCCTTGTTTATGGTGTGATAATACTGGTGCATCGTATTTGTTAGCAAATCCAGTTTTTCATGCCCGCACCAAGCATATTGAAATTGACTTCCACTTTGTTAGAGAACGTGTGGCAAGTAAGCTCTTGGATATCAAGTTTATATCTAGTAGAGATCAAGTTGCAGATGGGTTTACAAAAGCTCTTCCAGTCAAGAATCTTCATGAATTTAGGCGTAATCTAAATCTTTTGCAAGTTTAGATTAAGGGAGGGTGTTAGATATATGTAATGAGATATACAATGTATGAATACGTGTTGTGTATGGTATAGTATACCGACACACATACGTACATGTAATCCACGGTAGGGGCATATTTTCCTACCCTATATTAACACGTATCCTGAGCCTCGGAGAGGCATCGGTTCCGCTCTGTTATTCTGACATGTTAGAATACACGTACATGTACGCTTTAGGATTAGACTAGGACTCCTATACCTACTTGTGCTCCAAGTCTATCTCCCTCCTTGTACCTTTTTATATACCCCATGAGGGTCACCGTAATACAATAACGAAATATTAGGGTTCTACAAGTTTTACATGGTATCAGAGCTCAGCGCTTCTTGACCTAGCCGCCGCCGCCGCCGGAGTCTCTCGCCACCGCCACCGCCACAACACCCTCCACGATCCTCACGATCGGAAAACCACAAGCCCCTCACGATCTCTGATCGGAAAAGCTCTCACGATCTTCGTCTGATCGGAAACCCCACGACCTACACAATCTCTCGATCGGAAAACCTACATCCGCTACGATCTCTTCTGATCGGAAATCATCCTCATCGGCTTCATGGCGTCTTCGTCATCGAACACGCCCCTGCTCGCCGCTCTGGGGAACCCTCCTTCCCAAAAGCTGACAAGGTCTAACTTCCTGTTCTTGAAGACCTTGGTCTACCCCGCCCTCCGTGGTGCTCAGGTGTTCGATCTTCTCGACGACATTGAGACTGCGCCGGAAAAAACTCTGGAGGTGGACACGGATGGAAAGAAGACTACATCCCCAAACCCTGCCTACAGTGCATGGTTGCTTCAGGACTCCACGGTGATGAGCTGGATTATCAACTCCTTCTCGCCGGAAATTTTTGCCCATGTCGTCGGCATCGATTCTTCCGCCGGTGTGTGGGCTGTTATCAACAGAATGTTCAGTGCCGGCTCCCGCGCCAAGGTCAACCAGCTCAGGGGCTCTCTCAATGGCACGAAGAAGAACGACCAAACCGCCTCTCAGTTCTTCGCAAAGATGAAAGGCTTCGCATCTGAGCTTGCTGCTGTTGGCAAGCCTGTGGATGAGGATGAGATGATCGGCTACATTGTCAATAGACTAGACGGCAGCTACAACGATGTGGTGGCAGCCGTTAATGGTAACAACTCAATTACTTTAGATGATCTATATGCCCAGATTTGTGCACATGATATGCGCCAGGACATGCTCACTTCAATCGGGCAAGACACCAGCTTCACCTCCTCCGCAAATGCTGCTCGTCGTGGCCTCGACAATGGCCATGACAACCGCCCGCGAGGAGACCGTGGGCACTCTGCTGATCGTGCTGATCGTGGGCGTGGAGACCGTGGCCGTTCCGCTGATCAATATGACCGCGGTGACCGCGGTGAGCATGATCGTCGCCGTGATCGGTATGAGTCTGATCATGGAGAACGGCGACAAGGACATCGTTATGATGGACGCAAAGAAGATGCTGGACGTTGGGACACTGATCATCATCGCAATGATGACCGTCGTGATGGTGCTCGCCGGCGTGATGGTGGAGGACATCGTCGTGGACATGGCCGTGCCCCCACCCCCTATGTCAATGTCACCTGCCAAATATGCAAAATACACGGCCATCCTGCTTCTGCTTGCTGGTGGCATTTCAAGGATGATTCAAGGTCTGAGTTCAGCAAAAGGAAACACATTTTCATCAAAGATAACATCACGAGAAACATAAACACGTCCAGTGGAAACATCTAAACATTTGACTCCTTTGTGGCGAGGGCTATAACCCAAGAACACACAACGTGTAGACCGATAGGCAAGCTTTCTTTTATTGTATGGACGGAGATTTGGCCAGCAAGCACAACCAAAAATGCGAAGGGAATCATAATTGGGTTTGGTGTGAAGAAGGCGTTCGACAGGAGTTTCAAAATCAATCACTTTGCTAGGAAGTAAATTGATAAGAAATGTGGCTGTGAGAAAAGCTTCATCCCAAAATTTTAAGGGCATGGGAGGCATGTGCAAACAAGGCAAGACCAACCTCAACTATATGACGGTGTTTACGTTCAGCAGAACCGTTCTGTTGATGTGCATGAGGGCATGAAACATGGTGGGTGATGCCAATTTTCTGAAAGAAACCATTAAGTTTTTCATACTCACCACCCCAATCAGTTTGCGTAGTGACTATTTTCCTATCAAACTTATGCTCGACAAAAGATTGAAAATTGAGGAAGACTTGATAAACATCAGAACGGTTCTTAAGCAAATAGATCCATGTAAATTTACTGAAATCATCAATGAAGCTTACATAATATAAGTGTTTTCCTACAGAAGCAGGTGCAGGACCCCATACATCAGAGAATACTTGTTCCAAAGGAACAATAGAAACACTAGAGGAAACAGGGTACGGCAACTGATGACTCTTAGCTAATTGAAAAGAATCACAAATGTAGGGATTTATTTCTGGAGTAAACGAAATCAGATTTTTCCTAAGAACTTGCTGCACCACGAACGAGGAAGGATGTCCTAAGCGGCGATGCCATGTAGACGACGATGGCTTTATTGTGACGAAAGCTTGCTTGGAAGACCCGGTAGAGAAGGGCACTAGCGGGTAGAGACCACCATGACATGACCCCTTAAACAGAATTCTTCTTGTGGCCTGGTCCTTAATCAAAAAGAAATGTGGATGGAATTCAATAAAGACATCATTATCAAGTGTAAGCTTATGAACGGAAACAAGATTTTTTGAGGCACTAGGGACATGCAATATGTTGTTTAGATGTAAATTACTATGGGGAGTATGCAACATTGAATAACCAATATCCTTGAAACGCCACCAGCAAGCAGAAGGAGGATGGCCGTGTATTTTGCATATTTGGCAGGTGACTTTGACATAGGGGGTGGGGACACGGCCATGTCCACGACGATGTCCTCCACCATCACGCCGGCGAGCACCATCACGACGGTCATCATTGCGATGACGATCGGTGTCCCAACGTCCAGCATCATCTTTGCGTCCATCATAACGCTGTCCTTGTCGCCGTTCTCCACGATCAAAATCATACCGATCACGGCGACGATCATGCTCACCGCGGTCACCGCGGTCATACTGATCAGCGGAACGGCCACGGTCTCCACGCCCGCGATCAACACGATCAGCAGAGTGCCCACGGTCTCCTCGCGGGCGGTTGTCATGGCCACTGTCGCGGCCACGATGAGCAGCATTGGTGGAGGAGGTGAAGCTAGTGTCTTGCCCGGTTGAAGTGAGCATGTCCTGGCGCATATCATGTGCACAAATCTGGGCATAAAGATCATCTAAAGTAATTGAGTTGTTACCATTAACGGCTGCCACCACATCGTTGTAGCTGTCGTCTAGTCCATTGACGATGTAGCCGATCATCTCGTCCTCCTCCACAGGCTTGCCAACAGCAGCAAGCTCAGACGCGAAGCCTTTCATCTTCGCGAAGAACTGAGAGGCGGTTTGGTCGTTCTTCTTCGTGCCATTGAGAGAGCCCCTGAGCTGGTTGACCTTGGCACGGGAGCCGGCACTGAACATCCTGTTGATAACAGCCCACACACCGGCAGAAGAATCGATGCCGACGACATGGGCAAGAATTTCCAGCGAGAAGGAGTTGATAATCCAGCTCATCACCGTGGAGTCCCGAAGCACAATGTGCTGTAGGCAGGGTTTGGGGCTGTAGTCTTCTTTCCATCCGTGTCCACCTCCAGAGTTTTCGCCGGCGCGGTCTCAATGCCGTCGAGAAGATCGAACACCTGAGCACCACGGAGGGCGTGGTAGACCAAGGTCTTCCAGAACAGGAAGTTAGACCTTGTCAGCTTTTGGGAAGGAGGGTTCCCCAGAGCGGCGAGCAGGGGCGTGGTCGATGACGAAGACGCCATGAAGCCGACGAGGAAGATTTCCGATCAGAAGAGATCGTAGCGGATGTAGGTTTTCCGATCGCGAGATCGTGTAGGTCGTGGGGTTTCCGATCAGACTAAGATCGTGAGAGCTTTTCCGATCAGAGATCGTGAGGGGCTTGTGGTTTTCCGATCGTGAGGATCGTGGAGGGTGTTGTGGCGGCGGCGGCGGCGGGAGAGACTCCGGTGGCAGCGGCTAGGTCAAGAAGCGCTGAGCTAAGTGTTAGAGTATTGCGTACGGCTGTAGTTCAGGATAGAGATAGGACTCCTCGTGTCTTGTCTTGCACTCCAAGATGCCCCCTGTACGCCTATATATACTCGACCCCGAGGCTCAATAATACATCCATCATATTCCGCATATCCCTCTCTATCGTTCTACATGGTATCAGCCTAATTCGATCCCTAACCTAGCGCCGCCACCGCCTCTCCCAAACCCTAGCGCCGCCGCCCCCATGGCGCCGTGCTAGGCGCCGTCGACACGCTTCTGCCGCGCTGCCCCCGGGGAGGTCGATCTCCATGATCTCCGTTGGGGGCTGCGCAACCCGTACGCAGGGTTCGTCCGCCGATCCGTGATCGGCTGCCCTGTAAGTCTCTTCTCCGATCACTTGATCGGTTTTCTTTTTTGGTTTACCGATCTTAGATCGGATTGGGTCGCCCGCCGCCGTCGTCAACCTGCTCCTCTACTCCTGTGTCAAGGACGCCCTGCGCAATAGTTCTATTCAATCTTTCAGCAGCAAGCAAGTTTTGGATTAACTATCAGCTAAGCACTATACATACATAAGGACAATTTAAATAGTAAATAATGGTTCAACATATGGATCGCCTTTAGACCATGGAAATCAATCGGTTTTGGCGCTTGGAGATTAACGGAGAACGGTTGAGAAACTCACGCTTTCAATGAGTTGTATGATTGCTTCAAAGTATTTGATGAACGTATGTTTTAGACGCCCAAAAGAAAAGATAAAAAAACATGGAAACTGCAAAAGATGATTATTAGTTCTCAAGTTCTAAGCGTTGAAATCATATTGTGGATAAAGAGCCAAATGACACGATTAAGAAGGGCGAGATTCTGGTAAGATGGCTCTGCATATGCTTATGCATAACCTCCAGCACATGAAACTAAACAAGGATTAATTGCCTGAAATTTCCAGATCAACCTAGCTGAAGCATGAAATACAAAGTGTCCGTAGTGAATTTTTCAGCTATAATTCACAAGTATATAGCTAAATATCAGGGTTCGGCACATAGTGTCTTTACCACGGAGGCAAGGAGCTGCATATTTATACCGCATCCGATCCGGAGCATAAGAAATTTCGAAGTATTCAGATGTTGATTACAAGGATAGTCTGTGTCATGTGGCTTCACCAAGTCAGATTTTGACCCCACTGGGTTGTCACGAACTAGCGAAATCGCCTAGTTTTTATTACGAGAGGTTATTTAGGCCCTCATTCCTTGGAATATATTTCACAATATTTATATTGTTTAGGTAAAATATTATAATAAACTTATTTATACCATATTTTCATAATGTCACTATTTGCATTTTAAATTAACATATTTATATAAAGTAACAATCAAAATTATATATTTAAGATCGTGAGAATATGTAAAACACATAATGTGTCTAATTAAACGGAGTGGTCTTGATTTTTTCTTCAAATTATCAGAGATGCATACAGGCACACTCATCACAATAGAATAGAGATATGCAGCTAGGCAAGTGCATTTAGCCTAAGAATGGAGATTAACCATTAATGTCGTAGAGTTCCTACTAAAGCATGCATACTTATGAGCACAAGGATTTTCCCAGCTGAATATGGAAGCACGTATAACTCTGCATTTCATGTTGTCAGGTAAGTACTGATTTTTTGTAGCTTATGTTGTTTTCTTGTTCGGGTGAGAGAGTTGTGGAAATTTAGACGAATGACAGGGTAACCGGCCAAAATATAGGTTAGGCATCAAACAACTCGATTGAATTCTTGACTTAATTCTTTATTCAATTCAGCTAAACAATTGGTTCTTGGAATCACAAATGAATTATACGATTCCGGGCTTCCGGGCCCAAATGATGGGAGCCACATGTGTTCTTATAGGAATGCAAAGACAATCGCGGGCCAGAGGAGCCAAACCGGATGCCCAACACTATTTGTTACACCACTACGAGCCACATGGTGCTCTTCTGAACTAGAAGCTCTACTCTCATGTTTAAAAGAAACTACACATAACATGACCCCCTTCGGTTTGATCTCTTCTGCCAACGCCAGTGTACACCTACGCGCCACGCCTGTAGGACAGCAGGTCAGAGATGCCCCGAATAGACAATGCCGACGCGCCCACAAGAACTAACCATCATCACTTCTGCATATGGCTCTCTAGAGCATATCCACTCCTAGTATTGGAGAATGTATCATCACAAAAGGAGGAGGTGAAGGGATCTTGTTGGCTAAGGGCATCTCTAACCGATCCCCAATCGGTTAGAGGAGTAAACGGAGGAGTAAACTTTAGAGGAGTAAAAGTACTCCTCTAAAGGTGGTCGGCACCTAACCGAACTCCTATATTTAGAGGAGTAATTTTTTTTTTTGTAGAAATCAAATTATCAATAGCCAAACATTCGGCATAGTTCACATACAATCAAATAAAATGTTTACGAATGAATAAATATTAAGTTTACAAACCAAATAAATTCAAAGCCAAACACATGGCAGGGTTCAACAAATCATCAGAATAGTTCAAACTAAAACTAGGTAGCACCATGGAGAACCCAGTGATGCTCAACAAGGTCCAGCTGTTCATGCACCTCCTTGTTCTCAATGCGCGCATGGGCTTGAAGGAATGCTTGGATCCTGTTGGCATCATGTGCTGGTTCTACCTGATCACCATTGGAGATGTACCGGAAGTTCTCGGGCATGCCGCGCTCATCTTCAATGATCATGTTATGCAAGATGATGCAACACTTCATTATTTGCCAAAGCACCTTCGGCTTCCAATACTCAGCAGGGCCTTTGATTATGCCAAATCTCTTCTGAAGCACACCAAAAGCACACTCCACATCCTTCCTCGGAGACTCTTGAACCTTGGCAAAGTGAGCCTTCTTGGGAACCTTGGCAAAGCGAACCTTGGCAAAGTGAACCATGCCAAGATCTCAATCACATCCATTGTGAACCTCCGGACAGCCTCCAAGATGGTATCTTCGCCAATACGAACATAGTCGTCAATGGCATCCGCAGAACACCCATATGCAAGCACTCGAACAGCTGCAAGACACTTCATCAACGGGCTTGCGCTTATCTCACCGGATGCACTCCTCCGAAGCTTGAACCAATCATCATGCTTCTCCACCGCTTTGGCAATGGTGAGAAAGAGGCTCTTGTGCATACGGAAACGTCGGCGAAAGTACTTCTCCGGATAGATGGCATTGGGGTTGAAGTAGTCTCGCATGATCTTGGCATGGCCCTCAGCTCTATCCCGGTTGATGTATGCACGGCCGAACTGCGATCCAAGCCTCGGCCGCCGAACTTCATCGTTCAAAATGATGGCCATGGCCATCTCGACGTCGTCGTCGTCCTCCTCCTCTTCCTCCGACGATGAGTCGTCCAAGAGGTACTCCCTCAACCTCTTCATCTACACGACGACGATGCCGTTCAAATTTGAAAACAAAAACAAACAAATTCGGCTAAAAACCCTCACCTTGCTATTCGGTCGAACACCTCACGGGCGGAGGAGGTGACGAGGTTGGCCGGGCGGTCATCGGGTAGGGCAGAGGAGGCATCGAGGGGGACGGTGCCTGCCTTCTACAGCCTTCCCAGCCTTCGACGGCTCGAAGTTGCGGCGAATCGACGGCTACGGAGCCCGATTTCCTCCAAATCGGGCCGGCGGCCGGCAAAAACGAGCTCGCCCCGTCGATTCCAGCGACGGCGAGAGGCGGCGAGCGAGGGAGAGGTGGGCCGGAGGGCGGCGGAGGGACCGGGGTGGGGGCGGCGGGGTATGGGGGTCGCCGGTGGCGACACCGGCGGGAATAGGTGCGGCGGGTCGGGAGGCGGGGAGTTTTTCTCGGAAGTGGCCTCGGAGGAGTAAATTTAGGAGTCGGCCGCCACTTTTTCTCCTCCGATGAGTATAATTTTACTCCTCTAACCGTTTAGGAGTTTGGTTAGGTGCCACCGCTGCCTATTTTTACTCCTCTAACCGATTTTAGGGGATCGGTTAGAGATGCCCTAAGGACATACCTGTGGCCTCTATTCCCCTTTACCTTCTCCGGTATTGAAAATTCAGAGATAGCGCAAAAAGTAAAATGATGTGTTGACATCGGGCTTTGGAACTCTCTCTCGTGAATAATTTTACTTCTAGCATGCCAGATAGTTCAAAGCGCGACTGCAACTTCTACAAAATCATCTCACTCGAAGGTGACTCCACCATCATCAAGAAAAGCCATACTATGTCGTCTACCTGGGAGCTCCTATACGCCGAGCTCACAGGAGTGATTCGCTCCCGCGTGCAGTATTTCCCGCAGGGCTGCTCTGAATATGGCCCAAACGTGTAGTCTTCTTTTTAATTTTCTTTTATGTTTTTAATTAAACAATAGAAAAGAAATGCACATTTTTCAAATATGAACAATTTTAAATCTGATCCATTTTAAAAAATGAGCAAGTTTCAAAATCAGAGCCATAACATTTAAAAAAACAATTTTCTACATTTTTAAAATGTGAAATTTTTTAAATCGTAAAATATAAAAATAAGGGAAAAACCGAAAATTCGGATGAACCAAAAATTTAAAACTAAAAAAGAAAAGTAAAAAAAAATCAACCAAAAAACCGAGGGAAAACTGGCAAGAACCTTCTAGAAAGTTGCAAAAACCGGAAGGGGTAATGTACTGGGCCGGTCGGCCGTGTGGTCTTCTTCTTCCCCTTTTCCGTCGTACGGGGCGAGGTGAGCGAAAAGGGTGCGTAGGCGCGAATGTTCCCACAGAGGTAAAGGGGGAAATCCTACATATAGCGAATCGCGGTCGCTCAGATCCTCTCTCCCATGTTTGTCGTTGAAGTCGTTCTCCGTGCGCCTCTGCTCGCCGGCCCTTTCACGGCTGCTACCAGTAGCCACCTAGGCGAGAACCCCCGGTAGGTCGCCTCCTTCCGCCGCTGCCGCAGGGGAATGACGTCTTCCGCTGACTCTGCTGGGCCACCATGAGACTTAAGAGTGAGCACGATTTCCTTTTTCTTTCTTAGTGATAACGAGGGGGTGAATGCTGTCATATTCATTTTCTCAAGTATCCAACTCCTTCCTGCAACGACGGCTTCACGCACCTTCGTCAATTATGATCGTTCGCTTCCATAATCGAACAAGGTTAATTTCTCTTCTACGTATTAACCTTACATGCTTTAGTTGCTTAATTAATTTGGGGATTCCACCTCTCATAAGGTTGCAACTGAATAGTACGTTGTTGACATGCATGGCCAGTTGGAGGTTCGGAGATCAGTGTAGCGGAAGCGGAAGCAGAAACCATCGGATGGTGGTTGGCAGGGCATATACGGAGCTTTGCAGTTGAAGATAATCTTAATGTCCATATACTTGCGGGCTGATCCAATTGTACGTTATTTTTAATGGCCGCAGAAAAACTTTTGTTCTGTCATGTAGATGAACTATTCTGGATTTCTAATAGCATTGTAATGCTTTACACGTTCTGGATTTATGATTGACAATTGTTACACATTTCATTTCTAGCTACACAAAATATATGGTCCGAAAAGCTAAATAAGATATTCATCTTTCGTTCCAAAACAAGTAAACAACTCCCGCAGCAACGCGCGGGTAACTTCTAGTTTTCAGATAAAGTACGTCGAGAGTGACATGAATCCTGCATTAATTTCATGAGCTCCTCCTCCTATTTTTAATCCCGAAGTTAACCTGTCCTGGAGGAGTCACGCGAACCAAGGTCAAAACCACACATGCGCATGCAGACATGCAGTGACCTCCACTCCACGGTTTCATCAGAGTCCTTAACTGTCCGCCCACTAGTAATCCGTTGACTAACTTAATCTACTCCCACGCTACCCCGTGCGCGTTATCGGATCGAGCCAAAACATCCACGATGTTTCCCGGGTCCAGGCGCGCTCGGATCGGGCGCTGATCGATCGAAGCTCGAGCTTTAGCCTTCTCGAGAGAGCATGTTCCGTCTCGGAGAGCTCGATTGCTCGCCGATCCCCGTGCATCGCAGCGCAAGGCATTAATCGTCGCACGATCCTAGAAGAGCGTCAGAGAGCATCTCACGGTGATCAGAGCGCTTGAGCCCAGATCACCATGTTTGAACTCCCTCGATCGACGCTCCAGCCCTCGCCGCCCGGGTCGCCATGCGTGGCGGCATTAATCGTCGCACGATCCCGATGTCTCGAGCATCAAAGGCGTCAGAGCGAGCGCATCTCTCACACTGATCAAGAGGGATAGAGGTTCAGAATATGCACTGGTTCAGCCCAGATCACCATGTTTGAACCTTCGCTCGCTGCAACCGAGAACGGGCTCGGATCTCAAACTTACTCAAAACTTCGAAATTTGAACTACTGGTAGTATCTCGAAGTTCGAGATTCCAACCTGCAGCTGCTGTAATCTTCGGTGAAGATCATCATCCAGCTTCCACACCACAGAGCACGCTCGGTCGCGAGCATGTGCTTGCGTGATGGTCGCGCTGGGTCGTCCTTGACCGCGCCGCGCAAGCGGGATGCAAATGGCGGGAAACATTTCTTATTGTGGCAACTGGCATGTCTACTTGATGAGGCTCGAAATTGGGCAGGCAGGTATGATTGCGTGGGTTTCTTTGCACTTTTTATGTCCCAACTTGCGGCGGCTCCGCTCAACAACTATGCAAGCTAGTCCTACAAAAGGGTGCACCGTTGCAGAAGGGGGCACATAACATTTTTTCTTAATCATCTCGTGTTATTCTACAACTAGATATTCACAATGTGTCTACTACATTGTGCAGATAGTCGGTCTTTAGAGTTATCTGAAATAATATCTAAAATAAAGAGCATAACATCTCTCATGCACCACACATAGTATCTCACATGATCTTTCGATCTATCGCACAATAGAAATGATTGCACAGTAGCAAAAAAAAATTACAAACCCATATCACTACATTGATGTGAAAAAACAAAACAAAACATTTTCGTCTCACTAATTCAAACACAAGCAAAGCACTCCTCTAAAAAAACACCCCACTGTAAACCAGCACCACGTGTCCGGGTTTTGCCAAACCCACAAAACCCCGTTTCGGAAGTCCAGCTGACCACCACCGCGACGACACATAGTCATCACATCCAAGGGCGTGTTATTCCAACGTGAAAGTGCGTCTTATCGGTAGGGCCGGTCCAAGAGGACCCGGCGTACATTTAATGGATTATTTTTTTATACAAAACTTTTATACTTCATACTCATTTGTTGCATGCTATCAAGTATATTTTCTTATTACTTATTTAACTTAGTTAACCACGTAATAAAATCATTAACTGCTAGTTAATTATTCTTTATTATACAGTTCTAATGTATATATGTGAAAAATACACTTGTGTTGCACTATATTTAAAAACTGAATTTGGAACAGTATTTTGTTCATACATTTTATTTATAATTAAATAACTAAACTATATATTATTATTATCCATATTTATGGTAGTTATTTTTAATCTCTATGATCTAAAATAATATCTTTTAAAAAATTAGTTTATGAGTAGTTACGCATATATATTGTAGAAACATCCAGAGCATAAATTGAATTTAGCCAGATTTTTTATTGGGTTTTCATGGTCAAATTTGTCTTGTGAGTTATTATGGATTTAATATAAGTAGAAAATATGTGTATGATCTCTACTTGGCATGGATACATAGTAACCATCGACCGATAAAATAATACTCCCTCCAATCCATATTAGATGACTGACCTATATGTACATACAGATGCATCTAGACGCGTTTGAGCGTTAGATACATTTGTATCTACATATAAGTGAGTCATCTAGTATTCTAGTATGGAACGGAGGGAGTATAGTGGATTGATACTTTTTTTTTTTTTGCATACATACAATATGATTATTCTATATGCTCACAAGTCACATGCGATGTAATTGCATCATTCGGCGAATCAAGCATTCCTAGCAGTTTTTCCAAAATGCGTGATGATCTCCCGCAGGTCAGAGGTAGTAGATTAAATCTGAAAGGAAGAAAAAGAGTCATACCTTGACATGCTGAGCTTGATCACCTTTTTTTAACTGTACAATACGTTCGACTTTGTTTGCGCGTCACTTGAGTACGCAATTATTTTTTCTTTTGGTGCGCTGATGTATTTGAGTTTATTAGAGTTACACTATTTGCTTAATTTCTAACCTTAATTTTTTATCAAGGTATCAAAATAATTTAGGTGATGTGGCTGATTGTGTTGGCTATATTTTTGATCTTCGTGTTTTACTTTTAGTGTGTAATTTATTGTAAATATTTATGAAAACTACATACTAAAAATGAATTCCGAGCTAACAAATTTTGCAAGGAACTATCTGTCAATACACTTGCCGTGTGGGTTCAGTTTATACATCAACTTGCGAAATGCAACCAAGTAGTCTATGAACTTGGTTTGCGCAATCATTTTGGTCCAAACGGCGCCAACTCGTGCCACCAATGTTTTCGTGGCATGCCATGCTGAAAAATGACGTACGTGAGCCGTTTCTTGCTTGCTTTTACCCTCTCAAACTCAGCAAAATTTGCTTCGTATTTGAATTGTATTCCCTCCGTTCGGAAAAGGATGTCACAAGGAAGTATTAGTGAGTCAACCTCCTATATTTCAAAGCCGTCTGATAAGATTTGAAGCAGAATATTTCTTAGGAGTTTATTGTTGTTGACCAGATGATTATGGGGTGCTGCCTCCAACCAGGAGTATATGACGTGCATCAGCAGCTAATTAAGCGGTGTCCCCACTCGGCCTCCCCAGGCCGGAACGCCGACGGCGCAAGGGATCGCCGAGCAGAACGCCGCGCGGCGCCGCCCCGGCCACTCCTCTCAGCCGGCCCATTCGGTGATAGTTTTGCTTTTTTCCCTTTCTCTTATGTTTTTTCATTTTTTTGCTTGTTTCTCTATTTTTCTATACGCTTTCTTTATGTTTTTTCTTTTCTTTTCTTTTAATTTCACTTTTTTGGTTTCTTTAAAAATGTTAGATATGAAAAAAAAATCAGATTTTGGATAATATTCAAATTTGAAAATGTTCAAATTCGAAATTTGTTCACATTTGAACAATTGTACAACATTTTTTTAATTCGAACATTCTTTGCAATCACAAGAAATGAAAAAAAGGAATAAGAAAACAATAAAGAAAAGGAAAATGAAAACAAACAGAAAACAAAAAAGAAGGAAAACAGGAAAAAGAAATAATGAAATTAAGAACTAAATGAAAATGGGCCGGCCCATCAGTGCGGCCGTTTGGAGCCGCCTGCAGACGATATATAGGAATTGCCGTTGTTTTCAGCGGGAGGTGATATATGGCGCCCGTGGACGGCGGGTTCGCCCCGCGCCGCCTGCCTGGATCGCTCCGCGCAGCCTAAACGGGCCGACCCAATTAATTCGTGCCCAGAAAACGTTTCGTTCTTCTTTTTTCGTTTTCGTTTTCTTTTCTGTTTTATTTTTTTTTATGAACTATTTTCCATTTTGAAACCATTTTCAAAATTTGGAACCATTTTCAAATTGAAACCATTTTCAAAAATGAGCAAATTTCATTTTAATTTGGAATCATTTTAAATTTGGAACCATTTTTAAAAATAAACAATTTTCAAATTTGGAACCATTTTTAAATTTAGAACCATTTTCAAATTGGAAACATTTTTAAATTTGGAACCATTTTAAAAAATGAATCAAATTTGGAACCATTTTTAAATTCGGAACAATTTTCAAAAATGAATAATTTTCAAATTTGGAACCATTTTTAAATTTGGAACCATTTTCAAAATCGGAACCATTTTCAATTTTGGAAACATTTTAATAATTGGAACCATTTTCAAAACTGGAAACATTTTAAAAAAATGAGCAATTTTCATTTTTTTTAATTTGGAGCCATTTTAAAAAATGAACAATTTTCAAATTTGGAACAATTTTCAAAACGGAACCATTTTAAATTTGGAACTATTTTCAAAAAATGAATAATTTTCAAATTTGGAACCATTTTTAAATTCGTAACCATTTTCAAAATCAGAACCATTTTCAAAATGTATCCATTTTCAAAATCGGAACCATTTTCAATTTTGGAACCATTTTAAAAAAATGAATAATTTTCAAATTTAGAACCATTTTTAAATTCGGAACCATTTTCAAATTTGGAACCATTTTCAAAAATAGAACCATTTTCAAAATTGAAACCTTTTAAATAAAATAAAAGAACGAAAAATAATAAGAAAAAGAAAACAAAAAAATAGAAAAGAAAAAATAAACGAAAAAGAAACAGAAAAAGAAAAAAAAGGAAGAAGGTGCCAGACGGGCCGGCCCAATAAAGCTTCGCGGCACGAAATCCTGCAGGCAGCGCGCGATGTAGCCCGACAGTGGAGGCAGACGTTGCTTCCTCTCTATTTGTTTTTTTACACGAAAATATTCCACTGAAAAAACCAATACAAGATATTTTACCCAGGGATCTAAAAGATTGTTTTTACAGGTTACAAACGCTCTGATCATTAAAAAACCCAAAAAAGAAGTCTGCAGAGAATTGTCAAAGTTCACTGTTTTCGAAGTGTAAAGCAAATACTAGTCCTGACCCATATGCTGCTGTAGCCAGCTCACTGACGTTCGCCAAGCTTACTGTTCCAATCGCAAACCATTTGGCGATGATCGTGTTGTTCATCTTGCCCTTTGTATGTACATGAGCTCTACATGTTTGTTTTATGATAATATGGTGTCTTACTCTGTAGATCCGTTTGCTGAGGCAAATGCTAAGGATGCTGGTGCAGGCAAAGGAGAAAAATATCATGTGCATGTGCGCATCCAGCAGCGCAACGGCAGGAAGAGTCTGACTACTGTTCAGGGCTTGAAGAAAGAGTACAGTTACAACAAGATCCTCAAGGATCTCAAGAAGGAATTCTGCTGCAATGGCACAGTAGTCCAGGATCCCGAGCTAGGCCAGGTATGGTACTGTCGGCCATGCTTCAACTTGTTTTCAATTCTCTGATGATGTTGGTATGCTGACTGACTAGTTCACTGTATGCAGGTCATCCAGCTTCAGGGTGATCAGCGTAAGAATGTTGCTACTTTCCTAGTTCAGGTACTTTTTACTTCTCACAACATGAACACAATTGTCATCTTGTCGATGTTTTCAGCATCTGATAGGCTTGATTCTTTCTACTAGGCTGGGATTGTGAAGAAGGACCTCATCAAGATCCACGGCTTCTAGTGTAGGCTGCCTATAAATGCGTGTACGCAACAATATCATATCGTGTGCTACCAGATAGTACTGGAAGCCTCGAAGCTTGAACCCGTGATACTTCTAGCTATTTCTTCTCTATATTGAAGACAAAAGGCTATTGTCGCCGTTGAAACCGTTTCCTGCTTGATGCAAGTTGTATTGTCACCCCATTATGCTGCTGTACCAGCGTATCAGTATGGCTTATCTGAGATGTTGCCGACTAAATAAACTATCCAGTTGTTTGCTTATGGCTCTTTGTTTGGTCACTTGTTGTTTCTATTCTCTGTCGTTATTTGTTGCTCTGTTATACCTGTTGCGTATCCGATGATCCTGAATCCTGATACAAACCGTAAATGGTTACTTCTTGTGCTGTTTAGTATTTTCTACCTTGTTGCCTAATCACGTAGTGTCTAACGTAGCATGTTAGTGATAAGTAATCGGACAACACATGGTTCTGCTTTCATTGCAGTCCGTTTTATGATAGAACGCAGTATCGGGACGCTTCAGGTAGGTAGGAGTCATGGTCCTTCCCTGGCAGAGGCACGTAACTAACAAACCACGAAAGTAACAATCTCTTGCATCGCAGGAGTAATGGTGGGACGGTGTTTTCCTGAATACAAATTGGAGTGTGTGGCTGGAGAATTCCCTCCCACAAATTAATCATATCATTCGCGTGATACAACCGCAACCTGAAGGGGCCGTAGAGTCTCAAGAAAGACACAATCAATTTGACAGTCCTATGCATGTACTCCCTCTATTTTTGATAAAAGCTCATCAATTTTACTTATAGAGAACAGATTGACTGATAAAAGCTTAGATGTAATGATTTTTATCTTTCACAAGCTAAAGTTCTGAACCTGTAACATCCATCCCGCAAAAGACTCGCAAGCAAAAGTTCTGAACCTGTATCTTTCATCCAGCCATAGACAGCCAGAAGCGATGTGCTAGTAACAATTTTTGCTTTAGTTTTGGTTGGGGTGCGCCGGGCCCAAGCAGCAGTGCAACGCCTGGGCGACACGTGAGGGCCCCAGCAGCAAGCTACCGTGGTGGGCCCTCCCCACAAAAAATAAATTTAATATCGTTGTGGCCACTTATCAGATATTAAACTTATAATAACAGATACTACACTTGATCTTAGCCAAAAGGCCGAGAAAGGTATCATTCTCGCTGGCGCCCAGGGTCTGCTTATATAGCGCGTCCTTGCCTCCCTCGCGGTCTCGCTGCGCGAGGTGGGACTAAACGAAACGAGAGCACTGCACCGGGCACCGGCACAGCGCATCGCTGTCCTGACTCCTGAGGCCTGAGCGGTTCTGCTGGGTTTGTTTCGGGTGCCTGAAGAAAGCCCAATATAGATGGGCCGGTGAGTCCCGTAATGTAGCCCGGCATTGGAGGTAGACGTAAGACTGACGCAGCACGAGCTGATTCATGGGTGTTGCTTCCTCTCTGTTCCTTTCAATCCGAAAATATTCCAGTAAAAAAACCAATACAAGATATTTAACCCAGGGATCTAAAAGATTGTTTTTCTTACAAGTTACAAACGCGCTGAACATAAAAAATAAAAATGTCCACGGAGAATTGCCAAAGTTTTTTTTTAAGAGATAAGCGAAAACAAGTCCTGATCAATATGCTGCTGTAGCCAGCTCACTGACGTTTGCCAAGCTTCCAGTTCCAAACGCAAATCATTTGGCAAAGCTGTTCAACATCCATCGGCCTCTAGATCCCTGGACACACGCGGATTTTACCAAACGCTTGCTCCTTTACGATGCATAGCAAATTAGCAACTCAGATTTGTTTGTTAACCTCCATTTCCGCCGCAAAGTTTTGGTCCAGCAGAAGCCGAAGATACAAGGTCACCAGGACAAGATATGGATGGAGTACTAGAATATACAGAATGTCAGATTTCAACAGCAGAAATGGAACGAATTAGCCATTAAGGAAAAAAGCTATAAACTTGATTAAGTGATGCATTGACTGAAGATTACATCTACTATTACATCTGATTACATGGACGTCGTGAATTTTCTACTCGAGGTAAGGGCTATCAGAACATGAATTAGGTACAGCCAGCGATAGCACAAATTTCAGGGCCAATGATGCAATGATCCTTCTTCCCAGTTCAGAGAGGCAAAGGTCGTTCTATGTTCAGCCATAGAGGATAGCGTCTGACTAGGCCATGCTATATCTTCTGCCTCAATGCTTGACGCAGCTGGAGCTTGCGGCCGTCGACTTTCGATTCCAGAAGGTTGGACTTCAGGTTGTGCTTCTGCGCGACTTGAGGCCACTCTATGCGTCCCTTCATTGCACGAACCACATGAGGGTTTACTGACTCCGGGCTCCACTCTCCTACGCTTGGTGAAACCGTGCACACTTCGCTGCTCTTCAGAGTGGGCGAAAGAGCGGAGTTCGACATTCTTCCGCTTGAGAGCCTACCGTTAGGTAACTCTGATCCTATCTTCTTACGGCCATTGTCGTTCGATGATCTCCAGAGTCTGGCGAAAGAAGACCCTTTCTTCCGGTACTTCTCTGCTGTTGTCGAGCAGACTTCACTGATCTCACTATTGCAGCCATCGCAGTCCGTTCCACTCACTGATGCGCCATTTTGTCCACCGAAGCCGTTTACTGACGGTTCACTTCCATCTGGTGAGTTGCTAGAGCCATGCTCATCAACATGGCTAACAGTCTCCCATCCGCTATCATCTTCCTCTTCGTTTCTGGCACAGGGTTGGTGGGGATACTTCTTTGATGGTTTTTCCAGGAAGATGTCAGTTTCAGGGCTTACTGTATGGATCTTTGTTGCATGACTGGTGGGGGTATCTCCGTTACACTGCCCAATCTCCTTCTCGCTAGTATCTTCCCTCTGTCTGAGCTCCTCAAATACAGCAAAAATGTCCTCTGAAGCAGGTGGTGGTTTGTAAGAGAACTCCTTGACATCATGATACTTCATAGAGCAAATTGCTTCCTTGAGCCTTTCTGCATCTCTTACTGTTTCTTTATCTATGCTATTGCCTCGGTGGGAGCTGAGGAAAGCCTCAATCTCAGACTGAAGGTCGCTCAGCTGTGAATACTTGCTGTCTAGCGTCAGTCTTGCGTCAACAAGCTTCATCTGAACCCTCTCTTCACGCCAAACCTCCGCCATCTGCAACATCTTCTTTTCTTCCTCCACTTCATCTCTCATCTTCATAGATTCACTCTTCAGAGCCTCAACCTCAGCCTTGTCTTCCGCAATCTCCTTTGCTAATTCGTCACACACCTCCTCCATAAGCTCCCTGGCCTTTCTCTCCTTTTCATAATCTTGGGAGTATCGCTTTACTACTGACTTCAACTCAGATAGCTCACTGACCAACTTGGAATTCATAATTTCTGCCCTTTGTCGGTTCTTCCTCTCCCGGTTCAGACCATCTTTAACACTATCAAAGATATCTCGAACCTTATCATGCTCCCTGCTCCTCCAGGTAGCCTTTTCCTCAGAAAGGCTCCTTAACATGTGATCAAGCTTCTTCTTTGCAGACCGACTCTCAGCTTCAAGCTCATGAATCCGGCTGCGGGCCTGCATAAGCTCTCCTTTCAGTGCAGAGACTTCTGCATCAGCAGTCACCGGATATTGGTCAAAGGAATCATAGTCAGCGTCCTTGAATGTGTTCAGGCACCGACGGTCCCACTTGGTTGCCACCTCCATTTCGATTCGAGGTGATGGAGAGTAAGCTCCCACCTAATTTAGGATAAAAAAGCATTTGATCAAAAACAGAGCATAAGAAATGAAGGTGGTGAACTGTACTCCAAGTAATAATTCATGAACAAGAAATATACCTCATGAATGCTGCCATTGACAAGGGGCTTTCTTCCAGACCTGCCTTCCAGGACAGCTTTATAGTAATTGCACCGATCCGGCGTATGCAGGGGCTTCGGGTTAGGCTGCAAATTCGTCATGTTAGCTCACCACAAACACTTTAAAACTACATATTAACAGAGTGTGTTACAAAGTTTACATGTCAAATGGTGTAAAAACTGTCAAAAAAACAATCTGGTCACCATTACATAGTATGATAGTCGCACTAACAACATCTATATCTAGGGACCACGAGCAACCTAATAAGAGTACTGTGGAGATAATAATGGAAATATGGATATGTGACATTATCCCTGGGCCCAATTGATGGAGATACATGGAAAACTAAGCAATCTGGAACCATAATGATCACCAAATGCTTCAGCACATAAAATGGACTTGCTAAAATATAAGCATAAAACCAACAAAAACAGCTGTTCCAAATCGATCCACAAACATGTACTCTGCTATCTCTTCCTAAACCAAAATTTACTCGGCCAAGTTGCTAATCATTGCAGTGCCATCAAAGTCCAGCCCAGCATAAGCTGTGGGGTTGACACCCATTTGTGCGAGATGCTAAAATTCCACCTCGAGCTCAAAATCCCCACCCTCAAATGGTGCCTTCACGGCTTCACCCCTCGAACTGGTGAGTGGTGACACAATGTGCTGCGGTAACAACATTGTGACAAAATTTGCGCCCAACACAGCCGATCCCTTCACCCATTGGATGCGCAGATATAGTAGCTTTCAGAAAATCGGCTCATGAATTTTAGAAGAGTTCCAAGTTGGCCCTCCCTAAGATAAGCCTACGACCGACAAAACTAAAAATCACAGAGCACCAAACCACCCAATTCCTAACAACTTCACCGCTGATTCCCCCAAAGCACGGCCGCATGAAACCCTAGAACGCCACAGCAGCTCACACATACACACCCACCGGGAGATGAGATCCACGAGGATCTCGAGACAAATCCTACCTCGAACCGATGTCCATCTTCATCGAGAGCAAGCACTTTTAGCCCTTCTCTTGACGTCACACGTGATATAGCTACGTATAATTGGCCATGTGAAAATACAGGCTTCGGTAAATATACACCAACCTTTTCCAATGTTTGACCTTGGCTTTTGTTAATCGTCATTGCATAACACAGTCGTATTGGATACTGACGGCGTTGAAGAATGAAAGGCCACTTCTTCGACGGTGTATGCAAGACGATTCTTGGTATGCAGACATGTTGACCAATATTATTTCCTGTCATGATTTTAGCTTCAAGGACCCACTGGCCTAATCGAGTAACCAGAAGTCGAGTACCATTACATAGGCCAATAGATTGGTTAATATTCCGAAGCAACATAACAGGGACACCAACTTTAAGAGCAATTCTATGTTTTGGAAAATTGGGCGGTTCAATCTTGTGCAGAAACTCAGGAGGATAAAGTAGATCAGCATCAGCTACATGGTCTACACTCTTACAAATAGCGTCACAACTCTCAAATATAACTTCTTCTCCAGGAACAGATCCGTAGAGTATGTCATTAATAGAATCAGCTACTTTGTTGGTAGGACAAATGATTGCACGCTGTGCTAAGTATGAAATTTCAGAGAACTTATCTTCGAACGAATCATATGTATTGCTGATGATAGCAGAGATGTAATTGGAGGCTGGCAACAGGGCAATATCAGGTGGCAGCGTAATCCACGAAGGGCTTATTTCACCCTCTCTTGTGTCCATTGGTACTGTCCCATCACCAACAGAAAGAACCCAACGTGCAAACTCATCTAACCTGGCTTTTTCAGTGTCAGTCAAATTAGGATTAGACAATCTCATGTTCCTTTCTAGTTTTAGAACGGTGACATGCTGCCAAATAGGAGACTTGATAAGAGATGAATCGAGGATCTCACGTCTACTTGCACCTTCAACTACAGGCAGTACTTGTCTGAAGTCTCCACCTAGCAGCACTGTCTTGCCACCGAAAGGAAGAGTTTTCTTAGAACTGTTGTTCATAGAAAGAATGTCTCTCATACTCCTGTCAACTGCTTCAAAACAACGTCTGTGAGTCATCGGTGCCTCGTCCCATACAATTAGTACTGCCTTTTCAATTAACTCAGCTAGATTCGTGCCTCTGGACATATTGCACATAGTCTGATGGCCTACATCAAGAGGAATTCTAAATCGGGAATGTGCTGTTCTACCTCCTGGAAGAAGTAAAGAAGCAACTCCTGAAGAGGCGACAGCTAACACAACATGGTCATTTGCCCTGAGAGATGTGATAATAGCATTCCACAAAAATGTCTTACCAGTACCTCCGTGTCCAGCAACAAAAAATAGTTTTCCAACTGGCTCACTGGTAGCTTTTGTAACTTGTTCAAAAATAGCAAGTTGTTCTGCATTCAGCTTTTTATAAAGCAAGCAGGCTGTAGATTTGAGGCTATCATTGTCATACTGCAGCTCTTCTAATATCAATCTATTTCCAATAATCCGCGCTCCATGCAAAAAATCTGTAGATATATTGAAAGATTCCAATGAATATCCATTCTTGCTAAACATGATGGAGAGCTCTTGTAGCAATTCTGTGTAGAGATACCTTGGAGGAATAATCAGATCATGATCATCTATAGAATCACGAATTCGAGCAACCAAATCATCGACCATATACTCGGAATATTTATCGAGAAGTCTTTGAGCATTTATAACTCCACAAAATAGTAGAACGGTCATAAATAGGTGTCTCAGCTGGAAAGAAGAAGCCCACAAAACAGCTTCATCAAAAAGGAGGAACCACTCATTGTCATCACCTACCAATCCACGTGCTTGGCAGGCTTCTCTAAAAGTAGCAAATAAAACTCCGTTGTAAGACTTCAAATCAGCAAAACTTGTGGCACCAGCCACCTTAGTCAATAGTATCCGTAGGAAGAACAACTCGTTTGTAGTGGGATGGCAGTTGTAGATTCTACCAATGGGTACAGCAAATTTGCCTTTCAGAACTCTTCTCTTCCATTTCTTAGCTTGGCCATTCCAAGTCCACTTAGTTGGAAAGTTTTCATATGTCAAACACCGAGCATCTGGATATCGCTGGTTGGCGACAAACCATTCTGTCAACATAGTCTTGTACTTATTAGGATTACGAACAATCGATGCAATGCTGTCATTCTCGCCGTAAATAACACGGTTCATATTTGGTAAATGCACAGTTAGTCTTTCAACAAATGGTTCTCGGACGTGAATATCGTATGCAAACGTCCGCCAACATGACTCACATGTAGATAAATACCTAAGAGGAAAAAGGCAAGAACATGTGACACACAGTAACAGTTAAGGTAAAATAAAGATTCAGAAATGCAAACAGTGGCAAATAATAGATACATCAGCATTAAACACATATGCGCACCTGCATTTGGCATAGTCACTTATTTCATTCCTCCCTTTGGACTGAGACCCTGTCGGCTCATACATGGGATGTAAACGTGCACGGGCCATATCAGGTCCCTTGGCAAGATATTTGAATAAGTACTTCAGAAGGTTGGTCTTATTACACCACTCGACATTAATATGAGCCTGAAATTTCTTAAGCAAAGCCATATTGTGGGGAACTATCCATCTGTTGTCTAGGCGATGTCCATTTTTTGTGACGTAGCGACGATTGTTAGGCCGGCGGTAAACTGGAAATCCCAGCCCATCAATAGTAGTCTCTTCATTGAACTCTTTTGGATAATGCTTAGTACAAACTCCATCTTTCATACATGGTGCATGCGGGTTGTAATCACCACAAGGACCATGGACCATGAACTCCTCCACAAGAGCATAGCCGAGTGCATCTTCATGAAAATCAGGTATTTCAGCTGAAATAAAAGAGTCTATGAAGGACGGAGTGGGATCATCTGTATCAGCTTGTAACCAGACCAACGAATGTATATGAGGAAGACCCCTCTTCTGGAACTCCACAACATATAAATCTGCAAACAGATGAATAAGTGCAAACAAAAAGATAAGAACACATAGACAGCAAGAATGCGGACATGGAAACATAAATAAAATGATGAAGCAGGAGCTCAAGAAGTAGCAGCCAAGGGGAAAAAAATGCAAGAAGACATTAAAGTTGTGATCCACAGTATTAAAAAAAGGGTATAACAGATAAATATGAAGCAAGTTTTGGGAAAAACAATTATGCGGAAAGAAATCTGGAAAGCAGAAGTGTAGGTCAGCATGAATAGGAAAATAGTTTTACTTAGTGTAGTAGAGCCTTAAACATGTAGCAGTATGTTATGGAGACAGCAGTAAAATAGGTAAATACATACATGCATGAATGGGACCAAAGGTTTCTCCACTTTTTACATCACTCCTGAACTCATCAACTTTCATCTTGAACACACGTGTAACCATATCTGGTCTGTCAGCATATGTTTGCCCAGGCTCAAGAAGCAATGCCTCAGCGATCTCATCCCATTTTGGATTGCATGTGAAAGTAATAAAAAGATCGGGAGCTCCGAAGACACGGCAAATTGCCATACCATCTTGGTAGTTCTGAATCATATAACGCGGTCCTCCAGTGTAGCTAGAGTGCAAAATATATTCGACCCCAACATTTTTCCCAGTGGAAGTGCCTTCACCAAGGGCATCAGACAAACCTTGATATGTCTCAGAACGCAAAGTATCCTGGTTTAAAAAATGATAATTAAGTCTAGACGACTCAACACATGAATAAGAGTCTACCATAATTTGATTAGATAGCCGACCACAGCATGTAAAAGGATTTGGCTCTCCTTTTCGATAATGAAATCGATAACAATAGTACTCTAGCATGGTTACATCCTCTCTACCGCTTGCAGGAACACCGTCGACAGAACGATATTTAATTCCAAGATGATATCCCATTGAACCATAAGGAAATAAAAGCGGGTACTGTAAAGCCATAAGGGAAGGATTAAGTGGGGACACACGCTGAAAATAGCCTGCATTTTTTTGGACAATCACATCAAACCTATTCGCTTCTACAGAAAAATCATCAACAATTAAAGCAGCCAACTCAGGTGCAGCAGGAAGAGAGTAACGATTTCCATGTTCTGTTCCCTCATGACCAAATAACTGGATGGCAACATCTGGACATTCAGGTGAGAAAATCCTCCTTTCAGCCATACGAAATGTCTGCACAAGAGGATTATGTTCATCTAAGTGAATCAACTATAGCACGATCAGGCTCTTCCATGTGTGGGCGCCGACGTTGAGAAGGCCGGCTAGTACTCTCATCTGTATTGTCGCCATGATGAGACCCCCTGGTGTGGCGTCGGCCAAGCAAAGAGTCAGAGAAACCAATCGAATCATCCGTATGAGCAAAACCATCATCAAATATACCTATCCTGTTGTCCAGCTCATTTAACGTGTCGAAAATATAAAGCTGGGCAAATTTAGGTTGTGGGTTGGTAGACGGTGGAAGGAGAGATCCAATCTGGTGGCAGACGACTCCACAAATTTTGAAAACATAAGGGCCAGTTCCAATATTGACGGTATCATCGATGTGAACGCCAAGAGACGTGAAGGAAAACATAGAATTGTACTCACGAATTAGACGCATAAAATGTTTTGACTCAGGCCCACCGTCAAACTTTAGTAACTCTGACAAAGGAGACGGCCAATTAGGATATATAGGAAGCGATACCTTTCCACGACGGCAACAACCATTATATATAGGTCGGCGCCTCTCTCTGCTAGCATTTTTACAACGCTCCTGAAACCAAATGGAGCGCCACAGTACATGCATATATGATGAGGGCCACCATAGTAAGAACGACCGGGCCATGCGCCTGGAAACAACAAAGCAACTCATAAGAATGAAACAGAGAAAACAACTAACAAAGGTATAAGCTAATAAGAAATCCATTACAGATTTGGAGAAATTACGTTTGAGCATTGTAATGAGGTTCTTTGGAAGTGGCAACTCAACACGCGCAGGTCTAAAGCCAGCACGAAGAAACATCCGGTGTCGACGAATATCTCTGCGCATCCGACGATT
The DNA here is from genome assembly GCA_947311845.1 of Poa pratensis. NCBI lineage: Eukaryota > Viridiplantae > Streptophyta > Magnoliopsida > Poales > Poaceae > Poa > Poa pratensis. The sequence goes on along the minus strand of CAMZMU010000027.1, from coordinate 69,451,335 downwards.
TGAAGAAGCTCGACATGCCGGTACATAAGGAGTTGGAGGAACTGAAACATTTAATGGTGACAAAAAGATAAGCAAACAGAAACAATAGGAACTTGTTATACATGCACATGACGGATCAATAAAGAAGGAAAACTGTGAGATCATACCATACCTCGTGATAAATAATCCAGAGGATTAGCACCTGGAAGTGGAAGTGGCACAGGAACAGAATCGTTGTCAGTGTGGTCACTATGGTCAGACACATCTTCAGTAGGAAAATCGAATCGGGAGGTCTGCAGAAGATCCGAGTCATGTGAAACAGACGATGTTCCAATAGCGTGCGAAATAGACGTGCCAAAACAGTTAGCTAACAGCGAGGCCTCAGAGAAAGGAATCCAAGGAGTTGAAGCGTGGTGGCTCGCCATGTTTGAACAATCCATATGTGAGAACTGAGCAGGTTCAACGTTGGCAGCAGAAGAAGCACCTAATTTAGAAAATATAAATAGTAAGAACATGTGCAGTCAGAATAAGTACAATGCCAAGTGAGTAAAACAGGAGTACAGCATCTGTTGTAATGGGCAGTATGAAATTTCAAAGTGTAGACATTAAGCATCCATACTACCGAATTAATTGCATAGAAATGAAATAGTTGTATTAAGAAGTAAAAAATAAATATGAGTAGCATGTCCTGTTGCTCCATGATCAGCTAGTGATTGATGTTCAAGCCAGTAAATTCAAGTTGTATGGTAGTGGTCGTATTGGCTACAGGAAAATCGAGTTAAACAAAAGTACGGGAACTCTCGAATTCATAACAGTTGTGGTTGTAAAATTATACAGAGATTTATTATTTGCCCAATTCCTAAAAGGTACGTCACATTTGAGCTAACACTAAAGCCTGGCAAGCATGAGTTTCCTTTTGCACACTGAGCCTTTTCAACAAAATGCAGCATATCGCTTTTGCCTGAGTAAACCAAAATAATCTATGTAGCTTACATCTCCATGAGAAAGCAATTCAGCTATTATTCAGGAAAACCATAACACATTGATAGCTCTACTACGTGACATACCAAAATTATCTCATTAATCTGATAACCAATAAGCAAAGCATCCATATAAAAAACTGCCAACCAGTCCTAGATTCGACATGTATGGTCACTGCATTTTTAAAGGCACTTATGTCTGAATATGTGATAGTACCAGTTCGTACATCTACCAGCAAATTAAAAGGAGCGGGTTTCCATTAGAGATGGCATGGATGCTTGAGGTGTTCGTTTCATCTCTAAATCTAGCTACCATGGTTTTTTGAATGTTCGTCTGCTTATTTAGATTGTATGTCAACCTAGGTGCTTAATCTGCAATTCCTTCTCCTTGCTAATTACAGTTTAGTTATAATCTAGCTCGCTTTTACATGTTTTGAGCATTTGTTTCTTATTCCAGTTCTGCGTCAGGTTCCCTTCTTGATTTACTGTTCATGCCTTCAGTTCAGCTCAGCTGAAGGCAGAAGGATTCATCACAAAAATAGTGCCAGTAAGGAATGATGTAGGTAAGTGTGTTGCAGCAGTGTGTGCACCATCAATGTCTCATGGTAAGAATATGCATACCTTAAGGTTTGCTTTTATCTGTACTACAAATGGCCTTGGGTTTCCTTGTGTTGAAATCATAAGAAGGATCTTTACAACTAATTATATCGAAATGGCAGAGATGTAAACATTTTTTGGAATCTATAGCATACTTCGTCTAGCCACTGAAGTTATATTGGTGTATTTGACACCGACCATAGCTGTTGGAATGAATTTGCTTTGGTCTAGAAAACATACTTTATCTTGCATGTACGTCCAAGCGCTAAAACTGAACTCATTGTGCAATTTAAATATTCCCCGAATTGTATTTACTATTTTCTTGCTACTTTTTTATGTAAATTTTGCTGTTACTTTAACTTAAAGGAACGAGGATGGATTGCTCACCGAGAAACTACTCATTTCAGCATGTAGTTAGTTCACATTTAATTAATCAGTTTTCTTGTGCTGCTATTTTCAACAATAATGCTCTTTTCTAATGCAGCGAACTGGACATACTGTACTACAACGTGAAAACATCACACGGTTATTCATTCTGTGGTCATCTCGGGTTAGCAAGCAACTCAGAGCCCAAATTATTCACTACTATTATAATATTCTTTTGTATCATTGTGCAATTAAATATTCCCTGAATTGTATTTACTATTTTGTTGCTACTTTTCCTGATGTAAATTTTGTCGCTGCTTTAACTTAAAGGATTATTGCTCCCTACCCATGTAAAATTAATAAAATTAGAAAAAAATATGATTTTACAGTGATTTCCAGACGATAATTGTTCAAGAATACTTATTCCGCTAAATTTTAGGTGGTAAATTTTTCAGTATTTTCCAACTATACGCAAAAATTCATCTTCAGCAGATTAGTTTCCGTGAAGGGCGCTTCCTGTTTATTTCCAAGTGAACTTTTGGATCTTTTAGGTTTCCAATACTAGCTTCAGTGATCTTAGGTCTAACATGTTTTCTACATGCACTGTATTCTTATATGTTGTGTATGGTTTCAGATTTATCTCATCCTGTATGTATTTGCTGTATTTTCATTAAGTGGTCTAAAATGTTTTTTTTTGCTACACTTTAGTGCTTATAAATTTAATTATTAGATTGTTTTTGCTCTGTCATGGTACCTAAACTGCACATTCCAATGAAGCTAACAAAGATGCCAGCAATATAATTGAACTACTCAGCCAGCCAAGTTGATCTTCTTTACAATATTTTTTTATAGAAATAGCAGCTTTAGATTTCTACAGAAATAACATAGAAATGAATAGTGTAATGCACATGTACTGTTCAGAAGAGTGTTTCTAAACAAAACATGGAGCAGTCCATTTGGTCTACAGATTGTAGGTGTAAAGGTCTATTTTGAGTTGCTTATTCAGTTCCACAATAGCTATAGACAACTTATATTGGAAGAGCTTTCTCCCATGCAAGTGAGCTGTGAATAGAATTTAATTTTGATTATCACATTTTTTATTTACCTTCTCCAAGCTACATAAATTCTTATTTCTTATTTCAAAATGTGTAACAAATCAAACTTGAACTATTAATTCTCTCGAAAGGCTATACTAACCTTGCGGATAAAGATGATGCTTCCGAAAGGTTTAAATTACTTTTAGTTAATGTCATCTTTTAGAGCAGGACAACAAAGTGATATTGTCAAAAAACTGACAAGACATTAATGGCTGTCTGCCAAAAGCCACAACTCAATCTATTGACTAGAGGAAAATAGTACATATTTAGAGACTTCGACCTATTATCGAATATTAGTGAATCAGATGATCATAATGGATGTTGTATTATCCTACATGGTTGAGAACATGATATCCATGACACAAATTGAATGGCAAGTTTTTTACGCATGTGGACAAGAGTATCGGACTATGTTAATTTAGTAATACTATGCCACTGATAAATTACAAGTCCAACTTGCTTATATGCAGTTGGATCTGATTTGTAAGACAAACCTCATAACTAAGACAAGTCTAAACTCTGTTAAATAAACAAATCTTTTCATGTTTCAGTCCTTATGTTATAATTTGAATTTTATTGTCTGCCTTAGAGGCTCTCATTTTAATTTTGTAGACTTTCTTTTCTAATCTGTTTCCCAACCTAAATGTGTTTTCAATGTGCGGTAATTTTACAAATTCAGGCTGACAAGTATGCTGCATCAACTTAACCGTCAGGTTCCATAGCGTTGAACACACTTGCTAGACGTATTTGATGACAGTATAGCCATATTAATCAATTTAGGTGCTCATCTGCTTACTCTGAAGGAGCAAACGACTAATTAATCTCTTCTGAGATTGTCTTATGCAAGCTTATTTTCCAAACTGAACATTCATAGATTTACAAAACTGGAATTATGTTGCTACTTTAACTTAAAGGAACGGGGATGGATTGCTCACCGAGAAACTACTCATTTCAGCATGTAGTTAGTTCAAAATTAATTAATCAGTTTTCTTTTGCTGCTATTTACAACAATAATGCTCTTTTGTAATGCAGCGACCCGGACATACTCTACTACAACATGAAAATATCACATGGTTGATGGTTATGCATTCCGTGGTCATCTCGGGTTCGTAATACAAGCAACTCAGAGCCCAAATTATTCACTACTACTATTAATATTCTTTTGTATCACTATGTAATTTAAATATTCTCTGAATTATATTTACTATTTTGTTGCTGTTTTTTTATTGTAAATTTTGTTGCTACTTTAACTTAAAGGGATCCCTACCCGTGTAAAATTAACACTTCAAAAAAAGATGATTTTACAGTGATCTCCCGACGATAATTGTTCAAGAATACTTATTCCGCTAAATATAGAAAAATCACTAATTTTGAATCTACCCATCAGAAAAAAATACATAACATATCCAAATGGTCATAAAAATAAATGCTAGCTACTTACATATGCAAAAACAAACATGTTTTCCAAAAAAAAAAAATATTAATAGCATGTCCAAACAACCAATAAATAAATGCTAGATGTTTATGCTAAACAATAAAAATATTTCAATACTCCAATTTGGCAAAAATTTCAAGAAAACGCAAATGCACTCCTCTAAATATATGATGGTGAATATTATAGACATAAATTACATATTACTAAATTAGCGTGCTCACATTTCAACTTACCAACAATTTGGATCTACTCAAAACAGACACATGCAACACAAATAAACATTTCAATTTGCAACCAGAAAAAAATACTCTAAAAAATATCAAGATGATTAAATGTATTCCTCCCTAATTACATTGGGTCAAATGTACTTCAAGTAAAAAAAACAAATGCACTCCCCCCCCCCCCACTTATATGAAGTTAAATTTATTAAATATTCAAATCATACATTCCCTCCAATTACATACTTATATTGAACATTCCAATTTGATAATTATTTGTATACAATCTAAATTAATTTATTCCAGTTACGGAATTCAATTGAACAAATGTGTGTTTCCACCACTACAAACTTAGATTAAATATTAATGTAAGAATATAATTTTAACACTATAATTCATTATGTATTCAGATATACTCCACACATCAAATTTCAGCTAATTTCAATTTTTTTAAACTCAACAGGTGCGGCTTCAAACATGCGGAAGCAAAAGTTTTAGATTCGTTTTGGTTGGGGTGCGCCAGGCCCAGGCAACACGTGAGGGCCCTCCCCACAAAAAATAAATTTAATATCGTTGTGGCCACTTGAACCACATATCAGATATTAAACTGATAAGAACAGATACTACACTTGATCTTAGGCAAAAAGCCGAAAAAGGTATTCTTCTCCCTGGTGCCCAAGGTCTGCTTATATAGCCCGTCCTTGCCTCCCTCGTCGTCTCGCTGCGCGAGGTGGGACTAAACGAGACCGCAGCGCTGCACACCGCACAGAACTCAGGTCGGTCTGTTATTTTGCGAGGCTTTATCTGGGCCATGGTTGAACCAAGCCAGCCGTAGATGGGCTGCTGACTCCCATAAGGCCATAATCTGATGGCCCGACAACATAGAAGAGTCTTCTGCTTGTCTCAAAAAAAAAAAAAAAAAGAGTCTTCTGCTCAATAAAAAGTCGAGGGGAAGGAGAGATGGTGTGTCGTTGTTGCCATTGCCACGAGTCGGCCACGACCCTCTCGTGTCTCCTGAAAACTCCCTATTGCATATGTAACTTAATACATCCATGCTTCGAGAAACATTGTATACATCCGACTAGCATTTTGAGTACAAATTTATTTTCTCTACATGGTGTTCAGAGTCCAGTCGGTTATATTTGGATTATACATTTACACATCCAAACAGAAAGATTTTTTGAAGACAGGAGTAAAACCATGGCCTCTGCATCAATCAGTTCACATAACCACATTTTATTGCATCATTTAAAAATAACATGGCCTATGGAGCAGCGTGTGTTTTTGTGGCAGTCCGTACGAGCAATGTCGTTCTCTGGTAGCGGACAGCGAACACATCTATATAGCATGCACATGCCTTTTTATCTTGATGCCTAGTTGACACTCGTTACTTCAGGCTTCCTTGCTTAAAAACCCGCCATATTTGAACATAACCGCTAATCCGCCATGTTATCTGCCACTGCCGCGTCAGTCGGTGGAGCACCAGCACTGAACATAATTACTCCATCTGTTTTTTAATATAAGATGTTTTAGATGTTGTACATGTTGTCTACTACATACTAAAGTGAGTGAACATACACACTTAAACATGTCTACATACATCTGTGTACACATGCATGTGGACAAATGCTAAAACATTTTATATTAAAAAACGGAGGGAGTATGCTAGTACGTAGAGTGTTTATCAGTTAAGCTAGCTGATGGTTGACCATCCTATCTGGAGCAAGATGCATCTCATTCCCAACAATTGTAACATAAACCGTCGGTACTTCTCATTCCAGCTGTCACCCCTCCTTACGTGTTCTCTCCATAGCAAATAAAAGGGAGATACATGGCAAGGTTGCTTCATGTGTTGGTTTTACATATGTGGAGGAGTTGTGTAGTGACACGGGGCACCACAGTGTCTCACCAACAAGCCCGAACGGTTGTTTATCTCATAAATTCAATTTGAAGATACCATCCACTTCGTAGGAAGGGTACAAGTACAAATGAAATCTGGTTATTTATTCCCCGAGGTTAACACTATATGCTAAATTAGATCGGAATCATGTAAATAAGAAATGTCCGTTATTTCACAGATCTTTCTTACATAGACTAACTAATGGCCGACATCAATGTAGATGGGCCACGTACAAACTCTGTTTATAAATATAAAAATGTTTTAGGTGTTTCTAATGTTGTCTAGATTCATACTAAATGGGTGAACATACACACTAAAACATGTCTAGTATACATTTGTATACATGTGAATGTGAAAAAAGGCTAAAACATTTTATATTTAGAAATGGAGGGAGTACTTATGAACAGTACAAGCCATCTCTACATATTGTCACATGATTCTGATTCCCAAATAATCGAGTGCCACGCATATTCATCCCTTGTTTTCATACTTTTTTTAGATAATAGGCTTTCGGCTCGGGTTTATATTAATGAAGCCCTGCAGTAGCAAGGTTCAAACACACAAAGGTCTACTGGGTTACCAGCTTTTTTGCAAAGATGGGGTTACCAGCTTACAAGTATCATACATAACTTAAGGAGAGTTTTAACCCACAAACGGCAAGCATAGAGGTTTCAACATGAACCAAGGTAGCTAAAGCAGCAGCAACATCGGTGGTAGCAGCTCGTCTGGAGTATGTCATAGGTCTCCTCGCACTGACCCTAGGTCATCTCCCACTGCCGCGTCGGCCGCCAGTTCACCTCCGACCTTGTGACAAGTGGTCAATTTTCCTATCAGCTACCAGGACCACACCCTAGCACACAACAATATTGCAAAAGGTGGGTACTCCATGATTAGCAAGCTTTGAACAAAATTATTCTAGTACACAGCTTATTTATTGGTTGAGCTAGCTGCTGGTTGACAATCCTATCAGGCGCAAATTTCTAATGCATCTCATTCCTAACTGTCACCACTAAACCATCAATCCTACTCATTTCCATTGGTCACTTCCTCCTTACTTGTTCTCTCGGTTGCAAATGAAGGGGGCATACATGTCAAGGTTGTTTCAGGTGTTGGTTTCGTATATATATGGAGGATTCGTGTAGTGAAGCGGGATTTTAGTATCTCACCAACAAGCACGGATGAGGTTGTACTATCTCCCAAGCTACTACTTCGTACTAAGGGAACACAAGGACGTCCCGGCCGATGGTTCATCTTCGTCTGCAGATCCAGCTCGTCGGAGCTGGTGGATGTTGCGGTCCATCAACGTCTTTGGACAAGGAGCTCTTCCATTCCAGGGTTGAGGACTCCGGGCGGTTGCTGCCTTCGTCGTCTCCGGCGGTGGAGGTTGCGCGTGCTGGAGGATCTCGGTGGTGAAGACGGCGTGCTGCAGCAGCGGCGATCTTTGTATCCTTCTTTTTGTTTCTTTGCTTGTATCCGGCTTTGTAATCCTTACCTTTACATATGAATACAAGTATGAAAAATAAAAAAAGGGAACACAAGGACAAGTGCAATATTGTTATTTATTTAGTGAGGCCAACATTTGGAATGTGTCCGGTTTGTCGGATCCAATGTGGCGGGTGTGTCCGGGGCGACGCGGCGACGGGTCGAGAAGCTCATGTGGCCAGCGATTGGAGGACGACGCGATTGAGACAGGGGTGATCCAACACATCGTGGCCGTCAAACAGGCTAATCGAACGGATCACATTAGCACTATGCTCAGTCGTAACACACTCAGTCGGACCACGAACGCTAATCCCAATCCCGCTAATCAATCCCCCTCCCAGCTTTTTTCTCAACCGCAGGCCCAGGTCGCCCACGCCGCCACCTGCGCCCTTCACGCGTCCGTCCACGCCGCCGCAACCGCCCTGCACGCGTGGCTGTAGCCCTGGAAGCCGCCGCCCCCACAAACCTGCACGCCGCGGTCGGAGCCCTGAACGTCGCCCCCGCATCCCTGCCCGACGCGACCATGCCGCCGCCCTGCAATCCACCGTTGCAGCCATGCACGCCCGCCGCTGGAGCCCTGCACGTCGCCGCTGTCTCCGACTAGCTGTTCGTCCGACGCGCCGCCACTAAGACTCAAGCTGAGTTCGTAGCCTGCAGTTTCTCCGAGCACCGCCAATCCACATCATGAATTGAGATGCACCACACCTTTTCAGCATTGTCCTTCGTCATCCGCCTGCAGCGCCGCTGACATCCCTTTTCTTCTGCTTCAGGCCTTTCTTCTTCCTAAATCCTAATATGAATTACATGAACAGAGCAAGGTCAGTAAAATTTCAAATCAGTGTCATTTTTGGATTAGCCTGCTTAAGTACATGTTCTTGGATAGCAATGGAGGGGACCGTGTTCTTAGATTAATCGAGCGCCATGGTTGGAATTGGTGAGGTCAGACATGGTGTAGAATTTGATCGCATCGAAAGATTGCTTAACTGTAGAAGTTGATCGCAGCGAAGGAACTGCTTGTGGAAATCATGCAGTAACAAAGTGGTCAGTTAAATGATTAATTGGCCACGCAAATCGAAGCATTCAATGTTTTTTCTAGCCTTATTTGATACAATCAGATATGTTCCTTCAATCATTTGCTCTGACGTCTCCTATCTGTTCTTGGAATGACCTTCATCCACCGATGTTAAGTAAAGTTCCATTTCAACCATTCTGTATTTTTACCAGTACCTTTGTAGTGTAATGTGCATTGCAGTTCCCAGGGACGAAGCTATAATAGAAGTTCTATTGGGTCATCATTGTTGCAGTGGAGTGAGCTTATAGAAATGAAAAGTGATTTACTGGTTTTGCTAAGCACCGCTGTTGTCAGCGGCTATGTGTCAGCTTTGTCCTTGAAAATTCTTTTTACTTTCTGTAGACTCTGAATGGAAGTTCCTCGTAGAGTCCAAGATGACTTTCTATTTCCCATCCTCCATATAATTTAGAGGCATCAGGACCATTGTTGATGGCAGTACCGTCACTATTTGCAAAACCATGAACGTGACTCAAGAAGAAGTCATGTCAATCTGCAGTGCAAGTTGGCTTGAACTCATGACAATTCAATGAATTGTTCGCATTTGTTCTGTCGATATGCTTTCTACCATACTTGTACTGCTCTGGCACGCTGAAGTCAATGGCAAAACTCTCTTGGAGTGATATCGTAAGTGTCATCAAAGTAGTTTACACAGTGGTTCAGTTCGGAGTTGGGAACTCCGATCATGTCAAATTATTTTGGGGAAAAGAAAAATTTGAACAGCAGTGGAGCGGGGATGGCAGTGAATGATATCACTATAGGGAATAGAGGATAGCACCAACAGCTTTAGCTATGAGTTGTCAAGGTTACCGTAGTAATTATGAGTAATCTAATTTTATTTGGCATAAATGTATTTATTTCATGTAAAATGAGACTGAATACTTGATGTAGCTGAACTGAATATGGCTTCAAAACTAAGTGTGGCCATTTAAGATTAATTTGTATGCTTAATAAAATTTGGCACGTTCTACTGTTACTTGCCCATAGGCGACTACTTTTTTTTTTGCCAAATATTCTACGACTTAATAATGTTGCCATATAATCAGTAACGAAATTTATGTTTCTTGCCAATTATCTTTATTTTTCTTTTTTTTGTAAGTCATGCAATTAAGACATAAGAAGCTCAACCTTTCACTTTAGCAACCAAATTTCTGCAAAGAAATCTATTTCACTAATAAATTCAAAGTTTCCTTACAAAATGGACAAAATGAATTGAATATATTATGCTACATGTTTATTGAAATACATTAACACTTACAAGGCTGAATTGATTAGGTTTCATGTAATGATACCAACTTTTGATTGCAGCCAGCTCAAAATTTGAATGATTTTAAGTTTGAATTCATATTGAGGCTTTTTTTCTATAAACCAACCATTCTTCCGGTTGTAATGTTATCTCATTTCGGTAAAGAAAATATTTTAGATTCAATAGGTAATGGTCAGCTGGGAGATTTTCCAAATCTTACTCGACCAACCCTAGCCGATTAGCATTGGGTTCCTTTTTTATTGAATGTAAAATATATTTCATTTTTTTCTTAAATTTTCACTTCATTTAAATTTTAGTCAATAAATGTCTAGACATCTAGCTTATATTAGGCTACACGTGCATTGCACGTGCCCAATTACTATCCTCACAAAAAAGTGCTGCTCACTGCTCACTCAGAAAAAAAGTCTACTGAAGAGAGGATAAGGAAGCAAGAGGGAAACGAAAGCAACCCGAACCAAATCAAACTGCGCCCGGCCGAAGCACGCGCAGCAGCAGCAGCGGCAGCAATGGCGGGCCTCGCCGCGCTCTTCGCCTCCCCGGCCCTCCCCTTCCCCTCCACCTCCTCCTCCTCCACCTCATGCTCCTGCCGCTTCCACCCCGCCGTCGCCTGCGCGCCGCGCCACCAGCCCGCTCCCCGCCGCGTCACGCGCCGCTTCGACGAGGTCAGCTTCTTCGTTCGTCCGTTCATTCCTTTGTGTTTCCCGAGAAACGGGTCGCCGACGTGTTGGGGTTTCGCGGTTTGCAGGTTGAGGGGGCCTCGAAGAAGCGCCGGGGCGTCATTGGCGGCGGCGGCGGCTCGCTGGCGTCGTCCACGCGCAAGGATAAGGGGCTCGCCGCCGACTTCAAGGAGTCGCAGGTGAGAGGCGCAATGACAATGTTACGCCTTTCTGTTTTTTCTGCAAAATTGTGCGGTGCATGCTTAATTCTAGTAGTAAAAGAGTTCAGAGTAGAACTGAATTTGGACTAGAATGTGCATTCCAACTGGCCGCCGAAGAGTCCATTTTACTGGTTTGGAGCTAATGTCGGTACATACGTGATGGTTCTGTAAGCATTGTGGTGATTGGATTCCGCGGATGCTTTTGAGTTTGGACTGCAGTTGGGTATTCTCCATTGTCATTTCTATCTGTTTTTGTGGATACGTCTGTTAGATTACAATCATAATTGCTCCATTCTCCATTTTAGATACCTGCATTTACTTCTCTTTGCCATGTAAGTTCACCATTGCAGCAACTGGCCATGCTCACGCTTTAGTCAAGAATCTCTCAGTTCTGAGGCCGTGAGATCCCGTGACTTCTTAGTGTTCAGTCATCTATTTTTTGTGCGCATATGAGCTATGATGGCCGAACGCACTAATTATTTCCAATACAAATATCCACAAATGATATTTTTTGCTATGAATTCTTTTTGAGCCAGGGGTGGTACTTACATCATAATATTCTCATGTTTTTCATGCTAACCATGCTGCTGTGCTAGGTTGCTGATTTCGAGGACCTTGAAGAGGACAAATTCCTTAATGCTGTTGTTAAGGTGGGTCTCAATGATATTTGTCCTGCTCTGTTAATGATGCTTGTTCTTGTTACTGTACCTTACTATAGTTACCCTACCCCACAGTTTAGTTGAGAACTAGATTTCTGCCCTAGATACCGCTTCTGGTGTTTACAGATGTACATTGGTATATTATATACGTCAAGCATAGTTCTAACCTGCTCGATGTCAAAGGTGATGCTACCTTGATTACTCATGTCTGTTGGTCTTAAACTGTCTGATCTCTTGTTAGGTCTACTGCACTCATATCAGACCTGATTATGGGCTTCCTTGGCAGAAGCAAAGGCAACACTCAAGCACTGGAAGGCAAGTATTGACCTAATGCTGGTTCTGCTTAAATTCTTTATTGCACCTCTTTCTTTTGCCTTTTTGATATTCAGTACTGATTACTTCCATCATCCTTGTGTGTTTGTGAGCGGATGGGAAAGAGTTCAGGCTTAAGCATTCATATTAAATATTTTTAGGGATTTAATCATGTTAGATGGGGTGATGTGGTGTCCCCATTTTGCTGGTAGGCTTTACACGCTGATTGAGAACTTCACAGCTTTACTGTAAACACATGTGGTGGTTGTTTCATTGTGAAAAACACCCTACTTATTGAAGTCATGGACAAGGAAGCTCACTTGTATACATTAACCTTTATCTGGATATTTGGATGCAATCACTGATTTCCAATGTAGTATGATTGGTGGTCCACATGCCTTGAATTTAGAATATCTGCTTATCTTCCTACCCATTTCTTTTGCAGCGCCTTTATGATCGGTGATGGTAAATTATTGACAAACGCGCATTGTGTTGAACATGACACACAGGTACTTACTAATTAGACATTACTGTGAATTTCTTGTTTTAGTTTATGGTGGAGTTTCAGATCCACATTTTTCAGTACACCTCCTTTCAAAAAGTGTTGGTTTCTAACATTCTTAGGAAGATCAATCAATAATTCACTCCTCATTTTAGTTTACATGACTTTAAGTTGTTTGAAAACTAGGCTAAAAATCCGTATATCATATTTAGCTGGGAGTACTATCCACATGATCAATCATAGCATAGGATACAAACAAAGTCAAGACAAATTTCAACTCTGAGGCTTCCAATAACGAAGGAACTGCACCAACTTGAAAATTGTCGCACAATTTGTTTTTGACGGATAATAATTTAGTCATGTCATTTTACAATATTAAAGTATGTCTTCTTTTATATCCAGATTAAAGTAAAGCGAAGGGTGATGACAAAAAGTACGTCGCCAAGGTATTGTCCCTGCAACTGTACTGCTTTCTATAGATTTTATACAAAATTGTTGTCACATAATATGGATTACCTGAAAACTGAATGCTCTTAGGAGTGTCCATATATAATACACTCCCTCATCAATGGAGAGTCCTTATTTACAGGTTTTAGCTAGAGGAACAGAATGTGACCTTGCGTTGCTCTCTGTTGAGAATGAAGAGTTCTGGCGAGGTACAGAACCTCTTCAACTTGGTCGTTTGCCATGCCTTCAGGTAATTATCTACGTAATGTTCTGATGTAGGATGTATGGGACCGTATCAACATCCTCAAGTGATGCAGTTATTCTTCATACTATTTGTGCTATGTTTGAAAATAAAATAAAATGATACAGTGTTGATTTTAAATGATATGCCATTTTCCCTCTTTCTTTGCCATCTGAACATCATTCTTATGGTTTATCCCAGGATTCAGTAACTGTTGTTGGATATCCTCTTGGTGGAGACACAATATCTGTGACAAAAGGCGTTGTATCTCGCATTGAGGTGCTATCTCTTGGCTCATTTAGCTTTCATTACATTGTACTTTTTGAATGTACTCTTTCTCTAACCAGGAAAAAAGTGACGATGTTTCATGCATTGAATGATGGTCCTATTTCTAGACTATAAACGAAGTTCTCGTGTATCTGTACTGCTCTTCGCTAGCAATGTGGAAACAAATTAGACTGTTTTCTGTGATCAGTTCTGAACATGGTTTTGGAATACTGCCAAACCTGCTTTCATTGGTGTCAAAAAACTACCGCCATCTTCTTGTAATACTGGTTAGGTCTAGAAATACTTTTCCTAGTTTGGTATTCAAGTAGTTATCAGTTACTTTTTCTGCGCTCATTTATATACTCATTGTCCTCTCTCTTATTCTCTTCAACATTTATGAGGAAAGATTCATACAAACTATTTTTTTCTTGATACCAATGCATTAACACACTAGTTAGCACAACTATTTCCCTCTACTATACTCTTGGTCTCACGATGCTTGATCAAAAGATGCATTATGAAATGAACAATGCGGTACAAAATAAAGTTCATTTTTTTGTGGCAACTGTCAAGCTTCCTTACCAAACTTACAGCAAATTCATTATGATAAGGCATATTTTGGTACAGCTAATTTATACATGTTTCTAAGGCAATCATACTTGATATTCCTTTGCTTACATAGTTTAACTTATATTTTTGTACCTTTGGAATAGCCCAGGTCACGCCATATGCACATGGAACATCAGATCTTCTTGGTGTTCAAATTGATGCAGCAATAAACGCAGGTTTGCTTTAACCTTGAACTTGTGATTTATTTTAGGAAGGATGTTCCTCACTATTGGTTTTTGAAGACGATATTTAAAGAATCCACTTGCTTCTGCCTTAACTCAACCTATTTTCTTCCCTGACAAATCGTAACATGAGTTTTGTTTTGTTTGCTTTCTGGCAGGAAACAGTGGTGGACCAGCTTTTAATGAGCAAGGGGAATGCATTGGAGTGGCATTTCAGGTACTTTTACTGGTTAATTTGCTAGGTAGCTGATGTGGGGAAGTGGAACTGCGGATGTAACTAATGTAAATACTGCTACACTACTGTGTCGAACAGATCTGGTGTGGAACTAAATACCTATCCAAATTAGTAAAATAGACATAGTTTTGAGTTTAAAATTCAGATTATATGGTTCTGTTATACACTTATACTTAGATGGATTTACTTGATAATCTATTACAATCGCATATATTTCACATTTCTAGGCAAGAAACACTTCGTTTTTTCTGCTTACGTGAAAGATAATATTCTCTCAAACTATTTATTAGCACACATTAAGTGACTCAAAGCCATGTTTAAGCGATGACAAAGATAATTAAGTACCAGGGATGTATATGTGTTCAGTACAGTCATGCCAAATTTATCTTTAAAGCTGAGGGCATAATGTGGTAGGAATAAACAAGGTTGTAATATAGATATCATGTATCGTTACATCTTTGGCAACTGTAACATTACTGCGTTGTATTTCCAAGACTGAGTGCGAAATATGGAAGCGTGGCTTAATCTTGCATCTGAAAATAGTAGTAATTTCCAAATGAGTTGGATACCTAATCTAAAACCAGATCTCACATGAATCATCTAAGAGTTGATTTTACTGTTGTCTAATGGTAATATCAAATTGAATAGTAGAGGAATAATGCTTACATTGTGGTCTTTTTATTCTGTTTTATCATACTGTATTTTTTCTAGGTGTTCAGGTCAGATGAAGCTGAAAATATTGGATATGTTATTCCAACAACAGTTGTATCCCATTTCTTGAATGACTATCGAAAAAATGGAAAATACACAGGTAAACTATATTCATCTTTGGAAACCAAAGAAATACACTGGAAGTATGCCTACAGTACTTGCTTATATATTGACATAAAACTCATTGGTCCGTTTATTTGCTTTAAAGATTGTTTTGTATGGCCAACCAGCCAGCCAGTTCTAGTGGATATTATCTCTTCACTGTTTAGAATTAGAAGTATAAAAAGCCTTTTTTACCCCTTTAGGATTTCCTTGCCTGGGTGTCCTACTTCAAAAATTGGAAAACCCAGCACTGCGCGAAAGCTTGAAGGTACCTTCAAGTGAGGTATGCTATCTATATTTGTTGAACTTTAGCTTGTGAAGACTGAGATAGTCTCATGCACACACATGCACACATGTTTCTATACGGTCTAGCTGATAGTTCCTTGGTGAGATCTATATAATTGGCGGCAGCACTTTGCATTTTAGTGAACACACATGTGCATCACATGTGCATTTGTAGCAATAAGAGTGGTCAATAGATAAAATGGTAACTTTACTAGAATGATGGCCTATCTAGGGAAAATCTTGATTACCCAATAAGTTTCCAAAATAAATTATAATCAATAGACAAACTTTACTAGAATGGTGCCCGATATTCAGAATTTGATTCTATATAGCTCATGGTTTTTTCAGCTCGCAGTCCCATGGAGGTAAAAATGTGTATATAATAATCGTTCTATCTTTGAAATATTCATTTCTCACACAAAATCTGATGCGGTTCTGTCAGTTAGGATGTTTGGACCTGAACTTGCCTAAGATGAGTCTAAGATATGCATATTTTTTAAGGAATACTGAGTATAAAGTTAGGAAGAGTCGATGTGCGTTGCTGCTTTCACACTAGATGTGTTTTTTCCTTTTTGAGAGAGATGTACCTTTTTGTCATATCATGTTAGTTGCATAACATAGTTACAAATTTAGATACCAAATGGTTTGCATAGATACTCAGTGATTTGGTTAGGTCTCTGCCATTGTGCATTTAAATAAGAGAGATTGATTTTATCTGGCAACAAAAAATAATTTCTGTAACTGCTCTCATTTCTGTCCTTATCACTGAATACTTCTCTAAGTTTCTTTTTTCTCCAATAACATGCCATTTTATTTGGGTAAAGGGTATTCTTGTCCGCCGGGTTGAGCCTACTGCTCCAGCAAGCAATGTTCTGCGGAAGGTAAACTGATTGTCTTGGATGGAGTCCCCAGATTGACTACCATCTGATTTTGTTCCTGCAAATTATTCTCAATGAATTAATGATTGTCAAAACACTATTTGCTACACTTGGTTCAGCTTTTTCAGTTGATCAGATGTTTGTTTCTCCAGGGAGATGTGATAACAAGTTTTGATGGTGTCTCAGTAGGATGTGAAGGAACAGTACCATTTCGGTCCACGGAGCGGATAGCTTTCCGCTACCTCACAAGTCAAAAGTAAATGCTTTGTCTTATTCCCGACAAGTACTATCATTCACCTAATTCTCTTATATGTGATGCCTACAAAGCTCCCTCTGGATCTGTATACTGAAATTACAAACTTGTTCCATCTGAGCCATTGCAATTTTTCCAGTTGATCTTTGTTTGACATCTGAAGAAATACAGTGGTCCAATCTGAGAGCATGAACTGCACTAAACGGTTAATGATTTGTTAATCAGGTATGCAGGTGATGTTGCTCAATTAGGTATCATCCGGGAAGGCAAAATCATGAAAGTGCAAACTATTTTACATCCAAGAAAACATTTAGTAAGATACTATAACCCCTCATCCTTTCATAAACTAAAAATTGCAATGTAAATTTCCCGATATCATAATTATAAGAATTTCCATCCTTTTCAAACAAGGTGCCATTCAATGTCGAAGGGGGCCAACCTTCTTATCTTATAGTTGCCGGGCTTGTCTTCACGCCTTTAACAGAACCATTTATAGAGTAAGTAACCAATGCTTTCCTTTTCCAAGCCCTTCGTTGGTACTGGAAGCTTGTAATTCCTAATTCATATATTTTTTTTCATTTGCAGGGAAGAGTGCGAAGATACTCTAGGGGTAAGACCATCATTCCGTATGATCATCGTACCAGCAGCTTATCTTTTCGCAAGATCTGTAATATCTCACTGTCATTGACATGTCATCTTATCTTCAATTACAGTTAAAATTGTTGGCAAAGGCACGATACTCTCTATCAACCTTTGAAGGGGAGCAAATTGTAATTGTGTCGCAGGTTTGTCATATATTGTTGTTAGGTCAACTGATTATCCTTGTGCAGCGCAGCGTTATTACGTTCTTAATTTGTCACTGCTATCCAGGTACTGGCAAACGATGTCAACATTGGGTATGAGCACATGGGCAATCAACAAGTAAATCTCTTGGCTCTTCCACTTCTCGCTTATTTCTTATGCTTTTGAATTCAGCTAATGTGTTCTATGTGACCAATAATTTTATCAGGTCATTAAGCTAAACGGAGTTATGGTGAAGAACATCCACCACCTTGCTCATCTTGTGGACAGTAAGTACCCGCTGCCTCCTGTGGAACAAACTTCTAAAGTTAATTATTTACACTAGTCTTGTACATCTTACCATGGTTCAATATAATTGTGCAGCCTGTCAAGACAAGTTCTTGACATTCGAATTCGAAGACGACTTCCTCGTCGTTTTGGATCGGGAAGAAGCAACGGCGGCATCGTCAGATATTCAAAAGGAGCATGCCATCCCCTCAGTAAGGTCATCCGATTTATCCGAGCCCTACGTCGACACAAACCATGAGGTCCAGAACCAAGGCGAGGATTTCGGTGATAGTCCTGTCACAAACTTTGAACTCGGAGTCGATTGTCTGCTGTGGGCATGATGAAATGGCACTGGCGGTGCTCCAGCCTAGAAACCCAAGAACACCCCAGCGAAACCAAGAATCGGAGGTTTCAGTCGAAACGGCCGTAAAGCCGGTGAGTTTTTTCATCTGTATGGTGGCAAACAAGACCGCTCCGTTAGTTGGGCATATACTTCGTCGCGGCAAATGCCGGGCCATGTTGTTTTTGTACTTCAATGCTGGCAGGTTAGATTTAGGCAAGATTTAGATATGTTGTATGTTAAAATCATAGGATGTTTCGTTCATAAACATTTTTGGGGGTTGTAGAGTGTGTTTTAGCGCATCCCTTGGTTCTCCTTTGTAAAGCATGGTGACAAATTCTCGGAAGTGCAATAAATCGTCAGAAATTTTGTTGGTTTTGTTTTTTTTTTGTATGAAATGATGTTGCAGAGATTTTTCTTCAGCTGTTTGTACAAGAACCAGACGTACTCAACTATCGAAATCCAATGGTTTAACTGAAGTACACGTGTAAATGGAGAAACAAGTAATCCGTTTTTTTCTCCATGTTTTAACACCTGTTTTTTATGCCATGAGCTCAGGACCAAAGTTCAGTGAATATTTGCCCAAGTAGTTAAATTATATTTCACAATACAGAACTTCAATGGAAAATCATATCAGTTAAAAACCTCAAGTACGTAAATATATACTTCCCATGTGTATAAGTAGAAGTCATCTAATTTGAAACGGATGGAGTAACATTTACATCATTTTTACTAGCTTTCACATTAGCATTAAGATCAGTGCTAAATTAAATATGAAAAGGAACATTAACATTAGTGTTGCAACGTTTCATATATTGCATGTTTGCACTGAGAATTTGCTGCGGGCAAAATAATGGCTGTCGCCCCGCTCCTCAGCTACGCCTACCTCAGCGGCCTCCTATCCCGCTGCGGCCGCGCCGCCGACCACCGCCTCGGCGCCGCCCTACACGCCACCGTCGTCAATAACCACGACCACTTCCTCCTCTGCCCGCTCCGCCCCTCCCTCCGCCACGTCCTCGTCGCCTGGAACGCGCTCGTCTCCATGTACGCCAGGTGCAGCCGCCGCGAAGACGCCGCCAGGGTATTCGACGAAATGCGCGTCCGGGACTCCGTCTCCTGGAACTCCCTCATCGTCTCCTCTGACACCGCTGAGGACGCGCTCGCGCAGTTCAAGCGGATGCTGCAGTCGTCGTCCTCCTCCTCTGATGGTGGTGGCGGCACCGGCGCGGTCGTCTCATGCGACCACGCCACATTCACCACGGTCCTGTCAGCATGCGCGCGCACGGCATCGCTCGCCTGGTGTGCCATGGTGCACGGGCAGGCGGTCTCGCGCGGGCTTGACGGCGAGGTGTCCGTCGGGAACGCGCTGCTGACCGCCTACTTCGAGTGCGGGTCACCGGGCTCGGCGCGGAGGGCGTTCCAGGGCATGCCGGAGCGGAACGTCATCACGTGGACGGCTATGGTCTCTGGGATGGCACGAGCAGAGCTCTACGAGGATAGCATCGCGCTTTTTAAGCAGATGAGGCGCATGGTGGATGCCAACAGCGCGACATATTCGAGCTCCCTGATAGCTTGCGCGGGATCTCTGGCAGCCAAGGAAGGTCGGCAGATTCATGGCCTTATCGTGAAGGCTGGACTCGAGACCGACCTCCATGTTGAGAGCGGGCTCATGGACGTGTACTCTAAATGTGGATTGATGGAGGATGCACTGAGCGTGTTTCGCGCATGCCGGCAGCCTGACGAGGTTTTCTTGACTGTGATTCTCGTCGGATTTGCTCAAAATGGGCTGGAAGAGAAGGCGTTTGAGTTGTTCGCTGAGATGGCGGGTGAAGGCGTTTGCATCGATACAAACATGGTTTCTGCAGTTCTGGGGGCATTCGGTGTTTCCGCCCCATATGCTCTTGGGAAGCAAATCCATGCGCTGGTCATCAAGAAGTGCTTTTGCAGGAACATTTATGTCTGCAATGGTCTGATCAATATGTACTCAAAGTGTGGCGAGCTGCAAGAGTCTGTGCAAGTGTTTGATGAGACGCCCCGTAATAACTCGATTTCATGGAACTCCATGATTGCGGCCTTCGCGCGACACGGTCAAGGTTCTGAAGTCTTTCAACTGTTTGAATCCATGAAAGCTGACGGTGCCAGTCCCACGGATGTGACGTTCTTATCACTACTCCATGGCTGTAGCCATGTCGGGTCAGCGAAGAAGGGACTGCAGATCCTGAATTCCATGTCTTCACAGTACGGAGTCCTCCCAAGGGTGGAACATTACGCATGTGTGGTCGACATGCTTGGCCGAGCAGGTCTATTGGAGGACGCGAAGTCGTTCATCGAAGATGGACCTTTCAAGGACAGTGTTCTTCTTTGGCAAGCCTTAATGGGAGCTTGTAGCTTCCATGGGAACATGGAGATCGGAAAATACGCTTCGGAGAAGTTGCTCCTTCTGGACCCCGACTCCCCTGCTGCTTATGTCTTGTTATCAAACATCTACTCATCAGAGGGACGCTGGGATGATCGAGCCGAAGTCATGAAGAAGATGAGGGAGATGGGTTTGAGGAAGGATACCGGCAAGAGTTGGATCGAACTTGAGAAGGAAGTCCATTCTTTCGTCGTCGGGTCACCCACGTCTCTTCCTGATTCTGCTGCTGTTGATGATGTGCTGCTGCAGATGTCTGCAGTTACCGGCGATCATCAAGACGATGTGATGGAAGGCAATGCTCTTTGAGTGAGATGTCCCATGAGTGCATACATGATTCTGATGCATAATATATAGTGAAGGTCAGCAGGGACCTCGCAAGACCATGGCTGTTGTTCGAGTGGGCTGCTATGACGAGATGGGAATGTGCGTGGATGATGCGCAGCCAATGAAGTGTCAAGTGGATCTAGGGGAATGCCATGTCCCTGATGAACCGTGTGGTTTGGCTGGTGGCTCCCAGCGATCACGGCGGCGAGGATGGTAGACTTGTGGCGCCTCGAGGAGGGGGCTGCAGTGGCACTCCGCTCTACAAAAGCATCAAAGAAGATCACTAGTTAATCCATCGTTATATACTACTTGGACCACATGAAGGGCTCAAATATTTTAAAGATGGAAGACAAATCGGTATGTGATGCTGAATTTATTTGTATCCTTACTTTAAGGTAGAAAAGTGACGATTCTTAAAATTAAAGGGAAAATCGTATGTTTGCCTTGGAAGTTTTTGGCCTTCCACTGCGGTGCAGCCGCCTCAAAGAGGGCCTTTATAATACTCCCTCTAGTCCATAAAGACTTGTGTGTTTAGACACAGTCTAGGAGAAACTTATTGTCAAAGTTTTATTTTGGAGACTGTCAGTTCCATAATATTATATTTTTTCAAGACTGTTAGAAGTTTGTTGTTTACTGCTTGCAAAGTACATCCACAATAGCTGACCATCTGATCCTCATCCTGCTGCAGTTAGAAAATACATAGCTCATTAGGCCAGTAACAAGTGACTGTTAAAGACGACATTCTAGTTTAGATTTTAACAAAGGTTGACTTTTCTATGGGTGATAATGTGTGAGGTGTGATTAACATCATAGGACCCTATCATGGATTCTATGGGAACAAATACCCCCACCGGTCGACAAATTAACCAGAGACGTACAACACAGCACCTATCACCCCCATAAAAGAGAAACAGAGAAACCAAGGTCACTTTGGGGGAGCAGGACTGGGGCCACCCGACATCGGAGGTGAAGGTAACACGTCTTAAGAAACTTGTGACATCTGAAGCATTTGGCACATCCATGACCACCTCAGTTCGGCGCGGCCACCCCTGCAGAGACCCCTAGCACCACTCTCCTTGGCCAGCACCCAAGCACCCCGTCTCGCACGGAAGCCACACGACCCGGACAACCGCAGCCCCAGCCACAGAAAAGTGTTTACCAACATCAAATCCGGGGGCGCCACCCCGACATACCAGCAAAAGCAAGCCGCAAGGGCTGCATGTGTTTGTGCATTGTTTTAGAAATTGGAGCGTGCTTCGCGCACACATGTGTCAGCCTATATAAACCAAAATTCTAACAGATTGTTCATATCACATATCAGAGACAGTGCAACTCTCCTAAAAGAAGGAGTGCATGCACGGCACACCAAAATCAAAGAAAATATAAATATTCACGAGCTACAAGGCGTCCGTCAAACTAATTGTACCAACCCTGAGCTGCTAATGCTCGATGATTCTTCCACCATGGAAGCTTAGGACCTTCCGACAGCACAATGTCCGTCCTTTGGAGGTTCTTGAAAACCAGCAACAGATACTCGATGATCTCGGAAATGTCGTCCTTTGCTGCTTTGCATGGTGTTTGATCTCCACAAACTTGAGGTTCAAATGGTAGTCAGACAATTTCACCGAAATGGGCCTTTCTGCCATCCTCTTGTCACGCGTCGGAAGCTTTAATTTGGACAGCAGCAATATCAGGTATTGTAAAAATTAATTCCAATCACAGTAAACTAAAAAGAACACGATATATTGGAAAAGTACCAAGTCTCCTATATACCATGCAGTTCTGTAGAGTAAGTTTCTCCAAGTTGGGAGCGTAGATCATAAAGAAGTCCAGGAGCATGTCCACATCATCGGTGTCACTACACTCGTCCAGGATCAATGTTGTCTGGTTATGGAACCTAGGAAAACCTCTGCCATATCTATGTATCAACACCTGAAAAACAAAAATACATACTATGATAGATGTAAAATTTATCAGACCCCAGCGAAAAATCTTGCGACATTATTAATTTAAGGAAAGAATTCGAACCTTGTCCAGCGATGGGAAGCTGGACAACTCTAATTTCGTGACGTTGTGAAGGCTGCAAAGGAGATCAAATTCGTTGAGGATGCAGCTTCTGCCGAGACGAACCCTGGCCTCCATGAGCGAAGGCATCTCGAAGAGCCACAGGGGAGCGTAGGTTCGGAGGAGCACGAGGTGGAGAGAAGCCAGGCCAGGCGCCACGATGCGCGGGGTGTAGCACATGCGGAGCAGATGGCCGCTACTCTGGTTCATGTCCATGTTGGACGAGTCGACGACGAGGGTTCTGAGCGTGCTGGAGGCGATCACCTTCTCGAAGCCGATGAGGCAGTCCCTGAGCTCGAGGTGCTCCAGCCAAGGGCACCCGTCGGCGCCGAGGAGGTCCTGGAAGCCGGCGCACAGCGTTAGCCCGGTGAGCCGCAGCGTGGTGAGGCGGCGGAGGACGGTGCTGTGGCCCATGCGGCGCAGCTGGACGTGTGGGCCGGGCGACGGTTTGTAGATGACGAGCGCGGCAGGGCTGTAGCGCGCGAGGAAACGGCGGACCCAGCGGTTGCCGGCGGGTCTGCGTCTGCACTCGCCGTACTTGGGCGGCTGGACGACCTGCATCCGGAGCGTGTCGAGGTCGACAGCGCCGTGCTGCAGCATGAGGCTGTGCGTGAAGGTGCTGAACCAGGTCCACACTTTCTCGAGGTCATCGTCGAACTCCTGTGGGCCGACGTGGAGGGACGGCGCGTCCCGCCAGAGATGGCGCCACCGCCGCGACAGGACGCTCGTCTGCACGAGCCGCCTGACGCCCATAGAGGAGAGGGAGAGGATGATGTGGAGCAGGCAGTCCGGTAGGTCGCTGAGCCTGTCCGGCTCCGCCATAGAGGTGTCATCGGCTGCATGCTCCATGGCAGATTGCAATTCAAGTGCAGGCGAGTAGATTGATCCGCAAACCTCTTTGTTGTCTTCAAAGTTCCATGGGTTTTCCAAGTGGAAGTTGGAACTGATTTATGATTCTCCCCAAACAATTTTTTTAACGTCATCCAGAAGTACAAGGCCGTTCATAAGAGCCCATCTAGTAGTAATAACACCAGAGCCCACCAGCAAAAGGGAAGAACAAAACCGTCACAAAAGAGGACACAGCCGCCGATCAATTTACCACCACAAACCTAATCCTGGCGATCGGAGTTAGCAATGCCGCCAGGAGGAGGAGGAGATTGCTACACGGAACAGGACCACCAGCCGGCGACCTGTGGCCGCGATGAGGACGCTCTGTCTCATGCGCCAGTAGCATCCGAGGTTTGTCCATGCATCTTCCTTCTTCCAGTCATCCATCAAAGAAAACGAATCAGCGACCTAATTATGCGAACTCTCTCTTCCTTTTGTTGAATAAGAAGCAGAAGCAGGAACAACGGCGCGCGGCGTGCCTCCCCGACGACATCGTTATCGAGATACTGTCCCGGGTGAACTACAAGTCACTATGCCGCTTCAAGAGCGTCTCCAAGCCGTGGCTTGCCCTGTGCTCCGACCTCGACATCCACAGCAGGTCACCGCGGACCGTGTCTGGCTTCTTTGGCGAGTACAACGGCGAGGCCTATAGTTTCCATGATTTGACCGGGGGTGGCCACCCTCCTCTAGTCGATCCCACTCTCGCTTTCTTGGGCAGCTACGAACACATCAGCATACAACAATGCTGCGGCGGTGGCCTTCTCCTTTGCCAATGCTGGGAGACAGCGTTCTCAGAAAGATAAATACAGTTACGTCGTGTGCAATCCGGTGACTGAGAAGTGGACTGTGCTGCCTCCTATTGAATTTCCGGACAGAGTGGATGGTCACCGTTTAGTGGAGGAGCGCCTTGTTGATTTAAACCGAGCTGAGCGCTTTCTGGGTTTCGATGCACTCAACCCCTCCAGCTTTGTGGTAGTTGTGCCCATGACAAATAGTTTTGAACAAGTCAGAGAAGTGGTGGTGTACTCGTCGGAAACTGGACGATGGACTTCTATGCAGAGTCAGTGGCATTCTGAGACTATGTTGATGGATAATGGTAATGAAGCTAACTTCTTGAATGGCAGGATTCATTTCACTTCTAGTCGTTCTTCAATAGTAACAGTGGACACTACAAAAAATGCATGTAGAGACGCCTAATTTGGAAGTGAAGACGCTTTTATTCATCTCTACGGTGTTGTAAGGATGCTGTGACAAAGCGTCCTAGAAGCGTCTTCCAGTGCACCGTCTCAAATGCCGTAGAGACGCAATATGAGCGTCTCTGAAATAAAATGAGACGCGATCAATAGCGTTTCTATGCTAATAGAGACGCGTCCTAGAAAGGAGATGTGTTTCGCTATACAAAAATTATTTTATTTCACAAATCAACTAGCCTAAACAAGTACACATCATATGAGGAAACCCCAATTCCAACCATCACAAAACAATAGCCATTGCAAATGCATTGCAGAAATATTTATTATATTATTTGATGGGAAGCGTACTTTACAACTAAAATGTACATCTTTACAAAGATTTTGCATACACGACTGAATACTTCCAAGAACTTCCGTATTAATTTTACTAAAGATCAAATCTACGATCTTGAAATCTTCAGCTCTCTAGTTCACTGATTCTTCGGATTTTCTTTGCTCTCTATGATGCATCGCTTGAAAAATCTTCCCAAAACATCCTGCAGGGGACAACCACACAGGAAAAAATATATATCAGTAAACCATCAACACTTTGACAGCAACTTAATATGTATATGATCTCAGAATAAATACCGTGCGCAGAAACAAAAAAATTATCCCTAGATTTGCAGACCGATAGAAGACATACGTACCCACATGGCCACACGTACTAAATGAGTCCAGCCAGTCTGATCCATTTGCACGTAAATACATAATACCGAGCATCAGTCTATGTACATAACCTGTTGCCAGACCAAGAAAGGTGTATGAATCTTTAGGATAATTCAAAAAAAACTTACTGCTGGTCGATGCAATTACTGCCCTCCGCTATGAATACCACCTAGTGCTGGCTCGTTTATTATCGCCCTGAGCAAAAACTACAAAAAGTAATATCCATGAGAAGTACACAAATGCAAGCACGAACACTAATCTGCTACGTGGAAGGTAATTTAATTTCGGAGAGAGGCAGAAGAAGTACCAGCGGCAAGGAGCTGAGCATGGAATCCAGCGGCAAAGACAAAATTAATCGAGTCCAGCAGCCAGGAACTCACCAGATTCAACATGGATCGAGATCATCGATTCCAGCGGCCTGATGGCTCCTCAGAATCGTGTGTTGTCGCATGGAGTAACACCTTGGCGCAACCGGAGAGAGGGTTCGCTAGAGAGGGGCACCGCGATCGGATCAGATAACACAGTGGCGGCGGCTCTAGGTTTTACGCGGATGTGGGGAATATAACAACTTCAGTCGGGAGTTTTATTAAGTAATGAATAAAACCTAAAATTTAGGACGATCTACGTAGCGTCTCAACAAACGTCTCGACCCATGGCCTGACTAGGAACGTAGGGACGAAAATAAAAGCGTCCAAGGAATGGCGTCGCTACGTGACTCTTTTCTTGTAGTGACGTAGAAGGGAAGATTTGGAGGGAAATCGAGTTACCAAACGGCCATGGTTTAGGCACCATTGGACAGTCTCAGGGCTATTTGCTTTATTGGCGTGTGGATAATGATTACCAACTCACCATTTGGATTCTTCAGGATTATGGTAGTGCAAACTGGACCATCAGGCATACTGTTAACATTTTGGAACTGTTTGGAAAGAATTATCCTGAGGATGAGGATGAACATCGGCCCTACGATATTGCAATCCATCCAGACTATAATTTGATTTTCCTTACTGGCTGGGATATGACAATATCGTACGACATGGGTAATCAGAAACTGCATGTTATCTGCGCTTCTAAAGAATTTATGTTTGGTGTGCCTTATATTCCCTGTTTTGCGAAGTGGTCAGAGGGTCACTGAAAGTAGCTAATACCAGCTTAGCTTATAAATAATGGCTTAACTTAAGTCAAGGAGTATCACACTCATAATACATTCGTTGTACATGGGTCTAACCTTGTTTCGTGGCACTAGCTTGGATATGTACCAACGGCTATTTCTACTTCAATATCTGATGTTGTTTGGTTGCACGTCTATATGGCTTTGCACATACTGGTTACCTATAGAGAATTTGTAAGGAAGCATCCAAACTGAACCAACAAGAGTGTAAGTCAACGGAAAGTTTTTGTTGACTCTCATTTTTTTGACTTATTAGAGCATTCAAAGTTCAAATATATAAGATGAGACAGATACACATAGTGTGTTATTTGAGTAATATTTGCATGGGTAAATTTCAAGTTAAGACTTATTTGGTGAATATATTCAAGATCGTACAACTATATATGTTCTTTCTATATCTAGAAAGTGAAAAGATTGAGTTTGCCTCCAAGATTTTGAGACTAGCCGTCACGGTGATCGCATGCGCATTTTCGCTGTATTAGTTTATACAGCTTAAATAGTTCGCAAGAGAGCACGGGTCCTTCAGTGAACAGTTCTGGAACTGCTGGGGAACTCCGCTTGGTTGTTCTACAGTGTTGGGCCACTCCAAAGCCCAGAGCAATCGCTGTAACATCCATCGAGGGATCCCACTCCACTCCATAGCAGCGGCGGCGGCTCTCCTTCGCCAGCCGGCTCGCAGACCTCGTTTACTCGCTCTTGCCACCGAGGCTGCAGCGATTCGGCCAAACACTGGGTCGTCGGTGTCTGCTCGTGTGTTAGCTTGACTCGCATTCGCCACCGAGGCTGCATCGAGCTCACGGCTGCGGCAGCACGTTATGTGGCGATTCAGACGGACACTAGGTCGTGTTGGGATTTCGCCCACAAGATCGATCACATACGAAATCAGAAAAAAACACACGCTCGAAAAACTTTTGCTAAGGGCGCGTGTCGCACTCGTTCTTTTTCTCTTTATTTCTCTCAAAACTTGCCGGTACAAATCTGGTTACAGGTGTGCATATATATATGCACCAACGACCGACCCTGAACCACCTAAACTACTCGTACACAAAGTCACAAACTCCTTATACCTAGGTATAGATTTAGGTGCTTCAATAGAGTTGGTGGAACATAACTTAACTCTTGTGAGAGGGCAGGAACAGGCGAGGGTGAATATTTTTCTTAATAATAAAAGTGGTATAGTACAGGAAGAAGCAGAGAAAGAAATCATACATCCTGATGATGTTGATGCCTTTCTTCTGTAATTGCTGAATCTGCCACATCATGATTGTGAAGAAGTGGAGGATAGATTCATGGATCAGTATCCAAATGGGGTCTTGTCTAGAAGGGTTTTATCTGACACCAACAAGGTGCAGATTAAATCTCTGTAAGAATTAGTAGGGGAAAAGGGGGTGAATAAAAGACAGATTAAATTATTAGTGGTTTCATTTGGAATGGTAGAGGGACTGGGGACGTTATTAAGAGAACTTATATCTACAATAGCATCCAATCACATAAATTTGATTTTGTGGGGTTGCAGGAACAATGAGGTCTGACTACCCTGTTGATTTTCTATCAACAATTAGTTGTGGTTTAGATTTTCACTGGAAATGGAAATAGGCGCCTGCTAATTGCAGGTCTAGTCGAAGGTGTAATCTAGGTGTCGCCACCACATGCTGCGCTGCGGTTGTCTTGCCGTGCGCGTGCAGCAGCCACGCCGACAACAAGGCCAACGAAGTCGGTGGAGCTGGGCGAACATAGGGGAGGTCCATTGATTCATTGGCATGTTCGTACGAGGGGCAGTTTCAATGACGCACCAAACTAAACCGCGGAATCCTTACTGCTTTACTGCTTTTATTATTAGGTACATAGCTACGCGTCGTACCACAATACACGATACCTGCTTGTAAAGTTGAACTCGCGCATGCTAGCTTTATACTGGGCTGAGGAAAAACTATATTTCCATAAGCAAACTGGTTGAAAGAAACAATGCTGGTTTTGTGTTTATTATTGCACACTTATCCGCACATGCATGCAAGAACGTGGCTGCTGAAATTATTTGGACCCCGCATGGAATTCTCAGCTAGCTACAAGCTAGCCACACACCAACAAATGGATTCATCACCACACCACATACGTACAACAGCAAGCTACATCGATACATGGATGGCAGTTCACATACACTCCTCCACCCATCACAGATTGAGGACGACCTTCTCGAGCTGGCCGGTCTGGTCGGGTGACTCGCTGGCGCCGACATCGAGCGGGAAGAAGAACGGGTACACCTCGTAGCGCGCCATGCAGCTGCTGTAGATGACGCGGCACCCGCGCCGGTACCGGCAGTAGTTGGGGAGCTCCGCCACCGCCTGCGCCACGCACAGCCCGCAGTCCGCCGCCGTGATGTCGAGGGTGCACCACCCGAGCCCGTCGATGGTCGTCTTGGCAGCGCCCCCGCCGCCACCGAGCCGCACCGTGTCCCTCGCCAGCCCCTTGCTCGCGGCCTGGCCGGCCTCGGCTGCGACGCGGGACATGAGCTTGGTCTGCGCCCGGTCGAACGCGGCGAGGTCGACGCCGTGGCGTTCTGGGTGTTGAGGAGGATGAGCGTGTAGCTCGTGTCCGGGAGGCAAGGAAGTCAGCGTCGGAGTAGCGGAGGAGGCAGTAGTCGTAGAAGACCCGCGCGTCGGCGCTGCCGCGGCAGGAGGACGCCACCTCCTTCGCCGCGGCGGCGATGCAGAGCGCGCAGTCCTGCTTTGGGACGTCCCCACGGCACTGCGCGAGGCCGTAGATGGTGGACGGGGAGTGGCCGGCGGTGGCCGTGGCGTAGTAGGATGTGGAGGCGCGCGGGACGAGCACGGCTAGGACCGCGTCGATGCTGGCCTGCGTCTGCGCGCTGGTGCCCTTCTTGGGCAGTCCGTGGAGATCGGGTCCACGCCGGCGCACGGCCGCGCCGCTATGGCGAGCAGGAGCGGAAGCAGGAGGAGGAGGAGCGTCGGGGCCGGTGGAGACAACGCCATTGTGGGCTCTGATTTGTGCGTGATGTGTGGCTAACTTGCTAGTGATTTGGTTGCATGCATGGGCTGAAGGGTACGTGCTACTCCATGCTAGTGTCTCGGAGTAGTTTCTTATAGAGACTGTGCGCCGACTGATGGGTGCTTGGTCCATGGCTCCATGCTACTGGCTCGCTAGCTTGCCAACATATATGCGCAGCCAACATATAGAGTCTTTTGTGTTTTAATGGTTGGAGACTGGGTGTGTGGCAGCACTTGATCCTGTCAACTTCTAGATCCTGCAGACTAGTCGACAGTTATTGTTTGGGTGGTGCTGGTGGTCAACAAATTATGCTGCCACGTAGGCAAGCATGTACCCAAATATTTTGAAAAAGTCGAAACTAATAATTTGAAGGTTCATAAAAATATGAAAACAAAATATGGATTTAGACAATGTTGTATTCTATCAATGTGAAAAAACTAAAATCAACACAATTAATATTCTGGCCTACATGAAAATAACAAAATGTGACATATTGGAAGCAATTTTCTTGCATTGCTCAGTACTTTTTAATGTCCAACTCTGTCATTTTCCGAAGCCCAAATAAAAGTTATTCTTGTTGAAATTTTACACGTTGGTAGAATACAGCATCATCTATATCCGGGATTTTTTCCGATTTTTCGGAAACTTCTAATTATGATTCTTAAAATATTCAAAATAAATGGCCCAAGCAACCCGGGCTCTAATTGTCCATTCTCAGATGGCCGTTTTGTCAGGACTAGGTCGGTGTCTAAGTCGGTGGCGATGAAGAACTAACGCAACACACTACTAGTCAATGGTTTCTAGATGCATGTGGAGAAAACTGTTCAACGAATGGATCACGACACTAAAATTAGTCGTCGCCTTGCTCTGTTGGGCACTCAAGCAGTGGCAGATCTAGAAACGGAACAAACATCGGGCCAAAAGCTAAGCACAAATAAAATTACTAAAAAAACTCTTGTAAAAGCACATAAAATTTAATATGATTGCAAAGATGAACATATATATCATCAAATCCATTATTTAACTGTGCATAAACATACATACGAGATTAGTAAAGACTAGGAATAGTTCTATGATACACAAAAGATTGTGCATCAATGATCTAATTCATCCGAGCCTCCCATGACTCCATCAACACTCGGAGAAGAATCGACACCTTCAAGAACGCAAGGATAATTCATAAGGAAAGACACAAACGTAAAGTGAAACAGTCCATCATTGAATATTGATACAAAAATACAAAAACTTACCAAAACAACGAGATAAAGTTCATGGATGTGTCTCATATGTTTGAAAACGATACAAAATATCATCATTTATAGAGTGAAATACATCTCGCCTAATACAGCACACCAGGCTATAATTCATCATTCATCAGATCATCAGCCATTTTATTTCTTCCAACAAATATCGTGCAGACTAGTCCGCGAGTTATTGTTTGGGTACTACGTGGGAACGCATGTGCCCAATATCTCCTCTCTGTTGACTTGTCCGCGAGTGATCCATGCATCAACTGAGCCGGCTAGTGCTAGAAATAGCCGGTTTACAAGGGATGGGTCGGTGTGTCTACGTCGGTGGCGATTGCTATTCATTATGGGCTGATTGCTTACTAACTTGAACGTGCTAATCTATACTTCTATACTACTATTAAAAGAGCAAACAGGTTCGGGATACATTAAATCACAACCGTTCAATATTTGATCAACGGTTCAGATCGCTTCAATGTTTGACAACTCAACATACCTTTTCGTTTTCGTGTTAATTACGAGCATTGCCACCGCTAAAAAAAATATACTGTTTCTTTTCGTTTTCGTCGTTTGTTTCTATACTACTATTAAAAGAGCAAACAGGTTCGGGATACATTAAATCACAACCGTTCAATATTTGATCAACGGTTCAGATCGCTCCAATGTTTGACAACTCAACACACATTTTCGTTTTCATGTTAATTACGAGCATTGCCACCGCTAAAAAAATATACTATTTCTTTTCGTTTTCGTCGTTTGTTCGTCGCTCGGGAGTGCGGCCAACGGGCCAAGGACCTCGCTCCTGCCGTCGTCAAATCGGCGTTGGGTGGCGCCATGCCCACCATCCACACGCCGCCGCCGGCCATCCCTGGATAGCGCGCCCGGCGCCGCCCTCCCTCTCCAACGCACCGCCGCCGAGCGCTCCCACTCCGGCGCGGTACCTCCTAGCTGCGGCCCTCGCCAGCACCTCGACACCCAACCTGTTGGTGGCCCCTGTCCACTGCTATACCTCACGTGCAGGTGTAGCTAGCTGGATGGATGCTGCTGTTGGAAACGAGGGAAAAAGGAGCAGCTGGAGCTGCACTTCGCGGGAATCAACACGGGCTGAAGGGGGCATCTGAGATGCTGCAGCGTTGGAGAAGATCATGCGGCATCTGGTAGTCAACCACCCGCCGTCCTCCCGGTTTCATCACAGGTAACCGACTCTTATCCCCGTTCCCCTGATCCCCTCATTCTCTTTACGTCTCAGAAGGGTAGGCGTGCTTGGTATTGTTAGTGGGATTTGGTCAGACATGCTGCGATTTAGATCGAGTGATTTTCTAAGATTTTTCAGTCAGGGAATCACCTAGAACATATACACTTGGAAGATTGCCAATGTAGTAGTATTATAGTCATCTTGCATGTTTTGCTAAACAATGATGGTTAAGTGACACCCGAGGGATGATCAAGTGAGCAAGTACGAACGTCAAACTATGCCAAAGGAGTAAAGGAGCATCGTCTTTTATTATTTATATATGCTTGCACGTTTTGATTTCTTTGATTTTGCAACATCTGTTGTAACTATGCTAGAATTATATACATAAATATACAAAATATCGAAAACCATAATGGATTAGAAGTATTTTGGATTGCAATGCTGAACCACTCTATTTTAGGCCAACATCGTTAACACAATTTTCTTCTTTGTCCACCAGATGTCTTGTGGTCAACCTTCAATTTTTGCAACCTGGAGCAATTGTACTATGTATACGCCGATTAGCATTCTGCTCTCTATACTTCTATGTGCATTTGGTTGAGAATGCTTATGCTAATTCACCTCAACTGATATTTTCTATCAGTCACAACTTACAAGTAATATCCGCTTTATAATGTGGTAGTTCATAATTTTATTCCTATTTGAATTTGTTCCCCTATCACTAGAGACATCAAGTTGTTTTTCACAGAGCTAATGTACATCTTCATCCTATAAGGCTTGGATATATATGTTGGCTGCCATCGTTATTCTTCAGGACAAACATGTCGGTTCATCAATCTCTCCATATACTTCATTGATCTGGTAAGTTTTTATATCATTTTCGCAATGATGGTTTTGGGATGCAGTTACCTTTTTATTTGAAAGTTGTGGAAATATGTGTGCTAAATACCAATTGATCAGCAGGTTGGTAGGAACATTTGTCATCGGTCTTGAAAATTAGCAAAATATATTAAAAATAATATTTTTTATCGTTGCGTTGGCGAATATAATAGGGATGGTCATCATGATGATTCATGAGGAGTTTTGTTTGCATCAAATGAGAGCATAATTAACCGTGAAAAAATATTGTTAAGATTAAGATCGTGCGTTGCACGTGCCCAACGTGCTAATCTATACTACTATTAAAAGAGCAAACTTGTATTGATACATTGAATCTGAACCCTTCAATATTTGGCCAACGGTCCAGATCGATCCAATGTTTGACAACTCAACACAAATCCACTTTTGGCTGTTTTACCCTCCCACCAAATCACATAATACTGCTAATGCCATTGTACCGGTTCGTTTTATTTCAACTTTGTGGTAATTACAGGAGTTGCCATTGTTAATAGATCCAACTCGTGCGTGCAGGCCTATATCTGGCGTGATACGTTGCTCCAACAACGCGGCCGAAAAACTGGGAAACATCGATCCGAATAGGACTCCACGCGACCACCGGCGATAGAAAAAAAACCAGACACGCACAAGCCGGAGCAGCCAGCGATATCGTGACGCATACACCACACGTCACGCGTTGAAAAGAAAACAGCAGATCGAATCTTATACGTTAACTTCTGCCATGCATACCCCGCTTAAAAAACTGTCATGCATGTACGGGTTAGCAACGCAGAAAAACAAAGTCTTTTCTCTTTTGCCATTTTACATGCATCCACGAGATCGCGATGAACCATGAGTACTTACCATTAAGTTCGTAAATGAACAGAATTTCAAAAGACAAAAATGTAAAAAAAAAAACAATTTCGTCGTAAATATTTCTAATTTTTTTAAAGGAGCCAAATGTCTGTACTCCAAGTTTTTTCTATTTTAGCAATTTTAATTACTCCTATCCTCTTAAAACTCTGAAGTTTTTATTATAAATTTATGCCTGCTCATTCTTGTCCTCCCAGGACAAAATCAGCGTCACCCCAATTCCTTTGTCCTCCTCTTTTTGGCTCCGACATTAATTCAATTTCAAAGACTTTATATTATTTTTTGGAAGAACGGTGTTCAAATGCAATGTTGGTCCAACCAGATTAATGATAGCTGATGTATTACTTTTTTGAAATGCCTGTAAATGATCTAAAATATGGTTGAATACCAGTGTTAGTTATTGCAATAGCAAAGCAAGACGACAGCTAGAACGGGCAAACACCGAAATGAACATGAAAAAAAATACTACAAGACAAGAGATACTTATACATGGATAGGCAGAGAGCTAATTCAGATTTCTCCGATTTTCGTGGCATGTACATTTGTACTTCAGGAGGAGGACGTCGGTCCTATGGAGCTAACTTACGCACAGTCGCCGCAGCCGACCATTCTGTGAAAATGAGCCCCACTTCTCCAAGCGCTAGGATGTCAGCGAGCATGCTGAGCTCGAGCGCCTCTTCGGCGAGCGGAGATGAAAGTTGGTGAAGTTGGTAGGACGTGGGCGGAACAAAGCCATCGAGGCAGAAGCTTTGGCAAGGTGGTGGAGGAACTCGGGGAGGGGCAGTAGGGGGACCGCGGTCATAGAGGCCAACTGATGCAAGCTCGGCTCGTCAGGGCATGGAAGTATTTAGACGGTAGGAATGGAGGAGACAGCTGGGTACTGACACAAAGGGGATGGAGAAGAACATAGAGACATACAGTGACATGACAACTTTTTCTTTAGCTAAATGTGTTCCGCGTGCTTAGCTTGGCTATTCCAACTGGTATCGTTTACCTAGCCAAATTCATTTGATCAAAGGAAAAAAAACTGACCCAATTTTTATATCCAAATGAACATTGAATTCGTAGAGGATAAATCAAACCCTCAAATCACAATCCCCAAAATAGACACACTCAACTCTCCAATCCCGGTCTAATTTCAACCCTGATAGTATTTTCCTAACAGGATTGTCAAAATGACAAGTGAGCTTGGGATTGCTGAGAGAGAGGTTGGTTCATCGCGTAGAAGATTGTGAAGACGTGCGTTGCACGTACATTCCAACTAGTTCGAAGAAAGAAATCAAGACATAGAGGAAATGATGTTTGCCCATTCTCCATCACCATTTCGCCGCTAGAAAGCGTCTTGCGCCCAAGGCGCGGGCCGAAGCACAGGCAAGTGCCCGTTTGTAACTCACTAACTATTATTAGATTTGCATTCGCTTGACCGATAAGTTGCAAATGAGTTGAAATTAAGAGTATGCGATGACATCAACCGACTAAGATTTAGTTAAATCTCTGTCGTATGAGCGCTAGGCATGCCAAAAAAGAATTATCTGATGACACACGAAGTCGATGAAGAAGAAGAATACACAAACGTATGTTCCATTAGAACGACCATGGTGGGACAGAGCACCACCGGGCGGTGTACGCGTCTGTGCTTCTCACAAGTGCGTAACTACGTAACCTAGTCTGTCAAATATTATTCGATAAATTGTTTTGCATCTTTTTTGCAATATAAATTCTTTTCTGTCTAAAAACCTCATATAATTTCACTTTTTTTTACAGGTTTGGAGATCACTGTATGTGCCTACAAACTCCTGCCTCACAGCTTAGGGCGCGCTTGGATCCTGGGTATCCGGGCATTTTATCTAAAAAACGAACAGAAATAATCCATGGACGTAGATTAATCTACACCATCCAGCTTATTTCACAAGGGAAAAAAAAATGCAGTAAATTAATCGGGACCGTAGTCATGGGTATACATACATCTCACAAATACACGGACGCACGGAGTCACTATATTTTGCGACACAGAAAATCGACCGTAGTTAATGTTCACTAGTACTCCCTCCGTTCAAAAATAACTGTCTTAAATTTATCAAAAAATAGATGTATCTGGACATGAAACATGTATAGATACATCTAATTTTGTGCAAACTTTAGACATTTATTTTGGGACGAAGGGAGTAGAAAACATACCTTCGGATCGGAGCATTAGTCCTGGCCATTATTAGAACCGGGACTAATGTGAGCATTAGTCCCGGTTCCAACGGCTAGGACGCCGGCTAGCTCCAGTCCTGGTTTGAACGGGACCTTTCAGTCCCGGTTTACCAACCGGGACTAACGGTGGTGCGGCAGGCAGTCGCATAGTGGGGGCCAGCGCGAGGACCAGTAGTCCCGAATACCAACCGGGACTAAAGATTGACCTTTAGTCCCGGTTCAAGATACCAACCGGGATACCAACCGGCGGTGCTCTGAGCAGACAACGACGACGACGATCTAACAACGACGAGCGCGTGCGTATGATATGGGACGATGGTTTTCGTAGTCCGACGCACACTTATTTGGCGCGTTAGGGCGTGTTTGGTATGTCGCGAGCTAGTCAAACAGGCCCCGGCACTGCAAAAATCGGCCGTTTGGCTGCCTGGCCCAGCCGCGTGCCTGCATCTGCACGAACCTTAAAGCATGCTCAGCCAGGCTCAGCAGGAACGCTCGATT
Source organism: Poa pratensis (assembly GCA_947311845.1). Lineage (NCBI taxonomy): Eukaryota > Viridiplantae > Streptophyta > Magnoliopsida > Poales > Poaceae > Poa > Poa pratensis. The sequence continues at coordinate 69,414,322 of CAMZMU010000027.1, read as the reverse complement.
CGGCCGTTCTCCTTGGTCCAGGCTGAGTAGAGCTCCACGTTCCTCTCCCCTGCACGAGCGATCCCATGTGGGATGTGTTAGGTAGGTTCGCCTCACCTTCCTCATCTTCTTCCTCCTTTGCACTGCTTCTTGCCCACCACTCACCATGGCTAGACATTCCGCTGGCCGCTGGCCGGACCTCCCGCGTGCCACACGCCGTCGGCCAAGCCTTTTAGCCTGCCTCCCATCGCCGGCACCGAGCGCTTCTGCAGCACCGCCGGCCGAATATATTTCAGCTCATATTCTCTCTCCTCCTCTTAAACTACTCCACTAAGTATGCCTCTGATCTACACATCCGTAAATCGATTCGAAAAATGTTGAACATCAAATATGTGTGCGTCGACGAGGGGGTTTCATTCCCGTGCTCGATTTCGAGTTTCGTCGATCGTAGCTTCTGATTTTTGACGCTCACTTTTAAACGTTCTTGCACGAATTTTGTCAAATTCGTCGCACTCGGTCGACAGTTTGAGAAACCCTTTGACGTGTAGCTAGATCTCAATGTTCCGCACAACTTTCATGTTGTAAGTTTTCTATTTCGTCGCCGTCCGCCGTGTCACGTTCGTCGCCGCCGTTCGTCATGGAAGCGGTCACGGGAGGTAAGCATCACCATGTGGGGTAGGAGGTGAGAGTATCTCGCGTACACATGCAACGCAGGCAACCAAACACAAAAATGCAAAATAAATAGGCAAAAAAGAAAAGCGATATGCAGGTAACCAAACGGGATGCAGATGTTGGCTCAGGCCACGTTTCTTCTTAGCCAGGCCCAAGTGAGCCACGGAGACGGAAGGCCCAAAAATGATGCGACTAACCAAACACGCCCTTAATGTTTGGAGTTTGTTTTGATGTCTGGTCGTAATCCGTAGGCGGCAAGCCTGGCCTGGTAATTACTCTATCGTGTTCATCTGTGTTCCAAATCACCTTTTCTTTGAAAAGTCCAGATGTCAGACGTACCCTTGGAAACTTTCAGTCCATATATAAAGCCTCCATCGAATCACGCCAAACTCAATGGAAATTAAGAGTCCAGACGTAAGGGCCACGTATTGTACTTTTGGAAAACTTGAGTCTATATATATATGGGTGTATGAGCAGGGATGTATAACACAGCAAAATTTAGGGACCTGAAACAGATCATAGTTTACGTGCCTCCTTCTTCTTTCCTTCTCGATCGTGCTTGGGAGTTCGGATTCTGGGTCTCAGCTGAACCTACCCTAGCTATCTCCTCGGTCACCGACTCACTACTGGCCATGGGCGACGAAGAACCCACCACCACCAACTCTTTCGGTCCGATGGCAGAGATTGTAGGGGCTGCAATGGACGAGATCATGTTCCCGGCTAGAGAAATAGGCATGAAAGCCATATTCATAGGATGCAACGACGAGAGGGACGATGCGCTCGATGCATGCTATCGCTACGACGACATGGCGACCACACCTGCTAAGAAGGAGGCGTGCAACAAGGCGGCTGACGCGCTGGGCAGGTGCCTCCAAGTCAACGTCAACATGATCAAGGCCCTAGCGGCGAGGGCAGGCGCCATGGCCGGGAAGTGAAAGCCTTGTACTTTACGTCTAGATCTGTTTGATCCAGTAATCAGCGTTTTCTCTTATGTCTTATGCTCTCGAACTCTGTAGATGCCACAATGAATTCTCGTAAGATTACGGATCGGCAACGGGGGTGTACCGTGTACGTCCGATCACTAGTAGGAAAAGAGTTATAGCAACCAGCCTACCACTGGCGGACGCCAGCGTTACTACCGCTGGCGGGCTGGTTTCGGAGCCCGCCACTGGTTTTGCACGTACCGCTGGCGGACGCCCACTCTGCCCGCCAGCGATAGTAGCAGGAATTTGCGAGGAGGTGGGGCAAACTATCGCTGGCGGACCGAATCCGTGCCCGCCAGCGGTACTAAACGTACCACTGGCGAACGCTATATAGAGCCCGCCAGCAGTAGTTGGCTCGGCTGGGTCCAAAAACTAGCAAATTACCGTTGGCGGGCACGCTAAATGGTCCGTCAGTGGAAAGTGTAATACCGTTGGCAGACACGCTACGCCGTCCGCCAGCGGAAACTTAGCATGTAAATTCACACGACTAGAAAATCGTATTTACAAAAATAATCTATAAATTCCCTTCGGAACCATTGCTTCCTATACCAAGGCACACCTATTTGTAGAATATGAGAACTTTATCACAAACTATGCGTTGGGAATTGACATAACTTGATCATTTGGTTTGAAACAATTTCCTGGATGTTTATACATGATAGTGCTTTTTGTGAAGAATGTTTCTGAAACTTTTGTCAAAAATCAAGTTTATCATTTTACATAGCAACTAATTACACATAAAAGGACTTCATGCAAGAGGATATATCTTTTTCTATTTCTATGTGAGACATATCCGTATTTCTATTTCTATGTGAGACATATTCAATATTTATGTTTGTATGAGACATATTATCTATGTATGAGACATATTATTATCTATGTACGAGACATATCAGAGGAAAATAAATTGTACGAGACATATTATTAAACAAACATTGCAACTTACACAGACAACAAGAAAAGTGGTAGTAGCGACAACACAATATAAATTGAAAAAGAAAAGTCATCTACCATCGTCACAGCCTCCCGCATCACTCTTCCTCTTCGACGATGCTTCACCCTTGTCCTTCGACGACGCCGCACCCTTGCCCTTCGACGCCGCCGCCGCTGCTGCAGCTTTCTTGCTCGCTTCAGTCGGCATGAAGATATCATCTTCATCCTCGCTCCCCTCGACCCATAAAATCGGTTTACGAAGAGCATCCAACATATCTGCTTCACTCCTATATGTTACCTTATTCTTCTGCCACCTAGCATGCAGCCTCAGCAGTTCTTTTTCTATTTCCTTCCAATTCCTCCATGTCCACCCATGCCTAACTATATTCGCTGATAGCTCACGGAGATGAGGTGGATGACTAACAATATCCTCGAATGGGATCTCCTTATTGTCTACCTTGAACTCGGCCATAAACCTCAAAAGTAGTGCCGACATTCCTCCCGGGAAACTACCATCTGAAGGAAATCTCGACATGTTCGAGTGAGTGGACTAGAATGCTTACCAACCTCAGTGCGCATGGGATTTTATAGGCCGAGATGAGAAGAATTGGCGGGAGAAACAGGTGGGAGATAGGCCAGCGGTAAAAAAGGGCGGGAGGAAAAGGGCGGGAACAAAATGGCGGGAACAATTGACTGGGAAACAAAATTTACTCAGAAAAAGAACCCATGCACTAGTCGTCTTCGTCAAAGACGACTTGGGCTTATCGTCTTTGTTAAAGCCAATTAAGTCTTGTCGTCCTTGTTAATGCCGACAGCTGCATTTTTGCCACTAAAAAAAGAAAACTTGTATTTATAAAAATAATTTGTAAAATTATTTTGAAAAACACACATGTGTTTGAAATGTTTTTGAAATGCAATTTTTTTTTTGAAAAGATAAAGAAAAAAAAGAAAAACAGAAAAAATAAATAAATAAGGACCTTACCACCGGCGGACGGAGAAGGCCGTTTGCCAGCGGTATGATCGGGCCACTTACATGTGGGCCCCGTCCGCCTCTTCTCTCCAAATAATCCCCTCACGCGCTGCTCGTCTCCAAAACTTCCCGCCCCCGTCGCCGCGGGCCCTCTCCAAAACTCCCGCTCCCGTCGCCGCCGCCGCCCACCCCCTCCCCCTCCCGCCCTACCGCTGCTCGCCGCGCCCCTCTGCTCGCCGCGCGTACACCCACCCGCCCCCTCTGCTTGCCGTCGCCACCCTCCACGCCGGCGCGCCCGTCTGCAGCCGCCCGTCCGCGCCCGAGCAGCGCCACACCACCGTCGACGTCCCCCTTCCTTCCCTTCTCGAGGTGCGGCCCGTCTCCCTCCTCTCCCTCCCCTCCAATGGGCTGCATCGAAGGTGTTTGTTGAAATGCCAACAACAAATTGAGATGAACTTTGTAGTTGTTGTTAGATGCATGCGCTCGCCCGCTAGTTGTTGTTAATTGCTAGTTGATGTTAGTGCTGCTAGGAACTTTGTAGTACATGAAAAAAAAATTGAGATGGAAATTTTCAGAAATTTCGCTAAGTGTTAAGTATGGTCACTATTTAAACATACCCGAAGTTGGATCAAGATTAGATAATTTTGTAAGCCTCCGAAGTTGGTATTTTTTTAACTATCTTGAAGATGATATATGTGTATCGATGTGAATTTATTGTGCTTGTGGTGGTGGCTGCGATTGCGGCCTTGTGACTATGTATGAAACGTTTGCAGGTACCCTAGAGACCCTTGAGATTGCCGGAATGTTGATTAATTTCCATTCCGGCAAATTCGGGTACTCCATATGCCATAATTTTAGCAAAGGTCATGCCGAATTTTTTCGTGCAATTTGGCATGACTTGCTAAAATTATGACATATGGAGTAACTACGATTCATGGGTATATGCAAACTTTTCATCACCACCCAAGTGAATTTTTTCTTATAGTGTTGTTTTACTAACTACGATTTTTTGTGTGTGCGAAGATGGCTAACAATATGGAGGCCGGGACTTCTCGAGGTGGAGTCAACAAGGAGCCGGAGGATAATTATTTGATGATGGTTCGGAAGTCAATCGATGCCGAGCTGGATGCCGACGATGACGAGACCACATCTGGTGACGGCGGAGGTGGCCACGAGACCACATCTGCTGGCGGCGGAGGTGGCCACGAGACCACATCTGCTGGCGGCGGAGGTGGCCACGAGACCACTTCTGCTGGCGGCGGAGGTGGCCACGAGACCACATCTGCTGGCGAAGAAGGTGGCAACGAGACCACATCTGCTGGCGGATCCCAGCGTGAACGTAAGCCAAGGCGCCCAAACAGGCTCCCTAGCGGTCGACTGACATTTACGGAGGTGAACTCAGATGGGATTCCTACGCAGCCAAAAAAATATGCAAAAGGGTACGGCTTAGCCTTGGGATGCATTGTGCGGGACTTCGGCAACATCAACCAGGAGAACATAAGGATAAAGAGAACTCACATGTGGCCACACTCCTTATTTCCAAGTTGCACGCATCGTACACTTTCCCGAAAGAGTACGACGACAATGATATCAAGAAGAATATCGTAAACACATACGCCCTCGGCAAGTTCAGCAAAGCCTTTTCAACTTGGAGATCAGAAGTGAGAAAGGCCATTCTTAATGGTGATGATTACGATAAGATCAACGCCAAGTGGCCCTCCATTTCTGAAGAAGAGTACAACATTTTCAAGGATAAACAAGGCCTAGCTTCAACAAAGGCGCTATCCCTGTGGGGGAAAAAGATGCATGGGAAGAATTTAGGTCCCCACAATCTCGGATGTCGTGGATACGAGGGGCGGAAGATGTTTGGGCAAAGCAGGACAGAGAAAGGAAAGGGGAAGACCCCTATGCCAAGATCAAAGACCCGTTGGCGAAACGATATATCAGATCCCATTACAGGGAAGATCCCAAGAATAAAGGGGAACTTCTCTTGAACGCGACAGTCAAGGAACTTGAGAAGGAAATTCTGGAAGAAGAACAACTTGCTCAATCTCAAAGCGACTCATCGTCTGTGACGAAGGCCCCGTGGGACACCTCTTTTCACAGGGTGATGAACAAGAGAAAGAATTTGGAGGTGACACTTCCGCCGCATCGTGGCCGGGTGATCGGGGCCGGAGTCGGTCGCAAACGGTCACATTACTACCCCGAGTCCAAGGAGGAGCGTCATGATAGGAAGGCGGTTTCCATGCAGGCCACCATCGACAGGCAGTGACAAAGGCCATCGCTGCCTCCTTCCGACCATGTATGAGTCGTTTGGGAGTTGGCTTGAGGGGGGGAAAAAGGACCTAGGCCCGTTCCCAGCTTACCAACAGCATAATAGCTAGCAACAACTCCATCAATGTTCCACCCGCCAACCCTAATCCTGACAGATACGAACAAACGCCACGCCAACCCTAATCCTGACAGATCCGTACATGCACCGCGGATCGTAGCAGCCCTTCCATCTCTTGCACGCCGGGGGCCGTCCCCGGTCCGTCGCCATTAGACGAGCTCAACGCCCTCACGGTAATTTAATTAACCATGTTATATATTACTTCATTCTTGCATGGCACCCTATCTAACGCCTTACTTGTGAACGGTGAACAGGCCGACCATACAAGATGCACTTTGCTCCTAATTGTGGACGGTGAGCTGAAGGAAGTGGCACAAGCAACCGTCGAGACACCACTTAACCGCATCCATCACAACCAGCCTATTTCTGATGAATTTTATAAGGTTTCATTGGCTCGGGTGTTCCAGGGTTGTGGTTTTTTGGATCCTCCAACTCAACCCCTCGAAGCCGAAAGCGAGTTAAGCCTAGAGCAATGCTTGATTTGGCCCCTGCTATGGCCAAAATCACTAATTCGTTTGGACCCTTCCGGGTCGACGCCAAGCCAAGAAAAGGCCACTCCACCAGCTGAGCCCGCGATAGAGGACAATGTTAATGAAGACCCCATTGACTACCTCAATTTTTTGGACAACGTCAGTCCTCTTGATCAACCTGACCGTGATCTGATGGTGAATAGTCCTGTGCCTACTCTCCCTGAGAAACATAATTGCACAAAGCGTCTATTCAGTTCTCAACCAACGCCTGAAGCTCAGCCATCTGACGGTCTCAGCCAGGGCACACTCAATGATGTGCTCAAACAGACGATAGCTAAGCAGCCTAGGAAGGCGGTGTCGAAAAAAAGGAAGCAACATGCCTTGATGAGTCCATGAGCCAGCCAGTGCCGGGATCTAAGTTGAAATCGCGCCGAGTTCAAGACAGGATAACCATCCCCGATTGGCATGCTACTCATGTGATGGCTAAACCGATCCTGCCGCCGAAGTGGTCCTGTTGTTTGTCTGGGGACATGAAGATGCTACATGAAAGTGTTCTTTATTCTGAGAACAAACTTCTCAGAGAATCACGTAACGTATACCCGCTTTACATAGCAAAGGTACCAAAGCTTATGGGTTTTTTCCATGAAACTCCCGGAGACATGCTCTTTGTGAGATTTGATGACATATTTGACATGTACCACATGAAAGCACTCAGCCGATCCATGGTCCGCCTGTTTGTGCTAAGTATGGCGCGCCAGCTCATTAATGATAAAAACTCGGACATCATGATAATCGACCCCTACTACATGTCCGACTGCTTCGTGAACACCACTACGGGTAGGACACGCGTGACAAAGTTCATCGAAGATATCTTCGTGGCGAATAGTACCAAGAACATCTTTCTCATGCCTTACTTTCCCAAGTAAGTCATTACCTTGCCGCCATAACATCTATTCGTACATTTTCATCGTTAACTTTGCATAAGTGAGAATGATGGTCTCTTTTCATTGTTTTGTGCAGTAACCAAGACGGCACACTCATCGTTCTGTACCCTAAAGAGTCGTTTGCCATCTATCTCGATGCGGGTAGTGATGAGAAGAAAGACTACAGGCACATCAGTAGTGTTCTCGATGATGCATCAAGAAGGCGCATGGCAGTCCGACGGACGCCTGGTATGTCATCTATCTAATGCAGCAGTTCATATGGAGTCACCGAAGACAAGAATTTCCAGTTGCTATGGATAAATGGTGCAAGGAGCTGGCGAAAACCACTGATGCTGATATCACGCAAGAGTTTGCTCTAATCCAGAAGTCGTTTGCTGCAATAATCGTCAGGGATGTTTGTCGTGACACGCCACCTGGGTTGTTCTACTACCAAGGTGCAACACCATCTAACATTGATCTACAAAATCGCATAGCACAACAGTGTGACTACATGCCATTCAACTCTTTGAATGGTTATGAACCGTTCGCGCCGAAGCCAATGTCAAAGCCGACCAAGATGATCAAGAAGTGAAAGGTGTGTTACCGATTTAGTACTCTTGTTAAATTAAATTGCCTAGCTCTAGTTTACACCATCTCTCTTAAATTGACTAGCTCTAGTCTTCCAATAATACTTCATTTTTTACAATGCCGATGATTAAAATGATGTGGCGCACTATATGAATTTGTGTGTCCAATCTATTATATGAGGCATTCTTTCGAGTTGGCTTAGTTTATTTGTCTACTTTGTTTATTTCTGCACGGCATGTGAACAATTTAGTTGCCTAGCTAACATTTCCATTTGCCTTTTGTGTATACAGATAAAAAGTGGAAGAGTATCTAAGGAGGAGGCGGAAGATAAAGATTTGAAGCCACTGAATGAGAGCAACAACAACCGGATGATCGAAACCAACTTCATCGCGCCCTCTCTTAAACATTGTGGTTCTCTATATCTTTTATGTGATGTATTTGTGTATGACAACTTATTTTGGTACTACTATGGTTTGTAATGCATGTGATAATGAACTAATGTATTTGTGTATCACAATTTGGTCATTTGTATGTGGAATTATTGTTATTTTGGTCGCCTGTACCTGAATATACTGTATTTATATTCGATATACTGCTGGAATATGATTTTTTTGAAAAAAAATAATACCACGAAATAATAGCGCTGGCGGACATAGAGCCGTACCGCTGGCGGACAGCGCTCCCAGAACCCAAACCAGCGACTAGTACCGCTGGCGGCCGTGGTGGCTTACCGATGGCGGACGCTTGCCAGCCAGCAATGTGGCAGATGACGCTGGCGGGCAGAAATTGTGCCCGCCAGCGGTAACCAGCCTTACCGCTGGCGGACGGCCATCCGCCAGCGGTAATTGTTACCACTGGCGTAATGATCGCTGGCGGGCGTCCGCCCGCCAGCGGTAGGCCATTTCCGTCCACCAGCGGTAGGCCTTTTCCTACTAGTGGATCCATTTATGTCAGTAGGTTGAAGAAGCATATACTAATTTATGGGTAGCTAGGATCATGGGAAGGGTAAGTTGGATCGTATGACGAAGAAGGGTAGAATTCCCGCGCGTACGTGTCCTTTCATAAACTCGTGCGTACGTGTTTTGCTAGGATTGTTCGGAGATCAATCTAAACGGAAACTAAGAGGCCAGACAGGACACTAGCTAATTAATTTGGAAATACGGCGCCTCTGTATACGGTTTGTAATATATGGCACCAAGCCTGATCACAGGTTTCAGATCACAGTTTATATATCCTGGGCTCTTGATAACCCAAGCCATCACATCGATCGGACGCAGAGCATGGTCGAGAAAGCATCCGCCAGACCGTTTGGTCCCGTGGTCGAGATCATAGGGGCCGACATGCTCAAATCCATGTCCTCGGTCGAGATTTTCTTTGCGTGCGAGCAGAAATCGGACTATGCTTTCCACGACGTGGCGACGAATTGAAGCCTTGGAATCAGGCAGCGTGCGACAGGGCGGCCGAGGTGCTCCGTCGGTGCCTCCAGGCCAACGTCGACGCGATCAAGGCGCTCGCGGAAGTGCGAGAGGAAACGCGCTGGGGGGCAAACTATGACTATAGTAGCTCGGCCCGGAGTTGAATACCGCGCGTACCCTACGTCCTCATGTTGAAGATGAATCTGCACAATTGGTACATCAAGAACATGCATTTGTATATATCTCGGGATGTCTAATACTCCCTCTATTTTTTAATATAAGATGTTTTAGAATTTATTCACATGCACATGCATACAAATGTGTAGACACATTTTATTATGCATGTAGACAACATGTACAACACCAAAAACATCTTATATTAAAAAAAGGAGGGAGTATATTAGAGCTTAATGAATTTGCACTGGTTAGTTTGTTTCTTCGGTTTCACAAAAAAAACTAACGACAGTATATATTTCTCATATGTACGGTCTCCATTGATAGTCGCACAAACTAACGGGCAGCCGATGATCCATCAGCGGGGTTTATCTAAATTCTGAAAAAAGTAACCAATAACGGTGTTGAATACTCGCTCAGTTATTATTTACTCTGCATTCTGTGTTTAGTCAAAATCAATATTTGCCAAATTTGCCAAATATTTAAAAAATAATCAAAATCTACAATATAAAATCTATAGTACTAGAATCATCATAAAGTATATTTTCATTGTACATGCATTCGGTATTATGGATGTTGATATATTTAGCTATACTAGGAAACGTGCCCGTGCGTTGCAACGGGATATAAAAAAATCTTTCAGATTATTTTTTTGGCACCTCCCGTGCATTGGGATCGAAGAATAAACGCAAATGGTGTTCAAATGTTATGTTTTAGAATGAGCTCCAGATCATGTTGTTCACATCTGGTTTCAGACTCGCAATCCATAATTGATGTGATGTTGGCATGAATCTGAGTACTTAGAAGTATGGTCCATGTTGCATATCAAACTTTTTTACACAAATAGTGATGTTGCATAAGGAAATGCAATTGCAGTAGTAAAAAACAAAATAACTTTCTTTGATATATAATATTTGTTATTTCTGCATATTAGGCTTCATAACGATGTACAATATGAACCACAACAAATTTTGATAGGTTCTGCACGAGCTTATTCTCATGAGAGCAAATGATCAGATAATGGTAAAAACTTAGCCAACATCAACTTGGTGACCTGCATTAGGGGAAGCAAAAATAATTTTTGAAACCATCTTACAGTCCAAATCAATAAACTTATTTCCTGAAATAAAAGCAGCCCAGTTCAATAAACTTATTTGAAGTGTAATCATATAGCGGAACAGAAGATGGTAAAAAATCACACTGCTACACCAAACTAAACAACATCACAAACTAAGAATGCTAGCAGATATTCCAAGCATTACCTTATTTACAGTCCAACATGGTTCTGCATTGTAAACTTGCATCGATATGGGATGGTGCATGGAGCATTGGGTAGTAAACCTCGGTACTGAGCTACAGGTGCTCTTGGAGCTGCAGGTTGTCGTCCTCATCTCGGAGCGGCAGGCCAACGTGGATCAGTAGGAGGGCCAGCGGTGAAGAGAGTGCGAGTGCAGGGGTGCTGGCGAGCACACTGGGAACTGCGAGCGGCTCGACACCTCCATCTCCATGCCGCTACCGTGGAGAACCTCCTAAGATGAGTCGGCGACCTGCCACGGCCCTGCCCCGTCCGAGCCTCAAATGGCTTCCAATCGAGCCGATCTCCTTCGCCTACCCACGACGGGGTCCTCGTCGTGCTCTTCCTGCACGGTGTTGCCGGAAGCGAAGAAGAAGCCCGCTGCTCGTGCTCGCAAGCCGAAGTGCACCTCCTTCGCGTGCTTGGAGTGTAGCAAGACGTTCCCGACCCAGCAGGCCATGGCCGGCCACTGCAGCTCCCACACCCGTGCCGGCGCCGGGCCAGAACAAGGAATCCCGATGGCTACACCAACCGTCTCCCGTAGTCGTTGCTGCTCCCGTGGCCGTCGACGCCGCCGCCGTGCCTGCCGACCTGCTGCCGCGGCCGCCCCAGCTTCGTCATAACCTCAATGCCATCCAGTGCTGGTGTCCGCAGGTGCAGGTCTCACCAAAGCGCTATCCCCATGCCCAGTGCTGCCGTACGCTCGCCCTACCAGCAACCAGATGATGGTGCGGCTTCCGTACCCCGATCCGCATCATGGGCGCCGGAGTAGCAGGACGCTGGCGACGATTCATCCAAGAACGAACCACGCTGCTTTCTTCCGGCCTGCGGCGCCTGGGCTGCTGCCCAACTTGCCGGCGGCATCCGGCTGGCTCGGCTGGAGAGCCTTCGTTCCGATCTACGGCGTGCCACCACCCTTCGGCATGAACGGCGCCCCGCCCTGCGACGCCGCGTCCTCGACGGGTCGATCGGGCCAGCGTGATCATCTTGATCTTCTCACCACGATGTCTCGTCGAATCGCTCGTGTGCCTGGCAATCGATCAATCCCATATATGTAGAGGCTCACAAGAAGAGGCCAGTTCGGGTCCGATGGATAATCTAGTTTGGGCTGGTCTCTTGCCCAGCAGTCACGATCGGAACCGATCAATCAAAACAACTTGACGGAGGACTTTTTTTATGACTAAAGAAAAAAACGAAGCGGTACATGACTTATGGGTGGCAGTGGTGGGTAATTTATGCTAACTTTAGGGGTATTTTCAACGACGTACGAGAAGAAGACTTAATGCTTTTATTATTAGGTATAGATTATTCACTAACAATTTAAATTTGACTAAACCCATAACTTGAAAAAACTAAAAATGGATGAAGACGTCTTGGAGCCCAGCCCTGGGTCCCATGCGTGAGCCCTGGGTCGGCACGCGTACCCGAGGCAATACGTTTTCAGGACCCTAATTAGAAAAACGAGCTCAAATTAATTTCTGAACCTTTTGCAGCTTATATATGCGCCTCGAGGGCACTAAGCCGATTAATAATTACGTGCCTCTTCTTGTTGCCTCCTCGATCTTGATTCGGCTCGTGAGCTTTAGAACCCTTAGCTACTAGCTAGCTCCTCGATCATCGATCGGCCATCGGCAAACCAAACATCGCCGAGATGGCTATGGACGCGGATACCGCTGCTAAACTAATCGACAAAATTCTAATCAGAGGATGCAAGTAGCAGATACAGGAAGTGGTGCGTGGCTGCGACGACGACTCGGAGGCGTGCGACAAGGCGAGGGATGCGCTGCACGTGTGCTTGCAGGCCAACAAAGAGGCGATGGAGCAGGCGTTCGTCGCACACGGGAAGGAACACACGGGAAGGAACAAAACATCTGTATAAGAATAAGATACGTAAGCAGTTAGATTTGTTTTCACGCATATAAAGATTATTGTTATTTGATTATTTCTTTTCGTCCCGCCGTGGCAAACAAGTTTTGTTCTGTATTTCCAAAAAGTTTCATCGATCTATAAATAATCATTAACATCAGTAAAAACTGCTAAGAATAATAAAACTGACAAATAGCACGAAACCAACTAGCTTGCAACGGTCGCAAATACTGAAGCGAGCTGAAAATGCGTCGTCATCCTCGCAAACGACGAGCGCACCAAAGTAGCAAACATTGCCAAAGATGAGAACCGGAACATCGGAAAATTAAGACCTACAACTACACAAACAAATACAAAAACCAAACGTATTCCACAAGATACGTCGGCACACAACTCCAGGGCTCTCTGTTGGCACAAGGCGTACCACCGGAGAAGGATAGGGCCGGCAAGGATACTTTATTCAAACACCCGATGTCGCCACCGCCTCACCGGACACCCCGATGAATACAAAAAAAAACTAACTAAATAAAAACCCGATCCCCTTCCGTCAGTGAGAGGCCGAGATCAGTATAACCTCTAAGCCCCGAGAGGCCATCGGAGGCCAACGGAAACTGCAGCATCAGTGACGGAGAGGATGTGAAGTTGTGAACTCTAGCGATCTTGTGGATCGCCCTTCTTTTATGTTTTTTCTGCTTTTACCAGTACCGTACTAACCTCTTCTGAAACAAAAAAAAAGTTTTGTTTTCAGTAAAACTTCATAAAGAGTTTGACCAAGTTTTTGGAAACTCCATAGATATCATATCAATATTACATCATTGAATATGTATGCATAACATATTTGTTTACTATAGTAAATTAATGTTTGCCAGACTCATCTAAAGATTAATACTAAGGCAACAATTTGGATATATTTCTTGGGGCGGTAGGACTATGAAATATAATCCAATATTTTTCCGTTAATTGAAAACATAGCCACCCACCCCCCCACGACATATAATGATGATGTTGTTCTATAAGTTTTCCTTCTGTTTTTGGTTCATATTTATAATTAATTATTTACTAGGCCAATACTTCTATTTATCCCAACTTTCTAGGCTAACATCCTAACAAGGATACGACGTCATAGCCATGCCTCCCTAAATTGGTTAAACAAAGAAAATCAAAATAGAAATTTTAGCGAAGTATCAATAAATATATTTGGAGTATGTCCTCCATTTGTCCGTGCTCCTAATAGATATAGCTATTTTTCATGACACACGATTGAAGTCGATCAATTATGCACATACTTACGTTCCATTTGGACACGACCGATGGATGAATGGAGCTCTGCCGTGCGGTGTACGTAACCTAGCAGCAGAAATCCAGGTCTTAAAACGCTACCAAATCGGGTCCAGATTAACAAACTGTAAAGGTGGGATAAGAGGAACGATCGGATCCATGGACGACGGCGACGAATTCCCCATGGACGTCCTCGTGGAAATCTTCCAGCGGTTCCATCCCAACGTTCGCCGCCGTCTCCGCCTCGTCTGCCGGCACTGGCTTCATGTCGTCGACATGCACACGGCCAACCGGGACTAAAGACCCCCCCCCCCCCCCTTAGTCTCGGTTTGTTACGAACCGGAACTAAAGGTCCTCCCACGTGGCCGCGGTGGAGCCCATGGGGCTGGAGATCTTTAGTCCCAAGGTACCGGGAGTTTTTTTAATTTTATTTTCAGTTATATTCTCAATTATTCTTTATTATTCTCAATTTTATTCTTAATTATTCTCAATTCTATTCTTAATTCAATTCCTAATTATATTTTGAAATTTCTCACTTAGCCACACACTTAATAACTAGTTATACACTTAATCTCAGGTCAAATTACTTAACCTGGTCAAACTTCCCATTCGGTCACCAATCCTCCAGCCCAACCATCCTTAACTTTTGAGTTCCTTCCAAATTAGCTTCCAAATGAGAAGTTAGAACTTACTGATAATAGTATCCTATCAATCATATTAACCCCTGAATCATGATGTTACACTTTTTTATTGTTTAAATTTTCAAAATTTATTTGAATAAATACAATGATTATGTAATATATTTTTTGAATAAATAACAATGATTATGTAATAATATTTTTTGAATAAATAACAGTGTACTGCTCTTTCGTTACCAACTGCGCTTGCAACTGAGTGTTTTCTCGAGATAGGGCCCGTTTCAACTGCGCTTGCAACTGAGCGTTCTCTCAAAGATAGGGCCAGTTTAAATCGCGCTTGCAACTAAGTGTTTTTTCCCGAGATAGGGCCAGTTGCAACCGCGCTTGCAACTGAGTGTTTTTTTTCGAGACAGGCCAGCTGCAACTGCGCTTGCAACTGAGTGTTTTCTCGAGACAGGTCAGTTGCAACTGCGCTTGCAACTGGGATTTATTATTATTTTGTTATTGTTTTTATTAATTTTTAATTATTATTTATTTTTGTTATTTGTTTTGAAACCGGTTGCTTGCAACTGATTTTTTTTTCTCGAGACAGGCTAGCTGCAACCGCGCTTGCAACTGAGTGTTTTTTCTCAAGACAGCCCAACTGCAACTGCGCTTGCAACTTGACCTTGACAAACTTCAGTACAAGACTAGGATTTAGGGTGAACAATACAACGAATTCCTGGAGGACTACAACATGGAGCCTTTGGACATTATCGCGTTTGTGTTTGAGCCTGAGAAGGATTATGTTCATATGTATCCTCAAGATCAGGATGGTATCCCAAAAGAAAAAGATGCGCAAGGTACAAATTTTTGTTTGGCGTTTTTGTTGTCATCATTTTCTGTGCATTCAATTAATTTAGAGTTCCTAAATATAGTTTGTTTTGTTTTAATTGTACGTCAGCGGAGTGGTTATTTGAATAGTCTGCAAAAGCTGTTGTAATATCTAAAGGAGTCAAGCCAAAGCCATCAGAGGTCGCAAACATAAACGATGCGGTTCTGATGCGTGGACTAGGGCAGGGTGCAATTTTCATACACATGCTGACTGACACTGACATCAACAACAATGGACTGGTACAAACTGTGTCCTTTTCGATTTTTCTTTCGGAGATCCTTGTTCTCAAATTCAATTTTTATCAACACTTACACCAGATTTTTCTGTTTCTGTTGGTTATGTTTTGACAGCGCATTCCAAAGCATCTTGTGTCAGCGATAGACGTCCCAAGAAGCGGAACATCATATCTTGTTTATGGCAATGAACAAAACATGACTGAAGCTAACTATGGCCCAACTGCCGATAGGAGGATCCGTTTCAAGGATGGCTGGGCAGAGTTTGCTAATGAACACAATCTGGATGCATGAATGCTTGTACTCATTATGTTCCACAAGATGAACGACGACAACCTTCAGGTTTCGTTTGATCTAGTTGGTATTTGATTCCAGCCAGTGTGTCCTTTTTCCATTTGCAGTCGAAGCTGCAATGCTTTGCGAAGGGGGTATGGTACGTCTCAAACGTATCTTTAATTTCTGATGTTCCATGTTGATATTATACCAATTGTTACATGTTTTATATACACTTCATAGCATTTTTATGCATTTTCTGGGACTAACCTATTAACAAGATGCCACAGTGCCAGTTCCTGTTTTCTGCTCTTTTTGTATTCCAGAAAAGCTAGTCTGGAAATATTCTCGGAATTGGACGAAACTTGGACAGAACCTCCTATTTTTTCAACACGAAGACGGAGTCCAGAGGAGAGACGGAGGAGGGCCACGTGGCACCCACACCATGGGGCCACGCGGGTCCCCCTGCCGCGCCGTGGGGTGGTGTGGGGCCCTCGTGGCTCCGCAGCCACCGCCCTTTCGCCTATTTATTCCTCCCGACGCAAAACCCTAAATACCCGAGCCATTATCCACGAAAAGTTCCAGAGACGCCGCCGCCGTCAACCCTAGCTCGGGAGGGTTCAGAAGTTCTTCCCGGCACCCTGCCGGAGAGGGGAGTCATCACCGGAGGGCTCTATATCACCATGCATGCCTCCGGAGTGATGCGTGAGTAGTTCATACTTGGACTACGGGTCCATGGCACTAGCTAGATGGTTGTCTCTCCACTTTATGCTATCATGTTTAGATCTTGTGACCTGCCTATCATGATCAAGATCATATTATTGTAATGCTACATGTTGTATTTGCTGGGATCCGATGAATATTGAATACTATGTCAAGTTGATTATCAATCTATATTATATGTTATTTTTGATCTTGCATGCTTTCCATTACTAGTAGATGCTTTGGCCAAGTAGATGCTTGTAACTCCAAAAGTGAGTATTTATGCTAGATAGTGGGTTCATGCCTCCGGTAATCTGGGAGAGTGACAACAAATTCTAAGATTGTGGATGTGTTGTTGCCACTAGGGATAAAATAACCGATGCTTAGCTTAAGGGTGCGTCGTTAGGTCTAATGCATTTATTTACATTACGCACATTACTTAATGCAATTATCCGTTGCTTGCAACTTAATACCAACGGGGAACTCGGTATGACAACCTGGCGGTGGATTATTAGTCATAGACGCTGTTGGATAACGGTCTATATATTTTGTCGTAATGCCCACATGAATATCATAGTAATCATCATGTCATATATATGCATTGTCATGCGCTCAATATTTTGTCAATTGCCCAGCTGTAATTTGTTCACCCAGCATGTTAGTTATCTTTTATGGAGAGACACCACTAGTGAACTGTGGACCCCGGTCCATTCTTTTACACTGATAATACAACCAACTGCAAACACTGTTTCTTTTCATTCTCTGCAATTTACTACTGTTTTCTACACCATACGTTTAGTCCTTTGTTTTCAGCAAGCCAGTGAGATTGACAATCTCACTGTTTCGTTGGGGCAAACTAGTTTGATTGTGTTGTGTGCAGGTTACACGTAAGCGCGCCACTGACAACGTTCAGAAGTGATTTCTTGCTCCTACTGGTTCGATTAAACCTTGGTTTCATACTGAGTGAAAACTGCTGCTACACTGCATCATACCTTCCTCTTGGGGTCTCCCAACGAACGTGTGATCCACGCAATCAGGGTACGCTGGAATATTATCGTTTCGTTTGCTATTAGAGACTTGTGTGTGTTCTTTTTAAAGACATATTATGCTGTTTTTCGCGCCCCATAAAAGTACTGGATGAATGTAATAAGGATCTGAACAATCGTTTCTGTCATTATGAACTATGCTTTCCATCGTTTGATGTTGTTTGGAGGAGAGTATGTTGCACGTGTTGTGTACCTGGGTATAATTGTGTTGCCGTGTTGTGGACTGAAGAAGTTGCCAGGTTGCAGATCATGCTCCTGATGGGTGAGATATCCTCCTGTAGATGCCTGCTTTTTGAAATTTGTATGAATCTTCAGTGGGCAAAAATATCCAAAATAGCCCCAAACTAGTATGCACTGTATGTACCTGATTGTTGGAATTGTAGCTTGGTTGCAATCCTGAAGTTTGTGCCACTAGGTACCTCAGGTCAGTGCAATATGGTATTTGCATATATTTTTTAGCAGTTTTTCAGTGATTGTATCATTTTCTTGCAGCACTATCTATTCACAGCTATATGTGTTGTCATCATACAGTAATAAGGCTGTAGCAGTAATATATGTTATCAGTTTTTTTGCACTGACCTGAGTTCCAATGATACTATCATGTTCCCAAGCATTTCCTGATTTTTTTTCATCACAAACTAGTTAATGTGGCTTTTGTGTATCTTCATATCATTGCAGCCCAAGAAGCAGAACAAGCAGAATACTGCGGGTGGGAGGATAATGAATGCTAGATAGAGCAGAAAAAGGAGAATGAAGACTCGATGGAGGAGGGAGATCGCTGGAACTACTCACTCTGGTAAGTTTCCTGCCTGACAGTAGCTCTTGCTTCTTGATTTGTTGCCCCCACCTTCTCTTTTCCTTTCTCCATCGTTTTCTCCACAGTAGCAACAGGTTTGAGCTAGATCTTGCTCTGGTTGTTCATGGATTTTGCGTCTTCGATTGCTAGATCAGACATTATTGTACAGAAAAGAAGAGAAGAAGAGAGGGGGAGAGATGGCTGATAACCCACAAGTATAGCGGATCGCGTGCAGCCTTTTCGATAAGTAAGAGTGTCGAACCCAACGAGAAGCTAAAGGTAGGATAAGTAATCTCTCAAGTTCTATCAACCACTGATACAACTCTACGAACACTAAACGTTTACTTTATCTAGCAAATAATACTAGAGTAATAGTACGGGTGTATGAGAGATAGCTTTGCGAGATAATAAATACAATAAAGTAAATGTTAGTGCTGCAGCAATAAAATACACTAAGTTACCATAAACTAACAGTACCATGAGTGTGGAAAAGTGGTGGTAATTGTGATGGCTTTGTCCAAGATTAATTAGTGAAGATATCGGATTCATTGTCTTCGATGCAGTTTTCTATGTGGGAGAGGCTAAATATACATGCACTCCACTACTTGGGAATGATTGGATCGTTAGAAAGCATCTGTGAATACTAACAATGCATTAAGGTTTCCCCAACCATAGCCTTAAGTTTATGGTCCTGTTACTCCCATACGTGTAACTAACCGGTTCGCGCCCTTAGTTTTCTGTCACTCCGGCAGGACTCCCCCTTCGTTTACAAATACTACCAACCCCGTGATGTTGATCCATGCGCGCACAAGTATAATGGACACCAAAGGACAGTACCATATCAACATACAACTCTAATGAACCAAAGACATTCAACCAAGAAATCAAAAGACAAATAGACTACACAAACATGTCATAGATCATAGGATAAATATTATATCATCAACAACATGTTTACATAGGACGGTACAGAGTTTTGTGGGAGGATGAACCACTGAATACATGGAGGAGTTGGTGATGGAGATGGCGGTGAAGACGGCGGAGAGGCAGCGCGGTGGCGCAGGGTGGCGGCGGCGCGGGGATCTCCTTCCCCGCCGCCGGCATCATGGGGGAGCGCCGCCCCTTAGCCTTCCTCTTTCATGGCTTCTTGGGAGCCCTACCCCATGGAGATGGGATCCATGGGGGAGGCAAAAACGTGGCTTTGGTGGCTGCAAATTTGTGGTATGGGGTGTCCTCCACGAGTTAGGTTTCCTCTCTTTATATAGCTTCTCGGATTCCCGTCATCCCATCTAGGGTTGTAGTAAATCGAGCTTATCTCGGCCGTCCGGGCTTGGAATCAGGCGAATTTTATGTCTAGAACGTTCGGCGGAAAATTTCCTGCAACTTTATCTTCGGCGAGATTTCCGTTTGACGCCGTCTTCGACCCGTAACGTGACAATCTTTAAAAAGAGTTTTCAGACAGATTTCAGAAAAGTCCCAAGTCGACTCCAACAAGGTTTCCTCTTGTATTTTTGATAATTCCTATACATCAAAGAGTAAAATAAGAACATTGTACACTTTTGCAACTATTAATAGGTTATAGTCCAAATAAATCATAAACTTAATATAAAAACAAGTGTCCAATGCATAATATTAACATGAAACAATCAAAAATTATAGATACGTTTTGGACGTATCAATGGCGCCGCCGCCCTCTGATGCGGGAGCAGGTAAGAGTTGTTTGTTGCTTTATTATAGTTTCTATTTTTCTGAAGGGTTTATTTGTAAATTTCCTTTCATTTCGTTCCTTTCATCCTTAGGTTAAGAATTTTAGTTAGGTTTTCTGATTTGTCGAGGGTTTTTTTTTGCAATAGTACATCCATCCTGTTTTACTCTATCGTCAAGTTGGGCATGTTTCTATAACAACCCACCAAAAGCCCACACAAGACCAGATAACCACGAGACAAAAAAATTCAAACGAGCCCAACAACGACTGGAGGAACAAAGCGGGCTGAATTTGACAAAGACAGACAACGGTGACGTCAGTTGACTGAGACGTAGCTTATGTCTCAGTCGACTGAGCCGGAGAGAGACCCAAGTTTATTAGACAGTTATCTGGGCTGATACGAGTCCTGGTAATCTTCCGTATCCAAACAAAGCCGAAGTCCATCAGGAATATGCCGGGCGGTGTACGTGATCTTCGTCACCAAGGAGCGCGCATATGTCTACGACGACGACCTGTCCACAAGCCAGCGCAGCTGGGAGATGTACGTATTCCCACTGCTACGAGGTGGTAGGGACCTGCAACGGTATTATCTGCATGTGCGACGTCGGCGGCATTCTTCTGCACAACCCGGTCACGCACGATAAGATGGCCGTCCCAAGCGTGCCTCGACACCAGACCGGCGCCCGGATCTGCCGCCAGACCTTCAACTTCACGCATGACCAGGTGACCGGGCGGTACATGGTTCTGCACATACAACGCAGCCGGGTCATGGTGTTCACGCTCGGGGAGGCGGCCTGGCGGCACGTAATCATACCGCACGCCACTCACATCTCGAGCTGCAATCGTGAGGATGGTTTTGTTACCGTAGACAGCAAGATGTACCGGGCTATGAAGGGCAGAGGGGAGAAGGCCATGTCGTTTGACCTCGATGGTAATGGGGCCCCATCCGTCATTCCACTGCCCTCGCCGAGAGCTTGACGGAGGTACTTGGGAGGCTCGGCGTCGCCTTTAACTCGGAGGTGTGGGTCATGAATCGTGGCGCATCGACAGAGGCTAAAAACACTCGGTGGAGCCTTTGGTATAGCGTGGAGGTATGGCATGTGCGGAACCAACCGAAATATGATACCTTCCGAAGGTTCGACTTTGTCGAAACCATGGAGCCGTTGAGAGTATACAAGTGTTGGTGAAAAGGATGCACGATGCTTAGATATGGCATACGCAGGTTTTTCACTGTAAAATGTTTTCCTTGGCTGGAACTTTCTCCGCT
This sequence comes from Poa pratensis, assembly GCA_947311845.1. Taxonomy (NCBI): domain Eukaryota; kingdom Viridiplantae; phylum Streptophyta; class Magnoliopsida; order Poales; family Poaceae; genus Poa; species Poa pratensis. Next base: position 69,392,851 of record CAMZMU010000027.1, on the reverse strand, counting down.
AATATATGTGCTTTACCAAATGAATGAAGAACAACCCGACCATTGTTTGGTAAACAATCAGACTCCATTTTTAATTGTTTGGTTGGCCAAAGACTCTTTGCTTGTATACAAATGTTGTTGAACTAGTTAGCAAATTTCGTGTCAATTAATTTGGGATCCAATTTAACTCTTTCTTTGACCAAATGACTCTTTACTTGTATACAGATGTTGTTGTCCACCAACGATTGATTTGTATTGAGATACAAGTAAACAATTTCGTCAACTTGACGTTAATCTGAGCTATGAGCATCTAAATCCATGCATTACAGTCAACATCGTTGCTTATATCAAATCTTAGGTTAATTTGCAGTGTACGCTGGTATATATTTAGGATAAAACGATAAAAGTAAAACGTAGGCATTTTTTGTGTGCAAAATACATACACACAAGGGTGAAGCTAGGTCAAAGGGTGTCAATATGAACATGTGTCTATTATAACGGCCCCGTCAAGTCCGGCGTTCGAGGACGTACCCGTGTGTCGTGATTTTGCCTTGCGAGTTGTTTTTTCCGTGTGTTTTTCTGTTTGTTTGCCGTGTGAGGTTCTTTGCCGTGCTAGTTTCTTTGCTTTGTGTCGAGAGTTTGCCATGCGTTGCAGGCCTGACACGGCAAAGTATGTATTTGCCTTCCGCAAAAATGGACACACGGCAAAGAATCGAAGACACGGCAATGACAGATTTTCCCGTAGTGATGTTCGTCCGTATGTTTCCGTAGGTAAATGAGTCCCTTAGGGCCCGCTTGGATTCACAGTAGCAAATTACGGAGCGTAATTTTCTACCCTCCCTGCGCCGGAATTTCAGCGTGGCCTCGGATGGTCCGTAAATTTTCCCCTCCGTATTGGCTAAAAAACGCTGAACCAATCACCACATATTTCTGGAAACGTTCCCCCTCTCCTCTCTCTCTCCGTGCCAGAGGCGAACCGAGGGCGACCTCGGTGCGACCAGCGCCCGCCGGCGTATCCGGGTGATTTCCCACCCTCCGTCGGCCGCTCCGGCGGCGGGAGGGTGGGGAATCGCCGGATCTGCGCCCCGGCGGTGGAGGGGTGAGCAGGGTTGGGGGGATCTGGGGCGTCGGGGCCGAGGCGGGGAGGCCGCCGTCGTCGTCTTCGCGGGCTGCAACCTCTCCTCGTTCCCGTCGTCGCCTTGGTTGGTGACGGGTGGCTGCTGCCCTGTCCCTGCCGGCGCTTCCTCCGGCGGCGGTGGGTGTTTGCGGTGTTGGTGCAGGAGGCCGGGATGCCAGATCCTCAAGGTCGTCTTCGGCGTCGTGCGACGGCGCTGGTGTCAAGGCGATGGCTTCAAGCTAGTGGACGTCCAGCTTCTTCTTCTCCGCCAAGACCCAAGCGGTTGATTGAAGATGGCGGCTTCGCCGGCGGCTTCCTGGCCGCGATTCGCTGCTTCTCGCCGGCTCGGGTGGAGCTCGGCGGCAGCGCGCGGTCTGCGGTCACCGTGGTGAGGCGGCGACGGCGGGGCTGGAACCTCAGGGGCTGGTTTGTGTTCTTCGTCTCCTGTGGTTGTTCTTCTAGTTTGGTTTTCTTTCGATCTGTAATCCCTCGTACTCAAAAAAAAAAAAAAAAACGCTGAACCAATCGGGGCTTAAGTGTAGGATTGCTGGTCCATGCATTACCATCAACAGCTGTCCATATCATATTGTAGGGTACGGTGCAGTCGTGTAGAGGGTTCGCGGATATATTTTCTGAACATTTGTTTTCTGAAGGTAACGTATCTTGCCTGGAGACCACGCTCTTCCATCAAAGTCAAATAGACCCGCAGCACCAGACTAGGCACAATTGGGAACTGACTTTCAGTCCATATATATATACTAGAACAATGCCCGTGCTTCGCTACGGGCAAAGATCTTAATTTCTGGTTGCTCAAATAGCAAATGATTCAAGCGTCATATGCCTATAGTTCACACCTCCTTGACTCTGAATTACATATGCCAACCACTGCAATTATGTTTTCTTAACGCAAGTAGTCATTGTGATTTAATCATTTTTGTCAAGGACCTCAAGGAGTATTTCACCGAATATTGGCGATGCACTATTGTCAATGAGGCAAACAAAATAACAGCAAATCACACGAAATTCATTATACTAATTCTACCAAATTACAAGTGATGCAACATTTCACAATGTTCATTTTTGCCTAACGTTGAATTAATTCTTATCAGTTTCATATATCTACTCTTACCAGGATAATCAATCAACAACTATTTGCGCTCATAAAACTTGCTAATCTTCAGTTACAGCCAACTACACCAACATACTTAAATATATCATTCAACCATGAATCCTGCACGCACTAAAATACACTTACCAAATAATATACTCAGCCATGAAATACTGCACTAAATTAACCTACCAAATACAACGTTCAGCCTCATACAACCGAGGACATATTCAGGTAGAGAAACAGAACATTGCAGTATACATCATGGATTCAAGAAAGATATATGCAACCCAATTTTTATGCAACGTCCAAGGAACAAGAAAATGTATCTAAATGTTTAAAGAAAAGGAGAAAGAAAGGATGTTCCGATCTGCATCATGAAGAAACAATTAGCCACTATACTATCTGTAGTCTGTAGAGATGTCGGCCGCTCTCTCTCTTTCTACAGTAGAAAGCAGAGGCGGTTTTTGGGCGACCCAGCTCGACCACCTCGCTCGCCGGCGATCTGAGGGATTCCTCCCCTCCGTCGGCCGCTCCGGCGGCGGGAGGGTGGGGATCCCCAGATCCCGGCTTGTACATAGCGTAGGTCGCGTTAGGATCCCGCCGGCGGCGTCGTGGAGGCGGCGATGGTGTCGGTGGCTAGGTGGGGTGTCGGCGCGTTACCCTTTGGCGGTGGTGCTTCTTGGAGCTCCGGCGTCGCGCGCGCGGCTTTTGCTGGCTGGGGATCTGCGGATCTCCCGGCTTTACTCTGGTTCTTCCTCCTCCTTGCCGGCCGGCGGGGAGGTCGACCTCCTCGGTGTGGAGCTACGAGGGAGGATCTGGAGGCTGGAATTCAGGGTCGGGCGGGCCTCGCGGCTTCTGCTGGCGTTGCGGATGAAGACGGATGCGGTAAGGTGGAGTTGCTGGAGAGGGAGGGTACTCGCCGTGCACGTTCATCGGCTGAAGTTCCGCTGCTGCGCGGCGGACGGGCTATGCGGCGATCTACAAGGTAGGAGGTACCCTCGGGCAGCGGTAAGAAGGTGGTCGTCGGTCTTCGTCTTCCTCGCCGGCGATGTTTCTTGAGCTTGATCTTTGCTCTGTTCCCCTGCGTCGAGCTTTGTTCTTCTTCTTGTACTTCATCCTGTATGTGGTACTTCCGATGTACGCAGGCTTTCAAAAAAAAAGACATGATTTCAGAGTAAACAAATTCAGAGCCCACTATACCACTTTGCTGCAAGTAGACACGAAAGATTCATCTCAAAACGAAGAGCAGGAGCTTGGAACACAATGTTCCCAGAACAATTACAGGCGGCAAAATTGTTATCCATTCGATTTGGCAGTGGCTTTGTTTGTGGAGGCTGATCTGGTGCAACATGCAGCTATGGAGATCTCCACTCTCTCCAGAGGGTTGACGTTGCCGTGCCAGTGTCTGAAGATTTAAGCCAACTTTGACTTCGTTTGTTGTAGCTCTGCTTCTTCAGTAAGCTTTCGATACTGAAAAGACTAAGATAATAGGCTGTCCACATGGGGTTGGTCATTTTTTAGACTTGTTCATCTCTTCTAGCCCTGTGATCTGAGGGAGTTGCTGAATTCACCAACGTTTAATTGAATCTAATTTTATGAGCGCACAAATTCATGGAACTGAAACAGATATAAGGGGGACTGTATAGGGATCCATGGTAGGTTCTGAATCAATAGCAATGGGAGGAAGAGACGGGCACTGACCGGCGAGCGGGGAGGGCGATGGTGGGTGACGAGTACCCATTGTACTCGCCGGATCACACAGCTGCGACGACGGCTTCCTCCGCCTTGGGCGCGGTGCGGAAGGAGGGGGAGGAGGAGGGGTCGTCGTGGCTCAGCGGGATCACGGGCCGCGGGCCGCGCTCGTCCAAGCAGGCGTGTAGCTGGAGGAGGTACCGTTGGATGCTCCTCTCGCCGGTGGCCGCCATGGCCGGGTTCGGGGACGCGAATCGCCAAGTCTTCCTTCCGCCGTCTTCCATCGCCGGAGCAGCCGCAGGGAGGCTGCAGTCCTAGGCAGAGGCGGCGGTGCCGGAAGCGGTCGGGGCGGCGGCAGTCCAGGGCAGGAGCGGCGGCACCAGAAGCACTCGGCGAGGCTGCAGTCCAAGGCCAGGCTGCTAGCCGCGCTCGCGAGGCTAAAGGCCAGGATGCGCCGGCCTCTCCCTTCTCCGGCGAGCTGCGTAGCCATGGCCACCGACCAGATCTCGCTGATGGCCGCGCGGGGGACGTGCAGCTCACCGATGGCCGTGCTCGCGAGGCTCGAGGCTGGGCTGCGCCAGTGCACCGCCGCTTTCTAAAATGGAGAGGCCTGTCAGGAGTCGGGACGGGCAGGATTGGGACTTTTTTCTTATCACCGAACCGGTACGGGTGATTACTTGGCGGTGGCAGTGCTATAAAATATCATAACACACAAGGGTAAAATCGTAAATCTAAAAAACGTACCAATCACCTCCTCAAGCCGTATTATATAGTAGAGATATATATGCCTCCATCTCAGATTCTCAGGTAATGTTTAGGGCAAATATAACCGATCCTAATTTACGAAGCATCCACCACCACCAGCTCGATCGTGATGAGGATCAAATCGGCAGTCACGCCCGAAGACTCGATGTCCAAGGACATAGCCTTCAAATTTTGGGGAAATAAATTTGAATCATTTCCAAATATTCAACATATTGAACACTTCAAATATTTTTGCATAGTGGCTTAAGTACATAGGTTTTTTTTTGTGGTCATTTTGATATTTTTTCTGTATTTTCCTGGCTGGTACATTTAAAGATATTAAATTTCCATTATTTTTATCGTTTTTATAATTTCCCTGGGAAAACTGACAGGGCGGCCCCACGGCAACGTCGTGCTGACGTCACCGAGGCCCAGCACTGGCCTGGCGCGGCCGCGGCGGCGCGGACGATGCCGGCGACGAATCCCGGCGACCCAGGACGCGCTGCTGGGCTCGGTGGATGCGCCGCGAGGCGGGCGACATGTAGGAAGCGGCGCCGCCACTTATTGGACGCCGGAGGGTCGCCGGCGGCGCCCGGATGCGGCGACGGCCGCGGAGCGTTGCGAGGACGATTCCGGCGCCGCCGTTGTGTTCCGCCTCCCGATCTTCGGCGAAGTTGGAGAGGAAGCGGCGGCGCACGCCGCTGTGCTCGTCGATTTGAAGCGGGGGGCACGGAGTAGCGAGGTGGCGCGGCGGCCGGCGGCGGCGAACGCGGCGTCGCGGGAGCGAGAGGGGGTTCGGTGGTTTTTTGCATTTGAACCCCTGACTTTGCGAGGAATTACAGTAAGGGCCTCCCTCAGTGGGGGACGGCGGATTCATGCGAAACTTCAGAAAATGGAGGGTTTGTTTGCAAATTTCCGCGGCAACCGGGTGGGCGACCGGCTGACGGGCTGGCGACCGGCCGGTGACCGGTACACGTGGCGGCACGCCATTGGTTAAAAATCAAAGATGAACAGTGCGGCGGGTTTGGGGTGACGTGGTTCGTTCTGTGCCGTTGATCTGGCAGATCGGACGGCTGTGGTTTGGCCGCGACGTGGAGGGCTGGAGGAGGCTGCGTTTCTTCCGTCTTTTATATATAGTGTAATACTGTAATGTAATGTAATGTAATGCCGGCGGAAGGATGACATTGCGCGTGATGCGTGCAACGGCAAGACGGCGACCACACCTGCGAAGGAGGCGTGCGAGAAGGCGGCCAGCGAGTTTCGCAGCTGCCTCATGGAGCTCGCACTCACCATGCACGGCGTGGGATTTTATGGCCGTCCCGGACTGATACGTCTTCATGTCGACGACTGAGCTGATCCATTGGCCGTCATATGAATATGGATGCCTAACCGGATCTTGTTATTCAGTTTTCAATTATGTTTTGGACCTTTATTTTATCATACTCTAGATCGACCCTAGTGTAAGATTGTTATGTATCAGCCTCCTGATGTTAATTAACAGCGAGTAGCTCGATCGGCAGGAAAATGAATCCCTCCGTGCCGTACGTCTTCATGTTGTAGCTGAGTTATTAATATGGGGAATTTGTCGAGCACATGCATGTGTATACAGAAGGAGCCCTGATGTGTTAGAACGTTTTTCTTCAGTTTTACATTAAGAGTGACCGTACCACATATGTTATGTTTTAACTTTCGGCATACTTGGAAAACTTAACGAAATTAGGGATATAAAAACTGAGCCATTTAGGAGGCTAACCACACTACTCTCACGATCTGGGCACTTTCGACCGTCCGATCGCCCTTCTACCACGTTTCTGGCAGTTGGATTTCAGTTCAATCCCACACTGGGCCAGCTATCCCTGAGGGACGCTGCTCTGGGCATAAAATCGGCCTTACGTGGTGCATTTGGGCCGGCTAAAGCGCAAAAGGCCCAGCAACGAACCGGTTACGCTCGAGCTGTAGAAAAAAAAGGTCAACGCACATTCGCGAGCGGAGAACAAATCGCCGATCCACCGCGAGGGCACCCGGCCGCACGCGGTGCGATCGAACGATCCACCGCGAGGGCGAGCAGCGATGCGGCCGCCCGGGCGTCCGATCGTGGGCGACGCGAGCCATCGACCAAGGCGGAGTGCACGAACCCATGCGTCCAATCGCATGCAGATCGGTCCATGTCCAGCACCAATGCGGCAGCGACCGCTGACCTTTCATCCCCGGTTGATGCGCTAGGATAGGCGAAGCACCGCTGCCTTCAAGCCAGAGTAATTTTTCAGTTCGTGCAAACCAATAATGGCCGCTATCGTGGGCAGTCGCCGGCTGAGTGATGATAGGCAGTTCACCGGCCTCATCCTGGCTATATATTCTATCGTTGCATCGAACTCTCTCACTGCCTCTTCTCCTCGCTTTATGACCTCCAGGATCGATGATTCTTTGCTAGGTCTCTTCTCTCCTACAAACTCCTCCTTTTCCACCCAGTAATTGCAATGTCTGTAAAATCCTAATTTTTTAGATTCTAATTCCTTGCAGGTTGTGTTCATGCTGGCTCCCATTAATCCGTTCTGTTAAATCTTGGAGTTTCGTCGGATTTATTACATTATGGAATTCTTGATCTGACTATTCGCAATAGTTGGTGACCAGGTCAGTTCCTAAATAGCTGAGTTGTTTACATTATACTCTCAAATTTCGTTACTAATGTTCCAAAAGCAATTAAAAAGGCCCTGTTATGCAAGCAAAGTATATGTTGTATTTATCCAACTACCTCCACATATGTTGGCTAACGATAAGAATACTGTACACAGCGATTCATCTGCAGATCTTGACTTTGTTTTATTTCCATACAAGGTTTATGAAAGAGTTTTTGTTTTTCCAGTAACTTTCTTGCTCACTGGTAGGAGTTGCTCTGTTGGGGCTGAACACATGGTGTGTGTGACATCCATTTGTGGAAATATCTAACTCCTTGATGTTCATAGGTCATATTTTTGGCTGCCAGGAAAACTGTAGGATGAGCAAATCAAGTGTTCAATCAGGCAAGAGTGGATAAAGGTGCCTTGTTACGTTATGGTGGTATGGAGCTTTGGGAAGATTAAGGCAGCTAAATGAGAACAAAAACTACCAAGAGGGATCTTCTGGAACAACTGTACCCTATTGTGCATGGCAACGACTCGTGTAGGATAAGGAAAAGGCTACCATGAATTTATGAAATCAAAACTGACCAGGTGATATTTTTTCTAATCTCAGAATCGAATACCGGGTGAACTCGACTAGGATCAAGCATTGACGTCCAAGGTCCAAGGCAATACACATACAATTCGGACTTTACAACGGACCAGCCATATGAAGTTTATAAAGTTTGCTGCTAGATTAGTTGCATGCTCATGAACTAATTTTGCAATTTCAAGTGTTTAACAATCTGACATTAACCTCTTTTCCAGGAAGCCTAGGTGCGTCGCTGCTGCTGTCATCACCACCAAGGGAGTGAGATAGAGGGAGAGGAGAAAGTTGAAACAGCGCATTGCGCAGCGGTCAGCTTGGTAGACACCATCCCCTACCTCAACCTTGCGGAGCGGTGCACACAACGACTTATAAGTTAGACCGATGGTGTAACTCTGTTCCTTCCTTTTCCACCACAACACAACATTGGGTATGTATATCGTTGGTTAAAGTTAAGCAAGCTCTCATAATACCTATTCTGTTCAGATTTTTATGTTCCACGCTGAAAATTGCAATATATATGACTCCAACTCTCTTGACATGTTCCGACAGAGAAAACAGTTCATAGATTTAGTTGGGAGTTGTAGAATATATGTAGATTGCCCTAATGTGTTGTATGGTTGCTGGCTGTGACAAGAGCACTTCTTTAAGATTTTTTTCTTGCTGATTCTGGAACTTGTGTGTGTGTGGCTTTGTATTGATGTAGATTCATTGTAGCAATGACTGGTCATAGTATTTGAGGTCTTCCTTCTTTTCAAGTAATTGTATTTGAAATGACATTACATATATGTAACTCAGAGAAAACATGTCTTTATAAGGATGGGCTGGTTGTTCCAGACCTGACAATAAGACGGTAGCCTGCTATTTATTTATATAAAATTTATTGAGAAAGAGTTCGTACTTTTGACATGGTTCTTCCAAACATGACAAGAAGACAATAGCCTGCTATTTATTTATTTGTATAAAGTAACCCGGCGATGATGCTACATTGCTAACGGTACAAGATGTTTTCACTACATTAACAATTGCTAAGTTGTATCTTTAGCATCGAGGGGAATTTTTAGTATGACTTTGCCCAGAGCAGATTAAAAATACTCAGAATACATTTAAATTGTTTCTTTAAATATATCAAACTACTCAGTTCAATTCAAAATATATTTTTCATCAGTTTTATGACATTATATAGTACTAATGGACGGGCGCGGCAACGCGCGCCTAAATGATCTAGTTGGATTTAACACAAAGCTTACATGATCTATTTTGTGGTAAGGAGGGAAAACGAAACTTCCGGGCTCTTTTCTCAAAAAAAAACTTCCGGGCTCTATCGCGGCAGCTTAAATCGCGCATCCTGGCCCGACAAGCTGGCGAAGAGGGCCATGGAGGCAGCGTACTCCGATGTGCCCGGCTCAAGGAGGAGGCGTACGCCGCGGGAGTCGCTGGGTCATGGGAAACGCCCCTGCCGCACATTCTCCTGGCGCAAAGGAGGACACCAACTTCGACTGTTCCAGCGAGGAAGACGTCGCACAAGAGTAGAAAGTCGGTGACCCGCATATGCTGGAGTCTATATATGGAGAGTTCATTCAAGATGCTCGACGCCGACAATGTCCAGTGATCTACGAGTTCAAGGCTAAGAAAGTTGTAGAGCTGGCGTAGGTGGCTCGCAAAGCGTATGCACCACCGCAAGAGTTCGCGCTAGGCCGTAGAGGCGGACGGGCCAACAGCTGCCACTGAAAAATCGTATTATTGTTAGAAGCACCGCCTACGTGCGGCCCATTTTGTTAAGCCCTAACAATTAACACGGAGAGATGGAAGAGTTTAGACTGCCTCCTGGGCCGGTCGTGCCGGAGGCTGTGGCAACAAGTCTGTCCTGTCAAGCCCTCCCCCCCCCCCCCCCCCCCCCCCCCCCTCCCCCGAGGCCAATTTTGTTAAACTTGTCATAGTCTTCACCGCCGACACCGGAGGAGGACGACGATCGAGTTGTTAGGCAACTATTATGTCCTAATCTATCTAGTAGATCAAATGAATGTACTATTTATGTAATGTTTGAAATTCAAATTTATATAAATTACTTCAGACGATTGGATTGAAAATTAGGACATGCCAAATAGGTTTCCATCGGGTACATTGGCTAGTAAAATCCGGATAGGGGCCGTACGCCTGACAACCCGGCAAACCATGCAAATGGACAAAAGTAGACACATTTGGTAATCCGTTTATGTGGGCTTGCTGGAGTTGCCCTGAATATTTGTACATCTAGTGACAAACTAGGAGTACAATAAAATTGGCCCCGGAGCAAACAACGCATTGTTTGTTGGAGACTTAGTTTTGCAGGAATAGCATGTACTAAGATGTACTCCGGCAAACCTATTCCGCACGAAATTGCAGCCCAGGCAAACCAAGTAAAAAATGCCGGCCCGGCCCGGCATGTACTGAAATTAATTTCTGGATGTTTTTGTATATATATGGGCCTCTACTCAAGGGTCAAGGGTTCCTTCCTCCTCGATCTGTCCTGGGTTCGTGAGCTTTCCTTCCGTACCCTAGCTAGCTAGATCGATCATCGATCGGCCATGGGCAACCGACAATCCATCAATCCTACAGTAAGGCAGATCGTACATGACGCCACGAACTCTCCTATCAACGTATTATCCGAAGCCCTATTCGAAGGATGCATTGACAATTTAGAGGACGCGTTATATGCGTGCGGCGATGGCACGGCGGCGGAGCCGGAGAAGCAGGAGGCGTGCTACAAGGCGAAGACTGTGCTGCGCAGGTGCCTCGATTGCAACGCTCACGCGATCGAGCAGGCAATCGCCTCAAGGCCGAATCCCGCCGCCAAGGAGCACGACGACGATGATGATAACAACCGGGCGTCTTGAGCTGAACCTGTGACGGAGGTCGATTGGTTGTCGACATGTGTGTGCATTCTGCATACAGAGTACGTACTGGATCTTGATGATTTATTAGTCAGCTTTCTCTGTTTTACGATCTCATGATAATAAATCGATGTCAAAACATTCTCATATTTCTTACGTTTCTAATATTAAGATATTATTAGGCGATGGGGTGTGATTTTCATGTTCATATGGTTTTGTATATGTTGGTGGACGATAGCAGTTGTACCCTCTCGGTATATGTTTATACTAGCAAATCTGCTACTGCATTGTCTAAGGGTTGACTTTTGTTACCTCACATTCGTTCGACTACTTTGCTAACTCAGCGGCGGCCGAATTGAAAATGCACAATTCACGCGACTGCTAGTACTTTCACGGTCAATTATTAGGGCCGATATTTTGCGAGTGATCTATTTATTCTCTGACCACCATGCGAAAGACTTACATTGGCTCAATTCCGCTCTTTCCTAGAAAGATGGTGCAGAGATAATCTCCACCCGATTAGTCTTAATCATGGCATTACGAAGATAATTGGAAAATCATGTCCATGCGCGGCGCCCTTTAACACGATCGATGATGGGCACAAATATCAGAGAAACTCCAATGATACGTAAGGAGTAATTAAATTTGATCTAAACCTAAAATAGAGACTCTTCGATCTATAAATTAAAAAGGACTATCGATGGGATCGGCCGGGAGGTAACTATGGTTGCTTCTCCATCTCGCGGATGTAGGGCTCGTCCATGGCAGCGTCGGGTCTCCGGCACCTCTTCACCTCCGCGACCGCCTTGGCGCAGGCGTCCGCGTCCACTTCCACGGGTGTCGGCGTGTCTCTGTGTTCGTAGCAAGTTTCAATCATCTTCAGGTAGCGATACAAGCACGTCTTGTCGACGACCCCCGGAGCGGCAGACGACGACGATGCCTTCCCCATGACAATGACGACGATCGAGCAATGACAAGAGAGCGCGTGCGTAAGTGTAAATCGATGTGGGACGGTGGTTTTCTTTAGGGTTCCCCTTATGTATAGACCACGTCCCCCAGCGGCCTCAACCCGGACAGCTAGCATCCGTGCATCGGTAGGCTTGCTTCCCCTCAAAAGATGAAAATATAGTTGCGAAAAAAAGGATGAGAACAAAGGAGACAAAGCATCAATTACTAGATCGATCATGCAACACCAGCTACAAGTCCATAACCTAATAGGACAAGAAACCAGGTCTTACGCGACTAACAGCCCGCAGCTTAATTAAAACACCACGTAGCCGGGTCCAAATTAACGCTCGGGGAGGTTCTTGGGAGGCTCGGTGTCACCTTTAGCAAGGAGGTGTGGGTCATGAAGCGTGGCGCATCGGCGGAGTCTAAGAACGCTTGGTGGAGCCGCTGGTACAGCGTGGAGTTCCAGCATGTTCGCAACCAACCAAAATGGCACGACCACCAGCATGTCACATGGCCACACTTTTCTCATGGAAGCAAGCACATCCTGACGTGGGAGTGGTTACCCTTAGGTGGAGGTTTTGTCTTTTACCAACACATCGCGATTGGCGACGCCACAAAGGAACGACGCGGTTAGGTGCAGATCAACCACAAGAACCAGGATACATTGGTAGCCCGTGTTCACACGTTCTACGGTACCCTCCAGAGGTTCGACTATGTCGATCGAGACCATGGAGCCGTTAAGTGTCTACAAGTGCTGGTGAAAATGATGCATTGACCTATCTGCAATTACATGTCGCACACAAAATATTATCTCTACGTAAGAAGTTTTGATTGTTGGAACTTTCTCCGCCAATATGTGTTACTTATCAAATGAATATAAAGCCATTGGGTGATGGGTATTTTTCTTGTTCGTATGGTTTTGCGTATGTGAGGTGGAGGCAGGTTAATATAGACGTTATGTTTTAATAAAATCAAAATAAAGAAATTTGAAGAGGTCATCAGGACCTAATTTTACCAATCACACTAGCGTTTTCAAATCAAAATAAAGAAATTTGAAGAGGTTATCAGGACCTAAATTTACCAATCACACTAGCGTTTTCAAATCAAAATAAATAATTTTCAAGAGTTTATCAGGACCTAATTTTACCAATCAGACTAGCGTAATATTCTTGCCACTAGTATTTTGGAATTCTACTTACCAAATTAACGAACTGGAGATTTAGAACATTTTCTTGCCACTTGCGCCATAATAATTTTGGTGTATCTATGTTTTGCAGTACGGTTACATGCTTTGTTGATTTAATTATCCTTATGAAGTGTGGAGAAAGTTCAATTGATACAGCAAGCTACACTTCCCTGAAGAAGTGATTAATATGCCATGGAACCAAAAGAAGCCAAATAAATGATTTTCTGGCTGGCAAATGTTCGATTGTAGCAGTGTAATGATATAGGTGCACTATACATGTTACTTTGTTTGGTTTTATTTGTACTTTATATATGACCGTCAATATAATTAAATTATTGAGAACATATGAATGCATACCTTGAATTCTTCATTTGGTTAAGTAAAGAATCGTTTGGCCAAACAAACAATAAAAAAAAGGATCCTGGTTGTTTACCAAACAATGGTTTGATAATTCTTCATTCATTTGGTAAAGCACATATATTAGCGGAGAAAGTTCCAGCCAAGAAAAACTTTTAACATAGTAACAGATTTGCATATACCATATCTAGGACCGTGCAATTGCAGATAAGTCACTACATGAAATATGCTGACTAATGACTCTCAAATTTGGTCACTAAAAGGTCATAATTTTTCATCTATGACCTTTTGGTGACCAAAATCTGAATGTCACATACCGAGCGTCTCAAATGGTCATATGTGACATTTTTTTGAATTGGTCATAACCATCTATGACCAAATCTGAAGGTCATAACTCTTATGACTAATTTATTTGGTCACGCGCTGTCTGGCATAGCCACGTCAGATCCTACGTGGCCAATCCTACGTGGCAAGATTGTGACCAAATCAGAAGGTCATAGAACAGATTCAGCCCAGTCCAGTTTGATCATTTACATGGGCCAAGCCCAACAACTCAGCCTATCTATTATTATTTTTCGAGTAAATTCTGGCGGTTACATGGGTCAAGCCCAACATTTCAGCCTTTTTTATTTTGGGCCGTGGCCTTTTTTGCCAGAATTTAGGTTTATTTGTTTAAAAGTTGGGTCAAATGTCAGATTGGTCCTAGTTGTCAGGTTCTAATAAGTGGGTCCCAATTGTATGGTACTGGTAAGTGGGTCCCAGTTGTCAGGGTTATATATTCTACAAATTGTAACTTTTCGATGTCAGGTTCAGGTAGATAATATAACAGGGTCATATTCTTTAGATTACAATTTTCTAGTAAATAAATTACCAATAATTATATCGGAACAGACAAAACACAGAAGTAATACATCATACTTAGTAAGCCGCCAAACTTGACACATTACATCAAACATAGTTCATAGCAGCTTTACAATGAAATATAGTTCACATTAGGTATCCAGCTATCAAAAGCACAACTAACTACTGAAATGAAACTAGCTATCGAACCAGCTCCAGTGAGCTAGAACTCTATGCTTCACTTCGTCCTTCAGCTGCCAGCATCTGCATGTATTAGAACAAAAAGGTTAGGAACAAAATAGAAGCAAACGGTGAAACAAAACAGGACGCACAGATAATATTACAGGAAACTCTGCCACATACGGATATATGCCTACTACTATCAACACAATGATCTTATAGGTTGTTTAAACAGCAGCAGGGGATGTCATGCACAATTATGAATGAGTTCCTATGACAAAAAAGAATAATTGGAACAATTGCTGATTAGCTTAGCAGGAGAAATGTAAAGATTTGCTTTGTTGAGCTGGCCAAATGCATAGTATTTTGGTATTGTTAATGCTTCAGAAGGGATTACATCCCAAATGAATAGGTTATCATGTGATGCCATGGTTCCAACCTAAGTGTACGAAAAGCTCGCAGCTGAGATGGATTAAGCAGAATTTTGCCAAAGTTTTCCAAAGCATACTAACTAAGCACTAAGCTATCGCAGTTGACTTACAAAATAGATTGGACGGTCAATTATTCACAGAAATACAGGACAATTTTTTCATGCAATGCCCAAAGTGGTTTAAAGTCTACGGATTGTCTTATTATTCAGTGGTTTTGCTTCTGTTGCGGGGAATAAAATCAGAAGGTTATCAACTATGAACCATGTTACAATACCATAGTCACTTGAAATAGAGGTGGAAACGAGACAGCTGCTGTACGCATTTGAAGGGGATGGCCAACAGTGGATAGCGGCTCCATCGTGAATGGCATCAATTGAAGATGAAGCAAAGGGGAACCTCGAAATATCAGCCCTTACAAGTGCGAGGTTCCTGCAGAACCAAGACAAGAAAAGAGTAAGTAGTTGCTAGAAGCATCAGGGAATGCTGCTGTTCAATGTTCATGATTACTTTACTGTACTTGGAACCAAACAGAACCTTTTGAAGTTGTGCCAGATGGAAATAACAGAGTATATTATCAAATGTTGTTCAATTAGATATTATACACATAATCAGTATTTTTGTGGTACTGGACTAAAACAAACCACTAGCTTGGACACACGATTTAGTGATGGCCCATGCTGTTTAACTGACAGTTTATTAGACTATTCACAGTTTGTTATAGTTGGATGCAGCGAGACATTTTTCATGTGTTTCAGGAAAAATCTCAAAAGAAATAAGAACGAAAGCTCACGTGTTTAGGGGGGTATCTTCTTCCTTGATGTACTCATAGCATACACATACATATGCTGGATTGAACAAATACTCGAAAATAGCAAATTAAGCAAGTACACATTTGCACAGGTCGTCATTCAAGATGAAAACAGACTACATCTTTTAACAACACTATCACATGAGCATATACTTAGGCTTTTATCATAGATGATTTCATCCTTATACACAGTATATACGACAAGGTTAGAAAATAGTGGAACATCAAGATCCAGTATAGTAACTAATATGTTCTTATGTGATCCTATAAAGACGTTCATAGCACAACACATCAGCATTTTGTTTACCCTATTTCAATAGCCATTAACAAGTAAAAACGCTAGCACAACGATAACTGTAATAAGACATGAACCATTACCCCTAACTCAAGTGCAGTAAAAAGGTCTGCTTCTACAAGCAAAAGAGATCATGCCTTTCATTCATCCTAAGCTGCAAGCTGCAATTAACTTCATTCGGCTTCCTTATCTGCCTAGGAAATGACATAAGAAGAAGTCAAATATAGAAAAGTAAAGTATCAAGTCACAATATAGAATAAGATGATCCAATGATACTCATAAAAGTAGTAGCTAATGTCATAAATTTGCATGATAAGGTACACCAATCTCCAAACCAACTAACGAAATAGAAAACAAGTTTAATCGCACAGCTCCGCCACAAGTAGCATAATAGAGTGACACAATTGTAAATGTTAGTAGGGATCAATAGTAGGAATGCTGCTAGATGGAGTGGAGCCACGACTTGACTGGTCCTACAGGTTAACGATACAAGAACCTCCTACAATGTTATCTGAATTTCTCATTATATTTAAACAAGGTGCCGATGCAAGATCTCTCTATTCCAAGGTTTCATCATTATGATCTCGATTAACAGATGAGCAAGCATCACCATATCGTGAGAGAAGAAATAGAGAGAGATTACCGATCTGGGGAAGGAGCCAATCAGTGCGGCGCTTGGGGCTGGCTGCTGGTGGGTCTAGGTCGAGGTCGAGGGATACCCGAGGTGCCACCATAGCCAGCGCCGCCGACCTTGTCAACCTGGCGCTTGGGGTTAGCCGCTTGTGGCCTCATCCGAGGAAGCTGCACCTGAAAAACAACCAAGAGAGAAAATGTTAGATCCGTTTCGTCTCTGCTGTGACAGGTCGGAAGAAGAAGATGGAGAAAGGGATCCGGGAAGAATGGTGTGGAGGGCTCTACTAGTGGGGATGTGGGAGGACGACCCCCGGCGCATCCCACGAGAACCCTAGGCGCAGCTCGTGCCTCGACTCGGATGCCCAAGGCATCGAAGGAGAGCGCCACTGCCGCGGCCTCGTCGCCAAGCCCCGCCCGCGCCACGGCTTCCGCTTGCAGGTCCCGCTTGTGGAGCGTGAAGCGCGCGGGGCCGTCTGTCAGCGCGTCCGCACCGCCGCCGCATCTGGGCATGCTGGCTGGGCGACGGCGCCTCTCTCTCCAGGCGAGGCTGATGCGGGTGTGCTCTATCTGAAGCGTGAGGTGGATTAGGAGGGCCGGGAGCTGGGGGAGCTGGTGGTGGCGGTGGAGGGGGCCTGCGGTGGGCGGAGGTGGCGGATCTGGACCGAGGAGGTGGGAGGCGCGAGGTGGAGATCTGGATCGAGATCTGGAGGTGGGAGGTGGAGGAGGTGGGCGGTGGTGGCGTGGTGCGTGGTGCGAGATCTGGAGGTGGGAGGTGGGGCCTGAGGTGGGAGCGCGAGAGCGTGACTGCGTCCAAAATATCTGAATTTCTCCCGCCTCTCGTTCCAGATAGGGTATAGACGGTCTGGATCGTTCTGTCGGTTGTTGTGTGGACGGGCTGATCGACGATCCGTGGGTTGCTGCTTTCTGGCATCTGATTGGCTGCACCAAGTTTTTATTTTCTGAGTTTAAATAATGGAATTTTTATTAAGTAAGTACCACAATTTTGTCATAAACTGGCACAAATCCATCATTCAAACATATTAGACCATATTTTATGTACAAATAATCAAATGATTGGGTTTAAAAGTTTTGACAGTATTTTGACCCCGTTTGACCGTATAATGAAACTGGCATACGAAATTTAAAAAAAATCAAAATAATGGAAAACCTTCGCGCAGCGTCATGACATGTGACCTAGTTACCATAAAAAAAATATAAATTGTAATTCATAAGTTTTATTGAAAACGTGTTCCCATAAACTTGCTATCATCAATAGACATTCATAGATTTCAAGACTAACAAGCAGTGTTTTGGCCACATTCATGACATAGTTTGTCGAAATGTGCCCGGATTTGGCACAGGTGTGCATTGTGGCATGGCAAACAATGTTGCCGACCAACGATTTCGACATGTTTCACAAAAAAATCCACTTTTCATTTATTAAGTGCTAATAGCCCGACTTTTTATGAAGCGGCTACCGAGAGTGTCGTCCAAAATGGAAGCGATAAAAATTGTTCATATAGTAGATATCATTCTATGTACAATCACCAAAAAGTATTCATTTCTGAGCTTTCTACCATTTTCCGGTCAATTAAACGGTTTCCTGCCGATTCAGCTGGAAATGGTTAAAATTTGAACTACAAGTGCTATATATCTTGCCCGTTATTTTTCAGGAATTTCATTTCTAGGTTCACAACTAGTCATTTCATCACAGATACACAAAAATATTTTCATGATTCAATCACTACACATGAACGGTCATGACCGAGACTTCGACTAGATTTTCAAACAACCATAAGAAATTCAAAAAAATCAAAATAATGGAAAACCTTCGCGTAGCGTCATGACATGTGACCTAGTTACCATAAAAAAATATAAAATTGTAATTCATAAGTTTTATTGAAAACGTGTTCCCATAAACTTGCTATCATCAATAGACATTCATAGATTTCAAGACTAACAAGCAGTGTTTTGGCCACATTCATGACATAGTTTGTCGAAATGTGCCCGAATTTGGCACATGTGTGCATTGTGGCATGGCAAACAATGTTGCCGACCAGCGATTTCGACATGTTTCACAAAAAAATCCACTTTTCATTTTTTATGTGCTAATAACCTGACTTTTTATGAAGCGGCTACCGAGAGTGTCGTCCAAAATGGAACCGATAAAATTGTTCATATAGTAGATATCATTCTATGTACAATCATCAAAAAGTATTCATTTCAGAGCTTTCTACCATTTTCCGGTCAATTAAACGGTTTCCTGCCGATTCAGCTGGAAATGGTTAAAATTTGAACTACAAGTGCTATATATCTAGCCCGTTATTTTTCAGGAATTTCATTTCTAGGTTCACAACTAGTCATTTCCTCACAGATACATAAAAATATTTTCATGATTCAATCACTACACATGAACGGTCATGACCCACTTTTCATTTCTCTGAATGTTTCTGAATTTCATATGCCGATTTCAAAATTCGGTCTAAACGGCGGACATGACCGTTCGTATCTAGGTGTTGAAACTTGCGAAACTATTGTCATATCTCTGATGAAATAGGTACTTTTGTACCCAAAAATAATTTTTTCAAAAATCATGAGCACCAATTTTGCAACATATTTTTTGGTACGTGCTTCACAAAACAACCCATTTGTGCACTCGGAAAATGAAAAATGATTTTTTTGCGCATTGAAAATGAAAACTTTCATTAGCAACATTGTTCATGGTTCCAAGATGCACGCTTGTGCCCAATATGGTCACATTTGAACAAACTATGCGATGAATGTGGGCATAACATTCGTTATTTGGCTTGAATATTATGAATCTTCGTAGATGATAGCTTATTTAGGAGAACACTTTTTCAAAAATACCAATAGCATATTTAATTTAATACCCAATTTTTAGAAGTGGATGTTTGCATTTCATCGTGGCATAATTTTAAAACTTTCATTTATTTTATCTTGCATTTGGATTAAAAGAATAATCCAAAAAAATTATTTCTAATTCTTCAAAACCCTATGTAAAGCAATATAAGGTTAGTGGTATTTTGTTATTTTAGATTTAATAAAAAGAGTTCCCAATAGTCTATAATTACAGAGTACATCCTTACAAATGTTTCAAATTTTATTTGGTTGAATTTGGAATTCAAAATCAAAAGTAATAAAAGAAAACAGAAAAGAATAACAAAAAGGAACAAAAAAAGAACCGCTCGAGCTGGCCCATTACTATGCTTGTAGTGACCCAGCACACCACTGCATGTTGTAGTGTACAAGTCGATGACATAATACTCACGGAAGGACCAATCCGTAAATATTACATCCTTTAGAGTAGTACAACAGAAACATAGTCGGTCCAATGTAACACTATAGGTTTACAACAATATTCAATACAAAATCTCGAGAACCTCCTTTACAAACAGAAGTAGGTCTCGTGCAAATGAATCTCCCGAAAGACTCAAGTCGAATCACTAAGCTGGATACCAGCTCTACTCCTAACTCCTAATCCACTACTGCTGTTGTCACATCCCTACCAATCCATCTGGAATCTCCGTGTCTAGAGTTGTGCTCCTCCATCCAATTATAGTCGTCTTGTCCATAGGCATTGTTGTCGACGTGTCCACCGTTGCACTGTTGTCGCCACGCATCCGTTGGCAAAGTAGAGGTTGACTCCTTCAAGCCCACCAGGTTGATTTGACTCCTTGTCGAAGATCTCACCAATATTGCTATGGATTCCTGTCCTTCCTCTACTGTCTCCAGTAATCTAAGCAGGGGTCAACGGAGGAAAGGGTGAGCAACACGAGCGTTACTCAGCAAGTTCATATATCAGGAGTAAGGTGTTTTATGCACTAGCTACCATCCATACCAAAAGGTCATGGATGAACATGCATATCTTTGCAAAACATTTTTAGGAAAAGATTTATTTTATCTTCAGATGTGTAGCATGTAGTGATTCTAGGTTTTCTATTGCTAGGTGTTGTGCTGCCTTGTGGCTCCTGTGATGTCCCCTGGATGATTCCCAAATGTCCATGTGAGAAATGCTGGAGATGATTTAGCTAGTGGCTATTGCTGTGGTGACATTTGCTTGTGTTGTCTTTTGCTATACTCACTTGTCTGCCAAAACAGTGTGGCAAGTGTGTGCTACTCTGAACCTTGTGTTCAGAGATGTGCCACTGCTTCACACAATTCGATTTGTTTATAGAATGGCCTAGTTCTTTTGGTAGAACTGATTCCTGAGACTTGGTAGTGCTATTTAGATATGTGGCTTGTGCTTGTGGTGCCCTTCCCTTTGGATTTGTGCCCAGCAATCCATATGCTGGATATGTGCTACCAACAGATGGAAATCTAAGCAAAATAGCTTATGTGCCTTCGCTCTGTTGAGTGGATTTACCTCCCCTGCCTATGATGCACAGGCTGAGGCCTAAGTTTATTAAGAACAAATGTTGTGCTTGATTTAAAATCCTTGTGATGAACTAGCATAGCACTTCTATGCTTATCTGAGGGAAATATACACCACCCTGCTCCATGTGTATCTACCAGTTCATTTTGCTAGAGAAATAGAGATTCAACCTCTTGTCAGGTGTGGTGATGGTGTGTTATGTTGCTTGTGGCTTTTCTTGATTCCTTGATCAATAGATCTTGTGGTCTCCTTCTTGTTCACCTTGCTGGCCTGCTCCTCCAGCTCCAGATGCTTCACTTGAGCTTCTGGCCTCCCCTCCTTGCTCCTATGCTCCTTGCTTCCTCTATCCCATCTTGCTCTCGCTTTTGGTAAGGATTCAGTGGTGAAAAGTGGATGGATTTGTGGTTTGGTGATGAACTGTGTTCTGTGCAGTGAGGAACTTGAACTGGTTCTTGCTGTGAGAGGAATGGTTGTGTTTTGCTAGCTGCTACGGTTTGCTTTGTTCTTATCCACATCCAGGGAGTAAGGTAGTTGTGATGTTGACAGCACAGTAACAGCATGGTGATTGTGCTGCTAGCTAGTGTGCTATCCCAGGTTCTGTTAACCTGGTGCTACGGCTGGTTGATTGTAACACCCCGGCCTACCCCCGGGCCGGCCCTGTCACCCCTGGCAGCTCTCTAGGATCTCTAAACTAGCCCCACAGATCAACACCGGTCTTTTCTGCGCACTTTGTCCTCACTCGTGCGCACCCGGGAATCACTTCCCGGTCGGTCACCCATCCTTGGAGTGCTCCAGGTCAAGCATGCTTAACCTCGGAGTTCGTAACATCCCAAAATTATTATCAGTGTTATATTCCAAAAATGAGAGCCAACAAAAACTTTTGTTGATTTTATGTGTTGTTTGTCAATTGTTGCTTATGGTAATTAATTCTTGTTGCTTGTGTTGCTTGTTTGCTTGAATTGATAAAAAGGAAATGCAAAAGCAAAAGTGAAACAAGAAAAATAAAAGTGACAATTAAGAAACTCAAAATTGTTCCAAACAAAATTTAGAGGAATGGTATATGAAACCTCTCATTTACATCCTTATCACTTATCTCTTCCAAATAATATTTTATACCTATTTTAAAATTCAAAAGTAAAAACAATTGAAATAAAACAAAATGCAATAATTAAAACCCTATGAAAGAAAAGGATTCAAAACATTTTATTTTGAAATGCCAAATTTTGTGGAGCTACTACATGCTATGTGGAAGCCTCACAAATATTTGTGATTTTTTTCTAAAATGTTTAAGTACCTTAATTAAATCCTAGAAATGCTGCTGCATTTGAAAAAGAAGCAGAAGGACCTAGTTGTAAATGGAAAAGAAAGTCCAGGGGCATTCGGCGAAAACGTCGTTGTCTCCTACCCCTAGCTCCCCGTCACCGTCGTTGTGTCGCCTTGCCGTTCCCCGTCGTTTCCGCGCTCCCCAGGCCCCCCTGGAGCAGAAGAGAGCATTCAAGCCCTCCCTCGCCTCGAATCCACCGCAGCGTCGCCGTGGCGAGCTCGCCGTCGCCGACCCAAATTAGCGCAGCTCACTGCACCTCGACACGAACCGCTCGAGCCAGAGCTTCTAGAACGTGTCTGGACCCCGGTGAACACCTAGTCTCCATGTCCCTCACACCGCCGCGTCGGATGGAGGAGAAATATCTCCGCCGTGCGCCGTGGACGCCGTACGTGCACTCCGTCCACGCTACGCCGCCCCCGCGCTATTTAAACCACCCCAAGCCTCTCTGGAAACCCCACGCCACTCTCTCGATCTCTCCCTCGCTCCAATTTCACCAGGGCACCGCCAGGAGGGCGTGCTCGCTGCCGCCACTGCTGCCGTCGAGGTCGGACATGGCCGCGACGCCACACCCTCCCATTCTCTCATCCCTGGACCCTACTCTCTTCCTTATGAACACCGCACTCACCCGAGCCCTTTTCCCCTCTGTTTCATGCACAGACGCGCCCGCAGGAGCTCGCCGGAGTTCGTTGCCGTGGCCGTGGAAGTTGGAGACCACGCCGTCGCCGCTGCACGCCGTCCCAGCAAGTGAAACTCACGCCACGACCTTCCCCGAGCCTGAGCCCTCTAGGTGAGCCAACCATCCACCTCGCCGTCGCCGGAGCCACGGCGCCGCCCAGAAATGGTCGTCGCCGATGGACTCCAACGTGGGCCGTTGGATCTTGATCCAACGGCAGCGTACCCCTTCGTTTAGATGTTAGACTGACACGCTGGCCCCACCCGTCAGCGTTTTATTAATTTCCACGCGCACACTGTGTCGCTGACGTGTAGGTCCCACTAGTCAGAAATCTGAACATTATCCATAACTGGATTTCTCTGTTTAAAATGAAAAATGTGAAATCAGTACTGGATCCAACTTTGAAATTCAATATCTCAAGATTTAGGAATCCAAATAAATCAAACTCAATTGTTCTGGAAATCTTATTAAAATGTTTAACGAACCCAATTGGATTCATTCCATTTAATTAAATGAATAAAAAGTATTATTAAAAATACCATAGAAGGTTTAAATCCTAAACTTGTTTGTTTCTGATACTCTGTTAGTCCAAATAATTCCAAACCAATTTTGCTAGCTTAGTACTGCCTTGTATTAGCTTCCCTAATTTTGGTAGAATTATTTGTGCAGTAGTATTTGTTTAGTATTAAGTTGAAGTTTAAACACCCTTCTGCACTCAAACATTTAAATATGTTTAATGGTTAACCCAAATGAATTAGGACCAATTTTGTTAGATCAATTTAGCCATGTTTAGTTACCTCTAAAAGGATTTAATTTTAGGATCCACAGAACTTAATTGGTAGGTAAAACTTGATTATTAAGTTACTGGATTCAAACAAATGTGTAGGGAGTTTAGTAACTCCAATTGAACGAAATCAAATTGTGTTGTCTTCTACACATCAGTAGCTTTCCATAGAATTTTAGTTTGTATTTTTGTGACCAACAGAACTCAAGTTATTGAATTAAACATGTTCAACAAGTTTCTGCCATATTTTTGAACATAATTAAATGATGTTTAATTCAGTTATTTTGAAACCAAATTGTATGGTTGGATGTGTGCAGTAGCTATGTGTGATGTCCATGATTGTTTTGGTTGAGATGATTGCTTGTATAGATTAGTGATTGTTTGCATTGTTTGTTTATTAATTAGACGAGAACGTTGTCGAATATATCGAGGAAGGAGAGTTTGCTGAAATTGAAGAACAAGAGCAAGATCACTTTGCCAAGCAAGGCAAGCTATTCTCTGAGCTTGCACTACAAACATATGCATCTACTTTCATAACATGTTTTACTCTCAAAGCAAGATTTATAAAATCCATTTCAAAAGTATATGGAAATTATTTTGCCACCTATGTAGAAATATAAGATAGTTATATCAAATTATAGGATGGGAAAAATAAATATGGTTATTCAAAACTCCTTTGCAGTTACTTGTGAGTTTATGAAATGCCGAGATGTCGGTGTTGGAATGGAGAAGTGGAAAAATTATGATGTTTATGAAAAATGCACAGTGTCCTAGTACTATGACGACCAATCTTACCCTGTGCGACCACATTTACCATATATGGGAAAAGGCTTAGTCATGTAGTTTGCTCTTATTAGTATGTGATACCTCATCGATGGAGATGACTCCGTTATGCATGAGGGGATGGTCCGAGGACCTACCCCCTGACCCGGGTCCTCACACACGTTGGTGGGGAGGATAGAAGGTTCCACCATAAACCGCCGGACAAAACTATGAGTCCTCACACTTAGGGTTTCTGACGGGAAACCGGACTGGGTGTTGATGGAAAGTGTCATATGGGAAGGATCCTATACTAGCATGAGCAAATAAGAGGCTAGGGCCGGTGGCTTACTTCGCATACACCTGGTATGGCGAGACGTGGCAGACACGATGAGTTGCCGGATGGATGTGGGCTAAAAGCGTGCTACCTCTGCAGAGTGTTAAAACTATTCGAATAGCCGAGTCCTCGGATATGGACAATTGGGAGACTGTCCTAAGACCATGTGCAAGTTTTTTTTTAAAGACTTTGAGTTTTAAAAGAAAAATGAAGTGGAGAATGTTTCCTACACCTATACCAACGGATCGGTATGAGGTGGTTGGATGAAAGTGGACCATGACGGGCTATGGTCGGAAAAAGGAGGAGTTTTGGAGAAACAGATAAAAATGGTGACTTCTTTAAAGATGGTTATAAAACTCTTCTTACCTTTTTCAATAAAGATATAGAGATTTTAAATAAATAAAAGTTGTCAACTAAACTAAAACTAGTGCATACTCATGTTGGGGTAGTTTGCGAGTACATTCAAATGTACTCATATTGGTTTCGTCCCTGACTATTGTCCTAGCCAGACTACGAGGAGGAACACTACGCCGAGCAGGAGTATGGCGACTTCTACGCCAACTAAGGATCTCCACAAGTCAGCTGCCTGTCGGGTTGTCATCGTTAGAATATGATGTCTACTACGCCGTAGCTTCCGCTGATATTTTGGTTTGGCCCATGAAGGCACCTATGTAAGACTTGGTCTAAATGACCATTTATGTAAGACTTTTACTTCGGTATTGTAATTGATGTAAACTTTGGTATCCAATTCGGATTATGTGCAACGACAGACTGATCACGGGATCGTTGTGTTAAGCATAATCGGGTATTTCGGACAGCTAGTGCCGGGTCCCCACATTGATCTTATCTCTAAGTGATGCATTTTATTTTATACTCGCCAAGTGGATTTTGTTGCTGCCCAGCCAATGAGGTTGTTCTGAGGCTAAAAATTGAGGATTAAGAACAGATACTACACTAAGTTGCCTAATCAACTCAATGATGTAATTAGCAATACACCTTATTGCTAAGCCGAGAGTAATACTAATCCTAACCCCATCTTTGTATGTGTTTTCTTTTGTTTTACAGGAACAACTATGGAATGAAGATCAAGAAAAAGAAATACAAGACATTTATTTTAGGAAATAATTGTAATTTTCCTTTTTGTATTTCATTTTATTGGAACAAAATTTGTAAAGACATTGTCTTGTTGTATTCAATCGATAAAATGATTTGTTTGTCTATACAAGAATTCATGAGTTGTAATGCTTATTGCAAAGATTTGAATTATTCAAATCTCTCTTAATTCATTTACTTAATTATTGTTTTTGTTACTTAATTTTTTAAATTTGAATTAATTTACAGATTCAAATTATTTGAATACTCAAATTGGATTCAAAAATTTCCACAACCAATAAATTACCTAGAGATCATGTCGAAATTTATTTGCATTCACCTAAGATGAACTAAACCTTATTCATTAAGATGAATGAACTCTGATCACTTAGGGTTTTTAATTTGCGAAAAAATTATTCAGGATTTTCAAAAGCATGCATACAGATGCACAAATTCCTATTTCTACCCTTCGTTAACTCCTAAATGCTGGGATATTACAATGCTGCACCGGCCCAGTTCTGTTTCTGAACCCAGTTAGAGAAAACACTATAAATAGGCTGGCTTGTATTAGAAATCAACATCATCTGAATGGCCCACCGGTAGAGTGGAGAGCGACCGATCTCCAGGTCGTGGGTTTGAGTCCCCGTTGGGCATATTTTTGCGAAATATTAGAGGTAACATGCGGGCACGACCAGGGCGATGTGGGTCCCTCATGTCAGGTAGTGTGGGGTTCGGCTGGACCCACATGTCATACGGGCGGCGCGGTACCCACATGTCAGGGGCGGCGCGGTGACCCACATGGTAGTTATGGGAGGGGCGGGTCCCACCTGGCAGTTGGGGTGTGGGCCGTGACCCCCATGGCAGTGGTGTAGGGAGTGGGGTGGGGCTGCTGTTGGGGCGGGTCCCGCATGGCAGTTTGCTGTGGAGGCGGTTCCTACATGGCATGCGGGGGAGGGGCGGGTCCTAGCTGGCAGTTGGGGTTTGCTGCATGACCCACATTGCAGTAACCCACGCGCGCACCTCTGCATTATTATCACTCGAGTTGTGAAGAAAAATAATGAAATGGATAGATAAACCCTAGATAGAGAGATGGAAACAACAAACAGCAGGGCATGGAAATGGGTTGAGTGGTGACCTACGTGGGGTGGGTCCTAATGACAGGTCAGGTGGGGGTGGACACACGTGGCACTGGGTAGGCATGACGCACATGGCAGGTGGGAGTAAGGCGGGTCCTACCAATCAAAATAGTCCACTGTCAAAAGGGTCCCGCCCGCTTATGACCATCCTCGTCTAAAGAAGCCCATGACTTTTTTGTCAAAAAGGTCATAGATTTATGACCAATTTTCCCCTTTCAACTGGCTCATGACCAATGGATTCAAAATGGTCATAGAATTTATGACCAATTTTCCCAAAGTCACTATCAGATAGTCATAAGTTGGCATATTTCTTGTAGTGAGTCATGCATCCTGCATCGTTTTCACCAGCACTTGTAGATTCTCAACGGCTCCATGGTCTCGACAAAGTCAAACCTTCGGAAGGTATCATATTTTGTCTCAATATGGGCAACCAACGTACCTTGGTTCCTCTGATCGATCTGCAGAGTGCCGCGTCTTGCTTTTGCGGTGTCGTTGCTCGCCGTGTGTCGGTACAAGGCACAGCCTCCACCCGTGGACAACCACTCCCACATCAGGACGTGCTTGCTTCCATGAGCAAAGTGTGGCCATGTGAGATGTTGGTGGTCATGCCATTTTGGTTCATGTCGTGCACGCCAGACCTGCACTGTATACCAGAGGGTCCACCGAGTGTCCTTAGCCTCTGCCGCTGCGCTACGCTCCATGACCCACACCTCCTTCCTAAATGCGACGCCAAGCCTCCCAAGTACCTCGGTCAAGCGCCAGGAGCCGGGTGGTCTGGGTGACGGTAGTGGAATGGCGAATGGATCCCGCTTTCCATCGAGATCAAACGACACGATCTTACCGCCCTCCATAGCCAAGTACATCGTGTTGTCGACAGTCAGTAAACCGTCCTCGCGGTTGATGCTCGAGATATAAGTGGCGTTGGGCATGCCGACGTCCCGCCAAGACGTCTCCCCTAGCGTGAACACCATGACCTGACCGCCCTAATATGAGACGTGCACGATCATGTACCTCCCCGTCGCATGGTCATGCGTGAAGCTTAAGGTCCGGCGCAGGATCCGTGCGCCGGTCTGGTTTTGTCGTGGAGGGCTCGGGACGGCCAACCTATCGCCTGTGACGGGGTTGTATAGATAGACGCCGCCAAAGTCGTCACACATGCAGATGATACCATTGCAGGTCCCTATCACCTCATTAGGGCCCCTATATCCATAGCGGTTGACAAACATAGGCATCTCCCAACTGCGCTGGCTCGTGGACAGGTCGTCGTCGAAGACGTGCGCGCGCTCCACGGTGATGAGAAGCGTCTTGGCACGGCTGCGCAAGCTCGTGGCCGTGCGCGTGCCGACAGACGAGGCGGAGCCGGCGGCAGTCGTTGGGATGGAACCGCTGGAACATCTCCACGAGGACGTCCGTGGAGAATTTGGCGCCGCCGTCCATGGATCCGATCGCCGTCCCTCTTCTCCACCTTTTCAGTTTCTTAATTTGGATCCGATCGAACAATCGAGGAGCGAGGTTGCTAGGGTTCTGAAGCTCACGAACGGAAGCACGATCGAGGAGACCACAAGGAAAAATTAGGACTAGTCGACTTTGTTCCCTTGACCCTCGTGGCGCATATATAAGCTGAGAAGGCTCCAGAAATTAATTTGTGTTTATGTCGTGTCCGGTTTGCAGTTATAATTAGTTTTTGGCGGAGCGGAGGTGCTATTTTGGTGCGGACTCGGTTTACCTCGGGTACGCGTGTGCCGATCCAGGGCGGGGGCAAGAAGCATGCGCTACATCCTTCAGTACGTGTCTTATTTAGTTTGTCAGTGGTACGGGCATATGGTAACTAGAGGTAGTACGTATTCAACACCGTCACTGGTGACCTTCTTTATTCAGAATTCAGATAAACCCCGCTGATGGATCATCGGCTGCCCGTTAGTTTGTGCGATTTTCAGTGAAGGCTGTGCATATGAGAAAGAGTAAAACGCCTCCGCGGTCTATGAAGTTGCGAAGTACGAGCGGATTGGCAATCAACTCAAAAAATGCTAAGTGGCAACTACCGGTCAGGAAGTTGCGCGAATGTTGCACTTTAGCCATTCCGTCACTCCTACCGTTGAAATGCTGATATGGTCAATGATTTTTTATGAAAAAAATTTAACCTTCTATTTCCTCTTACAGTGGAGAGAGAGAGAGTAGGACTGCAAGAGGCGTTGGGCGCGCGGCGGCAACGAGCTGCTTACCATGACCAAGGTAGAAGACAAACAAGTATATGACAGGTGGGCTATATCAGTCAGGACTTTAGGGACAAGAAAAGGGCATATGAATAAAAATAAATAGAATACTAAGCGATTTTTTGTAAAAGAACATTGATCACGTCGGCATTTTTAACTGTTGATGTAAAAGAAGTATTCGGCTATTCCAAGAACATTGATCACGCCTCCAAATAATCTTTAGCTTTTCCTGTCATAATTATGTGTTCAATCCATTCTAAGACAAAGTATGACGGACATAATTAGGGTTAGTTGATTGTGGACTTAAACTGAATTTCTTTAATCTGATTACACAGAAGCTGAAAGGGACAAGAGAGGGAGGACTTATTCATGAAGACCAGTTATTTCTTATCAATACACTATTTGTATTATGTATTCATCCATACTAAATTTCTGATTATTTTGTCTTGTCTTTGTAGCTTCTGGTTCTTCTCATATGGTCGATGAGGAAATGATAGGAGCAAAGCTTCATTATTTAGGTACCAAAATGTGTCTCACTATGCGATTATGCCACCACGCCTTTCTATACATTTTTTATTGGCATTTTTAAATATTGGATTTATGTTTACGTAAAAACTGCATTTATACCTGTTAGTGTGATTTGCTTATTATATTATGCTGTTGGGAGGGGATTAGAAGTTTTTTTTCTCCCTAAAAGCTTTAGAACGCGCGTGCGTTGTGCCGTCGTCCGGAACGGCCGGCTGGGCATCGCACGATCCCGCACCGCACGCGGAGATACGTGCGTCAGGTGCCACCTGGTCGGACCGGGGGCCCACCTCGCAGTGAGACGTGCGCGTGCACGTCGTCATCCTCATTTCTGTCTCGCGCACGGCAGAGAACAGTTTCACTCCACCCACCTCGCGCGCTCCGCCCCGCATTCTCCTCGCCTGATTTTCGCGGGGAAGGAGGGAACCACCACGGGGCGGCGAGATTTGCGGCGGGGGAAGCGCAGATCCAAGCAGCGGCGAGGTGTAGGTGGTGCGGAGAGCGGCAGCGGTGGACGGTGGCGGAGAGCGGCAGCGTTGGGCGGTGGGCGGTGGTCCGGAGGATTTGGCGGATTTAGGCGGTGCTGTGGAGGAGCGGCGATAGACGAGGGGTGGCGAGAGGTTCGGCGACCGGCGGCGGGCGTGGGGAGGTTCGGCGACAAGCGCTGCGTGGAGCTGCGACAACAGGCGGAGGAGGATCAGCACCGACGAGAGGGTCTCCCGCTGGTGAGTGCATCGCCAGCTCGTACACGCGCTTCTCGACATACTTTTCGCGGTGGTCGGAGTTACAACGCTCTCGATCTGTTAGCTCTCGATTTGTACAATTTTTGTTGCTCCCGTGACTGAGGCGGATGATGGTTTGCTCTGTTTCTCGGTAAATCTAGGGTTGTCAGGGATGGAGGAGATGTATCTATGAAGTCTGTATTCTTCGTTCGCATGGTGTTTTTGATATCTGCTAGTTGCACGGCTAGTTAGTGAGTTACCATATGAGAGTTGCTCAGACGTGTAGCAGGAGTTGTGCAGACGGATAGTTCGATTTGCCCAGTCGTCCAGTAGTAGTTGCATAGTCATCCAGTAGTAGTTGCCCAGACGTCCAGCAGGAGCTGCCCACACATGTAGTAGGTTTTGCCCATATCATCAGGGATGTTGCCATACCATCCAGGGAAGGATGCCCAAACTAGCAGGAGATGTTGCCCACACCATTAGGGGGATGATGTCCAGACCATCAGGAAATGTATATGAGATAGGTTTTTTTGCCAATAGCAGCTGATTCAGTTGCCCATCTTTTTTCCTCATGTGTTTTTTTAAAATGGATGAAGATGCTGGAGACACTTTGAATCACTCTTTTTTTCACCTTCATGCTACCGGTTTTCCGAGTATGGCTGGTAGCAGAGATCCAGCAGCTGGTGGGGATCCCGAGCCCGTCAAGGGCAAAGGGGAGGTAGGTCTCACATCCCATATCTTTTTTTTGTGAGACCAGTATAGGCTTTTTTTGGGGTGCTTTTTTAACCCCCAAGCCTGTACATATCTGTTTTTTCAGGTTTCGAAGGTTGCTACCCCTACGCGGAAACATAAGGCCGCAGCTATGCGTGGTGCACCTCCTAAAAGAAGGAAGACAGATATTCTGATAGAAAAGCCGGAGAGCTCAAAAGCTAATGAAGAAGAAAAGAACAAGATATCAGATGTTCAAAATGTGGGTTTAGTTACTTATTTTTGCTAGTTTTGTTTTAGTAGTAGATGCAGGGCATCACCTTTTTTTTCCAGACTTCTGATAGTTGCTTTTCCACCTTCATCCCTTTTTTATGCAGGACATCCTAAGAAATAGGGCATCTCCATCAAGGCTGGTTACGCTCAACAAAGATTTATCAACTGACCAAAAAATTGCCATCAACAAAAGGGGTCTTGGGGGGTTGCTTTCAATCGGAGCTACCACAATGCCAGCTGACCTCAGTCAATGGGTAATGAAGTGTTATGACCCGTTGAAGTCAGAGTTAGTGATCCCCAACAGGGGGAGGGTACCTGTGGATGCAGATAGTGTACACTTGATGTGGGGCCTCCCCAACTCTGGTTTGAAGGTCTGTTGGGAGTGCAATGCAGAAGTCACCAAAGCTTTCAATGAGGAGTATGAGTTCAAACCGGGCAACGTTGCTCCATCGTTGAATGCATGGTGTGAAATGATAAAGAAAATGAACGGAGCACACGACGAAAAGTTTGAGCGTGCATGGGCTGTTCTAGCCTTTGACTGCTTCCTCGCACCAACTACCGGGCTAAAAGTTAGCCCTCACTGGTATTTAGCAGTTTCTGATCTTGACCTCCTGTCGAACTCAAACATCTGTCAGTTTGTTGTTGATCAGACAAGATTTGCCTTCCTAGATCTGGTGAACAAGAAATCCGAGTCCTGCTGCGTTTACAATCTTGTCGTAAGCATCTGTCACTCCCCTTGTACCATCTTTTCTCGGTTCTACGTTTACAGTATCTATATTCATTTAGTTGCTCAATAATGTCCTTCCAGTTGCTTATTAGATCAATCATAGTTCATCATAGTTGGTTATTATTTAGATAGGTAGTTGCTCATTTTTTTTCAAAACACTTTTTTCAACGTTGTTCTCAGATTTGTTGGGATAGGCAGTTGGTAGCATATGTGACCATGGTTACAAGCACATTATTCCCACATGTTAGCGTTCAGATTTGTCAGCACATGTTTTTTTTCTCACAGTGACATGCATGCTCATTTTTAAACGTTACTATCGTTTCCTTATTAATATTTTTTCATGTCCCACAACTTCCATAGATGCGGTATCTTGATGCGTTGGAGGTCGACGAGGTTATCAGTGATTGCGTGCCACACATAAATGCATGGGACGCAATTTTAGTCCAGAAAGTAATGAATAAGGATAAAATCTCAAGGGAAGTTTTTGGGAAATTGCAAGTAAGTTTCTTAATGTTGCCCTTTTCTATATAGGCAGAATACAATTTTTTCTTATACTTTTCACTGCTTGTGATTTTTTAACCTTGTTTGTTGCTCATTTCCTTTTTTATGGCCTTTTTTTGTCTCAAAACAGTTGAAAGAGAAATTCAGAGATAGCGTCCAAACAGGGCTGTTTGGTGGCTTGTTAAAAGCTGAACAATTTGTCTGTGCCAATCTCCCTGCTAACTACGACCAGAGAGTGAGTTCCCTACGACCAGTAGTAGCTTTTTTGTTACCTAGTTGCACAGTTTCTAATTGCCTAGCAGCATAGTATTTTGTTGCCTAGCAGCACATTATTTGTTGCCTAGTAGCACATTATTTGTCGCCTAGCAGCACATTATTTGTTGCCCAGTACCACTACATTTTGTTGCTTAGCACAACAGTATTTTTGTTGCCCAGTACCACTACATTTTGTTGCCTAGTTGCCCATAAAGCAGAAGACACTCCCCCTGTTTTTTTACACTGACATATGATCCATATCAGATCCATTTTTTTTGAAAGCTAATGCATAATATCATGCAGGAAAAAAGGAAATTCGGTGCTTTGCTTCACGGCTTAGGCTCAGAATTTGAAGAATCACTCGCTAAGTTTGTGCAAGGTGTTGGTAAGTTGGAGGAATGTCAAAGCTCTGGGAGCAGACCTACTGAAGGTGTTGAGCAGAGGTTCTCCAAGAAGAAACGCACAACAGCGCAACCGAAGAATACCAATGAAAGGGATGTTGAAGCTGAACAAAGGCCTCTGAAGAGGCAACCCAAAACAAAGACAGCAGAGAAGACTGTGATTATAGAAGATGCAGAGACTGCAGAATAAGATGAAGAGGAAAGCGTTCATGTCGAACTAAATGACACAGAAAGCAAAGATGATGCAAGGTTTGTTCACTAAATAGGGGTTCTTCAAGTTGTTTTTTTAGTTGCTCACTATTGCACTCGTAGTTGCTCATTAAAAGGAAGATAGTTGCTCATAACCTGATAGTTTAGTTGCTCACTTTTGCATTCACTTTTTTCCTATGTTTTTTTGTTGCCCAGTTATGAAAGGAAATTTACTAGCAGATGCAATCATTTTTGCCAGCACATGGTAGCATAGTTGCCCAATAAAATGAGCACGCATTTTTCTTTTTTCCAAATTTTTTTTGTGCTACATTCACTTAGTAGTTTTTTTGACTAACTGTCCCACTCATTTTTGTGTTGAATTTTCTCTTACAAACAGAATAAGTCAACGCACTGACGGTGAAGAAGATGAAGACTGCACAGTCAACCTGGGAGGAAATGATGCACCGCAGCCTGACAAATCGGACGACAGTGACAGCGACAGCGACAAGGATGAAGACAAGGATGATGAAGTTCATGATGTTGTGGGGGGAGGTCCAAGTAGCAGGAAAGATGATGATGGTGACACTGGAGGAAACAATGGTGGTACTGGATCAGGGGAAGCTGCAGATGAACAAGAAATCTGTCAGTTTGTTGTAGATCAGACAAGATTTGCCTTCCTAGATCTGGTGAAAAAGAAATCCGTGTCCTGCTGCGTTTACAATCTTGTCGTAAGCATATGTCACTCCCCTTGTACCATCTTTTCTCGGTTCTACGTTTACAGTATCTATATTCGTTTAGTTGCTCAATAATGTCCTTCGAGTTGCTTATTAGATCAATCATAGTTCATCATAGCTGGTTATTATTTAGATAGGTAGTTTCTCTTTTTTTTCAGAACACTTTTTTCAACGTTGTTCTCAGATTTGTTGGGATAGGCAGTTGGTAGCATATGTGACCATGGTTACAAGCACATTCTTCCCACATGTTAGCGTCCAGATTTGTCAGCACATGTTTTTTTCTCACAGTGACATGCATGCTCATTTTTAAACGTTACTATCGTTTCCTTATTAATATTTTTTCATGTCCCAAAACTTCCATAGATGCGGTATCTTGATGCGTTGGAGGTCGACGAGGTTATCAGTGATTGCGTGCCACGCATAATTCCATGGGACGCAATTTTAGTCAAGAAAGTAATGAATAAGGATAAAATCTCAAAGGGAGTTTTTGGGAAATTGCAAGTAAGTTTCTTAATGTTGCCCTTTTCTATATAAGCAGAACACAATTTTTTCTTATACTTTTCACTGCTTGTGATATTTTAACCTTGTTTGTTGCTCATTTCCTTTTTTATGGCATTTTTTGTCTCAAAACAGTTGAAAGAGAAATTCAGAGATAGCGTCCAAACAGGGCTGTTTGGTGGCTTGTTAAAAGCTGAACAATTTGTCTGTGCCAATCTCCCTGCTAACTACGACCAGAGAGTGAGTTCCCTACGACCAGTAGTAGCTTTTTTGTTACCTAGTTGCACAGTTTCTAATTGCCTAGCAGCACATTATTTGTTGCCTAGCAGCACATTATTTGTTGCCCAGTACCACTACATTTTGTTGCCTAGCACAACAGTATTTTTGTTGCCCAGTACCACTACATTTTGTTGCCTAGTTGCCCATAAATCAGAAGACACTCCCCCTGTTTTCTTACACTGACATATGATCCATATCAAATCTATTTTTTTTGAAAGCTAATGCATAATATCATGCAGAAAAAGAGGAAATTTGGTGCTTTGCTTCACGGCTTGGGCTCAGAATTTGAAGAATCACTCGCTAAGTTTGTGCAAGGTGTCGGTCAGTTGGAGGAATGTCAAAGCTCTGGGAGCAGACCTACTGAAGGTGTTTAGCAAAGGTTCTCCAAGAAGAAACGTACAACAGCGCAACCGAAGAATACCAATGAAAGGGATGTTGAAGCTGAACAAAGGCCTCTGAATAGGCAACCCAAAACAAAGACAGCAGAGAAGACTGTGATTATAGAAGATGCAGAGACTGCAGAATCAGATGAAGAGGAAAGCGTTCATGTCGAACTAAATGACATAGAAAGCGAAGATGATGCAAGGTTTGTTCACTAAATAGGGGTTCTTCAAGTTGTTTTTTTAGTTGCTCACTATTGCACTCGTAGTTGCTCATTAAAAGGAAGATAGTTGCTCATAACCTGACAGTTTAGTTGCTCACTTTTGCATTCACTTTTTTCCTATGTTTTTTGTTGCCCAGTTATGAAAGGAAATTTACTAGCAGATGCAATCATTTTTGCCAGCACATGGTAGCATAGTTGCCCAATAAAATGGGCACGCATTTTTCTTTTTTCCAATATTTTTTGTGCTACATTCACTTAGCAGTTTTTGTTTGACTGACTGTCCCACTCATTTTTGTGTTGAATTTTCTCTTACAAACAGAATAAGTCAACGCACTGACGATGAAGAAGATGAAGACTGCACAGTCAACCTGGGAGGAAATGATGCACCGCAGCCTGACAAATCAGACGACAGTGACAGCGACAAGGATGAAGACAAGGATGAAGACAAAGATGATGAAGTTCATGATGTTGTGGGGGGAGGTCCCAGTAGCAAGAAAGATGATGATGGTGACACTGGAGGAAACAATTGTGGTACTGGATCAGGGGAAGCTGCAGATGAATAAGAAATCTGTGAGTTTGTTGTTGATCAGACAAGATTTGCCTTCCTAGATCTGGTGAACAAGAAATCCGTGTCCTGCTGCGTTTATAATCTTGTCGTAAGCATCTGTCACTCCCCTTGTACCATCTTTTCTCGGTTCTACATTTACAGTATCTATATTCGTTTAGTTGCTCAATAAAGTCCTTCCAGTTGCTTATTAGATCAATCATAGTTCATCATAGTTGGTTATTATTTAGATAGGTAGTTGCTCATTTTTTTTCAGAACACTTTTTTCAACGTTGTTCTCAGATTTGTTGGGATAGGCAGTTGGTAGCATATGTGACCATGGTTACAAGCACATTCTTCCCACATGTTAGCGTTCAGATTTGTCAGCACATGTTTTTTTCTCACAGTGACATGCATGCTCATTTTTAAACGTTACTATCGTTTCCTTATTAATATTTTTTCATGTCCCACAACTTCCATAGATGCGGTATCTTGATGCGTTGGAGGTCGATGAGGTTATCAGTGATTGCGTGCCACGCATAAATGCATGGGACGCAATTTTAGTCAAGAAAGTAATGAATAAGGATAAAATCTCAAGGGGAGTTTTTGGGAAATTGCAAGTAAGTTTCTTAATGTTGCCCTTTTCTATATAAGCAGAACACAATTTTTTCTTATACTTTTCACTGCTTGTGATTTTTTAACCTTGTTTGTTGCTCATTTCCTTTTTTATGGCTTTTTTGTCTCAAAACAGTTGAAAGAGAAATTCAGAGATAGCGTCCAAACAGGGCTGTTTGGTGGCTTGTTAAAAGCTGAACAATTTGTCTGTGCCAATCTCCCTGCTAACTACGACCAGAGAGTGAGTTCCCTACGACCAGTAGTAGCTTTTTTGTTACCTAGTTGCACAGTTTCTAATTGCCTAGCAGCACATTATTTGTTGCCTAGCAGCACATTATTTGTTGCCCGGTACCACTACATTTTGTTGCCTAGCACAACAGTATTTTTGTTGCCCAGTACCACTACATTTTGTTGCCTAGTTGCCCATAAATCAGAAGACACTCCCCCTGTTTTCTTACACTGACATATGATCCATATCAAATCCATTTTTTTGAAAGCTAATGCATAATATCATGCAGAAAAAGAGGAAATTCGGTGCTTTGCTTCACGGCTTGTGCTCAGAATTTGAAGAATCACTTGCTAAGTTTGTGCAAGGTGTTGGTAAGTTGGAGGAATGTCAAAGCTCTAGGAGCTGACCTACTGAAGGTGTTGAGCAGAGGTTCTCCAAGAAGAAACGTACAACAGCGCAACCGAAGAATACCAATGAAAGGGATGTTGAAGCTGAACAAAGGCCTCTGAAGAGGTAACCCAAAACAAAGACAGCAGAGAAGACTAAATGGCACAGAAAGCGAAGATGATGCAAGGTTTGTTCACTAAATAGGGGTTCTTCAAGTTGTTTTTTTAGTTGCTCACTATTGCACTCGTAGTTGCTCATTAAAAGGAAGATAGTTGCTCATAACCTGACAGTTTAGTTGCTCACTTTTGCATTCACTTTTTTCCTATTTTTTTTGTTGCCCAGTTATGAAAGGAAATTTACTAGCAGATGCAATCATTTTTGCCAGCACATGGTAGCATAGTTGCCCAATAAAATGAGCACACATTTTTCTTTTTTCCAAATTTTTTTGTGCTACATTCACTTAGCAGTTTTTGTTTGACTGACTGTCCCACTCATTTTTGTGTTGGATTTTCTCTTACAAACAGAATAAGTCAACGCACTGACGGTGAAGAAGATGAAGACTGCACAGTCAACCTGGAGGAAATGATGCACCGCAGCCTGACAAATCAGACGACAGTGACAGCGACAAGGATGATGAAGTTCATGATGTTGTGGGGGGAGGTCCCAGTAGCAAGAACGATGATGATGGTGACACTGGAGGAAACAATGGTGGTACTGGATCAGGGGAAGCTGCAGATGAAGGGGCAGACAACAATGCCACCACCCCGGCTGACGTTGGTACTAGGAAAGTTTATGGATTAAGGAGTAAAGGCAATGCACAACAGAACACAAAGGGAAAGGCTGTCACCACCAACAGACCTAGTGAAGAAGAGCGCGAGTACTCCTTGCTGGACATGTGCAAGATGGACATGAGAAGTAAAACCCCTGACATACCACTACTAGAAGAGGCAGTTGTTTGGGATGAAGATTGCCCACATGACTTGAACAACCTCCGACACATGTTTGACATGAAACAAACCAGTGTTGGATATGAGCTAGATGACCCAGTGCTGCACGGTGCCTACTCCCAGGGAACATACAACGAGTGGTTTGAAGAATCGCTTGGAGTAATGAAAGAACCAGCACACACTGTTCAACAAGAAAAACAGCAGCCACGGTTATCAAAGAGATAAGTGCTAGGAGGGCCAAGGCTAAGCAGCGAGACAAGGCGCAAGGGGGGCTGACACTCCTGATCATGGACAAGTCCAGCAGCACCCTAATGCATATCCTCCAGAGAAGGCAACTCCAACTGTCGGAAGGGCAACTTTACCTGCATATGATGCAACTCCAACAGCACAGAAGGCAGTTATATGGGATGAAAGCCCAGCAGAGTTGTGTACACTGCAGAGCATCAAGGCAACTTCATTAGCAGAGAGGGCAACTTCAGGTGCAGATGAGGCAACTCCACAAACAGGAAGGGCAATTATATGGGATGAAAGCCCGAAGCTGTCGTCTAACTTGATGATTACTGAGGCAACCCTTCTAGCAGAGAAGGGAAATACACCTTCAGGAAAAGCAATTCCAACAGCAGAAAAGGCAACTGCAGTATGCATTGAGGCATTTAAGGCACCATACAGACAGAAGGATGTGCTTGATGAGGTTCAGGTGGTCCAAATGCCTCAAGACAGTTCAAGTTACAAAATCCAACAAAGCACACTGCCAGTGACAGCTTCTTATATTCCAGAGCGACCAGTTCCAGTCCCATCAAGGGTGATGAGGTCGAATTTGACGGTACCACGTCAGTCAATCGTACGTCCACCCCAGGCGACATCATGCAACTTACAGGCAACAACAGCTAGGATGCAGGCATCGCCATCAATGATGCAGGCAACAACTTCCACTACGCATGCAACAACAGGCTCATACCTGACAAGTGAAGTGGTAACACAGAAGGAAAACATTTTTCCCACATCGACACACACTACGCCTTCTGGCAGTGGAACTATCAAAGCTAAATTCAGCCAAGCTACAAGGCAGACTTGCCCTCCACCGCCTCCGGCTGAAGCAAAGAGATGTGTGGTGACAGCAGAAGATCTCGCAAACATACTGCAAAAATTAGGGAAACCAAGCAACATGCATGGATATTCAGAGAAGAGCAAGTCAGCACCAGAGCAGAATATACCAAGCAGTACCCCATCCAGCCGCATCAGAGATGGCTACCGCGATGCCCCCGATGCCCCTAGTTTCAGCCTCGGTCCTGATTTTGACACGCCACCAGAAACCGACACAGAAGCAAAACCTGCAGCCACTGCAGGCATCGGGGACATTCTTCTTGATTCACTGTATTCTGAGGAGCTAGAAAAATTATGCCTTGAGGCAGAGGAACAATCGAGACTCAAAGCGCAACAAATCTCTGTGGGAAAGTCTGCGCACTCACCATCTACTTTCGAGACACCGGTTAAGCAAACAGACGTAGAGACTGGAGGTCCAAACTCAGATGGCACCGGCAGTTCGAGCGGGCCTCCACAGCAGGTTAGGAGAGTAATAAACCCGCCCGCACACATGCAGTCCTACGTGGATGTGGGAAACAAGAAGCAGTTTGCTTGTAGCACTGAAGTCAACAGGCTATATGCTCTAGTTTTGTTGCATGGCAGAAAGTACACAAGGCGCGGACAAATCGAAGATGAGAGGTACTAAATTTCGAAGTAGCTTCTCTTTTTTGTTACCTAGTAGCACAGTTTCTAATTGCCTAGTAGACAGCATTTGTTGCCTAGTACCACAGCATTTGTTGCCTAGTAACAGCATTGGTTTGTTTCGTATTAGCACAGTTTTTTAGTTGCCTACTGCCACAGTTTTAGTTGCTTCAAAATAAACTTTTTTTGTCTACATTGCTGTTCTATTCTTTTTATAGCCAAAAGGTATGCGGAAGTTGCTTTTTACAATTTTTCCCTAGTGGGAGTGGTTGGCTAACATGCTTTTCTCGCCGTGTGTTTTTCTTCTTTTTTGGTAGCCCGCCTGTTGTAAACTTCAACGATTTTCCCGTCACCCTCAAGGAATTATCAGAGTCAGTGAAACCAGGGGGTTGGCTACACACGTCTGTCATGGAAATTGGAATACAGGCAATCAACAACAGCTTGCCAGCTACCTCGAAGAAGGTTATAATGCCTTTAAGGATAGCAGTGAGTCAAATTTATTCGTTCCCCCCGCCCCACCCTTCCGTTTTTCCTTTTTTTATCAGTTTTGTTACCAACAAGGAACAATGTATGCAGACACGCCTCCAGCAGGGAGTGCACGAGGGAGCTGAAATTAGTAAATTGTTCAGTAAAGACAATCGTCTGGACAAAAAAGATATGGTTAGTTCCTTTTCAACATGCTTTTTTTGTGCAATACTTTATTTAAGTTGCACAATATCCATCGAAATCTGCATCACATAGCCATCTTTTTTTTTGGTCATTGAAAGGCTTTTTTAGGTGCCTTTTTTCTATTCGGAAAACATATGACATTTTTTAGTTGCCTAATATCAAGGCAGCCATTTTTTCTTGTTGCCTGACAAAAATGGATTTTGTTGCCTAAAAATCCAACACGTATTGCATATTCTGTAGCTAACATTTGCCCTGGAAATGCATTTTTGGTCACAGATCATGCTACCCGTCATCCAGCCTTTAGATACAAAGTCAATCGAGACAACCGAGCCAATCAATCATTACTTCCTATTCAACATAAATATCAGAGACAGGAAATATCAAGTCCTTGACTCATGGAGGACATTAAAGGACAGGAGCCTCAAGAATTGCGCACTCAAGATCATTTCTCAAGTCCGCGCCTTATGGGAAAAAACTACAAGAAATCAAAAATATCACTTGAGCCTTTTGGCCTCCAAGAAATACAAGTACCGAGGCAACCCACAAAGTAAGCACAAAATCGTACTTGGTTTGTTTCACACTTAGTACATGTGTACCCCCAAAAACTTGTACCTTCGAATGCCATTTTTTTGTGTGTGTTTTTTTGGGACACAACATCTGATGCAAAGTTGTTCATTTTTCATTTTTTAAGCCATGACTGCGGGGTCTGCACTCTTGCTAATGCTCAGAGCTGGGAAGGTAGGCAAGTACCAGGCTACACGGGCAAAGAGGTCCCGAACATGCGGAAACTAATGACTCATGGCTGGTTAACATCTGTACACAATAAAGCTGAATGGAGAGATGTTGTGCACTTTAATTAGGGGTGGTAAGTTTTTAATTCCTAACCAGCAATTTCTTAGGCCCATTTTTGTTTTTTTAATGTAAAGTTACTCCATTCTGTAACGTGCAAACATGTTGACTATATCAATCTCCATGTATGAACGAAAAAGTTCCTCTATTTTTTGTTACCTAAACAACTACCAAGAGTTGCACAGTACTAGGTAAAAGTTGCCTAGGTAAACTACAAACAAAGTTTCGGCTATATCAATCTCCATGCTTGAAAACTACAAACTAAGTTGCCCAGCATTACACAATAAGTTGCCTAAACATCATCCATAACTTGCCCAGTAATACATCAAAGTTGCCTAGT
This sequence comes from Poa pratensis, assembly GCA_947311845.1. NCBI lineage: Eukaryota > Viridiplantae > Streptophyta > Magnoliopsida > Poales > Poaceae > Poa > Poa pratensis. Next base: position 69,351,018 of record CAMZMU010000027.1, on the reverse strand, counting down.
TAAAAAAGCAAACATGTATCCCCCTTTTTACAACAGGTTCACATGAAACTTGCCCCAAATTACATATAATTTTGACCAACAATACGAATTCAACTGCCTAACCAGGGGCGAGAAGTTTTGCCTGATTCTCTAGTGTACTAGCCTCAGCTCACATGTAGCTGCATTGTGATCAAATGAACCACAAATACCGCACTGGACTGCCTGTTTTGGGTGCAACTCAAGGGCAGATACAGTCCTGTGCTCCTTTGTGCGACCTTTTGTTGTCGATATTGGGGGTCTCGAGGGTCTGCAGGCGCGCTTGTAGACGGTCCAGCTTCTGTCTTCTTCTTTTTTTTCCGCGACTTGTTCAACTGAGAGATTTCTGTAGCCGCTGCACGCACATGCCTATTTAGAATAGCAGCAGCTTGGTCTGTTCTAGAAGCCAGGGTGGCAACTTTTGCAAAATTCATGTTCAAGTTGGCGTGGCGCAACTGCTGCAGCGATTCTGGTGGAATCTCATCTGGTGGTGGTTGAGCTCCTGTTGCTGCACCTGTTGAAAGTGCTGCCATCGTCCATCGTCTTAGTATGTAGCGTTCCGGTATTACATCAACCCCTAGATAGGTGAAGATCTTGAGGATGTGGCAGCACAACATACCATCCCTGTCCATCTTGGAACAGTCACAAGCATACATGCCTTCTTCCTTGTTAGCAGTCACCAAGTAGGTCCTAGTCCCATACTTCGCACACCATCCCCTGTTTGGCTCAAGCCTATAAAAGTTGCCACCAAAAGGGAGAACATTGTACCTACCAATCAGCTCAAACTCGTTGCGGAACCGAAGGTATATGTCCTTGGTGTACCGTTCAAGAGCTTGCTGCTCGATGGGGAAAGGGGACCAAGTTCGGAGCTCCAGGCCATCTGTTCTGTAGTCATTCCCCCCTTCTTTCACTAGGACATGTGTCTGGACCTTCTTGTACTGCCTGGCAAAGTTCAACAGAGACTTTTTCGGGTTGATGTACCGTTTCAGGACAGCATTGAATCCTTCGCTCCTCTGCGTGGACTGCAAGAAGGGGAAAAACCGGTGCTTGAAGTAGCACGGTATCCAGCCAGCACGATTTTCATACAGTAGCCGAAAATGCGGGTGCCCAGCTGCATCAGGCCACTTGCCCAAAAACCCACCCCACTTTGCCTCAAATTCTTGCGGGGAGAAACTGAAATCTACGCAGTCATTAAAATCTTCCGACAACCCGGGGTTCCTGCCAAGCACAGGCCAACCTTGGTTTGCGCCTTCTTCATTATATGCCAGCGGCACCAGCGATGTACAGAGGTTGGGAACATCTTATCTATCGATGCCTTCATCGCAATGTCCTGATCTGTGATGATGTTGTCCGGTGCTATTCCTCCCATTGCTTCTAGAAAACTCTCAAACAACCAATCATAGCTGCTAGCCAACTCCTGCCTGACAAAACCACAACCCAGCATGATGGATGACCCATGTCTGTTGATGCCAATAAAGGGAGCAAAGGGCATGTTATACTTATTTGTCAAGTAGGTGCTGTCGAATGAGATACAATCATGGTATGCTTCCACATAAGCCCTCCGTGCAGGCCCATCTACCCAGAAAATGTTCTCAGCCCTGTCTTCATCATCTTTTTTAACCTTATAAAAGAAGTCTGGATCCTCTTCTTTCTGTTCTTCAAAATAGTTCAGAACTGCAACCATGTCACCCTCAGCTGCCTCTGGTGCCAGTGTTGCACAATAGTTGGTAATGTGCTTTGCTGTGTACGGAACAAACAACTCTGACCCGTAAAACTCTGACATGATGTTTATCATTTCCCCTGCACATATAAGATTTCTTTTTAGCAACTTGTTTTTTCAATCTAGGCAAAACTACAAGCTTTTCTGGGCAACACCACATTAATAGTAGGGGGGCCAGAAAAATGATGAAAAACACCATATCATTTTCTCTGAACCAACAGAAACTTGGTAGTGCACACTACAGGCAACAAACAGATTTGCTTTTTTGGGCAAAAAAAAGTGGTAGTGGGCAAAACTACAAGGTTTTTTGGGCAACATTCATAGTAGTAGTAGGCAAACAAATGTTCAAAGGCACCATTACATAGTGCTAAGGGGGCAAAGATGAAGGTACCTGCAGTCAGGTTGGTGTTGTACAGATTTCTCACAAACTCTTTCTGCTCTGGAGGTATCCCTTGGTGTGACCTCAAGTACTTTGACAGAGATGGCTTCCATGTTAGCTCATGATTGTGTTCAGCAATGAATTGAGTCACCTCCCATCTCCCATCTTTCAGCTTCACCAACATTTTTGCTTTACAAGCAGTCTGGATAATAGTTGCTTTTTCCCTCTTCCTTTTTGCCTTTTTCTTCGGACCACCAACACTAATATCTGCTATCACGGATGCAATCTCAGCTGCCTCAATGTCAACCTCATCAAGTTCAACTGGATCTGGGATAGGACCCACCTTAAACTGTATTTCTGCACCACCATCATCTACCACTGGCTTCCTGTCTTTGTTGCACGAAAATTGCTGCTTATCCAAAACACCAGTTCTTGTAGACCTCCGAGAAGTATTTTGTTTGATTGAAAACCCTTTCCTCAAAGCATACTGGTTGTAGTGCTCCTTAGCTTCAGCCAGGGTGTCAAATCGCATACCAACGTGCGGGTCAAGGGGCTGGGATGATGCTTCATCATCATCAATGTCCATCGCCGCAGAACCTGAGGCTGTAGCATGCACAAATGTGCCAGTGTCTGTGGTTGCTGTTGCCTCAACATTAGGCACAGGTACATTGGTAGCATTTGCAGGTTGCGGTGACTCGCCAATAACCTCATCCATGAGCCCCATAAAATAGTTCTGTGGTAGGACACCAGCCTCTTCATTTAGATCAAAAGGCACATCATTCAGATCTAGTGCACCAGGAGGAACCTGTACAATTCAAAAGAAGGGCAAGATCATAGCCTGCAACAAAGCAACTAAAACGCTAACAGAAAACAACATTTTAGTTACTGAAGGCACTTTCTCTTTTGTTTCTTTACTGCTGTCACTACATGTTTGCTTGGTTTTAGTTGCTTGTTGAGTTCAAAGTTTTCTCACTTTTTCTGTCTGTTTTTTCTACAGGTGGAGGGGGTGGGAACCAGACAAACAAGAAGAACATACAAGGACCCCGTGGTTGGCGCATTATAACTACAACAAAATTCAACGCACAAATAGAAGGATCATTATATAGCCAAGTCGTTTTCTAATGGTCCTTGTATGTTCTATGAACCATTCTGGCTTCATTACTTAGACTCAGCTTATTTTGGTTGTCTAGCATGTTGTCAGTAGTTTTCGTATAGTAGTTTGCAGCAAAAGTAACTCTAGTTCCCTAATGGTCATAGTAACAATCGGATGGAAGTTTGCATCATGCTTGGTTACTTCTGTTTCTTCATGCCTGCCACTTTTTACCATGTGTTTTTTGTTTGCCCACTGCTAGCATCTACATTGCCAAGAAATGGGGTAAGTTTGCCCAGTTGCTGTAGAAATGTGTTTTTTGTTTTTTTGAAGCAACTAGCAGTAGAAAGTTGTACCGTAGCTACATTCAAATTGCCGGTTTTTCTTCCACATATGCTACAATTGCCCACATGTTGTAGCCCAGTAAGCTATTAGCTTTGTCTAGTATGCTTTTGTTTGTCTAATATGATTTGTTTGCTACAATTGCCCACATGCTGCTGCCCAGGTTTGCCTACTAGAGCAGTACTTAGTTGCCCAGAATTAACACGGGAGTTTTGCACCGTACCAGCACCTAAGTTGCCTAAAAGAAGAAGAAAGGTTCTGTTCTTTCCCCCCCCCCCCCCCCCCCCCCCCCCCCCCCACAAATTACATGCCACAGAATCCCAACTGCAAGATCTACAGCCACACAAACACAATTACACACACAAACCTTGCCTGTCTCCAGTTCTCCACCATTGTAAACCACAAAAAGACTCTACTAGTGCTCAAAACCCAACTGCAAGATCTATTCTTTTTGTGTGGGTTCATTGTTGGGCAAAATCAGAGCAGAAAAGCCAAGAGATGAAGGGATTGGTGAGGGGGAAGAGGGGTACCTGATCTGATGGAAATCCACGACTGTTCATGGAGTTCCCAGGACCTGGAGAATACGCCATGGCTGTGCTCCTTGCAGAAGAACCACCCAGGATTTCAAACCAGCTATGCGTGAGGAAGGGGAAAGAGAGAGGGGTCTTGTGCTAGATTTGGACACGGGGGTAGAAATAGGGGCAAGGACTGGTCTAGTTTGGGCAAAAAAAACGTTCGGTCAACAGGCACATGGAGGAGATCGACGGGACCACGCCTTTTTTCACCTGCGTCCTCTGCTGGCACGGGAGCGGGCGGGTCTGGGCGATCGTGGTCCAGTCACATGCATGGAACGGCCGTTCAAACAAGCGAACCAGCGGCCACCGGGGATGCGCGTCTGGGTCCTTTCCCTTTTCGTCGGGGGGGACATGAGCTTGCCTTTTCGGGTCGGCCGTTGCATTCGACCAACCAACGCGCGGCCGTTGGCTAGCCACGTCCTTTTTTCTCATAATTTTAGGGCTTTAGAAATTAGCCCGGTCCCCAAATCCTGGGTCCGCCACTGCAGGGAGGTGTGGCTTGGGTACCGAAGAGCCCAGGAAAGGATCCAAGGCAGACCGATGAGGAAAACAAAGGAGGCGTACAAAAGCTTTGATCTTGTTTACGAGCCCTAATATAAATTCTCCCCTGTGCGAGAGGCGTATTCGCATTAAGAAAACGACAATCAATAAATTGATATGATAACAGCCTGCTGGAGGCCGAACCATAATTAATTACTCTTAGGAGAATCCAACTCTATGATGTAGACTTTGAACGACAAGATAAATAAAGTGTAAAACTTTAGAAAAAACTGACTAATTAAGAGGTCACTGAGACCCAGTTAGGCCTCCCGAAGCATGAACATGCTGCATGTCCACAACCAACTGAACTCAGTCAGGCAGATGTGCGTTGTCTAATCCTCGTCGTCGTCCATGGGGCGTGCCCATGCTGCGAGCGCCTTGATCACCTTCACCCTGGCCTGCAGGCACTTGCGCAGCGCGTCGGCCGCCTTGTTGCACTCCTCCTTCGTCGCAGGTGTGGTCGCCGTCTTGTCGTAGCACGCGTACAACGCTTTCCTCTCTTTCCGCTTGCATCCGATGGTTATGGCTTCTCGCCCTATGTCCACAGATGGGAACCATACTTGGTCCTCGGCAGCACTTATGATCCCAAACACTGGACCAAACCTGGTGGTAGCGTCAGTGGATGATTCGTCGCCCATGCTTCTGCTCAAGCCCTGGATCGCAAGAACGATTGAGGAGGAAGAAGACGGAGTTACCTAAATTGTTCTGGTGACATCATTCCAAGCGCATATGCATATGGACTCAAAAGTACGTGTCCCATACGGTCACTAGTAGACACAAGGCCTTTTCTCCCGGGTCGTGAGGGCTTCTAGTCCTGGCTTGGCAACCGGGACAACCGAAGCGGGACTAGAGGCCCTCCCCTCTAGTCCCGGCTCAGTTACGACCCGGGACAAAAGGTCTCGCACGTGGTCGAGGATCTTTTGTCTCGGTTCGTAATACGATCCGGGACAAAAGATCTCCCGCGTGGCAGCCTCCAGCTTTTTTGTATTCTCGGCTTATTTACTATTTAAATGTTGCAAAATATATGGTTAATTAATTATAAATCAGAAAAATATATATAGCATATCAATATGTTCATAAAAGAAATATCTATCTAATAAAAATATACTTTATTATTGATGAGAATTTGATCATATTAATTACATGGAGATCAGAACCGGGACTAGAACCCGTCTATTTGATTATATGGAGATCACAACCGGACTAGAGCCCGTCTATTTGATTACATAGAGATCATATATAACGGGAACTAGAGCCCGTCTATTTGATTGCATGGAGATCACAACCGGGACTAGAGCCCGTCTATTTGATTACATAGAGATCATATATAACGGGGACTAGAGCCCGTCTATTCGGTGCCATTGTATTTTTCCTTTGGGTTTATGACATGGTCATTCAAAAATCCCGCAATTTCCTCTTGAATTGGTAGAAAGCGTTCCTTGTGTTGCAGCTTCCTCTGCATTGAATCACACTATAAAAAAAGGAGATCAATGTGAATGTCAATCATCGTAACAAAAATTATGAATGACACTCAACACAATTGATGGTAATAAAATAGAATTGTTCACGTACTTCTATTCATGTCTGAGCATTCCGCTCACTGAACTCCCGGCGAATCCACTCGCAAACGAAGTATGCACACAAATTGGTCCCCGGTGGCTGCCTGTCGCACTATTTACGAGAATAGAATTCAATGAAATAATAATCAAGCATGGTATAATGGTATTGAAATTATAATTAAAGAGATGCGCGAATCTAGCTAGCTCGTGATGAAAACTAAGATCCTCTTTAAATTCACCAACTGTCCTCTTTCTGTAAATGTTCCAAATCCTGCCCGGCAAAAAATGAATAAATGAGTTATTAGTTACTTGATATCTCAAGAAATGAACAAAAGAGACCGATATAGTGCGATAATGATTGAAAATACCTTTGGAGCGCATCTAAAATGCTTTGGTACTTCTCTTCGGGATACGTCAATGAGTCGTAGATTTCAACTCTTGCAGAGTCAATTTCAGTGATTAGCAGAATGTAATGGAAGATGCGAACGTTTATATACGTCAGTAACTCATCAGTTACACTTAACATCGAGTAAGCAAAAATTAAAGTGTACAAGACAGTCACACTCTTACCTGAAGTTGTAAGGAAACAGTATCTTCTTTTATAATATTGCCTATGTATGAACCTTAGCAAGTTGCTCTCCGTTTCCTTGGCGAAGCGCCGTAGCAATTCCTCATTAACTCGTTTTGGGTCAACGAACCCAGTGTCAAAGATTCTTTTTCGGTCACATTCATCACTCTTCATTCCGCATAAATAGCGAAGTGAGCATAATTACTACAGGCAATGACCGAGCTGAGCTAGAGACTTTATTTTAGAAATAAATGAATTGAATCACTTACAGACAATAGGTACTGACGAGACTCAAGTCGAGTGCATCAAGCTTGTATAAAAAAGAGAGTTCTTTAAGATAAATTTGTACCTCGTCCCGACCTATGTAATGTTCTTCTGTAACTTTCACAACGATCATTTTTCGATCTACCTTTGTGACTTTCAAGTACCAGTCATGCAGTTTTCGCATTTGTGTTGGTAGAATCTCGATCTGATCAGGTGGCAGCAGATGCTTCCCGTATTCCCATTTCCATACGATCTGATCCGAAATGGGGATATCTTCGCTTTCAAGTTGAGAAAGTGTAATACCAGCTTCTTTAGCAAATTTTGCCACGTAGGATAAAGCAGCAATGTCGACCGCCGCGGAGCCCTGATCAGCTTGCACCTTGAGCAGGGAGATCGACTGTTTTGCTTGTTCTCCGAGCTGGGCAACGTCTCTTTTCCCGCTGGCACTACTACTCGTTGTGTGGGAGCGAACTCTCCTAATACAGCGTAAATAGTCATCTGGCCTATTTATCTCAATTTGCGATGGATGCTCAAGAAAGTCCTTAGCCCACTTTTTTTGCTCTGGCGTAAATATTTGCTTTGGCTCAGCCTTTTTCGGTGCAAAATGACTTCTCAACTCAGCTTCGCAGATCGCGGCGTTTTCCTCTGCAGTCCTGTCGTAAGCTCTCGGGGGAGGAACCTTCGGTACTTTTGGGAGGGGCTCCTGTCGGGGTCCGTGTCGGAAACCCATCGACGAAACCATGTACTGCTGCTTCCTCTTTTGGCCCTGACCCTGCTTAGTGGGCGGAGGCGGCGGAGATGGACTCATGTTGTGCTGGTCGTCGTCCCTGTCGTCATCATGTGGACTTGGAGGTGGTGAATCGTGACTCGAAGGAGACGATGGTGGCCTTGGCCCCCAGCCTGGAAACACGATGTATTTCTTGCGCCATAGAATGATACCACCCTCGACGTCTTCTAGTGTCCTCACATCATCACCTCCAGGGATCTCAAGATCCATTGATTCATATCCTGGACAAATTTGATCCACGCCGACACGAGCAAAGTCATCTGGAATCGGGACTATTGCTGTAGATTCACAAGGTAAAGCATAGCCGTCCGCCGCCTTCAAGGATAAGTTCCTCAGTGCCACATGTAGCTCACAACTTGTCTTCTCACTGATATAATCCACGGGTATCGATCCATCGGTGACTCATCAGCACCGACCCCCGTGGAAGCCACGCTGCTTCTCCGCTGAGATGGGCCGCCTTGACTATGTTGCTACAGCTGATGAGTTGGCCCTTGCTCGCACATTTGATTCTGTTGCGGCTGCTTTACGATCTCAATTATCTCCTCGTTCTTTCTTTCTAGCTTGCTGATCCGGTCTGAGTCCTCCTGCTCCTTCCTCTTCTTTGCTCTCGCTCGGCTTCTATAAGATTCACGGTCCTCGACAAACCCAATCTTCCACGGTACATCAGGTCCATAGCCTCGTGTTCGTCCTCCCTTTTCTTTATTCCCGAGGGCCTCTGTCAGCTCGTCGTTCTCTCTGTCGGGAATAAACTTTCCCTCTCGAACCTTGGCGATTGTTTCAACAATTGCTTTCTGGGTTACATGAACTTCTTTATTTTCATCAACTATTAACTCCCCTATTTCCATGTCATACTGCGCCCCATGGCTCGTTTACTTATTCCAGATTGGGTCGATGCGGAGGTCTAAAAATAAGAAACATTTGTTAATACATACATACACAAATCAATTATTGCATCTGATCAACAGAGGTTTAATATACCTCGCCAGACTGCGGATGTCCACCAATCTGCGAGTCGTCATCGCACTCGGTGCACGTTTGCGCTTCGTCTCTTCGTTCCAGCTCCATTCCTGGACCGGACTCGTTCAAAAACTGTGAGCCATCTTCTGCTCCACTGTCTTCGACTCCACTGACTTCTGCTCCACCCACGGGTTGCCGTATAATGGCGAAAACGTCTTATTCACGGTCTCTGCTTTAGAAGTTATCCACTGCTTAACTAATACAAAAGAAAGATAAAACAATTTTAGCATTAGCAGAATAATTCAATGTCATCATCATGTTCCTCACTTTAAAAAAGCAGCATTGATCAAATATGCAAAAGTAATACATGTCCATTTATATTTAACCCTAATACATCACGAATAATATCACTAATATATCTCCTCTCCCATACATGAACCTCTCAAACTAACTTCGACTGGGTCCTGAGACGCGGGGTGCTGAGCCGCGGGCGCTGCGCATCCAAAGACTAGGAACTCTCACAGGGTCAAACCTCACGTGAGGAACCCTCTGAAGAAACGACCAGCTACTGTTATACTGCCTATCAAACAAGTACATGTACCGACGGACGTGCCCGTCCTCCTCCCTGAAATGGCGACGTACCACCTCCTCGGGCGCCGGCTCCCTCTGCACCGAGCGTGGCCCACGCGACTGCCACCAAAGAAGATCCGGTCGACGACGTCACCCGGATTCCTCACCAAGCTACGCGTCCCGGAAGGTAGCACCTCCCAGTGCCAGCCCGGCGGAGCCCAGTCCCGGACATCGCCCCTCTGGTCCAACAAGGACATTATCGCCGAAAACAATAAACTAAAAACACATTTTTTATAACAAAAAAAATTAACACTAACAACTAACAATTAACCTAGAATTAGAAGCAACTAATTAACACTAACACCTAAATTTTTTGCTAACACTAATTTTTTTGCTAACACCAAATTTTTTGCTAACACCTAAATTTTGCTAACACTAATTTTTTTAACTAACACTAAAACTTTTGCTAACAACTAAATTAAAATAATTACACTAACTAAACTACACTAAAACTACCTAAACTACACAAAAAAACTACATATATATGTTATTAAACTTTACACACAAAAAAATACACAAAAAAACTAATTAATTCCAAATACTAAAATTCCTAACACTAACACTAACACTAAATTTGCTGAAATTCCTAACACTAACACTAACACTAAATTAAACTAATACACTAACTAAACTACACTAACAATAACACTAACACAAAAAAACACTAACACAAAAAAACAACAATTTAAAAAAAAAACACCTCGCCTCTTGCTACGGCTGGTGGAGGAGGAGGGCGAGGTCGCCACCGGCCGTCGAGGCCGTGGTGGAAGAGGAGGGCGAGGCGACGCTGTGGAGGAGAGGAGGGCGACGCGGCGGGGCAGCACCGGCCGGCGCGTGCGCGTGGAGGAGAGCGGCGCAGGCGCGTCGAAGGAGAGTGCGGCGCGGGCACGGCGGAGGACGGCGGCGTCGGCGATTTCAGCAGCCTGACGGCGGGGATTTGTTTCGGCGGCGCCTCCTCCTGCTGTGTTTGCGGGTTGTGGCTCCAGCCGAGATAAGGCACTGGGTATTTATACCCAGGGACCTCTAGTCCCGGTTTGAGACACGAACCGGGACTAGAGGGCCCTCTAGTCCCGGTTGTAGACACGAACCGGGAATAGAGGTGTTTTTGTGGTGCCACCAACCGGCGCGCGCAAATGCCCCTCTAGTCCCGGTTGGAGACACAAACCGGGACTAAAGGTGTTCTTTTTGCGCGCCAAGGCCCAAATTTTCGGTGACAGGTGTTTCAAAGTGAATTTGAAAAGTGTTTGAATATGAATTTGAATAACTTATGCATACTTTTGAATCTGACAAAAAATTCAACATGAAAAGTGTTTGAATTTGAATAACTAATCCAAAACCATTTTCTGTTTTCTAATATAATTTTTCTAACTATTCAAACTATTAACCATTTTGCCATTTTCAATTAAAAATGCATTAACTAAATATTGTTTGCATATTTTTGAATCTGACAAATACTTTCAATATGAAAAGTGTTTGAATTTGAATACCTAATAATTTTTCTAGGGTTTCGCCGTAGATTGTCGTACCAGTGCATGTAGTATGCCCAATCAGGAAGATGCACACGGATCGTGTGTTTTCTTCGAGCGCTTGTGAGCCGTTGGATGAGCGGTGTGTTTCTTTCGAGCGCTTGTGAGGTGTTAGGTCAGCGGTGTGTGTTTCTTTTGAGTGCTTGTGAGCTGTAGTGTGCCCAATCAGGAAGAAGCGCATGGATCGTGTGTTTCCTTCGAGCGCTTGTGAGCCGTTGGATCAGCGGTGTGTTTCTTTTGAGCGCTTGTGAGCCGTTGGATCAGCACTATCACGACCACTTCCTGAGCCACACGACCCTATATATAGCCCACCTCTCGGACATGTTCGGCACTCAGTGTGTACTCATTGTAGTTCATTTGGTATACAAAGCATTCGGATTTTGTGCATACGTCCGACGGTGCATTTGATATGCGGCCACCGTCGGGCTGCATGCAGTGGAAACCATGTGTTTTGTTCCATCTGCAAAATCCTTCAGTTCATCGACCGAATACAAAGCATTCGGATTCCCTGCATACGTCCGACGGTGCAATTGATATGCGGGCACTCAGGAGCCACCGTCGGGCTGTATGCAGGGGAAACAGTGTGTTTTGTTCCATCTTCAAAATCCTTCAGTTCATCGACCGAATACAAAGCATTCGGATTCCCTGCATACGTCCGACGGTGCATTTGATATGCGGGCACTCAGGAGCCACCGTCGGGCTGTATCCAGGGGAAACCGTGTGTTTTGTTCCAACTTTATCGAGCGCTTATGAGCGCCGTTGGAGTTGACAGTTTTCTTCCGAGTTTTCGCAACATAGTTACATAAAAGGTTTAATACATTATTACACATCACCACCAACATCCCTATCTAGTGTTGTGGTATAAAATTCTTCTTCGTGTGTGTCCCTTTCTTCTGATTGCGCCGCAACCATGGACAATCTTCATCATTTAACTTGATGCTTGGGTCAATGTTCACTTTGAAGGGTGGAATTTCATGAAACTTATGGTAATCTTCTGACATGTCTGTCTTGTCCTCCACTCCCACGATGTTCCTTTTCCTTGAAAGAACTATGCGGCGCTTTGGCTCATTGTCTGATGTATTCGCTTGCTTATCTTTTCTTTTTTCGGTTTGGTAGACATGTCCTTCACATAGAAAACCTGAGCCACTTCACTGCTAGGACGAATGGTTCGGTGTCGTACCCAAGATTCTTGAGATCCACTGTAGTCATTCCGTACTGCGGGTCTACCTGTACCCCGCCTTTCAGGTTGAACCATTTGCACAGAACAAAGGGACCTTAACAGAAGGTCCATAGTCAAGTTCCCATATCTGCTCTCTGTAACCATAATATGTGTCCTTTCGCCCATTGTTGTTTGTTGCATCAAAGCGGACACCACTGTTTTGGTTGGTGCTCGTTTTATCTTGGGCGGCCGTGTAAAATGTATTCACATTTATCTCGTACCCTTGGAAAGTCAATATAGTCGAATATGGTTGCTTGGCCAACAAGTATAGCTCTTCTCCAACTATGGTGTCATTAATGAGACGTGTTTGCAACCAACCGTCGAAATTCTTCACGTGTTCTCCATCAATCAAATCTTCACGTTTCTCTGGGTATTTCGAGCGTAACATATTCTTGTGTTACTCGATATATGGAGCCACCAAGCTGGAATTATGTAGAACTGTGTAGTGTGCTTGAGTGAATGAATTCCGTCCATACATATTGTTGTTTTCTTTCCTAGCGTGCCTTTTCCACGCAGTCTCCCCTCACGGCGCGATTGAGTAACACCGATCGGCTTAAGGTCAGGAATAAAGTCAACACAAAAGTCAATGACCTCCTCTGTTCCATATCCCTTCACAATGCTTCCTTCTACCTAGCACGGTTATGAACATATTTCTTTAAGACTCCCATGAACCTCTCAAAGGGGAACATATTGTGTAGAAATACAGGACCGAGAATCATAATCTCTTCGACTAGGTGAACTATGAGGTGCGTCATAATATTGAAGAAGGTTGGTAGGAACACCAACTCGAAGCTGACAAGACATTGGACCACATCCTTCTGTAAACTTTGTAGAGTTTCTGGATTGATTACCTTCTGAGAAATTGCATTAAGAAATGCACATAGCTTCACAATGGGTACTTGAACATTTTCCGGTAGAAGACCCCTCAATGCAACCGAAGTAATTGGGTCATAATCACGTGACAGTCATGAGACTTTAGGTTTTGGAATTTTTACTCTGCCATATTTATTATTCCCTTTATATTCGACGAGAAGCCAGACGGAAACTTGATACCGCTCAAAACTTTAAAAAAGATCTCCTTCTCTTCTTTGGTAAGAGCGTAGCTGGCAAGATCTTGATACTTCTCTGGATGCAGGCCATCTCGTTCGTGCATACGTTGGTGGTCCTGCCGTGATTCCGGTGTATCTTTGTTTTCCCATACACGCCCAAGAAGCTTAGCAGGTTCACACAAAGATTTTTCGTCACGTGCATCACGTCGATTGCAGAGCGAATCTCTAGGATTTTCCAATAGAGTAGCTCCCAAAATATATATTTCTTCTTCCACATGGGCACGTGATTGTCAGCGTCATTCAGAACAGATAGTCCGCCAGGACCATTTCCAAATATTACTTTTAAATTCTTGACCATATCATATATATCATCACCAGTAGGGCAGGTAGGCTTCGTCCGGTGATCTGCCTCACCTTTGAAATGCTTCCCTTTCTTTCTTACGGGATGCTGTTTTGGAAGAAATCGACGATGCCCAGGGTACACATTCTTGTTTCCCAAATGTATACTTTCAGTCTCACGTAAACAGTGCGTGCATGCATTGTATCCCTTGTTTGACTGTCCTGAAATGTTACTAAGAGCAGGCCAATCATTGATGGTTACAAACAGCAACGCTTGTAGTAAAATTCCTTTTGTTCGTGCTTATCCCACATAGGTACACCTTCGTCACGCCACAACTGTAAAAGTTCTTCAACCAATGGCCTCAGGTACACATCAATGTCGTTGCCGGGTTGCTTCGGGCCTTGGATGAGCACTGGCATCATAATGAACTTCCGCTTCATGCACAACCAAGGAGGAAGGTTATAGATACACAGAGTCACATGCCAGGTGCTATGAATGGAGTTCTGTTCCCCGAAAGGATTAAAGCCATCTGTACTTAGACCAAATATTAAGTTCCTTGCATCATCTGAAAATGTCGGGAACTCTCTGTCGATTTTTCTCCACTGCGACCCATCAGCGGGGTGTCTCACCATCAGGTCTTTCTTACGGTCTTCTTTGTGCCATCGCAACAACTTGGCATGCTCTTTGTTTTGGAACAAACGTTTCAACCGTGGTATTATAGGAGCATACCACATCACCTTGGCAGGAACCCTCTTCCTGGGGCGCGGCTCGCCCTCAACATCACCAGGGTCATCTCGTCTGATCTTATACCGCAATACACCGCATACCGGCATGCATTCAAATTCTCGTACTCCTCACCGCGCTAGAGGATGCAGTCATTGATGCATACATGTATCTTCTGCACCTCTAATCATAGAGGGCAATACGTTATCCACTGGAAGCATCTTTTTTATTATGTTCAGCAACTTTTCAAATCCCTTGTCAGAAGTACCATTCTCTGCCTTCCATTGCAGCAATTCCAGTGTGGTACCCAGCTTTTTCTGGCCAACTTTGCAATTTGGGTACAACAATTTGTTGTGATCCTCTAACATTCTCTCCAACTTAACCTCTCGTTTTCACTTTCGCAGTTTATCTTCGCCTCAAGAATGGCCTGACGAAGATCGTCATCAGGCTCATCAACAATGGGCTCTTTTCAGCTTCGTCTTCCCCCATTGTAGTACCACCGTGTTAAGTGAACATAGGATATTTGTCATTATCCTCTTCTTCTTCATTATCTTCCATTATAACCCCTCTTTCTCCGTGCTTGGTCCAACAATTATATCCGGACATGAAACCGAACTGAATCAGGTGGATGTGAAGGGTTCTTGAGGAAATGTAATCCTTCTCATTCCACAGACATGGCATGGACAGCACATAAAACCATTACGCGTGTTTGCCTCAGCCACATCAAGAAAAGAACGCACGCCTTGAATGTACTCTTTAGAGCGTCGGTCAGCGTACATCCATGGATGACTCATATGCATTATATAAGTATATCAAACACAATCACCGCTAAAACACAATCACTAGTCCCGATGATAAAACAAAAAAAACAGTCAGTTATTGTTTTCCAATCTTTGGATTATATAAGTATATCAAACACAATCACCGCTAAAACCAAAGTAGAGTAGTGACCAAATGTAATACTCCCTCCGATCCATAAAAATATTCGGAAGGTCTGTATACGAATTGGGCTATTCACGTTGTTTGCCCACGACTCTTTTAATGGATCCGAGGGAGTACATAGTTCTCATAAAACATACATTAATTAAAACTAATATACAACTATCTAAAGAATTTAAATCCAACGACAAATGTGATCAAAATTGCAACTAAGTTAATTATTGAACCAACAGCATAATGATACCAAGCCTCTTTATGAATGGCATATTTTCTAATCCTTTTAATTTTCAAGCGCATTGCATCCATCTTGATCTTGTTTTTATCGACGACGTCGGCAAGATCGAACTCTAATTTCATCTTCTCTTCTAGGCATTGTAGACGAAGATCTTCACTTCTTTTCAATTTTGCTTTCAAATCATTATTTTCTTTTTCAAAAAACTCGACAATAGGTTCGGTTGGAATTTCCGGTTCAACTACCTCCTAGATAAAAATATATCTATGTCAAGTTGGTTCGCATAATTGTCATAAACACGAAATGAAACTAAAAGTTATAAAAGTATACCACATCCGAATCATAGACCGGACGAGGGCCGACGGGGACGGATATCAAAACCATGGCACTATACATATAAAAAACAATCATACAAGTAAGAAAATTATACAAGTAATAACTATGCATCTAAATCAGTTTTTTTAAATAAAATATAAAAACAAGAGGCTCACCGAGGTGGTGCCGGTGACGGGACGGCGTGGGCGATCGACGGCGGTGAGGACGGGGATGACACTAAAACCCACAAATCATACTTTAATTTGAGCTCAAATTGCATATAAAACAAATAAAATCCCTACTTAGTCATTTTATCAAACACCTAGCTAGCAATAATAAATGAAATGAGCTAAACTAGCAATGAAATGAGCGAAATTAGCAACGCCGAAAGAAAGAATGATGTTGGAGTGAAATAGGAGAAAAATGGAGATGTGGCTCGAGCTCAAAAATGGAGAGCTGGCTCGGGTGGAAGAGATGATATACAGGTGAAACCTTTTCGTCCCAGTTCGTGATACGAGCCGGGACGAAAGGTGCTCGCGCGGGCCCCCCTCTGCGCGGCTGCCCTGAAAATTACCTTTAGTCCCGGTTCGTATCACGAACCGGGACTAGAGGCTTCCTACGACCCGGAACAACTGCTGCACGGCCTCGTTGCCGTTGAATCGGGACTAGTCCCCCTCTAGTCCGGGTTCAAAAGCCACCCGGGACTAAAGCCCAAAACGACTCTGGACCAAAGGTCCTGTTTCTACTAGTGGGTCTGGCCTCCAGTTTCCGTATAGTTTTGTTCTGCACGGCATATCTTGTTTTTTTATATAGGATCGTGATCTCCAAGAGGACACATACCCCTATGCTTAGATCAAAACACGATTTATAGAAGCTGACCCGGTGTGGATGTACACGAGGATGTCTGTGGGGAAATCCGCCTCCGGATTACAACTATAAATCAAAGCGAACTCTAATATTAAACATGCCAAATAAATGTCCGTCTGTTTCAAGTATATGTAAACCCTTTGGAGACGTCCGTCTATATAAACTAAGGAGGAGAACTACAAAACCGTCCCAGGTCGACGAACACATCTTCGACATCGATACTAGGCACGCGCTCTCATTGTTTTTCGATCTTCGGCGCGTCGTCATGGGGAACACGGCGTCATCGTCGTCGTCTGCTCCGGTCATCGACATGATGGTCAAGGCCACCCTGTACAACAGCGGCAAGTGCGCGGAGAGCTTCTCGGAGGTGTCTGACGTGTGCTACCCGGACGCAAAGCTTCCGGCGACGTGGACATGGTGGCGTGTGCCAAGGCGGTCGCGGCGTGGAACAGTTGCATGCGAGCCAACGCTGCTCTGTACGAGCCCTACATCCGCGAGATGGGCAAGCAACCCTAGTTACCTCATCGTCGATCCGGCCGATCTACGTGCTAGCAGCTACTCCCTCCGTTTTTTAATATAAGATGTTTTAGGTGGTACATATGTTGTCTATATGCACACTAAAATGAGTGAACATGCACATAAAAATGTGTCTACATACATTTGTGTTCATATGCATGTGGACAAAAGCTAAAACATCTTATATTAAAAAACGGAGAGAGTAGTTGGATTCGATATATAGTCCTTTTCTTATCTTAGGTTTACATATTGAATTTAGACGTGACGTACTTTTAAAGTTTTTGTAATATTTAAGTTCGATGATCATGTACAAGGGCGCCGCCCATGATCCATCTTCGGCAGATGTTGAAGAAGAACCTGCATGGCCCTAATTTAATTACTTGACTAATATGGTAATTATTTTCTTGCGAAGGCTACTATCTTATTCTTATATTTTGTTTCGTGGATCTTACTCTCACAGTAATATATTTGTAGCATATGTACGTACTATTATATTGGACTTGCTGTACGTCAGATGATGATTACCTTGGTCGATGACCACATCATGTCACAATGTCCGCATATCGTGGGTGCGGCGGCACCTCCGCAAATGAAAAAAAAAACCCTTGACCGCTCCCATGCGGCTCCTTGAGGTCACACTGGAGCATCACTAAGGCGCCCTCCCCCGATTCCGTCGCCGACGACAAAAGGTTCCGGTAGGGCTGCCCAGTTAGCAAGGAGGCGCGGGATCTGGAGGACCCAGTCGGACTCATGTGGCGGAGTGCGACCGTGGCGCCGGGATGGCCGTCTGGGCGAGTTTAGCCTGGTGTTGCTCCCCCACACGGCTGCAACATCGGCCAGCAAGCTCCACCACAACGGGTGACCCCGAACTGTTGGTCCGGGCCTTCTTCCATGTTGTGTGGGGTGGAGGCACGTCCTTCCCGTGCGACTTTGCGGCAGTGAGATCCGCATGGCTGAGGTTCGGTGCGGTGGGTGCTACGCGTGCTGGTGGTGGATTCGATGGCTTTGTGCCATTGAAGCGGTATGGATTGGAGCACAATACAACAGCAGCACGGCGAGGTGTTGTGGCGTAGGCAGAGTAATGCTTCATAGCAGTTGTTTTGTGATATAAGAGCATCTCCAAGCGGAGGCCCCAAATCCGGCCCCCAAACTGCGACCGGACGCGTCCGGACGCGTCCGGGTACGATGACCGGACAGCCCCAAAAACGGTGTCCTACAACCATAACCCTCAAAAAATCTCCCCCAAACCCATATTGGACATGCACATAGATCAAATGATCAACATAGTTCAAACATCATATGGTTCAAACATTCACAAACATAGTTCAAACATTCATAAATCAAATCGGAGGCGCGCTCAAATAGGACCCCGGGCGGCGGCCGCCGCACGTTCAGCTTCACGCCTTTGGCGACGGCGAAGGCAACGGCGGGCTCCCGCTTCACGCTCCAGCTCCCGTGCGTGAGCGGCGACGGCTGCACGTTGCCATTCCCGGTCGGCAGCGGTGGCGGCGGCCTCCTCACGTTCGTGTGTTTCGCGTTCCCTTTGCCGAGCACGGCGTGCCTGTCAAGCTTGGGTCTCCACTCGGCGGATCATGTCCTTCCTCTCCTCATTCGGCGTGTAGTCCACGAAAGGGCTATCCTTTAACATGTCCCAACAATGGCCGAACTTCCACTCCGTCGTCTCCGGCTTCCCACCAAGTGCGTTGTACAGCATGACGGCTTCGTCTATCTATAAAAATAAAATAGACACTCCATGAATCGGTGCTAATGGATCCAACATTGTAAAAAATTTAACAATAGAACTTACGGAACCCATTTGAGCAAAGCATCCGGAGAACTTGTTGATTTCCGCCACTATGGTGCCCCATCTATGGCGGATGGAGCCCTCATTGCGGAACACTTCCGAGTTTGCATTGAACACTTGACCGATCCGCTCCCAGAACGTACCACGGTGGTGTCTTCCGGTCAGAGGATCCGACGGGGTGGACAACCACGCATTGCACAGCAACCTATCGTCGCCGACGGAGTACGCCGGACCTCTAGGAAACGCAGCCTACGAAGTGCATCGGGCATCAAATTCCTAATCATCCTACTCATTCCTATAATGTGGGCATTCCAACCGGAAGCGAAGGAGGAGATTGGGAGGCAAACCTGCGGAAGCACCTCCATTGCTTCGTCGGATGGGGCGGCGGCGGAACTGCCAGCGGCTTGAACAGAGCCGCCGAAGGCGGCGCGGCGGCATCCGGCCCGACGCAGCTCCCAATCTCCTCCTCCTCCGCCTCCGCGAACGCATGCCAGTACAGCTCGGTGGCGGATTCGCTGCCGGAGCCCGCCATTGGCAAGATGTGGTCGGAGAAGAGTTGACTGAAAATGGGATCAGAGGAGAGTGAGAGCTAGGGTTCCGATCGGGGTGGGGAATTTTCGGATATATGTGGGGTATTGTTGGGCCGCGTCCGACGTGGCGGCGCGTCCGGACGCCCACAAACCCTCCCTACATATGGGCTGGGTTTGGGGTGTGCCGGACAGCCCGGACGTTTGGGGTGGCTTTGAGGGCCGTCGTTGGGTCGCGGTTTTTGGGCCAAAACGAGTCCGGGCTGTCCGCCCGGACGTTTGGGGTGGGTTTGGGGCCTCCGCTTGGAGATGCTCTAAGGGCATCTCCAATGGCGTGGCGCAAACGGACATGTAAATGTGTCTTTTTTTGTCCGTTTGGGGTGGTCCGCGGACAGAAAAAAGAGCTTTGTCCGTTTGAGGTGTACACTGCCCCCAACGGCGCAGCGCATATTTTGCCGGACATGTCCTTTTTTTCCTTCTTTCTCTAATTCAGCTGCTAGCTAGCAGCATGACTACTACTCCAAACGCAGCAGCTCGGCACCAAGTAGTACTACTCCGGCAGGCCAGCGAGAAACGCAGCAGCTCGGCAACAGCAGGAGTCGCAGCGACCTGCTACGAGCTGCGAACTGCAGCTATGGAGGATAGACACAAGACGGAGACGAGAACGTACACCACCGCAGCGAGCTCCTACGAGCTCCCGCACGAGCTCGTAGGCAGAGCCGCTCCTCGGCCGCCTTGGCGCGCAGCCGCGCCGCCTCCTGCCAGGTCGAGCCGCAGCAGGGCAACCTCCCGCTCCATCTCAGCGTTCGGCGATGTTGCGGCTGCTACTTGGGTGGGACGGGAGCCGCTCCATTCCGGCGCGATGCGGCTTCGTCGAGCCGTGCGGCAAGCAGCACGTAGGCGCCGCCGACGCGGGGGATGGCGACGCCAAGCAGCAGGTAGGCACCGCCGACGCGGGGGACGGCGACGGCAAGCAGCAGGTAGGTGCTGCCGACGCGGGGGACGGCGGAGCGGCAGATGGTGCCCAGCCCGAGGTCAACGCCCGAGTGGAGGCCGTCGCCAGCCCAGGCCGGCCACGAGCTCCACAAGCTCTCCTCCATCCGCGCGGGCGAGCACGCCGCCGGCCCGAGGACCAGCACGCGGAACGCGGCGAGCACGCGGGGAAGCACGGGGACGACCTGAGGTCAACGCCGACGCCGCATCCCGAGGAGAGGAAGAGGTCAGCGGCGGAGTAGACCTGGCTGGAGGCGGCGTGCTCCGACCTTGCCAGAGATGGCGTGGTCGATCTGCCTGGAGGCGGCGTGGATTGTGGTAGTTGGGAAAAGGAGAAAATAAATGAAGGGAAAGGAAAGAGAAAGAGTGAACCTGGTCTTTGTTTCGCTGACAGTCGGAGCAGTCCGCGCTCGACCAAACGCGGATCAAAATTGAGGCAGCTTTGGCCCACAACAGACAGTCCGCGCGGACAAATGTCTTTATGCGCCAGCCCGTTGAAGCACCCTCCATGTCCGTTTGGACAAAGACGGACTGGGCTGGTCCGTTTGCGCCAGCCCGTTGGAGCCGCGGGTGTGCGTCCTTCCTGCTGAAAGTCTTCGACCAACGTAATCACCATCTGACATGCATGAAGGTTTCGACGACGACTTCGCATATTTTCCAGTCAGCTCTCTGTAGGGTCAAGACATGATGAATTAGGTCCAGAGTTATCTCGAAGATTTCTGTTCATGTACCTTGTTTTTATGTTCCGTCCCCTGAGGCTCATGTAATACTTGGCACAATGACCTTATTGGTCTAAGACATTCAGTTCAGTACTAACTTAGTATCAGTTCAAATTACGCGCAATGATGCACTGACGATCCTTGTAGAATGCATAACGGGTTTTTCAAACAACTAGCCCGCGGCTTCAGGCCCCAACAGCCTTACAACAACATTACATCCTTGGAAAAAATAAAATTTCAAACATGCCTGAAGGGAATACAATTTAGCCGGGTATCAAAAGAAGTGCGCTATGCCTAAAACGATACAATATAACTTGACAGAATCTTTTTCAATAAAATAACTCAACATATTGTCAAGGACAAATGCAATAATATTAGTTTTGCGCGTTCAGTTCATGTACTTTTACACGTATCCGTGGCCAAATATAAATTGCATATACTCCGTATGTCCTATTATATGTCTTACAATTTCTGGAAGAGAAAACTACCGCTGGAGCTGGAGTAGCACATAGAAGAAGCATATGCCTAAAAAACAAACCGATTAATCTACCCAATACAAATTAACAAAACCAGATATATCTAATTAGGCATAGCACTAATGGATTAACTCGGTAGACAGCCATATCGATCAGTTGGTTTCCTCCTCCTGCTGCTTCTTGTCCGTGTCGCGGACGTTGTTCCCGTACACGGGGGCGAGCGCCTGCATGCAGCTTCGCAGCGCCGCCGTCGCCTTGCCGCACGTCTCGATGACGTTCGGCGGTGGTGTCGCCGCCGGGTCGTTGCTCCTGGGGACGCACGCCTCGGCCACCGCGGCGAACTTATCCGCGCAACCGACGGTACAGACGAAAGCCTTGATCATCCCGTCTAGGAGCGGATCGGGAGACGACGAAGGGGATGGCGGTGCGTTCTCCATGACGACGACGACGATCGAACTGTGCGTGCGTGCGTGCGTGGAACTTCAAAGTCGCTTTGGCACGGCGTCGATGATTTTCAGACGTGCTCTTTCTCCGTTTATATATAAGCGCACACACCGACGTACATGTGTGTGTAGGAGTTCGACTCCAAATAGCACCTAGCACTATGTGTTGGCTCCGATCCGGAGTCTATTCTGCGAACCAATTTGGTCAAATCATACGAGAGGAGAAACTAATATGGACAAGGAAACAAAATCATACACCGACCGTACTGTTGGACTATCAATCGGTAAGGGACTTCCTGACTCCAATGATTTTCAAAGGCATTTTAGGCTGTAATTGTCTCTCGAGAAATAGATATTCGCCCCGCTTTATTCATAAATCTCAAACGGTCCAACCTATACAGAGTGAGGACGAGAACCTCTTACAAACAAGATAAAAAAAATAGGGAAAAAACCAAGAGAACCAAGCCTGCCACTAGAAACCGGGACGAGCCCGAGGGAAACTGAAATATCACGGCGACGCCCCAAATAGGGTAACGACATATCGCGTCGTTGGGCTGTAATTTTTAGAAACTTTTCTTATGATTTGTTGGATTGAAACGTATTAAAAAAAATCCTAAGTACTCTTTCCTATTCCCATATTACAGTTTGATCGGATATATAGAAAAGTGTGCTAATATCTACAATGCATATTCTATATATATAGTACAAAAATATATTTTATAATGGATCTAACCAGAGCGCAGCGTTTTGGAGGCTGAGCTATATGTAGCTTGGTTTCCAAAAAAAATGAATCCACATTTTTCTGTTTCAAAATTTCGAGAAAAATCCTACATGTAGATGAAGTCGATATTTTGCACTACGTAAAGTTTGAAAGAAAATTTCATATTATTCTGGGCTACACAAAAAAAACAAATCTGACCAAAATTCGATTTATTAGACTGTACGGTTCCGTTTCAGATCTGCATATTTGTCTTTTTTACCCAGCCCAAAATATAACAAATGTTATCTTCAAAATTTGCACAGATATAGATCTCAATATTATCTACACGCAAGATTTTGTTGAAAAAATTTGAAACAAAAAATTGCAGATTCAATTTTTTTGGAAAACCGATATACATGTAGTGTCGTAGATCTTGGTTTGATTTTCTATATGGGAGGCATTTTGGCTGCCGAGCTCACCTACTCCTTACTAAATAAAAAACTAAAACAAATAGTATAACAATTTAAAATATAATGAATAAAAATGGTGATGAACAAATAAAAAAATTCTACATATGTTCCAAGTTTCATTCTGAAATGAGATTCATAATGCTCGTTGCAAAAAAAACAAAATCAGTGGTAAAAAAATACTCCCTCCATTCCTAAATATCGGGTGTTTCACATGTTGACAAGATGCAGAACAAAACGAGTGAACATATACACAAAAACGTGACTAAAAATATGTGGATATATGTGAATCTGGAAAAAGCTAAAACATGTTATATTTATAAATGGAGGGAGTATACTTTAAAATCTTAATTTGGCCCCAATTTTTTCCACAGAGCACTACGATTATCATTTTAGCATGAAACTTGGCACACATGTAGAACACTTGTATATGTTACTCACCAATAAATTTCAGAATTGTTTATTTTACTATTTTTTATTTTTTATTCATTCAAGAGCAGGTGAGCTTGGGAGCCAATTTTCATTTCTGATAAATTTGGTCAAACTTTAAAAAAAAATACTTAGATCATAAATTATTTTACAAGGGGGGTGTAATCATTTTATAGGAAACATAGTATTGGCTAAATCATCTTCATAATGTTTTCTTGTATCAGAACCAAACAACAAACTTAGCTACAAATAAAATATATCTTCTGGCACTTGGGATATAATGATATTGTAACCCTGTGTTTTTTCCTATATTACATCTTTTAAATGATGCAAATCAAAGATGCCCTACACCACGGTGGTGCTCTATTAACATGTTCGCTTTCATGTACGATCCCCTGCATGAAGAAACGTGCGCAGTATGTAATTTGCACATATAAACCGTTGTCTAATGCTTGAAGATTAAGCGCGGCACATGGCACATGTTTGACCATGTTTCAGAAAATTGGACGAATCTTCGTGCATGATACACGGTAAACTCATTTCTCCATGCCTGAATATAAGTCGGAACGGAGGACAGAAAGAATCAACGCGAGTGTACCATACGAACAGACCTCCCATGGACTTGAAGATGAAACTGCGTTTAATTCACTATTGCTATAGGATATGGGCTTCTTTTACTGCGAGGAACATGATACTATCAGCGATAGCAAGGTCACTTATGCGCCCGTGCTTGATTCTGACAGGTCATTTACACAAGGTGTTGCAGTCACGGCGCATCTTACCACTACTCTCGCCCAAACCACACGAGGCCTCACCCGGTGGTGTCCAGTCAGATTCAGCCCAGCCCTCGGTCTAGTTTCGGATGTTTATGCGGCTGCGCACACAGCCAAACTACAAGCGGAGAGCCCATTCCATCCCAAAAAGCGGACTAAAAGGAGGAGCAACTCTCCCTTATAAATTAGGTATGGCCTCTTCCCCTAAACGAGGTGGGACTAAACTTAAGGAGCTAACTCGGCCTACAGAGGGGTCATCACAGGTGGCGCGTCCGCCATTACCTCCCACTAGCCCATGCCTACCAACGACTGCATATGACAGACGTGATACGTCATAAACCTATCTAAATCTATTCTTGTTAGAGGTTAAAACGTCGTAAACAAGATGAGAGTTGTCTAGTTAATTATATAAAGCATACAAAAACCGTTATAATGTTGGCGACAAAAGGTAACCAAGCCACAACCCAAATAGACAAGATGTGTGAGTTGTTCTAATATTTCGGTGATTAGTGTTCAACATGCACCGACATATTTGTGTTTATTTTTTTTAGAAAATAGGGTGCGGATCCCCGGCCTCGGCATCACAACGATGCACACAGTCTCCGCACTTATCACGGATCACTCAGAGTGGATACAAAAATCAACCACTTAAAACACGCTCTATCCATCTATCCTCCTATGATGTTTATTAACAACTGCCAAATAATACTCTAATTTTGAAGTTGTCAATGATGACCTAGCTGCTGTGTAGGTGATCAAGGTCGAAGTTCGAACTGACTAGAACTGTTGGCTCAACCTTTGCATCTCTCGCACGATCTTACGGAAAAGTAAATGGAAAAAAACGAGAAATTGTGAACAGCCTTGCTGCAGGCTGGTCCATAGTCTCATGAGAATTTTAAGATATAGACGGAAATAGAAGCGAAAACTTACTACTAGCTAGCATCTAGAATTTGACAACATAAAGTGTAAAACGTAATAGAAACTGACTAATGGATCGACGAGATCCACCACCAGTTAATTAGGCGGCCTCCCTACGCATATGATACGGCCGGATCTTCACTTCCTGGAGTCGTCGTCCATGGCGCCTGCCCTTGCCCTGAGGGCCGTGATCATGTCATTTTTGGCCTGCAGGCACCTGCTCAGCGCGGCGGCCTCCTTGTTGCAATCCGTTGTCGCCGGGTCGTGGACGCATGCAATGAACGCCTCGTCCTCCTTGTGCTCGCACCCGATGATTATGGGGTCTTCTGGGTCTATGTCCACAGTCGGGGTTGGGGACATTATTTTGAGTAATTCATATGTGATGTCCATCTTGACTGGACCAAACTTGGTGGCGGATCGATGCTCCGATGATCGAGCTGGCTTGCGTTCTGCTCAAGCCCTGGATCGATTCCAAGCACGATCGTAAATTCTGATTGGTCTTGGTGCCCTAGTTTTGCCTCGCGTTATATATGCGGGACTGTTCGGCTGGAATCAGAACCACCCGGCCGACCTTTTTCTCATCTTGTTCTAGCCGGAAACTCAGTTCGATCCTAGATCCCTCCAGGCTTCAGTATGTCTCCCGCGTTGGCCATGCTAGGTGGGCCTGCTTTGCTTTGCCATTTAGTCCAGCCCTGGATGTCTGTTATTAAGAAAAAAAAATTATATCTCTCAAAAGATAGATTTTTTTTAATAAACTCCAGAACAAAGAACATAAAAAACATAGATCCACACAAGTACATGTCTTTACAGTTCAAAAAACAAAGAACATGTCTTTCATATCTTATTCAATTAAGGTTTTGTGCCGGAGTGGCCGACGACATAGCAAGACGGTGGCCTACACCAGCGACGCTCCTAAAAAATTTAATTTGAAAATATCGAATGTGCAAATATCAAATAAATTTTGTTCAAATTCAATGATATTTTGCATTAATTTGAATGAAAGAAAGTAAAACCTAAAAACTACTCTTCGGTTCGTACGAGTTCGATCTTGCTCATTTCGACTGATGATGCTTCTCGAGGTCTATTCAGTCTGATGCTCGATGTCGGTTAAGACAGAAAATAGTAGTGTTTCTTTGAGAAACCCAAAAATAAAGAAAATAACAAGCCTGGGTCCGTTAACACGCGGCCAATCTTGTAAGGTCAAAATTCTCACACGGAGTATTAAAAGTATACAGAAATCCCGAAGTACAAGTATATAGAAACCCGAATTATAAGTATATTAGTTTTTGAAATATTAAAAATCATCAAAACCAACATGGATATAGTTTTAAAAATAGCAAACTTTTTGCAAAAAAAATTTATTTGTTAATTCAGACACACGATTTAAAATATATTTATCTTGAAAGTCGGTTCTATAAAAATTAAAGGAAACCGTCCCGTGACTCTGTCACACACACACACATCCTCATCTGCCACTTTTTTCTCCTTGCGACACTTGACAAGAATGCAGACACCCATGGAAGTAGAGGCCGCCAGTTGGCAAGATAATAGCGCGTGGAACGAACCTTTTAGAAGATCAGCCAGTTTCTAGTGATCAAAAAGTTTAGATCCAAAGAAATGCATATCATTTTTCTGTTAATAAATTATGTTTTTTTACGAACTCAATAACCTATGGTTTTTGCATATATATGAGTGCCCGACAGGGCAAGGCGACGGCCTAATTTGAGTGTCGTGATCCATCGTTGAACAATTTTCTCCACATGCATCCTGAAACCGTATCCGCATCGCCGCCGTTGAATCGGTGGATTTCCTGGCCTCCGTCGGCCGCTCCGGCGGCGGGAGGGCAGGGGATCCCCGTTTCACGGCGTGTATATATGTAGGGTTTGCTAGGGTCCCTACCGGCGGCGCCATGGAGGTGGAGGTGTGGCCGGAGAGGAGTTTTGCGGCGGAGTTCGTCCCCTTCGGCGGTGAGGCTTCTTGGAGCTTCGCGGCGGAGCTTCCGCCTTGTCCGTGCTCGCGGTCCCTTGGGGCCGCCGTGCGCGGTCTCCCCAGCCGGATCTCGGGCGGTGGATCCGGTGTTTGGTCAAGACGTGGAAGCTGCTGTGGTGGTTCGGCACGGCGGCTTCGTCGACTTCCTCCGGTGTGGCCCTTCGGGGCCGGCGACTGGTGACACTCCCGTGCGCTCGGGGGCTGCTCTCGATCCAAGGCCTGAAGGAGAGCAGGAGCGGCGGCACGCCACCGGCGGCGCCGTGGTTGAAGATGAAGCTGTGCTGCGGGAAGGAGTTCTTTGTAATTTCCGTTTCTTCGAGGACCTTTCTGTAATTGTGCCGTGCTGTGCACAGTTGTCTTTCCTAGCAAATAAAAAAAAAAAATATGCTGCGCTGGTGCCTCGATCGCCACCGACATCGTAGACCCAGACCCAGTCCTAATACACCGGTCATTTCCAGCACTAGCTAGCTCGGTCCACGCACTGATCTTTAGTTCACTTAACAATATGGTTATTTATCAGACGCCTTTCTGGAAGTAGGTTTAGTCGTTCGCTTGCAGTTCCAGACATGACCTAGCTCAGCTGATAAGTTAACACAGAGAGGAGATATTAATTGGGGTACATGCGTGCCTACGTGGCAGCATAACTTGTTGACCACCCATCACCACGTATTACCCAAACAATAACTCGTGGACTAGTCTCTCTGCAGGATCTAGAAGTTGACAGGATCAAGTGCTGCCACACACCCAGTCTCCAACCATTAAAACACAAGAAACTTGCATGCCTCTCGTCAACTTTGGCTGCGCATGTTGGCAAGCTAGCGAGCCAGTAGCATGGAGACATGGACCAAGCACCCATCAGTCGGCAAACACTCTCTATAAGAATCTAGCACGCACCCACGAGCCCATGCATGCAAGCAAATCACTAGCAAGTTAGCCACCCATCACACACAAATCCGAGTCCACAATGGCGTCGTCCTCCTCCTGGTTGTCGTCTCCGCCGCTCCTCGTCGTGCTGATGCCGCTTCTGCTCGCCATGGCGGCGCGGCCGTGCGCCGGCGTGGACCCGATCGCCACAAACTGCCCCAAGAGCGGCACCAGCGCGCAGACCCAGGCCAGCATCGACGCGGTCCTGGCCGCGCTCGTCCCACGCGCCTCCGCGGCCTACTACGCCACAGCGACCGCCGGCCACTCCCCGTCGACCATCTACGGCCTCGCGCAGTGCCGCGGGGACATCCCACGGCAAGACTGCGCCCTCTGCATCGCCGCCGCGGCGAAGGAGGTCGCGTCCTCCTGCCGCGGCAGCGCCGACGCGCGGGTCTTCTACGACTACTGCCTCCTCCGCTACTCCGACTCCAACTTCCTCGGCTTCCCGGACACGGGGTACACGCTCATCCTCCTCAACACCCAGAACGCCACGGGCGTACCTCACGGCGTTCGACCGGGCGCAGACCAAGCTCATGTCCCGCGTGGCCACCGAGGCCGGCCAGGCCTCGAGAAAAGGGCTGGCGAGGGACACGGCCAGGATAGGAGGTGGCGGGGGCGCTGCCAAGACGACCATCTACGGGCTCGGGTGGTGCACCCTCGACATCACGGCGGCCGACTGCGGGCTGTGCGTGGCGCAGGCCGTGGCGGAGTTCCCCAGCTACTGCCGGTACCGGCGCGGGTGCCGTGTCATCTACAGCAGCTGCATGGCGCGCTACGAGGTATACCCGTTCTTCTTCCCGCTCGACGGCGGCGCCAGCGAGTCACCCGACCAGGCCGGCCAGCTCGAGAAGGTCGTCCTTAATCCGTGATGGGTGGAGTACGTGGTGTGGTGATGAATCCATTTGTTGGCGTGTGGCTAGCTTGTAGCTAGCTGAGAATCCAGGGGTCCAAATAATATTTCAGCATCCACGTTAATTCATGCATGTTTGGATAAGTGTGCAAGAATTAATAAACACAAAACCAGCCCTGTTTCCTTGACCATGTTTTTGCTTATGAAAAGATATTTTTTCCTCGGCCCAGTATCAAGCTAGCATGCGCGAGTTCAACTTTACAAGCAGGTATCCGTGGACTGAGTTTAGGGCCAGTACTGAGAATTTGAGGGCCCGGGGCAAAACAGAACCTGGGGCCCTATAAACAACCAAATAATAACTACTCTATTTTTTGTCAAACTTGAGACACTTATTTTAAAACAGAGTGAGTATATATGTGTGTACATGTGAAGTGTTCACGACTGGAGAAGGGGACTGTTGAGCGTCCCCCGGGGATCTTCGCCAAGGATAAATTAGAATCATACCACGACACTATGTTGACCTCAGTGCATCTCCAACCATGGCCCTAAAAATCGGCACTCAAACTGTCCGTGGACACAGCCCGGGCAACCACCAAATAAGGTGTGCTACAACCATCATGTTCAAATATTGAAAGCCAAATACATGCAAGCCATGCACGACGATCATAAATAGCTCAAATCTACTTATTACAAGACATGAAATTGTAACTTAAAATTAGTTCAAATCTACTTAATGCGAATAGTTTAAATTATTCGGAATGCATAGTGCAAATGAAAATTCACTACTTTCCCATGAAGTCATATATATGCTCCACCAGATCATTGAATAGTTGGGTGTGCACTTGTGCATTTTGTAGATGTCGATACATCTCAAGGAAGTTGATAACTGAATCAAAAACTGGCTCAGTCATTTACACAAACACTTTGAGAGCGAGGTGGTTGTCGGGCGATGCAAAACGTACCGGAAGCGGAGCGTCCAGGCAAGGTTCTTCCGGCGACGGATTCCGACGACCGCGGAGGACTTGGCTGCTCACGCGGTAGCTTCGGGGTGGTGGCGGAGCAGAGAGGTGCGGCCAAAGTGGACAGGGTGGAGGAAGAAGAGTGAGGAGCAAGAGTTTTCGTCGGATTAAGGAAAAAAATGTGTAGGTCCGCGTTGCCAGGTCCGACGTGGCGGAGGCGTACGGGCGGCCCCAAACCCTCCCCACATATGGTCTGGCTTTGAGATTTGAGGCCATGGTTGGAGATGCTCTCAAGAAGGCAGAGTGTGAACAATGTCAATACACAATTCATTGAAGACCAACCCAAACTCCATGGAGTAGTCACATTGCGGGAAAGAACTCCATCCTAAGTGTGTTTCCTGTTGATGTTATCGCCAATGTGTAGGATAAAGATCCTGCATGGGATTCAACAGGTTCGTACAGACCAGCTTTTGTCGCACACGCAGATAAAGATCGATTGAAATGTACAACAATTAGTTGCACATTTAACTAAACTGCATCACTGAACGGCAGACTGAATGTGAGAAGTCATGCTTCCACCCAGAAAGACAACAACTACGAAATGGTGTATTCATCAACAGCGTGGTCGATGCAGCTTTCAACTAGCATAGCATTCCTCCTAGATGGACACCAGCCACTGCATTTGCAGTAGTATGAGATATGATTTAGTGATATGGAGAACGCAAAGAAGATACACATGCACACTCGATGGTGAATCAGTGTTAACCTGGAAGGCGGCTCGCTCTGTGTTGGAAACTGCATGAGTTCAGCAGCTAGGCGCCTAGGCCACGAAACAAATTACCCTAACTATGGGGGGAGGGGTGAGTGCGTACCTTGAGCGCTGGGGGCGGGATGGGGGAGAGGGGGAGGGGGCCAATGCCGCACCGGCGGTCGCCGCCGCCATGGACGAATGGATGGCTTGCCAGCGATCGGTGGTGGTGAATTTCGTCAGAGACCCTTCGCCGGCGGGCAGCCGCCATCACGGCCGTCGTTGGAGGCGGTGGTGGCGGGGGCTTGCGTTGTCGTCTCCCCAGTCCCCACCCGGCGAACAGAGTGGATGGGCTGGGCTGGGCTGGGTGATTTGGATTTGGGGGTGGTTTCACAAAACAGAGCCCGGTGACACTTAACCCAGGCTTATCTACTCCAGTTCATTCGACTCAAAAAAAATCTACTCCAGCTCATCCGCTATTTTTTTTATCTACTCTAGTCAATACTGTAATAAAATCACTCCGGATCAAAAAGAAAAAATGGCTTACCCACCCCACACTCCACTCCAGTCATCGCGCCTCCGTTACAGACCCTCTCCCCCTCTCCACTGGTCTTGCCGCCCTTACACTCCACTCTTGTCGTTGTCCGTTGTCGCGTCGCCGCCTTTCCCCTCTCCCTCTCAACTCGTCGTCGCTGCCGCTACCCCTCTCACTCTCCTCTTGTCGCGCCTCCGCCACCACTATACCTCTCCACTCGTCGCGCCACCGCCGCCCCTCTACCTCTTACGTCGCCGCGCCGCCGCCGCCCCGCCTCCATCACCAGCGGTGAGCTTTAATTCATTGTAGAATTTGATACAAAATGAAACATGTTGTGTACTCTAGTGGTTGGATTGGATAGTTCATTCGTTGTTTGAGAATGTAGTCAATCCTAGTGTGTAAAAAACATTAAATTTACACTTCTTCTTTAATAGGATATGGCGTGTGAAATATATATGCATGTCGAAGAGCAAAAACAAAATTTCAATTACACAATAGTTCAGTGTGTTTATGCGAGGGA
This sequence comes from Poa pratensis, assembly GCA_947311845.1. Lineage (NCBI taxonomy): Eukaryota > Viridiplantae > Streptophyta > Magnoliopsida > Poales > Poaceae > Poa > Poa pratensis. The sequence continues at coordinate 69,319,092 of CAMZMU010000027.1, read as the reverse complement.
ATTCTTAACTTTAGTGGTAGAAAACTTTCGTTAACATTTAGGGTAAACAACCTTTTATGTTTTTTGTTTTAGTGATTTAAAAAAAATTTGCATAGATTGTACCCTGCAATGTTTCGTGTCCAAAACAAGCCACAAAAGACCAAATTGTCACGCCACTACTAGTTTATTTTCTACTTTCTCCGTTCCTAAATGTGATATGTTCTTTAATTTTTTGACATGTTTTAGAGCAAGATTCATAAATCTTGCACTAAAACATGTCTAGATACGTATGGGCTAAAAAATGCTAAAACATACTCCCTCCGTTCATGTTTATAAGGCATATAGTTTTCTCTGAAAAGTCAAACTTTACTATCTTTGACAAAGATATTAGAAAATATTATTTGCATTTACAATATCAAATATGTATCTTTAGATTCATAATGAAGTACAGTTTTACGTTTTATTTTCCTAGGATTTAAGATATTGATAGTCTTTATAAATTTTTTGTCAAAATTAGCAAGTTTGACTTTTCAGAGAAAACCTAGACCTTATAAACAGGAATAGAGTAAGTATTACATTTAGGAATGGAGGGAGAACTAACAAAGTGCTGACTTATTTATGGTGCGATACATATCAGATTAATATTTTCATGTTGAATCATAGTCAGGGCGTGGACCCCTCCCATGGTACAAACTTTAGAAAAGTGAATTAACCAATGTTGGAATACAAACTGAGAAAAAAATCAGGTCGAAAACTGGCGTGGGCCAGATTCAAATAGGAGAAACACGGAGTCGAGTTGCTAGCTGGATCTGCTAAATGGGCTGGAAGTAGAGCATTTGCTCCCAGCCCTTCCCTTCCTGCGCATTCGTCTGAGCCGGAAGGGCACTGAGCCTCGCCGGCGCCGCAGTAGCTCCCGCCCCGCCTTCCTCTCCCCAATCCTCCTACCCCCGCGACGGCGCGACCACGGCCGACCTGCGAGACCTCCAGGTTCGCATTCCTCTCGATGAATTTCTCTCCTAAATCAAACATTCGTATTCCAGTTTGTGATCACGTGGGGGGTAATAGATTCATGGTCTAGTCCCTCATAATCGTTTATTTTCTTATCTCCTTCCATGTCTATGGCACTGAGGCCACATCGCATCTCACTGTGAAGGTGTCCGGCTAGTTGCTTCTGAATTAAATCGACTTGTCCGACTAAATGCTTCTGAATGGAGGCAAGGTGTTCGGTCAAATGCTTCCGTGCACATGCTTAATCTCGCTAACGATATGCTATCCTTTTTATCACGCTTATGCTGATTTCAATACTTGGATCTTGCAATTTTCTGTGCTGTTTGTTTTTTTCAAACCATTCGTGCTAGCAATTTGGAGTCCAAAACGCGGGAGTAGATATGCAGGGTTTGACTTTGACAAGATTTGGCTTTACCATGCCACAGGTTAATCTCTTGTCTCACCACATAAAGGGCCTGTTGTAGAAGCAATCAGCATGAAGATCAGAGTTGTCTGCAGGAAGTTGTACGATTACGTGAGGTACGATCTTAGAGAGATCGCCTTCCCGTCTTCTCTGCCAGACCCTCCGGGCTACAAGAGGCGTCCCAAGCTCACGCTGAAAGAGAAATGGTGTATCCTCAAGGAGGCGACTAGGCTCTATGGGGCTTCCTGGGTCAGGGACATTGGTCCTGAGCTCAGGCCAAACGACTACAAGAAGTCTAAAGAGGATTCTGGACCCAGCAGCACCGAGGAGGGGAAAAGGACGAGTGAGCCTACTGTGCTTGAGGACCTGGCGGTGGCAGTGAGGGGAGGGGCCGAGACCCTGAAGCCTGCGTTGCGTCGCATATACATGACCCGTGCGTCGACTTACACGAGCGCGGTGAAGAACTACGTGGAGACCTACCAGGAAGGGCTGAAGGATGTCTTGGATCAGAAGGCTGCTGTTAAAGGTCAGCAAGGCGATGAGCCAACCAAATCGTCAGCATCACCACCACCACCGCCACCTCCGTCGTCGTCATGAGTTTATTTTCTGTATTGAGACTCATAGCTTATCTTTTGTATGTAGTCTATCATGGTTGCCGGCTGTATGTAGTCGGGTAGAACAGACATTAATGCTTTGCTCATTCCTAAAGTTATCTTCACAAGCAGATCTCTGATCCTGTTTATCTGTTGGTCTGGGTTATGTGACTACTGTGCACGCTTGCTCTGGGCTATAGAGATCGTTCTTTGTCTTGTTTAAATTTCAGTCATTCCTTGCTGTGATCACAATGATATCGTTGTCTTCCACATTGTTGGTTGGTTTGAAATTGCTTACCAGCCTGCCGCATGTTGAAATCGATGTCTTCTAGATTGTGCACTTATCTTGTTTCTAGAAACAGAAACATGGGTGTATCCTATCCTTTTCTTTTATGTAATTCTGTATCATATTTTTTTATAGGGTATTAAGCACAGTATCTGAATGATACGGGATCTGCTGTTTGTGGCTAATCTGTATGTCTCTGGTTCTGGATTTATGTTTACACATTTTGCAGTGCAAGTTACGGATTGATGATGTAGGCTCTCAAGGCAAAGTTGTTGTAAACTGCAACAATGGTAGGTCGAACAGGTTTGTCCCTTGCTGCATTCACATGGAAATCAATATCTTCCAGGCCGTGGACTTCCCTGTTTCCAGAAACAGAGATATATAATATCCTTCAATTTGGTCCAGTTTTGTACTTCTGTACCATCATTATTTGTAGGGTACCGAGCAAGCAGTCTCTTCGAGTGAGATGCCGTCTTCACGGCTTTGTATAACTGTATGTCGGCTCAATTGTGTTCGATTGTAACATGAAAAATCATCTTCACGTGTAGGCCTGGCATCTTCCTAGTTGCTAGCCTGGGCACTATGTGCTTGTTCTTGTACATGGAGAATTACTCTTTGGCTTGTTACAGTTGCATTTATTCCTTGCTGAGTTCACATTGAAATCAAAGTATTCTAAGCTGCTCACCTTGCCCTGTTGCTAGAAACAGAAATGGGAGGTATACCCAAACCTTCTCTTGATGCAATTATGTACCAGTTTTTTTCTGTAGGATAACCTAGCACAGTATCTGAATTGACATGCCATTTGATGTTCATGGCCTATTTGCATGTCTAGTTAGCTGTGTTTGTTTGCGCAAATTTAGCAGTGCAAGAGCTACTGATTGATGGTTGCTCTCAAGGCATGGTTGTTGTTACTGTAATGGTAGGTCTAACAAGTTCGTCGTCATCTCTGCAGTGCCCGACAGGTGACAAGCCACCAGACAGCAACCTGACAGAACTGTACCACACACTGCAACGTAGTCTAATCTGTGCTTAGAAGTGCCATTTGTCCTTCCAGTAGGAAGTCTAGAGTTTAAGACTTTTTACCCTAGACTTGAAATAATAGACGGCAAGGTGCTGTGACGTTTCTGCCTATTGGGTCATATCTTCGAACCTCTCGGGTCTCAGCGTGAGGGGGGTGTGTTGAGTATGAATACTCCCTCCGTTCCAAATAAGTAAGGCGTCCTCGTTTTGCGTGTTTTTTCTTTCACCAAGAATTACTCAAAAAATATAAAGATTATAGGTATAAAATTAACATAATTAGAAAGTGTTTTTCAATACGAATCCAACGGTACTAATTATGTAGAATATAATTAAGATATTTTTGCTCAAATTTTTGGTCAAAGTTCGTCTTGAAAAGCGTCACTACTAGGAAAACGCTTATAGGTGGAACACATTCTGTGGCACACCAAATAGCCGTGCGCCACAGAATATCGAAATTCTGTGGCGTGCGCCACAGAAAGGGACATTTCTGTGGCGCATGGGTACAGTGCACCAGAGAAATACACATTTCAGAGCTATTTCTGTGCCGCACCACCACTACCACCACCACCACCCCCCCCCCCCCCCCCCCCCCCCCCCCCCAGGATAGAAAATGATAAAATGTTCAAAAAATAAAATCCTTTCAGATGTAGTTAGGTTTTAGTGTCTAGTTGGTATAGAAATTTTGAAATATGAATTTTGATCTTTTTTTGCAAAAAACGAAAAAAAAATATTGACACTGCCATACGACGTCGAAAAAATACGTTTAATATGTCAAAAAAATCGTGAGAAAAAAGGAGCTCGATTTCAGCTGGGTTTACCCGGTAAACTTTTCTCAGATTCGGAAAATTCCAAAAGAGTAAAAAGTTATTTCAAAAAGAAGATTTTTTTTCTACAAAATCAAAAAAAAAATTGGAGAAGACAATTCTGTGGCGCATCTGTGGCGCATGGGTAGGGATGCGCCACAGAATTGTTGGGCGGGATTCGAAATTTGAATCCCGCCCAAGCCCTTCTTCTCCCTCTCTTCTCTCCTTCTCTCCTCCACTTCTCCTCCACTTCTTCTCCGCTTCTCCTCTCCTCTCCTTCTCTCCTCCACTTCTCATCCACTTCTCCTCTAAAAGTTCTCATCTCTCCTCCTTCTCCTCTCCTCTCCTCCACTTCTTCTCTCCTCCTCCACCTCCTTCTCCACCACCCCGGCGACCTCCTCCTCCACCTCCACCTCCGGCGACCTCCAGCGACCTCCACTTCCGGCGACCTCCGGCGATCTCCACCTCCACCTCCGGCGACCTCCTCCTCCACCCCGGCAACCTCCTCCTCCACCATCTCCTGCGACCCCCATCACCCACCCACCTCCGGCGACCCCCTCCTCCACCCACCTCCGGCCAAGCCACCTACGGCCACGGGCAACACGGCCTTCGACGAGCTCCGACGAAATTCCGGCGAACTTCCGGCGAAATTCCGGCGGCGGCTAGATCTTCTAGATCTATATCTGGCCGCCCTTTTTTATTAAATTCAAAAAAAAATATGTGGCGCATGGTGGTGGGTGCGCCCCAGAAATATTTCTGTGGCGCACGCTGCCTGGTGCGCCACAGAATCTTGGACTTTCTGTGGCGCACGCCCAGATGCGCCACAGAAAAAAAAAATAGCGCCACAGAAAGCTAAAATGGTACGCCACAGATAGCCTGTTTCCTAGTAGTGCGCGTGCGCCTTATTCATTAAAACGGAGGTAGTATAACCCATGGAATTGCGTCATTATAGGTTTGTGATGATAGGATTGCCGATCCTAATATTTTGAGGCATTTGAAGATGATCCTAATTATTCGAGGCATTTGAAAGAAACCGAAACATCTGATGACAATGATACCGCACCGTCTCACACCATAGAATCTGCAGAAGTAAAACAAATACTCCCTCCATTCCAATAATAAGGCTTATATTTTTCTGAAAAAGTCAAGCTAAGTAAACTTTGACCAAACATTTTGAAAAAAAATATTAACAACTATAATATTATATTGATATCATGTGAAAATATATTTCATGATGCATCTAACCATGTTTAGTTTGTATTGTACATGTTCATAATTTTGTTTTTAAACTTGGTCAAATTTCACATAGTTTGGCTTTTCAAAAATAATATAGGCCTTATTGGAACGGAGGTAGTAAAAGAAAGGGATAAATCATCATTGGGCATGGTGAGAAGGTCATTATACATCTTAGCGACAGCCAGGAGAGGCTGGCGTCATGCTTGGGACCAGGCCGGTATATAGCATGTGATCCCGTGGGCCAAAACCAGGCCGAATGGTCAATGGCCCCACAACATGATTACTTATTACTATAGCGAGTGGGCCGGGTCTGTCCGAGCTTTCTATCCCCATGGGGCAATTACTCTAAACAATGGCCCAAACAAGAAGCATAATACATGCATAATTCGAATGATTCAACTATGATTTGAACCCGGGTGAGCAAGCTCACCATCGTGACTAGTCAGCTCTAGCCACCTAAGGGCTGAAAAACAACTGTTAGTGTTCGATCGTCGGTCGGCCGAAAGATTATAGAGCGGATTTGCTGAGTAGGTTTTTTTTTTCCTCCTGAGCTAAAGTCTCTTTTTATTTAAAAGAATTAAAAAATTAAAAAATTAAAAATGTGAAAATTAATTCTTGATGTACTCAATGGTACATCCTATGAATGTGTTAAATTTCACTTAAAAATATTTTGTGTTATGAGCTACACAGAAACAGAAAAAGTACATATATCCGAATATAGTAAACCGTGCATATATCCAAACTACAAATTTCATAAGATTTTTCATTTTTTGTGTATCCTGGATCCAAAAGAATTTACCGTTGCGATTTACATATTTGTAGGAAGACTACATGTAGTATTTTTTCTGATGTTTTTAAAATTTTGTAAACATGATTTCTTATTTCCTTCGAATGAAGAGAGCATTGAAACTCGGGAGCCAAAAGGATGTTTTAGGATATTTTTATCTCCCACGTTATTTGATTTCGGTTTCATGACATGACATAAGAGAAGGGAGATGTTATACGATGAGCTATTTCCATCTATATCCAAGAATTTAAGGGAAATGTCTACATATAGCATTTCGGAGAGGATGCCAACTTGCCCGGTTTATATATGAATTTCAAGCATCCCCTATGGCAGTGTAATTAATGATGCCTTATGGACCGATGCATCTATTCTTAGCTTATGTTATACTTCTACATATTTTTTATTACTCTCCCTGTTTAAAATATAAGATGTTTTAGGTTTTTTCACATTCACATGTATCCACATGTGTCTAGACACTTTTTGGTGTGTATGTTCACACATTTTAATCCGCATCTATACAACATATGAAACAACTTACATTTAGAAACCGGAGGGAGTACTTCCAAAAGTAGTCTATTTATTGTCTCTGAATATAGGAACTTGTTATTGTTGGGTCTTCATAGTTGATATATTTGTTTTTTTCTTTCACACAATATCTTGTAAAATGTTTGTGATGGACGATGACCAGCTTTGTTGGTTCATATTATGTTCATATATCCAACCAATATTACATGCATTCATATTCGTCTCAGGAACTATTCATTCATGTCTGACATCCACGTAACTTTATCACCTAAACCAAGGTGAATGTTACAGATAAATATCCAATGACGAAAATTCCCAAAGTCATAAGTTTCGTCACATTCTCCTAATTCTGTACCTCCATCACCATGCATCCTCTCACTGTCTCCGTGTATATCCTTAGATACGCCTCACCTCACTCATGAACCACTCTATTGGGTACCAATCTCCGATCGGAGGTTCCCTCACCCTCATCACGTGTTGGGTCGCTATCATCGTTGTTGACCTGGTGTCCCTTGCGAAATCGAACAATCCATTGGCATTCTCTAATCTTGAGGCGGCACCGATACGCCTCGTGCTCCAGTAAATCCATATCCAAGAACTCTAACCTGGCCTAACCACTTTGGTGAGCTCTCTTGGATCTGCAGTTCTGCATGACCTTCTTCATTGCCTTGTTAGTGCCAGAGAATTGAAGGAGATCAAATGGATGTGAAGAAGAAAGTTTTATTTATAAAATTCAACCACCTGCAATTTTTTTATTGTAAATTATTGAAATTTATATTAAACAACATTCATCTTGTTTCACACTCATATAATAGTTTCAATTAGTCATTTTGCTAGCATAGAAATAAATGTTCTCATTTTATTTTTCTTGAGAAACTCCATGTAACTTTGTCACCTAAACAAAGGTGAATATTTTCGATAGTGTTTGTTAAGCTAAACATATTTATATATATAATAATCTAATGACCTTAATTTCTTCCGTTTAGAGATGAAAATATCCCAAGTCATAAGTTTCCTCACATAATTTCCTACATCCGTCACACCATTTTTCATCATCTCCGAGTACCTTCCTAGATCCGCCTCACCTCCTTCATGAACCACTCCTCAGGGATTCATCTCACCAATCTTCACCAACGTTCTCCGAACGGCGGTTTCGCCACACGCACCGTGCTTTACCTCTTCAAGTTCATCACTGTTGCATCCAGTTCACTCTGGTGCAGTACATCGTTGACCCTGAGTCCATAGGTTAGAGCTAACTATTCACCGACGCCACTTTTGGGCAATATCTAATCATGTGGCGTCACCGATACTCCTCGGCCACTAGTAAATCCCTACCGAAAAACTCTGACCCAACATAAACACTCGCGAGCTCTCCCGGCTCTGCACGGCGTTCACCATATTGATGGATCCTTCTCTAGCTTTCGGGCGATTGACCTCGTTATTGCCGAAGAAGGAGATCAAATGGAGGTGAAGAAGGAAGTTTTAGTTAGAAATTCAACCACCTAAAAATTTCAAAAAGAAAAGGTTAATTCGAGCTCTTTGGATTGGGTGGTAGAAGATCCACAAAACCAATGCCACATTCTAAATGTCCTAAATTTTTTTTTTGCGGGAATTTCTTCTACATGTCTTAAAATTAGTTTATGCATGTCAAATTACAGATTCCTTCTACCCAGGTAAATATAAACATACAAATTTGTATTGATATATGCCTCGGGCAATTGTAAATCCCTATGCAAGAACTCTAACCCGTGCTAAGTTTTCGTGCTCTACACTACCTCCTTCATTGCTGGATCCCCCTCTCTAGCTTTGGGGCGATTGACCTCGTTAGTGCCGGAGAAGGAAACCAAACGGAGGTGAAGAAGAAAGTTTTAGTTAGAAAATTCAACCAACCGCAGAATGTTTATTATAGACAATCCAAATTTCTATTCTTTCTGTCTCTTACCCTCTTCACTCAGGTGGCAGAAAATATACAAAAGCAATACCACACTCTATATATATGTCCTGAATTAGCTTATGCATGTCAAATTACTACATCTTCCTTCATCTTGGACCACTATCCAGGTAAATATAAAAACATAGAAATCTTTAGGGATTCTTCAAATGTCTTTTCCACCGTCACTTAACAGAGCAGAGTGTGCAGTCACACACAGATTCCATCGGAACTGACGCCATGGATCACCAATGTACGCCGTGGACAGACAGTACGTCCTACACAATCTATGAGATACCTTAAAGAATGTATGTTACATCATCTCTAGCTTGCATGCATGGGTTAAATCACCCATTGTCGCTCTCCTAGCCTCCCTCTAGTTGGGGTAGGGGAGTGTGTGGTGTGGGTGTGAGTGCATGTGCATGGCTTGCTTTATTCTCCCAAAGGGGGATACAGAACTGGTCTCTCTGCTGGGGTGGGGGTGGCCTAGGCCTTCGATAAAGCAAAGCAAACGCAAAGCAAATATGAACAGCAAAGCAGCAGGGAGAATCTGATTCCCCTCCCAGAGTAACATGCGCCTACCGATGCAAACCGAAATCGATCATCGAGCATCGTCGACGCATAGATTGCAGATCTTGCTTGGACCGTACCAGGTCCAAAACGTAGGCATGAATTATACATACCTCTTTATCTAAAAAATGAATTATACATACCTACGTAAGAGCAAGATGCCTAAAAATGGAGCAGTGGTGCCCAAAACCCTTTTTTAGGGCATATAATTAAGAGAAAAAACTGTGCTAAATCAGATGACTTATCCCTATCTCGTGCCCAATAATATTTTGAGCAGCCCAAAAATTGGGGCGTTGGTGAGCGTCTGCGTTTGTACTGTGTTTCGCAAAAAAAAAAACAGCCACGTGTCCATAAACCTTTTGGGCAGCTCGTGTAGCCCAACAGCCATCCGGAACTTTCCCCTTCCCCTCCAGCGCAGCCTACCGCGTCGCGCCGCCGTCGATTCATGCCATCCCGCCGCCGCCGCCTGTCCAAATCGATAGATCCAGCCCCACCGTCGCCGCCACCATCGATTGTCATCAGTTCCAGCTGCTCCCCTCTTCGTTTACACCGCGTCGTCCACCGCTGCGACTCCAGCCACATCTCGGTCCGCCGCGCTCGTCTCAGGCCGCCCACGCCACTCCTCCGCCCACGCATGTCGACTCCGATGTGGTGGCGGTGCTCCAAGCCCAAGGCGAAGGGCAGCCTCTCTGCGAGCGGCAAGTCGCGGCGCCGAGGAGCAGCACCGGCTTCCGCGGAGTTCAGCTGTGGGAATCCAGCCGCTACGCCGCTGAGATCACCTACGAGGGGATGCGGATGTGGCTCGCCACCTTCCTGACAACGGACGAGGCCGCCCACTTACGACGCCGTGGCGTGGCGGTACGGCCGGCCGCGGAGATGAACTTCCTCGACATTGAGACTGCCGACCAAGCGAATTTCATCGCTTCGGATTTTCGTGTTGTGTCTCGCGCCATGTAGGACGAAGATCGCAAGGCATTGCAACATATCAGGTGGAGCAGACGGCTGCAGCGGAAATGGAGAGGTTCCGGTAGGACAATCCCGACCTCGTGAGTGCGGAGTACGAGTTTTGGATGAGCCATGACGCGAAGAAGATGAAGATGAAGCAGGCATGCCCCTCCACGACTGCTGGACCGTCGACTCCGGTGATCAACATCGAAGATTTTGATTCATCAGCCAGATATATGAATCCGGCGTTGATTGGAAGTTGCTATGGAATGAGCGTCCCCGTGGCCCGTATTGGTAAAAAAAATGTTTACTTAGCATGTATGTTTTTAGTTCGTAAAATGTAGTATGATCTATATTTGCATATTCCTATTTCGAATTATGTATGGATAAATGGTTCCTAGTTTGAAATATATGAAATATGATCTATTTCCTATGGATTTGAACATGTTGTCGTGCCGCATTTTAGGGCACTTGCTAGGTTGGCCGTTTTTGCCTTGCCCTAAAATTGGGGTATCTGAAACGGCAGATTTTTTTGGGGTGCTCAGTATTTTCCAAAATTCAGAAAACTGGTGCCCTAAAACCACTTTTCGTGCCCTATTATAGGGCATCCGTTGGAGATGCTCTAATAATACTTGTACGGTTTCTTTCACTTTACATGGTCATCTCTCTCTTCTCTCTCTACATTCTAGCGATATCGTAGGCTTCTTTCACTTTTGGGTGTCAGTCTTGTTGCAGCAGCAGCTTGTGCTTTTGGGGCGCACCGTTTGGTCCATCGCTCCTATCCAAGCTACAAGGACACTGTGAAATACCAGTGCATCTCTGCCTTCTCTTTCTCAGTGTTCCCAAACTTCTATGTAACCGATAATCTAACCATGCATGCATATATTCTTCCATTCATGGCCTATGTACTGTATAGTGAAATCCACTTTGACTCCCGGTGATATGCACCCAGGATTTAAAAAAACACATATGAAAATAATGAAAAAATTCAAAATAAAAATTCACGAATACAACTTCACATTTTATGTATCCACAAAGTCGTTTTCCGAAAAACGATAATTTTTGTAACATGCACCTACCGATGCAAACCTAGATCGATCATCGTCGTCGACGCATGAATGGAATTCCAGATCTTGCCTGGATTGTACCAGTCGCAATACGTAGGGACTATACCGCAGTACTCTCACTAGGTAGCTACTGTTTTCTTCGAAAAGTGGTTGTGGCTCCAGAGCTCACTACAGCCCGATTTTTGAATTTTTTAAAAACCCTACTTCTAGGTCTCAAAAAAAATCTGAAATTCAGTATAAAGATACATATATACACTTTATATAGGTATGCCAGAAGCTACGTGAAAAAACTTTACATTTTGGGCTACACAAAAAAGAGAACTTCTGATAAAAATATATTATGGAGGACTATTTTCTCTTTAATGTGTCACAAATTTGTTATTTTATGTAGCTCGGAATACTATTTTTTGCACCAAAAATTTGCATATAGGTAGAAAACACGTGTACATATCCAGTGGAAAAAGATTCTAAAAAGTCAAACTTAAATTCAAAATTTTGAAATTTCTTTCCACTCAGAGCACACTAGTGCCCGGGTGCCAAAAATCCGCACTCTTTCTCTTCTCTCTCTACTTCTACAGTTCTACTCTTTCCGTATCAAAATATAAGACTTTTTATCTAGCTACTTTCCACACACATGTATCTAAACATGTTTTAGTGCAATATTCACATGAACTTTGCACTAAAACATGTCTAAATACATGTGTGTGGAAAGTAGGTAGAAAGTCTTACATTTTTATACGGAGGGAGTACTACGGTACTCCCTCTCCTCTCTCATAGATGGAAGTGATGCATGGTCATCTCTCTCTCACTCTCTCTACACATTCTATCGTACGCTTGTTTCACTTTTGGGTGCCAGTCTTGTCGCAGGAGCAGCTTGTGCTTTTGGGGCGCACCGCTTGGTCCATCCCTCCTATCCAAGGTACAAGGACACTGTGAGATACCAGTGCATCTCCCTTCTCTTTCCCAGTGTTCCCAAACTTCTATGTAACCGATAATCTATATGCATGCATATATGTATATTCTTTCATCCATGGCCTATATGAGACCTATCGCTCCCATCCGCCGTGTCGCTCCTACTATACCCAGGCGATATGGGGGCAACCCAAAAAAAACCTAGCGCCGCCGCCTTCAACAACCTCTCCTGTGCCACCGCCGGCAAAGCCCGAGAGGCTAATGACGGCGGGGCGGTCCTCGCGGCGACAATTGGTGATCCCGAGCAGCGGATCACGACGGCTGTTGGCGCGCGGTTTGGGTTGTGCCCTCGCGTGCGGTGGCAGAGCCAGGCACGTGGTGGCGGTAGGCCTTGGCCGTCCTCCTGCGGGGCAGTCGACGGCGGTCCAGCCGGGCGTGAGGTTGTGGAGATGCGGTTGTCAGTGAAAGTCAAGCCCTAGGGGATGATGGGGTGTCTATGCGCTGTTACCTTGTTAAAGGCATCGTCTTTGGAGCCATCGTCTATTCGCTCGATCTGCTTCAGGAGAAATCCTAGATCTCGGCTCTTCCAGATCGGACAATGGCGGCATTTTGGTGTCGTTCTCCTCCTTGAGGGCATCATTTTGGAGTAAGTGGTGGACGATGAGGAAGGCGGTGGAGCGGTGTTGCATCTACCGCGTCGACGGCGGGTCTCGGCGGCAAGGTGCAGCGGGGCATCGGCATCCGATGTGACATCATGGACTCGTGCAGGGCCGGGCATTGTACGGCGTTGTGGTGGCACCGATGGTAGGCTTGGCGAGGACTATGGAGATCTCTGCCTGAAGACGGGTCGACGCCACCATGCTGGGCTTTTTTAAGCGTGTGCATTAGGTGCAGGCTGAGAGTCTGCTGGAGTGGATGTGTGCTCATGGTTCGCCATAGGGTGACGCGATGATACCCCCAGTATTTAGCTGGTGGGGCGTTGCTTGTGTGTTTAGGGCATAAGCCTCTGATGGCATTATCATCCCGCACTGTCGGGTTTGTATGTGTTGCGTGGTTTCTTCGAGCATTTTTTATGTGTATTTTTTCTGAACCTTTGTTGAATAAATTTTAATAAATGATGTATGCATCTTTTCAATGCAGAGGCCAGGGGTCTCGACCTCCTTTTCAAAAAAAATATCATGTCCTATATAATACTACCTCTATTCCAAAATATAAGATGCTTTAGGGCTCCTTTGATTCATAAGATTTTTATAAGATTTATGTACTATTTTAATCCTATGTGATGTTGTCCTTAAGAAGCCCTATAGGAAAAATTCCCATTGGAATGTAGTGCAAACTTTACAAGAAAATAACAGAAGGTTTAACCTCGAGGAAAATTCCTTCACCACAAGTAAACATACTTTCTCTTCCTATATATACTTTCTCTTCCCATATGATTCAGTTAGATATGACATTCCAATCCTATGAGTTTCCTATTCTTACACTTTACCTATCCTACTTCAAAGGAGCCCTTAGCATTTTTCAGATTCAAACTAGCATGGTGGCCATTGCAAATGCGAGGGCATCATCTGTAGTTGGTCTGAAGTGTTCAAGAAACAGAAATATGGTTTAATTGATATCACATCATTTTACCCATTATGTGACAATAAACCAAATTGTTTTACAACTGTCACATATGTTTTGGTAAGCGAAATGTCACGTGTGCGAGTAACATCTTTGACAATCTGAACCTTTTAGGAAGTGACACTAGTACAGAACGACACATCGGATACCCCTCTATGGCAACGGCAAGAGTTAGGCGACGGAAAAATGAGCTCCGCGCGCTTCCGCGAGTGCGCGCGCGCTAGTCGGTCGATGGGCCCGACACAATGGTAACGGAGGCTGAAAAGATCTCCGTTGCTCATATATAGGCAACGGAGGAACGAATATCTCCGTTGCTGATATTGCCACATCAGAAACGGAGATCGGTCTATCTCCGTTTCCCATGTGAAGGCACATTAAGCGGTGCCGGTATTAATATCTCCCACTCCAGTACTGTATCTCACTCTCACTCTCAGTCTCACTCTCCCCAGTTCCTAACCCTAGCCGCACACGCTCTCCTCCTACTTCACCCATCGATGGCGAACCCCTCCGGCGCCGACGGAAGTCAGGATGGAGCATCTTCCTCCTCCCACCGTCCGAGGCGCAGCCCAGATCTCCCCTACAACTGGGGCGAGATCCCCGGCGACTGCGGTCGCGAGTTCATTCTGAGCCGTCAAATCCCATCCGGATCCATGGCGGCGGCGGCCACCGACGCCCGGATCGACGATGAGGACGAGGATCTGGAGGTCGGTCAGCTCCTCTCTCGCGCCTCCTTTGAGCGCGAGCGCGCCGAGGGTGTCATTCGGGCATCTGCGATGCAGAGAGCTATCCGCATCTCCGCCGCCGAGCACGCGATAGAAGCCGCCGAGGAGGGGTTGTTCCAGACGCGGCTCTGGGCGGCCATAGACCGCTCTCTTCTCCCTGGCCAGGGCCCTGGGCCAGATGCGGCGGCGGCAGCGGTGGCGGCGGCGGAGGAGGAGGCGCAATCCGCGACGGAAAGCGGCCCCGCCTCGCCTAAGGTAAATGACAGCTCTGTTAGCTACTTATTTAGCTCGGTTTGCTCTGTTAGTTAGCTCTGTTCAGCTATGTATTTGCTATGTTAGCTACTTATTTAGCTCGGTTTGCTTTGTTTAGCTATGTATTTGCTATGTTAGATACTTATTTAGCTCGGTTTGCTTTGTTTACTGCTTATTGGCTCTGTTTATTAGCTTTGTTTGCTGTTTTTAACAAAGAATATTCGTTGTTTCAAGAGCTTGGTGGATGCTTGGTGACGATGCTGCTGCCGTGAAGACCTAGGAGCGGGGCTCCATACACGGTGCCGTCACCAGGAGCAGTACATTTTGCGCAGCAGGAAAGACATGTTCATCTGGCGGCCGTGAAGACATAGGAGCAGAGCTCCAGCCACGCGCACTGATAAACTTTTGTAAAGCAGGGCCTACAGGAATACGGTGACGACCGGGCGGCCGTCTAGTCGCATGGAGCAGGGCTCCATCGACGGCACAGCCCGTCACCGTGTTTTTTTTTTTGTTTTCCTGTAACCCTTATTAGAAACAGTTATTAGCAAAACTCCGTGTCTAATGTTAAATGCATCAGAAACGGTTTATCTCCTCCGTTGCCATTGAGATCTTCACATCAGTGACAGGGTCGGGGACACGGACCCTTTCTCCGTTGCCGATGGCCTTTTTGGCCCGTTTTCGATGTGTCGTTCTGTACTAGTGTGATTATCAACTCATCTGTTGGAACACCCATGTAAGTTATACTGGATCTGCAAAGTGAACTATATCTCTTGCATGATGTTAGATCACTTTCGAAGCACAGTTGGTTCTCAATTTGCAATGTAAGTTATGTTTGATAAAAATGTTGAATTAAGACAAAACGGTTTATCATCCTTAATAGGTAGGTCACGTTAAATAGTGAATATTATTTTGTTCTTCCTCTCATTTACTCACTCCAAATCACAATGTGCAACGTTTTAGAAGATGAACGTGGTGAAACTTTGGCCATTTTCTTAATATGAATATAGTGATAGAGATAAACTATTTTCTAGGCATATTCTTTAACTTGTTTATACATCAATACTATTTAGAGAAGAACGACTCTAAGTTTTCCATATTCGTCAATTTTACCGTGTAGTTGGAATGACACGTATGTGCTCTTACATTGATTTTGTTACCTGAAAGAAATACACATACAATAGTCCAAACAGCAACCTCCAAAACAATTCATAAGAATTATGTGCACGCTTTCAGGTCCTTCGATTGAAAATAGTATTGACACACCGTATGGATACAAAATGTGAAACATATCAAGCAGAGTTTTGTGTTGGCTTAGTCATGTGTGTATCATTAAGAAAACAAAATTATAGTGTGATGGACGTTCCTGTCGATAATGTATCAACTAATTTGTATCTTCATCAATTTTGAAGATTTGACGCTTTGTATCTCATTAAGTCGGATTATTTCTTCAGTGGAAGGACATTCTTCGTGAGAATATATGTGAACTCAACCCCGTGTGTACCATTAAGAAGGTAGTTTTCTAAGTGTCAGGATCATTCCCGCCAATCGATAGTGTGACTACTGTTGTCACTTCACTAATATTAAAATTCCATGAATCTAAACTCCAAACTTTCGCATGTGTTTTGTGAGGTTGTTGGTCTGATGTCATTCGAATAAAGTTTTTACACAATATTAGAAATAATATATGTAGTGCGACTAATGTCGTGATTTCATTAATTATAAATTCCATGACTGCGAACTTCTGCAGGCGTAGTCGAATATTTTTTATTTATGTGTACTCAATCATAGAAAGCAGCGTACTCCCTTCGTCTAATCATATTGCGTTCTGGGTTTAATCAGTATCATACTTTGTAAATTTGATCGAATATGTAGGGATAATATGAACATCTTAACTATAAATCATTACTATTAGAAACATTACAAAATATAATTTTATACTATAAGGTTTTGGTATTATGAATGTTGCTATTTGTTGCTACATCTCTAGTCAAACTTCACTAAATTTAACTTTTTCTTGAAGTTTTACAAAATTGAATTTTGATAAAACTCTAAACATGTACTGATCAATTTAATTTGTTTAAACCATTCATATCCTACGTCTGCCAGCACGTTCAGTTTAAGGTTTTTTTTTCTCTAAACAGTCCATATCCGCACGTACTCTTTCTCACCAACACGGTCCCAGCAAGTTTTTTTCTTGGAACTATCAAGTTACAGTTTTTTTTCACCACACGGTCCAGCAATTCTGTTTTTCTTGGAACTATCACGTTACTTTTTTTTGTGTTAACTGCATCATGTTACAGTTTGTTTTTTTTTGACAATTAATACCATATATTATAGTAGCAAATAGTACAAGGTAGAGATACATGAGCTGACTACAACGGTTACGAAATAAAGTCTAAAAGAAAAGAACAAATTTTCAAACTCTTTCTTCTTCCATGACACAATCTTGAAATTTTCTGAAGGCAGCCATAGAACGACAAAGATATCAATCCACAGACCTGCGAATACCAACAAGGGTTCTCCCATAATTTTGAGCCGCAATATCAAGGTTACGTGCACGCAGCCATTAAGTTGATCAACCAACATCGGCAAGAGTACCAACACCAATATTTCAGGGAATAACAACCGGACAGCTTGGTCGACAACGCTGGGAGCCGAGAGTACGAATCACCATTGTCGAGGACGTAGCAGCCGGGACAAATATTGCGAGGACAATCCTCGCGGCAACCATAAGAAAAGATCCAAAATCGATCCGGCGAAGCAAGATCTGAAGGACCAAATCTAGACAAATTTAATCTTACAGCACCACCATTGACGTCGAAAAGAAGATCTCGTCGTCGAAGAAAGAACCAAAGATTGCTTATTGTAGATGATGAAAACTCCATTGAAGAAGATGGCACCAAAACCCGAATCAAATCTATTGGGAACACTCCACACGGTCCAGCAATTCTGTTTTTCTTGGAACTATCACGTTACTTTTTTTTTTGGTTAACTGCATCACGTTACAGCTAGCTAGTCTCGTACACAGATAATTTTTTAAACGCTACGGCCGGAGTCCACATCCGAGAGACGTGATGTTGTCGACACGAATCGTATTAAACATATTACGTAAATATTATTCCTTTAACAAATCTCAGCCTTACATTTTATTTCTAACTATTATAATTAATTTAGATAATGTGGATTAACGTGGTGCCTCGAAAAACTCGCTCATTTTGTTTTAGTATATAATAGATGTAGCTAGACGCATTTCAGTTTGTAGATTTTCTGTATCTAGTCCACGTAGAAATATCTAAAACATCTTATAATTTAAATTGGAGGGAGTATAAATCTACCTACCTAAATACCGATGCATGCAAATATATATCACACGTGAAGAATTGATCGTTACAATTAAGCCTACCGAGACATATGTAGCAATCCTGATCGATATGTGTGAATATGTGTATCTTAACGCTTTTCGTACGTTCCACCACTGTAAAAAGATGGAAAAGGAAAAGGTAAAATACTAAAGAACCGACCTTGCTTTTGAATGGCCATGCATCTTTGACTGGTCCACGCATGATCAACATGGCAGTGCTTCCGCTAAATGCATTGCTACTTAGACAGATTAACATAAACTACACACGAATCGATCCATCACTGGTATTGCATGTTAGTTTAGACTTTAGAGGCATGCATGCACTATGCATGAATAATCTATGTGTGACTTACGCATGCATGCCATCTTCAGATTGATTTTTCTTTGTGCTTGCACATGTCATTTCTAGCTCACAGATCGTTAGCCCAGTTATAAAATAGCTATGAAGCATCAATTAGTCAATCATTGCTAAATTGATTCAATTTGTTGGACCAATTGAAATTAATGGTCAAGCTCATAGGTATTTCTAAGAAAATATGGCTTTGTGCATCAGTGGAGATATAGTCGCCTCCATTAGCTTCGAATAAACATGTAAACTCGCAATTTAAAATTTAGATGAATATGTGTAATATAAGTGGCAAATAAAATGGGCAAGAATATATCGACCAGATAATTTGACAATAATAAGAATTTTTCATGAACAATACTGGTACATACACACATAACTTTACCCCAAATGCGCAAAAGAACCTAACATTAAGTAGTAGAAGAAACAACAACTGATCATGCTAGTTTAGCTAATTAACACAAATACTGGTCCATGATCATTACGCAAGCACACACCACACCATGGATCCATCGATATGTCCATGATCTCTAGCTAGTTATCCTTGCATGAAACACATTGTATAACAAGTGCAAAGCTTTTCTATATCTCACAACACCCTCCAAGCTAGCCCATGCATCTAGCTAGCTGATTATAGGATTAATCCGAGCTCGCATTTGATTAAGCTTAGCTCATCAATTACAAGAGATGGTTACCTGTGGAGTAGGAATTTGTGTATCCAGCAGTAAGGTGGCGATCACCACCACCGTACATGCCGATGCTGCCTGATCTCGGGTAGCCTTCTCTCTTTGATGCCATCGTTGCATGAAATTGATGATCTCCTCCGTCGTCTTCCCGTTGTTGCCGTGGCCGCCGTTGTCTAGGCTTAGGTAGTGGAGCATCCCCGGAATCGCCATTGTTGGCGCTGCAGCTGCTGGCGCCATCGTGTGCTGCTGATCGGCCATTGCGTGGAAGAACGGGAAGCCTTGCATCTGCTGCACTCTCCACTGCTCCAGCCCAGCCGCGGCGCCGCTTACCGGGTAGAAGCCCCCCGCCACGTCGATGGAGGACGGCATCCCCATCCCCGAAAAGGTGGAGCCAAGGCTCATGGCGTCGAAGTCGGCCAGGCGGAGTAGAGGCGGCAGGAGGCCGGACAAGTTACCGCCGCCGCTGCTCAGCATGGCAGGGACAGCGCCCGCGGGCGCGTTGGCTGCGGGGGTGCAATCGGATGACGTCGTCGTGGTCGACCCACCCGATGCGGCACCGTTTGCCGCCGGGGCTCCCGCCGCGGCGGCCTGCTTGGGCTTGGCGCGCTTGGCATGGCGGCGGTATCCGCCGCCGACTGGGACATTGCGGAGCGCCCCGCCGCGGGTCCAGTAGCGTCGGCAGGCCCGACAGAAGTGGCGCGGTTGCGAGAGGGAGTAGTTGTTGAAGTAGCAGAACTTGGTGTTGCCGGAGTCGCAGCGCGGGCACTTGAGCCCTGCTCCGGCAGCGGCACCCGAGCCAGGCGTGCGCGCTCCGACATGGACATCGGCTTCGCCGGCCCCATAGCCTGCCCACCGCTGCTACCACCATCTCCACCTTCGGTAAGGGTTACCTGCTGCATGTTTGACGGCTGGAGGAGCTCAAGATTATTACAGCTGCCGTCGCCGGCGCCGCCACCACCAACACCACCGTTGGGCACGGCGACCTGCTGGTGCTGAGCATGCTGCTTGAAATCCAACTAGAGATCAGACGAAAGAACCAGAATTTAGTCTAGAAAATTATGCCAAGTTGGTATATACCAAAGATATATGCAGTGTTTGAATCAGAATATTTCTCCAAAGCCCGAGTATTATTCTCTTCTTCACATCAATACTAATACTCCTCTTCTACTTTTATTTGTGCTTGCGAAAAAGAGAGTGAACAAAATCCCGTGAAAAGAAAGGGGAATGAAATAAATTACCTTGTTATCGTTCCAGCTTGAGGAATCCAGGAAGGATGGAGGGAAGATCATGGTGGTTGGTGGGTGCTGATGATATCTGGAGAAAGTGAGGAGTCTTGTGCTAGCTAGGGTTTGGCAAGCTCTTGTCTTCTCCTTTCCCTTGTGCAGCTCACTTGTTTGTGTTTTCCTTCCGGTGCGCGCGGCTAAAGGTTGCGCTTGATAGAGGCTTGGAGGTAGTGGGAGATGAGCTAGCTAAGGCTCCTCCTCATGGTCCTCATGGGATTGGAAAAAATAAAAGAGAAAGGGGAAAGGATAATGAGTGATGAGAGAGTGAGACAGGATTAGTGAGAGTGTGAGGTGGGATATGAGGGAGGAAAAGAAGGGAAAGTAGACATGTACCTTCTATATATGTGGCCCATGTTTTGTGTTGTTGTTGGCTTTTCTTTTTATGCGGGGTTGAGGGGAGAGGAGGGACAACGTGCCATATTTTGTGCTAATGTTACAGAGTGTGAGAAAATCTTGAGGTTATGAGCCGCTCGAATTTGTTTCGTTCATGTCACATATTTGGTTTACAATGTCATGGTGTCATATGCTTCCACACGTGCTTATCTTATTATAATTCCAGTGTGGTCTACCCATGTAATGTACCTGTCACTCACTCTCACCATAGCTTGTCATTGAAGGATTGTAGCAACGTTTTTTGCATTAGCATAATGTTGTTCAACATAATTTAATGCCTTATTACAATTATGACATGATTTGTTGCTTCTAACCTTTATTACCATGACGACAACACTGTGTTTGTTTCCTTTGCATGATATACTCATTGACGTCATAGATTCGACAACTATTTTTAGTGTGATTCGGTGGATCCTATTCATGTGATCCTTATACATTACATGCATACACTCTTTACTTCCTCCCAGTTTATTAATTCTTTGTCACTTCTATATATCCATCATGAACTTTTTGGCAATGATTCATAAGATCTTTGCGTCATATCCAATCTACTCATATAAAACTCATTTGTTATACCAACAAAATGGTTATAATGGCATGCACACTCCACTTTTTTTCCACCAAAATAAACATTGCTTGTTGATAATCTGAGAATGTTACTAGGCAGTTATTCTTGGTTAATACATAAGACATGCTAAACAATAAAAAATGTTTTTGATTTTATTTTACCCGTTGTTCCACTTTTATTTTGAGTTTCATACATAAATCAAACAACTAGTTCTGATTAGAAATTATTGTCCTCTCCTCATGTTTTCTTTTGGGTTATATATACAAGTAGGATAGGACAATCATAAACAGTACTGCATTTATTCACCTGGAATTCGTCAATTCAACATGAACAAGCCCCCTTGACAAAACAAGTGAGTATATAGTGTTTTGTAGTGTGCATCGTCATGATGCAGAGGCCGAGGTTAATCCTCATTTCAAAAAAAAATTATTTTGTAAGAAACTAATTTTTTTTGTTACACGCTCAACCGTATTTACTCACACGTTTGATGTGGAGTGTGTCTTCGCGAAAGTGAGACCGATCTTTGGCACTAATACCGACACATCAACTTTCTCTGCTCACCATATCTTCTAAACAAACATCTGTTGCTATATACCACATATAGTTGCTATAAGCACTTATTTTTTTTGGCTGGCTGCTGGAGTACATATGATCGAAGAGGTAGACGTAGTCGCCATTTTTACTAGTGCAAATATTACTGAAGACATGCATAGAGATGATAGCTTGAAATCTAAATAAAGGTGATGCATGGATGATGAGCGAATAGTGAGTTTAGAGGAGCCGTCCTGGTCCTTCAGATTGCGCTGCTTCTGGTCCCCTGAAAAGGAAAAAAAAGAAGGTAGAGTTGCCTCTATTACGCATGTGTGTCTCACTGCCTATGATAGATCTGTCGTTTCTTGTCAAGTTGTCATTGTGTAGCTAAGAACGATCGTAGCTTCCCTACTAAGCCTACTTTAAGTTTGTCAGTGCGGCCGGCCAGTTGCTCCAGCGACATTAAAATTTGGCCATGTTAATATATAAGTCCCTACAAGTACAAGCTGAGATGACCCATGTTGAATAGAGGCTTATTACCAAATGATCAAGTTAATAAGATTTAGAGAAATGCATGCAGCTTCTCCTAAGTAGTTAGCTTTGCTATCACCTTTTAATCATCTTGAAAAGATATTGGTGGAACAGAAACCGCAAAAAATAGAAAAAGACATAAAAATAAAATGAGACACATTTAATTACAAGTAAAAACTGTTGTAGGGAAAACACGCAAAAATATCCGCACACATCTCACATAAAAGAATGCTAACTAGTGCATTGTGCACGTTTACTAGATTAAACGGTTTAGTTGATGTGTCAAACAGTTCGGACTTACTCCGAACCTCTCTACCACATCGTCGTACCTTTTTATAAACCCCATGTGGGTCATATCAATATAATAACAAAGTTTTGTAGTGATTCTACAATTTTTACATAGACGAACCCACTTGCGTTTTTTCTGTATAGTTGAGACTGTCTCGGGTCCATTTTCCGTGACACTACACGGAAAAAACAGTTTAGACGCATCTCAGCTATGTTTTTGGGTGCGGTTGAAAATGTGTTCTTCTAGTGTGGTTGAGATTTCTGCCTTTCTTCACGTAGTTGAGACTTTGTGAAGTTTCTCAGCTGCACGTGTTTACCAGTATAACAAAGAAACTGGTAAAAAATATACTAATTAACCTTACATATTTTGGTACCTTTAATATTATTAATATAGAAAAAGTAGAAAAAATATGTAGTCTTTTGAAGGATGTCTAATATGTATTAAATAATAAATATCTTACAAGCATAAGAAAATATACAAAGAATGTAATGTTAAAATTAAATGATTGTTACAAATTATAATAACATACACATCTAGAAAAGAAAAGGGGAACTTCTTTATTACGCTCTCTTCGTCGCTAATATAAAAGTTTACATTTGAGACAGCAAACATCAGATATTAAAGAGAAAAGAAAGGAGAAAACGCTGGCACGCGTGATAATGCAGAAACGGGAACACACAAATATTAGAGAAAACTGGTTATGTGACCCGTGCCACACAAGTTTCTTGCGCTTCCTATTACTGCTTTGCCACCAAGGCAAAACATGGCTACCAATGTGTGTGTCCACGCGCGAGGGTTACTTACGTCAGTCACTCCCAAGTTTCATATCAAAATTTTATTGTTGTCTTACAGTTCTTATTATATTTTCTCTATTGACATCATACATACGCATATGTGCAATGTTTTTACGACACATACAATTCTCGAATTCTCAGCTATCTTTTTTTGGTTTTATATTCGCGTGAAAGCTTATAAGGGTAGCAGAATACGGAAATTCACATTGCCTACCGAGCTCATATGCTCCTGGTAGAAAAAATTAATTAAAAATTATTAAAACATTTTAAAAATCTGAAAATTTGGAGATGAACATATACAAATGTTCTACTTATGTGTCAAGTTTCATGGTGAAATGACATATGTCTGTTCTGTGCGAAAAAAGACAAATCAGTGGCCAAAATGGGAATTCAAAAATATTTATTGAGCATTGATTTTGTTATTTTTAAATAGAGCACCCGACATGTTATTTCATCACGAAAGTTGGCACGTAATTAAAAAACATGTATATGTTCGTCACCAATGTTTTTGAGATTTTTTTTACTATTTTCCAATTTCTTTTCTATCAGGAGCATATGATCTCGGGAGCCAAAACGCCTCTCCTAAGCAGAGTCATTGCCTTCGGTCGTGAGAACCAAGCGCTATCTTCAGGGATGGAGCTGCCTTGGAGAAGCTAGGTCAGCTGGCCCCAATGGAAAACATAAAAACCTTCATTAACTATCCCTAGCTTCATTAATTATACTCCCTCTGTTTGGAAAAAGGATGTCTTTAAAATAGATGTATCTAGCACTAAAATATATCTAGATACGGCCATTTTAACGACATCCTTTTCTGGACGGAGGGCGTAGGAGATAGAGAATATAGAAATGATCTCATTGACATTTTTTCTATCTTCTTCCCTAGATATCTTGGTGGCTAGAGCTCACGATGGTGAGCTTTAATTCTCATCCGGGTTCGAATCATAGTTGAAGCGTTCGCATTAAACGGGTGCTATCCGAGAGATGCTTCTTGTTTGGGGGAAATCATTTTCGGCTTACCGGTCTATATGCACCCACAGTCCAAAAATAGCATTTCAAAATGTTAAACATTCTAAACAATTTTTTTGGATATATATCCGCATATTCTATATTCGTACAAAAGTTTTTGTGAAAAATGACTTCTTTTGCCATTGTAAAAAAAACAAATTCCGGTAGTCCAAAATAATTTTCACGAAACATTTTTTTTCGTTTTTACCTTGGCCACAAAAAAATGTAATTCTTTGCGAATTTTCTTTTGCGAACATAAATATGCGAGTGTATATCAAAAAACATTATTTGAATTTTTTTGACATTTTAAAAGTTTTATATCTTTATACATAACATTTTATCTAGAGTTACGACCCAAGGCACTGTGTCCCTTGTTTGAGCCTAGAGTCACTGCCCTGGCCGGCTGGCCCCCTGGGGATATAAAGCTCGGATAGGCCCCACTCGCTAGAGTAATAACTAATAATCAAGGAAAAAGTATACTTTTAACCCTGAAATCTACCAATTTGGATATATTTGACCCTGATCTTTGAAACCGGGTAATTTCAACCCTAAATTGTAACAAACCGGAGAAATCAAACCCTGAGTGGTTTGAGATGATTTGGGTGATTTTGGTGGATGACGTGTCCGTGACGTGCCGCTGACATGGCATCGACGTTAGTTAACGGCCGTTATGTCCTAGCATGGGCCCACATGTCAGTGGGTGTGAGGTGGTTTTTTTGCCGATTCCCCCTGGATTAATTGTGTCGGAGCGTCGGGCCCACCTACCAGTGACTGGCCTGGCCACCGTTTTCTTGCAGCACCCTGGATTAGTTGTTGTAGACAAATAAATCACTCTCGCTCGCTCGCGTGAGACAGACATCTGTCTGCTCTCTCTCTCGTCGCCGCTCTTGCTCGCTCCCACGACGAACCCTAGGAGAATCCCCATCCCTCGATCTCTCTCGACCACTCCCGCGACGAACCCTAGCTTGCGTCGAGCTTGCGTCGGTGACCGCCATGGCCGCGTCGAGCTCAATCCAGTCCTCTGACCGCCGCCCGGCCCCATTCGTCCCTCTGGTCTCCTGACTCGACTGCGGCTGCGAGGTGCAGCGGCGCCGCTCCAGCACTAGCGAACACGAAGGCTGGATCTACTACCAATGCAGGACGCATAGGGTAATTTCTGAATCGATTGCTGTTCTTTGTTAGTTGGGGGGTGCAATTGGGAAATTGGGAAATTTTCTTTGAATCGATTTTCTGAATAAAAATTGGAAAATTTTCTAGTGTTTGAAGCTATGTTCTTTCTTAATTAACAGAGGGGGTGCAATTTCTAGCATTGGGAGCTGCAATACGTGATGTATTTGATGGAGAAGGGGTACCTCACAGGTAACAGAGCTGCAGAGACATTTGGATGGGCAGAGGAAAGGAGGGAACACCTGGAGATGAAGAAGAAGCAAGCTGAAGAGAGGGGCCAAGGGCATGAGGAGAGGATGATGAAGAGCATTGGGTCCGTGGGTGAGCAACTGATAGAAGCAGTGCTTCTTCTGAAGCTTGTTGTTGCTCTTATGGTTGTGGGTTGTCTGCTGCTTTTCCAGAACAAATGAAGTGTGTAGTATGCTTGGAAGATGTAGTTGTTGGAAGATGTAGAATGTAGTAGCTTGATCAAATAATGTAGTAGCATGAATCAACTTAGTGTATGTTGGAAAATGTAGTTTGTCTGAACCTGGAAGTAATGAAGCATGTACCTGATGCTTCTGTTTGTGTAATGAACCCGTCAGTTCTGAATATGCTTGTGTTTGTGTTTCAGTGCAAACTATTCATCATACATTGTTCATTTATTGGATGATTCACACAGTACATATCATGGAGAATCAAACATTGCATGTTCTGAATCAAGCATTGCATGTTCTGAACAATCAACCATTGCATGTTCTGAACAATGTTAAAGCACAAATGTTAAATCACAATGCTTCACATAGTACATTGTTCAAATATTTGATGCTTCTCACATTACATAATGGAGACTAAACAAAAAACAACCTCACTAGACAGATTGCTACTTCCTTTGCACATCTTTAGCAGCTCTGTATGCAGCAAGACTGAAACTGGTATGCTTAGGAGGAACAAATGTAGTTCCAGAACCTTCAGGCTTGTATTTGGTGAAGCTCTTCTGATGGGAAGTATCAGTTGGTCTGGGTGTCACAAATGGCTGACAGAGGTTCACAATTTTTCTGTTCTCCAGCTGGTTGGGTTGGGAGCTTGGTTGGGAGCTTGGTTGAGAGCTAGGCTGTGAGCTTGGCTGGGAACTTGTCTTCTTTCTTTGCTGGGAACTTTGCTTGTTTCTTTGCTGGGAACTAGGCTTGCTGGTTGTCTTGGTGCTTGGCTCTGTGCTTGCCTTTGTGCTTGACTGGATAGTTGGTTGGGAGTCTCTCCCAGGTATCTTCAGTCATGTAGGCCTGGTTCTTAATGCCTTTGCTACTGCCTCTTCATGCACCACAACTTGCTTTCCTTTCCTAGCTTTTGCAGCATCATCATTTTCCCGTGACAAGTACAAGTGTATAAGATGAGAGCACACATAGTAAGTAGCTAAAAGAGTCCAAACTGTAGTGCAGTTGTACAGAAATCAGTACCTTAGCTCTCTTGCTAGTTTCTACCTCAAATTCCTGCTGATGTTTCTTTCTTTTCTTGGTTCTATCCCTGACTATGTGTGCATTGCCATGGTGCTTGACAACAGGATTGTTGGTGCAGCTGGACAGATTGTGTCCCTTTCTCTTACAGTTACTGCAACTTATTTGTTGGCCAACCCTGCTCAACTTTGAGCCCTTGGGTCCTTCATCTGGTGCCCTTCTCCTTTCAGTTTTGGGCCTTCCAGGCAGTTTAATAAAACCAAGGGGGTTTGGTCTAGGTTGATCAACTGTTGGCCAGCTCTCCTCACCTTCCATTGGCTCCAAGCAATGGTCATATATCTTATTGTAAACACTAATCGAATAGCAGTCAGCAATGTAGTCATCTATCTGTCTTGAAGAAGCATAAATTGCACTGATTGCATGACAGCAGGGGAGGCCAGACAGTTGGAAATATCTGCAAGTACATGTTCTTTTCTCCAAATTGACAGTGAACCTATACTTCTGATGTTCTTGCACCTCAAACCCTTCCTTTCCATTCCAGATCACCTCAACGTTTGTAGACCTTGTGATGTTCATCTTTAGTTTCTTGAATATGTTTGGACAGATAGTCCCTTTGCATTTTGCTGACTATGCCCTGTTTTGTGGAACCCTGACTGTCATCTTGCGTCTTACCCATTCTAGCATGGACACAACAGGCAAGTACCTTGACTCTATTATGTAGTTATTGAAGCACTCGCACATGTTATTGTCGACAGACACTACTGGAAAATACCCTATCAGTGGCGCACCAAATTATGATTCTGTAGCGCACCCCCCAGAATTTTTTTCTGTGGCGCACCTGCCTGGTGCGCCACAGAATTCTGAAAAAATTCAAAAACTGCAAAAAAAAAATCTAAGTTCCACCCACTTCACCTACCCTTGTGCTACTCAAGTTCTTATTGATATATATATCATATGGATCCTCTTAAATCTTGTATGTGTATATGTTATGTATATGTTATAAACGTGTGTTTTTAAATTTCAGATTTTTTAAAAACTTCTAAACTTTCAAAAGGAGATTCAAAAGTTTCAAAAGATCCAAAAAAATTCAAAAACTTAAAAATTTTCAAAAAATCCAAAAAATCAAAAAAATCCAAAAAATTCAAAAAATTCAAAAAATCTAAAAAATCAAAAAAAATAAAAAAAATCCAAAAAATCCAAAAAAAAGTCAAGAAAAGTCAACAATCTTCTTTGTTATACATTTCTGTGTCTTTTTTGGAATTTTTTAATTTTTGAATTTTTTATTTTGCTGCGAAAAATTGTCTGTTTGTAATAACTTTTTTTTCTTTTGGAATTTGAGGAATCTGTGAATTGCTGACCGGGTAAACCCATTATTTCGACTTCGTATGCAAAAGTTATGGCCGTTACAAGATTTCTTTTTCATTTGTTGCACAAAAGGTCAAAATTCATATTTCAAATTTCTATACCTACTAGACACTCATACCTAACTACATGTCAAAGGATTTTATTTATTGAATTGTTTATCATTTTCTTTTAATTCCTGCAAGACAAAAAAGGCGATCCACGGGGGGGTGGGATTTGAAAAAATAATTCTGTGGCGCACCAAGCTTGGTGCGCCACAGAATGTCACCTTTCTGTGGCGCACCTGCCAGGTGTGCCACAGAATGTCAACTTTCTGTGGCGCACGTGCCAGGTGCGCCACAGAATTATTTTTTTCAAATTTTAACCCGCCCCCCGGATAACTTTATGTGGCGCACCTGGTCATGTGCGCCACAGAAATGTGACTTTCTGTGGCGCACCTGGCTTGGTGTGCCACAGAAAGTCACATATCTGTGGCGCACACGGCTAGGTGCGCCACAGAAATATGACTTTCTGTGGCGCACCAAGCCTGGTGCGCCACAGAAATATAATTCTGTGGCGCACCAATTAAGAGTGCACCACAGAATGCAACCTACCTATAAGGGTTTTCCTAGTAGTGAGAGTCACAATTGGATCCAATTTCCATGAATGCCCGGCTCCAGTGTGCTGGATCAGTGTTCATCATATCTTTAGCTCCTTCCACAGTGAACTGTGCAAGCTTTGCTCTGTTATAGTTGAAAAGCACCCTGTTTGGTGACTTGGCACATCTCCAGAATAATTTTTGCAGGTCATGATTTGGATGTTTCTTCTTCCAGTTTGAGTATATGTGTCTAGCACGCATTCTATGCTCTGCCCTAGGCATTATGTCCTTAATTGCAGCTAGCAAACCTTTCTGTTGATCAGATATGAACACCCAGCCTGCTGCTTGATCTGTAATTCTTAGGTCTTTGTTCAGCAAAGTAAGAAACCAGAACCATGAATCATCATTCTCCTTTTCCACTACTGCCCATGCAATAGGGTACATTTGATTGTTGGCATCCCTTCCTAGTGCACATAGCATCTGTCCAAAGCAATCTCCTTTGAAGAAGCAACCATCCAAGCCAATTCCTCTCCTACATCCTGCAAGAAACCCTTTCTTAAGAGCTGAAAAGCACATGTAGAACCTCTGGAATACATGGTATCATCTGGTTGATCAGGGTCCATTTTGACAGCAACAGTACTACCTGGATTTGAATTTAACAATGCCAGCTGGTAATCAAACACTTTTGAGTACTCTCCCTTTGTTGAATCCATCAGTTTCTTAAACACAAGCTGCTTAGCTCTTTTGCACAGAGCAATGGTAACATCTGCCCCCACTTCTTGCAGCATTGTCTGCTGAAAATGCTTGATCTTCCAGTGGGATTTGCTTTTATCAAGCTGCCAAACCTCTTAGCAAGATAAGCAGAATTGACTAGCTTATTGTCTCTCCTTGGAACACAGTGGTGCTCATCAATTAGAGTAGAAACTTGAAGCCGCTTGTTTTTGCTAGTCCTTGATGCATATATAGTCCAAGGGCAAGTTCCCCAAGAACAATGTGCTCTGACTTTATCATGCTCAGCCTTTGTGAAAACCAAATGGTGCTTCTCCCTGATTCCATACTTGATCAGAGCCTTCTTCATTTGTTCCTTGCTTCTGAAAACCATCCCTAGCTGGAATTTTTGTCCCTCTTCCTTGCTGTTGTATCTAGGTCAAGTGCTCCTCTTCCTTATAGTTATCTTTTCCCCTTCTCCATCACTCTCTTCTGTATCTGAATACTGGTCATCACTGTCAAAATATTCAGTTTCTAATTCAGAATATGCTATACCTTCATCTCCAGATCCATGTGCTACAACTGCATTGTCTTTGATGATATGATGTATACCTCTTCCAAGTTTTTTGTTCCTCTCATTTAATCTTATTTCTCTTGAAAGTTTTCTCATCTGCTCTGCCTCAGAATCCTCACCAGAACTGTCTTCGGGAATTGGCTCATACTCAGTTTCATCATTTGATTCTTAGACAGGTGGTGCATCTTCTTTCATCCCTGCATCAACTACATGCTGCTCCAGTGCATCTTCTTTCATCCCTGCATCAACTACATGCTGCTCCAGTGATTGTTCTTGCCCTTGCACTGTCTCATCTTCTTGCACTCGATCAGCAACAACATTTCCTCTTGACCAGCCTTCTTTAAACAGGTTGTCAATTTCTTCAGTGCTTACAGGGTGCACTGGTATCAATGGGCTCTTCCATTTGGGGGCTGAATAAGTTTCAGTCACAGGAATTTCAATGGTAACATCCTCTTGCTCTGCTACATCCTTTAGTACATCTGCTTCTATATGTACCTCCTCTGCTTTCACTTCTTCAACATATATTTCTGCCTTTTCCCATAACCAATGCCCTGTTCAATCCTCTTGATGGCATCATTGTCTCCCAGGAACATGAGGCCATCACTAAGAGTTTTCCAAGAACAAGCCAATGTAGCTTTAGTGATAGCCTAGCATCCATTCTACCAAGTTCAACATCATAACATCATTTGCAAACAACATCAGTTCCTTGTAGCACAGATCATCCCTGTGATTTCAACCTCATACACAACTTCCTCACCCACATAGTCAACACTGCAGCCATCTCTTCTAAAGTAACCCTGACTGTGGAATCTGACAGGTATCATATGATCAACATTAACATCATCTCTGATCCTCTTGATGAAATTCGTATGATCAACAATCAGGCAAAGTGTTTTGTGGCCTGCACTTACTGCTTTCAACATTTGAACTATGTCTGCATCTGACTGTATGCACAGCAACCCATCAAGCATCATTCCCAGGCTTCTGCCAGTATACATGCATCCTCATCCCTCTCATACCCCAGCTGCTTCAACATTTCATCAATACATACAAGACCAAGTTTTGGGGTTGCAGTAGTCCACAAATGCAGTAGTTGCGAAGTAATTCAGATCTGCACCCAAACCACAGAACCTCCCGTTGTGCTCAATTGCAACAGTAAACATGGATTCATCACCTGCAGTTACAGGAGCAATTGTGGATTAAAAAACGTGCAGATGCATTTCCAAGTTCACTCCTTTCTACTACTAGTCCACATGAGCGCATACCGTACTCCGGCGGGTTCTCCTCCTCCCAAGAGCGAAGGTGAGGCTCAGGACGCAGAGAACTGTTATCTGACAGAGAACCTGCAATTCAAAGTAATTCATGGGTGTTATCCTAGTACATAAAAATCTGTTATTTATTCTCATTAGCATGCTTGGCAACACTATGATTCATCCCATCTAACACGAACATGCTAATTCATCTCAGATCTATGCCACAAAGCTGCGCAAATTGGAGCTAAAACCCTGCACTTTCAGGTTCAGAAACAGCGACCATACTCGAGATACCACTCGGCACTCACCATGATTGTCCATGTCGATGAAGGAAACAAGGAGAACAGTCGGCGCAGACGTTGACGTCGAGATCGAGGTTGGGCGGCGGACGGAGCACTCGACGGCGAGGTCGAGGTAGAGGTCGCTGTTTCTGAACCTAGCCCTGTCCAACAGGAGCAGTAGGCGCTGCAGTTGATCACGGCGACGGCGACGGCGAGGTCGAGTATGTCCAACGGAACGAGGTCGAGGACGACGGAGAGGTCGATGTAGAGGTGGACGGCGAGGTCGAGGTAGAAGACGACACCGGTGGACGCAGAGCTCGCAAGTGACGGAGAAGGCAGCGAGAAGCGGTGATGTCACGGCCACGGAGCGAACGAACTTCCAGCGGCATCGTCCACGGATGGGTAGGTGGACGGCGGCGGCGACGTCCATGGAGTCCAAGAAAGTACAGAATGGAGGGCAGGCGTCCATGAACTTCCAGTCTCGTCGTTTTGTACGAAAAAGTGATAGCTTTCTCTGTGAAGGACCAAACTGCAAGAAAGTAAGAAAAGCAAGGGTGTTCGTGTGAAAATTCTGTCCACACAGCCATCCTGGTCCGAAAGTTGGCGCCTTTATCTCCGAAGCTCGCCGCTCTGCTCCGTCCAGACAGCAGCTCCATCGCAGCCATGACTGAAAATTGGCGCCCACTGTCACCAGGCTCAAGCTCGTCCAACCTCTGCTCGACGCTCCCAGAGAGCCCAGCTGTGTCATACCTCCGCGACGTGAGTGTTCAGTTCCAGCACCTAGGGTTAGGGTTCTTCTCTGATTTGGGGATTTAGCTTGTAACTGATCGATTTCGCTTCTATGCAGATCACCTACAGAGACTACGCTCCAGATTCGATCAGTGACCCAACAATCGGAGGCATTCATGCCGAGGCACCTGTCCTATGTCGTGTCCACAAGCTGAAGCCCGAGATGTTGGTTGCTTTTGAAGGAAACATGACAGGAAGGCGATTCTACCTCTGCCCAATCAAGAATGTGAGTGCCAATTCTGAAATCTGCATTTCTGAATGCATCTAATTCTAATTCTGAACTCTGCTTTTCCAATTATGAACATGCCTTTTCTGTCTACGTATGTCTGTTTTGCAGGAAGTGGATAACTGTGGATTTGTTGGCTGGATTGATCCAGAGTGGCAAGGTGGTTTGAAAACTTGCCTAGATAAGCTATGGGCTATGTTTGGTGACAGTGAGAAACGGCTGATCGACAGTAACCACCATAATGCAACTCTGCTGCACAATGTTTCTGAACAAAAGAAGAAGGTTGACAGGAAGTACTCCAAGTTGTTAGAAGATATGGAGAGGCTGAAAAATGAGATGATGGAAACAGACAAGTCAGTCAAGTTGCAAGCACAAGCAGAATTGGAGGAAGTTAAGAAACAGAATGGTCAGTTGCTTGAGCAGTTACAAATTCTTGAAACTGTTCAGCAAAATGAGCACAAGGAACTGGAGTATGTGAAGAAGCAAAAAACTCAGTTGCTTGAGCAAAATCAGTCCCTTAGAGCAATGCAGAAGGATGACCAAAGGAAATTGGAGATAGAAGAGAAACAGTCAGCTGAGTTGCTTGAGCAGATTCAGATGTTGAAAGCTGTACAACAGGGTGAGCAGAAGGAATTACAGGAGCTGAAGCAACAAGTACTTGAGTTGAAGGAGGCTAAAAAAAGTTAGAGTACTCACTCTATGACTTGTTCAACATCAAGGAAGCATCCAGAGAGAAACTGAAGAAAATCCAGCAAATCTGTGAAACCTGAATTTGTTCAAGGAACTGAACCAGTTGAGATGATATGACCATTTAGTTTCTGTTGAATCACTTTGTTAAATGTTGTTGTTGCCATTTAGTTTTAAGTTGAACAATTTGACCTGATGTAATCTTATCATTTCTGTTTAATTTGTTATGAACCTATGCATTTGTCAGTTCAAACATAATTGACAAACTCTGAAGAATCATCTGGTTCATTTCACTGATAACATTTCACTGATATAACAGCAACACAAAAATACTTAATGGACATCATCTGGTTCATTACTTTAACAGAGCACCTGGCTCAGATCCACAGCATCAACTTGTTCATGGAAATGTCACAAAAGCAGCACCAACTTGTTCATTACAGGGAAAGCACATGGCTCATTGCATAACAAAAGCAGAGCACATGGCTCACAAGTCTGACCATAAACTACTACTTAGAAGGTTCATTACAGACCATTTACTACTACTTAGAAGGCTAGCAACCAGGACACAACCGTCACTGTCCAAAAGAGCCTGGTTTGGCCTGTCCAAAGTCCTGCAGCTTCATCAGTCTTCAAAGAAACGCCAGTGCTCCTCTTCATCAAGACCAAATGCACCTGGCACTATCTTGTCCACATACAGATGCACAGCTTTCTTTGTGGCACTGCGAAACCAGAACATAACAACATGATTGGTAGCCTCCCACTTGGTAACATTCAGGACATCTGTCCAGTTCTTTGTCATAATGGCAAGCTTGTTGCCTTTTCCAATCTTCATCTTAACTGCAGTTTTTGCAGTGTTCTTCTCGTAGTGGACAATCACATTAGTACCAGCAGGTTTAATCTTTGGCCTAATATGGGACTTGGTGAACTCCTTGCTAAAGTACTGCAACACAGAGACACCAAAATTCAGATAAGTCACTAGCAGCAAGTTGTAGTACTTGTAAATAAAAACATTCAAAATTCAGATAATTCACTACCAGCAAGTTGTAGTACCAAAATTCAGATAAGTTGTAGCACCTAAATTCAGATAAGACTACACTCAACTACTCCTACACTAGCAGCAACTCAGTAGCTTGAAACCACGTTTGCACTCACCATTTTTCCTCTGCCATCAGTGAGCACTTGTGCCTCCTTCATAAGACACACATAGATTGGTGTCTTGGGTGCTTGGTCAGCACAAATGTGCCTCAGAAGATTTGCTTCCCGAGGAAACAGGGCAACTCTAGTGGGGAACACACAGAGAGGGTCGAAGCTGTCGTTGCCTGGATAGTTTGGACCTGCAAACAAGCAAATTCATGATTAGCATCATGTTGAGCAACAGGAAGCATCAAAAGAACAAATCAAAACAGAAAAAACACCTCGGACTATCATGTTGTGCTGACGCTCCCAAATGCAGGTCTCGCAGATGCAGACATCCTCATCTTCAGAGGATTCAACAGCTTCAGAGGATTCATCTTCTTCCATTGATTCACCCTTTTCAGTCGAGGATGAATCCATGGACTCATCTTCAGAGGATGAATCCCCGTCAAACCCTACCATCCCCTCAGTGGATGAATCACTTCCGTCCGAGGATGAATCCCCACCATCCCCCTGAACCTCTGGCAGCGCATCGTTCTCAGAATCGGTACCATCGATAATGATGAGATCAACCTTTGGCGCCATGGCGGACTAGCAAAATCGAAACCAGAAATCGATGGAATAAGATGGCTTCAAACAAGAAATAAGCGTCGAAAACAGCTACAGAAGCGAGGGATCTACTGGACGGCCGATATCCTAAACCTAATCGACGGCCGCCGAGCCCGCGCGTCGGAAACCTCATCTGCGCCGCCGCAGAGATGGATAGAAGAGCTACAACTACTGTGCATGTCGACGAAACGTACCTCACAAGGACGGCGGCGGCGGGCCGCTACGGATGCGAGCAGTAGCGGCGGCGACGGCACGCGAAATCGACGGTCTTCTCGCCGGCGAGCGAGAAGACGACGAGCTCGAGGAGACGAGCAGTTCAGCGGTGAGTGGAGTGGAGCGGTGCGTGGTAACTGTAAAGATTAAGGCAAGGTGGTAATAAACAGCGCGGACAGACACTGACAGGTGGGGCCCAACAGGTCGTGTCCAGAAAACTGAGACTTTACACTGACAGGTGGGTCCCACATGTAAGTTAACGCGTTACATGACTTGCCACGTCACCGCCAAGTCAGCAGGGCCTTCAAACTGCAAACCGCCAAAATCTTCCTCAAAACCACCCAAATTGGAGCAAAACCACTCACAGGGTGTGATTTCTCCGGTTTGTCACAATTCAGGGTTGAAATTACCCGGTTTCAAAGATCAAAGTCAAATGTATCCAAATTGGTAGATTTCAGGGTTAAAAGTATACTTTTTCCAATAATGAATCATGTTGTGGGGCCATTGATCATTTGGCCTGGTTTTGGCCTACGGGAACACGGGCTGTACCTCACTGGCCTGGTCCCAAGCATGACGCCAGCCTCTCCTGGCTGTCGCTAAGATGATTAACTTGTTTTTACTTGTCCATGCCCATTGATGTGTTATCTCATTTTTTTTACTGTACTTGTTTTGCTTCTGCAGATTCTATGATGTGAGATGGCATGGTATAATCGTAAGATGCTACGGTTCTTTCAAATGCCTCGAAAAATTTGGATCGTCGATCAAACCAGCCCAAACCTA
Source organism: Poa pratensis (assembly GCA_947311845.1). Taxonomy (NCBI): domain Eukaryota; kingdom Viridiplantae; phylum Streptophyta; class Magnoliopsida; order Poales; family Poaceae; genus Poa; species Poa pratensis. Next base: position 69,282,848 of record CAMZMU010000027.1, on the reverse strand, counting down.
TGATGACCTTTGAAATGCCTGAAATGTTAGGATCGGCAATCCAATCGTCACAAACCTAAAATGACGCAATTCCGTGGGTTAGTCGTACTCAACACTCCCCCTCACGTTCAGACCGGAGAGGTTCGGACTTCGGAGATGTGAACCAACAGGCAGAAACGTCACAGCACCTCACCGTCTATTATTTCAAGTCTAGGGTAGAAAATCTAAACTCTAGACTTCCTGCTGGAAGGACAAATAGCACTTCTAAGCACGGATTAGACTACGATTGCAGTGTGTGGCACAGTTTTGTCAGGTTGCTGTCTTGTGGCTTGTTACCTGTCGGGCACTGCAGAGACGACGATGAACTTGTTAGACCTACCATTACAGTAACAACAACCATGCCTTGAGAGCAATCATCAATCAGTACCTCTTGCATTGCTAAATTTGCACAAACAAACAGGGCTAACTAGACATGCAAATAAGCCATGAACAACAAATGTCATCTCAATTCTAATACTGTGCTTGGTTACCCTACAGACAAAGATGGCACATTACACCGAAGGAAATGATTGTGTATATCTCCCATTTCTGTTTCTTACAACAGGGCAAGGTTAACAGCTTAGAAGACTTTGATTTCAATGTGAAAGCAGCATGGAACAAATGCAACTGTAACAAGCCAAAGAGTAAATCTCCACGGAGAAGAACTAGCACATAGTGCCCAGAGTAGCAACTAGAAAGATGCCAGACCTACGCGTGAAGATGTTTTACATGTTACACCGAACACCATTGAGCCGACAATACAGTTTCTCACTCGAAGAGACTGCTTGCTCAGTACCCTGCAGATAAAGATGGTACAGAACTAGAACAAATAGAAGGATAGTAGTATACATCTCTGTTTCTGGAAACAGGGAAGTCCGCGGACTGGATGATATCGATTTCCATGTGAATGCAGCAAGGGACGAACCTGTTCGACCTACCATTGTTGCAGTTACAACAACTTTGCCTTAAGAGCCTACATCATCAATCGGTAAATTGCACTGCTAAATCTGTACACTCGAAACAGAACGACAGACATACAGATTAGCCATCAACAGCAAATGTCATCTGATGCAGATACTGTGCTTGGTTACCCTACAAAAAAAGATGCTACAGAATTACATCAAAGAAAAGGAGATAATACACCCATATGTTTCTATTTCTAGCAACAAGGCAAGTACATAGCCTAGAAGACATCAATTTCATCGTGTAGCAGGCCTGATAAGCAACCCCAAGCCAACCAACAATGTACAAGACGTCAATATGAATGTGAACGCAGAAACGAATGACTGCAACTGAAACAAACTGAAGAAAATCTCTATAGCGCATAGCATCTATAGCGGCAATGTACAGTAGAGTTCACATATCCCAGACCAGCGGATAAACAAGATGAGAGATCTACTCATGAAGAAAACCTTAGGAATGAGCACAGCATTTCTGTCTGTTATACCCGACTACACAGCCAGCAACTCAGATCAAGTACATACAAAGGATAAGTTACCGGTCTTGATGAAAATTTTCCCCGAGAACTCAAACTAACTCATGATGACGAAGGTGGAGGCGGCGGTGGTGATGATGCTGACGATTTATTTGGCTCATCACCTTGCTGCCCTTTTACAGCAGCCTTCTCAACCAAGACATCGTTCAGCCCTTCCTGATAGATCTCCACGTAGTTCTTCACCGCGCTCGTGTAGGTCGAGGCACGGGTCATGTATATGCGGCGCAGCGCGGGCTTCAGGGTCTCGGCCCCTCCCCTCACCGCCACCGCCAGGTCCTCAAGCACAGTAGGCTCAGTCGTCCTTTTCCCCTCCTCGCTGCTGCTGGGTCCAGATTCCTCTTTAGCCTTCTTGTAGTCGTTTGGCCTGAGCTCAGGACCAATGTCGTCCCTGACCCAGGAAGCCCCATAGAGCCTGGTCGCCTCCTTTTGGATACACCATTTCTCTTTCAGCGTGAGCTTGGGACGCCTCTTGTAGCCCAGAGGGTCTGGCAGAGAAGACGGGAACGCGGTCTCTCTAAGATCGTACCTCACGTAATCGTAAAACTTCCTGCAGACAACTCTGATCTTCATCCCGATTTCTTCTAACAAAAGCCCTTTACATGTTAGTACAACGATCAATTAACCTGCGCCATGGTAAAGATAAACCTTGTCAAGCCCTGTATATATGCTCCCGCGTTTGGTCTTCAAACTGCTAGCACGACACGGTTTAAAAGAATCAGCACAGAAAATTACAAGATCAAAGTATGGAATCAGCACGAGTGTGATAAAAATATCTAGCAAATCGCTAGCGGAATTAAACATGCGCATGGAGGCATTTGACCGAACACGTTGCCTTCATCCAGAAACAACTACCGGACACCTTCACAGTGAGATGCGATGTGGCCTCAGTGCCATAAACATGGAAGGAGTTAAGCAAATAAACTATGATGAGGAGCTATAGCTCTGGATCGCGCATCAAACAGAACACAAATCTCTGACCGACCACCACGTGATCACAAACTGGAAATCGAGTACTCAATTTCCAGAGAGAAATTCGATGCGAGGATGGAAACCTGGAGGTCTGGCAGGTCGCCGTGGTCGCTCCGTAGCGGGGAAAGGGAAGGCGGGGTGGCGCAGAGCGGGAGCTACTGCGGCGCCGGCGAGCCTAAGCGCTCGTTCGTGTCCCCTGTTGAGTGGGGGAGGCTCAGAGGATGCGCAGGAATGGGCAAATGCTATTTGCCGCCTTTAGCGGCGCGGCAAACTCGCCCCGCCAGCAGCAGCTGCCTATTGTTTGGCCGGCCCAGTTGCTCCCGCACGGTACGTACTGTATAAGATTTTTTGTTTACTGTATCGTTTTTTTAACTGTGTTCACTGTATCGCTACTGAAGCAACAATTTGTCAAAAAAAAACTGCCAGTCTGATTTTCTGTCGTTTTTCTTTTAGATTTAAAAATGTTCAAATTCGAAAATTGTTCAGATTAAAAAATCATTCAGATTCGGAAATCTTCAAATTCGAAAATCGTTCAAATTTGAAAATTGTTCAATTTCGAAATTATTCATATTCGAAAATCGTTCAAATTCAAAAATTGTTCAGATTCGAAAATTGTTCAAATTCAAAAATCGTTCGGATTCCAAAATCGTTCAAATTCAAAAATCATTCAGATTCAAAAATTGTTCAGATTCAAAAATCATTCAGATTTGGAAATTGTTTCAAATTCGAAAATTGTTCAGATTCAAAAATCATGTAAATTTGAAAATCGTTCAAATTCAAAAAATCTTTTAGATTTGAAAATCGTTCAATCCAACAATTGTTCAAATTAAAAATTGTCCATTAAAAAAAATCAGATTTTAGTTAAAAAACGATCAAATTTTCAAAATTGTTCCTTTCTTCCTATTTTTGTATGGAAGCTATTTCTTCTTTGTGAGAACACAAAAATTCAGTCGTTAGAATACGCAGTTACACATGGATGGTCAAACAGAACACCCGAGATGGGGCACGAACCAGTCGGCCCACGACAGGGACGGGGTGCGCAGCGATGGCACGTTTCGCTGCTAAACGCGGTGTATAGGACCTCCCGCAGGAATGCCAGGTGAATCCTATATATCGCGCAGGCCGCGTCGCCTGCGGAGGGGCGCTGGTGGGCTGGCCTGTTTCGGCGTTTTTTTCGTTTTCCTTTTTTCTTAGTTTCTTTTTCTGTTTTTTTGTTTTGTTTCTTTAATTGTTCAAATTTGAAAAAAGTTTCACATTTTTTAAATGTTTAGATTTTGAAATTTGTTTGGATTTTGAAAATTATTTGGATTCGAAAAAAGTTTCAGATTTAAGAAATGTTCGGTTTTTAAAACTGTTCGGATTGGAATTTTGTTCAAATTTGAAAATTGTTCTAATTTAATATATTTAGAATTGAAATTTTTCAGATTCAAAAATTATTTTAAGCTTTTAAAAAAACCAAAAAGATATATAGCAGTACCTTTTATATTGTGGGCCGCTTTTAAAGCAGTCCATGCAACATCGGTTCAGGCGAACTACCGCTTCCGCGTCCCCTCAAGACGATGTATAGGAGCGCCCGGGAGCTCCTATAGCACGCGCCACGCGGAGGAAACTTCGCTCCGTGTACCCCCCCCCCTCCCCCCCCCCGTGCTACTGGGCTCGTCTTCTGTGTAGCCTTCCTCCCTTGTCTCGTCTTCCCCGTCGATCACCCGCCACCACCGCCGCCCGCCACCCCCACCAGGCGCCGCTCTCGCGCCACATCAGCGCCCCGACATGCTCGAACTGCCTCCGCGTTTGCCCACACATCCAGAGCTTCTGAATTGTACTAGATCATGTATGACCCTTCCAATCCGCCACCCCCCCCCCAACACCCAAGTTTACATATTTCTTTATACAGCATAATGTATACCTTTTATAGCCTTTTATTTACACAACATAGTTTTTAAAGGGTTCCCCCTGCAATCTGTACGGAGATCTTCTGGTAAACCTATAAGTAAGGCCATCTGTGTCTCCGGGATTTATTCAACAGACGGTGCACGAGGTTGTGCCCGTGCTGGTGGTGTGTACGCTTCGGTGTTTCTTAATATAAAAATCATTCAGGTCAATGTGTGAATCAATGCGTTACTTAATTATTTTTCTCAACGTCAGCTTTGTACAGATGATGTCTTGAATAGTGTCGACGACAATGGTAAGTACATGGATTAATTGTCTATTGAGGAGTAGGATCTTTGTCCCAATTTCATTGTTGATTATTGGAAAATTACCAAGAAATTATGAGAAATCCAAGAACCAACATGTGACAAATTGACATGTTCTCCACACAAATTGACCAGCTTGATAAATCACTAGAACGAACAGTAGCTAGCAGTGATTGAGTCTGAATCCTGTGTGATTTTAACCATATTGTTCTAGTACAATTCAGAAGCTCTGGATGTGAGGGCAAACGCAGAAAAACACAATCACATCAGATATATACTTTTCATCCATGTGGGTCATACATGATCCCAGTGTGCTTGATAAAATTAACTAATCACTAAGTAACTCTGGAATAGACCTTCGGCCTGCAGCCAACCAAATCACCATCAGACCAAGTTCAATCACTATAAAAGCAACAACAAACTAGTATAAAAGTTCCAAACAAAGAAAAACCATCGATCAAGTTCCAAGGAGAAAAACAGATTTATTCTGAGTAATGTTACTGCATTGTACATTTTCAATCTCTGACGCTCTGGATCAACATTCTGTCACCCTAATAACAATGACAAACTAGTATGAAAATTCCAACCATTGATGAAAAACTGATATCTCATGAGTGGTTTTACTGCATTGTACATTTTTCAAACTCTGACTGTAATCTCAATTGCCACAAATTCCCTTCGCGAGCAGTATCAAATCAATTCCTGCGGTGTATCTGCAATATTTGTGCACATTTTGTACAGGCTGTGTGGAAGTTCAGTATCCCTGTGGTTCGTGTGTTTCTGCGATTACTGACAACACAAAAGGATCTGAACCGGATAATTTTCTACTAGTATTTTAGCTGGATATTTCCTTTGGATCTGCGGCAGGATGTGGAACTAATGATAGGAATTATAACAAGATCTATCACGATCACAACAGTGTCAAACTAGTACGAAGACTACAGCAGCAAATTCAAGGTATGATCCACCAAACTCGGAAGGAAAAAACCTGCTATGATATCAGCAGTTTACTGCATTCTATACTCATATTTCCAATTTCTGTCTCACGAAGTCACGATCAATCTCAATCGCCACGATTACGCCAGCGATCGAGCATGATCAAATCAGTTCCAACAATATGATAATTTTGGTGACAAATCAGGGGCACTCAGCTTACCTGATCAGAGTATTATTCACAGAAAAGACAATGAAAATGATCAGACGATCCTGCTCTGCTTCCGCTGCTAGTGGTAGTAGCCGCCGGCGCCGTGGTAGGAGGCCATGCGCATGGGCATGGAGGTGTTCGACGCGAACGTGCTTCCGCCGCCGCCAACGGCGAGCCCGTTGAGGCCGGCCTGCCCCTGCATCCCGCCCTGCCGGTACTGCGCCCACATCCTCTGCTCCTGCGCCAGCAGCTCCTGCTTCCTCTCCATCTCCGCCATCTGCACGTAGGACGGGGGCGGAACCGCCAGCGACGCCGCGAACGGGTCACCGCCGACGACCATGCCTTCGGGGCCGGGGAGTGCCAGGAAGGGCGCGGCCGGCAGGAGTGCCACGCTGCTCGCGCTCCCGGACGCCGATGCCTGCGCGCTCACGTGGTGCCGGGCCACGCCCTGGTCGTACATCCCGTGCAGGAGCAGCGGGTCCAGCCCGCCGCCCATCGCCGGTGCTTGCCGTGACAGGTTGCTCGCCGTCTCCACAAGCGCCAGCTCCCAGTCCGCCTTCCCGGGCTCCGCCGCCGGCGTCTGCCACGCGGAGGTCATCGCCTTGGGAGCGTCGTCGTCCGACGGGAACGCGACCCAGCCGCCGTTCGTTGCAGGTGGCCCCGAGAAGAGCGCGAGGGCGAGCTTGTTCCCCTGTTCGTCTGTGGTGGCCGCGGGCTTGCTCAAGTCGACCAGATCGCTCTGCTCAGGTGCCCTGGCCACCGGCGCGGCGGAAGCCTTCGCTGGCTCCACGCGCACAGGCGGCGCGGCGCTGTGACGCTCTGGCGCTGGGAGCGCCTTGATGCCGTTCATGTCGTACTCTGCGGCGGCGGGGTCGTCGTCTTCGCTTCGCGCACGTTCCTGTGGCGGCGGCGGCGAGGTCTGGCTCTGGAGCGCCTTGCCGCGCTCACGCACGAACGTCTCCAGCGTCTCAAGGAGCTTGTCGTCGATGCGCTTGACCTCTGGGAAATCGGCCGACCTCGCGACGCCCGCGTCGTCGCACCAGGAGTAGAAGGCGAGGAGGTCGTCGACGAACCTGGCAGCGCTGACGTGGGCCTCGAAGGCCGTGACGCATTCGGCGTAGGCCATGTCGAAGAAGCGGTCGAGCAGGATGGCGAGGACGACGGCGAGGTCTTCGTAGAGGCGTGCGCTCTCCCTCACCACGGGGCAGAGCGTGGCGAGCACGACACGGCTGCGCCGGGCCGCGCCCGTGGGGCGGCAGGCCAGGAAGCGGTCGATGAGCCCCCGCAGCTGCGCCCCGCGCGCCAGCAGGGACTCGGCGTCCATGTCCATCACCGAGACCGTCATGTCCGGGGGAGGGGAGCCGGGGTGGTCGTCGGCGAAGCGCACGGTGCGGGGGGCGGGGAGGAGGGCGAGGAGGAAGCGGGCGCGGTCGTCGAGGTAGAGCGCGTAGGCGCGCACGAAGGCGGAGTGGTCCCAGGACGCCGAGTGCGCCTCGTCGCGGAACTCCGCCATCGCCGCGAGCACCGGTGCGCCGCGGCGGCCGGAAACGGAGGGGCGGGCGATCTCGTGGCGGAAGTGCGGGTCGCCGTCGGCGAGGAGGCGGTGGAGCAGCGCGAGGCACTTGGCGGCGACGACGTAGTCGCGGGTCTTGGCGAGGCGGCGGGAGACGGTGCCGACGCATGCGGCGACGTGGAGGCGCGAGGAGGAGCCGGAGGTGAGGCGGAGCACCTCGCGGGCGTGGCGGTCGTCGGCGGGCGCCTGGTCGTGGCCCGTGGCGCGCACGATGGCCACGTCGAGGTCGGGCGCCACCGCGCTGGTCACCTTGGCGAGGCCGATGCTCGTCTGGTCCTTCACCGCGCCCAGCGCCTTGCGGATCAACATGGCGGACCGATCGATCTCCAACTTGGATGCGCAGGAGATGAGAATTTCTCGAAGCCTATCTTGGATTGATTCTTGGGGGAGGAGGAGGGGAAGCGGCGAGGGGTTCTAGAGGGGAGGACGAGTCGACGACGCGGTTTTGGCCAGGGGGAATGGTGGATACGATCGGACGGCTGGGATGGGTTTGGAAGGGGTGCCGGCGGCCGCGGAGTCGTCGAGGGAAGTCCGTTGATTCTTGTGCGCTGCGCGTTCATTTGTCGTTGCGTTTTCTTCGGGTGGAAACCGGGATTTCGTTTGATTTTTTTTCTGTTCGGGAAATGCGTTTGCTTTCGGGTGAAGGAATAACTAACGGAATCGAAACTTGTTGGGAAATATATTCACGAGATTGCGTTATGCTGGTTTTCGCACACACAATTTGGCTAGGCACGGCAGTGACCGGGGGTTTCCTTAAAATCCAGTCCACGTGGCACGGCTACCCTTTCTTTTCCTTTTTGTCCTCGGTGGAGAAAAGACAAACAGCAGCCACCAGGAGTTTTCTTAAATTCCCTTAATCTTATTACTCCCTCCCTCCCAGTTTATAAGCTTACGCGTATCCCTAGGTCATAAATTTGATCAAGATAATATGAGAAATAAATTATGAAAAAAATATCATTAGAAAATTCAGATATTATATTTTCTAATGGTATAATTTTTGCGTTGTAAAATATATATTATATTGGTTAAATTCACAACCTAGAGATACACACATTACTTATAAACCGGGACGGAGGGAGTATTATTGTTTATTATTATTTCATTAGACCCTTGTGGAGCTGATGTTTATGATTTTTTTGACCTGTCGCAACAAATTTCCCATTTAACACTAATTATAAGATGACCTATAGCTATAGGCATGCACGCAATACTTGCAAAACATGTCTAGACACATCCACATGTGGTGGATAGCAAGTCAATTAAAATGGAACGGAGGGAGTACATTACATCACTAAAATCCCTACTGAGTCTATCAGCAATATTCAGTATACAGACAAAAAATTGGTCAGGATAGATTATGTAGCAATATTGGTCAGCAATAGTTCATATAATGATCGAGGATCGGTCTTTAAAGTTACAACATTTGGTGTCAAATTAACTCGGTCGGCAATAATAAAAATCCAATCTATAGAATTTAAACAAATACTGAATACCGGACTACATTTTGACGCTTTAGTACCTACTTCACACCCCGATAGTCACAGGATGTTTTATGTAACGCAAATATTTATGTATTTTTATTTTTGAAAGTTGTAACGTTGTTAACGAGCTAAGTGGTCATTTATATTGAATATGTGCGTATATTTCTTATGCAATGTACATACCTCTAAAAATTGTATGCTAAAGAAAGTTCTAAAAGTTGCATAACCTTTTTCATACATGGAGAAGCGATTTGAAGTAAATGTAGTTTGTGTTACTAACAATTTTAGAAATTTCTTGGACATTTAATTTGTCAGACTGAAATGATTTATTTTAAATATATTAACATTTCTTTGTAGATTGTCTAATATATTTCAAATAATCTTTAGGAAAAAAGTTGCTCAAACCTATGATGTAATTTCAACATAATTGTTATGAATTTTTTTTCTTGTTAATAATGTATAATGAAAAATAAGAAAATGAATTATTTTCTGTTGGTAGACAAGAGAATACCTTATTAAAAAGAAAATAAATTACCAGGGATCCTCAGTTCGTGTCCCACGGGTTGCAACACTACTCGGCCAGACCAATCGCGCTCGCCATGAGCGACGCAAAGGCTTCACTGTTTGAAAGGAGGTAGGTGCACCTTGATGGGGGCTCCTATATAAGTATACTAGAAAAATACCACACGCGTTGCAGCGGGAATCTCTTTAAAATATTATTATGTGAATGAAATGGGTATAAGAGGCATGAAATATTCAATTGTCAAAGTTGATCACAATAATCAAGACACTAAATTTAATTCGTGTGAAATTGTTGAATTTTAAGGACTAAATATTAATGACGTGGACAATTATATGGCTGAAAAAAAGATGACATAGATATGCATGAAAGATGTACTATTAGTAATTATTGTTAGTGGAGATGACATGGACAAATGGTTGGCTAAAATAGCAAGTGATGTGGATAGCTTGCATGTTAAGATAGAAAAATAATTAATACACTTAGTGGGGTTTTGCTTTATAAGAGGTATATATACACCGCCTTTAGCAGCACGACCCCGACCGCTTGAAAGGACATGTTACTGGCCTTTTTTTGTAAAATCACTTCTTTTAGTTAAGGAAATACAAGGTTTCTACTTAATATTTAAGCCAGTATAATAATTTAAAAATACTTCCGAACTTGTGAATATATTTTTCAATTGGGAGATTTTTTTTTGAAAAGCGGTGAACATTTTTTGAATGGCGAATAGATTTTAAAATCTCGTGAGAGTATTTTTTTTAATTCTGTGAACATTTTCAAACGATCGTTATTATTGAATATTTGAACGTACATTTTCCAAACCCGTGAACAAACTTTTGAATCACCTAAACATATTTCACAGTCGCATTTTTAAAATTGTGAATATATCTTTGAATTTCATGAAAAGTTTTACCCCGTAAACATTTTCGTATGAATCCATGAATGTAGTTTTTAGGGTGAACATACTTTTTTTTTAGCAAGTTAACATTTCGAAAACCTCATGACCATTTTCTTGAATCGGCGACTTTTTTTTTGAATCTCATGAAAGTATTTTTTAACTCTCTGAACATTTGTTCCAAAACACTTGAACATATTTTTTGAACTCGATGATTATTATTTTCACAATGTGATTTTTTAATATGTAAAGTATGGAAACGAAAAAAAAACAGAAAAAGAAGAACAACTCAGAACGCAAATCTGGCCCAGGCCCGATACCGCAGGGGTGTTGAGCGGCGCGACGCCCCCGCGCCCCAGCGAGCGGCGCATATGTTTTTCACACACCTTGACCCACCAACGCAGCCAATATAATTCCAAGCGGATCATCATCCTACCCAAAAGGCCGGGTGTGCCTGTACGTCGACCTGTGCGACGCCAGCGTCACGTCGCACACCCCACCACGCCGCACTCCCTTTCTTCTTCCTCTGCCCACCGCCGTACTCGCCCAGCTCGCCCACCACCGCTGCATCTCTTCCACCTCCTCCTCTCTTCTTCTTCTTCTTCTTCCTCGAGCCGCCCGCCGCCACCGGCCAGGCCGCCTGCTCCCGCCCCCCGCGCTCGTCGCCGCTACCGCGCCGCCTCGCGCCCCGCCCTCTCCAACCGTGGCCCACCGCCGGTCCTCCGCCCCCCGGCCGGCCATCCCTCTAAGCCCCCCCCCCCCCCCCCGCACCCAGAACTCCGGTCGCCGGCGAGCTCACCACCGCACCCACACCCCCTAGTTAAGTCTTGTCCTCGCCTCCGCCGGCGACACTGCGGCCCGCCGCGTAGTCCCCGTCTCCGGCGAGGTCCAGGCCTCACCTCCGACGGGGCACCGCGGCCAGCCATGTCGTCCCCGTCGTCGGTGAGTCGCACGGGTCGCCATCGCGTCATCGTTGCTGAGTTGGGCCGCGGCCCATAGGGGTGTGCGACGGGTCGTTATCGTCGACCAGGTCGACGTATAGGGATTGCCCAAAAGGCCACATCACCAGAGTTCCCTGCTGCGCTCCCGCTAAGATCCTCATGTTTACTTCCGGCCCAAATTCGAACGCCAAGATAACGCACGTTGGATCGTACCTCTGCAAGCAACCCGCGAAACGTACGAAAGGACAAAGAACAAAACCGACTTGTCTGAAATGTTCAGGAAGACTATCAATCTTCTTGTCCCGCTAGTTAGAAGGATTAAAAAATATAGTGTGGATGAATTGATTGAAAACAAATAAAGTAAAAATGCGCCAGTGAGTAAGTGATGGTGAAAAATAAGTAAGCGAGGTTTTAAACAATGTAAAAAGAGAGATCGGGCCGTATTTTCACTAGAGGCATCTCTCCATAACGTAAAAAAATGTTGGGTAAACAAATTACAATTCGTCAGTTAGCATAATTATACTCGTAATATAATCTGCTTAGCATTTGTGCCGATCAAGTATGTTTAGGTTTAACTGTCAATATAAAACAAATACCAACCAAAAATTATTAAATTGATGATACTAGATTTTTCATGAATATACTCTTTCAGAATTACTTTATTTTCAACAACATATTATAAAATAGTTAATGGCTAATTTGAAACACAAATATCTTAAACTACTCATATTGTGAATCAGAGATCCAGAGTTCTTATTAGCAGTCCAGTAAAATAGCTGTAGGCATGTAATGGTCATGCATGAACATGGACACAACATCATGCATGTATGAAGGAATGTATCATCGTGGCAAATATTTTTGCATAAGTAAAGCATGAATACTACCCCATCCGCTGGGCATATATAAATCGAGGTGGTGTCCCAAAAGGAAAGAGATTTGTTGGGACACAAACTTCTTTCAAAAACATATACATGCATATAAAATATAATATGTGTGAGATATTAGAAGATAACTGATAGGACATGATAAACTTGCCGTGTAGCTTGCTTATGCGAACGCCTGGCGCTCTAAGAGCATCTCCACCGGGGCCTCCAAGTGACCCCAGAGGCCTATTGGGTGTCCGGACGGTCGAAAACGTCACCAGCGGCACCCCAAAAGGGTCACCCCAAGCAAAAACATGTCCGGCACCCCCGAATAGGCCTCCAAATTTGGAGACCCTCTTGGGGTGCCGGACATGGGGGCAGACATGCGTCTGACAGGGGAGGCCCACCCGTCATAGAGACAGCACGGCGCGCCCAAATTCCCCTTCGTCTACATGGCCGCCCCGACGCCAAAATTCCCAATCTTCCCTCCATTTCCAAAACCCTTGCGCCGCCGGCGCCGCGAGCTCCTCGCCTTCCGCCACCATGCCGCCAAAGCCCGTCGGCCTCGCAAAACCCAAGGGGGGTCGCAAGCCGCTGGCGTCGTCGCAGCCGAAGACGATGCCGATGAAGCGGGAGCCGCAGGAGTATTCGGTGCCGCTTAAAAAGGTGCCGCTGAGCCAGGGCGTCCTGCGCTCTGCCGTCTCCCACCTTCGGCAGATGAGGCGACTGAAGGCGAAGGACAAGGCGGCTGGTGAGACCGCCGAGATGTTGATCGCCATGAGCCAAAGCAGCTCAAGCCCGGGGGCGCTGGCGTCTTTTGTGGGTCGCCGTCTGCCCCGGGCTTCTTCGATGACACCTCCGGCTACCAGACGCAGCAGTCGCGGATTCCCCCCCCCCTCGACGCCCTCGATCTGAACGAGTCATCGTTGGTGTTCAGCGAATCGCCGCGATGCGGCGGACGGCAGCCACAAACGCCGACGCGACTGCTTCTTGCGGCCTCCTCTTCGGCAACGCGGTCGACCAACTCGGCCAGGTGCGTGCTATTTATTGTGTTCCCGACCGATTGTTTGTTGGGCGCACTTGTTGCGAGCGGCCGGATGCAAATTGTTGGTGTGTGTACTTATTGCGAGCGGCGGCCGGATGCAAATTGTTGTATTTGTGTCGTAGGATGGTGACGCCGAGGTGATGAATGGAATCATTGCCGGTGATGCAACTTATGTCCACGCCGACACAGATCAGTTCGGCCAGGGCGACGAACAGGATGGCGACCACGGCCAGGACCAGGAAGGGGAGGGTGACGAAGAGGACGGCGACGACGACGAAGATGGCGGCAAGAAGGCAGGTTACAGAGGCCGGACTTGGACCGACACGGAGGACGTGTTGTTGTGCGAGGCGTGGATGAATGTGAGCATGTGCACCACGAAGGGCGCCAACCAAAAGAGGGATGCATATGGGCACGCATCCATAAGGACTACACCGAAAGAAGGTCGTATCCACCTAATGATGATTTGCCCGATCGCAATGTCAAATCGGTTGAGAGCCGTTGGGGCGTCATCGCGGCTCTCACTAGCAAGTTTCATGGTTGCCATGAGCAAATCATGAATAGAGATGAGAGTGGCAAGAATGATGCCGACAAGGTCAGCTTGTCATCTTAACTTGCGGCTTAATTACTTGTAACCGGCCATGTTTGTTGACTTGTTTTTTGTTCAATACAGTTGAAGGATGCCAAGTACATGTACCTCGACTTGGAGCTGGATAAAAAGAAGCCATACAAGCTTATGCATTGTTGGGAGAAGCTTTGCGACTGCCCGAAGTGGAAGCGCCATGTCAAGGATAACGCTAACGCCGCGGGAGATGAAAGAAGCCTGCCGCCTGCCAGCGCGGACCGTCCAGAGATGGGAGTCAAGGCGTGCAAGGCGGCGGCCAGGGCTGGCAAGAAGCCGGCGGCGTCGGGCAGCATCCAAGAGACGTTGAAGATCTTCGTTGCCGAGTCGACTGCCGAGAAGAAGAAGATGCAAGAAGCGTCCGACAAGAAGTGGGCGCTCTACTTCAAGATGTAAAAGAACAAGCTCATGTCCCAGGAGAAGAAGGAGGAGCGTCTGTTCATGGCCACCAACACGAGCGACATGAGCCCCAACCAGAAGGCCTACTTCGTGGCTGAACGGAGGCGCATTCAAGCTGAGAAGACGGCGGCCGAAGCGGCGGCGCTCGATCAGTCCAAAGAGGAAGGCGAGGAAGGCGAGGAGGAGGAAGCCGACGCGTGATCGGCATGCACCATTGCGCCGGGGGGGGGGGCCCTTTTGATGGCCGGCATTGGAGACTAGTTCTTCGGCGCGGTCGACCTTTTTTGATGGCCGGCGTTGGAGACTTGTTCTCCAGCGCGGTCGAAACTATGTCATGGCCGTGATTTGGTACTTCAAATCCGGCGCGGTTGAACAGTTTGATTGCCGGACGAGTTCGACACTTTTATTAATGCATGAAACTACTTATTTGCACATCATTACAACTAGAAATTCCGAAAACTACTCCTCGTCATCAGAGTCAGCATTGGGCGGCGGTGTTCCTGGCTCGTCGTCCGCCGGCGCCGCGTCTGGAGGTCCCTGCTCCCACTCCGGTGCCAACGCTGCCTGGGGGGAGGCCGGTTCTGCATGTACAATAGCCGCACGGGACAGCCACGGGGATCAAGGCTCCCACGGTGAGTACGCAGGGCGTGCCGGTGATGGAGTTGCGGGCTCGGCCTCCTGCTCCTGATCGGCCACGTTGTCCTGCTCCTGATCGGCCTGGACGTCCACGGCCTCCTTGTCCTGCTCCTGATCAGCCTCGACGTCCACGGCCTCCTTGTCCTGCTCCTGATCGGCCACCACGGGCTCCTTCTCAGGCGACGACATGCGAGCGAGTTTTGGGCGGTGGTGCGTGGAGAGATTGTGACGGGGTGGATATATCGCTACGAAACCGCGTGAATGCAACACCGAAGCGACGCGCCGGCGGTTGCACGTCCACACCAAACCGCCGTGTTCCAAAGCAACGCGAAGGTGAACCGGCGGCGGTTCGTGCGCCCGCAAGGTGTTCGATCTATTGCTCAAAACTAGGGTCATCTGGGGGGTGGGCCTTTGAGGTGCGCCGCTGTGGGCGGGTCAAAAACATGGGCGGACACATGTCCGGCACCCCCCAATTGGACCTCCATTGGGGGTGCCGGACACGAATTTGGAGGCCCCGGTGGAGATGCTCTAAGGTATACAGATTTCCATGGCCGGCCGACCGACATAGCAAAACACCTACTTGCTTGGGTTAACGAGAGACATGTTATCTTCGAAGTGTGCAAGGGAATCTCAGGAAGAAAGTTCTTTTGTGGATTAGTTTTGTTGCAAATTTAATCAACATGTACTATGTAACCAGTGTATGTATTCTACATTTTGTGGCACAATTTCGTAACAAATAGCATAAGCTCAATTTGGTACAAATAAATAAAATTCGAATAGAACATGCATGTGTGGTCTGCTTACTGCCGTATTTATGTTAAAATGCACTTTCTAATGATACGTAAGCAAGGTATTTCAGGTCCTTTATAGGGAAGGCATATCATAATGAATTAGAATTCCCATATATCATATCGGGTAGGTTGTGGTATTTCATTGCTACAAACATTGGGTTATTGTAAATAAGACATGTCATTTGGATACTTCTTTTCAACTCCGAAGTATTTTGCCATTGATGAAAAGAGGCTGGGGAAAGCTTGAACCAAGTCCTACAGACAGACTGAAATTCCTCGGGAGTCTGTGTATTGATAAGACCGTTCACAATTTCTTGAAACTCGATCCCCCAAGATGAACCATATAGCGATGAACCAGAATAGAAGAGCTTCTCGCTGACACCCCCGGCCCGCACACGCGGCAACCTAGCATGGCGCTGCATACCCTGCGGCCAGGATCTTAGCACGGGGAGGCCTGCGTCGTCCTCACTCGCGCTTGTAAATGTTGGATAATTAGGCAATAATTCCATGATTAATTCCAGAATATTAAACATAACTACACCAGCTACTA
The DNA here is from genome assembly GCA_947311845.1 of Poa pratensis. Classification (NCBI taxonomy): domain Eukaryota; kingdom Viridiplantae; phylum Streptophyta; class Magnoliopsida; order Poales; family Poaceae; genus Poa; species Poa pratensis. The sequence goes on along the minus strand of CAMZMU010000027.1, from coordinate 69,266,714 downwards.
ACATGTAGAATACGAACATACTAGATGTACTAATCAACATGAACAGCAGCAACACATACGCCAACAGATCCATAGCAAAACAGTTCAGAACACGCCGCACGTACCGAACGGTTGTAGAGGAAGTAGTCGTTGGAGCAGCGACGGCAGCAGCTTGAGCGGCGACGGTAGCAGCTCGAAGGAGACGACGTTGGAGACGAGTCGCCCGCGGACCCGGAGATCGTCCAGGAAGTCGAGCCGTGATGAAGAACTTGAAAGCAGTCGCGCGGAGCGCTTCCCAAAAACCTTATTCGCCCTCTCCCGTACAGGATCACAAGGACGAGCGGTTCCGGAGACCTGCTGTCCCGTTCGCCGGTGCACGCCGGCGCACGGGATGGAGTAGACTACGGTGGCGGCGCAAGGCACGAGATTGGCAAAACCTAGATTGGTTCGGTGGTTTGCAGCGCACGACTTTATATAGTGCGGCTCGGGAAAACCCTAACGGGTACAACGTGGGCCAAGTCCACGTCGCGCACGTTTTAGGTCGGTTACAGTAGCCCACGATCCGGGAGCGACCCGAACCGACTAACTGTGACGCGTCCGTCCAAACCGTTTTCCCGGACTGCAAAAATAAAGCTCGGCTCGGCGAGATTCCCGCAACCCGCGGCGCGTCGTGACGAGACGGGCGGGCGGTGCGGTGCGGTGCGTGCGTGCGAGCGGCGGAGGAGGAGGAGGAGGAGTGCGCACGAGAGAGCCTCTTGTTCTCACAAGCTTACCAAGTGGTACAACACTCCACCTTATAAGGTGGTGTTTGTCTCCTCCAACTAGCAATGTGGGACTAAACTTTAGCACCACTTTGCACCTCCAAAATTCTGCCATGCACATGGGCCAATTTGAGATTTTCAGGAATTTTATTGGGCTGCCCAAATGGGCCCAAAATCTAACAATCCCCCACCAGATCTCAAATTCCCATTTAGAGATTTTGCCAAACCTCGTTTCTTGTTTATATACCAGTGTTTCAGCAGAGACTGTTAAGTTGAACTTCCGCCTAGAGCTTCAAGCTACATCTACCAGCAACTTGAACAATGGACGAACCTTGAATTGCAAGTTTGGTGCCAATAGACTTCACTCAAAGTCATAACCAGTACGTGGCTGCCAGTAGCCTACCCCGCGGGTGGAGCATATGCGTCATACTCCCTGGTCTCTTCATGAGCTTACTAGAGATCACCCAAATCTCATAGACTGCGACGTTTAACAGTCGGACTCATATAGGTGTGTTCTTTCAAGGTCGCTCTGTAGGACAGCACCTTTGCTACGAATAGCCAACAAAAACACATTAAGGCATATTGCCAACCTGCCTTACAGAATGTGAGAGTTATGCATCTTCCCACGGAGAGGGTTATAAAATAACTCTCCTCAGTTAAACCACTAGCTTGTTCTTCCCAGGTCCTAATTCACGGGATCTCCGATCACATAGGTTGGGTTACCACTATGGTGTAACACTCACGGGTCTCAACCCCATCTCCCTCGATGCACTATCTATCACATTACGTGATAGTCCCTTCGTAAAGGGATCTGCCAGGTTTTTGTCTGTTTGAATATAACTAACAGTTATTACTCCGGAGTTTCTCATTTTCCTGACAGACTTCAAGCGTCTCTTGACGTGTCTTGATGACTTCGCATTATCCTTAGCACTGTTCACTTTCGTAATAACCGTTTGGTTGTCACAGTTCATAAGGATGGCCGGTAATGGTTTCTCAACCACCGGCAAGTCCATCAAGAGCTCACGCAGCCATTCTGCCTCAACAGAAGCTGTATCTAAAGCAGCAAGTTCTGCTTCCATGGTTGACCTCGTCAAAATGGTCTGTTTGCAAGACCTCCATGACACTGCGCCACCTCCAAGAATAAATGCATATCCACTTGTGGCGTAGAGCTCATCAACATCTGAGATCCAGTTCGCATCACATATCCCTCAAGCACCGCAGGGTGCCCTGAATAGTGAATCCCATAACTCATTGTACCGTTCAGATAGCGCATGACCCTTTCAAGTGCATGCCAATGATCAATACCCGGGTTAGACATGAACCTGCTCAACTTGCTCACAGCAAAAGAGATATCAGGTCTTGTCGCGCTCGCAAGGTACATGAGTGAACCGATCACTTGAGAATATCTTAATTGATCTCTCGTTTCCTTTTTGTTCTTTCTGAGTGTCACACTGGGATCATAGGGTGTTGGAGAAGGCTTGCTGTCTATATAACCAAAGCGGCTCAAGACCTTCTCAACATAGTGTGATTGCGTTAACGTAATCCCACTCTCATCCCTAATCAGCTTAATGTTCAGGATCACATCAGCTTGTCCCAGATCTTTCATATCAAAGCTCTTTGACAGGAAAGACTTGACCTCATTTATCACTATCATGCTTGTACCGAAAATCAGTATGTCATCAACATACAAGCATAATATAACACTATCGCCCCCACCATGGCGATAATATACACACCTATCAGCCTCATTGATGGCAAAGCCTGCAGAAGTTAAAGTTCTGTCAAACTTCTCATGCCATTGCTTAGGTGCTTGCTTCAGCCCATACAAAGATTTTAACAATTTGCACACCTTTCTCTCTTCACCTTTTACTACAAACCCATCAGGCTGATCCATATAGATTTCCTCTTCCAACTCTCCGTTAAGGAAAGCTGTCTTTACGTCCATTTGATGAACGATAAGACCATAGGAGGCAGCCAGGGAAAGTAGTACTCGAATGGTGGTGAGTCTAGCAACAGGTGAATAGGTGTCAAAGTAATCTTCGCCTTCGCGCTGGGTGTAGCCCTTGGCTACAAGCCGTGCCTTGTACTTCTCAATAGTACCATCAGGCCTTAGCTTCTTCTTGAACACCCACTTACAACCCACAGGTTTGCAGCCGTAGGGTCGTTCAGATAATTCCCAAGTTCCATTAGAAAGAATCGAGTCCATCTCATTATGGACAGCTTCTTTCCAGTCATCAGCATCAGGAGATGCAAATGCCTCTGCAATGGACGTGGGAGTATTGTCCACAAGGTACACAATGAAATCATCACCAAAGGATTTTTCAGTCCTCTGTCTCTTGCTCCTCTTGGGAGCTGATTCATTGTCATCCTTCTCAAGGACTTCCTCAACAAGTGGTTGTTCAGAATGATCAACAGATGTACTAGGTTCAGCAAATATCTCAGAAGAAATTCTAGCAATGCTATGCATATCCTTCATAGGAAACATGTTCTCAAAAAATGTTGCATCACGAGATTCCAAAATAGTATCAACATGCATATCAGGTATCTCAGATTTAACCACTAAAAATCTATAGCAAATGCTCCGCTGAGCATAACCTAGAAAGACACAATCCACTGTCTTCGGTCCAAGTTTTCGTTTCTTAGGAATTGGAACATTGACTTTCGCCAAACATCCCCAAGTACGAAAATAAGAAAGTGATGGTTTTCTCCCAGACCACTCCTCGTAAGGTGTCTTCTCTTTATCCTTGTTAGGAACTCTATTCAGGACATGACACGAAGTCAACAAAGCCTCCCCCCACCATGCCTTAGATAAACCAGCAGTGTCCAACATGGCGTTCACCAAGTCGGTCAGCGTGCGGTTTTTCCTCTCGGCAACCCCGTTTGATTGGGGCGAATAGGGAGGCGTCCTCTCATGAATAATACCATGTTCCTCACAGAATTCATCAAATACGTTGGAGAAATACTCGCCACCACGATCTGACCTAAGACGTTTGATCTTTCTCTCTAATTGATTTTCAACTTCAGCTTTATAAATTTTAAAGTAGTCTAAAGCTTCATCTTTAGTGTGCAACAAATATACATAACAGAACCTAGTAGCGTCATCGATTAAAGTCATGAAATATCTCTTATCACCTTTTGTCAACACGCCATTCATCTCACATAGATCCGAATGTACGAGTTCTAGAGGTGCCAAGTTTCTCTCCTCGGCCGCCTTGTGAGGCTTTCGAGGTTGCTTAGATTGCACACAGCTATGGCACTTAGAACCTTTGGCAATGGTGAAAGTAGGAATTAAACTCAAACTGGAAAGTCTACTCATTAAACCAAAATTAACATGACATAAACGAGAGTGCCAAACATTAGCATCCGAATCCACACTGCCACAAATATGGTTTACTGACTTATTACAAAAATCCGATAATGAAAAGCGGAACAAGCCTCCGCACTCATACCCTTTACCAATAAATTGTCCAAACTTTGACACAACTACTTTATTGGACTCCAAGACTAATTTAAACCCATCTCTGCATAGAAGGGAGCCGCTAACAAGATTCTTGTTCATAGTAGGGACATGCTGCACGTTCCTCAGCTGCACGATCTTCCCCGAAGTAAACTTCAGATCTACCGTGCCAACACCACGAACAGAAGCATGTGATCCATTCCCCATTAAGACGCTTGAATCTGCGACCTGATAAGAAGTGAACATAGAGATGTCAGCACATACATGAACATTAGCACCCGTATCAATCCACCAACATGGAGATTGAAATACTGAAAGCACAGTCGGTAAATTACCGTACCCATCAGCATTGCTAGCGGTCACGACGTTGACATGCTTCTTCCCTTTCTTGTCTGCACGATCTGGGCAGTCCACAGAGAAGTGTCCGGGCTCTCCACAAGTGTAGCACTTTAGCTCAGATTTGTTCAGCATCTTCTTCTTCTTCTTGAAAGAAGTAGTCTTGGTAGGCATGTTGAAGGAAGACTTGCTCTTTGCCTTGCTCTTGCCATGGTGAAAGTTCTTCTGCACCATGTTGGCGCTAGACTGACCTTCACCACCTCTCTCAGCAGTGTCCTTAGCCCGAGCCTTCTCCTCAACATCAAGAGACGCTATCAGGTTTTCAACCGAAATCTCCTGTCTCTTGTGTTTGAGAGTTGTGGCGAAGTTCCTCCATGAAGAGGGCAACTTTGCAATAATGCATCCAGCCACAAACTTGTCAGGTAAGGCACACTTAGCGTGCTCAAGCTCCTTAGCAATGCACTGTATCTCATGAGCCTGTTCGACTACAGAACGGTTGTTAGCCATCCTGAAGTCATGGAAGCTCTCCATGATGTACAGTTCACTGCCAGCATCTGCTACACCGAACTTAGCGTTCAGTGCCTCCCAGAGCTCTTTGGCATCTGTAATGTGCATGTACACATCAAACAGCTTGTTGCTAAGAGCACTCAGAACGAGTCCCACAAAGGCAGTATTGGTTTCCTTGAACTTGTTCTGATCCTCGTCAGATATAGTTCCTTCAGGTAAACCCTCACTAGCCTCGAACACTTTCAGAGATCGCAACCACAGTGTGGTCTTGTACTGCCATCTCTTAAAGTCCACACCGGTAAACTTGTCCGGCCTCAGCGCATCAGATAGATGTCCCATGTTTAACTCAGGAAATTGCCTATAACACATATAAGGTTTTTGGATTGTTGGATAATTAGGCAATAATTCCATGATTAATTCCAGAATATTAAACATAACTACACCAGCTACTAACATGTAGAATACATACTAGATGTACTAATCAACATGAACAGCAGCAACACATACGCCAACAGATCCATAGCAAAACAGTTCAGAACACGCCGCACGTACCGAACGGTTGTAGAGGAAGTAGTCGTTGGAGCAGCGACGGCAGCAGCTTGAGCGGCGACGGTAGCAGCTCGAAGGAGACGACGTTGGAGACGAGTCGCCCGCGGACCCGGAGATCGTCCAGGAAGTCGAGCCGTGATGAAGAACTTGAAAGCAGTCGCGCGGAGCGCTTCCCAAAAACCTTATTCGCCCTCTCCCGTACAGGATCACAAGGACGAGCGGTTCCGGAGACCTGCTGTCCCGTTCGCCGGTGCACGCCGGCGCACGGGATGGAGTAGACTACGGTGGCGGCGCAAGGCACGAGATTGGCAAAACCTAGATTGGTTCGGTGGTTTGCAGCGCACGCAGTGCACGACTTTATATAGTGCGGCTCGGGAAAACCCTAACGGGTACAACGTGGGCCAAGTCCACGTCGCGCACGTTTTAGGTCGGTTACAGTAGCCCACGATCCGGGAGCGACCCGAACCGACTAACTGTGACGCGTCCGTCCAAACCGTTTTCCCGGACTGCAAAAATAAAGCTCGGCTCGGCGAGATTCCCGCAACCGCGTCGTGACGAGACGAGACGGGCGGTGCGGTGCGTGCGTGCGAGCGGCGGCGGAGGAGGAGGAGGAGTGCGCACGAGAGAGCCTCTTGTTCTCACAAGCTTACCAAGTGGTACAACACTCCACCTTATAAGGTGGTGTTTGTCTCCTCCAACTAGCAATGTGGGACTAAACTTTAGCACCACTTTGCACCTCCAAAATTCTGCCATGCACATGGGCCAATTTGAGATTTTCAGGAATTTTATTGGGCTGCCCAAAATGGGCCCAAAATCTAACAGTAAAATCCCGCTGCTGTTCGCCCACCCCCCCCCCCCCCCCCCCCCCAATTTGGAGGCGAGCGACGGTTGCTAGGCCGGCATCGAGCGGTTTGAGCGCCGCGGCCGGTCCGAGCTAGCCGTCCCTACCCAGCCGCGTCGATGACCACTGGCAGGACCTCACCGTTCTCATCTCTCTCCTTGCATTCCCGTATTCTCGTGGCGCTCCTGCATGGGATGTACGGTCAGGGTGTCGCCCGGCACCACGTGAGCGCGCATGCGTCGGCGTCCGGAGCGCAAGCAGCGTGGCGCTCTGCCTCGCACCCCCTTCCTGGCGCTCACCGGCCTGGACGGCGCGGTGGTAGGCGGTGACCCGTTCGCGGCGTCACTGGCGGTGCCGCCGCTGTCGTACGGGCAGATTGCGGAGATGGAGAGGAAGCAGGAGCTGTTGGCGCAGGAGCAGAGGATGTGGGCGCAGTACCGGCAGGGCGGGATGCAGGGGCAGGCCGGCCTCAACGGGCTCGCCGTCGGCGGCGGCGGAAGCGCGTTCGCGTCGAACACCTCCGTGGCTATGCCCATGGCCTCCTACCACGGCGCCGGCGGCTACTACTACTAGCTGAAGCAGAAGCAGAGCTGAGCAGCAGCATCTGCTCATTCTTCAGTGTCTTTTCTGTGAATAATACTCTGATCAGGTAAGCTGAGTGAGTGCCACTGATTTGCTCGATCGCTGGCGTAATCCTGGCGATTGAGATTGATTCGTGAGACAGAAATTGGAGATATGAGGATACAGTGCAGTAAGCTGCTGATATCGTAGCAGGTTTTTTCCCCTTGGAGTTTGGTTTATCATCCTTGATAACTGGATCTTGCTGCTGTACTTCATACTACTAGTTTGGCACACTGTTCTAGAAAACGCATCTGCAGAAACACTTGAACCTCACAGCCTGCACCTGAGATCAGGCTTGATGCATTCTAGTGCTGGAGTTGATTTGATACTGCTCACGTAAGTTAACACGGCCACTGAGATTTAGAGATTGAAAATGTACAATGCAAGAAAACTACTCTGAAGACATCAGTTTTCTCCTTGACCTTGATCGATCGTTCATCCTAGGTTGGAATTTTCGTACTAGTTTGTCATTGTTTCCATAGTGATTTTGAACGTGATGTGGTGAGTTGTTTGGGTGAAGGCCAAAAGGTATCTTGAAATTCAGTCGGGGCATCAAGAGATCCATTTCGGGGATTGATCTCATATGTAATATACCTCTGCTCATGTATCATGGGATTTGACGATGATAATATGCTGCAGTACCGTTTCCCTACATCATAATAAGCAGGCTGCTTCCTCATAGATGATCTAGGAGGCATCTTAACATCTTGTTGATTTCAACGCATGTGAGCAGAATGTGTGCACACATGGATGAAAAGTATATATTCAACGCAATTACCTTGTTCTGCTTTCTCAGCAATTTACTTGAATCTGCACTCACATTCTAAAGCTTCTGAATTTTAGTACAATTCAGTTGAAATTACACAGGTTTCAGACTCAATTTGCAGGCTCGGCAGTATACTGCTAGTCACTCCATGTGGAGAACATGTTAATTTGAGTTTGACGTTATTTTTATTGTATTCGAGATGCGTCACAGGAGATATATTCAAAAAACAAACATTACTTTGGTAGTTTTACCTTTGATACTTTGATAGAATATACTCCCTCTGTTTAAAAAAAAGATGTTTTAGCCTTTGTCCATATTCATATATGTACAAAAGTATCTAGACATGTCTTATTGTGTGTTCACTCACTTTAGTATGCATCTAGACAAAATGTACAACACCTAAAACGTCATATATTAAAAAAGGATGGAGTATGTGCCAACGCCACCTAGAAACTCCATCTGTCAACGACATACGTCATTGGCTTTTTATCAAAGGCCAAACGTTCCGTTTGGCATTTTGTTTACATTCTGTTTTATCAGACAGTCTCGCATGAAATCAAAAGTTTCTAAGGTGTTAATGGGTTTCATATAAGAACCTTGATAATTTTCCATTGATCAACAATGAAATTGGAACGAAGACCCTACTCATCAATAGACAATTAATCCATGTACAGTACTTAACATTGTCGTCGACACTATTCAAGACATCATCTGTACAAAGCGCACACACCACCAGCACGTGCACAAAGTCGTGCACCTTCTGTTGAATAATCCCGGAGACACTTTAACTCGTTGCCTGGAAAGGGAGTACTTCTATGTTTATTGATCCGCTCATTGAACTATCAACTTAATTAGAGGGAATTCATTTTCTAGGTTTATTCGGGAGAATCTTTGTAACAAGACAACTTTTTTTTTGGAGATAGACCAAAAGGCCCATCGTTCTCTATGGTTGGGCTGGGTTTGGATGGCCCTATCTACATTTTGGTAGAACATGCACTTTAAATCTTTGGTGACAAGGGACACTTCTAAAGAGCTTTTAGTGGGAAACATGGCAGAAAGTATTTTTGGCTCACGAGCACCGATGCTCTCTCTATTTTAAAATATTTAAAATTATATTTATATGTTTAAAAAATCTAGACATAGCAAATGATATATCTTACAAGTATGAATTTTTTTAATGCAAAATTCTATTCTTTTCCTCTTGCTAGAACATAGTTCATCTCGAGACCCTTCGTGGTATCTCTCTGTTAAAAAACAGTAACGCTGTACACCAATGTATTAATTCGATCTAGCAAGAGGAAATGAATAGAATATGAACTGACTTCATGTACGTACCAGGTTCTATGTTTTTTAAATCTAATTACAACTCTGGCCCGACAATAACTATAACAATCTCTACTATATAATATAGCTAGAGGTGATGGTTGGTACGTCATTTTATTTTCCGGTTTTACCCTCCCACTAATTTACATATTACGCACTGATGCCATTGTACCCTTTCGTTTCTAACGCTTCGCACGACACAGAGAAATCCCCTCCTTCGAAACTGAGTCCATCACGAAATCCATCCCCGCTCCTTGATTGCTTCAATAAAAACAATCGCGGGGCCGTCCTCTCGCCGCCTAGGTATCTCGATCTGTGGAGTTGGGTCTGGTTCCGTTGCACACCTCGGCAACTCGGGAAGCGCCGACGATGAGATGACCAGGAGACCAGCCTCGTGGCGCCCGTCGTCGCTGCGTAGATCCTGATCTGTGATCTGTGGAGTTGGGCCCGATCCGATCCCCAGGGGCCATGGCCAGAGCTTTCAGCAACCGATCCGATCCCCGGAGTTTTCAGATCAACTACAATGCACGGCGTCATCCGCGCAACGTCGGCGGCAGCTTGGTCGGGGTCGCGGCGCTCCTGGAACCCCTCAACTAGCTCCTGCCCGCATGGCTGCACAGGAGGTGCCGTGTCTGGCCGGCCGGATGTGAGAATGTACTAATTTCTGTTAAGCCCCGTTGCCGGCGGTGCTGCGCTCATCACCTGCAGTGCGTGAGCGGCGGCGCCTCCCGTTCCCTTGCATCCCAAGAGTTCACCTGAGACCCTATAATCTGCATCTTGCACGGTCGGCGGCATGCCCATCGAGTGCATCCCACGCGGCTGGCGGCGGACCGACCCATCCTTGCATCCGACGTGGCCGGCGGAGCCAACCCGGGTGCAGGTGGCTCGCCGGAGCAGGAACCTGAGCTCTGGAGCTGTCCCGTGGTCGCTTGCTGGCTGGAGGCGAGACGAGGAGGGCAGCGAGGTCGTCGGTCGTGGCGGGAGCGACTCGAGCAGGAGGTGCGGGTGGTGGGTGGCGCCGCACGCGGTTCTCTGTGCAGCCTCGACCAATAGAACGAGAAGAGGCGATTGATTGATGTGCGCGACCTCATAAGGTCAGCGCCGGGACCAGGTCGCCAACGACCAGCCACGGCCGGATGCAGCCGCTCGACGGTGGATCCGGAGACACGGGCGAGCGCGGGGCAGATGCGTCTGTCCCTTTGTTCCTTGAGCACGCTGCTCTTGCGCCTTCCTGACCATGCCGCCCCCTGGCTGGCTGGGTCTGGCTCCTTCCTCCACATCGTGCCCGTCCGCCGAGTGACAGCCCAGATCCTCCGCCGGCGGCGGACGCCTGGATCGCGCCGGAGACGCTCCTTCCTCCGCGTCGCGCATGGCCGCCAAGTGTTTGCCCAGATCCTCCGCTCGGCGGAGGACGCCCGGCTCTCGCCGGATAATATTATGATCAGGAGTTCAGGTCCATATTCGTGTGCAGGAGGGCTACTTCGGTAACCTGCAAAACGACGACGACGTCGTGAACCCTGAGACTATCACGAAGTCCATTGCATGCGACAAGTACCGGAAGCTGGTCGTGTTCGACTTGATCCATTGACAATTGATCTTTGTTGTCAGTTCTTTTCTGCTCAAGTCTCAAGTGTGCCGTGCTGTTTTAGTACCTCGCTCCTTTTCTGAATTCTAAACAGCTAGGTTTGTTGTGTTTGATTTCAGTGCCTTTTGCAAAAGAATTTGGGTACAATTCTGTTTCTGATCACCGTTGCATATTCGTTAGCAAACATATGTCATATGCCCACTGATCATGTCGCCCGCCGGCCGCTGCCTCATCTTGTGATTTTTGTTGGTGCATGCTCAATATTTTCAGGGAATAGCAATAAATAAGTGTATCTACCAAAAGTAAGTGTTAAGAATTTAGTATTTCTTCATAGAGTTCAGTTCGAAGCCGATCAACCAAAATTCAAAACCAACCGCAACTTGGTCGTCTATCCGTGAAGCTTCATTCTCCAGGTTGCCACTTATGTTTCTAGAATATATAAATGTTGTGAAATTAGCTGCAGCATACTTGATCTTTATCATGACCAACATTCTTAACCTGATATAGCAAAGAGTCCGAGAATATGAAATAATAACTGTTATAAGTTATCATCATTATAATCTGGGGTTATGAAAAGTAGAACTTAATGCAGAAATAATGGGCAAATTAGTATTTACCCCTTTTTGGAACATGTGTTTTTACCTGAGTCATTCTTATAGGCATGTTTGACGTTGATCGACCAAATTAAAAAAACTGATACGACATAGAGTCCAAGACATGAGATCAACATTTATTTCAAGAAATGTATGGGTTAATTTCGGTTCATCGACAGATGATCAGAGGAAAAGGGGTGGGGTCGGCGCAACTAGACCTGGTCCTCGTCAGCCACGCCTACGGCGACCTGCCCCCGGCTGGCCGCGTGTGGAGGTTCCACCTCGGGGAGGGGCGCTGCGAGGCCGACCCGCGCCGCCTGTGCGTGGCCCTCTAGAGCTACACGCGTGCCTGCAGCCCCGACGGCGTCTGCGCCACGCTGGACGACGCGACCGACGTGGCGTACCTGGTCAAGCACCTAGACGGCGGCGGCACCCTGCCGGCCCGGCGCTAGGCTTTCCTGCGGCGGTGCAACGTGTTCTTCCCCCCGCCTGTACGACTTCAAGGTGCTAGCGGTACCTTCTGTAAAAGTAACGTTGATTATTTTTAAAACTACAAATACGGTGTGAAAAATTACAAAGTAAAAAAAAAACAGAGTTATGCTCAGTTTGCTAGCCCGTAGCAACGCACGGGCATTCAACTAGTAACTATAGTACATGCTTAGCTGTAATTCGTATTGTACTCTTGATGTAGCCATTTATCTTTCCCTGTAGTACATCACAATATGCAGATCAATGAATGTCCACAGAGTTGACATTTATTTTCTATCATTTCAATAATATAATACATACATGACTTTACACATGTAATTTACATGCATGACCATACTGGAATATAGACAAACATGTATGAAGACATGAAATGGCCATGAATCCACATGATTTTGTGTAAACGAAGTATGAATAATGTTAACGCATCACATTGGTCTATAAATTTTGGTGGTGTCTACTCCTCAAACAAATTTATAGAAATATTTTTATATGTAAGCAAGTTAACTTCACATGTTTTGGTTAAGGCATAACTAGGAGTTGGGATATTAGAGGACAACTGAGATGTTTGATCACGCTTGACGGGAAAGTGATTCGCGAGGAATATGTGCGCCCCAAGTCGAATCAATTTCTCAATGCTCATGATCTGCATGCAGTCTGTCCCAAAGGCCGATGTGGAGGATCTTCGGAGTCTATGATAGCTGACAAAGATGATTGTGGTGAGAAATTGATATCTCGTAGACATAAAGTGGTGGCGACTTGCGATGCTGAGTAGAAATGAACAACTGACCTATTGCTAGTGTCATAGATTCATACTCAATGTAATTTTTCTCTCCTTAATGCCAAATGGAATATTAGAGCTTCCACTTGTTCACAAAAAGATACAATCAAGTATTATTCTATAAGAAGGCACTCCATCTGTCGCCAAATACATGTCATACAAAGTTAGTAAAAATTCAAAACACACTAACTTTAGCCAAATATATAAAATGAAATGTAACAACTACAATACTGAATAAATACACATTATGAAAGTATTGTAGATGTGCTTGCTTTTGTCTATATACTTCATCTTCTTAGAAAGCATTGACTTTTGACTAGATTTAGGATGGAGGGATCGAGTAATGCATCTCACTTCGCTGCATCTCCATCGTGTATGTATGACATTACTAGGTAGCTAGGCTACTAGCCATTCTACTTGATTTGTAATAAAGCCAACATTTTTAGGTTTAACTGTCAATATAAACTAATTACCAACAACAACAACATTAATTCGATTACACCAGATTTGTCCCGGAAAAAATTATTTTTACTTGAAACAACATATTATAAACAATAAAATACTAATAGCTATTTTGAAATATCAATATCCTAAACTACTCATATTGTTAATAAGAGATCCATAGTTGTTCTTACCGGTAATAAAAGGGCTATAGGCATGTAATGTTCATGCATGAACATAGACAAACCATCATAAATCGTATGAAGGAACGCATCATGCGTGGCCATTAATTTTGTGTGACTAAAGCATGAATATCCCATCTGCCGGGTCATATATAAATCGAAGCAGCGTCAAACTACGGATCAATTCGAAGGAGACTTATTGGGAGTCTAGGACACACAAGAACACTTTAAAAAGGAAGTTGAGACATTAGAAGATAACTGATAGGTCATGATAAGCTTGTCGTGTAATTTTCCTATGCCATCGACTGGCTCTCCATCTTCGAAGTTCGAAGGTATACAAAATTCCATGGCCGGCCGACCGGCATAGCAGATTATGGTTCATCTCGCCGCTATGTGCAAAAGTGAGTAGAAGGAGAGCAAAATACATGATGCTCGCCATGGCTCGCTATATGGAATCGCTCACTGTTACCCTCGAAACAGGCTTTCGCCCCGCTTTATAAATAAAGCAACATGCCAAGCAAGTCCATACAAAGTCACAAGTACCCGAGAAAAGTTAGAAGAGTTTGCTGGGGCAACAGCACAAGTAAGCCCAACAACAGGATAAAAAAGCTAGAACACTAAGAGGGTAGGGCAAGGTGGGAAGAACAAAAGAAAGCGGCCCTCCGGCGCTAGCTACTAGATGAGGAGGAGAGGCGCCGAGCGGCCACCAAGAGTATGTCAAGTATGTCATCTCGCCGCCCCCTGTCTCGCTGCCTAGAAAGCAGGTGCCACTGCTGCAAGAAAGCTAGAAATTTAAACATGAAATCAGAAGCACGTCGAAGAAACACCCGCTCTATCACCATCTTATTACGAGTCGTCCAAAGAGTCCACGCCATCGCCGCGAACACCAATCAGAAGAGGCGTCGCCTCCCCCCGGTACGGTTCGCTTGGCTCTCCAGGAACTCGCCGAGGTCTGAGGCCTGCCAAGCAGGCCCAACCGCCTCGTGGACGAAGTTCCATAGAAACCTGGCCGCTGGACAAGTGAACAGGATGTGGGTTCCCATCTCGGGGACCCCACACATGGGGCAAAGACCATCCCCCGGTCCATGTCGCTTACGGACCTCCACCCCCGAAGGGAGGCGGTCCCTAAGCAGTTGCCACACGAAGATTTTGATTTTTAGGGGAAGGGGGGCTTTCCACAGCGGGGAAGCCCAAGCTCTAACCGGACCACTGAAGAGACTCCGATAGGCCGTCTTTACGGAGAAGGTCCCAGAAGGCGCCAAGTGCCATGACACAAGGTCATGGCCCCCCGGCAGCGCCTCCGGGAGCGACCCCCGTAGCTCCGACCAAGCTGTAGCCTCGACAAGTCCAAATGTACGTCGGAACGAGATGTTCCAAACTCCATTATGTACTACCGAGGCCACCAACAACATCGGGTCCGAACAGATAGCAAAGAGGGATGGGAACCTATGGGCTTTCACCAAGCCACGAGTCTAGCCAAAAAAGGGTGCCCTCTCCGTTACCGATAGAGAAGCGGACACCCTTTCTAATCTCATGTTTAAGGGTTTGAATGGATCGCCAGAATTGGGATCCATCCCGGCGGTCACAAGTATGGAGGGGGCGACCCTGCAAGTATTTCGCTTTGATCAGCTGCAGCCAAAGCCCTCCTCCTCTCTAAGTATCCGCCACACCCACCGAAGCATGAGCGCGGTGTTCATCTTACAAGACGCTAAAATGCCTATGCCCCCCAATTCCTTGGGGACGCAGACATCCGCCCATTTGACTATATGGTACTTCTCCGCTCACTGTTACGGATCTTATATAGTGCACGATCTACGCATTTTCTTGGTATGCATGCCAGCGTTAAGCTAGGTTGGTGTAAACTGCCTTCCGCGATCTTTAGCCCCGCGGCTTCCAGATAGAATCCCTATCACTACCCTCTGGCATATTTTTAAATTCCAGAAAAATCATCTATGCGACTTACCATGACAATGCCATTTCGGACACAATAGTTTTCCAAAAAAACTATATAGACCAAGCTGCAAACCAGCCAAAACGTATGACTATAAAGTGTTTTAAAATTCCATTTGGCCCACGACGCAACAAATGTAGTTTCACAATTCGTTCCGTAGCGAAGGGACCGTGCTCAATGCCGATATCGGCATGGTCCGTAGCGAGACGACAGCTTTTTTTTTTTGTCCATGCCCTCTCGACGCTGGTGTCAAGGAAGAAGGAAGCAGCGTGGCGGTAATTGTACCGTGGTCGAATATGATGACCTGCTTGCGCTTGGTTGTAGATCTTTCTGCTGCAGGGGTCTTCTCTCAAGATTCTGGGATGATGACACAGGGCTCCGAAGATCTTCTTGTGTTATGGTTGTCTTAGGGTGTTCTAGGTGTTCATGGTCCTTTGTGATTGTGTTACAGCGTGCTTGTAAGGGTCAACAACTTTGTATTATTTTGTGATATGAATGCAGAAAATCTCAAAAAAAAAGACAGCTTCTGTTATTTTTTGAGATTTTGCGAGACGACAGCTTCTGTTTGCTTTGACTTCTACCTTTTCTGGCACCATTCTGAAACAAATACTGCTATATGCTCAGCTCGGAATCCTAAATATATAAAAGTTGGAATATTTCGCACTTTGAACAGTGCCGCCGCTGTTTTGTAAAAAAGCCCCTGCACTTTACGTGAATTACAGATAGGGCCTTCGTACATATATGCTGAGCCTCAACCCTAGATCGCGGGTCCTCTCATTTCCCCACTCGAGCTCGAGGCGGCGTCCACGACGGGGAACTGATGGTAAATAAATAAAATTCCTTTGTTTTGGTAGCCAAATTTGGGTCTCCTTAGTTTCCTGTCATCTCCCTACCCAAAACAAAAAACTGAAACGTGGGCCACGCTGCCGCGTACCCTGCCGCGGCGCCATCGCTCGCGCCATCACTCGTACCAAAACGCCGCTACCCACGCTGCTTTTCGCTCCTAGGCGAGCGACTGTCGGAGCTCACCTTCCTTGTCCAGCCGCGTGGATGATCACCGGCAGGACCTCACCGTTCTCATTTTGACCCCGCTTCTGTCCTTGCCGTCCCGTGGCGCTCCTGCACAGGATGTGCGACCAGGGCGCCACCCGACACCACATGAGCGTGCATGCGTCAGCGTCGGGGAGCGCGAGCAGCGTGGCACTCCTGCCGGCCGCCCCCTTCCTGGCGCTCCCCGGCCCCAAAGGCAAGTTCGTCGGCGGTGACCCGTTCGGGGCGTCGCTGGTGGTTCCGCCGCCGTCGTACGTGCAGATGGCGGAGATGGAGAGGAAGCAGGAGCTGTTGGCGCAGGAGCAGAGGATGTGGCACAGTACCGGCAGGGCAGGATGCAGGGGCAGGCCGGCCTCAACGGGCTCGCCGTCGGCGGCGGCGGAAGCGCGTTCGCGTCGAACACCTCCGTGGCTATGCGCATGGCCTCCTACCACGGCGCCGGCGGCTACTATTACTAGCACTAGCAGAAGCAGAAGCAGAGCAGCATCGACTGTTCATTCTTGACTTTTTTTTCTGTGAATAATGCCCTGATCAGGTGAGCTGAGTGCCACTGATTTGCCACGAAAATTATCATATTGTTTTTTTGATTTTTTTGGAAATATGAGTATACAAATGCAGTAAACTGCTGATATGGTATCAGTTTTTTTGTTCCTTTGACCTTGCTGGATTATCCTTGACACTTGGAATTTGCTGCTGTAATCTTCATACTAGTTTGCTATTCATGTGAATGTGAATTCGTGATAGATATTGCCATGATTCCTATTATTTACTTCCACCATCCTGCCGGAGATTCAGAGGAAACATCCAACTAAAAGTCTAGAAAATGTATCTGGTTCAGATCCTATAGTGTTGACATCATCCGCAGAAGTACTTAACCCAAGGGATATTCAGCTTCCACACAGCCTGGCCAAACTGTGCACAAATATTGCAGATAGACCGGCTGGAATTGATTTGATACTGCTCGGTTAGGTAATCGTGGCGAAATGTGATCGACAGAGGGTGAGTCAGAGATTGAACATGTGCAATGCAGTAAAACTACTGACGGGAAATCAGTGAGAAATTTCCCGCAACAAAATCAGTGAGAAATCAGTTTTTCCTTCCTTGATTGGAATTTTCATACTAGTTTGTCATTGTTGTGACAGTGATATATTGTGATGTGAGATGGTGATTTGGTTGGGTAGAGCCGTGGAGGAGGAGGGCAAAAGGTATCTTGACATTCAGCCGGGGCATCCAGAGATCCATTTCAGAGAGTTAATTACTGATTAGTTAATTTTATTAGGCACACCTGGGATCATGTATGACGCAATGTAGCGTTGCTTTCATATGTAATATACCTCCGCTATGGGATTCGGCGATGATAATATGCTGCCGTAAAGTTTCTCCATCGTAGAATAAACAGGCTGCTGTCTCTACGAGGATCTACGAGGCATCTTAAGATCTTGTGATTTCAATGTATGTTTGCATAAGCATAATGATGTGCAGACGTCGATAAATAGTATATATTCGATATTCTGCACTCACATTCTAAAGCCTCTGAATTTTAGTACACTTTGCGTCACTTTCATTTCATAGTTGGCCACTCTGTTTGTGTAGAACATATTAATTCCTCAATTTCGCTGAGTTTTCTTCATAGGTCAAGACGTCTAGTTCTTATTTTTCTCTAAAGAGTTTGATGTCATTCTTATTTTATTGGAGACACGCCACATCAGGAATATTCAAAACAACTTGCCTTTGATAGAATGCATGCGCGCCAATACCAGCCAAGAAACTCCATCTGTCAAGGCCACACGACATTGGCTTTCTATCAAATTCCAAACTACCTTTTGGCATTTTGTGTACAGTCTCTTTTATAAGACAGACTTGCTTGAGCACTACAGAAATCAATACCAAGAGTTTATGGTTGCACAAATGAACCTTGATAGTCTTTGAATGATCAATAATGTATCCATATATGTACCTAGCATTGTCGATGACACTATTGAAAACATACACAACTGAAGGTGCCAAAGATAAAAAAAAATAGGTTGCAAAAATACATATGTCCAACACATCGATTGACACATGGACTTGATTGTTTTTTATTTTAAGAAGCAATGAAGTGCACACACCACCACCACACACACAGTTACACATGTTAGGTTGATCTCCCAGCCAAGATGGCCCAACGGCCACTTGGGCCTTGATCCCGTGCCCTGATCGGGGGCCCAACCCTACAACGTTGGTGGGCCCCGTCGCACAGCGCTATAAAGAGGATGGTGGGGGCCGGGGCTCGAGTCACGAGGTTGGTCTGCGTGCCGCCGTCTCCCACATCTAACCCTAGACCGATCGAGAGGGTGCGCTGCCAGCGGCGGGATGCACCACCGCCATCCTCCACCATGGACTCCTCGACGGGATCGTCGAGCCACAGCGAAGGTTTGCCTCTCCGATCTCTCCATCTCACTGTTTCGTCACATACACACATGTTCTACCGAAAGATCTACACCTAGATGTTTTCTAGGATCTAACAATGGTATCAGAGCCTCTAGGCTTTTAGATCTTTGCGGTAGAGGAAAAAGAAAATCGGGGAAAAGAATTGCAAAAGGAAAAGATCCCTCTCCCGTCGGAACCCTAACCCTAACCAGAAAAGGGGGCAAAGAAAAACTCACCGATTCGTCGGAAAGAGTGCCGCCGTCCGTGGCCGCGCCGTTTCCTCTCGATTCGGAGGCGCATCGGCAAGCCGAGGCCTCCGGAAGAAGAACTTCCCCCCGCAAGGGGCAAAGGGCATCGCGGCCTCGGGCCGTCGCCACCGTTTTTCGCACAACCGCCACGGGTGGCGGCGCACACGCCACGTTCGACGGAGAAGCGCGCTGGACCTCGTCCGCTGCACGCTCCTCCGGCGAGCGCAGCGCAGCGCCACCATGTGCGGGTCGCCGTACGCCGGGAAAGGACGAGCTCCGGCCATCTCTCTCGGGTGCAAAGAAAAGGAGGGGAAAAAGAAAGGGGGTCGGGCGGCGCGGTGTCCGCGGCCGTCTCCGGCGCGGTCTCCGGCGGCCGGCTAGCCGGCGGCGCGCCCTGACCCTGACCGCATCGCGCGGGACAGAGGAGAGCAAGAGAGAAACGGGGGGAAATGGCTAGGGTTTTTTCGGCCGGGTCAAAGCTGCTGGTTTTGTTCCAGCGGAAACAACGCTAGACCGTCGGATTGAATCCGACGGCCAGGATTGCGCCTGGCAAATCCTAGCCGGCAGAGCGGGCCGATGGGCTGAAAACTGTTGTGGGCCGCTTCTGCGTCCCTTCCGGCGACAGATAGCGCTGCCGCTAAACGGGCCGTGGGCCATTTTGCACAACGCGCAGGCGACAGATAGCAAAAGGCCGTGGGCCGAGCGGGCCGGAAAAGTTTAGTTTTTTGTTTCTGTTAAATTTTTGTTTTGTTTTTCAGAGTATTTTGTTCAGTTTTTGGACAAATTTTATCTAGTTATTTCTACTCAAATTATTCCAACGAAAGTTTGTGTAGAAAACAGAAAAAGTGACAGAATATTTTCTGAAAAGTATAAAGTTTCATGAATTTTATTCATGTTTTTCCGCTGCAAATAGTTAAAAGTAATTGCTTAAAAGCATTAAAGTGAGAATTAAAAGCTTGATTAAAATGATATTAAAGATGATTATGATTCTGTTATTAAATGACCAACGTTGTTAATAGCATGATCATGATTTGTTTATTATGTGTTAAAAGGTGCATTTATTTCTTTTATTGCCCAACGGTGATATAGTTTTAATTGCACAAACGATTGTGTTTAGAAAACAGAAAAGTAAAAGTAATGCTTCTGAAAAGTACAAAGTTCATGGAATTTTTATTTCATGTTTTCCGCTGCAAATAAAGAAAAGTGAAGGATAAAATAGAATTAAAGTGAGAATTAATTTTTTAAAGAAAATGTTAAAGAAATTATTGAAACAATTATGATTCTGTTATTTTATGACCAACGTTGTTAATAACATAATCATGATTTGTTAAATGTTGAACAGTGCAATGTTTGTGAAATACAGATAATATTTTACAGTTTCTGCTGTAAAGTAAAAGGACTCTCCTCTAATTAAATTGGAACCAACGGGAAAATTTAATTAGAGAGGAGGAAAAAGAGAAATACTTGTTTAACAGATTAATTATGGTATTGTTATTTTCTGACCAACGTTGATGATAGCAGTACTATAATTATATGAGTTCTATAGTCAAAGGGCTAGATCTCTGATAATTTTGCATGAAAGTGATCAATTTTCAGAGAAAAGATAAAAGATCAAGAAATGCTCTTGAACTATAGAAATATGTATATTTCATGTTTCCGCTGAAATAGAGTTGATGATAATGTCATTTTCCAAACAGAGTTCTTTATTGCAATAGAAATATTATCATCATATTGTTTATGAGTTTTATGCATTGATTCTATTTCTGCCCAACGGTGATGTAGAATTAGTGTAGAAAGATGATGTTTCATTCTAATTCTGCCCAACGGTGATTTAGAATATAGAAGAAAGTTTTAAAGATTTAATGTGCATATCTTTAACCAGACCAACGTAGGGTTATTTTTATGCTCATTATTGTTTATTATTATTGAATATTTTCTCAGACAAAGATTCTCATGTTTTCATTCGTGAAAGCAAAAGAATGGGTACTTGTGACCCGAAAGATGACCAAGAAAGGTCATAAAGTGAGAGAGTATGTTCTCTCTAAAGAATGACTGCAAAAGAAAAAGAATTCTTGGATGTTAATCCAAGAATACAAATAGATCATCGAGAGTCTTGTTTGACAAATGTCTTTCATGTACTCTCCATGCAAAAACAAATAAATCATTCAGAGTTTTGTTTAACGAATTTCTTTCATGTACTCTATGAGAAGAAATTTTTTAAACGAGCAACATGAATGCTTAATTTGACTAACGTTGGATTAAGCATGTGTATAAAAGAGTATTCAGATTTATTTCTGAATTTGATGATTGAATATGCAGTCTAAAGAGCCAATTGTGCCAATTGTGGCATCTGTGTTCTTAATTACCCGCATGACGGGAAAAGACGATAATAATACCCACGTGGTGGGAAAAGTCTGGGAAAATACCCGCATGGCGGGAGAAAATTTTGACAAAGGACTTATTCTGTATGACAGAAGAAAGATGTGATGACTCATGTGTTTTTATATCGACCGCACACCTTGTGTATCATAGTTATAAAGCACTTAATGAGTCAAAAGAGAATAAAGTTACAAATGAACCTAAAGATAAGAATGTTATGCAAGTGTGACTTGCAGTACCATTGAGAAAGAACTCTTGTGAGTTTTGAAAAGGAATGAGGAAAAAGTACTCCCATACGTTAAAAGATAACTTCATATTGAATAAAGCAGATAATCAAAGTTTCGAAATTGTGGCAAAAAGGTTCTTGCCACATTTCGAGGGGGAGATAGAGAATGTTACAGAATAAACTCCCCTATACTTCAGATAATGTGATGCATATTATGCATCTAAGTGATCTATGATGAATTGTGATCGTCTGGGGAGTACGACGGTCATAATAATGATACCCCTAAAGTAAAGAGATAGATTTATTCCTGGATCTTTTACAGCTCCGAAAGGAGACTAAGGACGGTACTCAAAGTGCCATAAAGAAGACAGATTGACAGGTTAACAGAATAAACCCAAATAAAAAGGATTAAGGATACACCATTTTGGAGAAAATGGAGTAATCTGGGGGAGCATGGTATGAACATACCTAAGGCTCGAATAGATTTTATCTGGGGGAGCTTGTTGCTTTATAATAGAGATGAACAAGTAAACATGGATCTTGTGATTTAGGTCCTTGTAAGAGCTATTGCCTTTTGGCGATAGAAGACTACAGAATTAATTGCCTCTAGGCAATGACAGAGCAACAACATCCCCATATGAGAAAAACAGATGACTATAAAGTCTATATCAGAGAAATTTAAATGAAGGTTGATCCCACCTCATTTACAGAAATTATAAGCAGCGCTCAATCGATTTTGACAAGTGTCTACTTGTCTTAATGATTAGAGACTATGTGAATCCCGACGATGTTTGGGACTCATAAGTAATTTCCAATGGAGCCAAAACAGTAGGCTATAAAGGGTCTACAACGCCAATGTGACTCCAAAGGAAATATGTAAAAAGCGATTTTAAATCGAAAGATTTGCGCTAAGAGAATAAACAGATTATAATGAGTGATAATGGCACATAATGATCTGAGTTACATCAGATGAAAGTAAAGAACACAAGGGATCTTACGGACTAGAGCAAGTCTCTAGAATCAGAAGTTATTTTGGGTTAAAGAGAATGAGAGGACAATCGCTTTTCTACAAACTTATAGAATGGGAAATTCATTCCCTAATCCTGTGTATGTGGATGATATCCTACTTGCTAGTGGTGATGTCAATCTACTACCGGCAGAGAAAAGAAGTTCTTGTCCTCAAAAGAGTATTCTCGGTAGAGTGTCTCTCGTTAAGTATCGAGATTTACTGAGAAAAGAAGAAAAGGGGTATTAGAAATATCACATGGACATGCTGAGAAGAAGTCTCTATAGCATGCATGTCGAGAAAACCTACGCCTGTTCTTATTGACAAGGGTAATGGAATTGGGAACTTTAGTGTTCCAAGAGATAACATAGAACGGATCAAATGGATATGGTACCATATGCTTCCGCTGTTGGTTGCTCAATATTACCCTGACAATTCACGTATCCGGGTTGTTTTGGCAATGTCCAATCCAGATATAGATCACTGGAATGGAATCAAAGATATTGGCCTCATGCTAAAAGAAACAAGTGCTCTCAAAAGGTTGTGAGTACAAAGATAGATCTATAAGAGTGCTCTCAAAAGGTTGTGAGTACTCTGAAAGAATTTGTGAAATGTATAGCGAAATCCACAATTGTCGCTAAATTTTCACATTTGGAGTTTTTGTGTGGAAAATCTCCAAAGAATTAAAGTTTGACATCAGTGTGATGTAAAGATATGTTATAGCATCATATGAGGCTGAGGGATAGGCAAAATGGTTAAGGAAACCTGTACCCGGAATTGATAATGGTTGACAACAGCAATAACCATTAAGTAATTCACTCCTAAGACAACGAGTCAAGTGTGGTGCCAAACACATTGACACAGAGTTATACGTTGTAAAGGAGAAAGTCCGGAATTATGTTGAAATGCTTGGAGCATAAGAGGAACAGATAAAAGAAACACACAAGTTTTGCAGATCTGCTAATTAAAGGCTTACCGCCCAGTGTGTTTTGGAGAACACATAGTCGACATGGGTTTTATGGTAAGTCTATATTTTTCCGGACAATAAAGAGGCCCAAAAAGATCAAACAATTTGTTTCAAAACAAATAGGTATATTGTAGCTGTCTGATTCTATCGGCAATTGAGCTGAGACGATGAAACATGCTCTATGTATCGATCTGTGATGAAATGAGTAAAAGTGAAAAGTTGAGATCAAGGGGGAGAATGTTAGGTTGATCTCCCAGCCAAGATGGCCCAACGGCCACTTGGGCCTTGATCCCGTGCCCTGATCGGGGGCCCAACCCTACAACGTTGGTGGGCCCTGTCGCACAGCGCTATAAAGAGGATGGTGGGGGTCGGGGCTCGAGTCACGAGGTTGGTCTGCGTGCCGCCGTCTCCCACATCTAACCCTAGACCGATCGAGAGGGTGCGCTGCCAGCGGCGGGATGCACCACCGCCGTCCTCCACCATGGACTCCTCGACGGGATCGTCGAGCCACAGCGAAGGTTTGCCTCTCCGATCTCTCCATCTCACTATTTCGTCACATACACACATGTTCTACCGAAAGATCTACACCTAGATGTTTTCTAGGATCTAACAACACACAGTTGGAGAAATTTTACTTCCAAACTTTCTTTGGGAGAATCCATTTAGTAACAAACTTATATGGAGATAGGACAAATGGGACGATCAATCTCTATGCCTCACCTATGGTTGTTTGGGTTTCTCTATTTGTTGAACAAGAAATTTGAATTCTTGACGCGACTAGCTAGCGGCGGGGCACGAGTGTCTTCCCATGACGCAGCACCCTCCCCTCTCTCATTTATGCATGTAACTTGTAGGCTTTACATCATAAATTATTCTTTTTATTTTGATTTATCTAAAAGTATGATCTCTCAAACTGTTATCTCGATTGGTCACTATCACCATTGACTTCCTCGCGATGAAATAATCAAAACTGATTAAAAAACACAAAACCGACTTGCCCCAATGTTCAGGAAGGTTTTAAATCTTAACGTACCGCTAGTTACAAAGATTAAGCAAATTGTGTGGATAAACTGATTAAAAATAAATAAAGTGAAAATGGATCAACGAGCAAGTGATGATGATAAACAAGTAAACGAGATTGTAAACAATGTTAAAAAAAGATGCACCGGGGGCATAGGTTCACTAGAGACATCTCTCCATAAACTACAAACATGTCGGGTAAACAAATTATAGTTCGACA
The DNA here is from genome assembly GCA_947311845.1 of Poa pratensis. Lineage (NCBI taxonomy): Eukaryota > Viridiplantae > Streptophyta > Magnoliopsida > Poales > Poaceae > Poa > Poa pratensis. Next base: position 69,242,030 of record CAMZMU010000027.1, on the reverse strand, counting down.
AAATTGTACTCGTAATATAAGTCTGCTTAGCATTTATGTCGGTCGAGTATTTTCAGGTTTAAATGTCAATATAAAAATTATCCACAAAAAATATTAAATTGAAGCTACTAGATTTTTCATGAATTTACACTTTAAAAACTACTTTACCTGAAACACGTATTATAAATAGTTAATGGCCAATTTGAAACACAAATACCTTAAACTACTCATATTGTGAATTAATGGTCAAATTGTTATTAGCGTTCCAGTAAAATGGCTATAAGACATGTAATATTCATGCATGAACATGGACAAATCGTCATGCATGTGTGAAGGAATGTATCATGCGATGGCCAATATTTTTGCTTAAGTAAAGCATGAATGCCACCCCATCTGCTGGGGCATATATAAATCGAGGTGGTGTTTCACCCAAAAGGATCAATCGGAAGGAGATTTATTGGGACACACAAGAAAACTTCTTTCAAAGAAATGTGCATGCATGCATATAGAATATAAATATGGGTGAGATATTAGAAGATAACTGATAGGTCACAATAAGCTTGTCTTGTAGCTTGCTTATGCGTATGATCGGCTCTTTGGAGGCATACGGAACTCCTTTGCCGGCAGACCGGCATAGAAGAACACGGATTATCTCGCCGCGGTGATCAACTGTAGGCGTTCAGAGACGATGACCTGTACTTTCTTGGGTTCACGACAGACATCTAAAACCCTGGAGGTCGCTGGAAGTCCTACTGCCGAAGTGGTCGCAGTGTCTAAGCAAAGCCCTTTTGTGGGGGTTGGTTTTGCGGCAAATTTAAGCTACGTCTCCCTATGAAACCTCCATGTCTTTCTTTTTCACTCTGCTACGTCTCTTTTAAATTTTTTTCTGGCATATAGTATATGGTCAGTTTGGTCCAAATAAATAACGGATTCGCTAATTCTTAGTATCAGTCGTCTGGGTAACCGTAGATCCACAGTGCCAAGATTCATGCAGTTCAGCTGTCAGTTTGTGCTTCTTTCGTGTGAGACGATCCTCGGCTGCTGATCAGGGCTATTGAGTTTCAGAGATTGAAAATGTACAATGCCGTAAAAACTACTCAGAAGAAATCAGTTTTCTCCGTAGAACTTGATCGGTCCGCTAGTACAGATCGGGCAATTTAATCCACCGCGATCGCACATGCGAGCAACCTTCCGTGCGCGTTATGCCCTATCGCATTCCTTCGCAATTATAGCCGTTTTAGATTCTCAAGCGTGTGCGATATATCGCACACAGTGCGTTTGCCTTCTTGTGCGGTTTCACACGAGTTACCTCCACTCATTTTTAGAGTTCGGTGCTCCATTTATCACATTTTGAGAATTATGTGACCAAAATACTCATCTAAATTATGAGCAATGACCAACAGTGCGTTTATCTCGACGTTAAACATGTAATTTCCATGCATGACCATAGTGATGTATAGACAAACACGAATGAAGACATGCAATGGACATGATTTTGTGCAACGAAAGTATGAATAACGTTAACGTGTCACATTGGTCTATAAATGTTGATGGTGCCTACTCGGGATATATATTTCGATATCTAAGCAAGTAGTTAGCCATTCAGAAAGTAAATGCACATGCTTTAGATGAGGCATAAGTATGAGTTGGGATATTAGAGGACTAGGGAAACCGATGAGGAATAAGTATGAGTTGGTGATTTATTGAGCTTTTGTCTATATACTTGATCATCATAGAAAGCGTTGACTTTTGACTAGTTTTAGGATGGAGGGAGTAATGCATCTCAATTCGCTGCATCCCCATTGTGTATGTATGACAGTACTAGCCATTCCACTTGATTTTTAATATAGTCCGGCTTGGCATTTGCGTAAAGCCAATATTTTTATGTTTAACTGTCAATATAAACTAACTACCAACAAAAAAACATTAAATCGATGTTGTTAGATTTGTCTGCAAATATACTTTTAAAAATATTTTTACTTGAAAAAGTTATTATAAACGAAATAGTTATTGTTCTTTTGAAATATCAATATCTTAATGTTCGACGTGATTTTGTACTCAAAATAAAATAAAATTATGTGAAATTTGTACAAGTACGGCATATATACGTCACTGATTAAGGATCAATATTTCTTTAAAAGAGAGATCAAGGCGGCCGTGCAATCACTTGAGCTGCCTATGCTAATCCTCTTAATTAATTATTAATTATAGTGACATTGATAGCTCTCCATGCATGCAGAGTGGGCTACGTATATGCATGTACGAGTCCAAGAATCCTGCAGGTAGACGGAGGTGTCCCAATCGTACACGTACACGTCTCGGCGCCAGGCTCGCGTCGATCACGTCCCAGGCCCAGACTCCTGCCGATGGGTATCCGGCTAACTGATGGAGGTTTTCTTTGAGGCTGTGGATACTGCACCCGAGGACGGCCGGCCATGGCGCCTAGGAAGTACCTCGACGCCGGTAGACGCTCGCCGGAGGGCTGACCGGCGATGCTTCCTGTCATCCGCATCCACGTTGTTCATCCGCTGAGCGACATGGGTCTTCTTCCAACTACGCCAACATGCTAGATCACAAGGGCTGCGGAGTGACGCGCCCGTGGAGTTTCATACATCCATTCCTCTTTTTATCATTACTTGCTCTATCTTCCTTCTATCTAGCAGGTTTCAGAGGATGGGCACCCGGAAAGAGGAGGGAGAGGCCAAGCTGAATATCGAGATCGATCATTCAAGAAGCAGCATATGACACGCCCGCCAGGGCTGTGGATGCTCGCACCCGGCGGTGGCCATTGAGGACACGCCCTTGAGCTGGCGGCCGCGGCGCCCTGGACATGCCATGCATGGCGATGGCGGGCGCGCGCTGAGGAACGACCGGCGATCCTTTCTTCATCCGAGCTAGAGCTTGCATCCGCGAGCAGATCGACCGCGTTGCTTTCCATCAACACCAACATACTACATCACGCGCCCATGGCGGAGACACATGCATGTTTAATGATCTATTACGCCTGCTATGATCTCTCTTTTCCTCTCTCTGGTCTAGCAGGGTTGGAGAAGGCAAGGCAACCCAGCCCTCCGACATCGAGTTGCCGCCGGTGTGTAGCCCGGAGCCGTCTCCACCACCAACGATCAAGACGACGAGGCTGAGGAGCTGCCGGCGTACAGCCTGTCGACGTCAAGGTGCTGCCGGCATGTAGCTTTGGAGCCGTCCTCATCACCGACCAGGACGATGAAGCCGACACCCACGGTCCGGCGTCATCTTCATCTCCACGAGGACGTCGGTGGAGGCTGCCGGTGAGCAGCACGGCGCCATCTTCAACCTCAGAACGACGTCCCAACGGCCGTCCTATAGCCTGGCGTCATCTTTCTCCATGTGATAAGGCAGCCGGAGAGCAGCACGGCGCCATCTCCAACACCAAGACGACGTCCCGACGGCCGACACACGGCCCGGCGACATCTCCATCTCCACGAGGCGTCGGCTGGGCTGCCGGCGAGCAGCACGGCGTCATCTCCAACGCCAAGACGACGCCACGACTGCCGGCGTACAGCCCGGCGTCATCTTCCTCCATGTGACAAGGCAGCCGGCGTGCAGCTCGGCGATTTCTCCAATGCCGCGCGCGACGGCCAGCGCACGGCCCGGTGTCATCTTCATCTACATGACAACATTGTCGGACAGCCGGCGTACAGCCCAGCGTCATCTCCATCTCAGCGACGACATCGGCGACGGCGCCGTAGGCAGCGGGTCAACGACGCGCCACGATGTAATTATAAGCTGCGACGACGATGATGGGAACTTGTCACCACGATGCTGATCATCTCCACTTCTCGTCCATGTGATCTGAGCCCACGGCACCATTCTCAACAAGGTCATCCTCTTCGACAAGAACGACTCGCCGTCGTGAAATCCGCCGACGCCAAGGTGCTGCCAAGGTGCAGCCCCAAAAGCCATCTTCATCGCCATGATGTTCATCGAAGAGTAATCGATGGAGCTCGCTGCGATGCGGAGTCCATGCCGTTCACGTCGAGCCCATGGCACTGTCAACAACATTCAAGAAACTGTATCAAGTAGCTATGTTGCAGGGTGTAGTCCATCATGCATGCCAGCACTCCAAGACCCGATGCATGCATCAATCTCACGACATGCAAATCCAATCACTCAGGTATGTCCAGATTAATTAATTATTTTACTTCATGCATGTTCATGTCATCAGGTACGAACGAATCCAAGTATGGATAATGGACGCCGTGGAGTCGGCTCCATCACGCCCACCGCTGGAATCTCAACGCCCACACGTCCGCACGCCAGCTGCTGTCAACGGAGCTGCAACGGAGACTACATCGACACACCAGGCCATCTTCAACGACCTCTCCCTGACGCCGACCGCAGACACTTCATCGACACTCCCGCGCCAGACTTCTTCGACACATCTCCCCGACAAGGATGCCGACTGCACCTACACATCGTCTTTCGTCAACGTCAACAACCTACGCCAGTTGAATTACACGACCACGACACATCAAGCCTCCAGAAGATCATGCATGTCTTCGGCGCCACAAGATCTACATCGACAACTTCATATACCGTCGTCATCGAGCCACGTTGCCGCGCGACGACATTCAAGTCTTCTTCGACTTCTACACCAACACTTTTCCTCGACATCGTCCTAGCATCGACGAGGCGAAGCCACTCCACCGACATGTCCTTTTTCCGATGAAGCAAACCACTTCTTGCCGGGCACCGATGAGGCGAAGGCAAACCATCAAGTCCGACCGACGAGGCGGACATCACAAGGCCGGGCACCGACGAGGCAAAGGCCGCCTACCTGTCTGAGCTGACGAAACCAGACATCTTCATCATCGGGCATCGACAAGTTGGAGGAATGCGACTAAGCATCGCCGGAGCGACGGACGTACCGCTCCATCTTCCACTTCACCATCGCATCATCATCATCCACACCAAGCGTATGGAGAAGACGAGACTTGAAGACGACGACCATTGCAGCAGCTTAATCGGAGGTGGTCCACGACCTTGCCTCGCGGACGTAATTAAGCGGGAGCCATCCGAGGCCCCGTGAAGCAGAACTTCACGGTCGCCCAAGTCATATCGGCCGCGCTAGCAGGCCACGGAGCGCATATTGTAAAAAGATCATGTACTTTTGTTTCTCCTTTGAGAAATTAATAAAATGCAAGTTTCCCTATATTTTTATTTGTGTACTTAGTACACTGGCACGCCGCATATGTTATTTTCCCCTGGCGTGTAGAGAGATAATAATACGTCATACGCGTTGTTATTATTTTTCGTGTCAAACAAAATGGCACGCCCGGTGGGACATGGTTCTCCTCCCATCTTTGCTTCGCTGTGGTCGTCGGAATCGTCTTCACCCATTCATCGCCGCACAACCACTAGTGGGAAAACCACTATTAGTGGCGCACCAAATCAACATTCTGTGGCGCACCCGGCCAAATTGCTGGGTGCGCCACAGAATCCTCGCCACTAAAATTTTATTTCTGTGGCGCACCATGGCATGCGCCACAGAAATCCACTTTCTATGGCGCACCTGGCTTGGTGCGCCACAGAAATGCCTGCCAGGTGCGCCACAAAATTCTGAAAATTTCAAAAAATTCAAAAACTGCAAAAAAAAGTTTCAAAAAATCAGAAAAATCAAAATATGAAATAATATAAAAAATCCTATTTATTCGAATTATTTTCAGATTTTTTGAATCTTTTGAACTCCACCTTTCCGCTAGGTCACCCATCCTCAAAGTGCTCCAACCCTAGCACGCTCAACTTCTAAGTTCCACCCACTTCACCTACCCTTATGCTACTCAAGTTCTTATTGATATATATAACATATGAATCCTGTTAAGTCTTGTATGTGTGTATGTTACCTATGTGTTATAAATGTGCGTTTTTAAAGTTCAGATTTTTTTAAAACTTCTAAACTTTGAAAAGGAGATTAAAAGGTTTCAAAAGATCCTAAAAAATTCAAAAAAATCTAAAAAACTTAAAAAAAATCCAAAAAAAGTCCAAAAAAGTAAAACACTTTAAAAAGTCAAAACACTTCAAAAAAATTCAAAAAACTTAAAAAATCTAAAAAATTGAAAAAGCCGAAACAGTTAAAAAACATTCAACAATCTTCTTTGTTATACATTTCTGTGTCTTTTTTTTTGAATTTTTCGATTTTTTTTATTTTTTTGAATTTTTTGAATTTTTTTTGATTTTGCTGCGAAAACTCGTCTGTGTGAAATAACTTTTTTTTTCTTTTTGAATTTGAGGAATCTGTGAATTGCTGACCGGGTAAACCCGCATTGCTCAGAGCATGGTGCCGGAGGAGGACCGGCCCCTCGACGGTGGGGACCTTGTTGACAAGGTGTTCACCACCATGAGCACCATAACTCCTGCCTATGGCTTGTTCTTCGATGAATGGTGAACATGCCATACAAAGTCAAGCAGCAGGCGGTGAGGTGCACCACCACGAAGGAGTTATGGAAACATCGCTCGCCAAGGATCTTGTCCTTTCAGACCCTACGACCTCCATCAACCTTGAAGAAACTCGGCGAGGCTTGGGGCACCATGCCTCCACACTTCAACGGTTGACACGCAAGCTCTCCCAACCGACAATTGGTTCACCACCAACTCAAGAGCAAAGGGGGTAGCTCCGAGGACTTTTATACTTGGTTGTGCTAGGTTAGGTCATATGAACATTTGGAACCCAGTTTGGCCCCATGGTTTCACATGATTCCATCCGTTGCACGCGATATGGGAGTTTCCACCTAGAAGACCAGAACCTTCGAGGGAGATAAGTGCGGTGTGTGAAGCCGGTCACACATCGGATTCGAACTCGGATTTTTCTCACGATTTTTTTGACATATTATTTGCGTTATTTCGACGTCGTATGCAGAAGTTATGGCCGTACAAAGATTTCTTTTTCATTTGTTGCAGAAAAGGTCAAAATTCATATTTCAAAATTTCTACACGTACTAGACACTCATACCTAGCCACATGTCAAAGGGTTTTAATTTTTGAATTTTTTTTCATTTTCTTTTAATTCCTGCAAGACTAAAAAAGGCGATCCACGGGGGGGGGGGGGGTGGGATTTGAAAAATGAGATTCTGTGGTGCACCGCGCCACAATTTTTTTTTTCAATTTTTTACCTGCCCCCTGGATAACTTTCTGTGGCGCACCTGGCCTGGTGCGCCACAGAAATGTGACTTTCTGTGGTGCACCTGGCTTGGTGCGCCATAGAAATTCATATTTCTGTGGCGCACCTGGCCACGTGCGCCACAGAAAGTCACATTTCTGTGGCGCACCAGGCCTGGTGCGCCACAGAATTATATTTCTGTGGCGCACCAATTAGGGGTGCGCCACAGAATACAACCTACCTATAATGGTTTTCCTACTAGTGAACATTCTGCATGATAATACATAGTCCAGGAAGTCTCTAAGTCAGGTGACTGCCAAGGCGAAGAAGGGGTGACGCGAGCTAATGCTCGAGGCTCGTGCCCTGTTAAAGGAGTCAACGAGGGCCGAATTCCAAGGAGATGTGGAGGCGGCACAACGCCTCCACGCCAAGACCGCCAACTGACAGACATGTGCTGCATCTCTTCACGCCCCTGCCGCGACTTCACCCTCGACGACACCAACACCAAGAACTAGGCGCATGGAGGTCGAGCTCCTTGAAGGCTTAGGCACAACTTCCTACAACCTATGGAGGCTAATGACTAACGCTCGTTTGTCGGACTGCCTCCACTCGCTTCGCAACTACAGGTGGAAGTAACACAAGGTGCAACTTGTTCAACAACAAATAAGTTGCCGCATTGCTCAGAGCATGGTGCCGGAGGAGGACCGGCCCCTCGACGGTGGGGACCTTGTTGACAAGTTGTTCACCACCATGAGCACCATAACTCCTGCCTATGGCTTGTTCTTCGATGAATGGGTGAACATGCCATACAAAGTCAAGCAGCAGGCGGTGAGGTGCACCACCACGAAGGAGTTATGGAAACATCGCTCGCCAAGGATCTTGTCCTTTCAGACCCTACGACCTCCATCAACCTTGAAGAAACTCGGCGAGGCTTGGGGCACCATGCCTCCACACTTCAACGGTTGACACACAAGCTCTCCCAACCGACAATTGGTTCACCACCAACTCAAGAGCAAATGGATCACATACATAGCTAGGTGGCTGCAAGGGCGTGGAGCGCCAAGTACATCGTCAACACATGATGGGGGCAGAATGAAGCCGTCGTCCTCAACATGAGTGCCATACCTTGGCGCCTCGACGTCAAACTTCACCAACTCGGCCCATCCTATGGGGGCATATATTCCAACATGCCCCCACATTGGAACCGGTGGTCACAACATCAAGGAGACGAGAGGAACCCTCGTCCCACTCAGTAGTGGTGACCTCGGGATCCTCTGTGAGCTACGCCTCCTCCTCGACTTTCATCGCCTCATAGGCGGGGAGATCAGCTTCAGGTGCAACCATCAAGGGTGTCGAAAGGGGGTAGCTCCGAGGACTTTTATACTTGGTTGTGCTAGGTTTGGTCATTTGAACATTTGGAACCCATTTTGGCCCCATGGTTTCACATGATTCCATCTGTTGCACGCGATATGGGAGTTTCCACCTAGAAGACCAGAACCTTCGAGGGAGATAAGTGCGGTGTGTGAAGCCGGTCACACCTCGGAGTCTCAAGATATCTCTAACAACCTCCCACCACAATTTAATGCATATTATGTGACATCACGTAGGTTTTGGTGTGGTTCTAACACCCCGAAGAAACCGCTTCGGTCGAACCCCCCCCAGATTTGACCGCAAGTCAACCGTGTCGTCTACCCCTTCCACGGGCGTCGAAAGGGGTAGCTCCGAGGACTTTTATACTTGGCTGTGCTAGGTTAGGTCATATGAACATTTGGAACCCAGTTTGGCCCCATGGTTTCACATGATTCCATCCGTTGCACGCGATATGGGAGTTTCCACCTAGAAGACCAGAACCTTAGAGGGAGATAAGTGCGATGTGTGAAGCCGGTCACACCTCAGAGTCTCAAGATGTCTCTAACAACCTCCCACCACACTCTAATTCATATTATGTGACACCACCTAGGTTTTGGTGTGGTTCCGACACCCCGAAGAAACCGCTGCCGTCGAACCCCCCTAGATTTGACCGCAAGTCAACCGTGTCGTCTACCCCTTCCACGGGCGTCAAAAGGGGGTAGCTCCGAGGACTTTTATACTTGGTTGTGCTAGGTTAGGTCATATGAACATTTGGAACCCAGTTTGGCCCCATGGTTTCACATGATTCCATCCGTTGCACGCGATATGGGAGTTTCCACCTAGAAGACCAGAACCTTCGAGGGAGATAAGTGCGGTGTGTGAAGCCGGTCACACATCGGAGTCTCAAGATGTCTCTAACAACCTCCCACCACACTCTTATGCATATTATGTGACACCACCTAGGTTTTGGTGTGGTTCCGACACCCCGAAGCCCCCGCTTCCATCGAACCCCCCCAGATTTGACCGCAAGTCAACCGTGTCGTCTACCCCTTCCACGGGCGTCGAAAGGGGGTAGCTCCGAGGACTTTTATACTTGGTTGTGCTAGGTTATGTCATATGAATATTTGGAACCCAGTTTGGCCCCATGGTTTCACATGATTCCATCTGTTGCACGCGATATGGGAATTTCCACCTAGAAGACCAGAATATTCGAGGGAGATAAGTTCGGTGTGTGAAGCCGGTCACACCTCAGAGTCTCAAGATGTCTCTAACAACCTCCCACCACACTCTAATTCATATTATGTGACACCACCTAGGTTTTGGTGTGGTTCCGACACCCCGAAGAAACCGCTTCCGTCGAACCCCCCAGATTTGACCGCAAGTCAACCGTGTCGTCTACCCCTTCCACGGGCATCGAAAGGGGGTAGCTAAAAGGGCTTTTATACTTGGTTATGCTAGGTTAGATCATATGAACATTTGGAACCCAGTTTGGCCCCATGGTTTCACATTATTCCATCCGTTGCACGTGATATGGGAGTTTCCACCTAGAAGAACAGAACCTTCGAGGGAGATAAGTGCGGTGTGTGAAGCCGGTCACACCTCAGAGTCTCAAGATGTCTGTAACAACCTCCCACCACACTCTAATTCATATTATGTGACACCACCTAGGTTTTGGTGTGGTTCCGACACGCGATTTGGGAGTTTCCACCTTCCACAGGCGTCGAAAGGGGTAGCTCCGAGGACTTTTATACTTGGTTGTGCTAGGTTAGGTCATATGAACATTTGGAACCAAGTTTAGCCCCATGGTTTCACATGATTCCATCCGTTGCACGTGATATGGGAGTTTCCACCTAGAAGACCAGAACCTTCGGGGGAGATAAATGCGGTGTGTGAAGCCGGTCACACCTCGGAGTCTCAAGATGTCTCTAACAACCTCCCACCACACTCTAATTCATATTATGTGACACCACCTAGGTTTTGGTGTGGTTCCGACACCCCGAAGCCCCCGCTTCCGTCGAACCCCCCCAGATTTGACCGCAAGTCAACCGTGTCGTCTACCCCCTCCACGGGCGTCGAAAGGGGGTAGCTCCGAGGACTTTTATACTTGGTTGTGCTAGGTTAGGTCATATGAACAATTGGAACCCAGCTTGGCCCCATGGTTTCACATGATTCCATCCGTTGCACGCGATATGGGAGTTTCCACCTAGAAGACCAGAACCTTCGAGGGAGATAAGTGCGGTGTGTGAAGCCGGTCACACATCGGATTCGAACTCGGATTTTTCTCACGATTTTTTGACATATTATTTGCGTTATTTCGACGTCGTATGCAAAAGTTATGGCCGTACAAAGATTTCTTTTTCATTTGTTGCAGAAAAGGTCAAAATTCATATTTCAAAATTTCTACACGTACTAGACACTCATACCTAGCCACATGTCAAAGGGTTTTAATTTTTGAATTTTTTTCATTTTCTTTTAATTCCTGTAAGACTAAAAAAGGCGATCCACAGGGGAGGGGGGGTGGGATTTGAAAAATGAGATTCTGTGGCGCACCCAGATTGGTGCGCCACAGAATGTGACCTTTCTGTGGCGCACCAGGCAGGTGCGCCACAGAATGTCAACTTTCTGTGGCGCACCTGCCTGGTGTGCCACAATTTTTATTCTTCAATTTTTACCTGCCCCCTGGATAACTTTCTGTGGCGCACCTGGCCTGGTGCGCCACAGAATTATATTTCTGTGGCGCACCAATTAGGGGTGCGCCACAGAATACAACCTACCTATAATGGTTTTCCTACTAGTGAACATTCTGCATGATAATACATAGTCCAGGAAGTCTCTAAGTCAGATGACTGCCAAGGCGAAGAAGGGGTGACGCGAGCTAATACTCGAGGCTCGTGCCCTGTTAAAGGAGTCAACGAGGGCCGAATTCCAAGGAGATGTGGAGGCGGCACAACGCCTCCACGCCAAGACCGCCAACTGACGGACATGTGCTGCATCTCTTCACGCCCCTGCCGCGACTTCACCCTCGACGACACCAACACCAAGAACTAGGCGCATGGAGGTCGAGCTCCTTGAAGGCTTAGGCACAGCTTCCTACAACCTATGGAGGCTAATGACTAACGCTCGTTTGTCGGACAGCCTCCACTCGCTTCGCAACTACAGGTGGAAGTAACACAAGGTGCAACTTGTTCAACAACAAATAAGTTGCCGCATTGCTCAGAGCATGGTGCCGGAGGAGGACCGGCCCCTCGACGGTGGGGACCTTGTTGACAAGGTGTTCACCACCATGAGCACCATAACTCCTGCCTATGGCTTGTTCTTCGATGAATGGGTGAACATGCCATACAAAGTCAAGCAGCAGGCGGTGAGGTGCACCACCACGAAGGAGTTATGGAAACATCGCTTGCCAAGGATCTTGTCCTTTCAGACCCTACGACCTCCATCAACCTTGAAGAAACTCGGCGAGGCTTGGGGCACCATGCCTCCACACTTCAACGGTTGACACACAAGCTCTCCCAACCGACAATTGGTTCACCACCAACTCAAGAGCAAATGGATCACATACATAGCTAGGTGGCTGCAAGGGCGTGGAGCGCCAAGTACATCGTCAACACATGATGGGGGCAGAATGAAGCCGTCGTCCTCAACATGAGTGCCATACCTTGGCGCCTCGACGTCAAACTTCACCAACTCGGCCCATCCTATGGGGGCATATATTCCAACATGCCCCCACATTGGAACCGGTGGTCACAACATCAAGGAGACGAGAGGAACCCTCGTCCCACTCAGTAGTGGTGACCTCGGGATCCTCTGTGAGCTACGCCTCCTCCTCGACTTTCATCGCCTCATAGGCGGGGAGATCAGCTTCAGGTGCAACCATCAAGGGTGTCGAAAGGGGGTAGCTCCGAGGACTTTTATACTTGGTTGTGCTAGGTTTGGTCATTTGAACATTTGGAACCCATTTTGGCCCCATGGTTTCACATGATTCCATCTGTTGCACGCGATATGGGAGTTTCCACCTAGAAGACCAGAACCTTCGAGGGAGATAAGTGCGGTGTGTGAAGCCGGTCACACCTCGGAGTCTCAAGATATCTCTAACAACCTCCCACCACAATTTAATGCATATTATGTGACATCACGTAGGTTTTGGTGTGGTTCTAACACCCCGAAGAAACCGCTTCGGTCGAACCCCCCCCAGATTTGACCGCAAGTCAACCGTGTCGTCTACCCCTTCCACGGGCGTCGAAAGGGGTAGCTCCGAGGACTTTTATACTTGGCTGTGCTAGGTTAGGTCATATGAACATTTGGAACCCAGTTTGGCCCCATGGTTTCACATGATTCCATCCGTTGCACGCGATATGTGAGTTTCCACCTAGAAGACCAGAACCTTAGAGGGAGATAAGTGCGATGTGTGAAGCCGGTCACACCTCAGAGTCTCAAGATGTCTCTAACAACCTCCCACCACACTCTAATTCATATTATGTGACACCACCTAGGTTTTGGTGTGGTTCCGACACCCCGAAGCCCCCGCTTCCGTCGAAACCCCCCAGATTTGACCGCAAGTCAACCGTGTCGTCTACCCCTTCCACGGGCGTCAAAAGGGGGTAGCTCCAAGGACTTTTATACTTGGTTGTACTAGGTTAGGTCATATGAACATTTGGAACCCAGTTTGGCCCCATGGTTTCACATGATTCCATCCGTTGCACGCGATATGGGAGTTTCCACCTAGAAGACCAGAACCTTCGAGGGAGATAAGTGCGGTGTGTGAAGCCGGTCACACATCGGAGTCTCAAGATGTCTCTAACAACCTCCCACCACACTCTTATGCATATTATGTGACACCACCTAGGTTTTGGTGTGGTTCCGACACCCCGAAGCCCCCGCTTCCATCGAACCCCCCCAGATTTGACCGCAAGTCAACCGTGTCGTCTACCCCTTCCACGGGCGTCGAAAGGGGGTAGCTCCGAGGACTTTTATACTTGGTTGTGCTAGGTTATGTCATATGAATATTTGGAACCCAGTTTGGCCCCATGGTTTCACATGATTCCATCCGTTGCACGCGATATGGGAATTTCCACCTAGAAGACCAGAATATTCGAGGGAGATAAGTTCGGTGTGTGAAGCCGGTCACACCTCAGAGTCTCAAGATGTCTCTAACAACCTCCCACCACACTCTAATTCATATTATGTGACACCACCTAGGTTTTGGTGTGGTTCCGACACCCCGAAGAAACCGCTTCCGTCGAACCCCCCAGATTTGACCCCAAGTCAACCGTGTCGTCTACCCCTTCCACGGGCATCGAAAGGGGGTAGCTAAAAGGGCTTTTATACTTGGTTATGCTAGGTTAGATCATATGAACATTTGGAACCCAGTTTGGCCCCATGGTTTCACATTATTCCATCCGTTGCACGTGATATGGGAGTTTCCACCTAGAAGAACAGAACCTTCGAGGGAGATAAGTGCGGTGTGTGAAGCCGGTCACACCTCAGAGTCTCAAGATGTCTGTAACAACCTCCCACCACACTCTAATTCATATTATGTGACACCACCTAGGTTTTGGTGTGGTTCCGACACGCGATTTGGGAGTTTCCACCTTCCACAGGCGTCGAAAGGGGGTAGCTCCGAGGACTTTTATACTTGGTTGTGCTAGGTTAGGTCATATGAACATTTGGAACCAAGTTTAGCCCCATGGTTTCACATGATTCCATCCGTTGCACGTGATATGGGAGTTTCCACCTAGAAGACCAGAACCTTCGGGGGAGATAAATGCGGTGTGTGAAGCCGGTCACACCTCGGAGTCTCAAGATGTCTCTAACAACCTCCCACCACACTCTAATTCATATTATGTGACACCACCTAGGTTTTGGTGTGGTTCCGACACCCCGAAGCCCCCGCTTCCGTCGAACCCCCCCAGATTTGACCGCAAGTCAACCGTGTCGTCTACCCCCTCCACGGCGTCGAAAGGGGGTAGCTCCGAGGACTTTTATACTTGGTTGTGCTAGGTTAGGTCATATGAACAATTGGAACCCAGCTTGGCCCCATGGTTTCACATGATTCCATCCGTTGCACGCGATATGGGAGTTTCCACCTAGAAGACCAGAACCTTCGAGGGAGATAAGTGCGGTGTGTGAAGCCGGTCACACATCGGATTCGAACTCGGATTTTTCTCACGATTTTTTGACATATTATTTGCGTTATTTCGACGTCGTATGCAAAAGTTATGGCCGTACAAAGATTTCTTTTTCATTTGTTGCAGAAAAGGTCAAAATTCATATTTCAAAATTTCTACACGTACTAGACACTCATACCTAGCCACATGTCAAAGGGTTTTAATTTTTGAATTTTTTTCATTTTCTTTTAATTCCTGTAAGACTAAAAAAGGCGATCCACAGGGGAGGGGGGGTGGGATTTGAAAAATGAGATTCTGTGGCGCACCCAGATTGGTGCGCCACAGAATGTGACCTTTCTGTGGCGCACCAGGCAGGTGCGCCACAGAATGTCAACTTTCTGTGGCGCACCTGCCTGGTGTGCCACAATTTTTATTCTTCAATTTTTACCTGCCCCCTGGATAACTTTCTGTGGCGCACCTGGCCTGGTGCGCCACAGAATTATATTTCTGTGGCGCACCAATTAGGGTGCGCCACAGAATACAACCTACCTATAATGGTTTTCCTACTAGTGAACATTCTGCATGATAATACATAGTCCAGGAAGTCTCTAAGTCAGATGACTGCCAAGGCGAAGAAGGGGTGACGCGAGCTAATACTCGAGGCTCGTGCCCTGTTAAAGGAGTCAACGAGGGCCGAATTCCAAGGAGATGTGGAGGCGGCACAACGCCTCCACGCCAAGACCGCCAACTGACGGACATGTGCTGCATCTCTTCACGCCCCTGCCGCGACTTCACCCTCGACGACACCAACACCAAGAACTAGGCGCATGGAGGTCGAGCTCCTTGAAGGCTTAGGCACAGCTTCCTACAACCTATGGAGGCTAATGACTAACGCTCGTTTGTCGGACAGCCTCCACTCGCTTCGCAACTACAGGTGGAAGTAACACAAGGTGCAACTTGTTCAACAACAAATAAGTTGCCGCATTGCTCAGAGCATGGTGCCGGAGGAGGACCGGCCCCTCGACGGTGGGGACCTTGTTGACAAGGTGTTCACCACCATGAGCACCATAACTCCTGCCTATGGCTTGTTCTTCGATGAATGGGTGAACATGCCATACAAAGTCAAGCAGCAGGCGGTGAGGTGCACCACCACGAAGGAGTTATGGAAACATCGCTCGCCAAGGATCTTGTCCTTTCAGACCCTACGACCTCCATCAACCTTGAAGAAACTCGGCGAGGCTTGGGGCACCATGCCTCCACACTTCAACGGTTGACACGCAAGCTCTCCCAACCGACAATTGGTTCACCACCAACTCAAGAGTAAATGGATCACATACATAGCTAGGTTGCTCCAAGGGCGTGGAGCGCCAAGTACATCGTCGACACATGATGGGGCAGAATGAAGCCGTCGTCCTCAACATGAGTGCCATACCTTGGCGCCTCGACGTCAAACTTCACCAACTCGGCCCATCCTATGGGGGCATATATTCCAACATGCCCCCACATTGGAACCGGTGGTCACAACATCAAGGAGACGAGAGGAACCCTCGTCCCACTCAGTAGTGGTGACCTCGGGATCCTCTGTGAGCTACGCCTCCTCCTCGACTTTCATCGCCTCATAGGCGGGGAGATCAGCTTCAGGTGCAACCATCAAGGGCGTCGAAAGGGGGTAGCTCCAAGGACTTTTATACTTGGTTGTGCTAGGTTAGGTCATTTGAACATTTGGACTGGCCCCATGGTTTCACATGATTCCATCTGTTGCACGCGATATGGGAGTTTCCACCTAGAAGACCAGAACCTTCGATGGAGATAAGTGCGGTGTGTGAAGCCGGTCACACCTCGGAGTCTCAAGATGTCTCTAACAACCTCCCACCACAATTTAATGCATATTATGTGACACCACGTAGGTTTTGGTGTGGTTCTGACACCCCGAAGAAACCGCTTCGATCGAACCCCCCAGATTTGACCGCAAGTCAACCGTGTCGTCTACCCCTTCCACGGGTGTCAAAAGGGGGTAGCTCCGAGGATTTTTATACTTGGCTGTGCTAGGTTAGGTCATATGAACATTTGGAACCCAGTTTGGCCCCATGGTTTCACATGATTCCATCCGTTGCACGCGATATGGGAGTTTCCACCTAGAAGACCAGAACCTTAGAGGGAGATAAGTGCGATGTGTGAAGCCGGTCACACCTCAGAGTCTCAAGATGTCTCTAACAACCTCCCACCACACTCTAATTCATATGATGTGACACCACCTAGGTTTTGCTGTGGTTCCGACACCCCGAAGAAACCGCTTCCGTCGAACCCCCCAGATTTGACCGCAAGTCAACCGTGTCGTCTACCCCTTCCACGGGCGTCAAAAGGGGTAGCTCCGAGGACTTTTATACTTGGTTGTGCTAGGTTAGGTCATATGAACATTTGGAACCCAGTTTGGCCCCATGGTTTCACATGATTCCATCCGTTGCACGCGATATGGGAGTTTCCACCTAGAAGACCAGAACCTTCGAGGGAGATAAGTGCGGTGTGTGAAGCCGGTCACACCTCGGAGTCTCAAGATGTCTCTAACAACCTCCCACCACACTCTTATGCATATTATGTGACACCACCTAGATTTTGGTGTGGTTCCGACACCCCGAAGCCCCCGCTTCCGTCGAACCCCCCCAGATTTGACCGCAAGTCAACTGTGTCGTCTACCCCTTCCACGGGCGTCGAAAGGGGGTAGCTCCGAGGACATTTATACTTGGTTGTGCTAGGTTATGTCATATGAATATTTGGAACCCAGTTTGTCCCCATGGTTTCACATGATTCCATCCGTTGCACGTGATATGGGAATTTCCACCTATAAGACCAGAATCTTCGAGGGAGATAAGTTCGGTATGTGAAGCCGGTCACACCTCAGAGTCTCAAGATGTCTCTAACAACCTCCCACCACACTCTAATTCATATTATGTGACACCACCTAGGTTTTGGTGTGGTTCCGACACCCGAAGAAACCGCTTCCGTCTAACCCCCCCAGATTTGACCGCAAGTCAACCGTGTCGTCTACCCCTTCCACGGGCGTCGAAAGGGGGTAGCTAAGAGGACTTTTATACTTGGTTATGCTAGGTTAGATCATATGAACATTTGGAACCCAGTTTGGCCCCATGGTTTCACATGATTCCATCCGTTGCACGTGATATGGGAGTTTCCACCTAGAAGAACAGAACCTTCGAGGGAGATAAGTGCGGTGTGTGACGCCGGTCACACCTCAGAGTCTCAAGATATCTCTAAAAACCTCCCACCACACTCTAATTCATATTATGTGACACCACCTAGGTTTTGGTGTGGTTCCGACACGCGATATGGGAGTTTCCACCTTCCACGGGCGTCGAAAGGGGGTAGCTCCGAGGACTTTTATACTTGGTTGTGCTAGGTTAGGTCATATGAACATTTGGAACCAAGTTTGGCCCATGGTTTCACATGATTCCATCCGTTGCACGTGATATGGGAGTTTCCACCTAGAAGACCAGAACCTTCGAGGGAGATAAATGCGGTGTGTGAAGCCGGTCACACCTCGGAGTCTCAAGATGTCTCTAACAACCTCCCACCACACTCTAATTCATATTATGTGACACCACCTAGGTTTTGGTGTGGTTCCGACACCCCGAAGCCCCCGCTTCCGTCGAACCCCCCCAGATTTGACCGCAAGTCAACCGTGTCGTCTACCCCCTCCACGGGCGTCGAAAGGGGGTAGCTCCGAGGACTTTTATACTTGGTTGTGCTAGGTTAGGTCATATGAACATTTGGAACCCAGTTTGGCCCCATGGTTTCACATGATTCCATCCGTTGCACGCGATATGGGAGTTTCCACCTAGAAGACCAGAACCTTCGAGGGAGATAAGTGCGGTGTGTGAAGCCGGTCACACATCGGATTCGAACTCGGATTTTTCTCACGATTTTTTTGACATATTATTTGCGTTATTTCGACGTCGTATGCAAAAGTTGTGGCCGTAAAAAGATTTCTTTTTCATTTGTTGCAGAAAAGGTCAAAATACATATTTCAAAATTTCTACACGTACTAGAGACTCATACCTAGCCACATGTCAAAGGGTTTTAATTTTTGAATTTTTTTCATTTTCTTTTAATTCCTGCAAGACTAAAAAAGGCGATCCACAGGGGGGGGGTGGGATTTGAAAAATGAGATTTTGTGGCGCACCCAGATTGGTGCGCCACAGAATGTGACCTTTCTGTGGCGCACCAGGTAGGTGCGCCACAGAATGTCAACTTTCTGTGGCGCACCTGCCTGGTGCGCCACACATTTTTTTTGTTTCAATTTTTTACCTGCCCCCTGGATAACTTTCTGTGGCGCACCTGGCCTGGTGCGCCACAGAATTATATTTCTGTGGCGCACCAATTAGGGATGCGCCACAGAATACACCCTACCTATAATGGTTTTCCTACTAGTGAACATTCTGCATGATAATACATAGTCCAGGAAGTCTCTAAGTCAGGTGACTGCCAAGGCGAAGAAGGGGTGACAGGAGCTAATGCTCGAGGCTCGTGCCCTGTTAAAGGAGTCAACGAGGGCCGAATTCCAAGGAGATGTGGAGGCAGCACAACGCCTCCACGCCAAGACCGCCAACTGACGGACATGTGCTGCATCTCTTCACGCCCCTGCCGCGACTTCACCCTCGACGACACCAACACCAAGAACTAGGCGCATGGAGGTCGAGCTCCTTGAAGGCTTAGGCACAGCTTCCTACAACCTATGGAGGCTAATGACTAACGCTCGTTTGTCGGACAGCCTCCACTCGCTTCGCAACTACAGGTGGAAGTAACACAAGGTGCAACTTGTTCAACAACAAATAAGTTGCCGCATTGCTCAGAGCATGGTGCCGGAGGAGGACCGGCCCCTCGACGGTGGGGACCTTGTTGACAAGGTGTTCACCACCATGAGCACCATAACTCCTGCCTATGGATTGTTCTTCGATGAATGGGTGAACATGCCATACAAAGTCAAGCAGCAGGCGGTGAGGTGCACCACCACGAAGGAGTTATGGAAACATCGCTCGCCAAGGATCTTGTCCTTTCAGACCCTACGACCTCCATCAACCTTGAAGAAACTCGGCGAGGCTTGGGGCACCATGCCTCCACACTTCAACGGTTGACACGCAAGCTCTCCCAACCGACAATTGGTTCACCACCAACTCAAGAGCAAATGGATCACATACATAGCTTGGTGGCTCCAAGGGCGTGGAGCGCCAAGTACATCGTCGACACATGATGGGGGCAGAATGAAGCCGTCGTCCTCAGCATGAGTGCCATACCTTGGCGCCTCGACGTCAAACTTCACCAACTCGGCCCATCCTATGGGGGCATATATTCCAACATGCCCCCACATTGGAACCGGTGGTCACAACATCAAGGAGACGAGAGGAACCCTCGTCCCACTCAGTAGTGGTGACCTCGGGATCCTCTGTGAGCTACGCCTCCTCCTCAACTTTCATCACCTCATAGGCGGGGAGATCAGCTTCAGGTGCAACCATCAAGGGGAGCGCCTACCTCCTTCATGCAAAAAGCTACACCACAGCTCCTTCCTACTCCATCGGTGTCCCCGAGCACACGTACGGGCCCCCCACGGAGAACCAAGGCAGGTGCGGGAGGAATCGAAGGAAGCGCTGAGTTCTGTACCAATAACTTGATGAATTGTTCACTACTGGAAAATCACTCTTCGCCGTGTGGCCAAAACACACGGCGAAGGCAGGTATTGGCCTCGGCGAACACTTCGCCGAGAACGGTACTCGGCAGAGACGTCTCGGCGAAAATCGCCTCGGCACGCCGCTTCGCCGAGGGCTTTTGTCGGGGATGCACGGCGAACTCTTCGCCGAGAATTTAGACAAGACACCCGGCGAAGAAAAGGCAATCTGGATCGTCCCTTGTCAGATGGACGTCAGGCGTGTGTCAGAACTTCGCCGAGACCGGTGGTGAAGGCACTCGGCGAAGAAGGAATGCACAGATGGCGCCACGTGTCCTCCAACTGGGTGCCGGCGAACTTCTTCGCCGTGTGGTGCTTCGCCGAGAGCCGGACTTCGCCGAGCGCCGGTGCCCAACTTCGCCGTGAGTATGCTTCGCCGTGTGCCAAGCGTCGCCGGGAACGCACACTTCGCCGAGTGCCAGTTCATCAGAAGGGCTCGGCGAAGGGACCACACGGGGTGACCATTTGGCACCACTTCGCCGAGTGCACCGCCCGGCAAAACGAACGAGCTCGGCGAAGTGTGTTCCCAGGTGACCATTTGGCACCATTTCGCCGAGTGTTTGACTCGGCAAAGATGCACTGGACGGCGAAGTGTCTTCCCAGGTGACCAAATGGCACCTGTAGCGCGTCTTCGCCGAGTGCCCTTCACGGCGAAGGCATGTTCGCCGAGTGCTTTACTCGGCGAACATGCCATTTGGTCCAGATTTTCCCTGCTTTTTACGAATCCCTGCATTTGCAAAAAACAGTATGCATATATATTTCATCTCTAACACTGGATCACCCCCAGCACAACCAGAACATTAAAATGAGACACATATAACAAAATATAGCACAAATGGTCCAAAAGTTCACGAAACAAAGTCCACAAGTTCATAAGCAGACAACACAAGTTTAAACATGTCCAAAATACATGCCACTAGTTCACAGCCAGCAGACCAATGCCACATATTCACTCGGGGTTGTTGGAGGCCGTTGGCGCCGATGATGGGCTTGCAGCTCCGCCTCCACCATTCCCTCCGTCTTGACCTCCACCATTCCCTCCGTGTTGACCATCCGTGGGAGTGTGGGATCCAGCCGATCGATGCTCCTATGAAGATTCACATTAGACGAGTAAGCAAACAAAAGATGAATTATTGCCTAGCTAGTCCCAAGAGCACTTACCAAGAGGAGTAGGGGGCAACTAGTGGAGGAAGAGGAGGTAAAGGAGGAAGCGACGAATCCGCGGGCATCCTCTGCAAACCGAAGAGGAGGGTTAGTTCGCAAAGTTCAAGCACATGCTTTAGTTGAAAGAAAAAGTTAAAGCACTTACCGACATAAGGGCCTGGAGGCATGCTTGTTGGCTTGACATATGTGCATGCATTTGCTTGTTGTTCTCCTCTGCAGCCTGCGCCCTCGCCGTAGCCTCCGCCGCGAGATTCCTATTTCTCTCAACTTCAGCCTAGAGGATTGCAACCATGTAAAAGAAGCGGTCATGGCGATGCAAACATGTACAATAGTGGAAAAGATGGTTGAAAAACGACACGTGTACCTCCATTGCAGCAATGGCATCAAGTCCGACCCTTGGGCGGCGCTCGATCTCGGGCGCTGAGCTCGTACGCCTAGCACGAATCTCGGCAAGTGATGGGATGCCCGATGAATCGAATGAAGCACCGCCAATATAAGGCCGGCCATTCAGCTTGCCTTGTCCCGCGAGCATAGCAACCTTGGGGTCGAAAGGAGAGGTCAAAGGATCGGACGCGTCACCGTTGACCTCCTTGAACTTGGAGCAGTAGTTCTTGTGTTGATTCTTCGCGGTGGTGGTGATCCACTGCTCTTCCAAGGGTTTAGCCGGATCCGGGTTCTTTGGCCTCCGGGTCTCAACGAACACTTGCATCTTCGTCTTTTTCACTCCCTCCTTTAACTCCTACAATTAATTGACACCAAAAGGAAGCATACAATTGAGGTCAAAGAAAAAATAAAAATATTATGGGACAGAAATAAAAACTTGAATGGAAAGGACAAAAATGATTTCTTACCTTGTGTGCCACGAGGCCGTCGAGTGTGAGGGGGCCTTGACGGTGGACTCCGTGGTCGCCTACCATCTTCCGCTTCTCCCGTGCCGACTTGTTTTGCACCTGGAACCCTCCTGACACCCACTTGTCTACAATCTTCTTGTAGCAAGGCTTATGGGCGGCTAGCCATTGAGGAATCACCTATTTGACACAAGAAAGATCCATATGAGTAGAACTATTCATCAAGTCATGTGGAGAATAGTAGGAAAATATATGTGGTTACCTTCAAGTACTGGGCTCTCGACATGTGTATGGGCCTAGCGTCCTCTTTGGTGATTGTCCTGTGCATATACTCTGCATAGAACTGGACAACAGCGGCAATACGGGCCTCGTAAAGCTGGTCGGGATGAGCTTCTTCGCCATTTTAATCAGCACCTTTTCAGCCGCCTCCGCTTTACCTTCACCATCGACGAGTGTGAAAAAGTCCTACAAACATTGAGCATACGACAAAGGGGTTAGCACGATGAAATCCAAACTCTTGGTATTAAGGTAGTAAAGTTATATAAATTACTAACCCAGAACTCGGTGATCAGCCGCATGCCGAGGTGGCCGTGGGTGGAGTCGGGCACCATCGTGAAGTGGTTCCAAGACCAAGCGGGCACCTTTTCACCAGTGGCGATTCCATCCTTCTTCAAGGCGATAATGCCAGGGTAAAGCCTCTTGATAAGAAGGCCAAGGACGCCTGAAGGTAAGCGCTCCCACTTTGGGCCCACCCACTTGAATGACCTGCACATACCGAAAACATAAGTCAGAATGCTTGTGATGAAAAGGTAACTAAAGTAGAAGGTAACAACATTTTCAACCAACACTTACGCATCTGATGAGACATCAAGTAGGCCATGTGACTTGCGTTCTGGAAAGCTCGAAGGCCCTCGCAAGTACACCTTACCCTCGCGCACAACACCGATCAAGTCTAGTGGATGATCTGTCAAGAGATCCTCATCCGCCACGGCATCCTCATCCTCCTCACTCTCCTCACGCTGCTGCTCCTCCTCCTCTGACACCTCCGAGAGCCGGTCCTGGTAGTCATCATCACTAGGCAAAGAGCCCGCATCCTCCTCCACCAAGGGCTCCTCGGGCAGCTCCCCCTCCTCTGACTCGGAAGACGACACCGAGGGCAGAGGACTACTCAAGCGAGCAGGAGGGCGCCTACCCCGGGGCGCCTTGGTGGATCCCGTGGGTCTACCACGCCGTGCGGAAGTCTCCTCCGTAGCTGCCCGGTCACGCTTCCTTCCAATGAGCACGGGAGTCCCATCAGCACCCTGCGCGTATAGTTTAGACACATTGCCCACCTTGTGTCCGCTTCTCCTTGACGACCCGGGTGAGGGGCCGCTTGTTGATGAGGAGCTCCTTCTCCTTGGCAACACTCTTCTTCGACGCGAGCTGCTTCTCCTTGGCGCCCGGCTTGTGAGTCCGCCCTGCCATGTCTCAATCACCTGTCATCACAAAGAATGTGTTGATTAGGCTTAAAGAAAACCCATAAGAAGAAATTGCCAAAACTCATATTAATACAACAAAAAACAAATTAAGCTTCGAACTCCATAAAGAGATACCTACACTCCTAGATGGTTGTTGGAACTTTACATCATGTCTCATTAGTGTTGTTGGCGGTTGTTTTTTTGTGAAATTATATGTACCATGCATGTTACCAAATTGTATTAAAAATGAAAACTATACATAATTCTGAATGTATACACTCCCCTTGTTGGTATTTTGTAGAGCTACAAGCTGCCAGCATAAACTATCTTGACATTTCATGGCATCTATTTTTGTAGAGCTAAAAGCGGCCAGAATTATAAATTTTGACATTTTTCTATCAGTACATAGTTTGGCTACTTGGCATCAACCATCAGCTAAAATAGTTGCTATTATCTAAGGGATGAATGAAGAAAAATATCTTACCCAGCATATTTGATTGCCTTAAGAAGAACAGTATTCTCACAACAAGGACCAGTTTACCATTAAAGTTCAGACTAAGTGGCAACACAGATGCATTACCACAATAAACAACCAAAAACTTCCTTTCAGACTAACTATAAAGCAACCAGTTGTGTATGACAAAACTATTATACATATCTTAGGACACGGTTTTGGTGTGGTTCTGACACCCCGAAGCCCCCACTTCCATCGAACCCCCCCCCGGATTTGACAGCAAGTCAACCGTGTCGTCTACCCCTTCCACGGGCGTCGAAAGGGGGTAGCTCCGAGGACTTTTATACTTGGTTGTGCTAGGTTAGGTCATATGAACATTTGGAACCCAGTTTGGCCCCATGGTTTCACATGATTCCATCCGTTGCACGTGATATGGGAGTTTCCACCTAGAAGACCAGAACCTTCGAGGGAGATAAGTGCGGTGTGTGAAGCCGGTCACACCTCGGAGTCTCAAGATGTCTCTAACAACCTCCCACCACACTCTAATGCATATTATGTGACACCACCTAGGTTTTGGTTTGGTTCCGACACCCCGAAGAAACCGCTTCCGTCGAACCCCCCCCCCCAGATTTGACCACAAGTCAACTGTGTGGTGTACCCCTTACACGGGCGTCGAAAGGGGTAGCTCTGAGGACTTTTATACTTGGTTGTGCTAGGTTAGGTCATATGAAAATTTGGAACCCAGTTTGGCCCCATGGTTTCACATGATTCCATCCGTTACACGCGATATGGGAGTTTCCAATTAGAAGACTAGCACCTCTGAGGGAGATAAGTGCGGTGTGTGAAGCCGGTCACACCTCGGAGTCTCAATCTGTCTCTAACAACCTCCCACCACACTCTAATGCATATGATGTGACACCACCTAGATTTTGGTGTGGTTCCGACACCCTGAAGAAATCGCTTCCGTCGAACCCCCCCAGATTTGACCGCAAGTCAACTGTGTCGTCTACCCCTTCCCCGGGCGTCGAAAGGGGTAGCTCCGAGGACTTTTATACTTGGTTGTGCTAGGTTAGGTCATATGAACATTTGGAACCCAGTTTGGCCCCATGGTTTCACATGATTCCATCTGTTGCACGCGATATGGGAGTTTCCACCTAGAAGACCAAAACCTTCGAGGGAGATAAGTGCGGTGTGTGAAGCCGGTCACACCTCGGAGTCTCAAAATGTCTCTAACAACCTCCCACCACAATCTAATGCATATTATGTGACACCACCTAGGTTTTGGTGTGGTTCCGACACCCCGAAGAAACCGCTTCCATCGAACCCCCCAGATTTGAACGCAAGTCAACCGTGTCGTCTACCCTTTCCACGGGCGTCGAAAGGGGGTAGCTCCGAGGACTTTTATACTTGGTTGTGCTAGGTTAGGTCATATGAACATTTGGAATCCAGTTTGGCCCCATGGTTTCACATGATTCCATCCGTTGCATGCGATATGGGAGTTTCCACCTAGAAGACCAGAACCTTCGAGGGAGATAAGTGCGGTGTGTGAAGCCGGTCACACCTCGGAGTCTCAAGATGTCTTGAACAACCTCCCACCACAATCTAATGCATATTATGTGACACCACCTAAGTTTTGGTGTGGTTCTGACACCCCGAAGAAACCGCTTCGGTCCAAACCCCCCCAGATTTGACCGCAAGTCAACCGTGTCGTCTACCCCTTCCACGGGCGTCGAAAGGGGGTAGCTCCGAGGACTTTTATACTTGGTTGTGCTAGGTTAGGTCATATGAACATTTGGAACCCAGTTTGGCCCCATGGTTTCACATGATTCCATCCGTTGCACGCGATATGGGAGTTTCCACCTAGAAGCCCAGAACTTCGAGGGAGATAAGTGCGGTGTGTGAAGCCAGTCACACCTCAGAGCCTCAAGATGTCTCTAAATACCTCCCACCACACTCTAATTCATATTATGTGACACCACCTAGGTTTTGGTGTGGTTCCGACACCCCGAAGAACCGCTTCCGTCGAACCCCCTCAGATTTGACCGCAAGTCAACCGTGTCGACTACCCCTTCCACGGGCGTCGAAAGGGGGTAGCTAAGAGGACTTTTATACTTGGTTATGCTAGGTTAGATCATATGAACATTTGGAACCCAGTTTAGCCCCATGGTTTCACATGATTTCATGGGTTGCACGCGATATGGGAGTTTCCACCTAGAAGACCAGAACCTTCGAGGGAGATAAGTGTGGTGTGTGAAGCCGCTCACACCTCGGAGTCTCAATATGTCTCTAACAACCTCCCACCACACTCTTATACATATTATGTGACACCACGTAGGTTTTGGTGTGGTTCCGACACCCCGAAGACCCCGCTTCCATCGAACCCCCCCCCAGATTTGACCGCAAGTCAACCGTGTCGTCTACCCCTTCCACGGGCGTCGAAAGGGGGTAGCTCCGAGGACTTTTATACTTGGTTGTGCTAGGTTAGGTCATATGAATATTTGGAACCCATTTTGGCCCCATGGTTTCACATGATTCCATCCGTTGCACGCGATATGGGAGTTTCCACCTAGAAGACCAGAACCTTCGAGGGAGATAAGTTCGGTGCGTGAAGCCGGTCACACCTCAGAGTCTCAAGATGTCACTAACAACCTCCCACCACACTCTAATTCATATTATGTGACACCACCTATGTTTTGGTGTGGTTCCGACACGCGATATGGGAGTTTCCACCTTCCACGGGCGTCGAAAGGGGGTAGCTCTGAGGACTTTTATACTTGGTTGTGCTAGGTTAGGTCATATGAACATTTGGAACCAAGTTTGGCCCATGGTTTCACATGATTCCATCCGTTGCACATGATATGGGAGTTTCCACCTAGAAGACCAGAACCTTCGAGGGAGATAAGTGCGGTGTGTGAAGCCGGTCACACCTCGGAGTCTCAACATGTCTCTAACAACCTCCGACCACACTCTAATGCATATTATGTGACTCCACCTAGGTTTTGGTGTGGTTCCGACACCCCGAAGAAACCGATTCCGTCGAACCCCCCCCCCCCCAGATTTGAACGCAAGTTAACCGTGTCGTCTACCCCTTCCACGGGAGTCGAAAGGGGTAGCTCCGAGTACTTTCATACTTGGTTGTGCTAGGTTATGTCATATGAACATTTGGAACCCAGTTTGGCCCCATGGTTTCACATGATTCCATCCGTTACACGCGATATGGGAGTTTCCAATTAGAAGACTAGAACCTTTGAGGGAGATAAGTGCGGTGTGTGAAGCTGGTCACACTTCGGAGTCTCAAGATGTCTCTAACAATCTCCCACCACACTCTAATGCATATGATGTGACACCACCTAGGTTTTGGTGTGGTTCCGACACCTCGAAGAATCGCTTCCATCGAACCCCCCCAGATTTGACCGCAAGTCAACCGTGTCTACCCCTTCCCCGGGCGTCGAAAGGGGTAGCTCCGAGGACTTTTATACTTGGTTGTGCTAGGTTAGGTCATATGAACATTTGGAACCCAGTTTGGCCCCATGGTTTCACATGATTCCATCCGTTGCACGCGATATGGTAGTTTCCACCTAGAAGACCAAAACCTTCGAGGGAGATAAGTGCGGTGTGTGAAGCCGGTCACACCTCGGAGTCTCAAGATGTCTCTAACAACCTCCCACCACAATCTAATGCATATTATGTGACACCACCTAGGTTTTGGTGTGGTTCCGACACCCCGAAGAAACCGCTTCCGTCGAACCCCCCCCAGATTTAAACGCAAGTCAACCGTGTCGTCTACCCTTTCCACGGGCGTCGAAAGGGGGTAGCTCCGACGACTTTTATACTTGGTTGTGCTAGGTTAGGTCATATGAACATTTGGAACCCAGTTTGGCCCCATGGTTTCACATGATTCCATCCGTTGCACGCGATATGGGAGTTTCCACCTAGAAGACCAGAACCTTCGAGGGAGATAAGTGCGGTGTGTGAAGCCGGTCACACCTCGGAGTCTCAAGATGTCTCTAACAACCTCCCACCACAATCTAGTGCATATTATGTGACACCACCTAGGTTTTGGTGTGGTTCTGACACCCCGAAGAAACCGCTTCGGTCGAACCCCCCCAGATTTGACCGCAAGTCAACCGTGTCGTCTACCCCTTCCACGGGCATCGAAAGGGGGTAGCTCCGAGGTCTTTTATACTTTTTTGTGCTAGGTTAGGTCACATGAACATTTGGAACCCAGTTTGGCCCCATGGTTTCACATGATTCCATCCGTTGGACGCGATATGGGAGTTTCCACCTAGAAGACCAGACCCTTCGAGGGAGATAAGTGCGGTGTGTGAAGCCGGTCACACCTCAGAGTCTCAAGATGTCTATAACAACCACCCACCACACTCTAATTCATATTATGTGACACCACCTAGGTTTTGGTGTGGTTCCGACACCCCGAAGAAACCGCTTTCGTCGAACCCCCCCAGATTTGACCGCAATTCAACCGTGTCGTCTACCCCTTCCACGGGCGTCAAAAGGGGTAGCTCCGAGGACTTTTATACTTGGTTGTGCTAGGTTAGGTCATATGAACATTTGGAACCTAGTTTGGCCCCATGGTTTCACATGATTCCATCCGTTGCACGCGATATGGGAGTTTCCACCTAGAAGACCAGAACCTTCGAGGGAGATAAGTGCGGTGTGTGAAGCTGGTCACACCTCGGAGTCTCAAGATGTCTCTAACATCCTCCCACCACACTCTTATGCATATTATGTGACACCACCTAGGTTTTGGTGTGGTTCCGACACCCCGAAGCCCCCGCTTCCATCGAACCCCCCCAGATTTGACCGCAAGTCAACCGTGTCGTCTACCCCTTCCACGGGCGTCGAAAGGGGGTAGCTCCGAGGACTTTTATACTTGGTTGTGCTAGGTTATGTCATATGAATATTTGGAACCCAGTTTGGCCCCATGGTTTCACATGATTCCATCCGTTGCACGCGATATGGGAATTTCCACCTAGAAGACCAGAATCTTCGAGGGAGATAAGTTCGGTGTGTGAAGCCGGTCACACCTCAGAGTCTCAAGATGTTCTAACAACCTCCCACCACACTCTAATTCATATTATGTGACACCACCTAGGTTTTGGTGTGGTTCCGACACCCCGAAGAAACCGCTTCCGTCGAAAGGGGGTAGCTAAGAGGACTTTTATACTTGGTTATGCTAGGTTAGATCATATGAACATTTGGAACCCAGTTTGGCCCCATGGTTTCACATGATTCCATCCGTTGCACGTGATATGGGAGTTTCCACCTACAAGACCTGAACCTTCGAGGGAGATAAATGCGGTGTGTGAAGCCGGTCACACCTCGGAGTCTCAAGATGTCTCTAACAACCTCCCACCACATTCTAATTCATATTATGTGACACCACCTAGGTTTTGGTGTGGTTCTGACACCCCGAAGCCCCCGCTTCCGTCGAACCCCCCAGATTTGACCGCAAGTTAACTGTGTCGTCTTCCCCTTCCACGGGCGTCGAAAGGGGGTAGCTCCGAGGACTTTTATACTTGGTTGTGCTAGGTTATGTCATATGAATATTTGGAACCCAGTTTGGCCCCATGGTTTCACATGATTCCATCCGTTGCACGCGATATGGGAGTTTCCACCTAGAAGACCAGAACCTTCGAGGGAGATAAGTGCGGTGTGTGAAGCCGGTCACACATCGGAGTCTCAAGATGTCTCTAACAACCTCCCACCACACTCTAATGCATATTATGTGATACCACCTAGGTTTTGGTGTGGTTCCGACACCCCGAAGAAACTGCTTCCATCGAACCCCCCCAGATTTGACCGCAAGTCAACCGTGTCGTCTACCCCTTCCACGGGCGTTGAAAGGGGGTAGCTCCGAGGACTTTTATACTTGGTTGTGCTAGGTTAGGTCATATGAATATTTGGAACCCAGTTTGGCCCCATGGTTTCACATGATTCCATCCGTTGCACGCGATATTTGAGTTTCCACCTAGAAGACCAGAACCTTCGAGGGAGATAAGTGCGGTGTGTGAAGCTGGTCACACCTCGGAGTCTCAAGATGTCTCTAACAACCTCCAACCACACTGTAATGCATATTATGTGACACCACCTAGGTTTTGGTGTGGTTCCGACACCCCGAAGAAACCGCTTCCGTCGAACCCCCCCCCCCCACCAGATTTGACCGCAAGTCAACCGTGTCGTCTACCCCTTCCACGCGCGTCGAAGGGGGGTAGCTCCGAGGACTTTTATACTTGTTTGTGCTAGGTTAGGTCATATGAACATTTGGAACCCAGTATGGCCCCATGGTTTCACATGATTCCATCCGTTGCATGCGATATGGGAGTTTCCACCTAGAAAACCAGAACCTTCGAGTGAGATAAGTGCGGTGTGTGAAGCCGGTCACACCTCGGAGTCTCAAGATGTCTCTGACAACCTCCCACCACACTCTAATGCATATTATGTGACACCACCTAGGTTTTGGGTGGTTCTGACACCCCGAAGCCCCTGCTTCCGTCGAACTCCCCCAGATTTGACCGCAAGTCAACCGTGTCGTCTACCCCTTCCACGGGCGTCGAAAGGGGTAACTCCGAGGACTTTTATACTTGGTTGTGCTAGGTTTGGTCATATGAACATTTGGAACCCAGTTTGGCCCCATGGTTTCACATGATTCCATCCGTTGCACGTGATATGGAGTTTCCACCTAGAAGACCAGAACCTTCGAGGGAGATAAGTGCGGTGTGTGAAGCTGGTCACACCTCGGAGTCTCAAGATGTCTCTAACAACCTCGCACCACACTCTAATGCATATGATGTGACACCACCTAGGTTTTGGTGTGGTTCTGACACCCCGAAGAAATCGCTTCCGTCGAACCCCCCAGATTTGACCGCAAGTCAACCGTGTCGTCTACCCCTTCCACGGGAGTCGAATGGGGGTAGCTCCGAGGACTTTTATACTTGGTTGTGCTAGGTTAGGTCATATGAACATTTGGAACCCAGTTTGGCCCCATGTTTTCACATGATTCCATCCGTTGCACGCGATATGGGAGTTTCCACCTAGGAGACCAGAACCTTCGTGGGAGATAAGTGCGGTGTGTGAAGCTGGTCAAACCTCGGAGTCTCAAGATGTCTCTAACAACCTCCCACCACACACTAATGCATATTATGTGACACCACCTAGGTTTTAGTTTGGTTCCGACACCCCGAAGAAACCGCTTCCGTCGAACCCCCCTACCCCAGATTTGACCGCAAGTCAACCGTGTCGTCTACCCCTTCCACGGGCGTCGAAAGGGGTAGCTCCGAGGACTTTTATACTTGGTTATGCTAGGTTAGGTCATATGAACATTTGGAACCCAGTTTGGCCCCATGGTTTCACATGATTCCATCCGTTGCACGTGATATGGGAGTTTCCACCTAGAAGACCAGAACCTTCGAGGGAGATAAGTGCGGTGTGTGAAGCCGGTCACACCTCGGAGTCTCAAGATGTCTATAACAACCACCCACCACACTCTAATTCATATTATGTGACACCACCTAGGTTTTGGTGTGGTTCCGACACCCCAAAAAAACCGCTTTCGTCGAACCCCCCAGATTTGACCGCAAGTCAACCGTGTCGTCTACCCCTTCCACGGGCGTCAAAAGGGGGTAGCTCCGAGGACTTTTATACTTGGTTGTGCTAGGTTAGGTCATATGAACATTTGGAACCCAGTTTGGCCCCATGGTTTCACATGATTCCATCCGTTGCACGCGATATGGGAGTTTCCACCTAGAAGACCAGAACCTTCGAGGGAGATAAGTGCGGTGTGTGAAGCCGGTCACACATCGGAGTCTCAAGATGTCTCTAACAACCTCCCACCACACTCTTATGCATATTATGTGACACCACCTAGGTTTTGAATGGAAAGGACAAAAATGATTTCTTACCTTGTGTGCCACATGGCCGTCGAGTGTGAGTGGGCCTTGACGGTGGACTCCATGGTCGCCTACCATCTTCCGCTTCTCCCGTGCCGACTTGTTTTGCACCTGGAACCCTCCAGACACCCACTTGTCTACAATCTTCTTGTAGCAAGGCTTATGGGCGGCTAGCCATTGAGGAATCACCTATTTGACACAAGAAAGATCCATATGAGTAGAACTATTCATCAAGTCATGTGGAGACTAGTAGGAAAATATATCTGGTTACCTTCAAGTACTGGGCTCTCGACATGAGTATGGGCCTAGCGTCCTCTTTGGTGATTGTCCTGTGCATATACTCTGCATAGAACAGGACAACAGCGGCAATACGGGCCTCAAAAAGGTGGTCGAGGATGAGCTTCTTCGCCATTTTAATCAGCACCTTTTCAGCCGCCTCTTCATTACCTTCACCATCGACGAGTGTGAAAAAGTCCTACAAACATTGAGCATACGACAAAGGGGTTACCACGATGAAATCCAAACTCTTGGTATTAAGGTAGTAAAGTTATATAAATTACTAACCCAGACCTCGGTGATCAGCTGCATGCCGAGGTGGCCGTGGGTGGAGTCGGGCACCATCGTGAAGTGGTTCCAAGACCAAGCGCGCACCTTTTCACCAGTGGCGATTCCATCCTTCTTCAAGGCGATAATGCCAGGGTAAAGCCTCTTGATAAGAAGGCCAAGGACGCCTGAAGGTAAGCGCTCCCACTTTGGGCCCACCCACTTGAATGACCTGCACATACCGAAAACATAAGTCAGAATGCTTGTAATGAAAAGGTAACTAAAGTAGAAGGTAACAACATTTTCAACCAACACTTACGCATCTGATGTGACATCAAGTAGGCCATGTGACTTGCGTTCTGGAAAGCTCGAAGGCCCTCGCAAGTACACCTTACCCTCGCGCACAACACCGATCAAGTCTAATGGATGATCTGTCAAGAGATCCTCATCCACCATGGCATCCTCATCCTCCTCACTCTCCTCACGCTGCTGCTCCTCCTCCTCTGACACCTCCGAGAGCCGGTCCTGGTAGTCATCATCACTAGGCAAAGAGCCCGCATCCTCCTCCACCAAGGGCTCCTCGGGCAGCTCCCCCTCCTCTGACTCGGAAGACGACACCGAGGGCAGTGGACTACTCAAGCGAGCAGGAGGGCGCCTACCCCGGGGCGCCTTGGTGGATCCCGTGGGTCTACCACGCCGTGCGGAAGTCTCCTTCATAGCTGCCCGGTCACGCTTCCTTCCAATGAGCACGGGAGTCCCTTCAGCACCCTGTGCGTATAGATTAGACACATTGCCCACCTTGGTTGTCCGCTTCTCCTTGACGCACCAAGTGAGGGGCCGCTTGTTGGTGAGGAGCTCCTTCTCCTTGCCAACACTCTTCTTCGATGCGAGCTGCTTCTCCTTGGCGCCCGGCTTGTGAGTCCGCCCTGCCATGTCTCAATCACCTGTCATCACAAAGAATGTGTTGATTAGGTTTAAAGAAAACCCATAAGAAGAAATTGCCAAAACTCATATTAATACAACAAAAAACAAATTAAGCTTCGAACTCCATAAAGAGATACCTACACTCCTATATGGTTGTTGGAACTTTACATCATGTCTCATTAGTGTTGTTGGCGGTTGTTTTTTCGTGAAATTATATGTACCATGCATGTTACCAAATTGTATTAAAAATGAAAACTATACATAATTCTGAATGTATACACTCCCCTTGTTGGTATTTTGTAGAGCTACAAGCTGCCAGCATAAACTATCTTGACATTTCATGGCATCTATTTTTGTAGAGCTAAAAGCGGCCAGAATTATAAATTTTGACATTTTTCTATCAGTACATAGTTTTGCTACTTGGCATCAACCATCAGCTAAAATAGTTGCTATTATCTAAGGGATGAATGAAGAAAAATATGCTTACCCAGCATATTTGATTGCCTTAAGAAGAACAGTATTCTCACAACAAGGACCAGTTTACCATTAAAGTTCAGACTAAGTGGCAACACAGATGCATTACCACAATAAACAACCAAAAACTTCCTTTCAGACTAACTATAAAGCAACCAGTTGTGTATGACAAAACTATTATACATATCTTAGGACACGGTTTTGGTGTGGTTCTGACACCCCGAAGCCCCCACTTCCATCGAACCCCCCCGGATTTGACAGCAAGTCAACCGTGTCGTCTACCCCTTCCACGGGCGTCGAAAGGGGGTAGCTCCGAGGACTTTTATACTTGGTTGTGCTAGGTTAGGTCATATGAACATTTGGAACCCAGTTTGGCCCCATGGTTTCACATGATTCCATCCGTTGCACGTGATATGGGAGTTTCCACCTAGAAGACCAGAACCTTCGAGGGAGATAAGTGCGGTGTGTGAAGCCGGTCACACCTCGGAGTCTCAAGATGTCTCTAACAACCTCCCACCACACTCTAATGCATATTATGTGACACCACCTAGGTTTTGGTTTGGTTCCGACACCCCGAAGAAACCGCTTCCGTCGAACCCCCCCCCCCAGATTTGACCACAAGTCAACTGTGTCGTGTACCCCTTACACGGGCGTCGAAAGGGGTAGCTCTGAGGACTTTTATACTTGGTTGTGCTAGGTTAGGTCATATGAAAATTTGGAACCCAGTTTGGCCCCATGGTTTCACATGATTCCATCCGTTACACGCGATATGGGAGTTTCCAATTAGAAGACTAGCACCTCTGAGGGAGATAAGTGCGGTGTGTGAAGCCGGTCACACCTCGGAGTCTCAATATGTCTCTAACAACCTCCCACCACACTCTAATGCATATGATGTGACACCACCTAGATTTTGGTGTGGTTCCGACACCCTGAAGAAATCGCTTCCGTCGAACCCCCCCAGATTTGACCGCAAGTCAACTGTGTCGTCTACCCCTTCCCCGGGCGTCGAAAGGGGTAGCTCCGAGGACTTTTATACTTGGTTGTGCTAGGTTAGGTCATATGAACATTTGGAACCCAGTTTGGCCCCATGGTTTCACATGATTCCATCTGTTGCACGCGATATGGGAGTTTCCACCTAGAAGACCAAAACCTTCGAGGGAGATAAGTGCGGTGTGTGAAGCCGGTCACACCTCGGAGTCTCAAAATGTCTCTAACAACCTCCCACCACAATCTAATGCATATTATGTGACACCACCTAGGTTTTGGTGTGGTTCCGACACCCCGAAGAAACCGCTTCCATCGAACCCCCCAGATTTGAACGCAAGTCAACCGTGTCGTCTACCCTTTCCACGGGCGTCGAAAGGGGGTAGCTCCGAGGACTTTTATACTTGGTTGTGCTAGGTTAGGTCATATGAACATTTGGAATCCAGTTTGGCCCCATGGTTTCACATGATTCCATCCGTTGCATGCGATATGGGAGTTTCCACCTAGAAGACCAGAACCTTCGAGGGAGATAAGTGCGGTGTGTGAAGCCGGTCACACCTCGGAGTCTCAAGATGTCTCGAACAACCTCCCACCACAATCTAATGCATATTATGTGACACCACCTAAGTTTTGGTGTGGTTCTGACACCCCGAAGAAACCGCTTCGGTCCAAACCCCCCCAGATTTGACCGCAAGTCAACCGTGTCGTCTACCCCTTCCACGGGCGTCGAAAGGGGGTAGCTCCGAGGACTTTTATACTTGGTTGTGCTAGGTTAGGTCATATGAACATTTGGAACCCAGTTTGGCCCCATGGTTTCACATGATTCCATCCGTTGCACGCGATATGGGAGTTTCCACCTAGAAGCCCAGAACTTCGAGGGAGATAAGTGCGGTGTGTGAAGCCGGTCACACCTCAGAGCCTCAAGATGTCTCTAAATACCTCCCACCACACTCTAATTCATATTATGTGACACCACCTAGGTTTTGGTGTGGTTCCGACACCCCGAAGAACCGCTTCCGTCGAACCCCCTCAGATTTGACAACAAGTCAACCGTGTCGACTACCCCTTCCACGGGCGTCGAAAGGGGGTAGCTAAGAGGACTTTTATACTTGGTTATGCTAGGTTAGATCATATGAACATTTGGAACCCAGTTTAGCCCCATGGTTTCACATGATTTCATGGGTTGCACGCGATATGGGAGTTTCCACCTAGAAGACCAGAACCTTCGAGGGAGATAAGTGCGGTGTGTGAATCCGCTCACACCTCGGAGTCTCAATATGTCTCTAACAACCTCCCACCACACTCTTATAAATATTATGTGACACCACGTAGGTTTTGGTGTGGTTCCGACACCCCGAAGACCCCGCTTCCATCGAACCCCCCCCCAGATTTGACCGCAAGTCAACCGTGTCGTCTACCCCTTCCACGGGCGTCGAAAGGGGGTAGCTCCGAGGACTTTTATACTTGGTTGTGCTAGGTTAGGTCATATGAATATTTGGAACCCATTTTGGCCCCATGGTTTCACATGATTCCATCCGTTGCACGCGATATGGGAGTTTCCACCTAGAAGACCAGAACCTTCGAGGGAGATAAGTTCGGTGCGTGAAGCCGGTCACACCTCAGAGTCTCAAGATGTCACTAACAACCTCCCACCACACTCTAATTCATATTATGTGACACCACCTATGTTTTGGTGTGGTTCCGACACGCGATATGGGAGTTTCCACCTTCCACGGGCGTCGAAAGGGGTAGCTCTGAGGACTTTTATACTTGGTTGTGCTAGGTTAGGTCATATGAACATTTGGAACCAAGTTTGGCCCATGGTTTCACATGATTCCATCCGTTGCACATGATATGGGAGTTTCCACCTAGAAGACCAGAACCTTCGAGGGAGATAAGTGCGGTGTGTGAAGCCGGTCACACCTCGGAGTCTCAACATGTCTCTAACAACCTCCCACCACACTCTAATGCATATTATGTGACTCCACCTAGGTTTTGGTGTGGTTCCGACACCCCGAAGAAACCGATTCCGTCGAACCCCCCCCCCCCAGATTTGAACGCAAGTTAACCGTGTCGTCTACCCCTTCCACGGGCGTTGAAAGGGGTAGCTCCGAGGACTTTTATACTTGGTTGTGCTAGGTTAGGTCATATGAATATTTGGAACCCAGTTTGGCCCCATGGTTTCACATGATTCCATCCGTTGCACGCGATATTGAGTTTCCACCTAGAAGACCAGAACCTTCGAGGGAGATAAGTGCGGTGTGTGAAGCTGGTCACACCTCGGAGTCTCAAGATGTCTCTAACAACCTCCAACCACACTGTAATGCATATTATGTGACACCACCTAGGTTTTGGTGTGGTTCCGACACCCCGAAGAAACCGCTTCCGTCGAACCCCCCCCCCCCACCATTTGACCGCAAGTCAACCGTGTCGTCTACCCCTTCCACGCGCGTCGAAGGGGGTAGCTCCGAGGACTTTTATACTTGTTTGTGCTAGGTTAGGTCATATGAACATTTGGAACCCAGTATGGCCCCATGGTTTCACATGATTCCATCCGTTGCATGCGATATGGGAGTTTCCACCTAGAAAACCAGAACCTTCGAGTGAGATAAGTGCGGTGTGTGAAGCCGGTCACACCTCGGAGTCTCAAGATGTCTCTACAACCTCCCACCACACTCTAATGCATATTATGTGACACCACCTAGGTTTTGGTGTGGTTCTGACACCCCGAAGCCCCTGCTTCCGTCGAACTCCCCCCAGATTTGACCGCAAGTCAACCGTGTCGTCTACCCCTTCCACGGGCGTCGAAAGGGGGTAACTCCGAGGACTTTTATACTTGGTTGTGCTAGGTTTGGTCATATGAACATTTGGAACCCAGTTTGGCCCCATGTTTTCACATGATTCCATCCGTTGCACGCGATATGGGAGTTTCCACCTAGGAGACCAGAACCTTCGTGGGAGATAAGTGCGGTGTGTGAAGCTGGTCGAACCTCGGAGTCTCAAGATGTCTCTAACAACCTCCCACCACACACTAATGCATATTATGTGACACCACCTAGGTTTTAGTTTGGTTCCGACACCCCGAAGAAACCGCTTCCGTCGAACCCCCCTACCCCAGATTTGACCGCAAGTCAACCGTGTCGTCTACCCCTTCCACGGGCGTCGAAAGGGGTAGCTCCGAGGACTTTTATACTTGGTTATGCTAGGTTAGGTCATATGAACATTTGGAACCCAGTTTGGCCCCATGGTTTCACATGATTCCATCCGTTGCACGTGATATGGGAGTTTCCACCTAGAAGACCAGAACCTTCGAGGGAGATAAGTGCGGTGTGTGAAGCCGGTCACACCTCGGAGTCTCAAGATGTCTGTAACAACCACCCACCACACTCTAATTCATATTATGTGACACCACCTAGGTTTTGGTGTGGTTCCGACACCCCGAAAAAACCGCTTTCGTCGAACCCCCCCCAGATTTGACCGCAAGTCAACCGTGTCGTCTACCCCTTCCACGGGCGTCAAAAGGGGGTAGCTCCGAGGACTTTTATACTTGGTTGTGCTAGGTTAGGTCATATGAACATTTGGAACCCAGTTTGGCCCCATGGTTTCACATGATTCCATCCGTTGCACGCGATATGGGAGTTTCCACCTAGAAGACCAGAACCTTCGAGGGAGATAAGTGCGGTGTGTGAAGCCGGTCACACCTCGGAGTCTCAAGATGTCTATAACAACCACCCACCACACTCTAATTCATATTATGTGACACCACCTAGGTTTTGGTGTGGTTCCGACACCCCGAAAAAACCGCTTTCGTCGAACCCCCCCAGATTTGACCGCAAGTCAACCGTGTCGTCTACCCCTTCCACGGGCGTCAAAAGGGGTAGCTCCGAGGACTTTTATACTTGGTTGTGCTAGGTTAGGTCATATGAACATTTGGAACCCAGTTTGGCCCCATGGTTTCACATGATTCCATCCGTTGCACGCGATATGGGAGTTTCCACCTAGAAGACCAGAACCTTCGAGGGAGATAAGTGCGGTGTGTGAAGCTGGTCACACCTCGGAGTCTCAAGATGTCTCTAACATCCTCCCACCACACTCTATGCATATTATGTGACACCACCTAGGTTTTGGTGTGGTTCCGACACCCCGAAGCCCCCGCTTCCATCGAACCCCCCCAGATTTGACCGCAAGTCAACCGTGTCGTCTACCCCTTCCACGGGCGTCGAAAGGGGGTAGCTCCGAGGACTTTTATACTTGGTTGTGCTAGGTTATGTCATATGAATATTTGGAACCCAGTTTGGCCCCATGGTTTCACATGATTCCATCCGTTGCACGCGATATGGGAATTTCCACCTAGAAGACCAGAATCTTCGAGGGAGATAAGTTCGGTGTGTGAAGCCGGTCACACCTCAGAGTCTCAAGATGTTCTAACAACCTCCCACCACACTCTAATTCATATTATGTGACACCACCTAGGTTTTGGTGTGGTTCCGACACCCCGAAGAAACCGCTTCCGTCGAAAGGGGTAGCTAAGAGGACTTTTATACTTGGTTATGCTAGGTTATCATATGAACATTTGGAACCCAGTTTGGCCCCATGGTTTCACATGATTCCATCCGTTGCACGTGATATGGGAGTTTCCACCTACAAGACCTGAACCTTCGAGGGAGATAAATGCGGTGTGTGAAGCCGGTCACACCTCGGAGTCTCAAGATGTCTCTAACAACCTCCCACCACATTCTAATTCATATTATGTGACACCACCTAGGTTTTGGTGTGGTTCTGACACCCCGAAGCCCCCGCTTCCGTCGAACCCCCCAGATTTGACCGCAAGTTAACTGTGTCGTCTTCCCCTTCCACGGGCGTCGAAAGGGGGTAGCTCCGAGGACTTTTATACTTGGTTGTGCTAGGTTATGTCATATGAATATTTGGAACCCAGTTTGGCCCCATGGTTTCACATGATTCCATCCGTTGCACGCGATATGGGATTTCCACCTAGAAGACCAGAACCTTCGAGGGAGATAAGTGCGGTGTGTGAAGCCGTCACACATCGGAGTCTCAAGATGTCTCTAACAACCTCCCACACTCTAATGCTATATGTGATACCACCTAGGTTTTGGTGTGGTTCCGACACCGAAGAAACTGCTTCCATCGAACCCCCCCAGATTTGACCGCAAGTCAACCGTGTCCGTCTACCCCTTCCACGGGCGTTGAAAGGGGGGTAGCTCCGAGGACTTTTATACTTGGTTGTGCTAGGTTAGGTCAATGAATATTTGGAACCCAGTTGGCCCCATAGTTTCACATGATTCCATCCGTTGCACGCGATATTTGAGTTTCCACCTAGAAGACCAGAACCTTCGAGGGAGATAAGTGCGGTGTGTGAAGCTGGTCACACCTCGGAGTCTCAAGATGTCTCTAACAACCTCCAACCACACTGTAATGCATATTATGTGACACCACCTATGTTTTGGTGTGGTTCCGACACCCCGAAGAAACCGCTTCCGTCGAACCCCCCCCCACCCAGATTGACCGCAAGTCAACCGTGTCGTCTACCCCTTCCACGCGCGTCGAAGGGGGTAGCTCCGAGGACTTTTAACTTGTTGTGCTAGGTTAGGTCATATGAACATTTGGAACCCAGTATGGCCCCATGGTTTCACATGATTCCATCCGTTGCACGCGATATGGGAGTTTCCACCTAGAAACCAGAACCTTCGAGTGAGATAAGTGCGGTGTGTGAAGCCGGTCACACCTCGAGTCTCAAGATGTCTCTACAACCTCCCACCACACTCTAAAGCATATTATGTGACACCACCACCTAGGTTTTGGTGTGGTTCTGACACCCCGAAGCCCCTGCTTCCGTCGAACCCCCAGATTTGACCGCAAGTCAACCGTGTCGTCTACCCCCCTTCCACGGGCGTCGAAAGGGGTAACTCCGAGGACTTTTATACTTGGTTGTGCTAGGTTAGGTCATATGAAATTTGGAACCCAGTTTGGCCCCATGGTTTCACCATGATTCCATCCGTTGCACGTGATATGGGAGTTTCCACCTAGAAGACCAGAACCTTCGAGGGAGATAAGTGCGGTGTGTGAAGCTGGTCACACCTCGGAGTCTCAAGATGTCTCTAACAACCTCGCACCACACTCTAATGCATATGATTGTGACACCACCTAGGTTTTGGTGTGGTTCTGACACCCCGAAGAACGCTTCCGTCGAACCCCCCCAGATTTGACCGCAAGTCAACCGTGTCGTCTACCCCTTCCACGGGGTCGAATGGGGTAGCTCCGAGGACTTTTATACTTGGTTGTGCTAGGTTAGGTCATATGAACATTTGGAACCCAGTTTGGCCCCATGTTTTCACATGATTCCATCCGTTGCACCGTATGGGAGTTTCCACCTAGAGACCAGAACCTTCGAGGGAGATAAGTGCGGTGTGTGAAGCTGGTCAAACCTCGGAGTCTCAAGATGTCTCTAACAAC